>CM061750.1:226911412-228218912 GCA_030979885.1 Lolium multiflorum | reverse complement strand
CCGAGAAGGCCCCCAGGACGCCTTTTTTTCATCCGGATGGACGAAAATGGCCCAGTCGCGCCCCTGGCACCTTGTCCCCCCCCCGGATTAGGCCTTTCATCTGCCCGGCGAACCCAGGCCATCCCGGGTCCCCGGGGAGAGCTCGGGGACTCCGGACGAGAGAAAAGCGCGGGAACCATATGGTGTCCCCAACCTGTCAGCGACAAAGTCCTAGGTTCTACGGCAATACCCTCGTCTTCCAGATATACGACACGCATGCGTTTGGGGGGGGGGACTTTCTCGGCAATACCCTCGTAGAATGAAAGCTGAACAAACTAAGTGGTGCAACATAGTCAAATTGCATATAAACCTTCGAATAAACATAAAAATTACATATAAAAACTTTAAAACAAACTTAAACTACTTCTTCTTCCTAGATGGCCCCGCCTCATCGTCCTGGCGGTGACGCTTCCGGCTCGACACTTCCTCCGAAGGACGGTGTCCTTCGACCTCTGAGTCCTCGTCGCTCGCCGGCTGCGCCTTCGCCTTCACGTTCGCCCGGCCGCGTCCTCAGCCTCTTCCTCCTCCTTAGCCTCCTCCTCCTCCTCAGCCTCTTCCTTGGCCTCTTCGTCCTCCTCGTCATCGTCATCCCATTCCTCCTCGCTGGACGGTGGCGGGGAATCGTCGCTGCTGGACGATGCAGCTCGATCCCACCAATGGCGCCATCCAGGCGGCTTCCCCTCGCTGTCGGTGTCCGATGGCCAAGAGAGATCGCTCATGGTGACAGATGATGGTGAGGAGAGAAGAGATGAATGGCGTCGGCCGTCGGAAACCGTATATGTAGGTCTACCGACGAAGAGAGCGGTGGTTGCTCTTCCGCGAAGTTCGTGCTCCATTACGGGGGCGGTTCTCGCGTCGAGGCCACTTCGACCGTTCCCGACGAGGCGTTTGGGCTCCCCAGACCACTTCGCGGACCATTACGGCGGTTCAATGCGTCGAGGCCACTCCGACGGTTCCCCTTCCCGGCGACTGCACCATCGCTATGCACGCGGTGGGTGAGCGTCAGCAGGCGACCATGGGCTCGCCGCCGGGAAAATTGACCTCCCCAGGCCACACAAAAAATACATCCATCCGGCGCTAAACAGCGCCAGATTTCGGCATGGGGAGCCCCAACGGCTGATTCTCTTAGACCTTTGCTCATCCTTGAGCAAATAAGCGAATAGATCATATCATGCATCAATGAGCTTATGGTTGATAATAATAAAATACGAGCACTGCATCATAAACTTATGCATATTCAATTGTATTGTAAAATCTCCGAACTAAAAGCCATACAAATGTGGATTTCATATAATCACAACTCTAGCAACCGCCCCTTGCCATTTAAACAAAAGTAACCATTGCATGTTGGACAATTGAACATGTTTCATATATTTATTTTCTATATGAATGGCTTTTTACCTTGCTTTCTTTGACTTTTACTTTCCCTTTGTAATGAAGATAAATTCTCATAGAGAAACTGGTTACAAGAACAGAATTTGCTAAACAACAAGATAAACATGAAGTTCGACTTTGTCAAACACTTTGCCATATTTTGAATGGTATCGGTTAATAGTCTTGACCCCTCGTAACCAGTATAAACCTTATTCATGGATCAACCATGTCATGTGCTCTACATCCACCTTTGCCTTTCACTTTCCATGGCTAACTGAATCCTTGGGTGCCTACCTTTTCATTCACATTCTTGTTTTGAGCATATGTATTGAAATATCCACGACCATCGGTTTACCCATTGATTACTAACTAGTATAAGAGTATCTCATGTCCCCTTGTCATCATCTCTTCCTAACTATTTGTTCACCAAGACCACGTCTCCACGACAAAATCAAGGTATTTTCTTTTTCTTTCATGTATTAGTATTACTTGCATGGACATTTGCTTTGTTGCAAGCTCTACTTGAAAAGTTCTATGCTTGTACAACATTCTCAAGTTAATTTAGTTCAAGACAAGGTGCAATCGAAACTTCTAGATACGAAGTGCACATCTGCATGAGTGTTACCCATAAATCTTGATACAAAAGAATCATGGTTGACACCACACTTCATATTTCATTAAAAAACACTTAACCAAAGATAGATGGTAATGCTCTAAGAGCTTTCCAAACTATGAGAGAATCGATAACTACTAGATGAAAGGAAAGTAAAACTAAAAATAATGACTAAAAGTGATATGACGAACTAAAGAGCATAAAAGACTGGGTAGAACTCCCCCAAACTTAGGTTGTTGATGCAGATCTTCAAGTAATGGCTCTCATGATCACATCGTCGGTAGTGCTCCTAATATTTGACACGGCTACATGCTACTTCTTGTTAACTTCAACTTGTTTGGCCCACCTGGCCTTGTACTACATGAATTTTCCTCCATCCTTTCAATGGTCTCCATGCAAGCTGCAAAGCTCGTTTGCATGTTCCTGATGTAATTTATGTTCACCACCTCTGCATAGTCCTGGAATAATTTAATATGACGGCGAGAGCTAGGGGAGTGCTTCTCTTCATCCGAAATTTGCTGATGAAGAAGATCAATCCGTGCTTGAAGCTCTGAGTTAGTCAAGCTCCGGAATTGACATCCTTCAACTTCCCTCATCCTTCTTGCTCCATCTTCGAATCGGGTCCTCCATGCTTCATTGTCCCTTGGTTCTCCTTCTCCCCCTTGCGACTGACTCCTCGGTGGGGAAATCCACCAAGAGGTTCTGGTGGAAGCACATGGGAATCCTCCAATTGGAGTGATCCACCTTGAAGACATGACTACTGGCGGAGGTGAGATCTGGAAACAGGGATAGAAAACAATGTTCGCTCGAAACGACTCAATGCGCGGTTAGATCGGCAGAGAGGGGTATATATTGACGGTTCTTAGGTCAAAACGAGCGTTGGAGATGAAATGGAGGCGAAACGAAAGTCTGAGGGGCAAAAAACCTCGGGTGGCGTGCCTAGGAAGGGGGCGTGCGGCGTGCCACCTGATCTCTTTTGCCCATCTTGACTCCGTTTCGTCCAAATCTTTTGTGATACCCTCTTATTTTACAAAATAATAACTATCCTAAAATATGAAGAGATTCTGAGATCTCTATGTACGTGATCTCGAGTTTTATTGGTTTCTGATGTCTGGTAGGGGATAACTCTTTGCAAGTATGGCTTCCGGACTCTGGAGATTTAACTCCTCCACCTTTCCAATAAACTTTTCCCCTGCAATATAATGCTTAATACCTTGTAAATTAACAACATGATGTTTCCCTTTTTAATCTCCATGAAGACGGATAGCTCCGGAGCGATACACCTCCTGCACAACTATTGGACCTTGCCACCTCATTGCTAGTTTTCCCGCGGAGAACTTGAAACGAGGGTTGAACAATAATACTTGGTCTCCTATTTTGAATTCATTCCTCTTTATATTTTTGTCATGCCAAATTTTAAGTTTTTTTAAAATAATCTAGCACTTTCATAAGCTTCATTTCTCCATTCAACTAGTAAGTTTAAGTCTAAAGTTATTTTCTCCCCCGCAGTTTGAAAATCAAAGTTGAGTTGTTTAACAACCCATCTAGTTTTCTGTTCTAGTTCTACGTGGAGATGACATGATTTTCCATAGACCATTCTATAAGGAGACATACCCATAGGATTTTTATAAATAGTTATATAAGCCCATAGAGCATTTTTTTTAGTTAGCCAATCAGACATGGCTCTATTAACTGTCTTTTTCTAATATGAGTTTTATTTCCCTATTACTTAATTCAACTTAACCACTAGTTTGTCGGTGATATGGAGGTGTTATTCTATGATTAACATTATATTTAGCTCAAGTTTTCCTAAAGACTCCATGTATGAAATGAGACCCACCATCAGTAATTAAAAATCTAGGTACTCCAAACTTGGGAAATATAATGTCCTTAAGCATTTTCATTGATGTAGCATTGTCAGCACTCTTCGTGGGAATTGCTCCACCCACTTTGTAACATAGTCTACTGCAACAAAAATATGAGTGTGCTTTGTTGTTGAGGCCGAGAATGGTCCCATAAAGTAAAATCCCCATACATCAAATGGTTCAATAGGCACCGAATAATTCATATGCATTTCATTTATCTTACCAATGTTTCCCACGCGTTAACATCTATCACAAGCTTTAACATAGGTAGCACAATCCTTATATAAAGTAGGCCAACAAAAACTAGATTGTAATACCTTTGCAACTATGCGGTCTCCTGCATGATGTCCTCCATAGGGACTATCATGATAATATTTTATAATGTATACTGTTCAAACTCATGTACAAAACATCTAACAATACCATCTGCACTTTTCTTATTAAGAAATGAATCATCCCAGAAATAGTGTCTAAGATCATAGAAGAATTTCTTTCGTTGTTGATAAGTGAAATGAGGTGGTATAACTTTCTCAACAATAAAATTAGCATAATCAGCAAGCCATGAAGAAGCTATTCTTGCACTTGATACATTAATGATTGCAAGTTATTCATTAGCAAAGCTATCATTAAGAGGAGTGTGGTCTACTGGAATGATTTCCATTCTAGATAAATGATTAGCTATCAGATTGTCCTCATATTTTCTATCAACAATGTGTAAATAAAATTCTTGAAGGAAGAGAAACCATCTGATAAGTCTAGGCTTAGAATCTTTCTTGTTCATAAGGTATTTAATAGCAGAATGATCAGAGTGTACTATGACTTTAGAGTCTACAATGTAAGGTCTAAACTTATGACATTCAAAGATCACATCTAAGAATTCTTTTTCAGTAGTACCATAATTTCTCTGGGCGCCATCAAGAGTTTTACTAGCATAGTATATAACATTTAGTTTCTTATCAACCCTTGGCCTAATACAACACCTACCACAGAATTACTAGAATCACACATAATCTAAAATGGAAAATTCCAATTAGGGGTTGTATTATAGGAGCACTTATCAAAGCATTCTTTAAAACATTAAAGGACTCTACGCAATCAGAAACTCAATTCGGCTCCCGGGTGCGTATGATCCCTCTACCATAAAAACATATTTCCAAGTGTTAAAAAAATTGAAATTTTTTTACATGTACATCTCCATAACATATGTGTATTCGTCAAGTTTCACGAAAAAATGATATTTTTTGTAGTCTAAGCGAAAAAGAGAAAATTTATCTTGTGACAAGTCTTTGTTTCAGCACCGAATTTTGTCTTTTTTACACGCCACATGACATGTCGATTTTTCATGAAACGACTTTGTGAGCGCGTAGCACATGAAGATGTACGTGTGAAATTTTTGTTTCAATTTTTTGACATTTTAAAATGTGTCTAACATGTATTTCAAGATAAAGGGAGCATACGCTCCCATGTGCCAAAACATCACTCCCTCTACGCAATCATCATTAAAAGAGAATAGAACATCCTTTTGAAAATGATTAGTAGGAGGCTTTGATATTTTTAAAAATTTGTTGATAAATCTTCTATAAAAACCGGCATTCCCAAGGAAACTTCTTATACCTTTAATATCTCGTGGGTATGGTAGCTTCTCTATGGCTTCTATCTTTGCACGGTCCACTTCAATGCCTCTTCCTGAAACTCGGTGTCCAAGGACTACACCTTCTGTTACCATAAAATGGCACTTCTTCCAATTTAGGACCAACTCTAGGCCACATCTGCCAATGGATTCAGCATGGTTCACCAGGGAGTTGAAGTCGGTGGCGCGGAGCTTCCTGTTGCAGAAGGGGCACTTGTAAATGCCTCGAGCAAAGGGGCCATCGTAATGGCCGGACTGCAGCCTCCTGAGGACGTGACGAGTCTTGGTGTGGAAGGACTCGTCGTCGCTGTCGACGTCGCTGCTCTGCACCTGTCACGTAGCACCAAAGATCGTGCAAAAAACACGGAGTCAATTGCAACGATGATGGAACAGAGAGTGAACAAAAAATCATGCATGATAATATGGGCTCGAAAAAAAGAGGTAGCCTCAGTTACATTGGACACACTTATATCCAGGATTTGAGTCAGTAAACCAAAGATCATGCACAACAAATTTGTACACACCAATTGTTTACTGACCAAACCCTGAATCAATTTGTGCCCAAATATTCATCATCATCGGCACAAATCTTAAACAAAAGCAAATCACAAACACTAATAACGCAAGATCTAACACAAAAGGATCGAACTAATAATGCAAGATCTAACACAAAAGGATTGAACTAGGAACAGACGAACCCTAATAACGCAAGATCTAACACAAAAGGATTGAACTAGGAACAGACGAACCCTAATAACGCTAGATCTAACACAAAAGGATTGAAATGGGATAAGAACAAGGGAACAAAGGGTTACCTCCGGCTCGTCATCGATGATGCTGGTGTCGTAGGGGTTCTCCGGCACGACGTACGGCACTGGTTCGTACGGGTCCCAAGCGACGGGGGCCTGGACGGGGGCGGCGGCCGATGCGCCGGCTGCTACGTTGGAAGCAGCGACAGGGGCCTGGACGGGGGCGGCGGCCGATGCGCCGACAATGGGCATCTCATTCTTCTCCATCGCCGGCGGTTTTCTTCGGGGTTTTTTCTTCGGTTGTGGAGAAGATGATGGGACAGGAGAGGCGGTTGCAGTGAGCCAGTGAGAACGTGCGTCGAGGGAGAGAAAGAGGGGCTCTATAAAGACGAAGGTGGCGTGTACCGCAACACGCGTCCGCTATGCACGGCTGCAGCGTGCACCGCGACACGAGTCTAACCCTGGGACGTTTGGTGTACTCAGTTATAACCTCGGGCCTTATACAGAAATTTTATCTGTACTCAGTTTTCCCCTCGAGTACTTAGACTGGCAAGTGCAATATACTCAGTTTTACCCTCAAGTAGCTGGTCAACAGAGAGTCAACAAATGAGATTAACATAGATAATTGAGTCATTTCATGCGCAAAAAAATCCAAAAAAAAAAAACATAGTGGCACCTACTCATGGAGTCTTCCTACGCAACCTGCCACCTAGGAAACCTTAACAAACATAGATAAATCAAGTTTTACCACAAATTGCCACTTCTCAGAATCACTAGTAGCTATGAAGATGCATGGTTTTCCACTCAAACCCCTTTGCAAAACATCTTCCCCAAAACATAGTTTGTCTAAATGATGCCATAATTGTCACACTCATGTATATTTGAATTGCAAATAATTTGATGTAGCCCAATATGAATTATATTGTACAAAACACACATTTTTCATTTTGTAATTATTTTGTTTGAATCCCTTAGTCTATTTACTATTTATGTGCCCTTGGTTTCTTAGTACTACTCAGTTTTGCCCTCAAGTACTGTCACAAATGCTCTCAGAAGCCCAAACTTATCCTGATTGGTTGAGCCGTTGTCACACGGATCGACTCCACCAACCGTTGATCCACTGATCTAACAGGCAGAATACCCCTCTCTATCTCTTCGTGGCCACCCCTCTCCCTCTCTTCGTGGCCACCCCTCTCTCTCTGTCGGTGGAGAGTGTCACCCCTCTATTTATGTGCAATAACGAGTTTGCCACGTAACTATATTCCCTCTATTTATGCATTATTTTCCACGATCTAAAAATGTTAAACTAAAAATTGGTATAATTTTGGTGTAAACAAGAGACATACATATTTGCGGATTTTGGTGAATGCATTATTTGTCACCCCTCTAACAATTATCTACTCTCTTTAGCATTCCTTTTCTTTTAGGAAATATAGTTTGGGATATAGTTTTGGTAATTTGAAACGGCCCAAAAGTGGTATAATTTTGGTATAAACATGAGGCATACATATTTGAGGGATTTCGGTGAATGGATTATTTATCACCCCTCTAACAATTATCAACTATCTTTAGCATTCCTTTTCTTTTAGGGAATATAGTTTTGGTAATTTTTGTAGAAACATGAGACTTACATATTTGATATATTTGGGGGATTTCGGTGGAATGGATTATTTATCACCCCTCTAACAATTATCAACTTTCTTTAGCATTCCTTTTCTTTTAGGGAATATAGTTTGGGATATAGTTTTGGTTATTTGAAACGTCCCAAAAGTGGTATAATTTTGGTATAAACATGAGACATACATATTTGTGGGATTTCGGTGAATGCATTATTTGTCACCCCTCTAACAATTATCAACTATCTTTAGCATTCCTATATTCTTTTACACTTTTTTTTTGGTAATTTCGGTGAATGCACACACTAACTTTGAAAACAACTACAAGTACATGTAACTGAATAATGGATTTGTAACAAGGTATCCCTTGTAACAACTTCTAGCGCCTGGTGAGCAATGATAAGAATCCGATCGTAATTATACAACAAAAAAACAACCAGCCATCAGATTAGCTTGCTTCTTCAACTCGATCAGCTGCCTTAACTGCTTGTTCATTTTCTTCAGTTCTCCCTTCACTTCCACCAGTTCTGCATTGGGAGCATTAGGCATAATCGGAACGGCTCCTCTCTCCGCCGCATTCTGTACAGCAAGTCCCCTCTCACTACAAGAAAAGTTGCCATGGCCGACGAAGTTGAAGTCGCGCCGTGGTTGCTGGTGCACCATGGCCGACGATTTTTGGTCCCTCCGTGGTTCATGTCAAAACTTTTTTTTCTCGTTTTTGAGGCCACCTAGCCCGACGAAAGCGGCCAAAACGTCGCGTATGGTGGCCCGGGACATGGTGCATCGCGAATTCTCGGGTTCGCCGGCCGAGTCAACGCAAATCCGCACCGCCCAGGGATGTAGGGCCCACATGGCAGCCTCTCTAGCATTGTTTTTTTCTCGATCGCGCCATCTCGTTCAACGCTCTCCGATCGAGCCGTTTACGATGCAGGATCATGGGTCCCGCTTGTCATCCTCTATGAACCAAATTTCTTTCTTTTCTTGGATTTTTTTACCCCCTGATTTCTGGCTACTTCCTTTTTCTTTTGATCCCTTGCCGCCTTGGAAACGTTGAGACCGCTGCAGCTAAATGGGACCCGCATGTCATCCTCTATGAGCAATCAACTTTCTTTTCTTGGAGTTTTTTTGGCACCTCATATTTGGTCACTTGCCTTTTCTTTTGATCCCTGCCGCCTCTCAAACGGTGATACCGCTCTGCTAAATGGGACCCGCATGTCATCCTCTATGTACTATAAAACTTTCTTTTCTTGGATTTTTTTGGCACCTCATATTTGGTCACTTGCCTTTTCTTTCGATCCGCCTCTCAAACGGTGATACCGCTGATGCTAAATGGGACCCGCATGTCATCCTCTATGTACTATAAAACTTTCTTTTCTTGTATTATTTTTGGCTCCTGATATTTCGTTACTTGCATTTTTCTTTCGATCCCCTGCCGCCTCTCAAACGGTGATACCGCTGGTGCTAAATGGGACCCGCATGTCATCCTCGATGTAAAACTTTCTTTTCTTGGATTATTTTTGGCTCCTGATATTTGGTCACTTGCCTTTTTTTCTTTCGATCTCATGCCACGTTTGAAATGTTGAGGAACCTGCTGCTAAATGGGACCCGCATGTCATCCTCTATGTACTATAAAACTTTCTTTTGTTGGATTTTTTGGCACCTCATATTTGGTCATTTGCCTTTTTCTTTCGATCCCCTGCCGCCTCTCAAACGGTGATACCGCTGCTGCTAAATGGGACCCGCATGTCATCCTCTATGTACTATAAAACTTTCTTTTCTTGTATTATTTTTGGCTCCCGATATTTGGTCACTTGCCTTTTTCTTTCGATCCGTGCGCCTCTCAAACGGTGAGACCGCTGCTGCTAAATGGGACCGCATGTCATCCTCTATGTACAATCAAGTTTCTTTTCTTGAATTATCTTTGGCTCCTGATATTTTGTCACTTGCCTTTTTCTTTCGATCTCATGCCACGTTTGAAACGTTGAGGAACCTGCTGGCTCATGGGACCCGCATGTCATCCTCTATGTGCTATAAAAGTTTATTTTCTTGGATTTTTTTCACCCTCTGATTTTTGGCTATTTCCTTTTTCTTTTGATCCCCTGCCGCCTTGGAAACATTGAGTAAGCTGCTGACTCATGGGACCCGCATGTCATGCTCTATGTACAATCAAGTTTCTTTTCTTGAATTATTTTTGGCTCCTGATATTTGGTCACTTGCCTTTTTCTTTCGATCTCATGCCACGTTTGAAACGTTGAGGAACCTGCTGGCTCATGGGACCATGTCATTGATACGTCGCAAACGTATCTATAATTTCTTATGTTCCAGACTACTTTTATTACAATACTTGAATGTTTTATACATACTTTACAGCATTATTTTACATTTTCCGGCACTAACCTATTAACAAGATGCCGAAGTGCCAGTTCCTGCTGCTGTTTTTGGTTTCAGAAATCCTAGTAAGGAAATATTCTCGGAATTGGACGAAATCAACGCCCAGGGTCCTATTTTTGCACGAAGCTTCCAGAAGACCGAAAGGGAAACGAAGTGGGGCCACGAGGCGGCCAGACACCAGGGCGGCGCGACCCAGGCCCTGGCCGCGCGGCCCTGTGGTGTCGCCACCTCGTGTCGCCCTTTGACCTACCCTTCCGCTTACTTAAAGCCTCCGTCGCGAAACCCCGAGAGCCACGATACGGAAAACATTCCAGAGGCCGCCGCCAATCCCATCTCGGGGGATTCAGGAGATCGCCTCCGGCATCCTGCCGGAGAGGGGAATCATCACCGGAGGGGCTCTACATCATCATGCCCGCCTCCGGATTGATGCGTGAGTAGTTCATCCTTGGACTATGGGTCCATAGCAGTAGCTAGATGGTTGTCTTCTCCGCTTGTGCTTTCATTGTATTAGATCTTGTGAGCTGCCTAACATGATCAAGATCATCTATTTGTAATGCTACATGTTGTGTTTGGTGAGATCCGATGAATAGAGAATATTATGTTAAGTTGATTATCAATCTATCATATATGTGTTGTTTATGTTCTTGCATGCTCTCCGTTGCTAGTAGAGGCTCTGGCCAAGTTGATACTTGTAACTCCAAGAGGGAGTAATTATGCTCGATAGTGGGTTCATGCCTCCATTAAATCTGGGACAGTGACAGTTCTAAGGTTGTGGATGTGCTGTTGCTACTAGGGATAAAACATTGATGCTTTGTCTAAGGATATTTGTGTTGATTACATTACGCACCATACTTAATGCAATTATCTGTTGTTCGCAACTTAATACCGGAAGGGGTTCGGATGATAACCTGAAGGTGGATTATTTAGGCATAGATGCATGCTGGATAGCGGTCTATGTACTTTGTCGTAATGCCTGATTAAATCACATAGTAATCATCGTTGATATGTATTAAATCTTTATTTGTCAATTGCTCACCTGTAATTTGTTCACCCAACATGTTAGTTATCTTATTGGAGAGACACTTCTAGTGAACTGTGGACCTCGGTCCATTCTTTTACATCTGAATACATTCTCTGCTTTTTTGTTCTTTGCAAACAAACACCATCTTCCACCCGATACGTTTAATCCTTTGTTTTCAGTAAGCCGGTGAGATTGACAACCTCACTGTTACGTTGGGGCAAAGTACTTTGATTGTGTTGTGCAGGTTCCACGTTGGCGCCGATTTCACTGGTGTTGCGCCGCACTACATTCCTCCACCAACAACCTTCACGTGCTTCTTGGCTCCTACTGGTTCGATAACCTTGGTTTCTTACTGAGGGAAAACTTCTGCTGTGCGCATCACACCTTCCTCTTGGGGTTCCCAACGGACATGTTGACTACACGCCAGCAAGACTTTTTCTGGCGCTGTTGCCGGGGAGATCAAGACACGCTGCAAGGGAGTCTCCACTTCCAATCTCTTTACTTTGTTTTTGTCTTGCTTTATTTACTACTTTGTTTTCTGCACTTAAACAAAACACACAAAAATTAGTTGCTAGCTTTACTTTATTTACTGTCTTGTTCTCTATATCAAAAACACAAAAAAATTAGTTACTTGTCTTTACTTTATTTGCTTAGTTTATTTTACTACTGTTATAATGGGTACTCCTGAAAATACTAAGTTGTGTGATTTCACTAGCACAAATAATAATGATTTTATATGTACTCCTATTGCTCCACCTGCTACTACAGCAGAATTCTATGAAATTAAACCTGCTTTACTGAATCTTGTTATGAGAGAGCAATTTTCTGGTGTTAGTACTGATGATGCTGCTGCCCATCTTAATAATTTTGTTGAACTTTGTGAAATGCAAAAGTATAAGGATATACATGGTGATATTATAAAATTGAAATTGTTTCCTTTCTCCTTAAGAGGAAGAGCTAAAGATTGGTTGCTTTCTTTGCCTAAGAATAGTATTGATTCATGGACTAAATGCAAAGATGCTTTTATTAGTAAATATTATCCTCCTGCTAAGATTATATCTTTGAGAAGTAGCATTATGAACTTTAAACAATTTGATAATGAACATGTTGCTCAAGCATGGGAGAGAATGAAATCTTTGGTAAAGAATTGCCCAACCCATGGACTGACTACTTGGATGATCATCCAAACCTTTTATGCAGGATTGAATTTTTCCTCGAGGAACCTATTGGATTCAGCTGCTGGAGGTACTTTTATGTCCATCACCTTGGGCGCCGCGACTAAATTACTTGATGATATGATGATCAATTACTCTGAATGGCACACTGAAAGAACTCCTCAAGGTAAGAAGGTAAATTCTGTTGAAGAAACCTCTTCTTTGGGTGATAAGATTGATGCTATTATGTCTATGCTTGCAAATGGTAGATCTCATATTGATCCTAATAATGTTCCTTTAGCTTCATTGGTTTCTCAAGAAGAAAATGTTGATGTGAATTTCATTAAAAGTAATAATTTCAACAACAATGCTTATAGGAATAATTATGGTAACAACAACTTTAGGCCATATCCTTCTAATAGTAATGGTTATGGTAATTCTTATGGTAATTCTTACAACAATAATAAGAGTGTACCCTCTGGTCTTGAAGTGATGCTTAAAGAATTTATTAGTACACAAACTGCTTTCAATAAAACTGTTGAAGAAAAGCTTAGTAAAATTGATATTCTTGCTTCTAAGGTTGATAGTCTTGCTCTTGATGTTGATCTTTTAAAATTGAAAGTTATGCCTGAGAAAGTTGAAGATGCTAGGTTTGCTAAAACAAATGCCATCCAAGTTAGAATTAATGATAATATTAGAATGTTGGCTGAATTGCATGCTAGGTGGGATAGAGAAGAAAAAGAAAAACTTGCTAAAGAAAATAATGTAGCTAAAGTATGGACTATTACCACCACTAGTAATGTTGATTCTTCACATGTTGCTGCACCTCCTACTATTAATGGTAAAATAATTGGTGTTGGCTAGTGCAAAGCGTACAAAAGCCTGAAACTGCTGAAACTGCTGTTTGTGATAAAACTGCTGAAATTTTTCAAAATATTGGTGACAATGATTCCATTGCTGTAGAACATAATGGTTTAGACTTTGATGATTGTCATATTACTGAAGTTATAAAGTTCTTACAAAAACTTGCTAGAAGTCCCAATGCTAGTGCTATAAATTTAGCCTTTACAAAACATATTACAAATGCTCTCATTAAAGCTAGGGAAGAGAAATTAAAACTTGAAGCTTCTATTCCTAGGAAGTTAGAAGATGGTTGGGAGCCCATCATTAAAATGAAATTCAATGACTTTGAATGTAATGCTTTATGTGATCTTGGTGCAAGTATTTCTGTTATGCCTAAAAAGATTTATGATATGCTTGACTTGCCACCATTGAAGAATTGTTATTTGGATGTTAATCTTGCCGATAATGTTAAAAAGAAACCTTTGGGGAGGATTGATAATGTGCGCATTACGGTTAACAATAACCTTGTCCCCGTTGATTTTGTTGTCTTGGATATCAAATGCAATGCATCTTGTCCTATTGTGTTGGGAAGACCTTTTCTTCGAACCGTTGGTGCTGTTATTGATATGAAGGAAGGTAATATTAAATATCAGTTTCCTCTCAAGAAAGGTATGGAACACTTCCCTAGAAAGAGAATGAAGTTGCCTTTTGATTCTATTATTAGAACAAGCTATGATGTTGATGCTTCGTCTCTTGATGTTACTTGATTTGCACTTTCTGCGCCTAGCTGAAAGGCGTTAAAGAAAAGCGCTTATGGGAGACAACCCATATTTTTACTATAGTACTTTGTTTTATATTTGAGTCTTGGAAGTTGTTTACTACTGTAGCAACCTCTCCTTATCATGTTTTTGTGCCAAGTAAAGTTTCTATGTTAAAGTTGATGTTATATTTGGGATCGCTTGCAAACAGCATTGCTGTCTGTCACGAATTCTGGCATAAGTCTCTGTAATTTTTTTGAAAAAATCTGCAAATTTACAAGCGTGATCCTCAGATATGTACGCAACTTTCATTAGTTTTGAGTTTTTCCATTTGAGCAAGTTAAGTGCCCAGTCCAGATGCATCTTTACGGACTGTTCTGTTTTTGACAGATTCTGTCTTTTATTTCGCATTGCCGCTTTTGCTATGTTGAATGAGTTTCTTTGTTCCATTAACTTTCAGAAGCTATGTGCAATGTCCAGAAGTGTTAATAATGATTGTGTCACCTCTGAATATATGAATTTGTGGTTATGCACTAACCCTCTCATGAGTTTGCTTGAAGTTTGTGTGAAGGAAGTTTTCAAGGGTCAAGAGAAGAGGATGATATACTATGATCAAGAAGAGTGAAAGGTCTAAGCTTGGGATGCCCCGGTGGTTCATCCCTGCATATTTTAAGAAGACTCAAGCATCTAAGCTTGGGGATGCCCAAGGCATCCCCTTCTTCATCGACAACATTATCAGGTCACTTCTAGTGAAACTATATTTTTATTCCGTCACATTCTTATGTTCTTTACTTGGAGCGTCGGTTTGTTTTTATTTTTGTTTTGTTTTGAATAAAGTTGGATCTCGCCATTCTTATATTGGAGATATTACGCTCCGCTTTTTCTTATGGAACACTTGTGTTCTTAATTGTGCTTTAATGTTCATGGCGAAAGCTTATTGCTTCGTTAAATTGCTATATGGTTGGAATTGGAAAATGATGCATATGGTTTGACAATTTGGCAATTGTTTGAGCTCTCATAGATCATGTTTAAGCTTTTGCATCATGTAGTTTAATCTATTAATGAAGAACTACTGTAGAGCTTGTTTAATTTGGTTTGCATGATTGTTCTCTCTAAGTCTAGATATTTTCGGGTAAAGTGTTTGAACAACAAGGAAGACAGTGTAGAGCCTTATAATACTTGCAATATGTTCTTGTGTGAGTTTTGCTGTACCTGTTCATACTTGTGTTTGCTTCAAACAACCTTGCTAGCCCAAACCTTGTACTGAGAGGAAATGCTTCTCGTGCATCCAAACACCTTGAGCCAAACTCCATGCCATTTGTGTCCACCATATCTACCTACTATGTGGTATTTCTGCCATTCCAAAGTAAATTACTTGAGTGCTACCAAATTACATTCCTCCAAACAACCTTCACGTTGATACGTCCAATTTGCATCACTATTTTATATCATAATTTGTTGTTATTCATTGATATATTTCATATTGGGACACAATACTTATGTTATTTCATCTATTTTGCATGTTTCATCATTATTGGAGGATCGAGCACCGGAGCCAGGATTCTGCTGGAAAAAGCACCGTCAGAACGCAATATTTCGGAAGATCAACTGTGGAAGGAAATTATACCAAAAATCCTATTTTTCCAGATGACGGAGGGAGCCAGAAGGGGGAGAACTACAAGAAAAGTTGCCATGGCCGACGAAGTTGAAGTCGCGCCGTGGTTGCTGGTGTACCATGGCCGACGATTTTTGGTCCCTCCGTGGTGCATGTCAAAACTTTTTTTTCTCGTTTTTGAGGCCACCTAGCCCGACGAAAGCGGCCAAAACGTCGCGTATGGTGGCCCGGGACGTGGTGCATCTCGAAATCTCGGGTTCGCCGGCCGAGTCAACGCAAATCCGCACCGCCGAGGGATGTAGGGCCCAGATGGCAGCCTCTCTGGCATTGTTTTTTTCTAGATCGCGCCATCTCGTTCAACGTTCTCCGATCGAGCCGTTTACGATGCAGGATCATGGGTCCCGCATGTCATCCTCTATGAACCAAAATTCTTTCTATTCTTGGATTTTTTTGACCCCCTGATTTCTGGCTACTTCCTTTTTCTTTTGATCCCTTGCCGCCTTGGAAACGTTGAGACCGCTGCTGCTAAATGGGACCCGCATGTCATCCTCTATGTGCAATCAACTTTCTTTTCTTGGAGTTTTTTGGCACCTCAAATTTGGTCACTTGCCTTTTTCTTTCGATCCCCTGCCGCCTCTCAAACGGTGATAACGCTGCTGCTAACTGGGACCCGCATGTCATCCTCTATGTACTATAAAACTTTCTTTTCTTGAATTATTTTTGGCACCTCATATTTCGTCACTTACCTTTTTCTTTTGATCCCCTGCCGCCTCTCAAACGGTGATACCGCTGCTGCTAAATGGGACCCGCATGTCATTCTCTATGTACTATAAAACTTTCTTTTCTTGGATTTTTGGCACCTCATATTTGGTCACTTGACTTTTTCTTTCGATCCCCTGCCTCTCAAACGTGATACCGCTGCTGCTAAATGGGACCCGCATGTCATCCTTTATGTACTATAAAACTTTTTTCTTGGATTTTTGGCACCTCATATTTGGTCACTTGCCTTTTCTTTCGATCCCCTGCTGCCTCTCAAACGGTGATACCGCTGCTGTTAAATGGGACCCGCATGTCATCCTCTATGTATTATAAAAGTTCATTTTCTTGGTTTTTTTTCACCCTCTGATATTTGGCAATTTCTTTTTTCTTTTGATCCCTGCCGCCTCTCAAACGGTGATACCGTGCTAAATGGGACCCGCATGTCATCCTCTATGTACTATAAAACTTTCTTTTCTTGAATTATTTTTGGCTCCTGATATTTTTCACTTGCCTTTTTCTTTCGATCTCATGCCACGTTTGAAACGTTGAGGAACCTGCAGGCTCATGGGACCCGCATGTCATCCTCTATGTACTATAAAAGTTCATTTTCTTGGTTTTTTTTCACCCTCTGATTTTTGGCAATTTCTTTTTTCTTTTGATCCCCTGCCGCCTCTCAAACGGTGATACCGCTGCTGCTAAATGGGACCCGCATGTCATCCTCTATGTACTATAAAACTTTCTTTTCTTGAATTATTTTTGGCTCCTCATATTTGGTCACTTGCCTTTTTCTTTCGATCTCATGCCACGTTTGAAACGTTGAGGAACCTGCTAGCTCATGGGACCCGCATGTCATCCTCTATGTGCTATAAAAGTTTCCTTTGTTGGATTTTTTTCACCCTCTAATTTTTGGCTTGCCTTTTTCTTTTGATCCCCTACCCCTTTGAAACGTCGAGTAAGCTGTGGCTCAAGGGACCCGCATGTCATCCTCTATGTCCATCAACTTTCTTTTCTTGGATTTTTTTGACCCCCTAATTACTAGCTACTTTCTTTTTCTTTTGATCTCAAGCCGCATTTCAAACATTGAGACCGCTGCTGCAAAATGGGACCCACATGTCATCCTCTATGTACAATAAATCTTGGATTATTTTTGGCTCCTGATATTTGGTCACTTGCCTTTTTCTTTCGATCTCATGCCGCCTTTGAAACGTTGAGTAAGCTGCTGGCTCATGGGTCCCGCATGTCATCCTCTATGAACAATAAAAGTTTCCTTTCTTGGAATTATTTTTGACCCCTAATTTCTGGCTATTTGCCTTTTTATTTTGATCCCCTGCCCCCTTTGAAACGATGAGGACGCTGTTGGCAGGTCGGTCCCACATGTCATCCTCTATGAACAATAAAAGTTTCCTTTGGTGGATTTATTTTTGACCCCTAAGTAATTTCTGGCTATTTCCTTTTTTTTTCTTTTGATCCCCTGCCGCCTTGGAAACGTTGAGGATGCTGCTGCCTCATCGGTCCCGCATGTCATCCTCTCAGAACGATAAATGTTTTCTTTTCTTGGATTTTTTTACCAACTGACTTTTTGTTTTTTTATTTTCGACCCACTGCCTTTGAAACGTTAACGACGCTGCTGGCTCATGGGTCCCGATGTCAGCCTCCCCGTACAAGAAACATGTGATATCTTGATTATTTTGCAGACAATAAACAGTGTATTTCGCTCTGAGCTATTGCAAACGGATAAATTAAATCTTTATTTTTACAACTTATATCTTGAATCTCCTTGTTTTTTGTTTTTGCGAAGCATAGGACATTCCTGTTTTTTTTGAGAAAAATCCGAACTTCCATGTTCTGGAGTGGGCTGAAATTGTACGAATCAAAAGGCCCAGAAGGATAGTTCGAAGGCCCAGATGTCCAGATGCAGCCCAATTGAAATCTTTCTTTTCTTGGATTTTTTTCACCCCCTGATTTCTGGCTACTTCATTTTTCTTTTGGTCCTGTGCCACCTTGGAAACGTTGAGACCGCTGCTGCAAATGGGACCCGTATGTCATCCTCTATGTACAATAAAGTTTCCTTTCTTGGATTATTTTTGGCTCCTGATATTTGGTCACTTCCCTTTTTCTTTCGATCTCATGCCACGTTTGAAACGTTGAGGAATCTGCTGGCTCATGGGACCCGCATGTCATCCTCTATGTACAATAAAAGTTTGATTTCTTTGATTTTTTTCACCCTCTGATTTTTGGCTATTTCCTTTTTCTTTTGATCCCCTGCCACCTTTGAAACGTTGAGTAAGCTGCTGGCTCATAGGTCCCACATGTCAGCCTGTATGAACGATAAAGCTTTCCTTTCTTGGAGTTTTTTTGACCCCCTAATTTCTGGCTACTTTCTTTTTCTTTTGATCTCAAGCCGCATTTGAAACGTTGGGACCGCTGCTGCAAAATGGGACCCGCATGTCATCCTCTATGTACAATCAAGTTTCTTTTCTTGGATTATTTTTGGCTCTGATATTTGGTCACTTGCCTTTTCTTTCGATCCCATGCCACGTTTGAAACGTTGAGGAACCTGCTGGCTCATGGGACCCGCATGTCATCCTCTATGTACTACAAAAGTTTATTTTCTAGGGTTTTTTTCACTCTCTGATTTTTGGCTATTTCCTTTTTCTTTTGATCCCTGCCGCCTTGGAAACGTTGAGTAAGCTGCTAACTCGTGGGTCCCGCATGTCATCCTCTATGTACAATCAAATTTCTTTTCTTGGAGTTTTTTTACCCCTAATTTCTGGCTACTCTTTTTCTTTTGATCTCAAGCCGCATTTGAAACGTTGGGACCTCTGCTGCAAAATGGGACAGCATGTCATCCTCTATGTACAATAAAAGTTTCTTTTCTTCGATTATTTTTCACCCTCTGATTTTTGGTCACTTGCCTTTTTCTTTCGATCTCATGCCGCCTTTGAAAATGTTGCGGAACCTGCTGGCTCATGGGACCCGCATGTCATCCTCTATGTACTATAAAAGTTTCTTTTCTTGGATTTTTTTCACCCTCTGATCTTTAGCTATTTCCATTTTCTTTTGATCCCCTGCCGCCTTGGAAACGTTGAGTAAGCTGCTGACTGATGGGACCCGCATGTCATCCTCTATGTACAATCAAGTCTCTTTTCTTGGATTTTTTTACCCTCTTATTTTTGGTCACTTGCCTTTTTCTTTCGATCTCATGCAGCCTCTGAAACGTTGAGGAAGCTGCTGGCTCATGGGACCCACATGTCATCCTCTATACTATAAAAGTTTCTTTTCTTGGATTTTTTTCACCCTCTTATTTTTGGCTATTTCCTTTTTCTTTTGATCCCCTGCCGCCTTGGAAACATTGATTAAGCTGCTGACACAAGGGGCCCGCATGTCATCCTCTATGTACAATCAACTTGCAAGATCTTGGAGCGAAAGAGCTTGTATAAGTGGGACCCATATGTCATCCTCTATGTACAATAAAAGTTACTTTTCTTGGATTATTTTTTGCTCCTGATATTTGGTCAGTTTCCTTTTTCTTTTGATCTCATGCCGCCTCTGAAACGTTGAGTAAGGTGCTGGCATGTCATCCTCTATGTACAATAAAGTTTCTTTTCTTAGATTTTTTTACCCCCTGATTTTTGCTAACTTGCCTTTTTCTTTTCGATCATATGCCGCCTTTGAAATTGAGGTCGCCGCTGGCTCATGGGTCCCACATGTCAGCCTCTATGAACAACAAACCTTTCCTTTGTTGGATTTATTTTTTACCCCTAATTTCTGGCTATTTGCCTTTTTTTTACACACTGGGACTGTACAATAAAGTTTCATTTCTTAGATTTTTTTTACCCACTGATTTTTGCTAACTTGCCTTTTTCTTTTCGATCATATGCCGCCTTTGAAATTGAGGTCGCCGCTGGCTCATGGGTCCCACATGTCAGCCTCTATGAACAATAAACCTTTCCTTTGTTGGATTTATTTTTTACCCCTAATTTCTGGCTATTTGCCTTTTTCTTTTGATCCCCTGCGGCCTTTGAAACGATGAGGACGCTGCTGGCAGGTCGGTCCCACATGTCATCCTCTATTAAGAATAAAAGTTTCCTTTTTGGATTTATTTTTTACCCCTAATTTCTGGCTATTTGCCTTTTTCTTCTGATCCCTGCCGACTTCGAAATGATGAGGATGCAGCTGGCAGATCGGTCCCACATGTCAGCCTCTATGAACTATAAATGTTTCCTTTGTAGGATTTATTTTTTACCCCTATTTTCGGGCTACTTGCCTTTTTCTTTGAAACGTTGAGGACGCTACTGTCTCATGGGTCCCACATGGCATCCTCTCTGAACGATAAACCTTCATTTCTTGTTAACGACAGGTTTATCAGTATTATTTTCGCAGACTAATACAAGCTCTTTCGCTCCAAGATCTTGCAAGTTAATAGAATAAATCATGGAATTATTAGGATATGTTTTAAATTTCAAATCCACTTTATGAATTTTTGAAAATACCGTGATCTATGTGGGTATGGAGCGATCAAGGATTTTCATATTGGCCATGAGCAGTTTCAAAAATTGCAACCCAATAATTCAAAATAAATACAAACAACTTTTATGTAGAATCTCCGTGTTTTTGTTTTTTGCCAATCATAGGATCTGTGGTTCTTTAGAAAAGGGCCAACATTGCATGAGCAGAAAGGCCCATTTGTAGTTATTGGGCTTCGACAGCCGGAGCAAGTAGGCCTATAGCAAATACCTTGTAGATGGCCGTTGGAACCCAAAAGTATTTGTTGCCTAGACTTAGATGCCAAACTCAGCCTTATTGACATGAACCTTGCTATGCACACGACAATTTCAGTCCGATCCGTGTACGAAACACAAGATCCAACCCTTCGTGTGAGGAAGCAGGTGGCAGCACACCTCCAGATGCTCAATCGTACATACGCATATCATATAGGAGTTGTCGTATGTACATCAGTTCCGTATTGACATGTTTTTTTCTTTGGTTCACATGTGGGGTCCGCACAGTCACCTAGGTCGCACATCTACTTCCTTGCTCGTAGTTGATGCATGTTCGGTTTGGGGATGGGGTGGAACCGAACACACCCCCGTGCCAGTGGATGTACTTTACCCTTTAGCGGCGAAAAAAATAGGAATGGTCCTCTCATGAGTATGATCAACAAGAGGTGGCTATATTATAGTGCTGAAATAAAGTCAATCCTAAAACAGCCATGCATGGGTTATAATATGAAGGCAACACGAAATACAAAAGCAGGGCAGTGTTCAAATAAACTGATTCAAACTAGTACATACTAAAAACAGTGTACTACTTCTCAACACTTCAAGCATAATAAAAAAGTGTCACTGTTTTTTTAAAGGTAACACCGAACGGGCAATGTTTAAAGCAGGCTTAAACCACATAGCCGCTTGTCGGACACTATCCCAACCATCCTTGGGAAGGCTGATAACTCCCACAGTCTCACCTTCATCTGGCTGGAGGTTGCAGCGCAAAATTTTAGGGTATTGATTATAACGAATATTCCGGTATGCTGTGTAGACGCAGTTTTTCCTCATGAATGGAACCAATGTGCCATCAGGAGCTTTGGATTCACGCTTCTTCAGGTTGGCAATGATTGGGTAATTGAGTCCGAGGAACAGAGAGTGGTCGCTGAGGCTGTTAACCTGCCTCCAAAGAAAGTCCCCTGCACGTGCAGTAGATAAGGGATCCAGCTCAAAGACGTAGGTGGCAACAGGAGGATACTGCCGTAGCTGAAGCCCATTAGCAGCATAGGGAATGTCAGGAGGTACTTCAGCATTGGCAATCCCAATCTTGTTTACTGTAAGGATGATCATCAATCGCTTGCCATCAGCAGATGGAGCGAGGAACCACGCGTACTGCTGATCATCCACCACCGGTGGCGGGATTACAAACGGGAGCATCGGGTTTTCTGCAATATTAGAAATGGAGACGAATAGGGTGTTACTGGCAACCATATTCAAACAGCAGCATTGTTCATCGTTCATGCTCACAGTATAAATACGACTATGTAAGCTAAGGACATTGGTCATTCATGTGTTCAAATCAAGTGTCCAATATATCAGTTATACTGCATCCATCCCACGAAACTAGTCTAAACTTCGCCAAAACTAGACACTAGTTAGTGTATACACAGTTATATACTACCTCTGTCCCACCGAAAGTGTCTGAGATTTGTCCAAATTCAGATGTATCTAGACAGTGAAAGCATATAGATACATTCAAATTTTGACAAATATATATCATCTTAAGTTTAAGTCCTGTGCTGTAGTTAATTCCCTTTGTCTTAAGTGATCTATTAGAGAGCTTCCCTGTGACCACCCGAAGGGTAAGAAATGTTTAACTGTATAAGTGGATTGCCTAGACCTTTCCATCAGTTCGGACTTTTGGTTGCGTTGGCTAGTCCATGAAGCTTGACATGGTGTCAGAGCCAGGGTCTCGAGTTCGAGTCCTGGCTTTCGCAATTTATCCTAAAATTGTTGTTGCCCCCTCGGAGTCCACTTATATGCCTCTTGAGCTATACCTCTGAGTCTTTCCACATGTTGACTTGTCTCCCATCACACGTGACGGGGGGTGTTGAATTGTATAAGTGGATTGCCGCCCTTGCGATCAGTTCGGACTTTTGGTTGTGTTGGTAGTGCATGAAGCTTGACAAGAAAGAAATGCTCTTTGTAGCTAACCCCAAGTCTGGTAACATTTGCAAAATAGGTATCAGATGCAGCTATCCATTCAGTAGAAGAATTTGCATTTTAGAGTTGAAGGTTCATAATCTCTTCTCTACTATTGATAGTAAAGGGTACACATGGTATTTGTTTACCTCATTTTCGCGTTCTAAAAAAGGTACGCTATATGGTTGTGCTAAGTTAAACTGATTTAAGTCTGTTCAAGTTTATCGAAAATTATACTACCAACATCTAAAACATCAATATAGGTTCATATATTACAAAAGATATTTAGATTTTCTTTTCTCGAACACATGCCTAGTCGTGCATCATTATATATTAGAGCATACAGGGTTGTAGCAAGGCTACGAAAAACTGAGAAAGCAAAAAGAAAGAACTATACAGGGGACTAGAGGCAGCTAACTTTGTTAGGCCTGCAGGTGCTAAATCTTATATATATATGAGGTTGTAGATATTAATCGTAAACTTACTCAAACTTAAATATCACTGAATTAGGAAAAAGATAACCTGAGTTATTTTGAATGAGGGGACGTCACAATCACTAATGAAAGATAATTGTGGGAAACTGAAATCTATTCAAGAAAATGGGAGAAAAAATGTATCAAAAACAAAATTAATTATACCATTCTGCAGATTGTTCACCGATATAAACAAAGAACTGTTTGATCTGCATGTAGGTACATCCAATCAAGGCTTTTTCCCCGATCTCTAGAAAATATAAGCTACGCATGTAATTACAAACGATTTTCTTCTATTTTTCTGTTTCTACGTTAACATTTGAGATACTTGTTAATTACATCCATATTCTGCAGTTGCATAGAGTTACTAATTCAGGAATGCATTCACATACGGAGTATACTATGTTTGCTGATGACTGACTAGTACTAATTCATTGCAAGCAACGGTTCATTCATATTCAGATAAAGGATGTGATCGTTAAGTCATATACTTATGAAAGTCCTTATGCATCTCTCTGATGCAGATGGCGGGGGTCTCTCGTCCTCCTTTTGGAGGCAAAATCAATTAGTTATATATGAAACAATGGGTGTAAAAGGTTATCAAAAAGGGTGCCTTCATAGTGCCACGTTATCTTTTGAGATACTGGTTAATTACACCCATATTCTGCAGTGGCGTAGAGTTACTAATTCAGGAATGCAATCACATACTGAGCATACTATGTTTGTTGGTGACTAATTAGTACTACTAATTCATTGCAAGCAACGGTTCATTCATATTCAGCAAAAGGGGGTGTGATCATTAAGTCATATAAGAAAGGTAAAATATAAACAAGGTAGTTCATGAATAACTTCATTGGTTAAGGCAGTGTATCATGCAATGCAACATAAGGACTGAAAAAATACCATTTGCGGTGTCCCAGAAGTACGTGGAGCCGTCAGTTTCGTCCACCGCAAAAACGTGGCCACGGAGTTCAATGGCATCACAGTAATTTGGATAATCAGGTGCAGGTGTAAGGGCCTCCAGCATTCTCCAGTCGCCACCCCCTTCAAGGTAGAAAATCGTTTTGTCGAACAAGGCGATGAGCTTGTAATCTGCGTACCTCCCACCTTTTGTGGGCACTTGGCAGATTACAATCTTCAACAAATAAATTTCTGGACGCCAGTTAAAAGAGTATGCAGGTCGATATGAAACAATACTATGACGAATCTTCGAATCAGGTAGGGATGGAAGGGGGATATGTCGCTCGGTGTAGACGTTCACGAGGCACCACTCATGATGATCGGCGGCGGCGATCCAGTCGCCGTTCGCGCCAAGCCATTTTCTGTCGTGCATGAACGGCAGGGCGACAGAACGGCGAGGATGGTCGAGGGGCACCAGGTCGTACACGGTATCATGCAGACGAGATGCTCTCGCCACGTCCCAGTGTTCATCGAACCAATAAGCAGGCGGAGGCATCAGCAGGCAGGGTTCATCCCAATGGTGCATCTTACCTTCATCCTTGCTGATCATGTCGTAGAGCTCCCTGGAACATGCAGCAAGTCGGACGGTGTAGGTAACGTCCAGATGCGCAGCGATGAGGTCGATGTTGTCGCCGGTGAGAGCCTCCAAGTGGCCGTCCCCGCCGCCCCGGCAAAGCCTAGAATAATCCATCACGTGAAGATGGATTTAGGTGGATGGCGGATGCAACTGCGCTTGGGGTTTTCGGAGGAGAGGGCGAGCGCTATGGAAGGAACGATGCGGCGCGCGGCCGGCCGGGGTAAGGAGAGAAAGGTATACGGAGTAGTACTAGTGATGCGGCGTGGTGGGGATCGAGATCCTGCGCGTGCGCGTGATTCTGGGAGGGTGAAGAAGAAGATTTTTTTTTGTAACGGGGTGAAGAAGAAGATGATAGACATGCAAGGGGCAAAAACTAGGTAGTACTCTAGGCTGCTGCTGCGACTGGGCGCCGATTTGACTGTTGGTAGACTAGCACGCCACCCATCTATAAATTTGCGACGACGTTTGGTGCAGTGATGTCTCGTCACATCAGGTTGACCAGAGAGGGCTTTTTTTTACAGTTTCCATTTCGATATATTTTTCGCCAATAATCGTAGTTCTCTACATGCCAGAGACACGTACCTTAACACGTGGGCAGCATGCAACCGCGCGAGCACCAAAATGGAATGAGAAATGTTTTAGAGCAGAACTTCATTTTCAATGCCTTTCCTAGCTTGGTTTGGAAACCGGACAGAGCTTCAGTGACTTGATGCTTCCAAGATACATTGTGACTGTGTCCCACCATCTACCATCCATTTGAGATCCAACGTTCCAAACTATCTCTTATTTCGAAGCTAAAAAAGAAAAACTATTCAGAAAATTTTGAAAAAAAATCCAGTAATATGTAGATTCCTTGTTTTAAAATCTATGAATATTTCATCCCATTCGGATGACTAGCTTGTGATTAAATAGATTCTTACGTACTCGAGCACTAGTTTAAACTAAATATATATTTGCTCACAAACCTATGATTCAAATCGAATGAAACTTCACCAAAATATAAATCGAAATATGCATGATTTACTGGAAGTTTTTCAAAATTTTCATGGTCCATGGGGTCCTCCAAAGTGCAAGCTTTTTTTTTCTTGGTTGGTACTTCAAAACCGAGTTTGGATGGTGGCAAGACTTGCACAAAGAGGATGTCAAAATTTTGGCCTTTGTGAACTTTGCAATCAACATCAAGTGTCGGACTCTCGAGAAAAAAATATGAGTTGGCGCCCACCTTTCTTTCAACCGTTGGTTCTCAATCCGAGGGTGGTCCAACTAGCTAACAAAATTGGCTTGGTATTCATGGTCTTGAACCAACGATTTGGCATGGCTTTCAATCGGTATGAGAGGTGATGTATGGAGGAGATTCATACGAGAGGGCAATAAAGAAATGTTTTGTCATCCTCGCAAAGCTAGTCTATTTGGAAAGAAATGAATAATTGGTTTTTCGCAACATTGCATGATACTAATTCATGATACTATGCATTGAAGGTGTTGTATCATAGACTAGTATACTTCCCATTGTGACTAGTCTAAGTGCTTTTGCACCATGAACACTAGCTATGCACAGACCTCAAAAAACACTTCTCCATCATTCTACTATTCACACTTTCTTTTTCTAATAGAACTATGTACCATTGTTTTTAATATAATCTTGTGTCGAGAGTATATATTTCTAAAATAGTCATTTATGTTTCGCATAAGCTCAAAGAGGGGTACTTACTTATGAGAGATATCTTTCAACTAATACGTTGTAGGAGTACTTTAATTATGTGAGCTATAGTGTGAAATGCTTACTAGAACGAGTACAAAAGGTGTTTGATAACATTACAGGCCACACGCCCAGTGTAGCGTGCATTGTAGGAGCATTACATCAATTTAACAACTACGGAGGAGTAGCCTAGGTAGAGATAACATGCAAAGGAAATAGTTCAACAGATAGTACAACACAACTACGGAAAGGGAGTAGCCTAGGTAGAGATAAACATGCAAATGAAATAGTTCAACAGATACAAATCTTGCATTACAACACGAGTATTACATAAAGTACATCAGCCCTTCTTTCTGGACCTGTGACGCGAAGGCAGGTTCCATTGCCGGGCGTTGGCGAAGCTTGGGATGAGCCACAACGGAACCTGCCGCCATGTCCATCTAATGTTGGTTTGGAAACCAACAGTACAGTCTTCAGAATTCAAACTGAAGCGGCAAATTTCTGGAGAAGGAGGATATGCAAGGCCTACTGCATGGTGCGATGTGTAAACAGAGTTGCTTCTCGCCATATTTGGACGGTCATGTTCTGCCCCGTCTTCTACTGGAATGATAATCGGATAGTTCACTCCAAGGAAGAGAGAATATGATCCAAGGGAAATAATCCTCCTCCATGGCCTCGGTGGCATCAACTGACTGGTGTCCATGCTGTACACCTCGCAGCCAAGTAAACCCTTACCATACCCGCGAATAGTGCGACCATGACGACCCTCAGAGGTAGCAGCAGCAGGTAAAATCCGAACCAGTCCAGTATAATCCCGCCCGTCAGTAACGCCCCAGGTATGGACCAGAAAAAGTCTAGAACCATCAGGAGATCGTGCTAACCACCAGGAGCCAAGATTGTACCGACCTTGTTCATCAAGTTCTGGCGGAATAGGTGCCGTGCTGATCAACAAAGGACCTTGCAAAGGAAAGCACAGCTTGAAGTCAGTTCAGCAAAACTTGATTAGTTCATTACATACATGAATAATGATGTAGCTAAAATACTGCCTCCGATCCAAATTAATTGACTCAACTGGATGTGTCTAGCTAGATATGCACAAATTAATTGACTCAAGTTTGTCTAGCTAGATGCACTGGCTAGACAAAGCTGAGTCAATTTGATTTGGATCGGAGGGAGTACTTTATTTTGACTCAAAGGCATATCGCTGCTGATTTTGATTGAATATAGAGGGGGAAAGGTACAGGCATGACACGAAAACTGCACAACAAAAAGAAAAAGGCTAAAGCTAAATCTGAAACTAGCAGGTAATAGCGAAAACACATCATATGAGATGAGAAAAATTACCCCAAGAAAGTTGATTCCATGCATAAACTTCGCCTGTCTGAGTTACAGCAAATACAATACCCTTGTGGATGATTGCATCGGAGTAGCCGTACGCTAAGAACTGGTTGTCAAGAACTGTCCATCTGCTAGAAGCACAGTGAAGGACTGCAATTGCCGCGTTGAAGATGGCAAGAACAGAGAAACTAGTATAATTTGAAGCAGCTGTTGGAACTCGGCAAATAGCTATCTTCAGCAGTTGAAGATGTTGATCATTAGACTCGAACACAAGTTTATCCGGGGTGGATTTAAACTCACTTATTGGTGGTAGAGGAATCCGGCGACCAGTGTACACATTGACAAGCTCCCAATTCCAGGGGAAGCCAAGAAGGGCGATCCAATCTCCATTCGCGCCTGCCCACATGCCCGTACCACCATCTGGAATCACGGCATCGGAAGAGATCCTGTCCAGCGGCGTCAGTTGGCACAAGGTACCCTTGCGATCTTTTGCATCATGCTGCTTGTCCTTCTGCGCACCCTCCTGCTTGAACTTGTGGACGCGGGAGAAGGGATTGTGCGCGGGCGGTACCTCAGTTTGGTGAGTATGAAGAACACAGGGCATGCCAAACGGCTGAGATGCAGGCAGAGCTACACTTTGTGTTGCTGAATCATGATAAAACTTGCATGAACCGACGAGGCTCGCGGCGGTGATGACATCGCATCGGGATGCGATTTCTTCAAGGGGGCCATCAGGAAACACCCAAGAACTGCCACTCTCATTGATCGATCTCGCCATTGGAAGGATGCGGTCAAGTGGGTGTGGGGGTGTGGGAGTGGGACGCTGGCGTTTGGGTATGAGGTATTGGAGGACAGTGCGAGCGGCAGCTGGTAGAGCGATATGGATAAAAGTCCACAACTCCTACTAGTACCATCAAACAGGTGGCTCGAGATGATCCGAAAAAGGCATGGCGGCGGTGGTGCAGGGGCTGCTGGTGTAGGCGGGGTCGCCAGAGAAGATGGAGATGAAGAAGACGGAGAAGCAGGCAAAAAAAAAAACAATTTGAATTGAAATCAATAATACGAGTACTACGGGCGTGCCTTCTCTCTCTGGTCTCTGCTGCACTACTGCACCTGTCGTGAAGGCGTGTGACCCGAGAAGAAGCTAATGTACTGTATACTGTCCTTGCACGCCGTGGAGCTGTATTTTGTCTCATCAAATCAGCTCTGGACAGTTTCAGCAGAGAAAAGATCCTTTGCCATCATCATGATATATTACCACGGGCCCACGGCAGTGCACATTCATCTTGGAGGCCTCTTCATCTTGTACTACCATATACTGTACTGCTCTATATGTTGCACAAACCACCACTTGGACATTTTTTTTGCAGTTTCCACCATGTGGTGGTCTAATATGTTGCAAATTTCACCACTTGGTTATCTAATCAGCTAGTTAGTCATGTTGATAGCAAAATCGACAAGTGGGTTCAACATGTCAATGCTCCAATTAATGTTTTAGAAAAAATAAATTTTTCAAAATTCATACTTCTTTTATTTAGCTATTTAAAAATGCTTATTCATTTATTTCAACAAATATTGTGCGGTCTTGAATTTTTTTCAAACAAATATTATGGCATCGGGTTCGGGACTCCTGAAAAGGACTGGCCGTGGTACGGGAACCCGAAATGATGCCCACAACATGGTCGAAAGTGGCAAGGAACCCGTCGAGGTGGATGAACTCGGGAAACCTTGGTAGAGGTAGGGATCTTGAGGAGGCCATTAGGGTTAGCCTACCCCCCAATAAGCGTATGAACGAAAAAAATTCACATAAGTAGTAGCTATTATTAAAATTTCACAAATATTACGCGCTTTTGAATATTTCAAAAGTATTGTGGCGTCACGCTGGCCTTGCCCGAATTTTACCTTTCAGGCTGGATGTCACGAGCATGATCACTCAACCAACCGGGTCCAAACATATATATACAATTGGCCTCCTCGAGCCTACACCGACCAGATTGTCGCTGAAACTGGATCATATAGTTTCTATTGGATTGATGTCCTAAGGAAATATTCCAACAACGGAAGTTGTTTGATTCGTTGTATTATATTCCTTTGGAATCTTGTTGGGCTTGTTTGGTTCGAAGAAAATTCATAGAAATTTTGTGGGATTCAAATCTCAGTGGCTCCTTTGATTCTTGAATACATGATAATTCATACTAATTCACGTGTTTTTTGTGTAGCACTACAACCAAAGAACATGCAATTCAAATTTGTGTGATTTCTCTCATATAGGATTAATTCAACATGCAATCATATTCAATTCCTACATTATTTCTATTTTAACATTTTGTACACATCATGCATGCGACCCAAACAATGCGTACATGGTGGGGGGGTTGTTTCGTTGCAAAAGCAGTTGGTCACACCACAAACAAACATGCAACAATTAATCTAAATTCACGCGGTTTCCCCGCGATGCAACCAAACAATATTCGATGAAACTAAGCATGGCATAAACATATACAATACACACCATACATTTTGGCTGCTTTGATTATTCGCAAGATTTTCAAAGTGCGGGAATATGAAAATTGTATGATTAGAGAGTGATGATCATCTCCAAATATATAGGATTGAGAAACAACGGTATTTGGATCCAATAACATTTGATTGCGTGTGAAAACCAAAAGAAATACTAGTAGTAACATACGGTTACACAATGAAGGATTTTTTGTTTTTGTATAAAAATGTATTGTCAATGAATTCTGAAAATTGCAATCCTATGAATTAAACAATCAGAAATCGTGTCAGACTAATTCCTACGTTTCGAGATTCTAGTACGGAGTATGATTTCTTTGAAGGGGCGCAGAGGGACGTGGGTAGCAATGTCTAGTCCCTGTCTTGTCTGTATACACTGTACTTACGTCAGACTAGTGTTGCTCATGAAGTCTTAATCTGACGTACTCTGAAGCTAGATGCATCACCGTTTCCAGTCTCTGTCCTCGTTTTTTCGGCAAAATAGACAGAAATAACCCAAAGTCGAAAAGATTGGGAAAAACAAACTTTCGACATACTAGCAAGATTGGGTTATTTTTGTCCAAATTCTCGTTTTTTTCTCTTGGCTTCCCTACCCTTGAATCCATGTCACTTACGTGTGTTGCCCATGCATGCGTCATGTCCCACACTTCAGTGAGCACAAGTGACGTGATGTACGTACGCAAACTCCCAGCAATCTTCTTTGTCAAGAGAAGACGCATCAAGATTCAAGACCCGATCGCATTTCTTGCTTTCAGCCTGGGGTCCTCCATGTAAAAGTTAGGGATTTAGATGTAATTTCATGTTTATTTTGTGTGCTGTTGTAAACTGTTGATTTTTTATGTCCATTTGAATCTTGGTCAAATCCTAGGTTTGACCTAGATTTAAACAAGTTTAAAACATGAAAATGAAAAAGTAAGCCTGGATCCTCCTTAGTCAATCCAAAATGAAGCTTTTGGGAGGTTTTTGAAATTTCCATGTTTGAAACCCAAAACCACTTCTTTTCATGCTAGACTTCATAAGACATAGTTTAGGGATAGGGGTAGATACATGATTTGTCTGGTTTCAGTATGTCTAGAGCTTGTTTATCCACTTGAATGCTTACTATATGACATAAGAAGACTATGTGCTATGGTTTTTCATTTATCTATTTTTTTGAATTTTATGCCCATTTGAATCTTGGTCAAATCCCAGGTTTGACCAGGTTTTAAACAAGTTTAAAACTTGAAAATGAAAAGGTGTAAGCATGGATCCTTCGTAGTCACTCTAAAATGAAGCTTTTGGGAGGTTCTCGAAATTTCCATGCATGCTTGAAACTCAAAACCACTTTTCTTCATGCTTGACTTCATAAGACAGAGTTTAATTAGGGTTAGGGGTAGATACACGATTTTTCTGGTTTGAATATGTCTAGACCTTGTTTATCAACTTGAATGTTTACTATATGACATAATTAAGAAGGCTATGTACGTGCTTTGGTTTTTCATTCTTTAGATTTTTGTCTGAATTTTTATGCCCATTTGAATCTTGGTCAAATCCTAGGTTTGACCAAGATTTAAATAAGTTTAAAACATGAAAATGAAAAGATAAGCATCGATCCTTCTTACTCGCTCTAAAATGAAGCTTTTGGTTTTTTGAAATTTCCATGTTTGAAACCCAAAACCACTTCTCTTCATGCTTGACTTCATAAGACGAAGTTTAGGGTCGATAGGGGGTAGATACATGATTTGTCTGGTTTGAATATGTCTAGACCTTGTTTATGAACTTGAATGCTTACTATATGACATAAGAAGACTATGTGCTTTGGTTTTTTTATTTTTTATTTTATGCCCATTTTAATATTGGTCAAATCCTAGGTTTGACCAAAATTTAAACAAGTTTAAAACATGAAAATGAAAAGGTAAGCCTGGATCCTTCTTAGTCACTCTAAAATGAAGCTTTTGGGAGGTTTTTGAAATTTCCATGTTTGAAACCAAAAACCACTTCTCTTCATGCTTGACTTCATAAGACAGAGTTATTTATGGTTTTAGAGGGGTAGATACATGATTTGTCTTATTTGAATATGTATAGACCTTGTTTGTCAACTTTTGAATGCTTACTATATATATATGTGACATAAGAAGACTATGTGCTTTTGTTTTTCATTTTTCTGATTTTTTTAATTTTATGCCCATTTAAATCTTGGTCAAATCCTGGTTTGACAATGATTTAAACAAGTTTAAAATATGAAAATGAAAAGGTAAGCATTGATCCTTCTTAGTCACTCTAAAATGAAGCTTTTGGTAGGTTTTTGAAATTTCCATATTTGAAACCCAAAACCACTTCTCTTCATGCTTGACTACATAAGACAAAGTTTAGGGTTAGGGAGTAGATACATGATTTTTCTTGTTTGAATATGTCTAGACCTTGTTTATCAACTTTAATGCTACTATATGACATAAGAAAACTATGTGCTTTGGTTTTTCATTTTTCTGATATTTTTTGGAATTTTGATGCACATTTGAATCTTGGTCAAATCCTAGCTAGGTTTGACCAAGATTTAAACAAGTATATATAGAACATGAAAATGAAAAGGGAAGCATGTATCCTTCTTAATTAGTCACCCTAAAATGAAGTTTTTGGAAGGTTTTTGAAATTTCCATGTTTGAAACCTAAAACCACTTATCTTCATGCTTGACTTCGTCATAAGACAGAGTTTAGGGGTTTTAGGGGGTAGATACATGATTTGTCTAGCTAGTTTGAATATGTCTAGACCTTGTTTATCAACTTTAATGCTTACTATATGACATATAAGAAGACTATGTGCGCTTTGGTTTTTCATTTTTCTTTTTTTATTTTATGCCCATTTGAATCTTGGTCAAATCCTAGATTTGACCAAGATTTAAACAAGTTTAAAACATGGAAATGAAAAGGTAAGCATCGATCCTTCTTAGTCGCTCTAAAATGAAGCTGAATTTTGGGAGGTTTTTGAAATTTCCATGTTTGAAACCCAAAACCACTTCTCTTCATGCTTGACTTCATAAGACAAGTTTAGGGTATAGGGGGTAGATACATGATTTGTCTGGTTAATTTGGATATATCTAGACCTTGTTTATCAACTTGAATGCTTACAATATGACATAAGAACACTATGTGCTTTTTTTATTTTTTTGTGCCCATTTGAATCTTGGTCAAATCCTAGGTTTGACCAAGATTTAAACAAGTATAGAACATGAAAATGAAAAGGGAAGCCTGTATCCTTCTTAGTCACCCTAAAATGAAGTTTTGGGAGGTTTTTGAAATTTCCATGTTTGAAACCCAAAACCACTTCTCTTCATTCTTGACTTCTTAAGACATAGTTTAGGGGTTAGCGGGTAGATACATGATTTGTATGGTTTGAATATGTCTAGACCTTGTTTATCAACTTTAATGCTTACTACATGACATAAGAAGACTATGTGCTTTGGTTTTTCATTTTTTTTTTTTTTTTGAATTTTCTGCCAATTTTGTTTGACCAAGATTTAGACAAGTTTTACACGTGAAAACGAATAAGTAAGCCTGGATCCTTCTTAGTCACTCCAAAATGTACCAATTGATAGGTGCGTTAACTTTGCTTCATGGAAAAAATAATGTCATGTAAATGAGTTAACTTGGATTTCCTACCCTTGAATCCATAGGAAACTTTGTTCTAATGCACTATAATAATCAACCGAGTTTTTACACCAACAGGTCTGTCACTTACGTGTGGTGCCCATGCGTGAGGTCCCACACTTCAGTGAGCACAAGTCACGTGCAATAGGTACGCAAACTCCCAGCCATTTTCTTTGTCAAGAGAAGACGCATCAGGATGCGTATTGGAAGTCTGTGGGTCCTTCTGGATCCTTCGGTCATCCCTCTCACAAAAAAAAACAAATCTCTCTCATTCTCGGCCTCGCTCGACTCGCTCGCTCGCTCGCACCTCCTGCTCACTGACAAACCCTGCACAAAAGTCAACATCATCACCCGAAAAAGGGGAGACACCATAATTCTCTCCCTTCTTCTCTCCTTCCGAGTGATCCCTCTTCCTCCGAGTTTCACTCGACGGGCAAACACACATGTGCTGCATAGTAATAATAAAAAGGTAGAAAAATCGACCTACGAATCTATAATTAAATAGGTTAAACTAGGGTTTTGCCCAGTACTACAGATCAAGGTTCAAAAAATCCAACTACGGGGTTCGAACAACCCCATTTCTAATCCAAGATTTTTTTCGACCTCATCCAATGGCCTCAAACTATAGGCCGGGTTAGCATCTAGTGCAGTATGTGTGAGAATGTATGCACTATGTGTGCTATAACTTGTGTGTCTTTCAAATTTGAACCAAATTTGAATAAGTTTGAAATATTTGAAATGGGGCTTTTGGCTTAAACGTTTGAAACCCAAAACGACTTCTCCTCATGCTAGACTTCATAAGACCGAGTTTAGGGTTAGGGGGTAGATACATGATTTGTCTGGTTTGAATATGTCTAAACCTTGTTTATCAACTTGAATGCTTACTATATGACATAAGAAGACCATGTGCTTTTGTTTTTCATTTTTCTATTTTTTTAAGAATTTTATGCACATTTGATTCTGGTCAAATCCTAGGTTCAACCAAGATTTAAACAAGTTTCAAGCATGAAAATGAAAACGTAATCCAAGATCCTTCTTAATTAGTCACTCTAAAATATATGAAGCTTTTGGGACGTACTTGAAATTTCCATGTTTGAAACCCAAAACCAATTCTCTTCATGATTGACTTCATAAGACAGAGTTTAGGGTTAGGGGTAGATATACACATGATTTTTCTGGTTTGAATATGTCTAGACCTTGTTTATCAACTTGAGTGTTTACTATATGACATAATTAAGAAGGCTATGTGCTTTGGTTTTTCATTCTTTAGATTTTTTGTCTGAATTTTTATGCCCATTTGAATCTTGGTCAAATCCTAGGTTTGACCAAGATTTAAATAAGTTTAAAACATGGAAATGAAAAGGTAAGCATCGATCCTTCTTAGTCGCTCTAAAATGAAGCTGAATTTTGGGAGGTTTTTGAAATTTCCATGTTTGAAACCCAAAACCACTTCTCTTCATGCTTGACTTCATAAGACGAAGTTTAGGGTCGATAGGGGGTAGATACATGATTTGTCTTGTTTGAATATGTCTAGACCTTGTTTATCAACTTGAATGCTTACTATATGACATAAGAGGACTATGTGCATTGGTATTTCATTTTTTGATTTTTATGCCCATTTGAGAATCTTGGTAAAATCCTAGGTTTGTTGAGCAAGATTTAAACAAGTTTAACATGTGAAAATGATAAGGTAATTAAGTCTGGATCTTTCTCTTAGTAACTCTAAAATGAAGCTTTTGGGAGGTTCTTGAATTTACCATGTTTGAAACCCAAAACCACCGTACTTCTGTTCATGCTTGACTTCATAAGACAGAGTTTAGGGTTAGGGGTAGATACATGATTTTTTTGGTTTGAATATGTCTAGACCATGTTTATCAATTTGAATGCTTACTATATGACATAAGAAGGCTATGTGCTTTGGTTTTTCATTCTTTCGATTTTTTTCTGAATTGTTATGCCCATTTGAATCTTGGTCAAATCCTAGGTTCGACCAAGATTTAAACAAGTTTAAAACATGACAATGAAAAGGTAATTAATCATGGATCCTTCTTAATTAACCAGCCAGTCTAATTAAAATGAAGCTTTTTGGGAGGTTTTTGAAATTTTCATGTTTGAAACCCAAAACCACACTTCTCTGCTTCATGCTTGACTTCATATATAATTAAGACAAAGTTTAGGGTTAGGGGGTACATGATTTGTCTGGTTTGAATATGTCTAGACCTTGTTTTTATGAACTTTTGAATGCTTACTATATGACATAAGAAGACTATGTGCTTTGGTTTTTTATTTTTATTTTATGCCCATTTGAATATTGGTCAAATCCTAGGTTTGACCAAGATTTAAACAAGTTTAAAACATGAAAATGAAAAGGTAAGCCTGGATCCTTCTTAACTAGTCACTCTAAAATGAAGCTTTAATTTTGGGAGGTTTTTGAAATTTCCATGTTTGAAACCAAAAACCACTTCTCTTCATGCTTGACTTCATAAGACAGAGTTATTTATGGTTTTAGAGGGGTAGATACATGATTTGTCTTATTTGAATATGTCTAGAGCTAGACCTTGTTTATCAACTTTTGAATGCTTACTATATATATGTATGTGACATAAGAAAACTATGTGCTTTGGTTTTTCATTTTTCTGATTTTTTTGGAATTTTGATGCACATTTGAATCTTGGTCAAATCCTAGGTTTGACCAAGATTTAAACAAGTATAGAACATGGAAATGAAAATGGAAGCCTGTATCCTTCTTAGTCACCCTAAAATGAAGTTTTTGGGAGGTTTTTGAAATTTCCATGTTTGAAACCCAAAACCACTTATCTTCATGCTTGACTTCGTCATAAGACAGAGTTTAGGGGTTAGGGGGTAGATACATGATTTGTCTAGCTAGTTTGAATATGTCCAGACCTTGTTTATCAACTTTAATGCTTACTATATGACATATAAGAAGACTATGTGCGCTTTGGTTTTTCATTTTTCTGTTTTTTTATTTTATGCCCATTTGAATCTTGGTCAAATCCTAGAGATTGACTTCATAAGACAGAGTTTAGGGTTAGGGGTAGATATACACATGATTTTTCTGGTTTGAATATGTCTAGACCTTGTTTATCAACTTGAGTGTTTACTATATGACATAATTAAGAAGGCTATGTGCTTTGGTTTTTCATTCTTTAGATTTTTTGTCTGAATTTTTATGCCCATTTGAATCTTGGTCAAATCCTAGGTTTGACCAAGATTTAAATAAGTTTAAAACATGGAAATGAAAAGGTAAGCATCGATCCTTCTTAGTCGCTCTAAAATGAAGCTGAATTTTGGGAGGTTTTTGAAATTTCCATGTTTGAAACCCAAAACCACTTCTCTTCATGCTTGACTTCATAAGACAGAGTTTAGGGTTAGGGGGTAGATACATGATTTGTCTGGTTAATTTGGATATATCTAGACCTTGTTTATCAACTTGAATGCTTACGATATGACATAAGAACACTATGTGCTTTTTTTATTTTTTTGTGCCCATTTGAATCTTGGTCAAATCCTAGGTTTGACCAAGATTTAAACAAGTATAGAACATGAAAATGAAAAGGGAAGCCTGTATCCTTCTTAGTCACCCTAAAATGAAGTTTTGGGAGGTTTTTGAAATTTCCATGTTTGAAACCCAAAACCACTTCTCTTCATTCTTGACTTCTTAAGACATAGTTTAGGGGTTAGCGGGTAGATACATGATTAGTATGGTTTGAATATGTCTAGACCTTGTTTATCAACTTTAATGCTTACTACATGACATAAGAAGACTATGTGCTTTGGTTTTTCATTTTTCTGTTTTTTTTTTTGAATTTTCTGCCAATTTTGTTTGACCAAGATTTAGACAAGTTTTACACGTGAAAACGAATAAGTAAGCCTGGATCCTTCTTAGTCACTCCAAAATGTACCAATTGATAGGTGCGTTAACTTTGCTTCATGGAAAAAATAATGTCATGTAAATGAGTTAACTTGGATTTCCTACCCTTGAATCCATAGGAAACTTTGTTCTAATGCACTATAATAACCAACCGAGTTTTTACCAACGGTCTGTCACTTACGTGTGCATGAGGTCCCACACTTCAGTGAGCACAAGTCACGTGCAATAGGTACGCAAACTCCCAGCCATTTTCTTTGTCAGAGAAGACGCATCGGGATGCGTATTGGAAGTGTGGGTCCTTGGATCCTTCGGTCGTCCCTCTCACAAAAAAAAACAAATCTCTCTCATTCTCGGCCTCGCTCGACTCGCTCGCTCGCACCTCCTGCTCACTGACAAACCCTGCACAAAATTCAACATCATCACCCGAAAAGGGGAGACACCATAATTCTCTCCCTTCTTCTCTCCTTCCGAGTGATCCCTCTTCCTCCGAGTTTCACTCGACGGGCAAACACACATGTGCTGCATAGTAATAATAAAAAGGTAGAAAAATCGACCTACGAATCTATAATTAAATAGGTTAAACTAGGGTTTTGCCCAGTACTACAGATCAAGGTTCAAAAAATCCAACTACGGGGTTCGAACAACCCCATTTCTAATCCAAGATTTTTTTCGACCTCATCCAATGGCCTCAAACTATAGGCCGGGTTAGCATCTAGTGCAGTATGTGTGAGAATGTATGCACTATGTGTGCTATAACTTGTGTGTCTTTCAAATTTGAACCAAATTTGAATAAGTTTGAAATATTTGAAATGGGGCTTTTGGCTTAAACGTTTGAAACCCAAAACGACTTCTCCTCATGCTAGACTTCATAAGACCGAGTTTAGGGTTAGGGGGTAGATACATGATTTGTCTGGTTTGAATATGTCTAAACCTTGTTTATCAACTTGAATGCTTACTATATGACATAAGAAGACCATGTGCTTTTGTTTTTCATTTTTCTATTTTTTTAAGAATTTTATGCACATTTGATTCTGGTCAAATCCTAGGTTCAACCAAGATTTAAACAAGTTTCAAGCATGAAAATGAAAACGTAAGCCAAGATCCTTCTTAATTAGTCACTCTAAAATATATGAAGCTTTTGGGACGTACTTGAAATTTCCATGTTTGAAACCCAAAACCAATTCTCTTCATGATTGACTTCATAAGACAGAGTTTAGGGTTAGGGGTAGATATACACATGATTTTTCTGGTTTGAATATGTCTAGACCTTGTTTATCAACTTGAGTGTTTACTATATGACATAATTAAGAAGGCTATGTGCTTTGGTTTTTCATTCTTTAGATTTTTTGTCTGAATTTTTATGCCCATTTGAATCTTGGTCAAATCCTAGGTTTGACCAAGATTTAAATAAGTTTAAAACATGGAAATGAAAAGGTAAGCATCGATCCTTCTTAGTCGCTCTAAAATGAAGCTGAATTTTGGGAGGTTTTTGAAATTTCCATGTTTGAAACCCAAAACCACTTCTCTTCATGCTTGACTTCATAAGACGGAGTTTAGGGTCGATAGGGGGTAGATACATGATTTGTCTTGTTTGAATATGTCTAGACCTTGTTTATCAACTTGAATGCTTACTATATGACATAAGAGGACTATGTGCATTGGTATTTCATTTTTTGATTTTTATGCCCATTTGAGAATCTTGGTAAAATCCTAGGTTTGTTGAGCAAGATTTAAACAAGTTTAACATGTGAAAATGATAAGGTAATTAAGTCTGGATCTTTCTCTTAGTAACTCTAAAATGAAGCTTTTGGGAGGTTCTTGAATTTACCATGTTTGAAACCCAAAACCACCGTACTTCTGTTCATGCTTGACTTCATAAGACAGAGTTTAGGGTTAGGGGTAGATACATGATTTTTCTGGTTTGAATATGTCTAGACCATGTTTATCAATTTGAATGCTTACTATATGACATAAGAAGGCTATGTGCTTTGGTTTTTCATTCTTTCGATTTTTTTCTGAATTGTTATGCCCATTTGAATCTTGGTCAAATCCTAGGTTCGACCAAGATTTAAACAAGTTTAAAACATGACAATGAAAAGGTAATTAATCATGGATCCTTCTTAATTAACCAGCCGGTCTAATTAAAATGAAGCTTTTTGGGAGGTTTTTGAAATTTCCATGTTTGAAACCCAAAACCACACTTCTCTGCTTCATGCTTGACTTCATATATAATTAAGACAAAGTTTAGGGTTAGGGGGTACATGATTTGTCTGGTTTGAATATGTCTAGACCTTGTTTTTATGAACTTTTGAATGCTTACTATATGACATAAGAAGACTATGTGCTTTGGTTTTTTTTTTATTTATTTTTTATTTTATGCCCATTTGAATATTGGTCAAATCCTAGGTTTGACCAAGATTTAAACAAGTTTAAAACATGAAAATGAAAAGGTAAGCCTGGATCCTTCTTAACTAGTCACTCTAAAATGAAGCTTTAATTTTGGGAGGTTTTTGAAATTTCCATGTTTGAAACCAAAAACCACTTCTCTTCATGCTTGACTTCATAAGACAGAGTTATTTATGGTTTTAGAGGGGTAGATACATGATTTGTCTTATTTGAATATGTCTAGCTAGACCTTGTTTATCAACTTTTGAATGCTTACTATATATATGTATGTGACATAAGAAAACTATGTGCTTTGGTTTTTCATTTTTCTGATTTTTTTTGGAATTTTGATGCACATTTGAATCTTGGTCAAATCCTAGGTTTGACCAAGATTTAAACAAGTATAGAACATGAAAATGAAAAGGGAAGCCTGTATCCTTCTTAGTCACCCTAAAATGAAGTTTTGGGAGGTTTTTGAAATTTCCATGTTTGAAACCCAAAACCACTTCTCTTCATTCTTGACTTCTTAAGACATAGTTTAGGGGTTAGCGGGTAGATACATGATTAGTATGGTTTGATTATGTCTAGACCTTGTTTATCAACTTTAATGCTTACTACATGACATAAGAAGACTATGTGCTTTGGTTTTTCATTTTTCTGTTTTTTTGAATTTTCTGCCAATTTTGTTTGACCAAGATTTAGACAAGTTTTACACGTGAAAACGAATAAGTAAGCCTGGATCCTTCTTAGTCACTCCAAAATGTACCAATTGATAGGTGCGTTAACTTTGCTTCATGGAAAAAATAATGTCATGTAAATGAGTTAACTTGGATTTCCTACCCTTGAATCCATAGGAAACTTTGTTCTAATGCACTATAATAATCAACCGAGTTTTTACACCAACAGGTGTCACTTACGTGTGGTGCCCATGCGTGAGGTCCCACACTTCAGTGAGCACAAGTCACGTGCAATAGGTACGCAAACTCCCAGCCATTTTCTTTGTCAAGAGAAGACGCATCGGGATGCGTATTGGAAGTCTGTGGGTCCTTCTGGATCCTTCGGTTGTCCCTCTCACAAAAAAAACAAAACTCTCACATTCTCGGCCTCGCTCGCTCGCACCTCCTGCTCACTGACAAACCCTACACAAAAGTCAACATCATCACCCGAAAAAGGGGAGACACCATAATTCTCTCCCTTCTTCTCTCCTTCCGAGTGATCCCTCTTCCTCCGAGTTTCACTCGACGGGCAAACACACATGTGCTGCATAGTAATAATAAAAAGGTAGAAAAATCGACCTACGAATCTATAATTAAATAGGTTAAACTAGGGTTTTGCCCAGTACTACAGATCAAGGTTCAAAAAATCCAACTACGGGGTTCGAACAACCCCATTTCTAATCCAAGATTTTTTTCGACCTCATCCAATGGCCTCAAACTATAGGCCGGGTTAGCATCTAGTGCAGTATGTGTGAGAATGTATGCACTATGTGTGCTATAACTTGTGTGTCTTTCAAATTTGAACCAAATTTGAATAAGTTTGAAATATTTGAAATGGGGCTTTTGGCTTAAACGTTTGAAACCCAAAACGACTTCTCCTCATGCTAGACTTCATAAGACCGAGTTTAGGGTTAGGGGGTAGATACATGATTTGTCTGGTTTGAATATGTCTAAACCTTGTTTATCAACTTGAATGCTTACTATATGACATAAGAAGACCATGTGCTTTTGTTTTTCATTTTTCTATTTTTTAAGAATTTTATGCACATTTGATTCTGGTCAAATCCTAGGTTCAACCAAGATTTAAACAAGTTTCAAGCATGAAAATGAAAACGTAAGCCAAGATCCTTCTTAATTAGTCACTCTAAAATATATGAAGCTTTTGGGACGTACTTGAAATTTCCATGTTTGAAACCCAAAACCAATTCTCTTCATGATTGACTTCATAAGACAGAGTTTAGGGTTAGGGGTAGATATACACATGATTTTTCTTGTTTGAATATGTCTAGACCTTGTTTATCAACTTGAGTGTTTACTATATGACATAATTAAGAAGGCTATGTGCTTTGGTTTTTCATTCTTTAGATTTTTTGTCTGAATTTTTATGCCCATTTGAATCTTGGTCAAATCCTAGGTTTGACCAAGATTTAAATAAGTTTAAAACATGGAAATGAAAAGGTAAGCATCGATCCTTCTTAGTCGCTCTAAAATGAAGCTGAATTTTGGGAGGTTTTTGAAATTTCCATGTTTGAAACCCAAAACCACTTCTCTTCATGCTTGACTTCATAAGACGAAGTTTAGGGTCGATAGGGGGTAGATACATGATTTGTCTGGTTAATTTGGATATGTCTAGACCTTGTTTATCAACTTGAATGCTTACGATATGACATAAGAACACTATGTGCTTTTTTTATTTTTGTGCCCATTTGAATCTTGGTCAAATCCTAGGTTTGACCACGATTTAAACAAGTATAGAACATGAAAATGAAAAGGGAAGCCTGTATCCTTCTTAGTCACCCTAAAATGAAGTTTTGGGAGGTTTTTGAAATTTCCATGTTTGAAACCCAAAACCACTTCTTCATTCTTGACTTCTTAAGACATAGTTTAGGGGTTAGCGGGTAGATACATGATTATTATGGTTTGAATATGTCTAGACCTTGTTTATCAACTTTAATGCTTACTACATGACATAAGAAGACTATGTGCTTTGGTTTTTCATTTTTCTGTTTTTTTTTGAATTTTCTGCCAATTTTGTTTGACCAAGATTTAGACAAGTTTTACACGTGAAAACGAATAAGTAAGCCTGGATCCTTCTTAGTCACTCCAAAATGTACCAATTGATAGGTGCGTTAACTTTGCTTCATGGAAAAAATAATGTCATGTAAATGAGTTAACTTGGATTTCCTACCCTTGAATCCATAGGAAACTTTGTTCTAATGCACTATAATAATCAACCGAGTTTTTACACCAACAGGTCTGTCACTTACGTGTGGTGCCCATGCGTGAGGTCCCACACTTCAGTGAGCACAAGTCACGTGCAATAGGTACGCAAACTCCCAGCCATTTTCTTTGTCAAGAGAAGACGCATCAGGATGCGTATTGGAAGTCTGTGGGTCCTTCTGGATCCTTCGGTCGTCCCTCTCACAAAAAAAACAAATCTCTCTCATTCTCGGCCTCGCTCGACTCGCTCGCTCGCTCGCACCTCCTGCTCACTGACAAACCCTGCACAAAAGTCAACATCATCACCCGAAAAAGGGGAGACACCATAATTCTCTCCCTTCTTCTCTCCTTCCGAGTGATCCCTCTTCCTCCGAGTTTCACTCGACGGGCAAACACACATGTGCTGCATAGTAATAATAAAAAGGTAGAAAAATCGACCTACGAATCTATAATTAAATAGGTTAAACTAGGGTTTTGCCCAGTACTACAGATCAAGGTTCAAAAAATCCAACTACGGGGTTCGAACAACCCCATTTCTAATCCAAGATTTTTTTCGACCTCATCCAATGGCCTCAAACTATAGGCCGGGTTAGCATCTAGTGCAGTATGTGTGAGAATGTATGCACTATGTGTGCTATAACTTGTGTGTCTTTCAAATTTGAACCAAATTTGAATAAGTTTGAAATATTTGAAATGGGGCTTTTGGCTTAAACGTTTGAAACCCAAAACGACTTCTCCTCATGCTAGACTTCATAAGACCGAGTTTAGGGTTAGGGGGTAGATACATGATTTGTCTGGTTTGAATATGTCTAAACCTTGTTTATCAACTTGAATGCTTACTATATGACATAAGAAGACCATGTGCTTTTGTTTTTCATTTTTCTATTTTTTAAGAATTTTATGCACATTTGATTCTGGTCAAATCCTAGGTTCAACCAAGATTTAAACAAGTTTCAAGCATGAAAATGAAAACGTAATCCAAGATCCTTCTTAATTAGTCACTCTAAAATATATGAAGCTTTTGGGACGTACTTGAAATTTCCATGTTTGAAACCCAAAACCAATTCTCTTCATGATTGACTTCATAAGACAGAGTTTAGGGTTAGGGGTAGATATACACATGATTTTTCTGGTTTGAATATGTCTAGACCTTGTTTATCAACTTGAGTGTTTACTATATGACATAATTAAGAAGGCTATGTGCTTTGGTTTTTCATTCTTTAGATTTTTTGTCTGAATTTTTATGCCCATTTGAATCTTGGTCAAATCCTAGGTTTGACCAAGATTTAAATAAGTTTAAAACATGGAAATGAAAAGGTAAGCATCGATCCTTCTTAGTCGCTCTAAAATGAAGCTGAATTTTGGGAGGTTTTTGAAATTTCCATGTTTGAAACCCAAAACCACTTCTCTTCATGCTTGACTTCATAAGACGAAGTTTAGGGTTAGGGGGTAGATACATGATTTGTCTTGTTTGAATATGTCTAGACCTTGTTTATCAACTTGAATGCTTACTATATGACATAAGAGGACTATGTGCATTGGTATTTCATTTTTTGATTTTTATGCCCATTTGAGAATCTTGGTAAAATCCTAGGTTTGTTGAGCAAGATTTAAACAAGTTTAACATGTGAAAATGATAAGGTAATTAAGTCTGGATCTTTCTCTTAGTAACTCTAAAATGAAGCTTTTGGGAGGTTCTTGAATTTACCATGTTTGAAACCCAAAACCACTTCTCTTCATGCTTGACTTCATAAGACAGAGTTTAGGGTTAGGGGTAGATACATGATTTTTTTGGTTTGAATATGTCTAGACCATGTTTATCAATTTGAATGCTTACTATATGACATAAGAAGGCTATGTGCTTTGGTTTTTCATTCTTCGATTTTTTTGAATTGTTATGCCCATTTGAATCTTGGTCAAATCCTAGGTTCGACCAAGATTTAAACAAGTTTAAAACATGACAATGAAAAGGTAATTAATCATGGATCCTTCTTAATTAACCAGCCGTCTAATTAAAATGAAGCTTTTTGGGAGGTTTTTGAAATTTGCATGTTTGAAACCCAAAACCACACTTCTCTGCTTCATGCTTGACTTCATATATAATTAAGACAAAGTTTAGGGTTAGGGGGTACATGATTTGTCTGGTTTGAATATGTCTAGACCTTGTTTATGAACTTTTGAATGCTTACTATATGACATAAGAAGACTATGTGCTTTGGTTTTTTATTTTATTTATTTTTTATTTTATGCCCATTTGAATATTGGTCAAATCCTAGGTTTGACCAAGATTTAAACAAGTTTAAAACATGAAAATGAAAAGGTAAGCCTGGATCCTTCTTAACTAGTCACTCTAAAATGAAGCTTTAATTTTGGGAGGTTTTTGAAATTTCCATGTTTGAAACCAAAAACCACTTCTCTTCATGCTTGACTTCATAAGACAGAGTTATTTATGGTTTTAGAGGGGTAGATACATGATTTGTCTTATTTGAATATGTCTAGAGCTAGACCTTGTTTATCAACTTTTGAATGCTTACTATATATATGTATGTGACATAAGAAAACTATGTGCTTTGGTTTTTCATTTTTCTGATTTTTTTGGAATTTTGATGCACATTTGAATCTTGGTCAAATCCTAGGTTTGACCAAGATTTAAACAAGTATAGAACATGGAAATGAAAATGGAAGCCTGTATCCTTCTTAGTCACCCTAAAATGAAGTTTTTGGGAGGTTTTTGAAATTTCCATGTTTGAAACCCAAAACCACTTATCTTCATGCTTGACTTCATAAGACAGAGTTTAGGGGTTAGGGGGTAGATACATGATTTGTCTAGCTAGTTTGAATATGTCCAGACCTTGTTTATCAACTTTAATGCTTACTATATGACATATAAGAAGACTATGTGCGCTTTGGTTTTTCATTTTTCTGTTTTTTTATTTTATGCCCATTTGAATCTTGGTCAAATCCTAGAGATTGACTTCATAAGACAGAGTTTAGGGTTAGGGGTAGATATACACATGATTTTTCTGGTTTGAATATGTCTAGACCTTGTTTATCAACTTGAGTGTTTACTATATGACATAATTAAGAAGGCTATGTGCTTTGGTTTTTCATTCTTTAGATTTTTGTCTGAATTTTTATGCCCATTTGAATCTTGGTCAAATCCTAGGTTTGACCAAGATTTAAATAAGTTTAAAACATGGAAATGAAAAGGTAAGCATCGATCCTTCTTAGTCGCTCTAAAATGAAGCTGAATTTTGGGAGGTTTTTGAAATTTCCATGTTTGAAACCCAAAACCACTTCTCTTCATGCTTGACTTCATAAGACGAAGTTTAGGGTCGATAGGGGTAGATACATGATTTGTCTGGTTAATTTGGATATATCTAGACCTTGTTTATCAACTTGAATGCTTACGATATGACATAAGAACACTATGTGCTTTTTTTATTTTTTTGTGCCCATTTGAATCTTGGTCAAATCCTAGGTTTGACCAAGATTTAAACAAGTATAGAACATGAAAATGAAAAGGGAAGCCTGTATCCTTCTTAGTCACCCTAAAATGAAGTTTTGGGAGGTTTTTGAAATTTCCATGTTTGAAACCCAAAACCACTTCTCTTCATTCTTGACTTCTTAAGACATAGTTTAGGGGTTAGCGGGTAGATACATGATTAGTATGGTTTGAATATGTCTAGACCTTGTTTATCAACTTTAATGCTTACTACATGACATAAGAAGACTATGTGCTTTGGTTTTTCATTTTTCTGTTTTTTTTTGAATTTTCTGCCAATTTTGTTTGACCAAGATTTAGACAAGTTTTACACGTGAAAACGAATAAGTAAGCCTGGATCCTTCTTAGTCACTCCAAAATGTACCAATTGATAGGTGCGTTAACTTTGCTTCATGGAAAAAATAATGTCATGTAAATGAGTTAACTTGGATTTCCTACCCTTGAATCCATAGGAAACTTTGTTCTAATGCACTATAATAATCAACCGAGTTTTTACACCAACAGGTCTGTCACTTACGTGTGGTGCCCATGCGTGAGGTCCCACACTTCAGTGAGCACAAGTCACGTGCAATAGGTACGCAAACTCCCAGCCATTTTCTTTGTCAAGAGAAGACGCATCAGGATGCGTATTGGAAGTCTGTGGGTCCTTCTGGATCCTTCGGTCGTCCCTCTCACAAAAAAAACAAATCTCTCTCATTCTCGGCCTCGCTCGACTCGCTCGCTCGCTCGCACCTCCTGCTCACTGACAAACCCTGCACAAAAGTCAACATCATCACCCGAAAAAGGGGAGACACCATAATTCTCTCCCTTCTTCTCTCCTTCCGAGTGATCCCTCTTCCTCCGAGTTTCACTCGACGGGCAAACACACATGTGCTGCATAGTAATAATAAAAAGGTAGAAAAATCGACCTACGAATCTATAATTAAATAGGTTAAACTAGGGTTTTGCCCAGTACTACAGATCAAGGTTCAAAAAATCCAACTACGGGGTTCGAACAACCCCATTTCTAATCCAAGATTTTTTTCGACCTCATCCAATGGCCTCAAACTATAGGCCGGGTTAGCATCTAGTGCAGTATGTGTGAGAATGTATGCACTATGTGTGCTATAACTTGTGTGTCTTTCAAATTTGAACCAAATTTGAATAAGTTTGAAATATTTGAAATGGGGCTTTTGGCTTAAACGTTTGAAACCCAAAACGACTTCTCCTCACACTACAAGAAAAGTTCTGATAGACAACGTCCCAAAATCGTCAACTAAGGGGCATTTTTCGTCGCCTATGGGCCTAACCCGACGATATGGGTTCCGTTGTCGAAACTGCGTCAGGCAAAGTCCAACGACGATTTTTTCGGTCCGTCGCGCTTGGGCGCCCTTCCGCCACGGAAAATCGGACCGTTGCGGAAGTGTTTTCGGGAGCCCGTTGACTGCTGACGTCATGCAAACTGACACGTGGCAGACGCCGTTAACTGCCAGTTAACGGCGTTAACCGGCTGAAACCCCGTGGTAGATGGTAGGCCCACACGAGGCCTGCCACGTCTTAAGCGGGCCGGGCCAGATGACATAGTTTGACCGGTCAACTATATAGCTGGGCTGGTCCATTAGTTACGTGGGCCGGGCCTAACCTCTAATGTTGACTGGTCAAAAGTTAAATGGGCCGGCCCATTTAACATGTGGGGTCCACCTTACAGCAACTGGGCGGCCCAAGAAGCAAGTGGCCGGGCCAAAAAACAGTGGGTCCCAATTTCTGTTAAAAGGCCGCCCATTTAGTGTGTGGGGTCCAGGTATAGCAAGTGGGACGGCCCAACAAGCTAGTGGGCCGGGCCAAACAGTGGGTCCCACTTTCTGTTAAAGGGTGGCCCATTTAGTGTGTGGGGTCCACCATATATCAAGTGGGCCGGCCCAACAAGATAGTGGGCGGGCCAAAAACAGGTGGGACCCACCTTCTGTTAAGGGCCGGCCCATTTAGTGTGGGGTCCACAATATAGCAAGTGGGTGGCCACCAAGATAGTGGTGGGCCAAAAACATGTGGGTCCCACATTCTGGCGGCCCATTTGGTATGTGGGGTCCACCATGTAGAAAGTGGGCCGGCCCAACAAGATAGTGGGCGGGCCAAAACACAGTGGGTCCCACCATCCTATTAAAGGGCCGGCCCATTTGGTGTGTGGGGTCCACCATATAGAAAGTGGGCGGCCCATTTGGTATGTGGGGTCCACCATCTAGAAAGTGGGCCGGCCCAACAAGATAGTGGGCCGGGTCAAAACACAGGTGGGTCCCACCTTCCTATTAAAGGGCCGGCCCATTTACCATGTGGGACCACCATAGAGCAAGTGGGCCGGCCCAATAAGCATGTGGAGCCCATTATCGTGTAACCGGGCCGGCCTACTAAAGAAGTGGGCCGGCCCAAAATGAAAGTGGGTCCCACACTACTGTAAGTGGGCCGGCCCAATCTGTTGTAGGGCCCTACTTGTTTGACTAGTCAACTTGCATTAAATTTCATGAGCCTAAAATCTGATTTCAATGATACACACAATTACATACACAAATAAAACAAATAGGAAAATTACAAGGCAATTAATGTGCCCAAATAAAAAAATTACATAGAATCATTGAGGACTTCTATTAGCATCATCAATAACACGTTGACATTTGGCAATCGCCTTGATTGAATCTTGTGTACTCTTTGTCAACATATCAGCTACAGATCTTAAAGCAGCAATACCATGTCTTTTATAAAGTACAGCCTTGAGATATTTACTGTCTGATGAAAGAAATGGTCTAGGTTGACGGCTATGAGAAGATGCATCAGAAGAAAGATCAGAACTTTTTGTGGGCCTCACTGGTAATGAAGATTGCTTCATCACAACTGCATTCTGATAATAATGCAAAAAGAGTTAAACGATGAACTATGCAAACATTTATTATGCAATGTAGATATAAGATAATAACAAGTTGCATAAATAAGACATGTATGGAACTTGTACTAAGCACAAACTTACATCATAATGTTGCACAGGGTCGCTACAGATCCTTTTTTGGCGACTATCTTCTAATGATGACTGCTTCATTAAAACTGCATTCTGGTAACATTGTAAACATAGTTACAACAATTAACTATTCAAACATGTATTACGCAATGTAGAGATCAGATAACAGCATGTAGCAGAAATAAGCACAAGATAAGATAAGATGCATGTACTAAGCACATACTGGCTCACTGCAGGTCCTTCTCTTGCGTGCACTAGTCGTGGTCAACATGCCTATCATTTTAGGTTCAGCCATCAAGTGAAATGCTAATCCTCCTGCTCCATTGTCCTTAATCTGTGTTTAGATATCACATTTAAGACCAAGTCAGCTGGTTTCAAATAACAAAAAACTTGAGCTGCCAAATGAATAAGCCAATAGTTACCAGATATCAGATTAAAACCAACTAGATGTTGCTTTGCATGAGATACGAATTTCAGACATTCAGATTTAGAGTAGGGTAATGCCAAGGTTTTACACATAAAGTAAACTGGCATTAAGAATGACCAAATGTCAGGTTCAAATCACCCTCGAAGTTTCTCCAAGACAAGCATATCAAATAGGCAGAAACATAGTAAAGCATGAATGGCATTGCTATGGCAGGGTTCCAAGTGTTAATCTCTTGCATAAGGAACAATGCATATAGGTTATAGATAATAACGGAAGTAAACTGCCAAAATTACCAACCACGAACTCAGATTCCAACCTTACCTAGCGTCCCCGCTGTTAATGTTGGATGTTCTAATAAGTGGTTCGCATGATCAATCCCAAGGAAAAATAACATTGACAAGTCAGTCTACGATAATACAAAGACCAGACATGCACGCAGCAATAACTATATAAGCTAAAGACGAGGTATAAGAGCAAGCAGATTGGAAATGCACATAGCATGATTATAAAAGCAGTGTGAGAATAGCAGACACGAGAAAACAGCTAGCGGTGAGCTAATGACGTGGTATAAGAACAAGCAGATTGGAAATGCCCATAGCACGACTATAAAAGCAGTGCGACAATAGCATGCAGTACAAAAACAGTTGGCAGCAAATGAATGGGTACAAGGCTATAAATATGTGGATGCACACAGGTGTCAGTAGAATGAACAGGATGGTAGCGACCGGATAATGCTTTTGTACTGTACAACATTTAAACAAACTTCATGCGAAGCAACACATCAAGAAAGTTAACGGCATATGAGATCTGCAAATAACTACACAAAACATGGCTAAAGAAACACCGCGATCTAACGGGCCAGCGTACTAACCAAGCTGCGGCGGGGTGGACGGGGGCGGCAACTTGCATTCCAGCGGCGGCGAACGCGGGAGACGATGAATCGACCATGTTTCAGTAGAAGCGGGCGTTAGTGAAGCAGATCTGGTTGGCTGGCAAGGTATTCGGTGAAGTTGATACAGCCGCTGCGGCGAGGTAGTCGGTGGCGAGGTCGGCGGTGAAGCAGATCCGTCGGTGGCGAGGTCGGCGGTGAAGCAGATCCGTCGGTGGCGAGGTCGGCGGTGAAGCAGATCCGTCGGTGACGAGGGCGGCGGGGGAGCGGATCAGGTGGGTGGACAGCCAACACGATCAAGGCTACGCTGTGGAGGAGTATGCCGGCGGCGAAGCAGATCTAGTACTGTAGAGAGTCAGAGCTTTGGCGTGTGAGAGTATTTTTGAGCTAATGGGGCGAATGGTTGGTGGGTGGGTGTGGGCCTGTGGGGAGGGTTCGGGATCTAGGCAAGATATTTCATTGTTACCGAATGAGCCCTCCATGGTCGGTGGGTTGTAGCTTCCGGACCAGGGTTAAAAGGGTAAAACTGGTCACGGGATTTTCGAATGGATGCGGCGGGATGATTTGGCGCGTGGCCGAAATTTTCAGTTTCAAGCTACAGTACGAGCAGAACGACAAAAATAATGTTCTTCCCCAGGGAGCTCTCATTTCTTCCTCTTCTCTTTCTCTCTCGAGTCTCTCCCACTCCCCCGGCTCCTCTCCCCCTTCTCTCCGGCGGCCTCGCCGGCCGGAGACGAGGCCGACTTCTCTCTGTATATTGTACACCCTCCGAACTAAATTAATTGATTCAACTTTCCTTAGACGTGTATGTATCTAGAGTAAAAACATGTGTGGATACATCCATATTTAGATAAGCAAAGTTGAGTCAGCTAATTTGGATCCGAGGGAGTTAGTGTTGTTGTAAGCTTAGATCCAGTGTTTCCCATGAGCAGAATGGCGCAATGGAGTCGGGGATCTCGTCATCGGCTTCAGATCTGGCCTATGGTGAATCTGGCGGATCTTGCCGGCCAAACCCCGATCTGGTGCCATCAATGTGATGGCGCTAACGGTGAGGCTTGCTTTGGTCAGTGCTTCAGATCTGGCCAATGGGGAAGTCAAGCTGCTAAAGTTCACAAGCTCGGGGCATACGACGGCGTCATCCGTCTTGCCCGTGCACATCTTGGACTTTCAGCGACCCTTCTCAGAGCCAATATGCCGTTGCTGAGGCCCTTCTTCTCCTTCGTCCTGGCGACTACCGGCGACACCGTCCCAAGTGGTGCGTCCCCGGCGACGGAGTTGCTGGAAAGGATGCGGAGCAGAGATCTGATGTGCGGTCGAGAAGGACTCGATTGATTTTCTTCTATATGTTTTGGGGTCCTTTTTGTAAAGTTGCAGGTTCTATTAGTTATTGTCTAGTACTTTTGGTCCTCTATGTAATTTTTTGGACTAGTTTCCATTGGCACTGATAAACTTGAATTTTGACAAGTTCACGAGGAAAAAAATTCCTTTGCACATATGGCCTATCATGTATAAACATTCTTGAGATTTAAACTATATGTAATGTGCCATGCATTAACCCTAAACCATATATATGTAACTAACCCTAGCTGATCAAACCCTACTTAATTAAAACAAATAACCCTAAACTATACGCATGCACTTTATGCGCAAAGGCGCGGGTGCCTCTAATAATGTGTGTGCGCACTCGATCGATGATCCCTAAACCTTATACAACCCTGAAACCCTAATCCCTAATCCCTAAACCCTAAACACCCTAAACACTAAACCCTAGACCCTAACCCTAACCCTAAACCCTAATTAAACCCTATATATAGGCCAACGACACTTAATTGTGCATCAAGCAGGCCAGGGGTGCCTCGCGGTCCTCTAATTAAATTAAATGTGCCATGCATTAACCCTAAACCATATATATGTAACTAACCATAGCTAATCAACCCTACTTAATGAAAACACATAACCCTAAACTATACTAGCTATAACCCGATCTAATAAAAACATGCTCTATATATAGCAGCTAGCTAGCAAACCGTAGATTAACACCAATTAAAATATACATGGCCTATATCGATCATGTTGTATAACATATCCCTGAGATTCATTAATTAATTATATAATTATCGTGATAAATTAATTAACTTGAACTTTGACAAGTTCTCTCGAATGAAAACACATTTGATTAAGTTGCCTCATAATATATATATATATATAATTAGTGTGCATGCATGGCCTACAATGCATTCGTGCATATATTTTAATGTATATTTGAACATATTCTTGGGGATTTCAATCTCTCTCTCTCTCTCGATCATCTATATATCGTTGGTGGCCCAAAAAACACACATATATATGCATGCAATTTATGCGTAAAGGCGCGGGTGCCTCTAATAATATAATGTGTGTGCGCACTCGATCGATGATCCCTAAACCTTAAACAACCCTAAAACCTTAAATCCCTAATCCCTAAACCCTAAACACCCTAAACACTAAACCCTAAACCCTAGACCCTAAACATACCCTAACCCTAACCCTAACCCTAACCCTAAACCCTAGCTAATCCTAAACCCCAATTAAACCCTCTGTATAGGCCAACGACACTTAATTGTGCATCGATCGAGCGGGTCATGGGTGCCTCGTGATCCTCTAATAAAATTAAATGTGCCGTGCATTAACCCTAAACCATATATATGTAACTAACCCTAGCTAATCAACCCTACTTAATTAAAACACATAACCCTAAACTATACTAGCTAGCTGCTATAACCCGATCTAATAAAAACATGCTCTATATATAGCAGCTAGCTAGCAAACCGTAGATTAACACCAATTAAAATATACATGGCCTATATCGATCATGTTGCATAACATATCCCTGAGATTCATTAATTAATTATATAATTATCGTGATAAATTAATTAACTTGAACTTTGACAAGTTCTCTCGAATGAAAACACATTTGATTAAGTTGCCTCATAATATATATATAATTAGTGTGCATGCATGGCCTACAATGCATTCGTGCATATATTTTAATGTATATTTGAACATATTCTTGGGGATTTCAATCTCTCTCTCTCTCTCGATCATCTATATATCGTTGGTGGCCCAAAAAACACACATATATATGCATGCAATTTATGCGTAACGGCGCGGGTGCCTCTAATAATGTGTGTGCGCACTCGATCGATGATCCCTAAACCTTAAACAACCCTAAAACCTTAAATCCCTAATCCCTAAACCCTAAACACCCTAAACACTAAACCCTAAACCCTAGACCCTAAACGTACCCTAACCCTAACCCTAAACCCTAGCTAATCCTAAACCCCAATTAAACCCTATGTATAGGCCAACGACACTTAATTGTGCATCGATCGAGTGGGTCATGGGTGCCTCGTGATCCTCTAATAAAATTAAATGTGCCATGCATTAACCCTAAACCATATATATGTAACTAACCCTAGCTAATCAACCCTACTTAATTAACACACATAACCCTAAACTATACTAGCTAGCTATAACCCGATCTAATAAAAACATGCTCTATATATAGCAGCTAGCTAGCAAACCGTAGATTAACACCAATTAAAATATACATGGCCTATATCGATCATGTTGTATAACATATCCCTGAGAATCATTAATTAATTATATAATTATCGTGATAAATTAATTAACTTGAACTTTGACAAGTTCTCTCGAATGAAAACACATTTGATTAAGTTGCCTCATAATATATATAATTAGTGTGCATGCATGGCCTACAATGCATTCGTGCATATATTTTAATGTATATTTGAACATATTCTTGGGGATTTCAATCTCTCTCTCTCTCTCGATCATCTATATATCGTTGGTGGCCCAAAAAACACACATATATACGCATGCACTTGATGCGTAAAGGCGCGGGTGCCTCTAATAATGTGTGTGCGCACTCGATCGATGATCCCTAAACCTTAAACAACCCTAAAACCCTAATCCCTAATCCCCTAAACCCTAAACACCCTAAACACACTAAACCCTAGACCCTAAACACCCTAAACACTAAACCCTAAACCCTAGACCCTAAACACCGTAAACCCTAAACCATAAACCCTAAACCCTAAACCCTAAACCCTAAACCCTAAACCCTAAAACCCTAAACCCTAAACACTAAACCCTAAACCCTATAAACACCCTAAACACTAATTAAAACCTAAACCCTAGACCCTAAACACTAAACCCTAAACCCTAGACCCTAAACACCGTAAACACTAAACCCTAAACCCTAAACACCCTAAACACTAATTAAACCCTAAACCATAGACCCTAAACACTAGACCCTAAACCCTAGACCCTAAACACCCTAAACACTAAACCCTAGACCCTCTAAACACAGTAAACACTAAACCCTAAACCCTAGACCCTAGCTAAACACCCAAAACACTAAACCCTAAACCCCGCTATAGCTAACCCTAAACCCTAATTAAACCCTATATATAGGCCAACGACACTTAATTGTGCATCAAGCAGGCCAGGGGTGCCTCGCGGTCCTCTAGTTAAATTAAATGTGACATGCATTAACCCTAAACCATATATATATAACTAACCCCTAGCTAATCAAACCCTAGTTAATTAAAACACATAACCCTAAACTATACTAGCTATAACCCGATCTAATAAAAACATGCTCTATATATAGCATGCAGCTAGCTAGCAAAAACGGTAGATTAAAACCAATTAATATATACATGGCCTATATATCGATCATATGTTGTATAACATCTCCCTGAGATTCATTAATTAATTATATAATTATCGATGATAAATTAATTAACTTGAATTTTGACAAGTTCTCTCGAATGAAAACACATTTGATTAAGTTTCCTCATAATATATATATATAATTAGTGTGCATGCATGGCCTACCATGCATGCATTAATTCGTGCATATATTTTAATATATATTTGAACATATTCTTGGGGGATTTCAATCTCTCTCTCTCGATCATCTATATGTCGTTGGTGGCCAAAAAACACACACATATACGCATGCACTTTATGCGCAAAGGCGCGTGTGCCTCTAATAATGTGTGTGTGCGCACTCGATCGATGATCCCTAAACCTTAAACAACCCTAAAACCCTAATCCCTAATCCCCTAAACCCTAAACACCCTAAACACACTAAACCCTAGACCCTAAACACCCTAAACACTAAACCCTAAACCCTAGACCCTAAACACCGTAAACCCTAAACCATAAACCCTAAACCCTAAACCCTAAACCCTAAACCCTAAAACCCTAAACCCTAAACCCTAAACCCTAAACCCTATAAACACCCTAAACACTAATTAAACCCTAATCCCTAGACCCTAAACACTAAACCCTAAACCCTAGACCCTAAACACCGTAAACACTAAACCCTAAACCCTAAACACCCTAAACACTAATTAAACCCTAAACCATAGACCCTAAACACTAGACCCTAAACCCTAGACCCTAAACACCCTAAACACTAAACCCTAGACCCTCTAAACACAGTAAACACTAAACCCTAAACCCTAGACCCTAGCTAAACACCCAAAACACTAAACCCTAAACCCAGCTAGCTAACCCTAAACCCTAATTAAACCCTATATATATAGGCCAACGACACTTAATTGTGCATCAAGCAGGCCAGGGGTGCCTCGCGGTCCTCTAGTTAAATTAAATGTGCCATGCATTAACCCTAAACCATATATATATAACTAACCCCTAGCTAATCAAACCCTAGTTAATTAAAACACATAACCCTAAACTATACTAGCTATAACCCGATCTAATAAAAACATGCTCTATATATAGCAGCTAGCTAGCAAATTAAACGGTAGATTAACACCAATTAATATATACATGGCCTATATCGATCATATGTTGTATAACATCTCCCTGAGATTCATTAATTAATTATATAATTATCGATGATAAATTAATTAACTTGAATTTTGACAAGTTCTCTCGAATGAAAACACATTTGATTAAGTTTCCTCATAATATATATATAATTAGTGTGCATGCATGGCCTACCATGCATGCATTAATTCGTGCATATATTTTAATATATATTTGAACATATTCTTGGGGGATTTCAATCTCTCTCTCTCGATCATCTATATGTCGTTGGTGGCCAAAAAACACACACATATACGCATGCACTTTATGCGCAAAGGCGCGTGTGCCTCTAATAATGTGTGTGTGCGCACTCGATCGATGATCCCTAAACCTTAAACCCTAAATAAACCCTAATCCCTAATCCCTAAACCCTAAACACCATAAACATTAAACCCTAAACCCTAACCTCCTAACCCTAAACCCTAAACCCTAATTAAACCCTATATATATAGGCCAATGACACTTAATTATGCATCAAGCAGGCCAGGGGTGCCTCGCGGTCCTCTAATTAAATTAAATGTGCCATGCATATATATGTGTTTAATTTGGGGATTTCAATCGCTCTCTCGTATGTAGCTCTCTCTACCTCTATCTCTCTCTCTCTCTCTCTCTCTCTCTCTCTCTCTCGTTGGTGGCCAACAACACACACATGCACTTTGTGCGCAAAGGCATGCGCCTCTAATAATGTGTGCGCAGTCGATCGATCTAGTTTTGATTAATCATAGCACACAAATAAAGAAGTTGTATTTGAATCCACACAACCTATTAAAACACATAACCCCTAACATGGCCTAATTAATTAACCCTTCTCGATCTCTACCTAATTAGTGGAAATTGCACAAAATCAAAAGGGGTCCCTCACTAATTATGCATATCTGCTAGATTGTGATAAACTTTTGCCACATATATATTTGGTGGATGGGTGCATCTTGGCATGTAAACAATTAGTGTTTGCAAATGGCGTTGTCAAAATTTATGTACAAATGATTTCTTTCCATCCAAAGTGCATAAAATGGGAGTTTTAATGAAGAAAGTACAAATAAAACAGCTCAACATGCTTCCACACCCCGATTTTCACACGAAGTAGAGCATATTTAAAGGATAATTCCAGAGTTTTACTATTTTTCAAGCAACTTTGCTAATTTTCCCCCACTCACATGACTTTATGTCGATTTAACGAAAATATGGCGAATTTAAACTACATGGGCGGGATAGTTTGAATTGTGCGCGCGGCAAAGGGAACCGCCTATTCCTCAACCTTGTGCACGGCAAATTACACACGCAACTCCATTAAACGCCACCTACCAACCTTAATTATCACCCCGGCGGCCCGGCCGCATGACCCCCCACCCACCCGTACACAACTTATCCCCGTCCGTGCGAAGAGCTTCCCCTCCCCGTCCCGTCCGTGCGAAGAAGAAGCTTCCCCTCCCCGTCGTTCTTCTCGAGACGCACCGGCGGTCAAGTTGATCCACGGTAGGGCTGCTATCTCTAGCTCAATCATGTATCGGGCAAGACAGCCTAACGATTTATATTTTCTTGATGCTGCTAAAAAAATTCGTCAGTATGCTCGAACTAATTGGCACTTTATAGTTTTCCGCTCGATTTGTCATCGATCAATTTGTTCATTTGCGTGGGCATATAGAGTCAGTTCTGCACTCGATCCGTTAATTTGCTGAAATGCCATGGCAGAGTTTTGTACACGATCTGTTTGCTAAAATGTCGATGGGCATTTTTTGTTTTGTACTCGACATGATTGCTGAAATGCATAATCATGTAGTATAGTTTTGTACTCGATGGATATACATTTCCTACTTCGCCTTAAATTAATCACCAACCACTGTATCTCATAATTAAACAGATGGACAGAACTTGGAAACTGCATGGACACTTATGTTCCCCTTCATATATAAATGGTGTTCAACCCTTTATGGGGTTTATTAGAGCTCATGATGGTCACAACCTGGACGTGTATTGCCCGCGCTGCACATGTATGAATGGTGAGAAGAGGCCTCACCCTGTAGTGGCAGATCATTTACACATTTTTGGGATGGACCGCACATATGTTAGGCGGGTTTAGCATGGTGAACCATATAATGATCCTTTAGCAGGAGAAGCAGATCTTGCTCACACTGTATGTGTGCTGGCATATGTAGTTAATTATTTATATTGATGCTGCCGCTGTTTCAATCAATAGTTTGCATTGCTGTGCAAGGTTCTGTACTCAAATTTAACTTGTTGCAGATGGATGGACGGGAAGGAGAGAAAAAGCGCTTGCTTCAGGAAACGGGTTTCAGCTCTGGGACATGTGCTGTGCCAGATGAGAAGGTAAATATGTAAAACGGCATTTGTTCAGGTTGCATCCCTTAGATGTTTGTCTAATCGGTTGATGTACTAATTGCAGAAGCATAGAGTTAAAGAGGTCTCTCAGTTTGATGGGAGATTTGAAGATGAATCTCAGTTTGATGCACCTGTGGATGGTACTGATGACGAGCCTTTCATAGACGAAGGTCCTGCACCTGAGATTATCCAGTCTACAGAAGGAGGCCGTGGACCGAGTACACAGCTTTGCGTTGAAGTGGATGCACGCCCGGAGATCATCACGGGCGTCCGGGTAGTCTCAAGACCACCCAGCCCTGATGCACCTGTGGATGGTACTGATGACGAGCCTCTCATAGACGAAGGTCCTGCACCTGAGATTATCCAGCCTACAGAAGGAGGCCGTGGACCGAGTACACAGCTTTGCGTTGAAGAGGATGCACACCCGGAGATCATCAGGGGCGTCCCGGTAGTCTCAGGACCACCCAGCCCTGATGCAAAATGTTGAGCTACTTTATGATTCGTACTCTTATGTTCTGGTGCTGTAGTATGTTATGATTTGTACGCCTTTGGCGCTAGATTAAGCATTCAGTGGATGATCGCGTTGCAAAATTCGACACCCACACAATCAGTTCATCGTACAAGTAGTAGCACAATTACTTCTACAGCGATTCCTGCCAGCGCATTAGTTGGTAGCATGAAACACTTTCAGGTACTCCCCTCTGATTCATATTAATTGACTCAATTCTGTCTAGATATGGATGTATCTAGATGCATTTGTTAACTAGACTAACAAACTTGAGTCAGTTAATATGAATCCGTGTAAACCGCCCAAGTCCTCGAGCAGCTAGTTTATTGACTCTGGACTCCAAGCCTCTCGCGGCAAGCCATCGACGAAGCTTTGACCAGATCTTGGCCCGCAATTTTTTTTGTGTGGCGAATAGCAAAGCTTTGACCAGTTCCTCTCGGGATACAGCACGCCGGTGAGCTTGCACGGTTGCCATGAGCACTTTCCGGCGGAACTTCCTCTTCAGCGCCCTCAAGCCGCTGCTGCGAGACAGCACGCAGTGCCTCGAGGTGGACGGAATTCTGGATCTCAGGGCGGGTGGTCCGCATCGTCCGGGAACGATCTCCAGCGGGTTAACGAGGACATGCATGGCGGCCAGGGGATTTGTTTTTTGTTTTTTTTTTGGTTTGAGCTTGGGATTTGGGGTTTTTTCGGATAGGGGAGGAGGAACCGAGGAAGAGGAAGGAACAGCCGCGTGCTTGGCGCGTGGCGGTGTGCTTGAATTTCGAATTTTTGTGAAATGTTTCATTTCCCCGCTACAATTCGGGGGTTTCTTGACGCGCCAATGCGTCCCGCCGGGCAGCTTCAAGTAAATTTGGGGTGCCACACTATGGGCCCTAGTTTCAGTGAGACATGTAATGACTAGTCACATCAGTAAGTTCACTGTGTAATAAAATATGTTACCCCTCCCCTTTATGTAGCACCCCTTCTCTCCCGATCGAGTGCCGATTGCCGACGGATGCAAGCCGCTAGCTCGATCCCCTCCTTTCGCCTCCACCGTCCAGGCATCCAGCTTGGAGGGGCAAGCTGCATCTAGCCCAAGCGGATTAGGTAGGACTAGTAATGTTCTCTCCTTTCTCGAGATCGGTTCTTTTTTCCTCTCCTCGATATCTTGCGCATCTCTTTCCTATTCTGGGCAAAGGGGTGTCTTTCTGGTCACCCTCGAGCTGGGAGTGATTGATGGGGGTGGGGGGCGGGGGCTACCTTTGCTTGGATTGGGGTGTTCTTCCTTTATTTGTCGACATTTGCAACCTTTGTAGTTTCTGCTGATCCTCACTGTATCTTTTGTCAGCTTGTACAGGAAAGGCAAGACCTCGGCGGTGGGGGCAATGGAGCGTAAGGCCACCACGCATGTGGGCAGTTGGCTGAGCCTGAGCTGCGTCCCCAGCCCCGCGAAGCAGGTACTCCGTTTGCTTATCCACTCTTTACCTTTTAAGTGTCTCTCTGGTCTCTGCATCCTCAATCTGTTCCTGTTCTGGAATATGCTTAAAGTAGCACATGTCTTCAGCTGTTTGTGCGTAAAGCCTCTGTGACACCATGCTCTATATTCTCTGTATCAGGTTGGTACCTCCAGGTTCCGTGCTGAGGCTATGGGGAACGAGAATAGCGCCCCACCTGCTGCAGGAGCATGGCCCGATCTGCAGCACAAGAAGCGAAATGCCACTGCCGAGCTGGGCAGGGACCGCCCAGGGGTAATTTTTTTAACCAACTTACCATGATGTAGTCTGAATCTGATACTCCCTCAGATCCAAATTAATTGACTCAACTATCTGTAGATACGGATGTATCTAGATGTGTTTTAGCTCTAGATACTACTGCCTCCATCCCAAAGCTTTGGGCTTATATTATTTTTAGAAAGTCAAACTATACCATGTTTGACTAAGCTTTTACCAAAAATCAGTAACATGCAAAATACAAAATTAATATCATTAAATAGATAATAAAATATATTTTCCTACGGTATCTACACAGTATTATATTTGTTGATAGAATGTTCTAAAATTTTGGTCAAACTTTGCTTGTTTTGATTTCTCAAAAATAAATAAGGCTTAAGCTTTTGGATGGTGGTAGTACATTCATATCTAGACAAAGCTGAGTTAACTAGTTTTTTGTCTGTCCATAGCTAGTGTTCACGCTGCAAAAGGCTAAGAGCATCCACTATATGCATCAGTCTATCTCATACAGTAATTCAATATCACTGCTGAGGTCTGCCTTTTGTTTTGCTATTCATATGCAGACTGAAACTTTAGGGCCTTTACTCAAAAGGAAGATCAAAACTGCGGCTGATCAGGCTGCCAGTATGTTGATGCCGCCCCCATCTTCTAAATGCCTCTACAAGCACAAGGCCACGCACCAGCTGGGTGGTGATCTTTTAATGAATATGGTATATTTTCTTAATCCACAAAACATGCCTTGATTTTTCTCTGTTTATTGTCGGTTTTTTCTATGCTTGCCAAAAGTTTACAACAACAACAACAACAACCAAGCCTTTCAGTCCCAAACAAGTTGGGGTAGGCTAGAGTTGAAACCCATAAGATCTCGAAGCCAAAAGTTTAGAAACACCAAATTCGTTTGCTTACAATCATCATACAGTAATGTTCATCTACTCCAGTTCCCCTAACCCAACATAAAATGATGTTAATTTCGATTTTTAGATTAAAAGAGCACCATTAGGCGCTGTTAATTACGACTTTGAGATTAAAATGTCATTTGCAATTGTTAATTACAATTTTGAGACAATTGGTTAGTTTAACCTCGATCTCTTCTGCTCTCCATTTTTCCCAACCGAACAAAAATGTAACCATTCCATTCCTCTGAAATGGAACCATTCCATTCCATTCCACGCTGTTTCAGAACCGAACACACCCTTGCATTGTTGTGAACTGTTGTCCATACACGGCCATACCCTTCCACTTACATCTAGCACTATATGCATCAGTCTGTCTCAGAGTCATTCAATATCACTGCTGAGATCTGTTCCCATTCTTATGCAGGCTGAAACTGCTGCGCCTTTACTCAAGTGGATGCAAAATGGGGCTAATGAGGCTGCTGTGAGGACGATGGTGCCGGCACCATCTTCCGAAAACCTCTACAAGCACGAGGCCATGGGCCAGCTGGGTGGTGACCTTTTAATGAATCTGGTATATTTTCTTAATCCACATACATGATTTCATTATTATCTGTTTAATTACTGTTGGCTTTGTCTAATGCTTACCAAAAGTTCAGAAACACTGCGTTTGCTTACAATCATCATACACTAATTTTTCACTTTTCAGTCTGTCTCATCCAGTATATAAACTGTTGATTTCCATTGGCTTCTTTTGTAATCATTTGCATTGTTGTCAACTGTTCTCTATGCACAACCCTATTCTTCCACTTACACCCGCACTATTTGCATCAGTCTATCTCATAGATTTATTAAATATCAATGATGAGTTCTGTTGCTATTCATATGCAGGATGAAACTTCTGTTCCTCTACTCAAATGGATAAAAAATGATCCTGATGAGGCTGCTGTGAAGACGATGGTGCTGCCACCATCTTCTGAAAACCTCCTCAAGCACAAGGCCACGGGCCAGCTGGGTGGTACCCTTTTCAGTAAGCAGGTATATTTTCTTAATCCTCATACATGATTTGATTTTTGTCTGTTTATTGCCGGCTTTGTCTAATGCTTACCAATAGTTCAGAAACACACACACCTATTCTTCCACTTACATCCAGCACTATATGCATCAGTGTCTCATAGATTCATTTTATATATCACTGCTGATGTCTGTTGCTCTTCAATTTTTATATGCAGACTGAAACTGCTAAGCCTTCATTGGTCAAAAGGATTGCAACTGCTGCTGATGAGGCATCTGCAGAGGCTGCCACCAAGTTACTGTCAGCCCCACCTTCTGGATGCTTATATAAGCTCAAGTCCAAGGATCAGCCGGGCCGTAACCATCCAAGGGTTCGGGTATATTTTCTTAAGCCACATATACATGCCATGATTTATGTCTGATATTATCACTGGCTCTGTCTAATGCTTTTTGGAATTCGGAAACACCAAATTAGCATGCTTATATTCATCATACACTAATTTTTCACTGTTCAGTTTGTAACATAGTGTTATGCACTTGCTTGTCAACATTTGCATTGCTCTGAACTATGCACTTTACACAACCTAATTCTTCCACTTACGTTCAGCGCTACGCACCAGTAGTACCTCCCATGTTTCCTTCACCATCCCGATGCCGAGCTTGCGGGAATATGGCGGGCCCATGTACATACCCCGCATATAACACCTCCTATGGCTCTATCTACCTTTCTAGTAGCTCCTTCACAGAGTTACAGGTATGTATTCTCAGTGGTTTAGCATGAATTGGCATATAGTAAAGTCTTGTTTTTAGTCTTCCTGCTTCTTACATTTGTATCAATTTTCACATGCAGACTGTACCTTGTGAACTTCGTCCAATGATTAACCAGATGTGTCCGCATGAAGGATCTTTCACTATGCATGGCAATGGCAAATTGATGAACACCTACACGGTCTATGAGGTGTATGTCTACAAGACGCAGGCCATCACATATTTGTATGGACATGATTGGAGAAAGTTTGCTTTTGACTACGGTCTGAAGAAGGGCGACGAGCTGAGGATCAGAAACTCAAACGGGCAGATATACGTAACTGCTTACAGAGTTGGAGACACTTCCAAATATATAATATGTAACTTTTTTCTACTCATATCTTTTGATAACTGCATTCTGAGCAGTTGTTCTAAACCATTCCCTCTGTTCTAGCTTGCTGGGTTTAACATGATCAAAGCTGCAGATCCCCTGACGGAACAGGAGCGGATGTCACAAAGGGCAACCACACCAGCACCGGCACCGGCTTCCCACTCTCCTGCATCAGCACCGGTTCCTGTACCAGCTCCGTTTACTGCATCTACCCAGCAGTCCCCTACATCAGCATTGGTTCCTGTAGAGGCCCCATATACTACACATGCCCAGCAGGCTCCTGCATCAGCACTGGTTCCTCTAGCTGCACCGTTTACTGCACCTGCCCAACAGTCTCCTGCATCAGCACCGGTTCCTCTAGAGGCACCGTTTACTGCACCTGCCCAGCAGTCTCCTGCATCAGCACCAGCTCGTGTACCAGCCCAGGCTCATGCACCTGCCCCAGCCAGATCACCGAGGTCTCAGCTCATTGCTGTGGCCACCCGTGTGGTGACCAGGACGCATCTGAAGGCTATGTTCGTGAGTATATGACAGCATAACTGCTCTTATCTTGATGTCTTCTCTGCTCAAAGTCTCACATGGTTCAGTGCATTGGTGCCATTGACTAATTTTTGGTGGTATCTCTTGCTTTGAATCAGAAATTGCCTAAAAGTATCTCCAAGGATCTCAATGCTGGCCGAAGGGGCAAGATATCCCTCGTCATGGAGAGTGAAGGTCTCACCGTGGAGGGACGGTACTCTGTCAGTCCCACAGATGGCCGCTTGGCTGTTACTTCCAGGTGGAAAAAGTTCATTGACGGTGCCAAACTTCGCATTGGATCAAAGTTGAAGGTCAAGATCTTTCGATGCCGCTGTGACATGCTGGTCATAAAGTTCGCGGTTGTCTAGTTCTGTTGTCCCATGAGCCCTTAGCAAATGCATTTGTAGTTATACTTATATAAGGTTATCTTATCTGAACTGCTAATTAATTGTATGGGTGGTAAAACTCTGGCAAGCTTTTGCTCTTAGCAAGTATGTATGTATGATCAGCTATTATGATAACTAATGTTTGTGTTCATCTTAATTTGCATTTCCCTTTTAGAAAAAAACTTAATTTCTATTTTGGCTGACCTGTTAGAGAACTATCAGATTGAACCCACAACATGATTCATATAGATTCATTACACTGAGCCACATGTCTTGACCTTGCGATACACTACTTCCATTAATTAGTGCAAGAAGGCTTACCTGAGCTGCCTGAACCATGGCAGATTCGAATCCACCTTATCTATCTAGAAATACAACCTTTGCAGAAAGAGGATTTGCAGTATGGGGAGGCTGACATTGGGGACCCATGAGCCAGCAGCGTCGTCAACGTTTTAAAGGTGGCAGGAGATCGAAAGAAAAAATAAGCCAAAAATCAGTTGGTAAACAAATTCAAGAAAAGAAACATTTACCTTTCTGAGAGGATGACATGCGGGACCCATGAGGCAGCAGCATCCTCAACTATTTCAAGGCGGCAGGGGATCAAAATAAAAAAGGAAATAGCCAGAAATTAATTAGGGTAAAAAATAAATCCATCAAAGGAAACTTTTATTGTTCATAGAGGATGACATGTGGGACCGACTTGCCAGCTGCGTCGTCATCGTTTCAAAGGGGGCAGGGGATCAAAAGAAAAAGACAAATAGCCAGAAATTAGGGGAAAAAAATAAATCCAACAAAGAAAACTTTTATTGTTCATAGAGGATGACATGCGGGACCCATGAGCCAGCAGCTTCCTCAACGTTTCAAAGTCGGCATGAGATTGAAAGAAAAAGTCAAGTGACATAATATCAGGAGCCAAAAATAATCCAAGAAAAGAAACTTTATTGTACATAGAGGATGACATGCGGGTCCCATTTTGTAGCAGCGGTCTCAACGCTTCCAAGGCGGCACAGGACCGAAAGAAAAATGAAGTAGCCAGAAATCAGGGTGTGAAAAAAATCCAAGAAAAGAAAGATTTTAATTGGGCTGTATCTGGACATCTGGGCCTTCGAACTATCCTGCTGGGCCTTTTGACTCGTACAATTTCAGCCCACTCCAAAACAGGAAAGGTCGGATTTTTCTCAAAAAAAAAACAGGAAAGTCCTATGCTTCGCAAAAACAAAAAACAAGGAGATTCAACATATAAGTTTGTTTATGTAGATATAAAGATTTAATTTATCCGTTTGCAATAGCTCAGAGCGAAATACAACGTTTATTGTCTGCAAAATAAAATATCACATGTTTCTTGTACGGGGAGGCTGACATCGGGGACCCATGAGCCAGCAGCGGAGTCAACGTTTCAAAGGCGGCAGGGGATCGAAAATAAAAAAAGCCAAAAATCAGTTGGTAAAAAAATACAAGAAAAGAAAACATTTATCGTTCTGAGAGGATGACATGCGGGACCCATGAGGCAGCAGCATCCTCAACGTTTCAAAGTCGGCATGAGATCGAAAGAAAAAGGCAAGTGACATAATATCAGGAGCCAAAAATAATCCAAGAAAAGAAACTTTATTGTACATAGAGGATGACATGCGGGTCCCATTTTGTAGCAGCGGTCTCAACGTTTCCAAGGCGGCACAGGACCAAAAGAAAAATGAGGCAGCAGCATTCTCAACAATTCCAAGGCGGCAGGGGATCAAAAGAAAAATAAAGGAAATAGCCAGAAATTAATTAGGGGTCAAAAATAAATCCACCAAAGGAAACTTTTATTGTTCATAGAGGATGACATGTGGGACCGACCTGCCAACAGCGTCCTCGTTTCCAACGGGGGCAGGGGATCAAAAGAAAAAGGCAAATAGCCAGAAATTAGGGGTAAAAAATAACTCCAAGAAAGGAAACTTTTATTGTTCGTAGAGGATGACATGCGGGACCCATGAGCCAGCAGCTTACTCAATGTTTCAAAGGCGGCATGAGATCGAAAGAAAAAGGCAAGTGACCAAATATCAGGAGCCAAAAATAATCCAAGATTTATTGTACATAGAGGATGACATGTGGGTCCCATTTTGCAGCAGCGGTCTCAATGTTTGTAATGCGGCTTGAGATCAAAAGAAAAAGAAAGTAGCTAGTAATTAGGGGGTGAAAAAAATCCAAGAAAAGAAAGTTGATGGACATAGAGGATGACATGCGGGTCCCTTGAACCAACAGCTTACTCAACGTTTCAAAGGGGGCAGGGGATCAAAAGAAAAAGGCAAGCCAAAAATCAGAGGGTGAAAAAAAATCCAACAAAGGAAACTTTTATAGCACATAGAGGATGACATGTGGGTCCCATGAGCCAGCAGGTACCTCAACGTTTCAAACGTGGCATGAGATCGAAAGAAAAAGTCAAGTTACCAAATATGAGGTGCCAAAAAAAACTCCAAGAAAAGAAAGTTTTATAGTACATAGAGGATGACATGCGGGTCCCATTTAGCAGCAGCGGTATCACCGTTTGAGAGGCGGCAGGGGATCGAAAGAAAAAGGCAAGTGAAAAAATATGAGGAGCCAAAAATAATTCAAGAAAAGAAAGTTTTATAGTACATAGAGGATGACATGCGGGTCCCATTTAGCGCAGCGGTATCTTGTTTGAGCGGCAGGGGATCGAAAGAAAAAGTCAAGTGACCAAATATGAGGTGCCAAAAAATCCAAGAAAAGAAAGTTTTATAGTACATAGAGGATGACATGCGGGTCCCATTTAGCAGCAGCGGTATCAACGTTTGAGAGGCGGCAGGGGATCGAAAGAAAAAGGCAAGTGAAAAAATATGAGGAGCCAAAAATAATTCAAGAAAAGAAAGTTTTATAGTACATAGAGGATGACATGCGGGTCCCATTTAGCAGCAGCGGTATCACCGTTTGAGAGGCGGCAGGGGATCGAAAGAAAAAGGTAAGTGACCAAATATGAGGTGCCAAAAATAATTCAAGAAAAGAAAGTTTTATAGTACATAGAGGATGACATGCGGGTCCCATTTAGCAGCAGCGGTATCACCGTTTGAGAGGCGGCAGGGGATCGAAAGAAAAAGGCAAGTGACCAAATTTGAGGTGCCAAAAAAACTCCAAGAAAAGAAAGTTGATTGCACATAGAGGATGACATGCGGGTCCCATTTAGCAGCAGCGGTCTCAACGTTTCCAAGGCGGCAAGGGATCAAAAGAAAAAGGAAGTAGCCAGAAATCAGGGGGTCAAAAAAATCCAAGAATAGAAAGAATTTTGGTTCATAGAGGATGACATGCGGGACCCATGATCCTGCATCGTAAACGGCTCGATCGGAGAACGTTGAACGAGATGGCGCGATCTAGAAAAAAACAATGCCAGAGAGGCTGCCATCTGGGCCCTACATCCCTCGGCGGTGCGGATTTGCGTTGACTCGGCCGGCGAACCCGAGATTTCGAGATGCACCACGTCCCGGGCCACCATACGCCACGTTTTGGCCGCTTTCGTCGGGCTAGGTGGCCTCAAAAACGAGAAAAAAAAAGTTTTGACATGCACCACGGAGGGACCAAAATCGTCGGCCATGGTACACCAGCAACCACGGCGCGACTTCAACTTCGTCGGCCATGGCAACTTTTCTTGTAGTGTCATGCTAGACTTCATAAGACCGAGTTTAGGGTTAGGGGGTAGATACATGATTTGTCTGGTTTGAATATGTCTAAACCTTGTTTATCAACTTGAATGCTTACTATATGACATAAGAAGACCATGTGCTTTTGTTTTTCATTTTTCTATTTTTTTAAGAATTTTATGCACATTTGATTCTGGTCAAATCCTAGGTTCAACCAAGATTTAAACAAGTTTCAAGCATGAAAATGAAAACGTAAGCCAAGATCCTTCTTAATTAGTCACTCTAAAATATATGAAGCTTTTGGGACGTACTTGAAATTTCCATGTTTGAAACCCAAAACCAATTCTCTTCATGATTGACTTCATAAGACAGAGTTTAGGGTTAGGGGTAGATATACACATGATTTTTCTGGTTTGAATATGTCTAGACCTTGTTTATCAACTTGAGTGTTTACTATATGACATAATTAAGAAGGCTATGTGCTTTGGTTTTTCATTCTTTAGATTTTTTGTCTGAATTTTTATGCCCATTTGAATCTTGGTCAAATCCTAGGTTTGACCAAGATTTAAATAAGTTTAAAACATGGAAATGAAAAGGTAAGCATCGATCCTTCTTAGTCGCTCTAAAATGAAGCTGAATTTTGGGAGGTTTTTGAAATTTCCATGTTTGAAACCCAAAACCACTTCTCTTCATGCTTGACTTCATAAGACGAAGTTTAGGGTCGATAGGGGGTAGATACATGATTTGTCTTGTTTGAATATGTCTAGACCTTGTTTATCAACTTGAATGCTTACTATATGACATAAGAGGACTATGTGCATTGGTATTTCATTTTTTGATTTTTATGCCCATTTGAGAATCTTGGTAAAATCCTAGGTTTGTTGAGCAAGATTTAAACAAGTTTAACATGTGAAAATGATAAGGTAATTAAGTCTGGATCTTTCTCTTAGTAACTCTAAAATGAAGCTTTTGGGAGGTTCTTGAATTTACCATGTTTGAAACCCAAAACCACCGTACTTCTGTTCATGCTTGACTTCATAAGACAGAGTTTAGGGTTAGGGGTAGATACATGATTTTTCTGGTTTGAATATGTCTAGACCATGTTTATCAATTTGAATGCTTACTATATGACATAAGAAGGCTATGTGCTTTGGTTTTTCATTCTTTCGATTTTTTTCTGAATTGTTATGCCCATTTGAATCTTGGTCAAATCCTAGGTTCGACCAAGATTTAAACAAGTTTAAAACATGACAATGAAAAGGTAATTAATCATGGATCCTTCTTAATTAACCAGCCAGTCTAATTAAAATGAAGCTTTTTGGGAGGTTTTTGAAATTTCCATGTTTGAAACCCAAAACCACACTTCTCTGCTTCATGCTTGACTTCATATATAATTAAGACAAAGTTTAGGGTTAGGGGTACATGATTTGTCTGGTTTGAATATGTCTAGACCTTGTTTATGAACTTTTGAATGCTTACTATATGACATAAGAAGACTATGTGCTTTGGTTTTTTATTTTTTTATTTTTTATTTTATGCCCATTTGAATATTGGTCAAATCCTAGGTTTGACCAAGATTTAAACAAGTTTAAAACATGAAAATGAAAAGGTAAGCCTGGATCCTTCTTAACTAGTCACTCTAAAATGAAGCTTTAATTTTGGGAGGTTTTTGAAATTTCCATGTTTGAAACCAAAAACCACTTCTCTTCATGCTTGACTTCATAAGACAGAGTTATTTATGGTTTTAGAGGGGTAGATACATGATTTGTCTTATTTGAATATGTCTAGCTAGACCTTGTTTATCAACTTTTGAATGCTTACTATATATATGTATGTGACATAAGAAAACTATGTGCTTTGGTTTTTCATTTTTCTGATTTTTTTGGAATTTTGATGCACATTTGAATCTTGGTCAAATCCTAGGTTTGACCAAGATTTAAACAAGTATAGAACATGGAAATGAAAATGGAAGCCTGTATCCTTCTTAGTCACCCTAAAATGAAGTTTTTGGGAGGTTTTTGAAATTTCCATGTTTGAAACCCAAAACCACTTATCTTCATGCTTGACTTCGTCATAAGACAGAGTTTAGGGGTTAGGGGGTAGATACATGATTTGTCTAGCTAGTTTGAATATGTCCAGACCTTGTTTATCAACTTTAATGCTTACTATATGACATATAAGAAGACTATGTGCGCTTTGGTTTTTCATTTTTCTGTTTTTTTATTTTATGCCCATTTGAATCTTGGTCAAATCCTAGAGATTGACTTCATAAGACAGAGTTTAGGGTTAGGGGTAGATATACACATGATTTTTCTGGTTTGAATATGTCTAGACCTTGTTTATCAACTTGAGTGTTTACTATATGACATAATTAAGAAGGCTATGTGCTTTGGTTTTTCATTCTTTAGATTTTTTGTCTGAATTTTTATGCCCATTTGAATCTTGGTCAAATCCTAGGTTTGACCAAGATTTAAATAAGTTTAAAACATGGAAATGAAAAGGTAAGCATCGATCCTTCTTAGTCGCTCTAAAATGAAGCTGAATTTTGGGAGGTTTTTGAAATTTCCATGTTTGAAACCCAAAACCACTTCTCTTCATGCTTGACTTCATAAGACGAAGTTTAGGGTCGATAGGGGGTAGATACATGATTTGTCTGGTTAATTTGGATATATCTAGACCTTGTTTATCAACTTGAATGCTTACGATATGACATAAGAACACTATGTGCTTTTTTTTTTTTTTGTGCCCATTTGAATCTTGGTCAAATCCTAGGTTTGACCAAGATTTAAACAAGTATAGAACATGAAAATGAAAAGGGAAGCCTGTATCCTTCTTAGTCACCCTAAAATGAAGTTTTGGGAGGTTTTTGAAATTTCCATGTTTGAAACCCAAAACCACTTCTCTTCATTCTTGACTTCTTAAGACATAGTTTAGGGGTTAGCGGGTAGATACATGATTAGTATGGTTTGAATATGTCTAGACCTTGTTTATCAACTTTAATGCTTACTACATGACATAAGAAGACTATGTGCTTTGGTTTTTCATTTTTCTGTTTTTTTTTTGAATTTTCTGCCAATTTTGTTTGACCAAGATTTAGACAAGTTTTACACGTGAAAACGAATAAGTAAGCCTGGATCCTTCTTAGTCACTCCAAAATGTACCAATTGATAGGTGCGTTAACTTTGCTTCATGGAAAAAATAATGTCATGTAAATGAGTTAACTTGGATTTCCTACCCTTGAATCCATAGGAAACTTTGTTCTAATGCACTATAATAATCAACCGAGTTTTTACACCAACAGGTCTGTCACTTACGTGTGGTGCCCATGCGTGAGGTCCCACACTTCAGTGAGCACAAGTCACGTGCAATAGGTACGCAAACTCCCAGCCATTTTCTTTGTCAAGAGAAGACGCATCAGGATGCGTATTGGAAGTCTGTGGGTCCTTCTGGATCCTTTGTCCCTCTCACAAAAAAAAACAAATCTCTCTCATTCTCGGCCTCGCTCGACTCGCTCGCTCGCTCGCACCTCCTGCTCACTGACAAACCCTGCACAAAAGTCAACATCATCACCCGAAAAAGGGGAGACACCATAATTCTCTCCCTTCTTCTCTCCTTCCGAGTGATCCCTCTTCCTCCGAGTTTCACTCGACGGGCAAACACACATGTGCTGCATAGTAATAATAAAAAGGTAGAAAAATCGACCTACGAATCTATAATTAAATAGGTTAAACTAGGGTTTTGCCCAGTACTACAGATCAAGGTTCAAAAAATCCAACTACGGGGTTCGAACAACCCCATTTCTAATCCAAGATTTTTTTCGACCTCATCCAATGGCCTCAAACTATAGGCCGGGTTAGCATCTAGTGCAGTATGTGTGAGAATGTATGCACTATGTGTGCTATAACTTGTGTGTCTTTCAAATTTGAACCAAATTTGAATAAGTTTGAAATATTTGAAATGGGGCTTTTGGCTTAAACGTTTGAAACCCAAAACGACTTCTCCTCATGCTAGACTTCATAAGACCGAGTTTAGGGTTAGGGGGTAGATACATGATTTGTCTGGTTTGAATATGTCTAAACCTTGTTTATCAACTTGAATGCTTACTATATGACATAAGAAGACCATGTGCTTTTGTTTTTCATTTTTCTATTTTTTTAAGAATTTTATGCACATTTGATTCTGGTCAAATCCTAGGTTCAACCAAGATTTAAACAAGTTTCAAGCATGAAAATGAAAACGTAAGCCAAGATCCTTCTTAATTAGTCACTCTAAAATATATGAAGCTTTTGGGACGTACTTGAAATTTCCATGTTTGAAACCCAAAACCAATTCTCTTCATGATTGACTTCATAAGACAGAGTTTAGGGTTAGGGGTAGATATACACATGATTTTTCTGGTTTGAATATGTCTAGACCTTGTTTATCAACTTGAGTGTTTACTATATGACATAATTAAGAAGGCTATGTGCTTTGGTTTTTCATTCTTTAGATTTTTTGTCTGAATTTTTATGCCCATTTGAATCTTGGTCAAATCCTAGGTTTGACCAAGATTTAAATAAGTTTAAAACATGGAAATGAAAAGGTAAGCATCGATCCTTCTTAGTCGCTCTAAAATGAAGCTGAATTTTGGGAGGTTTTTGAAATTTCCATGTTTGAAACCCAAAACCACTTCTCTTCATGCTTGACTTCATAAGACGAAGTTTAGGGTCGATAGGGGGTAGATACATGATTTGTCTTGTTTGAATATGTCTAGACCTTGTTTATCAACTTGAATGCTTACTATATGACATAAGAGGACTATGTGCATTGGTATTTCATTTTTTGATTTTTATGCCCATTTGAGAATCTTGGTAAAATCCTAGGTTTGTTGAGCAAGATTTAAACAAGTTTAACATGTGAAAATGATAAGGTAATTAAGTCTGGATCTTTCTCTTAGTAACTCTAAAATGAAGCTTTTGGGAGGTTCTTGAATTTACCATGTTTGAAACCCAAAACCACCGTACTTCTGTTCATGCTTGACTTCATAAGACAGAGTTTAGGGTTAGGGGTAGATACATGATTTTTCTGGTTTGAATATGTCTAGACCATGTTTATCAATTTGAATGCTTACTATATGACATAAGAAGGCTATGTGCTTTGGTTTTTCATTCTTTCGATTTTTTTCTGAATTGTTATGCCCATTTGAATCTTGGTCAAATCCTAGGTTCGACCAAGATTTAAACAAGTTTAAAACATGACAATGAAAAGGTAATTAATCATGGATCCTTCTTAATTAACCAGCCAGTCTAATTAAAATGAAGCTTTTTGGGAGGTTTTTGAAATTTCCATGTTTGAAACCCAAAACCACACTTCTCTGCTTCATGCTTGACTTCATATATAATTAAGACAAAGTTTAGGGTTAGGGGGTACATGATTTGTCTGGTTTGAATATGTCTAGACCTTGTTTATGAACTTTTGAATGCTTACTATATGACATAAGAAGACTATGTGCTTTGGTTTTTTATTTTATTTATTTTTTTATTTTATGCCCATTTGAATATTGGTCAAATCCTAGGTTTGACCAAGATTTAAACAAGTTTAAAACATGAAAATGAAAAGGTAAGCCTGGATCCTTCTTAACTAGTCACTCTAAAATGAAGCTTTAATTTTGGGAGGTTTTTGAAATTTCCATGTTTGAAACCAAAAACCACTTCTCTTCATGCTTGACTTCATAAGACAGAGTTATTTATGGTTTTAGAGGGGTAGATACATGATTTGTCTTATTTGAATATGTCTAGCTAGACCTTGTTTATCAACTTTTGAATGCTTACTATATATATGTATGTGACATAAGAAAACTATGTGCTTTGGTTTTTCATTTTTCTGATTTTTTTGGAATTTTGATGCACATTTGAATCTTGGTCAAATCCTAGGTTTGACCAAGATTTAAACAAGTATAGAACATGGAAATGAAAATGGAAGCCTTTATCCTTCTTAGTCACCCTAAAATGAAGTTTTTGGGAGGTTTTTGAAATTTCCATGTTTGAAACCCAAAACCACTTATCTTCATGCTTGACTTCATAAGACAGAGTTTAGGGGTTAGGGGGTAGATACATGATTTGTCTCTAGCTAGTTTGAATATGTCCAGACCTTGTTTATCAACTTTAATGCTTACTATATGACATATAAGAAGACTATGTGCGCTTTGGTTTTTCATTTTTCTGTTTTTTTATTTTATGCCCATTTGAATCTTGGTCAAATCCTAGAGATTGACTTCATAAGACAGAGTTTAGGGTTAGGGGTAGATATACACATGATTTTTCTGGTTTGAATATGTCTAGACCTTGTTTATCAACTTGAGTGTTTACTATATGACATAATTAAGAAGGCTATGTGCTTTGGTTTTTCATTCTTTAGATTTTTTGTCTGAATTTTTATGCCCATTTGAATCTTGGTCAAATCCTAGGTTTGACCAAGATTTAAATAAGTTTAAAACATGGAAATGAAAAGGTAAGCATCGATCCTTCTTAGTCGCTCTAAAATGCTGAATTTTGGGAGGTTTTTGAAATTTCCATGTTTGAAACCCAAAACCACTTCTCTTCATGCTTGACTTCATAAGACGAAGTTTAGGGTCGATAGGGGGTAGATACATGATTTGTCTGGTTAATTTGGATATATCTAGACCTTGTTTATCAACTTGAATGCTTACGATATGACATAAGAACACTATGTGCTTTTTTTATTTTTTGTGCCCATTTGAATCTTGGTCAAATCCTAGGTTTGACCAAGATTTAAACAAGTATAGAACATGAAAATGAAAAGGGAAGCCTGTATCCTTCTTAGTCACCCTAAAATGAAGTTTTGGGAGGTTTTTGAAATTTCCATGTTTGAAACCCAAAACCACTTCTCTTCATTCTTGACTTCTTAAGACATAGTTTAGGGGTTAGCGGGTAGATACATGATTTGTATGGTTTGAATATGTCTAGACCTTGTTTATCAACTTTAATGCTTACTACATGACATAAGAAGACTATGTGCTTTGGTTTTTCATTTTTCTGTTTTTTTTTTGAATTTTCTGCCAATTTTGTTTGACCAAGATTTAGACAAGTTTTACACGTGAAAACGAATAAGTAAGCCTGGATCCTTCTTAGTCACTCCAAAATGTACCAATTGATAGGTGCGTTAACTTTGCTTCATGGAAAAAATAATGTCATGTAAATGAGTTAACTTGGATTTCCTACCCTTGAATCCATAGGAAACTTTGTTCTAATGCACTATAATAATCAACCGAGTTTTTACACCAACAGGTCTGTCACTTACGTGTGGTGCCCATGCGTGAGGTCCCACACTTCAGTGAGCACAAGTCACGTGCAATAGGTACGCAAACTCCCAGCCATTTTCTTTGTCAAGAGAAGACGCATCAGGATGCGTATTGGAAGTCTGTGGGTCCTTCTGGATCCTTCGGTCGTCCCTCTCACAAAAAAAACAAATCTCTCTCATTCTCGGCCTCGCTCGACTCGCTCGCTCGCTCGCACCTCCTGCTCACTGACAAACCCTGCACAAAAGTCAACATCATCACCCGAAAAAGGGGAGACACCATAATTCTCTCCCTTCTTCTCTCCTTCCGAGTGATCCCTCTTCCTCCGAGTTTCACTCGACGGGCAAACACACATGTGCTGCATAGTAATAATAAAAAGGTAGAAAAATCGACCTACGAATCTATAATTAAATAGGTTAAACTAGGGTTTTGCCCAGTACTACAGATCAAGGTTCAAAAAATCCAACTACGGGGTTCGAACAACCCCATTTCTAATCCAAGATTTTTTTCGACCTCATCCAATGGCCTCAAACTATAGGCCGGGTTAGCATCTAGTGCAGTATGTGTGAGAATGTATGCACTATGTGTGCTATAACTTGTGTGTCTTTCAAATTTGAACCAAATTTGAATAAGTTTGAAATATTTGAAATGGGGCTTTTGGCTTAAACGTTTGAAACCCAAAACGACTTCTCCTCATGCTAGACTTCATAAGACCGAGTTTAGGGTTAGGGGGTAGATACATGATTTGTCTGGTTTGAATATGTCTAAACCTTGTTTATCAACTTGAATGCTTACTATATGACATAAGAAGACCATGTGCTTTTGTTTTTCATTTTTCTATTTTTTTAAGAATTTTATGCACATTTGATTCTGGTCAAATCCTAGGTTCAACCAAGATTTAAACAAGTTTCAAGCATGAAAATGAAAACGTAAGCCAAGATCCTTCTTAATTAGTCACTCTAAAATATATGAAGCTTTTGGGACGTACTTGAAATTTCCATGTTTGAAACCCAAAACCAATTCTCTTCATGATTGACTTCATAAGACAGAGTTTAGGGTTAGGGGTAGATATACACATGATTTTTCTGGTTTGAATATGTCTAGACCTTGTTTATCAACTTGAGTGTTTACTATATGACATAATTAAGAAGGCTATGTGCTTTGGTTTTTCATTCTTTAGATTTTTTGTCTGAATTTTTATGCCCATTTGAATCTTGGTCAAATCCTAGGTTTGACCAAGATTTAAATAAGTTTAAAACATGGAAATGAAAAGGTAAGCATCGATCCTTCTTAGTCGCTCTAAAATGAAGCTGAATTTTGGGAGGTTTTTGAAATTTCCATGTTTGAAACCCAAAACCACTTCTCTTCATGCTTGACTTCATAAGACGAAGTTTAGGGTCGATAGGGGGTAGATACATGATTTGTCTTGTTTGAATATGTCTAGACCTTGTTTATCAACTTGAATGCTTACTATATGACATAAGAGGACTATGTGCATTGGTATTTCATTTTTTGATTTTTATGCCCATTTGAGAATCTTGGTAAAATCCTAGGTTTGTTGAGCAAGATTTAAACAAGTTTAACATGTGAAAATGATAAGGTAATTAAGTCTGGATCTTTCTCTTAGTAACTCTAAAATGAAGCTTTTGGGAGGTTCTTGAATTTACCATGTTTGAAACCCAAAACCACCGTACTTCTGTTCATGCTTGACTTCATAAGACAGAGTTTAGGGTTAGGGGTAGATACATGATTTTTCTGGTTTGAATATGTCTAGACCATGTTTATCAATTTGAATGCTTACTATATGACATAAGAAGGCTATGTGCTTTGGTTTTTCATTCTTTCGATTTTTTTCTGAATTGTTATGCCCATTTGAATCTTGGTCAAATCCTAGGTTCGACCAAGATTTAAACAAGTTTAAAACATGACAATGAAAAGGTAATTAATCATGGATCCTTCTTAATTAACCAGCCAGTCTAATTAAAATGAAGCTTTTTGGGAGGTTTTTGAAATTTCCATGTTTGAAACCCAAAACCACACTTCTCTGCTTCATGCTTGACTTCATATATAATTAAGACAAAGTTTAGGGTTAGGGGGTACATGATTTGTCTGGTTTGAATATGTCTAGACCTTGTTTTTATGAACTTTTGAATGCTTACTATATGACATAAGAAGACTATGTGCTTTGGTTTTTTATTTTATTTATTTTTTTATTTTATGCCCATTTGAATATTGGTCAAATCCTAGGTTTGACCAAGATTTAAACAAGTTTAAAACATGAAAATGAAAAGGTAAGCCTGGATCCTTCTTAACTAGTCACTCTAAAATGAAGCTTTAATTTTGGGAGGTTTTTGAAATTTCCATGTTTGAAACCAAAAACCACTTCTCTTCATGCTTGACTTCATAAGACAGAGTTATTTATGGTTTTAGAGGGGTAGATACATGATTTGTCTTATTTGAATATGTCTAGCTAGACCTTGTTTATCAACTTTTGAATGCTTACTATATATATGTATGTGACATAAGAAAACTATGTGCTTTGGTTTTTCATTTTTCTGATTTTTTTGGAATTTTGATGCACATTTGAATCTTGGTCAAATCCTAGGTTTGACCAAGATTTAAACAAGTATAGAACATGGAAATGAAAATGGAAGCCTTTATCCTTCTTAGTCACCCTAAAATGAAGTTTTTGGGAGGTTTTTGAAATTTCCATGTTTGAAACCCAAAACCACTTATCTTCATGCTTGACTTCGTCATAAGACAGAGTTTAGGGGTTAGGGGGTAGATACATGATTTGTCTAGCTAGTTTGAATATGTCCAGACCTTGTTTATCAACTTTAATGCTTACTATATGACATATAAGAAGACTATGTGCGCTTTGGTTTTTCATTTTTCTGTTTTTTTATTTTATGCCCATTTGAATCTTGGTCAAATCCTAGAGATTGACTTCATAAGACAGAGTTTAGGGTTAGGGGTAGATATACACATGATTTTTCTGGTTTGAATATGTCTAGACCTTGTTTATCAACTTGAGTGTTTACTATATGACATAATTAAGAAGGCTATGTGCTTTGGTTTTTCATTCTTTAGATTTTTTGTCTGAATTTTTATGCCCATTTGAATCTTGGTCAAATCCTAGGTTTGACCAAGATTTAAATAAGTTTAAAACATGGAAATGAAAAGGTAAGCATCGATCCTTCTTAGTCGCTCTAAAATGAAGCTGAATTTTGGGAGGTTTTTGAAATTTCCATGTTTGAAACCCAAAACCACTTCTCTTCATGCTTGACTTCATAAGACAGAGTCGATAGGGGGTAGATACATGATTTGTCTGGTTAATTTGGATATATCTAGACCTTGTTTATCAACTTGAATGCTTACGATATGACATAAGAACACTATGTGCTTTTTTTATTTTTTTGTGCCCATTTGAATCTTGGTCAAATCCTAGGTTTGACCAAGATTTAAACAAGTATAGAACATGAAAATGAAAAGGGAAGCCTGTATCCTTCTTAGTCACCCTAAAATGAAGTTTTGGGAGGTTTTTGAAATTTCCATGTTTGAAACCCAAAACCACTTCTCTTCATTCTTGACTTCTTAAGACATAGTTTAGGGGTTAGCGGGTAGATACATGATTTGTATGGTTTGAATATGTCTAGACCTTGTTTATCAACTTTAATGCTTACTACATGACATAAGAAGACTATGTGCTTTGGTTTTTCATTTTTTTTTTTTTTTTGAATTTTCTGCCAATTTTGTTTGACCAAGATTTAGACAAGTTTTACACGTGAAAACGAATAAGTAAGCCTGGATCCTTCTTAGTCACTCCAAAATGTACCAATTGATAGGTGCGTTAACTTTGCTTCATGGAAAAAATAATGTCATGTAAATGAGTTAACTTGGATTTCCTACCCTTGAATCCATAGGAAACTTTGTTCTAATGCACTATAATAATCAACCGAGTTTTTACACCAACAGGTCTGTCACTTACGTGTGGTGCCCATGCGTGAGGTCCCACACTTCAGTGAGCACAAGTCACGTGCAATAGGTACGCAAACTCCCAGCCATTTTCTTTGTCAAGAGAAGACGCATCAGGATGCGTATTGGAAGTCTGTGGGTCCTTCTGGATCCTTCGGTCGTCCCTCTCACAAAAAAAACAAATCTCTCTCATTCTCGGCCTCGCTCGACTCGCTCGCTCGCTCGCTCGCACCTCCTGCTCACTGACAAACCCTGCACAAAAGTCAACATCATCACCCGAAAAAGGGGAGACACCATAATTCTCTCCCTTCTTCTCTCCTTCCGAGTGATCCCTCTTCCTCCGAGTTTCACTCGACGGGCAAACACACATGTGCTGCATAGTAATAATAAAAAGGTAGAAAAATCGACCTACGAATCTATAATTAAATAGGTTAAACTAGGGTTTTGCCCAGTACTACAGATCAAGGTTCAAAAAATCCAACTACGGGGTTCGAACAACCCCATTTCTAATCCAAGATTTTTTTCGACCTCATCCAATGGCCTCAAACTATAGGCCGGGTTAGCATCTAGTGCAGTATGTGTGAGAATGTATGCACTATGTGTGCTATAACTTGTGTGTCTTTCAAATTTGAACCAAATTTGAATAAGTTTGAAATATTTGAAATGGGGCTTTTGGCTTAAACGTTTGAAACCCAAAACGACTTCTCCTCATGCTAGACTTCATAAGACCGAGTTTAGGGTTAGGGGTAGATACATGATTTGTCTGGTTTGAATATGTCTAAACCTTGTTTATCAACTTGAATGCTTACTATATGACATAAGAAGACCATGTGCTTTTGTTTTTCATTTTTCTATTTTTTTAAGAATTTTATGCACATTTGATTCTGGTCAAATCCTAGGTTCAACCAAGATTTAAACAAGTTTCAAGCATGAAAATGAAAACGTAAGCCAAGATCCTTCTTAATTAGTCACTCTAAAATATATGAAGCTTTTGGGACGTACTTGAAATTTCCATGTTTGAAACCCAAAACCAATTCTCTTCATGATTGACTTCATAAGACAGAGTTTAGGGTTAGGGGTAGATATACACATGATTTTTCTGGTTTGAATATGTCTAGACCTTGTTTATCAACTTGAGTGTTTACTATATGACATAATTAAGAAGGCTATGTGCTTTGGTTTTTCATTCTTTAGATTTTTTGTCTGAATTTTTATGCCCATTTGAATCTTGGTCAAATCCTAGGTTTGACCAAGATTTAAATAAGTTTAAAACATGGAAATGAAAAGGTAAGCATCGATCCTTCTTAGTCGCTCTAAAATGAAGCTGAATTTTGGGAGGTTTTTGAAATTTCCATGTTTGAAACCCAAAACCACTCTCTTCATGCTTGACTTCATAAGACGAAGTTTAGGGTCGATAGGGGGTAGATACATGATTTGTCTAGTTAATTTGGATATGTCTAGACCTTGTTTATCAACTTGAATGCTTACGATATGACATAAGAACACTATGTGCTTTTTTTATTTTTTTGTGCCCATTTGAATCTTGGTCAAATCCTAGGTTTGACCAAGATTTAAACAAGTATAGAACATGAAAATGAAAAGGGAAGCCTGTATCCTTCTTAGTCACCCTAAAATGAAGTTTTGGGAGGTTTTTGAAATTTCCATGTTTGAAACCCAAAACCACTTCTCTTCATTCTTGACTTCTTAAGACATAGTTTAGGGGTTAGCGGGTAGATACATGATTTGTATGGTTTGAATATGTCTAGACCTTGTTTATCAACTTTAATGCTTACTACATGACATAAGAAGACTATGTGCTTTGGTTTTTCATTTTTTTTTTGAATTTTCTGCCAATTTTGTTTGACCAAGATTTAGACAAGTTTTACACGTGAAAACGAATAAGTAAGCCTGGATCCTTCTTAGTCACTCCAAAATGTACCAATTGATAGGTGCGTTAACTTTGCTTCATGGAAAAAATAATGTCATGTAAATGAGTTAACTTGGATTTCCTACCCTTGAATCCATAGGAAACTTTGTTCTAATGCACTATAATAATCAACCGAGTTTTTACACCAACAGGTCTGTCACTTACGTGTGGTGCCCATGCGTGAGGTCCCACACTTCAGTGAGCACAAGTCACGTGCAATAGGTACGCAAACTCCCAGCCATTTTCTTTGTCAAGAGAAGACGCATCAGGATGCGTATTGGAAGTCTGTGGGTCCTTCTGGATCCTTCGGTCGTCCCTCTCACAAAAAAAAACAAATCTCTCTCATTCTCGGCCTCGCTCGACTCGCTCGCTCGCTCGCACCTCCTGCTCACTGACAAACCCTGCACAAAAGTCAACATCATCACCCGAAAAAGGGGAGACACCATAATTCTCTCCCTTCTTCTCTCCTTCCGAGTGATCCCTCTTCCTCCGAGTTTCACTCGACGGGCAAACACACATGTGATGCATAGTAATAATAAAAAGGTAGAAAAATCGACCTACGAATCTATAATTAAATAGGTTAAACTAGGGTTTTGCCCAGTACTACAGATCAAGGTTCAAAAAATCCAACTACGGGGTTCGAACAACCCCATTTCTAATCCAAGATTTTTTCGACCTCATCCAATGGCCTCAAACTATAGGCCGGGTTAGCATCTAGTGCAGTATGTGTGAGAATGTATGCACTATGTGTGCTATAACTTGTGTGTCTTTCAAATTTGAACCAAATTTGAATAAGTTTGAAATATTTGAAATGGGGCTTTTGGCTTAAACGTTTGAAACCCAAAACGACTTCTCCTCATGCTAGACTTCATAAGACCGAGTTTAGGGTTAGGGGGTAGATACATGATTTGTCTGGTTTGAATATGTCTAAACCTTGTTTATCAACTTGAATGCTTACTATATGACATAAGAAGACCATGTGCTTTTGTTTTTCATTTTTCTATTTTTTTAAGAATTTTATGCACATTTGATTCTGGTCAAATCCTAGGTTCAACCAAGATTTAAACAAGTTTCAAGCATGAAAATGAAAACGTAATCCAAGATCCTTCTTAATTAGTCACTCTAAAATATATGAAGCTTTTGGGACGTACTTGAAATTTCCATGTTTGAAACCCAAAACCAATTCTCTTCATGATTGACTTCATAAGACAGAGTTTAGGGTTAGGGGTAGATATACACATGATTTTTCTGGTTTGAATATGTCTAGACCTTGTTTATCAACTTGAGTGTTTACTATATGACATAATTAAGAAGGCTATGTGCTTTGGTTTTTCATTCTTTAGATTTTTTGTCTGAATTTTTATGCCCATTTGAATCTTGGTCAAATCCTAGGTTTGACCAAGATTTAAATAAGTTTAAAACATGGAAATGAAAAGGTAAAAGCATCGATCCTTCTTAGTCGCTCTAAAATGAAGCTGAATTTTGGGAGGTTTTTGAAATTTCCATGTTTGAAACCCAAAACCACTTCTCTTCATGCTTGACTTCATAAGACGAAGTTTAGGGTCGATAGGGGGTAGATACATGATTTGTCTAGCTAGTTTGAATATGTCTAGACCTTCTTTATCAACTTTAATGCTTACTATATGACATAAGAGGACTACTCCCTCCGTCCTCAAATAAGTGTACATCTAGCCTCTAAACTTTGTCCACAAAAGAGTGTACTCCTATCTTCTCAATGCAATTTAATTGCTTCTCTCTCATCGCACGGAAATCAAACCCAATAATATTGAGCACATATTCTTCTTGTTTTTTACATGCACTTAGCTCATTGGAGGTGAAAGAATTAAAGAGGAGAGATGCATGTTTCCAATGTACTTTTCACTCCACCTCATAATTTATCTTGAAAACCCCGCAGGTACACTTATTTGTGGACGGAGGGAGTATGTGCATTGGTATTTCATTTTTTGATTTTTATGCCCATTTGAGAATCTTGGTAAAATCCTAGGTTTGTTGAGCAAGATTTAAACAAGTTTAACATGTGAAAATGATAAGGTAATTAAGTCTGGATCTTTCTCTTAGTAACTCTAAAATGAAGCTTTTGGGAGGTTCTTGAATTTACCATGTTTGAAACCCAAAACCACCTACTTCTGTTCATGCTTGACTTCATAAGACAGAGTTTAGGGTTAGGGGTAGATACATGATTTTTCTGGTTTGAATATGTCTAGACCATGTTTATCAATTTGAATGCTTACTATATGACATAAGAAGGCTATGTGCTTTGGTTTTTCATTCTTTCGATTTTTTTCTGAATTGTTATGCCCATTTGAATCTTGGTCAAATCCTAGGTTCGACCAAGATTTAAACAAGTTTAAAACATGATAATGAAAAGGTAATTAATCATGGATCCTTCTTAATTAACCAGCCAGTCTAATTAAAATGAAGCTTTTTGGGAGGTTTTTGAAATTTCCATGTTTGAAACCCAAAACCACACTTCTCTGCTTCATGCTTGACTTCATATATAATTAAGACAAAGTTTAGGGTTAGGGGGTACATGATTTGTCTACATGATATATAAGAAGACTATGTGCTTTGGTTTTTTTTTATGCCCATTTGAATATTGGTCAAATCCTAGGTTTGACCAAGATTTAAACAAGTTTAAAACATGAAAATGAAAAGGTAAGCCTGGATCCTTCTTAACTAGTCACTCTAAAATGAAGCTTTAATTTTGGGAGGTTTTTGAAATTTCCATGTTTGAAACCAAAAACCACTTCTCTTCATGCTTGACTTCATAAGACAGAGTTATTTATGGTTTTAGAGGGGTAGATACATGATTTGTCTTATTTGAATATGTCTAGAGCTAGACCTTGTTTATCAACTTTTGAATGCTTACTATATATATGTATGTGACATAAGAAAACTATGTGCTTTGGTTTTTCATTTTTCTGATTTTTTTGGAATTTTGATGCACATTTGAATCTTGGTCAAATCCTAGGTTTGACCAAGATTTAAACAAGTATAGAACATGGAAATGAAAATGGAAGCCTGTATCCTTCTTAGTCACCCTAAAATGAAGTTTTTGGGAGGTTTTTGAAATTTCCATGTTTGAAACCCAAAACCACTTATCTTCATGCTTGACTTCGTCATAAGACAGAGTTTAGGGGTTAGGGGGTAGATACATGATTTGTCTCTAGCTAGTTTGAATATGTCCAGACCTTGTTTATCAACTTTAATGCTTACTATATGACATATAAGAAGACTATGTGCGCTTTGGTTTTTCATTTTTCTGTTTTTTTATTTTATGCCCATTTGAATCTTGGTCAAATCCTAGAGATTGACTTCATAAGACAGAGTTTAGGGTTAGGGGTAGATATACACATGATTTTTCTGGTTTGAATATGTCTAGACCTTGTTTATCAACTTGAGTGTTTACTATATGACATAATTAAGAAGGCTATGTGCTTTGGTTTTTCATTCTTTAGATTTTTTGTCTGAATTTTTATGCCCATTTGAATCTTGGTCAAATCCTAGGTTTGACCAAGATTTAAATAAGTTTAAAACATGGAAATGAAAAGGTAAGCATCGATCCTTCTTAGTCGCTCTAAAATGAAGCTGAATTTTGGGAGGTTTTTGAAATTTCCATGTTTGAAATCCAAAACCACTTCTCTTCATGCTTGACTTCATAAGACGAAGTTTAGGGTCGATAGGGGGTAGATACATGATTTGTCTGGTTAATTTGGATATATCTAGACCTTGTTTATCAACTTGAATGCTTACGATATGACATAAGAACACTATGTGCTTTTTTTATTTTTTTGTGCCCATTTGAATCTTGGTCAAATCCTAGGTTTGACCAAGATTTAAACAAGTATAGAACATGAAAATGAAAAGGGAAGCCTGTATCCTTCTTAGTCACCCTAAAATGAAGTTTTGGGAGGTTTTTGAAATTTCCATGTTTGAAACCCAAAACCACTTCTCTTCATTCTTGACTTCTTAAGACATAGTTTAGGGGTTAGCGGGTAGATACATGATTTGTATGGTTTGAATATGTCTAGACCTTATTTATCAACTTTAATGCTTACTACATGACATAAGAAGACTATGTGCTTTGGTTTTTCATTTTTCTTTTTTTTTTTTGAATTTTCTGCCAATTTTGTTTGACCAAGATTTAGACAAGTTTTACACGTGAAAACGAATAAGTAAGCCTGGATCCTTCTTAGTCACTCCAAAATGTACCAATTGATAGGTGCGTTAACTTTGCTTCATGGAAAAAATAATGTCATGTAAATGAGTTAACTTGGATTTCCTACCCTTGAATCCATAGGAAACTTTGTTCTAATGCACTATAATAATCAACCGAGTTTTTACACCAACAGGTCTGTCACTTACGTGTGGTGCCCATGCGTGAGGTCCCACACTTCAGTGAGCACAAGTCACGTGCAATAGGTACGCAAACTCCCAGCCATTTTCTTTGTCAAGAGAAGACGCATCAGGATGCGTATTGGAAGTCTGTGGGTCCTTCTGGATCCTTCGGTCGTCCCTCTCACAAAAAAAACAAATCTCTCTCATTCTCGGCCTCGCTCGACTCGCTCGCTCGCACCTCCTGCTCACTGACAAACCCTGCACAAAAGTCAACATCATCACCCGAAAAAGGGGAGACACCATAATTCTCTCCCTTCTTCTCTCCTTCCGAGTGATCCCTCTTCCTCCGAGTTTCACTCGACGGGCAAACACACATGTGCTGCATAGTAATAATAAAAAGGTAGAAAAATCGACCTACGAATCTATAATTAAATAGGTTAAACTAGGGTTTTGCCCAGTACTACAGATCAAGGTTCAAAAAATCCAACTACGGGGTTCGAACAACCCCATTTCTAATCCAAGATTTTTTTCGACCTCATCCAATGGCCTCAAACTATAGGCCGGGTTAGCATCTAGTGCAGTATGTGTGAGAATGTATGCACTATGTGTGCTATAACTTGTGTGTCTTTCAAATTTGAACCAAATTTGAATAAGTTTGAAATATTTGAAATGGGGCTTTTGGCTTAAACGTTTGAAACCCAAAACGACTTCTCCTCATGCTAGACTTCATAAGACCGAGTTTAGGGTTAGGGGGTAGATACATGATTTGTCTGGTTTGAATATGTCTAAACCTTGTTTATCAACTTGAATGCTTACTATATGACATAAGAAGACCATGTGCTTTTGTTTTTCATTTTTCTATTTTTTTAAGAATTTTATGCACATTTGATTCTGGTCAAATCCTAGGTTCAACCAAGATTTAAACAAGTTTCAAGCATGAAAATGAAAACGTAATCCAAGATCCTTCTTAATTAGTCACTCTAAAATATATGAAGCTTTTGGGACGTACTTGAAATTTCCATGTTTGAAACCCAAAACCAATTCTCTTCATGATTGACTTCATAAGACAGAGTTTAGGGTTAGGGGTAGATATACACATGATTTTTCTGGTTTGAATATGTCTAGACCTTGTTTATCAACTTGAGTGTTTACTATATGACATAATTAAGAAGGCTATGTGCTTTGGTTTTTCATTCTTTAGATTTTTTGTCTGAATTTTTATGCCCATTTGAATCTTGGTCAAATCCTAGGTTTGACCAAGATTTAAATAAGTTTAAAACATGGAAATGAAAAGGTAAAAGCATCGATCCTTCTTAGTCGCTCTAAAATGAAGCTGAATTTTGGGAGGTTTTTGAAATTTCCATGTTTGAAACCCAAAACCACTTCTCTTCATGCTTGACTTCATAAGACGAAGTTTAGGGTCGATAGGGGGTAGATACATGATTTGTCTAGTTTGAATATGTCTAGACCTTGTTTATCAACTTGAATGCTTACTATATGACATAAGAGGACTATGTGCATTGGTATTTCATTTTTTGATTTTTATGCCCATTTGAGAATCTTGGTAAAATCCTAGGTTTGTTGAGCAAGATTTAAACAAGTTTAACATGTGAAAATGATAAGGTAATTAAGTCTGGATCTTTCTCTTAGTAACTCTAAAATGAAGCTTTTGGGAGGTTCTTGAATTTACCATGTTTGAAACCCAAAACCACCATACTTCTGTTCATGCTTGACTTCATAAGACAGAGTTTAGGGTTAGGGGTAGATACATGATTTTTCTGGTTTGAATATGTCTAGACCATGTTTATCAATTTGAATGCTTACTATATGACATAAGAAGGCTATGTGCTTTGGTTTTTCATTCTTTCGATTTTTTTCTGAATTGTTATGCCCATTTGAATCTTGGTCAAATCCTAGGTTCGACCAAGATTTAAACAAGTTTAAAACATGACAATGAAAAGGTAATTAATCATGGATCCTTCTTAATTAACCAGCCAGTCTAATTAAAATGAAGCTTTTTGGGAGGTTTTTGAAATTTCCATGTTTGAAACCCAAAACCACACTTCTGCTTCATGCTTGACTTCATATATAATTAAGACAAAGTTTAGGGTTAGGGGGTACATGATTAGGGGGTACATGATATATAAGAAGACTATGTGCTTTGGTTTTTTTTTATTTTTTATTTTATGCCCATTTGAATATTGGTCAAATCCTAGGTTTGACCAAGATTTAAACAAGTTTAAAACATGAAAATGAAAAGGTAAGCCTGGATCCTTCTTAACTAGTCACTCTAAAATGAAGCTTTAATTTTGGGAGGTTTTTGAAATTTCCATGTTTGAAACCAAAAACCACTTCTCTTCATGCTTCACTTCATAAGACAGAGTTTTTATGGTTTTAGAGGGGTAGATACATGATTTGTCTTATTTGAATATGTCTAGAGCTAGACCTTGTTTATCAACTTTTGAATGCTTACTATATATATGTATGTGACATAAGAAAACTATGTGCTTTGGTTTTTCATTTTTCTTTTTTTTTGGAATTTTGATGCACATTTGAATCTTGGTCAAATCCTAGGTTTGACCAAGATTTAAACAAGTATAGAACATGGAAATGAAAATGGAAGCCTTTATCCTTCTTAGTCACCCTAAAATGAAGTTTTTGGGAGGTTTTTGAAATTTCCATGTTTGAAACCCAAAACCACTTATCTTCATGCTTGACTTCGTCATAAGACAGAGTTTAGGGGTTAGGGGGTAGATACATGATTTGTCTAGCTAGTTTGAATATGTCCAGACCTTGTTTATCAACTTTAATGCTTACTATATGACATATAAGAAGACTATGTGCGCTTTGGTTTTTCATTTTTCTGTTTTTTTATTTTATGCCCATTTGAATCTTGGTCAAATCCTAGAGATTGACTTCATAAGACAGAGTTTAGGGTTAGGGGTAGATATACACATGATTTTTCTGGTTTGAATATGTCTAGACCTTGTTTATCAACTTGAGTGTTTACTATATGACATAATTAAGAAGGCTATGTGCTTTGGTTTTTCATTCTTTAGATTTTTTGTCTGAATTTTTATGCCCATTTGAATCTTGGTCAAATCCTAGGTTTGACCAAGATTTAAATAAGTTTAAAACATGGAAATGAAAAGGTAAGCATCGATCCTTCTTAGTCGCTCTAAAATGAAGCTGAATTTTGGGAGGTTTTTGAAATTTCCATGTTTGAAACCCAAAACCACTTCTCTTCATGCTTGACTTCATAAGACGAAGTTTAGGGTCGATAGGGGGTAGATACATGATTTGTCTGGTTAATTTGGATATATCTAGACCTTGTTTATCAACTTGAATGCTTACGATATGACATAAGAACACTATGTGCTTTTTTTATTTTTTTGTGTCCATTTGAATCTTGGTTAAATCCTAGGTTTGACCAAGATTTACAAGTATAGAACATGAAAATGAAAAGGGAAGCCTGTATCCTTCTTAGTCACCCTAAAATGAAGTTTTGGGAGGTTTTTGAAATTTCCATGTTTGAAACCCAAAACCACTTCTCTTCATTCTTGACTTCTTAAGACATAGTTTAGGGGTTAGCGGGTAGATACATGATTTGTATGGTTTAATATGTCTAGACCTTGTTTATCAACTTTAATGCTTACTACATGACATAAGAAGACTATGTGCTTTGGTTTTTCATTTTTCTGTTTTTTTTTGAATTTTCTGCCAATTTTGTTTGACCAAGATTTAGACAAGTTTTACACGTGAAAACGAATAAGTAAGCCTGGATCCTTCTTAGTCACTCCAAAATCTACCAATTGATAGGTGCGTTAACTTTGCTTCATGGAAAAAATAATGTCATGTAAATGAGTTAACTTGGATTTCCTACCCTTGAATCCATATGAAACTTTGTTCTAATGCACTATAATAATCAACCGAGTTTTTAACAGGTCTGTCACTTACGTGTGGTGCCCATGCGTGAGGTCCCACACTTCAGTGAGCACAAGTCACGTGCAATAGGTACGCAAACTCCCGCCATTTTCTTTGTCAAGAGAAAGCATCAGGATGCGTATTGGAAGTCTGTGGGTCCTTCTGGATCCTTCGGGTGTCCCTCTCACAAAAAAACAAATCTCTCTCATTCTCGGCCTCGCTCGACTCGCTCGCTCGCTCGCCCTCCTGCTCACTAACAAACCCTGCACAAAAGTCAATATCATCACCCGAAAAGGGGAGACACCATAATTCTCTCCCTTCTTCTCTCCTTCCGAGTGATCCCTCTTCCTCCGAGTTTCACTCGACGGGCAAACACACATGTGCTGCATAGTAATAATAAAAAGGTAAAAAATCGACCTACGAATCTATAATTAAATAGGTTAAACTAGGGTTTTGCCCAGTACTACAGATCAAGGTTCAAAAAATCCAACTACGGGGTTCGAACAACCCCATTTCTAATCCAAGATTTTTTCGACCTCATCCAATGGCCTCAAACTATAGGCCGGGTTAGCATCTAGTGCAGTATGTGTGAGAATGTATGCACTATGTGTGCTATAACTTGTGTGTCTTTCAAATTTGAACCAAATTTGAATAAGTTTGAAATATTTGAAATGGGGCTTTTGGCTTAAACGTTTGAAACCCAAAACGACTTCTCCTCATGCTAGACTTCATAAGACCGAGTTTAGGGTTAGGGGGTAGATACATGATTTGTCTGGTTTGAATATGTCTAAACCTTGTTTATCAACTTGAATGCTTACTATATGACATAAGAAGACCATGTGCTTTTGTTTTTCATTTTTCTATTTTTTTAAGAATTTTATGCACATTTGATTCTGGTCAAATCCTAGGTTCAACCAAGATTTAAACAAGTTTCAAGCATGAAAATGAAAACGTAATCCAAGATCCTTCTTAATTAGTCACTCTAAAATATATGAAGCTTTTGGGACGTACTTGAAATTTCCATGTTTGAAACCCAAAACCAATTCTCTTCATGATTGACTTCATAAGACAGAGTTTAGGGTTAGGGGTAGATATACACATGATTTTTCTGGTTTGAATATGTCTAGACCTTGTTTATCAACTTGAGTGTTTACTATATGACATAATTAAGAAGGCTATGTGCTTTGGTTTTTCATTCTTTAGATTTTTTGTCTGAATTTTTATGCCCATTTGAATCTTGGTCAAATCCTAGGTTTGACCAAGATTTAAATAAGTTTAAAACATGGAAATGAAAAGGTAAAAGCATCGATCCTTCTTAGTCGCTCTAAAATGAAGCTGAATTTTGGGAGGTTTTTGAAATTTCCATGTTTGAAACCCAAAACCACTTCTCTTCATGCTTGAATTCATAAGACGAAGTTTAGCGTCGATAGGGGGTAGATACATGATTTGTCTAGCTAGTTTGAATATGTCTAGACCTTCTTTATCAACTTTAATGCTTACTATATGACATAAGAGGACTATGTGCATTGGTATTTAATTTTTTGATTTTTATGCCCATTTGAGAATCTTGGTAAAATCCTAGGTTTGTTGAGCAAGATTTAAACAAGTTTAACATGTGAAAATGATAAGGTAATTAAGTCTGGATCTTTCTCTTAGTAACTCTAAAATGAAGCTTTTGGGAGGTTCTTGAATTTACCATGTTTGAAACCCAAAACCACCGATCCTGTTGATTGACGACACATCGAAATGTATATCACTACAGATGTACAAAAATTAATTATTACAAAGTTTGAATAGCCACATAGTGTGACATTCATTACAATCAGAAAGCACAGCGGATAAATAAAACGCGAAGTGACTCCATCTCAGCCACAGGCAGTTGATGTAGTCCACGAGGCCTCACTCTTCAATGTCGTTGTAGTTGTCGTAGTCTTCCTTTTCTTTGTAGTACTCTGAATATCAACAAAATTATTGCCATGAGTACATTTCGTACTCAACACACCCCCTCGATGCAAGACCTAATATATCTACATGAGGCTTCAAAGGAAGGCTGTAGGTTCTTTTGCATAAAAGCCAATTTTATTTGCAATACATTTGATAAAAGCATTTTAGACGAAAACATGTTTTATAATGAGTGCAATATTTCTCATCAATGTGATTGTCCTTGACAACTCACGTATCTCATAGGATTCAGATTCCAGGGAAAGGAGGAGGAAAGGAGAGAGAGAGAGGCAAAGAGGGAAATAGCAAAACAGGTTCCTGTATGTCAAGAAGGATTCATGTGTCGTCCATGACCGTGGACACGGCTATTCGAATAGTTTTAACTCTGCAGAGGTTGTACACTTTGCCCACACGACACAACCCCGTCTTGTTGCCCACCAGCCGTCGCTGATTTAGTACACACCAATTGGTGTACCGGCAGAGGGATTGTGACAAGGTCTTTTAGCTAGATCCCCCAAAGATGTGACATGCCCACCGGGTCTGGCGCACGGTACTGAGAGTACGTCCCCAAACCGGTCCCCCCATCTGTGCCGAAGGTTCTCCCGTAGGCAGCCACCTCATCTGCGGTACGGCGACATCAACACCTAAGGCTGACTAACTTACTTAACCAGGCCAGTGCCCATATAGCATGTGGTTGTACGGTTGTCACAATCTTCAAATCCAAGACTTATTAGGACCCTTATGCGGCACGAACGACGGATTGCTCCCTCCAACTTGTGAAGGGCAGCCAATCGCTCCTTCAACATTTGATTCAGCTGTCGCCCGCGCCATATTTAGATGGTAAATTTCACCCAGAGTAGAGAGAGAGAGTAGATGAAGCACAACGGCTAACCAGCCTAGCTCAACGAGCTCAACAACTTTCAAAAGGGTATGTTTGACCCGAAGGTCGATCAATTCCTCCAAAGAGGCAATAGGAAGTATCCTAATGATTATTTAGCGTGCTAAGCATCTCTACTCTATCAGGATTATTATATAATCTCTACTCAGGGTATCAAGTAAAAGGCGACAAGCGAATCAAGGTTGGTGTGTCAATCGACACGCTAGCTACTGGAATAAAATAGCATATATATTTGTAAAACATAAAATACCATGCAGTTTGTAAAACTGGGATAAATATGATGAGAGGGCATGCCTTCGTTGGTGAATCCTTCTTCTTTCTCAATAACCTGGTTATGTCCACGTTCAACCTCGCCACTCCCTACTTGTCGTAACGATAGCAAATAGCAACAAAATAAATACCAAAACAATAATCACCAACAAAAAGCGAATGAAATGCAAATACAAGTGAAGGGGTGGGTAGGCGTAGAATAGGATGGGACAACTTGGATGGAATTGAGAAAGTGAGTTGTTGTAACTCGAATAAGAATCAACTCGCATGTGTATGATGCTAGGATTGGTTATCGGGATAAAGACCTATGATAAGATATCAGCGGAGGGCTCGTTATAACTAGCTAACCACATACACACGATCTAAGGGTTATGGTAAAGTTGGTCGCAACCGTGTTAAATAGTAAACGCGCCCTACACAATATAGCATAACTAGACAGCTTGCACAGTTTATCTAACATGCTATCACAATCATATAAGCAAGATAAAGGCTCAGATAAACATATATCATAAAACAACAAGAAATGCAAGCTAAAGCTAATACTATGATTTGCATCACGCTAGTGAACCATAGATGTACACAACAATATAGAGAGCAACACAAATATAAAATACTACTAACATGAAACACAAACTAGCCAAATCATTATACGGTCTACCGCAAAATCTAACAAACATCTCATAAGCTAACAGACATGTACAAGATAACAAATAAAATCTATATATCGGTAAACAAGAGCAAGACATGTTATTATCTATTCGATAAGTAACTGTATGCTAGCATACATGAAGGAACCTCAATATAAAGCATGTAGTACTAACATGAAAATAAGCTACCATGTATATGTATATCATAACACAAATGATTGAGCAATGGAGTATCTAATGGGCAACAAATAATATAGACCAAGCATGAACATGCACACTACTACAACAATAAGCTACCAAAATAAATAGAATCAAGCAAGTTATATAACACATGATACAAAAGATATCATGGTAGCTAAGCATGAATGATAACAATTAAACAACCCATATGCAATTACACGAACAACTAGCTACTATAGTAGTATTACACTAAACAAGTGTATGCATGAACTATAAATTAAACAAGAACAATCAAGTGTTGTCATCGTCTTGTATGCAAATCTAGGCAAATACATAAGTAATTAACTAATATACTCTCATATTATATAAACAACTACATGAACAAGTCATGTCATGAAACATAACAATACCAATATATTGCATGATACTAAGCATGGATTATAACATAGAACACTAGTAGAATAAGCATGCATCGCTCGCAACAAGTATAACTAGAAATAAACATGCATGAAGCTAGAGCATGTCAAGAAATTACGTTAACAATTTTAAACAGTGGTACCAATAACTAACATGCTATTGGATCATAGGTAAAAATTAGAAATAGCCTTGTATGTAATAACTCAATATCTAGTATTAATAAACTACTATTCTCACAACTCAAATGCTATTTAGCGATAACCAATCAATTTGAAATAATTCTAGAATATACTAAACCATACTGGCTAATTAGTACAAAAATATGCACGTGAGCCTAGCATTTTACACACCTATAACTAAGCATGGATTATCAAAGTACAAACTATGATCAAACTAGGCAGTGATGAATATATACATGAGTAGCAGCGGTATAACAAGGCATATGCAACTGCACAGATATGTACGGTCGTATGTTCCGACTACTCGGACATGCATTAACTAGACAATCTAGCAGTAACAAATCATCCAAGAATACCATATTAAACATTCAGCAACATCATACAAAATATCGCCGTGAGGATGAATACCACACAATTACTACAAAGTAATTCAAAGGGATTCTATATATAGTGAACTATAGAAACAAGCTATTTAAATACAAACAACTATCTAAACATGTCACACAAAATACTACACAGAAATTATAGAACTTCTACGCATGTGACTTAGCTAGGAAAAATAATTCACACGCCAGAATCAATCATATCATTCTAATACCATTTGAATATGACCCAAAATATTGACATATGGAAATCTAGTTTAAATTCTACAGGACGAATATAAAAACTAACATCACCGTTAGGTTCCCAGGGCCACTTTTCACGTTTTGTGTGTTGGGCTCAAGTTGATTTGATATGTGCAACCTAGGCAAAAAGGCTGATGCCATCGAATGGCATTCGGTTCACCGGCGACACGACAAACTGTCGAACTAAGGCCAGAAATCATGTCTAGGAGGTAGGCATAACTATCTCTACTGTGTGTGTGCAAGGGATTTCAGTGGTGCTCACCGAGCGCGACGCAGTTCGTGGTTGAAGTCGGTGGCCGGAGTCGAGGACGTTGCCGTGGGTGTCGTCGGTGGTCAGCAACTCGGCCTTCTGGTTTCGTGAATGAACTCCCCTTCCTTCCGTGATCCTCCTGGCGCAGCAGCTCCGTCTTTCGTGCCCCAAGTCGTCGGGAACGCGGGCGGCGTCCGGCGGCGTTCTCGCGAGATTGGAGTGATGGGTAAGCCTATGGTCCAGGTGGTGGCGTGGGATGAAGGTGCAGAGTGTGGGCATTGATCTGAGGCTGTATATGAGAACAGCGGTGCTCTAATTGATATGTTGAATGGGAGATTGAAAGCGAGTAACGGACGTGAGCTAATGGCGTCAGTTTTGTTCAGAGCTATTATGGCTGACTATGCGTGTGTGCGGGAGATGAACCAGCGCGGCGATGCTTCGGCGTGCTAGGGTGCTGGTCGCTTCGCTCGTCTGCGCTGGCTCTGCTGCTGGGATTCTAACTCGTGCGTGCGTGCGAAACGATCGAGTCGAGTAGGAGGGCAGCACTGCGTTCGTGCTGTTGCCGGACTGCGTATCGTGTGCGAGTCGAACAGAGACAGAGCCAAACGGTTGGGTTGATGGTTTGCCTGGGATTCGAGTGCGCTTACTTTGTTGGACTGCATCGATCGATCAAAACCTGCCATGCATGTATCTCTTTGAGAGAGCAAGAATAAATACAAGGAGAGGAGACTGTCACGTACGTGATGGTGTAGTCTAGAAAAATAACAGGGCTGAGAGGAGAGACAGGGTGCAGCTCGTGTAGGCGATGAAGGAAATGGAAAGAAGGAAACAAGAAAACAAGCTAGCTAGCTACTGTATGTTTTAGTACACATGCATGCACTGGATGTGTATCGTACATGACCAAGTTTAAAGTGGACTTTTAGAGAAAATCAAATGAGAAGGAATTTGGCAAATCCAAATGGATTTTATGAAAGAACTAATAAGAAGCAATTCAGCAATTTAAAAGCAGACCCAAAATAAAAGTACAAAGAGATAAATCTTGTCTCATATTAAAGTAATTCCACATAATTAATTTTAACAACTCCAAATAAAGTATTTATTTTATTTGACCACGTTGAAACATCTTTTGTTTTAGAAGAAAAAAAAATCAGCCCATAAAAAATCAGGATGTTACAATTCTACCCCCCTTAAAAGGAATCTCGACCCCGAGATTCAGCCTAAGAGAAAACATTTGGAAACTCCTAACATGGGCATCTTCGTGTTTCCATGTCGCTTCATCTTCGATGTGGTCGCTTCATTGGACTTTGCAACATTTGATCGCATTCCTTCTGATTGTCCTTAACTGCTCATCAAGAATATTTAACGGGTACTATTTGCATTTGGGGCGGTGCTTGGAACTAACTGCGGAGTAGACTCTATCTCACTGTCTAGTGGTAGACCTGGTAGCTCGTCTGGAAAAATATCTTGATATTATTTAAAAACCCTAACATCCGTCACCACCATCTCCTTCAAGTTGTCCAGCAGGCTATCTACTAATGTATGGGGTGCTAATTCAGCTTGTAGTCATGATTCCTCCATCTTAAGTTTCAATACCATGGACTTCACCCGCAACAAGGTTATATCTTCAAAAGTTGGTCCACATCCATGTCCACTTTTGTGCCTCATTTGTGACCACAACTCGGTTGGCATCCATCATGTTGTCGCTTGAGGTCGGGATAGACGAGAGGGAAATAAACTAACCCATAACCAAACATATAAGAAAGTAACCATGGAAAATCCAAATAAAACTTCAACCAAATTATTTAAAATAAGTTTTTAGTATGACTACATAAAATAACAAACAAATGTAGTCGATACTCATAAAAAAAATCATCTAACATACGCAGTACATATCTAAAGGGTTCTACACAAACTCATCCTATATGATTGTCTTCTCTTGGCCTCTTCAGCGCTGAAGAGTCAAGTGCTTGATACATGACTCTTGAATCCATGAGTTCTTGAGATGACTTCTCCTAGATAGGATATGGTATACTAAAGAAGTAGCTAAGCAAGAAGAATCAAAACACAATGGTGAAGAAGGTGAGATAAGGAATAGCAATAGTCAAGAATTAGACTACGAGGATTTTCATAAATAAATAGTTTTTTTGTTGTTCAAATTTTCCTAAAGTTTTGCCATTCTAACTAAGGCCACGTGACTAGGTCAACATCGGCTCTGATACCACTTCTGTGAGAACCGGAACTTAACTTTCCGACCCTCCTGTGTTACTCGTCAATCCCAAGATCAATGTTGACGACACAGCGAAATGTATATCATTACAGATGTACAAAAATTAATTATTACAAAGTTTGAATAGCCACATAGTGTGACATTCATTACAATCAGAAAGCACAGCGGATAAATAAAACGCGAAGTGACTCCATCTCAGCCACAGGCAGTTGATGTAGTCCACGAGGCCTCACTCTTCAATGTCGTTGTAGTTGTCGTAGTCTTCCTTTTCTTTGTAGTACTCTGAATATCAACAAAATTATTGCCATGAGTACATTTCGTACTCAACACACCCCCTCGATGCAAGACCTAATATATCTACATGAGGCTTCAAAGGAAGGCTGTAGGTTCTTTTGCATAAAAGCCAATTTTATTTGCAATACATTTGATAAAAGCATTTTAGACGAAAACATGTTTTATAATGAGTGCAATATTTCTCATCAATGTGATTGTCCTTGACAAATCACGTATCTCATAGGATTCAGATTCCAGGGGAAAGGAGGAAAGGAGAGAGAGAGAGAGGCAAAGAGGGAAATAGCAAAACAGGTTCCTGTATGTCAAGAAGGATTCATGTGTCGTCCATGACCGTGGACACGGCTATTCGAATAGTTTTAACTCTGCAGAGGTTGTACACTTTGCCCACACGACACAACCCCGTCTTGTTGCCCACCAGCCGTCGCTGATTTAGTACACACCAATTGGTGTACCGGCAGAGGGATTGTGACAAGGTCTTTTAGCTAGATCCCCCAAAGATGTGACATGCCCACCGGGTCTGGCGCACGGTACTGAGAGTACGTCCCCAAACCGGTCCCCCCATCTGTGCCGAAGGTTCTCCCGTAGGCAGCCACCTCATCTGCGGTACGGCGACATCAACACCTAAGGCTGACTAACTTACTTAACCAGGCCAGTGCCCATATAGCATGTGGTTGTACGGTTGTCACAATCTTCAAATCCAAGACTTATTAGGACCCTTATGCGGCACGAACGACGGATTGCTCCCTCCAACTTGTGAAGGGCAGCCAATCGCTCCTTCAACATTTGATTCAGCTGTCGCCCGCGCCATATTTAGATGGTAAATTTCACCCAGAGTAGAAGAGAGAGAGTAGATGAAGCACAACGGCTAACCAGCCTAGCTCAACGAGCTCAACAACTTTCAAAAGGGTATGTTTGACCCGAAGGTCGATCAATTCCTCCAAAGAGGCAATAGGAAGTATCCTAATGATTATTTAGCGTGCTAAGCATCTCTACTCTATCAGGATTATTATATAATCTCTACTCAGGGTATCAAGTAAAAGGCGACAAGCGAATCAAGGTTGGTGTGTCAATCGACACGCTAGCTACTGGAATAAAATAGCATATATATTTGTAAAACATAAAATAGCATGCAATTTGTAAAACTGGGATAAATATGATGAGAGGGCATGCCTTCGTTGGTGAATCCTTCTTCTTTCTCAATAACCTGGTTATGTCCACGTTCAACCTCGCCACTCCCTACTTGTCGTAACGATAGCAAATAGCAACAAAATAAATACCAAAACAATAATCACCAACAAAAAGCGAATGAAATGCAAATACAAGTGAAGGGGTGGGTAGGCGTAGAATAGGATGGGACAACTTGGATGGAATTGAGAAAGTGAGTTGTTGTAACTCGAATAAGAATCAACTCGCATGTGTATGATGCTAGGATTGGTTATCGGGATAAAGACCTATGATAAGATATCAGCGGAGGGCTCGTTATAACTAGCTAACCACATACACACGATCTAAGGGTTATGGTAAAGTTGGTCGCAACCGTGTTAAATAGTAAACGCGCCCTACACAATATAGCATAACTAGACAGCTTGCACAGTTTATCTAACATGCTATCACAATCATATAAGCAAGATAAAGGCTCAGATAAACATATATCATAAAACAACAAGAAATGCAAGCTAAAGCTAATACTATGATTTGCATCACGCTAGTGAACCATAGATGTACACAACAATATAGAGAGCAACACAAATATAAAATACTACTAACATGAAACACAAACTAGCCAAATCATTATACGGTCTACCGCAAAATCTAACAAACATCTCATAAGCTAACAGACATGTACAAGATAACAAATAAAATCTATATATCGGTAAACAAGAGCAAGACATGTTATTATCTATTCGATAAGTAACTGTATGCTAGCATACATGAAGGAACCTCAATATAAAGCATGTAGTACTAACATGAAAATAAGCTACCATGTATATGTATATCATAACACAAATGATTGAGCAATGGAGTATCTAATGGGCAACAAATAATATAGACCAAGCATGAACATGCACACTACTACAACAATAAGCTACCAAAATAAATAGAATCAAGCAAGTTATATAACACATGATACAAAAGATATCATGGTAGCTAAGCATGAATGATAACAATTAAACAACCCATATGCAATTACACGAACAACTAGCTACTATAGTAGTATTACACTAAACAAGTGTATGCATGAACTATAAATTAAACAAGAACAATCAAGTGTTGTCATCGTCTTGTATGCAAATCTAGGCAAATACATAAGTAATTAACTAATATACTCTCATATTATATAAACAACTACATGAACAAGTCATGTCATGAAACATAACAATACCAATATATTGCATGATACTAAGCATGGATTATAACATAGAACACTAGTAGAATAAGCATGCATCGCTCGCAACAAGTATAACTAGAAATAAACATGCATGAAGCTAGAGCATGTCAAGAAATTACGTTAACAATTTTAAACAGTGGTACCAATAACTAACATGCTATTGGATCATAGGTAAAAATTAGAAATAGCCTTGTATGTAATAACTCAATATCTAGTATTAATAAACTACTATTCTCACAACTCAAATGCTATTTAGCGATAACCAATCAATTTGAAATAATTCTAGAATATACTAAACCATACTGGCTAATTAGTACAAAAATATGCACGTGAGCCTAGCATTTTACACACCTATAACTAAGCATGGATTATCAAAGTACAAACTATGATCAAACTAGGCAGTGATGAATATATACATGAGTAGCAGCGGTATAACAAGGCATATGCAACTGCACAGATATGTACGGTCGTATGTTCCGACTACTCGGACATGCATTAACTAGACAATCTAGCAGTAACAAATCATCCAAGAATACCATATTAAACATTCAGCAACATCATACAAAATATCGCCGTGAGGATGAATACCACACAATTACTACAAAGTAATTCAAAGGGATTCTATATATAGTGAACTATAGAAACAAGCTATTTAAATACAAACAACTATCTAAACATGTCACACAAAATACTACACAGAAATTATAGAACTTCTACGCATGTGACTTAGCTAGGAAAAATAATTCACACGCCAGAATCAATCATATCATTCTAATACCATTTGAATATGACCCAAAATATTGACATATGGAAATCTAGTTTAAATTCTACAGGACGAATATAAAAACTAACATCACCGTTAGGTTCCCAGGGCCACTTTTCACGTTTTGTGTGTTGGGCTCAAGTTGATTTGATATGTGCAACCTAGGCAAAAAGGCTGATGCCATCGAATGGCATTCGGTTCACCGGCGACACGACAAACTGTCGAACTAAGGCCAGAAATCATGTCTAGGAGGTAGGCATAACTATCTCTACTGTGTGTGTGCAAGGGATTTCAGTGGTGCTCACCGAGCGCGACGCAGTTCGTGGTTGAAGTCGGTGGCCGGAGTCGAGGACGTTGCCGTGGGTGTCGTCGGTGGTCAGCAACTCGGCCTTCTGGTTTCGTGAATGAACTCCCCTTCCTTCCGTGATCCTCCTGGCGCAGCAGCTCCGTCTTTCGTGCCCCAAGTCGTCGGGAACGCGGGCGGCGTCCGGCGGCGTTCTCGCGAGATTGGAGTGATGGGTAAGCCTATGGTCCAGGTGGTGGCGTGGGATGAAGGTGCAGAGTGTGGGCATTGATCTGAGGCTGTATATGAGAACAGCGGTGCTCTAATTGATATGTTGAATGGGAGATTGAAAGCGAGTAACGGACGTGAGCTAATGGCGTCAGTTTTGTTCAGAGCTATTATGGCTGACTATGCGTGTGTGCGGGAGATGAACCAGCGCGGCGATGCTTCGGCGTGCTAGGGTGCTGGTCGCTTCGCTCGTCTGCGCTGGCTCTGCTGCTGGGATTCTAACTCGTGCGTGCGTGCGAAACGATCGAGTCGAGTAGGAGGGCAGCACTGCGTTCGTGCTGTTGCCGGACTGCGTATCGTGTGCGAGTCGAACAGAGACAGAGCCAAACGGTTGGGTTGATGGTTTGCCTGGGATTCGAGTGCGCTTACTTTGTTGGACTACATCGATCGATCAAAACCTGCCATGCATGTATCTCTTTGAGAGAGCAAGAATAAATACAAGGAGAGGAGACTGTCACGTACGTGATGGTGTAGTCTAGAAAAATAACAGGGCTGAGAGGAGAGACAGGGTGCAGCTCGTGTAGGCGATGAAGGAAATGGAAAGAAGGAAACAAGAAAACAAGCTAGCTAGCTACTGTATGTTTTAGTACACATGCATGCACTGGATGTGTATCGTACATGACCAAGTTTAAAGTGGACTTTTAGAGAAAATCAAATGAGAAGGAATTTGGCAAATCCAAATGGATTTTATGAAAGAACTAATAAGAAGCAATTCAGCAATTTAAAAGCAGACCCAAAATAAAAGTACAAAGAGATAAATCTTGTCTCATATTAAAGTAATTCCACATAATTAATTTTAACAACTCCAAATAAAGTATTTATTTTATTTGACCACGTTGAAACATCTTTTGTTTTAGAAGAAAAAAAAATCAGCCCATAAAAAATCAGGATGTTACACCATGTTTGAAACCCAAAACCACCATACTTCTGTTCATGCTTGACTTCATAAGACAGAGTTTAGGGTTAGGGGTAGATACATGATTTTTCTGGTTTGAATATGTCTAGACCATGTTTATCAATTTGAATGCTTACTATATGACATAAGAAGGCTATGTGCTTTGGTTTTTCATTCTTTCGATTTTTTTCTGAATTGTTATGCCCATTTGAATCTTGGTCAAATCCTAGGTTCGACCAAGATTTAAACAAGTTTAAAACATGACAATGAAAAGGTAATTAATCATGGATCCTTCTTAATTAACCAGCCAGTCTAATTAAAATGAAGCTTTTTGGGAGGTTTTTGAAATTTCCATGTTTGAAACCCAAAACCACACTTCTCTGCTTCATGCTTGACTTCATATATAATTAACACAAAGTTTAGGGTTAGGGGGTACATGATTATGTTGGAGATATGCCCAAGAGGCAATAATAAAAGTGGTTATTATATATCTTTATGTTTATGATAAATGTTTATATACCATGCTATAATTGTATTAACCGAAACATTGATACATGTGTGATATGTAAACAACAAAGAGTCCCTAGTAAGCCTCTTAACTAGCTTGTTGATTAATAGATGATTAGTTTCATAATCATGAACATTGGATGTTATTAATAACAAGATTATATCATTATATGAATGATGTAATGGACACACCCAATTAAGCGTAGCATAAGATCACGTCATTAAGTTATTTGCTATAAGCTTTCGATACATAGTTACCTAGTCCTTATGACCATGAGATCGTGTAAATCACTTATACCGGAAAGGTACTTTGATTACACCAAACACCACTGCGTAAATGGGTGGCTATAAAGGTGGGATTAAGTATCCGGAAAGTATGAGTTGAGGCATATGGATCAACAGTGGGATTTGTCCATCCCGATGACGGATAGATATACTCTGGGCCCTCTCGGTGGAATGTCGTCTAATGTCTTGCAAGCATATGAATAAGTTCATAAGAGACCACATACCACGGTACGAGTAAAGAGTACTTGTCAGGAGACGAGGTTGAACAAGGTATAGAGTGATACCGATGATCAAACCTCGGACAAGTAAAATATCGCGTGACAAAGGGAATTGGTAATATATGTGAATGGTTCATTCGATCACTAAAGTCATCGTTGAATATGTGGGAGCCATTATGGATCTCCAGATCCCGCTATTGGTTATTGGTCGGAGTAAGTACTCAACCATGTCCGCATAGTTCACGAACCGTAGGGTGACACACTTAAAGTTGGATGTTGAAATGGTAGAACTTGAATAAGGAATGGAGTTCGAATATTTGTTCGGAGTCCCGGATGAGATCCCGGACATCACGAGGAGTTCCGGAATGGTCCGGAGAATAAGATTCATATATAGGATGTCATTTTATGTGAATAAAATGATGCGGAAGGTTCTATGGAAGGTTCTAGAAGGTTCTAGAAAAGTCCGGAAGAAACCACCAAGGAAGGTGGAGTCCACATGGGACTCCACCTCCATGGCCGGCCAACCCTAGTGGGGGAGGAGTCCCAAGTGGACTCCCCCTTAGGGGGCCGGCCACCCCCCCATGGAAGGTGGAATTCCCACCTCTAGTGGGAGGGAAAGTTTCCCACCATATGGAAGGTTTTGGTTTCGGGTCTTATTCGAAGACTTGGACACCAACACTTGGGATCCACCTATATAAACAAGGGCCAAGGGAGGGGGCCGGCCACCCCAAGACCACAAGCTGGCCGCCCCCCATAGAGTGGCCGGCCACCCCCTCCCAAACCCTAGCTTTGCTCCTCCACTTCATATTGCCCGCATAGCTTAGCGAAGCTCCGCCGGACTTCTACACCGCCACCGACACCACGCCGTCGTGCTGTCGGATTCAAGAGGAGCTACTACTTCCGCTGCCCGCTGGAACGGGGAGGTGGACGTCGTCTTCATCAACAACCGAACGTGTGACCGAGTACGGAGGTGCTGCCCGTTCGTGGCACCGGAACCGATCGTGATCAAGATCTTCTACGCGCTTTTGCAAGCGGCAAGTGATCGTCTACCGCAGCAATAAGAGCCTACTCTTATAGGCTTTGGAATCTCTTCAAGGGTTAGTCTTGATCATCCCCTCGTTGCTACCGTCTTCTAGATTGCATCTTGGCTTGGATTGCGTGTTCGCGATAGGAAAATTTTTGTTTTCTATGCAACGTTATCCTACAGTGGTATCAGAGCCGTGTCTATGCATAGATGGTTGCACGAGTAGAACACAATGGTTTGTGGGCGTTGATGCTCTTGTTATCTTTAGTTTGAGTACTTTGCATCTTTGTGGCATAGTGGGATGAAGCGGCTCGGACTAACTTTACATGACCGCGTTCATGAGACTTGTTCCTCGTTCGACATGCAACTTGTATTGCATAAGAGGCTTTGCGGGTGTCTGTCTCTCCTACTATAGTGAAGATTCAATTTACTCTTCTATTGACAACACTAGTATCACCGTTGTGGTTCATGTTCGTAGGTAGATTAGATCTTACTCGAAAACCCTAAACCACGTAAAATATGCAAACCAAATTAGAGACGTCTAACTTGTTTTTGCAGGGTTTGGTGATGTGATATGGCCATAATGTGATGATGAATATGTATGAGATGATCATTATTGTATTGTGGCAACCGGCAGGAGCCTTATGGTTGTCTTTAATTTTCATGTTGAGTAGTATTTCAAAGTAGTTGTAATAGTTGCTACATGAGGTGAACAACCATGAAGCCGGCGCCATGAACCTTGACGCTACGCCGACGATGATGGAGATCATGCCCGAAGATGATGGAGATCATGTCCGTGCTTTGGAGATGAAGATCAAAGGCGCAAAGACAAAAGGGCCATATCATATCACATATGAATTGCATGTGATGTTAATCCTTTATGCATCTTATTTTGCTTAGATCGCGACGGTAGCATTATAAGATGATCCCTCACATTAATATCAAGATAATAAAGTGTTCTTCCCTCGTATGCACCGTTGCATTGTTCGACGTTTTGAAGCATCTCGTGATGATCGGGTGTGATAAACTCGACATACAACGGGTGTAAGCCATGTTGCACACGCGGAATACTTGGGTTTGCTTGACGAGCCTAGCATGTACAGACATGGCCTCGGGACAATGGAAACCGAAAGGTTGAACACGAGTCATATGGATGATATGATCAACATGTTGATGTTCACCATTGAAACTACATCATCTCACGTGATGATCGGTTTTGGTGTAGTGGATTTGGATCGTGTACCACTTTACAACTATGAGGGATGTTGTATTAAGTGGGAGTTCATTAGTAATTAGATTAAAACATGAACTAATTATCATAAACATAGTCTGAGTAGTATTTTGAATTAATTTTGTAGTATTGGCATCCGTTTACTACTATGCGCTAGTCTTATAATTGAGATAGAAATACTGTTAAAATCTGACTAGAAACTTTACGGATTAGTACCGTATTGTTAATGAATCAAGAAATGATTAAGTCCTATTGCAAACATTTAGTGAAACTCACTTTGTTGATTCAGAGAGCTATGGTTTCAATTAGTACCTAAAGTTATCTTGTCTCCGTGAAACTTGAAGTTCAAATCTGTTTGAAAAGTAAGGAGCTGAAAATTTAGTTTTCAGAAATAATCAAGGTATGAGATATATGTGATATCTAAGACCTTATTGCAAGATGATAGAATATAATTTGGTGAGACTACATAAACTCATAAGTTTTATGGGAATGTATGAAGGTTGAAGACGCCAGGCGTCACAATCCTCCAACTATTGGAGCACTAACGATATTCGCATATCCATGAAGTTATCATCCTTAGTATGCACCGTTGCTAAGACTCGTCGTATCGAAGCATCACGTGATGATCGGGTGTTATAGATTCTACGTGTGCTTACAATGGGTGCAAGCCAGATTTGCACATGCGAATACTAAGGTTAAACTTTATGAGCCTAGCATGTACAGACATGGTCTCAAAAAGTCGTCATGATATGATGGATAAAATTATGAGTGAAATTGTTCATCATATTAAAAGGTTACTAATAGTGAAATCCGGAACACTTGTCATATGATGATCAACTTCAAAGAACCTCAAGGTTATTGGTATTTGATCAACAAACCTAGAAGTTATTGATGTTGAAGTGTTTTTCTGAATAATGAGGAAAGCTAAAAGAGAAACTACAAAAGATTATTGGCAGAAAGAAAGAAAGAAAAGACTAGAAAGTCTAGCTCAGGTGTATATAAATGATATACATGTTATGGATGTATTCCTCATTTGGTCACACAATAAAATTCTTGGGTATTTGTACCACATTGGTTGGTATGAAGTGTCATACAAAACAACGCAATACAAGAGTACAATGGCCTAAGTGACTAACAAGGAATATGATAGGTATGCACGTCTGGAACAAAAATAAAGTGTTATTATGTTCATCGTTGGCATTCTATCTAGCCCTTAGAATTTATAATAAAGAACTTAATAATTGTTATTTTGCTCTGGTCAAATGAAAACAATGAGTTGTTCAAATTATGACATTACTCCATGAACGATGGATAAGTTATTATAAATCTTAATGGTGAAACACACATACATAACACTGACGCTAAAATGCCATAAGGCAAATGATTTGAATTCCACTCATTTGTGGAACCGCCATTTAGGTCATGTTAGAAAGGAACGCATGAAGGAACTCCATGTAAATGGATTTTTGGAGTCACTTGATTTTTGAATCATTTGACGCTTGCAAATCTTTTCTAAAGAGAATGATTAAAATACCGTTCATAGGCCAAAAGTTGAACGGGCAACTAACTTAGTGGAAAAATACATGATGATGTATGTGGTTCACTGGGCATAGTTGTGTGCGGGAGATTCTTCTACTTCATGAAAACTTTCAACAATGAATTGAGTATATATGTGGATATATTCAATAAGGAAGAAGTTTGAAACATTTGAATGGATTCAAATAAATTTCAGCATGAAGTGGAAATCATCGTAATAGAAAAGTCAAATATCTATGATTGGATCATAGTGGAAATATTTGAATTACGAGTTTTAGCAAACATCTAAGAGAGTTATGAAGTTGTTCTACAACTCACGTTTCTTGGAGTATCATAGTGATGATGGAGTATCCGAGAGATGTATCCAAACCTTGTTGGATCAATGATGAGATAAAATATTGATGCCATTATATTTTTGTGGATTATGCTTTAGAGACTACCGCTTTTACACTGAATAGAGCATCATCATGATCCGTTGAAATGACACCATACAAGTTATGGTATGGGTATAAACCCTAATAGTCTTTTCTTTAAATTTTGGTCTAAGAGTTTACAACCAAAATCGGATGAATGTCTTTGTTGGTTATCCCAGAGATTTAATTGGGAATTCTTCCCACAAGACAAAGACAAAAGTGTTTGTCAATGTTTCTTATTTCCGAGAAATTGTTTCTAGTGAAGTATTTGGGTGGGAGGACAATATAATTTGATAAGGTTTATGAACCTGAGCATAATGATCAGAGTAGCGCAGCATCGGAATTGGTTTCGGAAGCGGCCATAACGATCATGGCTCCCATGACTACAAAGTGTTTTAGCCATGGAGATCGAAATACATATTGAATCTTGTAGGTATGGTTTACTTTGTGATCAAATAAATGATTTGTGAACAAAGGATTGATTTTGAACAATGATAAACCAACTACAAACAAAGAAGTTATGATGGGCCCTGACTCCGTTAAAATGGCTATATGCCATGAAATCCAAGATAGATAAATACTTTTTGAAAGTAAATGGATCTATAAAATTGATGGACTTGGATGGAATATCCTTAAAGAAGCTCGACTTGTCGAAAAATTGTTTACGACAAAGTTCAAAGAGTTGACTACGATAAGATTAGATCTTCCGTAGCAATGCTTATAGTCTATGTGGATTATTCTAGTAATCACTACATATTTCTTTTATGAGATATGCTAGTAGGATGGCAAAATACACTACTTAACAGAAGTGTGTATTAAAGGTGTATACAAGATACAACCAAGAGTTTTGCTGGTCCGTGGAATACTAGATAGGTATACGAACTTCAATTGGATGAAGTAAGTATCACGGAGTTAGAATCTTCACCAGATGAAATAGTCAAAGAGTTTTTGATTTCATCAGAGACGATGAAGAGGCTTGCATTTGCAAGAAATTAAGTGGGAGCGCTGAGACATATTTATAATACTTTATGTAGGTGACATATAGTTGGTTATAAATGATGTAATTATATACTTGATTAAAAGGTTTCATTGAGAAATTAATTTCAATGAAAGGATATGGACTGAAACATATTTAGTGTCAAGATCTATGAAGATAGATTGAAACACATAATAAGTTTAAGTCAAAGTACATAGAATGGATATTGAAGTAGTTCAATATATAAATATTAAGAAAATGTTCTTGTCATGTTAAGTTTTAACAAGACTTGAATGTATCTGACACTCAATGAGTAAAAACACATGAGTGATTATAGATCACGAATAATATGTACACAATCAGATGTCATGTGCTATAAAGTGTTATGAGCATATACCAGAATGATTCATATGATGATCATTGGACGACAGTAAGAATATCCTTGAGTACTTTAGAAGAACTAAGGATATATATATATATATATTTTTGTATGAAGAAATGACAAACAAATCGCTGTAAGGTGTTACACCGATATTGGTTTTGTCACATATAAAATATAATTTCAAATCTCAAATTAGACTAAGTGTTGTTTAAAAGGTAGCACAATGAGCTAGAAGTTGTCTATGCTAGATTTAGAAGAGTTCTAAATATTGTGATGGATTCTACAAAAGAAGGCAGAATATGTCATTGTTTTGACAATGACAAAGGATGTTAAGTCAGGAGGTTCTTTGAGAACTTGGTGTAGTTCCGACAAAGTCAGAACTTTGAAGCTATATTGTGTGTGACAATATTAGTGACATATTTCAGACCGCGGAATTAAGGTTCCACCAGAGGACTAAGCATATATGCCGACTCATTTGGAAAATGAGTGATGCGCTGAGACGCATATGAATTGCAAAATACATACGTTTCTGAGCATGTCAGAACCGTTGACTAAAACCTCTCCCGTGAGCAAAACATGATAAAGCACCAGAAGGCCAAGGTGTTATATCTTTACATATGTAAACTAGATTATTGACTCTAGTGCAAGTGGGAGACTGTTGGAGATATGCCCAAGAGGCAATAATAAAAGTGGTTATTATATATCTTTATGTTTATGATAAATGTTTATATACCATGCTATAATTGTATTAACCGAAACATTGATACATGTGTGATATGTAAACAACAAAGAGTCCCTAGTAAGCCTCTTAACTAGCTTGTTGATTAATAGATGATTAGTTTCATAATCATGAACATTGGATGTTATTAATAACAAGATTATATCATTATATGAATGATGTAATGGACACACCCAATTAAGCGTAGCATAAGATCACGTCATTAAGTTATTTGCTATAAGCTTTCGATACATAGTTACCTAGTCCTTATGACCATGAGATCGTGTAAATCACTTATACCGGAAAGGTACTTTGATTACACCAAACACCACTGCGTAAATGGGTGGCTATAAAGGTGGGATTAAGTATCCGGAAAGTATGAGTTGAGGCATATGGATCAACAGTGGGATTTGTCCATCCCGATGACGGATAGATATACTCTGGGCCCTCTCGGTGGAATGTCGTCTAATGTCTTGCAAGCATATGAATAAGTTCATAAGAGACCACATACCACGGTACGAGTAAAGAGTACTTGTCAGGAGACGAGGTTGAACAAGGTATAGAGTGATACCGATGATCAAACCTCGGACAAGTAAAATATCGCGTGACAAAGGGAATTGGTAATATATGTGAATGGTTCATTCGATCACTAAAGTCATCGTTGAATATGTGGGAGCCATTATGGATCTCCAGATCCCGCTATTGGTTATTGGTCGGAGTAAGTACTCAACCATGTCCGCATAGTTCACGAACCGTAGGGTGACACACTTAAAGTTGGATGTTGAAATGGTAGAACTTGAATAAGGAATGGAGTTCGAATATTTGTTCGGAGTCCCGGATGAGATCCCGGACATCACGAGGAGTTCCGGAATGGTCCGGAGAATAAGATTCATATATAGGATGTCATTTTATGTGAATAAAATGATGCGGAAGGTTCTATGGAAGGTTCTAGAAGGTTCTAGAAAAGTCCGGAAGAAACCACCAAGGAAGGTGGAGTCCACATGGGACTCCACCTCCATGGCCGGCCAACCCTAGTGGGGGAGGAGTCCCAAGTGGACTCCCCCTTAGGGGGCCGGCCACCCCCCCCATGGAAGGTGGAATTCCCACCTCTAGTGGGAGGGAAAGTTTCCCACCATATGGAAGGTTTTGGTTTCGGGTCTTATTCGAAGACTTGGACACCAACACTTGGGATCCACCTATATAAACAAGGGCCAAGGGAGGGGGCCGGCCACCCCAAGACCACAAGCTGGCCGCCCCCCATAGAGTGGCCGGCCACCCCCTCCCAAACCCTAGCTTTGCTCCTCCACTTCATATTGCCCGCATAGCTTAGCGAAGCTCCGCCGGACTTCTACACCGCCACCGACACCACGCCGTCGTGCTGTCGGATTCAAGAGGAGCTACTACTTCCGCTGCCCGCTGGAACGGGGAGGTGGACGTCGTCTTCATCAACAACCGAACGTGTGACCGAGTACGGAGGTGCTGCCCGTTCGTGGCACCGGAACCGATCGTGATCAAGATCTTCTACGCGCTTTTGCAAGCGGCAAGTGATCGTCTACCGCAGCAATAAGAGCCTACTCTTATAGGCTTTGGAATCTCTTCAAGGGTTAGTCTTGATCATCCCCTCGTTGCTACCGTCTTCTAGATTGCATCTTGGCTTGGATTGCGTGTTCGCGATAGGAAAATTTTTGTTTTCTATGCAACGTTATCCTACAGTGGTATCAGAGCCGTGTCTATGCATAGATGGTTGCACGAGTAGAACACAATGGTTTGTGGGCGTTGATGCTCTTGTTATCTTTAGTTTGAGTACTTTGCATCTTTGTGGCATAGTGGGATGAAGCGGCTCGGACTAACTTTACATGACCGCGTTCATGAGACTTGTTCCTCGTTCGACATGCAACTTGTATTGCATAAGAGGCTTTGCGGGTGTCTGTCTCTCCTACTATAGTGAAGATTCAATTTACTCTTCTATTGACAACACTAGTATCACCGTTGTGGTTCATGTTCGTAGGTAGATTAGATCTTACTCGAAAACCCTAAACCACGTAAAATATGCAAACCAAATTAGAGACGTCTAACTTGTTTTTGCAGGGTTTGGTGATGTGATATGGCCATAATGTGATGATGAATATGTATGAGATGATCATTATTGTATTGTGGCAACCGGCAGGAGCCTTATGGTTGTCTTTAATTTTCATGTTGAGTAGTATTTCAAAGTAGTTGTAATAGTTGCTACATGAGGTGAACAACCATGAAGCCGGCGCCATGAACCTTGACGCTACGCCGACGATGATGGAGATCATGCCCGAAGATGATGGAGATCATGTCCGTGCTTTGGAGATGAAGATCAAAGGCGCAAAGACAAAAGGGCCATATCATATCACATATGAATTGCATGTGATGTTAATCCTTTATGCATCTTATTTTGCTTAGATCGCGACGGTAGCATTATAAGATGATCCCTCACATTAATATCAAGATAATAAAGTGTTCTTCCCTCGTATGCACCGTTGCATTGTTCGACGTTTTGAAGCATCTCGTGATGATCGGGTGTGATAAACTCGACATACAACGGGTGTAAGCCATGTTGCACACGCGGAATACTTGGGTTTGCTTGACGAGCCTAGCATGTACAGACATGGCCTCGGGACAATGGAAACCGAAAGGTTGAACACGAGTCATATGGATGATATGATCAACATGTTGATGTTCACCATTGAAACTACATCATCTCACGTGATGATCGGTTTTGGTGTAGTGGATTTGGATCGTGTACCACTTTACAACTATGAGGGATGTTGTATTAAGTGGGAGTTCATTAGTAATTAGATTAAAACATGAACTAATTATCATAAACATAGTCTGAGTAGTATTTTGAATTAATTTTGTAGTATTGGCATCCGTTTACTACTATGCGCTAGTCTTATAATTGAGATAGAAATACTGTTAAAATCTGACTAGAAACTTTACGGATTAGTACCGTATTGTTAATGAATCAAGAAATGATTAAGTCCTATTGCAAACATTTAGTGAAACTCACTTTGTTGATTCAGAGAGCTATGGTTTCAATTAGTACCTAAAGTTATCTTGTCTCCGTGAAACTTGAAGTTCAAATCTGTTTGAAAAGTAAGGAGCTGAAAATTTAGTTTTCAGAAATAATCAAGGTATGAGATATATGTGATATCTAAGACCTTATTGCAAGATGATAGAATATAATTTGGTGAGACTACATAAACTCATAAGTTTTATGGGAATGTATGAAGGTTGAAGACGCCAGGCGTCACAATCCTCCAACTATTGGAGCACTAACGATATTCGCATATCCATGAAGTTATCATCCTTAGTATGCACCGTTGCTAAGACTCGTCGTATCGAAGCATCACGTGATGATCGGGTGTTATAGATTCTACGTGTGCTTACAATGGGTGCAAGCCAGATTTGCACATGCGAATACTAAGGTTAAACTTTATGAGCCTAGCATGTACAGACATGGTCTCAAAAAGTCGTCATGATATGATGGATAAAATTATGAGTGAAATTGTTCATCATATTAAAAGGTTACTAATAGTGAAATCCGGAACACTTGTCATATGATGATCAACTTCAAAGAACCTCAAGGTTATTGGTATTTGATCAACAAACCTAGAAGTTATTGATGTTGAAGTGTTTTTCTGAATAATGAGGAAAGCTAAAAGAGAAACTACAAAAGATTATTGGCAGAAAGAAAGAAAAGACTAGAAAGTCTAGCTCAGGTGTATATAAATGATATACATGTTATGGATGTATTCCTCATTTGGTCACACAATAAAATTCTTGGGTATTTGTACCACATTGGTTGGTATGAAGTGTCATACAAAACAACGCAATACAAGAGTACAATGGCCTAAGTGACTAACAAGGAATATGATAGGTATGCACGTCTGGAACAAAAATAAAGTGTTATTATGTTCATCGTTGGCATTCTATCTAGCCCTTAGAATTTATAATAAAGAACTTAATAATTGTTATTTTGCTCTGGTCAAATGAAAACAATGAGTTGTTCAAATTATGACATTACTCCATGAACGATGGATAAGTTATTATAAATCTTAATGGTGAAACACACATACATAACACTGACGCTAAAATGCCATAAGGCAAATGATTTGAATTCCACTCATTTGTGGAACCGCCATTTAGGTCATGTTAGAAAGGAACGCATGAAGGAACTCCATGTAAATGGATTTTTGGAGTCACTTGATTTTTGAATCATTTGACGCTTGCAAATCTTTTCTAAAGAGAATGATTAAAATACCGTTCATAGGCCAAAAGTTGAACGGGCAACTAACTTAGTGGAAAAATACATGATGATGTATGTGGTTCACTGGGCATAGTTGTGTGCGGGAGATTCTTCTACTTCATGAAAACTTTCAACAATGAATTGAGTATATATGTGGATATATTCAATAAGGAAGAAGTTTGAAACATTTGAATGGATTCAAATAAATTTCAGCATGAAGTGGAAATCATCGTAATAGAAAAGTCAAATATCTATGATTGGATCATAGTGGAAATATTTGAATTACGAGTTTTAGCAAACATCTAAGAGAGTTATGAAGTTGTTCTACAACTCACGTTTCTTGGAGTATCATAGTGATGATGGAGTATCCGAGAGATGTATCCAAACCTTGTTGGATCAATGATGAGATAAAATATTGATGCCATTATATTTTTGTGGATTATGCTTTAGAGACTACCGCTTTTACACTGAATAGAGCATCATCATGATCCGTTGAAATGACACCATACAAGTTATGGTATGGGTATAAACCCTAATAGTCTTTTCTTTAAATTTTGGTCTAAGAGTTTACAACCAAAATCGGATGAATGTCTTTGTTGGTTATCCCAGAGATTTAATTGGGAATTCTTCCCACAAGACAAAGACAAAAGTGTTTGTCAATGTTTCTTATTTCCGAGAAATTGTTTCTAGTGAAGTATTTGGGTGGGAGGACAATATAATTTGATAAGGTTTATGAACCTGAGCATAATGATCAGAGTAGCGCAGCATCGGAATTGGTTTCGGAAGCGGCCATAACGATCATGGCTCCCATGACTACAAAGTGTTTTAGCCATGGAGATCGAAATACATATTGAATCTTGTAGGTATGGTTTACTTTGTGATCAAATAAATGATTTGTGAACAAAGGATTGATTTTGAACAATGATAAACCAACTACAAACAAAGAAGTTATGATGGGCCCTGACTCCGTTAAAATGGCTATATGCCATGAAATCCAAGATAGATAAATACTTTTTGAAAGTAAATGGATCTATAAAATTGATGGACTTGGATGGAATATCCTTAAAGAAGCTCGACTTGTCGAAAAATTGTTTACGACAAAGTTCAAAGAGTTGACTACGATAAGATTAGATCTTCCGTAGCAATGCTTATAGTCTATGTGGATTATTCTAGTAATCACTACATATTTCTTTTATGAGATATGCTAGTAGGATGGCAAAATACACTACTTAACAGAAGTGTGTATTAAAGGTGTATACAAGATACAACCAAGAGTTTTGCTGGTCCGTGGAATACTAGATAGGTATACGAACTTCAATTGGATGAAGTAAGTATCACGGAGTTAGAATCTTCACCAGATGAAATAGTCAAAGAGTTTTTGATTTCATCAGAGACGATGAAGAGGCTTGCATTTGCAAGAAATTAAGTGGGAGCGCTGAGACATATTTATAATACTTTATGTAGGTGACATATAGTTGGTTATAAATGATGTAATTATATACTTGATTAAAAGGTTTCATTGAGAAATTAATTTCAATGAAAGGATATGGACTGAAACATATTTAGTGTCAAGATCTATGAAGATAGATTGAAACACATAATAAGTTTAAGTCAAAGTACATAGAATGGATATTGAAGTAGTTCAATATATAAATATTAAGAAAATGTTCTTGTCATGTTAAGTTTTAACAAGACTTGAATGTATCTGACACTCAATGAGTAAAAACACATGAGTGATTATAGATCACGAATAATATGTACACAATCAGATGTCATGTGCTATAAAGTGTTATGAGCATATACCAGAATGATTCATATGATGATCATTGGACGACAGTAAGAATATCCTTGAGTACTTTAGAAGAACTAAGGATATATATATATATATATTTTTGTATGAAGAAATGACAAACAAATCGCTGTAAGGTGTTACACCGATATTGGTTTTGTCACATATAAAATATAATTTCAAATCTCAAATTAGACTAAGTGTTGTTTAAAAGGTAGCACAATGAGCTAGAAGTTGTCTATGCTAGATTTAGAAGAGTTCTAAATATTGTGATGGATTCTACAAAAGAAGGCAGAATATGTCATTGTTTTGACAATGACAAAGGATGTTAAGTCAGGAGGTTCTTTGAGAACTTGGTGTAGTTCCGACAAAGTCAGAACTTTGAAGCTATATTGTGTGTGACAATATTAGTGACATATTTCAGACCGCGGAATTAAGGTTCCACCAGAGGACTAAGCATATATGCCGACTCATTTGGAAAATGAGTGATGCGCTGAGACGCATATGAATTGCAAAATACATACGTTTCTGAGCATGTCAGAACCGTTGACTAAAACCTCTCCCGTGAGCAAAACATGATAAAGCACCAGAAGGCCAAGGTGTTATATCTTTACATATGTAAACTAGATTATTGACTCTAGTGCAAGTGGGAGACTGTTGGAGATATGCCCAAGAGGCAATAATAAAAGTGGTTATTATATATCTTTATGTTTATGATAAATGTTTATATACCATGCTATAATTGTATTAACCGAAACATTGATACATGTGTGATATGTAAACAACAAAGAGTCCCTAGTAAGCCTCTTAACTAGCTTGTTGATTAATAGATGATTAGTTTCATAATCATGAACATTGGATGTTATTAATAACAAGATTATATCATTATATGAATGATGTAATGGACACACCCAATTAAGCGTAGCATAAGATCACGTCATTAAGTTATTTGCTATAAGCTTTCGATACATAGTTACCTAGTCCTTATGACCATGAGATCGTGTAAATCACTTATACCGGAAAGGTACTTTGATTACACCAAACACCACTGCGTAAATGGGTGGCTATAAAGGTGGGATTAAGTATCCGGAAAGTATGAGTTGAGGCATATGGATCAACAGTGGGATTTGTCCATCCCGATGACGGATAGATATACTCTGGGCCCTCTCGGTGGAATGTCGTCTAATGTCTTGCAAGCATATGAATAAGTTCATAAGAGACCACATACCACGGTACGAGTAAAGAGTACTTGTCAGGAGACGAGGTTGAACAAGGTATAGAGTGATACCGATGATCAAACCTCGGACAAGTAAAATATCGCGTGACAAAGGGAATTGGTAATATATGTGAATGGTTCATTCGATCACTAAAGTCATCGTTGAATATGTGGGAGCCATTATGGATCTCCAGATCCCGCTATTGGTTATTGGTCGGAGTAAGTACTCAACCATGTCCGCATAGTTCACGAACCGTAGGGTGACACACTTAAAGTTGGATGTTGAAATGGTAGAACTTGAATAAGGAATGGAGTTCGAATATTTGTTCGGAGTCCCGGATGAGATCCCGGACATCACGAGGAGTTCCGGAATGGTCCGGAGAATAAGATTCATATATAGGATGTCATTTTATGTGAATAAAATGATGCGGAAGGTTCTATGGAAGGTTCTAGAAGGTTCTAGAAAAGTCCGGAAGAAACCACCAAGGAAGGTGGAGTCCACATGGGACTCCACCTCCATGGCCGGCCAACCCTAGTGGGGGAGGAGTCCCAAGTGGACTCCCCCTTAGGGGGCCGGCCACCCCCCCCATGGAAGGTGGAATTCCCACCTCTAGTGGGAGGGAAAGTTTCCCACCATATGGAAGGTTTTGGTTTCGGGTCTTATTCGAAGACTTGGACACCAACACTTGGGATCCACCTATATAAACAAGGGCCAAGGGAGGGGGCCGGCCACCCCAAGACCACAAGCTGGCCGCCCCCCATAGAGTGGCCGGCCACCCCCTCCCAAACCCTAGCTTTGCTCCTCCACTTCATATTGCCCGCATAGCTTAGCGAAGCTCCGCCGGACTTCTACACCGCCACCGACACCACGCCGTCGTGCTGTCGGATTCAAGAGGAGCTACTACTTCCGCTGCCCGCTGGAACGGGGAGGTGGACGTCGTCTTCATCAACAACCGAACGTGTGACCGAGTACGGAGGTGCTGCCCGTTCGTGGCGCCGGAACCGATCGTGATCAAGATCTTCTACGCGCTTTTGCAAGCGGCAAGTGATCGTCTACCGCAGCAATAAGAGCCTACTCTTATAGGCTTTGGAATCTCTTCAAGGGTTAGTCTTGATCATCCCCTCGTTGCTACCGTCTTCTAGATTGCATCTTGGCTTGGATTGCGTGTTCGCGATAGGAAAATTTTTGTTTTCTATGCAACGTTATCCTACAGTGGTATCAGATATAAGAAGACTATGTGCTTTGGTTTTTATTTTTATTTTTATTTTATTTTATGCCCATTTGAATATTGGTCAAATCCTAGGTTTGACCAAGATTTAAACAAGTTTAAAACATGAAAATGAAAAGGTAAGCCTGGATCCTTCTTAACTAGTCACTCTAAAATGAAGCTTTAATTTTGGGAGGTTTTTGAAATTTCCATGTTTGAAACCAAAAACCACTTCTCTTCATGCTTCACTTCATAAGACAGAGTTATTTATGGTTTTAGCTAGAGGGGTAGATACATGATTTGTCTTATTTGAATATGTCTAGAGCTAGACCTTGTTTATTAACTTTTGAATGCTTACTATATATATGTATGTGACATAAGAAAACTATGTGCTTTGGTTTTTCATTTTTCTGATTTTTTTGGAATTTTGATGCACATTTGAATCTTGGTCAAATCCTAGGTTTGACCAAGATTTAAACAAGTATAGAACATGGAAATGAAAATGGAAGCCTGTATCCTTCTTAGTCACCCTAAAATGAAGTTTTTGGGAGGTTTTTGAAATTTCCATGTTTGAAACCCAAAACCACTTATCTTCATGCTTGACTTCGTCATAAGACAGAGTTTAGGGGTTAGGGGGTAGATACATGATTTGTCTAGCTAGTTTGAATATGTCTAGACCTTGTTTATCAACTTTAATGCTTACTATATGACATATAAGAAGACTATGTGCGCTTTGGTTTTTCATTTTTCTGTTTTTTTATTTTATGCCCATTTGAATCTTGGTCAAATCCTAGAGATTGACTTCATAAGACAGAGTTTAGGGTTAGGGGTAGATATACACATGATTTTTCTGGTTTGAATATGTCTAGACCTTGTTTATCAACTTGAGTGTTTACTATATGACATAATTAAGAAGGCTATGTGCTTTGGTTTTTCATTCTTTAGATTTTTTGTCTGAATTTTTATGCCCATTTGAATCTTGGTCAAATCCTAGGTTTGACCAAGATTTAAATAAGTTTAAAACATGGAAATGAAAAGGTAAGCATCGATCCTTCTTAGTCGCTCTAAAATGAAGCTGAATTTTGGGAGGTTTTTGAAATTTCCATGTTTGAAACCCAAAACCACTTCTCTTCATGCTTGACTTCATAAGACGAAGTTTAGGGTCGATAGGGGGTAGATACATGATTTGTCTGGTTAATTTGGATATATCTAGACCTTGTTTATCAACTTGAATGCTTACGATATGACATAAGAACACTATGTGCTTTTTTTATTTTTTTGTGCCCATTTGAATCTTGGTCAAATCCTAGGTTTGACCAAGATTTAAACAAGTATAGAACATGAAAATGAAAAGGGAAGCCTGTATCCTTCTTAGTCACCCTAAAATGAAGTTTTGGGAGGTTTTTGAAATTTCCATGTTTGAAACCCAAAACCACTTCTCTTCATTCTTGACTTCTTAAGACATAGTTTAGGGGTTAGCGGGTAGATACATGATTTGTATGGTTTGAATATGTCTAGACCTTGTTTATCAACTTTAATGCTTACTACATGACATAAGAAGACTATGTGCTTTGGTTTTTCATTTTTCTGTTTTTTTTTGAATTTTCTGCCAATTTTGTTTGACCAAGATTTAGACAAGTTTTACACGTGAAAACGAATAAGTAAGCCTGGATCCTTCTTAGTCACTCCAAAATGTACCAATTGATAGGTGCGTTAACTTTGCTTCATGGAAAAAATAATGTCATGTAAATGAGTTAACTTGGATTTCCTACCCTTGAATCCATATGAAACTTTGTTCTAATGCACTATAATAATCAACCGAGTTTTTACACCAACAGGTCTGTCACTTACGTGTGGTGCCCATGCGTGAGGTCCCACACTTCAGTGAGCACAAGTCACGTGCAATAGGTACGCAAACTCCCAGCCATTTTCTTTGTCAAGAGAAGACGCATCAGGATGCGTATTGGAAGTCTGTGGGTCCTTCTGGATCCTTCGGTCGTCCCTCTCACAAAAAAAACAAATCTCTCTCATTCTCGGCCTCGCTCGACTCGCTCGCTCGCTCGCACCTCCTGCTCACTGACAAACCCTGCACAAAAGTCAACATCATCACCCGAAAAAGGGGAGACACCATAATTCTCTCCCTTCTTCTCTCCTTCCGAGTGATCCCTCTTCCTCCGAGTTTCACTCGACGGGCAAACACACATGTGCTGCATAGTAATAATAAAAAGGTAGAAAAATCGACCTACGAATCTATAATTAAATAGGTTAAACTAGGGTTTTGCCCAGTACTACAGATCAAGGTTCAAAAAATCCAACTACGGGGTTCGAACAACCCCATTTCTAATCCAAGATTTTTTCGACCTCATCCAATGGCCTCAAACTATAGGCCGGGTTAGCATCTAGTGCAGTATGTGTGAGAATGTATGCACTATGTGTGCTATAACTTGTGTGTCTTTCAAATTTGAACCAAATTTGAATAAGTTTGAAATATTTGAAATGGGGCTTTTGGCTTAAACGTTTGAAACCCAAAACGACTTCTCCTCATGCTAGACTTCATAAGACCGAGTTTAGGGTTAGGGGGTAGATACATGATTTGTCTGGTTTGAATATGTCTAAACCTTGTTTATCAACTTGAATGCTTACTATATGACATAAGAAGACCATGTGCTTTTGTTTTTCATTTTTCTATTTTTTTAAGAATTTTATGCACATTTGATTCTGGTCAAATCCTAGGTTCAACCAAGATTTAAACAAGTTTCAAGCATGAAAATGAAAACGTAATCCAAGATCCTTCTTAATTAGTCACTCTAAAATATATGAAGCTTTTGGGACGTACTTGAAATTTCCATGTTTGAAACCCAAAACCAATTCTCTTCATGATTGACTTCATAAGACAGAGTTTAGGGTTAGGGGTAGATATACACATGATTTTTCTGGTTTGAATATGTCTAGACCTTGTTTATCAACTTGAGTGTTTACTATATGACATAATTAAGAAGGCTATGTGCTTTGGTTTTTCATTCTTTAGATTTTTTGTCTGAATTTTTATGCCCATTTGAATCTTGGTCAAATCCTAGGTTTGACCAAGATTTAAATAAGTTTAAAACATGGAAATGAAAAGGTAAAAGCATCGATCCTTCTTAGTCGCTCTAAAATGAAGCTGAATTTTGGGAGGTTTTTGAAATTTCCATGTTTGAAACCCAAAACCACTTCTCTTCATGCTTGACTTCATAAGACAAGTTTAGGGTCGATAGGGGGTAGATACATGATTTGTCTAGCTAGTTTGAATATGTCTAGACCTTGTTTATCAACTTGAATGCTTACTATATGACATAAGAGGACTATGTGCATTGGTATTTCATTTTTTGATTTTTATGCCCATTTGAGAATCTTGGTAAAATCCTAGGTTTGTTGAGCAAGATTTAAACAAGTTTAACATGTGAAAATGATAAGGTAATTAAGTCTGGATCTTTCTCTTAGTAACTCTAAAATGAAGCTTTTGGGAGGTTCTTGAATTTACCATGTTTGAAACCCAAAACCACCATACTTCTGTTCATGCTTGACTTCATAAGACAGAGTTTAGGGTTAGGGGTAGATACATGATTTTTCTGGTTTGAATATGTCTAGACCATGTTTATCAATTTGAATGCTTACTATATGACATAAGAAGGCTATGTGCTTTGGTTTTTCATTCTTTCGATTTTTTTCTGAATTGTTATGCCCATTTGAATCTTGGTCAAATCCTAGGTTCGACCAAGATTTAAACAAGTTTAAAACATGACAATGAAAAGGTAATTAATCATGGATCCTTCTTAATTAACCAGCCAGTCTAATTAAAATGAAGCTTTTTGGGAGGTTTTTGAAATTTCCATGTTTGAAACCCAAAACCACACTTCTCTGCTTCATGCTTGACTTCATATATAATTAATACAAAATTTAGGGTTAGGGGGTACATGATTACTATGATATATAAGAAGACTATGTGCTTTGGTTTTTTATTTTTTATTTTTATTTTATTTTATGCCCATTTGAATATTGGTCAAATCCTAGGTTTGACCAAGATTTAAAGAAGTTTAAAACATGAAAATGAAAAGGTAAGCCTGGATCCTTCTTAACTAGTCACTCTAAAATGAAGCTTTAATTTTGGGAGGTTTTTGAAATTTCCATGTTTGAAACCAAAAACCACTTCTCTTCATGCTTCACTTCATAAGACAGAATTATTTATGGTTTTAGCTAGAGGGGTAGTGATGCGCGTAGATGTACACGTCCGTTGGGAACCCCAAGAGGAAGGTATGATGCGCACAGTGGCAAGTTTTCCCTCAGTATGAAACCAAGGTTTAATCGAACCAGTAGGAGCCAAGAAGCACGTTGAAGGTTGATGGTCGCGAAATGTGATGCGGCGCAACACCAGGGATTCCGGCGCCAACTAGGAACCTGCACAACACAACCAAAGTACTTTGCCCCAACGAAACAGTGAGGTTGTCAATCTCACCGGCTTGCTGTAACAAAGGATTAAACGTATCGAGTGGAAGATGTTTGCGAAGAAAACAGTAAAACAAGTAGATTGTATGCTATGTAAAGAATAGGACCGGGGTCCACAGTTCACTAGAGGTGTCTCTCCCATAAGATAAAGCATGTTGGGTGAACAAATTACAGTCGGGCAATTGACAAATAGAGAAAGGCATAATAATGCATATACATGACATGGTAAATATAGTGAGATTTAATCCGGGCATTACGACAAAGAACATAGACCGCCATCCAACTGCATCTATGCCTAAAAAGTCCACCTTCAGGTTATCGTCCGAACCCCCTCCAGTATTAAGTTGCAAAGCAACAGACAATTGCATTAAGTATTGTGCGTAATGTAATCAATAACTACATCCTTAGACATAGCATCAATGTTTTATCCCTAGTGGCAACAGCACATCACAACCTTAGAACTTTCTGTCACTGTCCCAGGTATCAATGAAGGCATGAACCCACTATCGAGCATAATTACTCCCTCTTGGAGTTAAGAGTAAAAACTTGGCCAGAGCCTCTACTAATAACGGAGAGCATGCAAGATCATAAACAACACATGAACAATAGATTGATAATCACCATAATCATAGTACTCTCTATCCATCGGATCCCGACAAACACAACATATAGAATTACATATAGATGATCTTGATCATGTTAGGCAGCTCACAAGATCTAACAATGAAGCACAACAAGGAGAAGACGACCATCTAGCTACTGCTATGGACCCATGGTCCAGGGGTGAACTACTCACTCATCACTCCGGAGGCGATCATGGCGATGAAGAGTCCTCCGGGAGATGAATCCCCTCTCCGGCAGGGTGCCGGAGGCGATCTCCTGAATCCCCCGAGATGGGATTCGCGGCGGCGGCGTCTCTGTAAGGTTTTCCGTATCGTGGCTCTCGGTACTGGGGGTTTCGCGACGGAGCTTTAAGTAGGCGGAAGGTCAACGCGAGGGGCCACACGAGGGGCCCGGGGCAGGGCCGCGCGGCCAAGCCCTAGGCCGCGCCGGCCACCCCCGGCTGCCTCGTGGCCCCACTTCGTTAGGTCTTCGGTCTTCTGGAAGCTTCGTGCAAAAATAGGACCCTGGGCGAAAGTTTCGTCCAATTCCGAGAATATTTCTTTACTAGGATTTCTGAAACCAAAAACAGCAGAAAACAGAACTGGCTCTTCGGCATCTTGTTAATAGGTTAGTTCCAGAAAATGCATAAATATGACATATAATGTGCATAAAACATGTAGATATCATCAATAAAGTAGCATGGAACATAAGAAATTATCGATACGTTGGAGACGTATCAGGTAGATACATGATTTGTCTTATTTGAATATGTCTAGAGCTAGACCTTGTTTATCAACTTTTGAATGCTTACTATATATATGTATGTGACATAAGAAAACTATGTGCTTTGGTTTTTCATTTTTCTGATTTTTTTTGGAATTTTGATGCACATTTGAATCTTGGTCAAATCCTAGGTTTGACCAAGATTTAAACAAGTATAGAACATGGAAATGAAAATGGAAGCCTTTATCCTTCTTAGTCACCCTAAAATGAAGTTTTTGGGAGGTTTTTGAAATTTCCATGTTTGAAACCCAAAACCACTTATCTTCATGCTTGACTTCGTCATAAGACAGAGTTTAGGGGTTAGGGGGTAGATACATGATTTGTCTAGCTAGTTTGAATATGTCCAGACCTTGTTTATCAACTTTAATGCTTACTATATGACATATAAGAAGACTATGTGCGCTTTGGTTTTTCATTTTTCTGTTTTTTTATTTTATGCCCATTTGAATCTTGGTCAAATCCTAGAGATTGACTTCATAAGACAGAGTTTAGGGTTAGGGGTAGATATACACATGATTTTTCTGGTTTGAATATGTCTAGACCTTGTTTATCAACTTGAGTGTTTACTATATGACATAATTAAGAAGGCTATGTGCTTTGGTTTTTCATTCTTTAGATTTTTTGTCTGAATTTTTATGCCCATTTGAATCTTGGTCAAATCCTAGGTTTGACCAAGATTTAAATAAGTTTAAAACATGGAAATGAAAAGGTAAGCATCGATCCTTCTTAGTCGCTCTAAAATGAAGCTGAATTTTGGGAGGTTTTTGAAATTTCCATGTTTGAAACCCAAAACCACTTCTCTTCATGCTTGACTTCATAAGACGAAGTTTAGGGTCGATAGGGGTAGATACATGATTTGTCTGGTTAATTTGGATATATCTAGACCTTGTTTATCAACTTGAATGCTTACGATATGACATAAGAACACTATGTGCTTTTTTTATTTTTTTGTGCCCATTTGAATCTTGGTCAAATCCTAGGTTTGACCAAGATTTAAACAAGTATAGAACATGAAAATGAAAAGGGAAGCCTGTATCCTTCTTAGTCACCCTAAAATGAAGTTTTGGGAGGTTTTTGAAATTTCCATGTTTGAAACCCAAAACCACTTCTCTTCATTCTTGACTTCTTAAGACATAGTTTAGGGGTTAGCGGGTAGATACATGATTTGTATGGTTTGAATATGTCTAGACCTTGTTTATCAACTTTAATGCTTACTACATGACATAAGAAGACTATGTGCTTTGGTTTTTCATTTTTCTGTTTTTTTTGAATTTTCTGCCAATTTTGTTTGACCAAGATTTAGACAAGTTTTACACGTGAAAACGAATAAGTAAGCCTGGATCCTTCTTAGTCACTCCAAAATGTACCAATTGATAGGTGCGTTAACTTTGCTTCATGGAAAAAATAATGTCATGTAAATGAGTTAACTTGGATTTCCTACCCTTGAATCCATATGAAACTTTGTTCTAATGCACTATAATAATCAACCGAGTTTTTACACCAACAGGTCTGTCACTTACGTGTGGTGCCCATGCGTGAGGTCCCACACTTCAGTGAGCACAAGTCACGTGCAATAGGTACGCAAACTCCCAGCCATTTTCTTTGTCAAGAGAAGACGCATCAGGATGCGTATTGGAAGTCTGTGGGTCCTTCTGGATCCTTCGGTCGTCCCTCTCACAAAAAAACAAATCTCTCTCATTGTCGGCCTCGCTCGACTCGCTCGCTCGCTCGCACCTCCTGCTCACTGACAAACCCTGCACAAAAGTCAACATCATCACCCGAAAAAGGGGAGACACCATAATTCTCTCCCTTCTTCTCTCCTTCCGAGTGATCCCTCTTCCTCCGAGTTTCACTCGACGGGCAAACACACATGTGCTGCATAGTAATAATAAAAAGGTAGAAAAATCGACCTACGAATCTATAATTAAATAGGTTAAACTAGGGTTTTGCCCAGTACTACAGATCAAGGTTCAAAAAATCCAACTACGGGGTTCGAACAACCCCATTTCTAATCCAAGATTTTTTTCGACCTCATCCAATGGCCTCAAACTATAGGCCGGGTTAGCATCTAGTGCAGTATGTGTGAGAATGTATGCACTATGTGTGCTATAACTTGTGTGTCTTTCAAATTTGAACCAAATTTGAATAAGTTTGAAATATTTGAAATGGGGCTTTTGGCTTAAACGTTTGAAACCCAAAACGACTTCTCCTCATGCTAGACTTCATAAGACCGAGTTTAGGGTTAGGGGGTAGATACATGATTTGTCTGGTTTGAATATGTCTAAACCTTGTTTATCAACTTGAATGCTTACTATATGACATAAGAAGACCATGTGCTTTTGTTTTTCATTTTTCTATTTTTTTAAGAATTTTATGCACATTTGATTCTGGTCAAATCCTAGGTTCAACCAAGATTTAAACAAGTTTCAAGCATGAAAATGAAAACGTAAGCCAAGATCCTTCTTAATTAGTCACTCTAAAATATATGAAGCTTTTGGGACGTACTTGAAATTTCCATGTTTGAAACCCAAAACCAATTCTCTTCATGATTGACTTCATAAGACAGAGTTTAGGGTTAGGGGTAGATATACACATGATTTTTCTGGTTTGAATATGTCTAGACCTTGTTTATCAACTTGAGTGTTTACTATATGACATAATTAAGAAGGCTATGTGCTTTGGTTTTTCATTCTTTAGATTTTTTGTCTGAATTTTTATGCCCATTTGAATCTTGGTCAAATCCTAGGTTTGACCAAGATTTAAATAAGTTTAAAACATGGAAATGAAAAGGTAAGCATCGATCCTTCTTAGTCGCTCTAAAATGAAGCTGAATTTTGGGAGGTTTTTGAAATTTCCATGTTTGAAACCCAAAACCACTTCTCTTCATGCTTGACTTCATAAGACAAGTTTAGGGTCGATAGGGGGTAGATACATGATTTGTCTTGTTTGAATATGTCTAGACCTTGTTTATCAACTTGAATGCTTACTATATGACATAAGAGGACTATGTGCATTGGTATTTCATTTTTTGATTTTTATGCCCATTTGAGAATCTTGGTAAAATCCTAGGTTTGTTGAGCAAGATTTAAACAAGTTTAACATGTGAAAATGATAAGGTAATTAAGTCTGGATCTTTCTCTTAGTAACTCTAAAATGAAGCTTTTGGGAGGTTCTTGAATTTACCATGTTTGAAACCCAAAACCACCGTCTTCTGTTCATGCTTGACTTCATAAGACAGAGTTTAGGGTTAGGGGTAGATACATGATTTTTCTGGTTTGAATATGTCTAGACCATGTTTATCAATTTGAATGCTTACTATATGACATAAGAAGGCTATGTGCTTTGGTTTTTCATTCTTTCGATTTTTTCTGAAATTTTATGCCCATTTGAATCTTGGTCAAATCCTAGGTTCGACCAAGATTTAAACAAGTTTAAAACATGACAATGAAAAGGTAATTAATCATGGATCCTTCTTAATTAACCAGCCAGTCTAATTAAAATGAAGCTTTTTGGGAGGTTTTTGAAATTTCCATGTTTGAAACCCAAAACCACACTTCTCTGCTTCATGCTTGACTTCATATATAATTAAGACAAAGTTTAGGGTTAGGGGTACATGATTTGTCTGGTTTGAATATGTCTAGACCTTGTTTATGAACTTGAATGCTTACTATATGACATAAGAAGACTATGTGCTTTGGTTTTTTATTTTATTTATTTTTTATTTTATGCCCATTTGAATATTGGTCAAATCCTAGGTTTGAACAAGATTTAAACAAGTTTAAAACATGAAAATGAAAAGGTAAGCCTGGATCCTTCTTAACTAGTCACTCTAAAATGAAGCTTTAATTTTGGGAGGTTTTTGAAATTTCCATGTTTGAAACCCAAAACCACTTCTCTTCATGCTTGACTTCATAAGACGAAGTTTAGGGTCGATAGGGGGTAGATACATGATTTGTCTGGTTTGAATATGTCTAGACCATGTTTATCAAATCCTAGGTTTGACCAAGATTTAAACAAGTTTAAAACATGAAAATGAAAAGGGAAGCATGTATCCTTCTTAGTCACTCTAAAATGAAGTTTTTGGGCGGTTTTTGAAATTTCCATGTTTGAAACCCAAAACCACTTCTCTTCATGCTTGACTTCATAAGACGAAGTTTAGGGTCGATAGGGGGTAGATACATGATTTGTCTGGTTAATTTGGATATATCTAGACCTTGTTTATCAACTTGAATGCTTACGATATGACATAAGAACACTATGTGCTTTTTTTATTTTTTTGTGCCCATTTGAATCTTGGTCAAATCCTAGGTTTGACCAAGATTTAAACAAGTATAGAACATGAAAATGAAAAGGGAAGCCTGTATCCTTCTTAGTCACCCTAAAATGAAGATTTTGGGAGGTTTTTGAAATTTCCATGTTTGAAACCCAAAACCACTTATCTTCATGCTTGAGCAAGATTTGACCAAGATTTAAACAAGTTTAAATCATGAAAATGGAAAGGTAAGCCTGGATCCTTCTTAGTCGCTCTAAAATGAAGCTTTTGGGATGTTCTTGAAATTTCCATGTTTGAAACCCGGCCAAAACGACTTTTCTTCATGCTAGACTTCATAAGATCGACACGGGGTACATACATGATTTGTCTGGTTTGGATATATCTAGACCTTGTTTATCAACTTGAATGCTTACGATATGACATAAGAACACTATGTGCTTTTTGTTTTTCATTTTTTTGTGCCTATTTGTATCTTGGTCAAATCCTAGGTTTGACCAAGATTTAAACAAGTTTAAAACATGAAAATGAAAAGGGAAACATGTATCCTTCTTAGTCACTCTAAAATGAAGTTTTTGGGAGGTTTTTGAAATTTCCATGTTTGAAACCTAAAACCACTTCTCTTCATGCTTGACTTCATAAGACAGAGTTTAGGGTTAGAGGGGTAGATACATGATTTGTCTTATTTGAATATGTCTAGCTAGACCTTGTTTATCAACTTTTGAATGCTTACTATATATATATATGTGACATAAGAAGACTATGTGCTTTTGTTTTTCATTTTTCCGATTTTTTAATTTTATGCCCATTTAAATCTTGGTCAAATCCTAGGTTTGACAATGATTTAAACAAGTTTCAAATATGAAAATGAAAAGGCAAGCATGGATCCTTCTTAGTCACTCTAAAATGAAGCTTTTGATAGGTTTTTGAAATTTCCATATTTGAAACCCAAAACCACTTCTCTTCATGCTTGACTACATAAGACAAAGTTTAGGGTTAGGGGGTAGATACATGATTTTTCTTGTTTGAATATGTCTAGACCCTTGTTTATCAACTTTAATGCTTACTATATGACATAAGAAAACTATGTGCTTTGGTTTTTCATTTTTCTGATTTTTTTGGAAGATTTGACCAAGATTTAAACAAGTTTAAAACATGAAAATGGAAAGGTAAGCCTGGATCCTTCTTAGTCGCTCTAAAATGAAGCTTTTGGGATGATTTTGAAATTTCCATGTTTGAAACCCAAAACCAATTCTCTTCATGCATGCTTGACTTCATAAGACAGAGTTTAGGGTTAGGGGGTTAGATACATTATTTGTCTAGTTTGAATATGTCTAGACTTTGTATATCAACTTGAATATATTATTGTACCATGTCTCCACACAGCCCAAAATGCACATATTTTCAAAAGTTTTCATGCATGAGTACTTGTAACTAGTAAAAATAGAAAGTAAAAATAGGAACCCCATGTATGAAGGATACTAAAAAGAACTCTTTCACATTTTTTTGGTATAGATTATGAGTTTGCTTGGCTTCATACACAAGTGAGTACATGTCATGCAAAAATTAACACGAAATTTAGTTATCATGACCCATTTTTGGCAGGCATTGTGCATATCGCCTTGAGAAACATCTTTGCGAGCTAGTGTATTAAACGTTTATTCACATATAATGGATTTTTTTACTTTATTAGTGCACACAATGACAGAATCGGCCAAATGTGTATGATTTTTGTGAAGGTGCTAGAAAAACAAGATGCACTACGATGAAGCATGAAAGGAGGCAAGGGGAGGGATAGTGAAGAGGTGGGAGAGACCGAGAGATGAACCGCAAGGTAATTAAAAAATTGGGGCCAAAACGATTCCAACTTCCTAGGCATTGACCAACTTTGCCCCTCTTAACCCAACGTGGCAGTGAACCCGTATAAGCAACAACTTCCTCTTACTCCGCTTCTCCGAAATGGTAAGAGAACCTCTCCAGCTTAAGTGACCAATCGACATATCTATGGCCTTCCGACTTGGCTCTGGTCGCCGCGCGCGTAGTCCTACCACCGACGAGGAAGCGGAGCATCAGCGCCGCCTTCGCTTCGTCCATCGCGCACCAAGGCATAACCCGCCCGCTCTGCACTGGCCGGTTGTTCAGCCCGCGGCGGCGGCGCTGGCCGTGGAGCCCCTCGCCAGCCGCTTCCCGTGCGGGCCGATGGATGCAGAGGCAGGGATCTCCCACGCAACCCCGCATGCGACGCCCGCTCGGCCCTGGCCGGCTTTTCCGCCCGCGCATGCCGCATGGTTTTCTTTGCCAGCAGGTGAGATCCCCTTCCCGGCCGGCGCGAACGATGCGGAGGCAGGGAGCTCCCGTGGCCAGCCGCCTAATCCGACCGCACTTCAGGCGGTGCCGGCCGTGGAGCCAGGCCGTTCTTTCGAAGCGCATCACGGCGACGCCCTTTGCAGGAGCAACACCGCCAAGGAGCTCGTATATAACGTGATGTTCCCGGCACTCTATAGATGCCGGGATGCTCTGCAAGCTTTCGTGCAGGCTAAGAATGCGGCGGCTGCAAATCCCAGGGACGCAGCATTGCAGCGGCGCGCCGATGAGGCTAAGGTGGCGCACGCTTTCCACCAGGCGTGCCTCGACAGGCTTAACATCCAGCACGGCTTCGTGCAACCGCCAAACGCCGCTCCAGCTAAGATCCAAAAATACTCCGGTGAGCATATCACTCCGGAGTAGAACAATCCAATTTCTAGTACTGTAGGAGTACTTTATTAGTGCACAAACCTGGCGAAATTAAAGGTGTGTTCTTTGTGTGTGATGTAAATCTAAAAATTTGAAGGTTCTAGCAAAAACATTTCTTCACAAATATTCGATGTGTTTGCTTGGCCTTATCTATATATCCGGTGAGCATATATGGATGCCAAATCCTTTACAAACTTTATATTTTTTAAGTGATCGATGTGCATGCATCTATCTCGCCATGGTAAATTAATGAAACAAGTTGCATATTTGCCAGAATTCCAAACTTCGTGAGCAGTATAGAGATCGAGACCTTAATTAATTATTATGAGTAGGATGCATGCATGCATGGCCATTTTCTAGGGTTTTAAAGGATACTAGAGCTTTTCTAGGTTAATTTGCAACTATATGTATATTTGTTTTCTAGTTCTGGGCTGATCATTAAACTCAACATTGAGTTGTAGATTATGTGAAATTAGTACATGCCATAAAATATAGTAATTTTTTATGTACCCTACGAGGCAGTACGTGTGGTGTACCCTTAATTATTAATTGGTAGACATGTACCGTTGGCATGTTTGAAGAAAATTTGAATTTGGAAGAAGTTTTTAAAGTAAAATTAACGCAAGCACAAAATCATGTGTGATGGTGAAATTTCTAGAACAAATTAATACAAACCTAGTAATATGAGTTTGTTTGGCTTTCTGCCCACAAGTGAGTATTGTGCGCATGTACTTTGATGCAAAATCCCGCCATACAAAACTTTTTAGTTATCATATGACCTCAAGTTTGGAAGAGATCGTATTTTAAGCAACTTCACAAACAAGAGATTCTAACAATTATATGCATGCATGAAAGAATGATTTCCCTTTTTTATTACTGTACAAAAATGGCTAGATGTGTGTTAATTGTGAAGGAGGGCTACCAAATTTTAACAGTTGCACATTATTGTCATAATTCCACCTTTTGGAAGCAGTAGGGTAGACATGCTTTCCGCTTGGTAGGATGTGTTAGTGCCATCAATTTTGTAGATATAGGTTCAAGGATTTGTTCATCTTAATCTGCAACTATATATGGATTTTTAAGCTTTTGCCTAGTAATTAAACTCATAATTGAAATAATGTAGGTTATTTAACTACATACATGCCATAAATTCTGACAGGAAATACTTGGACGTGCCTTGCGAGGGTGGTAACAAACAAGAACACAATGACCAAACTTCAAATGCCAATCCACCCACCAAGCTATACGATTGGCATGTACAATCGATCGACTCCTTCTAATCAAATTTGAATACAATAGAAGAAGTTTAAAAAAATTTCAAAATGAGATCAACTTGTGCATTGAGTCATCCTTTGTTATTTATTTGCTTGTAAAAATAGAAACATAGGCATATGAATGTATTCGAAACACTTCACTTTTCAACGGGGAAGGGACCCGAAGGTCCCAGAAAAACAAAAAAAAGATTACAATAGTAGTACTCCTTTGAGAAGGCAGTAGAAGAAGGATCCTCGAAGAGCCAAATGCTTTTATTATCCACAGCTGTTCGGCTCTTTTCCTTCTCGTGTAAGCTATCGCGCAATGATTATACTAATGGTCGGATGGTAGTACAACCATTTTCGCAAACTTCTGCGCCCTTCGTCATGTCAGCATCGTATCCCAGTGTGCAAGCAGTCTGCTCGAATGAAATACTCCTAAGTACGTACGGTATTCCCTCCAAAGACACACCACACGGTATTCCCTCCAAAGACGCACCGTCGCCCCGATCTGCTCGAATGAAATACTCCAAAATACTTCTGCGCCCTTCGTCATGTCAGCATCGTATCCCAGTGTGCAAGCAGTCTCCTATGAAATGGAGACGACATTTTGTTGAAAAGTGTCGGTGCATGCTATATACCACACTAGTATGAGAGTTTTTACAGCATTATTCCGATTTCCACAGAATGCATTAAATTTGGACGCGATGCCACACTGACAAGAGTGGTTTAAACAAGGCCATTATTTTTATTATGTTATATTACTACAATACTCCAAGGTAGCACTAGTAGCCTTCGGTTGTACTCTGCCGGTCGCGCTACCAGTGTTGGGCCTCCAAGAGCAGAGGTTTGTAGAACAGCAGCAAGTTTTCCTTAAGTGGATTACCCAAGGTTTATCGAACTCAGGGAGGAAGAGGTCAAAGATATCCCTCTCATGCAACCCTGCAACCACAAAGCAAGAAGTCTCTTGTGTCCCCAACACACCTAATAGGTGCACTAGTTCGGCGAAGAGATAGTGAAATACAAGTGGTATGAATGAATATGAGCAGTAGTACGGCGCCAGAAAAGTGCTTGCTGGCGTGCAGTTGATGGTAGTAATATTGCGGGAAGTAAACATGCAGTAGTAACGCAGCAGTAGTAACTCAGTAAAACAGTAACAAGCAGCGATAGCAGTATTTAGGAACAAGGCCTAGGGATTAGACTTTCACTAGTGGACACTCTCAACATTGATCACATAACAGAATAGATAAATGCATACTCTACACTCTCTTGTTGGATGATGAACACATTGCGTAGGATTACACGAACCCTCAATGCCGGAGTTAACAAGCTCCACAATTAGATGTTCATATTTAAATAACCTTAGAGTGTAAGAAAGATCGATACGACTAAACCAAGTACTAGCATAGCATGCACACTGTCACCTTCATGCTTATGTAGGAGGAATAATACACATCAATACTATCATAGCAATAGTTAACTTCGCAATCTACAAGAGATCATGATCATAGCCTACGCCAAGTACTCACACGGTGCACACACTGTCACCTTTACACACGTGGAGGAGGAATAGAGTACTTTAATAACATCACTAGAGTAGCACATAGATGAATAGTGATACAAAACTCATATGAATCTCAATCATGTAAGGCAGCTCATGAGATTATTGTATTGAAGTACATAGGAGAGAGATGAACCACATAGCTACCGGTACAGCCCCGAGCCTCGATGGAGAACTACTCCCTCTTCATGGGAGCAGCAGCGGTGATGAAGATGGCGGTGGAGATGGCAGCGGTGTCGATGGAGAAGCCTTCCGGGGGCACTTCCCCGTCCGAGGGTGCCGGAACAGAGACTCCTGTCCCCCAGATCTTGGCTTCGCGATGGTGGCGGCTCTGGAAGGTTTCGCGTACCGTGGCTTCCTCCGTAAGGGTTTTCGATGCAGGGGCTTTATATAGGCGAAAGGGCATCCTCGGAGGGTCGAAGGGGCGACGACACCATAGGGGGGCGCGGCCAGGCCCGGCCGCGCCACCCTATCATCTGGGGCCCACAGGGCCCCCTCTAGCGGCTCTCGGGTGTTCGGATGCTTCCGGGCAAAATAGGAACCTGGGCGTTGATTTCGTCCAATTCCGAGAATATTTCGTTACTAGGATTTCTGAAACCAAAAACAGCAGAACAGGAACTGGCACTTCGGCATCTTGTTAATAGGTTAGTTCCAGAAAACGCATAAATATGACATATAATGTGTATAAAACATGTAGGTATCATCAATAAAGTAGCATGGAACATAAGAAATTATCGATACGTTGGAGGCGTATCAGCATCCCCAAGCTTAGTTCTGCTCGTCCCGAGCAGGTAAAACGATAACAAAGATAATTTCTGAAGTGACATGCCATCATAAACTTGATCATACTATTTGTAAACATATGTAATGAATGCAGCGATCAAAACAATGGTAATGACATGAGTAAACAACTGAATCATAAAGCAAAGACTTTTCATGAATAGTACTTCAAGACAAGCATCAATAAGTCTTGCATAAGAGTTAACTCATAAAGCAATAAATCAAAGTAAAGGTATTGAAGCAACACAAAGGAAGATTAAGTTTCAGCGGTTGCTTTCAACTTATAACATGTATATCTCATGGATATTGTCAACATAGAGTAATATAATAAGTGCAATATGCAAGTATGTAGGAATCAATGCACAGTTCACACAAGTGTTTGCTTCTTGAGGTGGAGAGAGATAGGTAAACTGACTCAACATAAAAGTAAAAGAATGGTCCTTCAAAGAGGAAAGCATCGATTGCTATATTTGTGCTAGAGCTTTGGTTTTGAAAACATAAAGAGAGCATAAAAGTAAAGTTTTGAGAGGTGTTTGTTGTTGTCAACGAATGGTAGCGGGTACTCTAACCCCCTTGCCAGACAAACCTTCAAAGAGCGGCTCCCATTTTATTTTTATTTTTGGGTGGCACTCCTTCCAACCTTTCTTTCACAAACCATGGCTAACCGAATCCTCGGGTGCCTGCCAACAATCTCATACCATGAAGGAGTGCCTTTTTATTTTAGTTTTATTATGATGACACTCCTCCCAACCTTTGCTTACACAAGCCATGGCTAACCGAATCCTTCGGGTGCCGTCCAACAATCACATACCATGGAGGAGTGTCTATTTTTTGTTAATTAATTTGGGACTGGGAATCCCATTGCCAGCTCTTTTTGCAAAATTATTGGATAAGCGGATGAAGCCACTAGTCCATTGGTGAAAGTTGCCCAACAAGATTGAAAGATAAACACCACATACTTCCTCATGAGCTATAAAACATTGACACAAATAAGAGGTGATAAATTTTGAATGGTTTAAAGGTAGCACTCAAGCAATTTACTTTGGAATGGCGGAGAAATACCATGTAGTAGGTAGGTATGGTGGACACAAATGGCATGAATATTGGCTCAAGTATTTGGATGCATGAGAAGTATTCCCTCTCGATACAAGGTTTAGGCTAGCAAGGTTATTTGAAGCAAACTCAAGGATGAACCGGTGCAGCAAAACTCACATAAAAGACATATTGTAAACATTATAAGACTCTACACCGTCTTCCTTGTTGTTCAAAACTCAATACTAGATATTATCTAGACCTTAGAGAGACCAAATATGCAAATAAAATTTTAGCAAGCTCTATGTATTTCTTCATTAATGGGTGCAAAGTATATGATGAAAGAGCTTAAACATGAGCACAACAATTGCCAAGTATCACATTATCCAAGACATTTTAGAATTACTACATGTAGCATTTTCCAATTCCAACCATATAACAATTAACGAAGCAGTTTCAACCTTCGCCATGAAAATTAAAAGCTAAGAACACATGTGTTCATACGAACCAGCGGAGCGTGTCTCTCTCCCAAACAATCATTTATTCAAACAAAAACAAAAACAAAAACATACAGACGCTCCAAGTAAAGTACATAAGATGTGACCGAATAAAAATATAGTTTCAAGAGAAGGAACCTGATACTTTGTCGATGAAGAAGGGGATGCCTTGGGCATCCCCAAGCTTAGATGCTTGAGTCTTCTTGAAATATGCAGGGGTGAACCACGGGGGCATCCCCAAGCTTAGAGCTTTCACTCCTCTTGATCATAGTATATCATACTCCTCTCTTGACCCTTGAAAACTTCCTTCACACCAAACTTCAAGCAAACTCATTAGAGGGTTAGTGCACAATTAATAATTCACATGTTCAGAGGTGGCACAATCATTCTTTACACTTCTGGACATTGCATAAAGCTACTGGACATTAATGGATCAAAGAAATGAATCCAAAATAGCAAAAGAGGCAATGCGAAATAAAAGGCAGAATCTGTCAAAAACAGAACAGTCCGTAAAGACGAATTTAAAGCTGGCACCAGACTTGCTCAAATGGAAAAACTCAAAACTAATGAAAGTTGCGTACATATCTGAGGATCACGCTCGTAAATTGGCAGATTTTTTCGAATTTTCTACAGAGGACTGTGCCCAGATTCGTGACAGACAGCAATGATGTTTCTGCGCAGCGATCCCAAATATAACATCAACTTTGACATAGAAACTTTACTTGGCACAAAAACATGATAAGGAGAGGTTGCTACAGTAGTAAACAACTTCCAAGACACAAATATAAAACAAAGTACTGTAGTAAAAAAACACATGGGTTATCTCCCAAGAAGTTCTTTCTTTATAGCCATTAAGATGGGCTCAGCAGTTTTAATGATGCACTCGCAAGAAATAGAAGTTGAAGCAAAAGAGAGCATCAAGAGGCAAATTCAAAACACATTTAAGTCTAACATGCTTCCTATGCATAGGAATCTTGTAAATAAACAAGTTCATGAAGAGCAAAGTAACAAGCATAGGAAGATAAAACAAGTGTAGCTTCAAAAATTTCAGCACATAGAGAGGTGTTTTAGTAACATGAAATTTTTTACAACCATATTTTCCTCTCTCATAATAACTTTCAGTAGCAACATGAGCAAACTCAACAATATAACTATCACATAAAGCATTCTTATCATGAGTCTCATGCATAAAATTATTACTCCCCACATAAGCATAGTCATTCTTATTAATTGTAGTGGGAGCAAATTCAACAAAGTAGCTATCAAATATAGGAGGTATATTGTAATCATAATCAAATTTATCCTCCATAACAGGTGGTAACAAAAGACTACTATCATTATAATCATCATAAATGGGAGGCAAAGTATCATCAAAGTAAATTTTCTCCTCAATGCTTGGGGGACTAAAAATATCATGCTCATCAAAGCCAGCTTCCCCAAGCTTAGAATTTTCCATAGCATTAGCAACAATAGTGTTCAAAGCATTCATATTAATATGTTCCATGGGTTTTTTAATTTTCGCATCAAACCATCCATGTCTTAAATCAGGAAATAGAATAAAAAGCTCTTTGTTGTCCATTATGCCTAACTAGTGTAAACAAGAAACCAAATGTCGCAATTGCAGAGTCTAAAGGAAATAGCTTCGAGCACACACACAATGGCGCCAGAAAAGTACTGTTACCTGGAACCGAAGTATGAGTGCCTTTTACCTTTCCTCCCCGGCAACGGCGCCAGAAAAGTGCTTGGCGCGTAGTTGACGAGGGAGGAAAAGTGCTTAGTTGCCGGGCTTGCCAATGTGTGAGTGCCGTTTACCTTCCCTCCCCGGCAACGGCGCCAGAAAAGTGCTTGATGTCTACGGGTGCTTCTATTCTTGTAGACAGTGTTGGGCCTCCAAGAGCAGAGGTTTGTAGAACAGCAGCAAGTTTCCCTTAAGTGGATTACCCAAGGTTTATCGAACTCAGGGAGGAAGAGGTCAAAGATATCCCTCTCATGCAACCCTGCAACCACAAAGCAAGAAGTCTCTTGTGTCCCCAACACACCTAATAGGTGCACTAGTTCGACGAAGAGATAGTGAAATACAAGTGGTATGAATGAATATGAGCAGTAGTACGGCGCCAGAAAAGTGCTTGCTGGCGTGCAGTTGATGGTAGTAATATTGCGGGAAGTAAACATGCAGTAGTAACGCAGCAGTAGTAACTCAGTAAAACAGTAAACAAGCAGCGATAGCAGTATTTAGGAACAAGGCCTAGGGATTAGACTTTCACTAGTGGACACTCTCAACATTGATCACATAACAGAATAGATAAATGCATACTCTACACTCTCTTGTTGGATGATGAACACATTGCGTAGGATTACACGAACCCTCAATGCCGGAGTTAACAAGCTCCACAATTAGATGTTCATATTTAAATAACCTTAGAGTGTAAGAAAGATCGATACGACTAAACCAAGTACTAGCATAGCATGCACACTGTCACCTTCATGCTTATGTAGGAGGAATAATACACATCAATACTATCATAGCAATAGTTAACTTCGCAATCTACAAGAGATCATGATCATAGCCTACGCCAAGTACTCACACGGTGCACACACTGTCACCTTTACACACGTGGAGGAGGAATAGAGTACTTTAATAACATCACTAGAGTAGCACATAGATGAATAGTGATACAAAACTCATATGAATCTCAATCATGTAAGGCAGCTCATGAGATTATTGTATTGAAGTACATAGAGAGAGATGAACCACATAGCTACCGGTACAGCCCCGAGCCTCGATGGAGAACTACTCCCTCTTCATGGGAGCAGCAGCGGTGATGAAGATGGCGGTGGAGATGGCAGCGGTGTCGATGGAGAAGCCTTCCGGGGCACTTCCCCGTCCGGCAGGGTGCCGGAACAGAGACTCCTGTCCCCCAGATCTTGGCTTCGCGATGGTGGCGGCTCTGGAAGGTTTCGCGTACCGTGGCTTCCTCCGTAAGGGTTTTCGATGCAGGGGCTTTATATAGGCGAAAGGGCAGCCTCGGAGGGTCGAAGGGGCGACGACACCATAGGGGGGCGCGGCCAGGCCCTGGCCGTGCCACCCTATCATCTGGCCAACAGGCCCCCCTGCGGCTCTCGGGTGTTGGATGCTTCCGGGCAAAATAGGAACCAGGCGTTGATTTCGTCCAATTCCGAGAATATTTCGTTACTAGGATTTCTGAAACCAAAAACAGCAGAAAACAGGAACGCACTTCGGCATCTTGTTAATAGGTTAGTTCCAACGCATAAATATGACATATAATGTGTATAAAACATGTAGGTATCATCAATAAAGTAGCATGAAACATAAGAAATTATCGATACGTTGGAGACGTATCAGTAGCCTTCGGTTGTACTCTGCCGGTCGCGCTGCCTCATTCGACCAGACTTTATTCTTCTTCTCATATATATATACAAAATACTGTCTGCCGAGGTTCGATGACCGCACCGTCGCCCCTCTCCGCGCCGCCGTCTTGGGCCGCGCCACCATTCTCCCCGCCGAGTTCTCCCCCGTCCCCGACGCACCACCGTCAAGCACCACCGGACCGATCTTCGCAGGTATGTACATCTCCAACCTCCGGCGAGTACAGAGGTTCATCGGTCATTGTGTTCGATATAACCTTAATTTGGGGATTGCAATGTGAGTAACTTACTGGGTTTTCTAGGAAATGAAAACGGCGTCGCTCGATGCCTACACTGCGTCGGCGGATACATGGAAAGCGGAGACGGATGCTCTGCATGCATCGGCGGAGACATGTAAAGCGGATGCGGATGCGGATGCGGAGGCAAAGGCGAAGGCGGTGGCTAGGACGGGCCCGGGCGCTGTGGCGCTGGCAAATGCTCGTATCGAAGCTGCATTTTGTTGGAAAGTCTTGGCGCGTGCTTCGAGAGTTTTGGCGGCGCAGCCGGGAGAACCGTCGGAGGCTTCGAAGCTGGCTGCTTTGAACGCGTCGAGAGCTTGGATGGTGACTTCATCTAAGGCGGCGCTTGTTGCATATGATCGTGACTCGTCAACCCCTTTGTAAGTTCTACCTTCCCCAACTGCAATGAGGTTAGATCTGGTGGATTGGGTTTTTTGCCCAAACCAGACGTGATGATGCATTGAGATGTTTTTGTATTTTTGATGATGCATTCTGCTTCTTTTGTAATTTGGGTGATTCATTATGCTTTTTAGGTAGTAATTTTTCTGATGCACTCACCTCTTCAGGAATTTTTCATGGTTTTTTTTGTTTTTTTTTTCTGTCAACCTAGCTAATGCTCTCTGCTGTTTAGCCAAAAGTTGGATGATGCATTGTACTGTTTACATATATTTTACTCTGATGATGCATTTTGCTCTTTTAGCCTTTTAGGTAATTTTTCTGATTCCTTGAACAGTGTGGGAAATTTCGATGAAGAATTTTGCTGTCAACTTAGATGATGTATTGTGCTGTTTACATTTTATTACCTATATCAAAGCTAACCCCATCTGATGTTACCACAGCGTTTTGGGTCCTGTAGAGGTCTCTTTTTCCTCCAATCGTGTTGACACGTTAGCAATTATTACTGTATATGCGAGATTGCCTTCCGTTGGTGCGTCCTATTTTTGTGGTGTTTTTTTTTGCAAATTAAGGGCTTCATTGATTATGCAACAGGATTACAATTGCATTGTCCTGTTTACAATATTTTGATTTTGCTGATGCATTGTGCTGTTCACATTATTTTGATTTTGCTGATGCATTGTCCTGTTTACATTATTTTGATTTTGCTGATGCATTGTGCTGTTTACACTATTTTGATTTTGCTGATGCACCGTGCAGTTTAGGAAACTTTGATGATGAATTAGATGATGCATTTTGCTGCTTAGTCAAATTAGATGTTGCATTTTGTTTTAAAAAATAGATGATGCAGTGTGCTGTTTACATAATTTTGACGATGCATCGTGCGATTTGCATAATCCTACCAGCTTCAGTCGAAGGACACCCACAACAATCAACGATCTGCCTGGAGATGTAGTCTCTCAGATTCTTGTCAGGCTTCCTCCCCATCCAACCTGCTTACTAGCTGCATCAGGCACCAAGAAAGCATGGAGGCAATGTATGGGAAGCAATTATTTCAGAAAGCTAACTGTGTCACACAACGGAGGAAACCCGTTGCTAGGGTTTTTCACCAACAACTCCGAGGACAATCGATTCATCACAGAGCATGATCTTCACCCGGCCATCTTGAAGATGCTGGCAATCCCGTCTCAAGTGAACGGTCCCAAAATCTATGTCCTGGGATGCCGCGATGGTATGGTGCTACTCCATTCTAATGTATCCAGTGGGTATATATCAGTCTGGGATCCAATTAGGCAAGTTCTCACAGCGATACCAGAACCACCATTGTGGCGCAATCACACAATTGAAAGCAGCGGCTCAATTCTCTGTTCGAGAAACAACTCTGAACCGTTTACACATTGTGGCAAGTTCTCGGTTGTTTGGATAACAACTAAACGTTACGATGCACAGGCTCATATCTACTCACCAGATTCAAAAGAATGGGAGTTTCTAGCTCGATCAACTCCGATGCTGTCAGAGATTGACCGTAGACCGGCAACTCTCATAGGGGGTATTTTGTACTGGCCAACGAAGTCTAGATATATCATTGAGCTTGACCATGCAAAGAAGGCTCTGAAATATATTCAGTGCCCTCATGAGACGCATGATATATTCATGCTTAACATTCACATCTTCAAGGGACATAATGGAGATGTTGCCCTTGCTGTTATAAGAGACTTCACCCTACAAACATGGGCCAGTACAAGATCATCAACAGGCGATCACGAGTCATGGACATGTCATATAAATTTTGAATTGGATACTTTTTTTGGCCTTGACACATCATTTCCATACAATTGGAAACATGCAGTAAGGTTACTCTGCGTATTTGAGGACAAAAATGAGCTGGTTGTACGGGCAAAGGAGGGAGTATTCCAATTAGATATGAGCAACTGGCAGTGGAGAAAGTACAATTCTGCTAGACGTTGGTGCACTTTACATCCCTACTCAGTTAGACCGGGTTAGTCATTCATATGTAACCTTTGCATTCATTTACATATGACTTTTGCTGATCAATTTGTTCATTTCCTGACAGTAACCGACCTGATCCAGAGTGCAACATCAAGGACACGAAAAAGAACGCGCTGTCAGGAACCCATCTAATTCAAAGTTCAACATCCATAAGAGAAAAGGAAGTCGCATATGAAGGAGCAAGGCTTGTTTGGGCAAGAAGTGATAGCCCAGCTTTTGTTTGGTCTGATGTCTTTTAGTTTTCGTTCTGGTGGAAATGTCGCTGCACCATTTGTTTGTACTGCAGCTCCATAGTGCTAGCTGCTAGTACGTTGGCGCTGTCCTACGTCTGCTTGTTTTGGGGGCATAAATATGCCACGAAACCTTTGTTTTATGTGATCAAACGGTCATCTCTGCATGTATATGTTCGGGTTCTGATGAAACCTTTTTTGTGATCTGTACATATATTTGAGTCAGTCTGTGTTTTGTTTTATGATGGGCAGGAGTATTTGTTTTACTACACCATTGTTTATCCGAATTGTATTACTCACTCTATTCAAAAAGTTAGCGGCTCACCTTTTTCCTTCAAGATACGGATGTATCTACACACTAAAAACATATATAGATGAAACCATCTTCAGACAAAGTTTAGTCACTTATGTATGGACGGGGGTAGTATTATTTATGTTGTGCTCCCAAACAAGCAGACATCGGACAGCGCCTGTTTAAAGTTCATATGTGTAATCTTATTCCCTTTGGAAGTTAAGCATTAAACTCTACTAGTACAACCGTGGTGGTCTTGTGATGTAGTACTCTTTTGATGCATTTGTGATGTAGTAGTACAGTACTTTTTTTTGAACTGGTATAGTACTATCTAAGAAGAGTACTCCCTCCGATTCACATTCATTTTACACCAAGAAATATGGATCGGAGCGAGGGAGTAAATTAAACATGGCATCTCGTGCATGAAGCTTGACAGATCGATCAGGTTGGCTAGAATGGCAATACAATGCTCCTCATTAGGCAAATGCATGCCATGTACGATAGTATATACATCCAGTAAAGAAGTCTATACTGACATAAAAAAGACTACATTGGGGATGAGAGTCAATTGGGGAATCTACAATACATAAAATCTTGCTCGTAGCTGATTTTGGCTAAGAGGGTTTTACTCACATTACACGTGCCACTTTCCTTGTCTGCAAAACAAGTTCCAATAAAGGAAGAGGAAAGAAGAGGACATTGTGGGCGAGATTGAACACCTTTTTATGTGTTAAGCTGAGGCCTTGTTTAGCTGAGGATTTCGACTTAGGCCTAACAGCTCAGCACACCCAGAAATAAATTTCCTTGCGCGCACCACTGTCAGCAAAAATAACAAAATTAGCACGCAAGATTAAGAACGAAGTGAATTTAAGTAACTTGGTTAGCTTTTCAAGCAATATATTCAGAGAAAGAGCACACATGTCCGGCTAGAAATAATCGTAAGAGAAGAACAATAAATCTAAGGCATCCCACTTCATATGCAGAAGGGACGCGACAGCGCATGGATTCATACCTTGAGTCGACTCTGGCTCGTAGAAGGGCGGTCGCGCCTCGAGGATGCCGGCGACGTCTCCACCTCGATCTCACATGTGACTGCTTCTCGGTGGGCGGTGCGCCACGCCATGTAGAAGATCTATCAAAAGAGGAGAGCCCGATGACGCTACCGACGCCTCAACCTTGATAGCACCGGCTTGTTGCTCCGCACCGAGATGCGCCACGTGCAAGATTTAGCGGATGCGCCAATTTTAGAGATATGTCATGATCGTTGTAACAAATTTCAACATGATGATGATTTGATCCTGCACTCGGCCTTGAACATAAGTACTAGTACAGTCTCACAATTTTTTTTTATCATTATACTTTGCGAGATTTAGCGGATGCGCCAAATTCAGAGATAGATCATGATCATGGTAACACAATTTTCAATGTAATGATGATTTGATGTTGCACTAGACCTTGAACATAAGTACTAGTACGGTCTCACAATTTTGTATCATTATACTTTGCAAGTTTTAGCGGATGCGCCCATTTTCAGAGGATCATGGTAACAAATTTTCAACGTGATGATGATTTGATGTTGCACTCGACCTTGAACAGAAGTACTACTACTGTCTTACAATTTCTTTATCATTATACTTTGCAAGATTTAGCAGATGCGCCAAATTCAGAGATAGATCATGATCATGGTAACAAATTTTCAACGTGATGATGATTTGATGTTGCACTCGAACTTGAACAGAAGTACTAGTACAGTCTCACAATTTTTTTATCATTATACTTTGCGAGATTTAGCGGATGCGCCAAATTCAGAGATAGATCGTGATCATGGTAACACACTTTTCAATGTAATGATGATTTGATGTTGCACTCGACCTTGAACATAAGTACTAGTACGGTCTCACAATTTTGTATCATTATACTTTGCAAGTTTTAGCGGATGCGCCCATTTTCAGAGGTAGATCATGATCATGGTAACAAATTTTCAACGTGATGATGATTTGATGTTGCACTCGAACTTGAACAGAAGTACTAGTATGGTCTCACAATTTTTATTATCATTATACTTTGAAAGATATAGCGGATGCGCCAATTTCAGAGATAGATCATGATCATGGTAACAAATTTTCAACGTGATGATGATTTGATGTTGCACTCGGCCTAGAATAGAAGTACTAGTACGGTCTCACAATTTTTTTTATCATTATACTTTGATATAGCGGATACGCTAATTTCAGAGATAGATCATGACCATGGTAGTGACCAATATTCAAGGTGATGATGATTTGATTTTGCACTCGGCCTTGAACAGAGGTACTAGTACGGTCTCACAATTTTTTATCATTATACTTGGACCTTAGCGAAATTCAAAATCTCATAGCGGCAAAACTTCCCGCCTACAAAATACAAAAATTTCACACGCTTCCAAATTCCCATTCTACCCCTGTGGAGATGACAGCAAAGTCGGTTGGTGGGGGGGTCTGCCCGTCATTTTTTGGATCACCACCTCCCTAGCCCGGAAACCCTCCCAAAAAAATTCATTTCCCTCAGACCACCCACCGGAACTTCCCAAGTCCCTCTCTCCCACCTCCACGACCACCGCACCGGAACATCCCCGCCGGACTTCCCTGGCCTACCCGAGGCCTCGCGATCCTCGTCATCCGGCTGCCTGCCGGAGCCGCTTCATCGACGCCGTCATCAACCGGACCGGATCATCCCCGCCGAACCTCGAAACCATATGCTCATCCAGCAGTCTACCGCAGTCGCTTCAGCTGCGGCATCGTCCACCCCACCGGAGCCGCTTCGCCGGATCCGTCGTCCACCGCATCGGATCTTGCTCACCGACACCGCTGTGCATGAACCGGATCTGCTTCACCGGCGCCGTGCATGATCTAAACTCTTCTACTGTCGCTTTTCTATTGCTTGCCTGCAAGTTCTTGTTTAATCTTGGGGGAACCTGTTTGTGCTAACGACGCGCCGTTACGTTTTTGCAGACGAGATGAGTAACCATGAAGTGTAATGGCCGTCTCTCCAACCCCAAGTAGCACATGTAGCGTACTTCATCACCGGATCTATCAACCCCAGGAAGATCTGCTGTGACTCCCACAGAGTGCTTCTCCTAATGTAAGTCCCTTGTTTTAGCGCCATGTTCTGGGTTCAGATGCTTGTTTGTCTGAAGCTCTTTTAGTTCATTCCTAGCTATGACCGTAACACCTTGCTATTTTCTACTTCATTGCTAACTTTAAGCGATTGAACATTTTGGTTTGCATTCCCTGCTCTGTAGATGTAGCCATCATAACTTCTATCTTGCTCAGTCGTTGTTACAAAAATTATAGGTATTATAGTAACATCCTGCTATTATTTAGTTCATGGCCAATTTTAAGTAATTGCACATGTTGGTTCGCATTCCCTGCTCTATAGCTTTTGGCATCGTAACTTCTATATTTGGTTTACATTCCCTGCTCTGTAGATCTAGCCATCATAACTTTATCTTGCTCAGTCGTTGTTACAAAAATTATGGCCTGCTACTATGTTGTTTGTGCCAATTTTTTACTCCATGAACATGTTGGCTTGCATTCCCTGTACTACAGGTGATGCCATTGTTTTGTATCTAGTTCATTGTAAGCTAACAAAGTAAGGACTTAGTTTGGCATGCTATCACTCTGCTATCTAGCCTGTAGTACAAATAAACTTGTCATACTACTAGATAATAATTTTGCGTGCCATCTTGTTCTTCAAAAGCTGCATTATTGACTTGTTTCTCTGACTTGGCATGACGCTCACATATGGAAAGCTGAACATATTGGTTTGCATTCCCTCTTATACAAGTTCACAGGTGATCCCACTATATTCTGTATCTGGTCCATCCTAAGCTCCAGCATTAACTATCCTCTATGTGTTGCTCATTACAAGTTTATATCCCGAAACATCTTGATTTGCATCCCCTTCACTATAAGTTCAGGAGTATTATTTAGTTCACGGCCAAAATGAAGTAATTGCACTTGGCACATGTTGGTTCACATTCCCTCCTCTTTAGCTTTTGCCATCGTAACTTCTATTTTTGGTTTACATTCCCTGCTCTGTAGATGTAGCCATCATAACTTCATCTTGCTCAGTCGTTGTTACAAAATTTATAGCCTGCTACTATGTTGTTCATGCCAATTTTGTACTCCCTGAACATGTTGGTTTGCATGGGACTCGACAGTAGTAAGTCTGCTGTTTCATTCTAACATGCTCTGTTATATTGGCTGTTGGTATGCGGCATGCACTCTTTGTTTGCTTATTGTGCGCATTACAATGATCTTGTTATAACGATGAAATGATGAGTTCCAAATTCTTTGCCAAACAATATTGTAGTGTCTTTGCCTTTCCATTGTTGCTGTCTTAACTTGTAATGTCTTTGTTTCAGATATAGGTGCTGCATGGACAACTTAAAAGATTGCCGGATCGCTTCATTGTATTGCTAGGTTTAATTACCATTCAATTTCTCTGGGTTCTGTAATATTTTTTCAATGCCTTGCAGCTGATGTAATATTTAGTTAGTTTTTATAGTTCTTTCGTGCATTTTTTCTTTGGTGCTTGTGGTAAGTGAGGCTATCCGACAGAAATCAATGCTGCGTAAATATTCTCAGTATCTAAATCACGAATTCCCATCCCTTAAACGGCCCAATTAAGCGAAATCACATATGTGCCTGCCCGCAAAATCCCAAAGCGCATATTATGCCGGCATATAAACAACAACTAAACGGGCTGGCCCACTTACTTATTGGGCCAGCCCATTTGATTTACGGTGGACCCCACACTCTAATTGGGCTGGCCCACTTGCTTTAAGGAGGACCCCACCCACAACTGGGCCGGCCCACTAATTAGTTGGGCCAGCCCATTTGCTTTTGTGGTGGACCCCACATACTAAACGGGCCGGCCCTTTAAAATGAAAGTGGGACCCACATGTGTTTTTGGACCGGCCCACTATCTTGTTGGGCCGGCCCACTTGCTATATGGTGGACCCCACATACTAATTGGGCCGGCCCTTTAACAGGAAAGTGGGGCCCACCTTTGCTTTTGGCCCGGCCCACTATCTTGTCGGGCCAGCCCACTTGCTATATGGTGGACCCCACATATCAAATGGGCCGGCCCATTAACAGGAATGTGGGACCCACCTGGCCCGGCCCACTATCTTGGTGGGCCAGCCCACTTGCTATATGATGGACCCCACATACTAAACGGGCCGGCCCTTTAGGAAAGTGGGACCCACCTGTGTTTTTGGCCCGGCCCACTATCTTGTTGGGCCGGCCCACATGCTATATGGTGGACCCCACATACTAAATGGGCCGACCCTTTAACGGAAAGTGGGACCCACCTGTGTTTTTGGCCCGGCCCACTAGCTTGTTGGGCCGGCCCACTTGCTATATGGTGGACCCCACAAACTAAATGGGCCGGCCCTTTAACAGAAAGGGGCCCACCTGTGTTTTTGGCCCGGCCCACTTGCGTCTTGGGCCGGCCCTGTGTAAGGTGGACCCCACATGTTAAATGGGCCGGCCCATTTAAGTTTTGACCAGTCAACCTTAGAGGTTAGGCCCGGCCCACGTAACTAATGGACCAGCCCAGCTATATAGTTGACCGGTCAAACTATGTCATCTGGCCCGGCCCGCTTAAGACGTGGCAGGCCTCGTGTGGGCCTACCATCTACCACGGGGTTTCAGCCGGTTAACGCCGTTAACTGGCAGTTAACGGCGTCTGCCACGTGTCAGTTTGCATGACGTCAGCAGTCAACGGGCTCCCGAAAACACTTGCGCAACGGTCCGATTTTCCGTGGCGGAAGGGCGCCCAAACGCGACGGACCGAAAAAAACGTCGTAGGACTTTGCCTGACGCAGTTTCGACAACAGAACCCATATCGTCGGGTTAGGCCCATAGGCGACGAAAAATACCCCTTAGTGGACGATTTTGGGACGTTGTCTATCAGAACTTTTCTTGTAGTGAGAGGGGACCCGAGGTGGGCCCACCCCATAGGCCGGCGCGGCCCAAGGCCTGGCCGCGCCGCCCTATGAGGAGGGGGCCCACCCCTCGCCCGTTTTCTTCGCGTATGCCTTCGTCCCGAAAACCTAAGCCACAGAGGGTACCTCACGAAGAGTTACAGCCGCCTCTGCGGGGCGGAGAACACCAGAGAGAAAAGAGCTCTCCGGCGGGCAGGAATCCGCCGGGGAAATTCCCTCCCGGAGGGGGAAATCGACGCCATCGCCATCGTCATCGAGCTGGACATCATCTCCATCATCATCATCATCATCATCATCTTCACCATCTACACCGCCATCACCACCGCTGCACCTCGTCACCGCTGTAACAATTTGGGTTGGATCTTGATTGTTTGATAGGGGAAACTCTCCCGGTGTTGATTTCTACTTGTTATTGATGCTATTGAGTGAAACCATTGAACCAAGGTTTATGTTCAGATTGTTATTCATCATCATATCACCTCTGATTGTATTCCATATGATGTCTCGTGAGTAGTTCGTTTAGTTCTTGAGGACATGGGTGAAGTCTAAATGTTAGTAGTGAACTATGGTTGAGTAATATTCAATGTTATGATATTTAAGTTGTGGTGTCATTCTTCTAGTGGTGTCGTGTGAACGTCGACTACACGACACTTCACCATTTATGGGCCTAGGGGAGTGCATCTTGTATTCGATTGCTAATTGCGGGGTTGCCGGAGTGACAGAAACCTGAGCCCCCGTTGGTATATCGATGCAAGAGGGATCGCAGGATCTCAGAGTTTAAGGCTGTGGTTAGATTTATCTTAATTACTTTCTTGTAGTTGCGGATGCTTGCAAGGGGTATAATCACAAGTATGTATTAGTCCTAGGAAGGGCGGTGCATTAGCATAGGTTCACCCACACAACACTTATCAAAACAATGAAGATTAATTAGCTGTATGAAGCGAAAGCACTAGACTAAAATCCCCGTGTGTCCTCAAGAACGCTTGGTCATTATAAGTAAACAAACCGGCTTGTCCTTTGTGCTAAAAAGGATTGGGCCACTCGCTGCAATTATTTCTCTCGCACTTTACTTACTCGTACTTTATTCATCTGTTACATCAAAACCCCTTGAATACTTGTCTGTGAGCATTTACAGTGAATCCTTCATCGAAACTGCTTGTCAACACCTTCTGCTCCTCGTTGGGATCGACATTCTTACTTATCGAAGATACTACGATACACCCCTATACTTGTGGGTCATCAAGACTATTTTCTGGCGCCGTTGCCGGGGAGTGAAGCGCTATTGGTAAGTGGAATTGGTAAGGAAAACCTTTACTGTTTGTGCTGATTTTATTTCTGCCTGCTGCTATAAGTCATTATGGAGAGATCTTCTCTTCAATTTCTATTTGGGAAATCTACTACTACTGCAATGGTAGTGGATGAAGCGCCAGGTGAGGAAGTAATACCGTATAAAATACCTATGAAAATTATTGAACGTGTTATGGATAACCGCTATGAAGGGGATGGAACTGTTCATCCTGGTGATCATTTACTGTTTTTACATGAATTATGCGGGTTATTCAAATGTGCAGGTATTACTATGGATGAAGTTAGAAAGAAACTATTCTCTATATCGCTGTCTGGTAAAGCGGCGCACTGGTATAAATTGCTGAAGAATAGGGATTCTCTTAATTGGGAGGACATTGTGCCTTTATTTTATTCCAAATTTTATCCTCCAAGTGAAATTCACAAGGATCGGAACCGCATATATAATTTCTGGCCTCATGATGGAGAGAGTATTGCCCAAGCTTGGGGGAGATTGAAGTCTTTAATGCTCAAATGCCCCATTCATGAGCTTCCTGGTAATGTTATTATTGATAATTTCTATGCAAGACTTTCTTTTCAAGACAAGACCTTGCTGGATACTTCTTGTTCTGGATCATTTACACGCAACAAAGAAGAGTTTAAAAGGGACCTTCTTGATCGGATCCAGGAGAATACTGAAGGATGGGAGAACGACAAAGATAGAGAGTCAGGTATAATCTTTGATTATAAATGCATTGAAGCTTTTATGGATACTGATAAATTTCGTAATATGAGTGCTATTTATGGTCTTGATTCCCAAGTTGTTGCAAATCTTTACAAAGCTTTTGCCTCTCATTATGAATTGCCTAAGAAGAATTTTGATAAGTATCATGAACCGTATAAAGATAAAATTGATTCATCTGTAAACAAATGTGTAGTGATTGAAACTGTTGATCATGTTATTCCTGAAGCTTATATTGAAAAAACTCCTTTTCCTGCTAAAATGAAAGAGTACTCTGTTATATCTAGTGCGGTTAATAAAAGTGGAAAGAAACCTATAGAACCTGAAGAACAAATTAAGGTTGAACCTGCTGTTGCAATAGTTAAAGATCTTGTGACTGAAAATGTGGAGGATGGTCATATTATTTTCTGTGAAGATGCTTCTAATATAGTTTCACATCCTAATAAACCCAAACAAACTAGTGTTCCTATGCTATCTGTCAGAATTGGGGATCATTGTTATTATGGTTTATGTGATATTGGTGCAAGTATTAGCGCTATTCCTTATGAGCTTTATACGGAGATCATGCATGAAATTGGTTCTTGTGAACTTGAAGATATTGATGTGGTTATTCAGCTGGCTAATAGAGAAACTATTTCTCCAATTGGTATTGTTCGAGATGTGGAAGTTCTATGTGGTAAGATTAAATATCCTGCTGACTTTTTGGTACTTGGTTCTGCTGCTAGTGATTATTGTCCTATCATTTTTGGTAGACCTTTTCTAAATACTTGTGGAGCTATTATAGATTGTAAGAAAGAGAAAATTTTGACTAAATTTGCTGGTGAATCTTATGAGTTTAACTTCTCTAAATTTACCAAAACTCCTTATAAAGCTGATTTGCCTAGTGATGATTTTAAAATGGAGCAGTGTGCATCTATTGTTCTTGTTCCTAATAATCCTTTGCAGCAACATTTGGAGAATAGCGAGAGTGAAGTTTTTAGGAAAGAAAGAGATGAGCTTGAGGAAATTTTTCTTCGCCAACCTATTCTCAAGCATGACTTGCCAGTTGAAGATTTAGGTACAACACCACCACCAAAGGAAGATCCTGTTTTTGATTTAAAGCCTTTACCTGATAATCTTAAATATGCTCATATTGATGATAAGAAAATATATCCTGTTATTATTAGTTCTAAGCTTTCAGAGATTGAGGAAGAAAGGTTATTGGAAATATTGAAGAAACACCGAGGAGCTATTGGCTACACTCTTGATGATTTGAAGGGGATTTCTCCTTCTATTTGCCAACATGCTATCAATATGGAAGATGATGCAAAGCCTGTTGTTGAACATCAACGTCGTCTAATTCCGAAGATGAAGGAGGTGGTAAGGAATGAGGTATTAAAACTTCTTGAAGCTGGTATTATATATCCTATTGCTGATAGTAGATGGGTTAGTCCTGTGCATTGCGTTCCTAAGAAAGGAGGAATGACTGTTGTGCCTAATGATAATGATGAGCTCATCCCTCAAAGAGTAGTTGTAGGATATAGAATGTGCATTGATTTTCGAAAAGTTAATAAAGTTACTAAGAAAGATCATTACCCTTTACCATTTATTGATCAAATGCTAGAAAGGTTGTCTAAAAATACTCACTTTTGCTTTCTTGATGGTTATTCTGGGTTTTCACAAATTGCTGTTAAAGCTAAAGATCAAGAGAAAACCACTTTCACTTGTCCTTATGGAACTTATGCTTATAGGCGTATGCCTTTTGGTTTATGTAATGCTCCTGCTACTTTTCAAAGATGCATGTCTGCTATTTTTCATGGCTTTTGCGAGAGTATTGTAGAGGTGTTCATGGATGATTTTTCTGTCTATGGGAATTCTTTTGATAATTGCTTGCGAAACCTCGATAAAGTTTTGCAGAGATGTGAAGAAACTAACCTTGTTCTTAATTGGGAGAAATGCCACTTTATGGTTAATGAAGGAATTGTATTGGGACATAAAATTTCCGAGAGAGGTATTGAAGTTGATAGAGCTAAAGTTGAAGCAATTGAGAAGATGCCCTATCCGAGGGATGTTAAAGGTATTCGTAGTGTTCTTGGTCATGCTGGGTTTTATAGGAGATTTATTAAAGATTTCTCCAAGATTTCAAAGCCTCTTACTAATCTTCTTCAAAAAGATGTACCTTTTGTTTTTTATGATGATTGTAAGGAAGCTTTTGAAACTCTAAAGAAAGCCTTAACAACTGCTCCTGTAGTTGAACCTCCTGATTGGAATTTGCCTTTTGAAATTATGTGTGATGCTAGTGATTTTGCTGTAGGCGCTGTTCTTGGACAGCGAGTAGATAAAAAATTAAATGTTATTCATTATGCTAGTAAGACTCTTGATGCTGCTCAAAGAAATTATGCTACAACTGAAAAGGAATTGTTAGCTGTAGTCTTTGCTTGTGACAAGTTTAGACCCTATATTGTTGATTCAAAAGTCACGATTCATACTGATCATGCTGCAATTAGATACCTTATGACAAAGAAAGATGCTAAGCCAAGGCTTATTAGATGGGTACTTCTTTTGCAAGAATTTGATTTACATATTATAGATAGGAAAGGTGCTGATAATCCTGTTGCTGATAATTTGTCTAGATTGGAAAATATTGCTTATGATCCTATTCCTGTTAATGATAGTTTTCCAAATGAACAATTGGCTGTAATAAAGGTGAACTCGCGAGATAGCCCTTGGTATGCCGATTATGCTAACTTTATTGTATCCAAGTACTTGCCTCCAACCTTTTCAGCTCAGCAAAGGAGGAAATTCTTTTATGACTTGAGGCATTATTTTTGGGATGACCCACACTTATATAAAGAAGGAGTGGATGGTATTATGCGAAGATGTGTTCCTGAATATGAACAACAAGAGATATTGAGTAAATGTCATGGTAGTGTTTATGGAGGACATCACGCTGGAGATAGAACCGCACAAAAGGTTCTACAATCAGGTTTTTATTGGCCAACACTTTTCAAAGATGCAAGGAAGTTTATCTTATCTTGTGATGAATGTCAAAGAGTTGGTAATATCTCTAGACGCAATGAAATGCCTATGAATTATACTCTTGTTATTGAACCATTCGATTGTTGGGGATTCGACTTCATGGGTCCTTTCCCTTCTTCAGAAGGTAACACTCATATACTTGTCGCTGTTGATTATGTTACTAAATGGGTAGAAGCTATACCCACAAAAAGTGCTGATGGTGAGACCTCTTTAAAAATGCTTTTAGATATTATTTTTCCTAGATTTGGAGTACCTAGATATATTATGACTGATGGAGGTTCTCATTTTATTCATGGAGGTTTTAGAAAAACTCTTGCTAAGTATGGTATTAATCATAGAATTGCTTCCGCTTATCACCCTCAAACTAGTGGTCAAGTAGAATTATCAAATAGAGAGATTAAATCTATTTTGGGAAAGACCGTTAATAAATCTAGAAAGAATTGGGCTAGTAAATTGAAGGAAGCACTATGGGCTTATAGAACTGCTTATAAAAATCCCATGGGTATGTCACCGTATAAAATGGTTTATGGAAAAGCTTGTCATTTACCTTTAGAACTAGAGCACAAAGCTTATTGGGCTGTTAGAGAACTAAATAAAGATCCGAAACTAGCCGGTAATAAGAGGTTGCTGCAATTAAGTTCTCTAGATGAATGGAGAAGTGAAGCTTATGAAAATGCTAAACTCTTTAAAGAAAAAGTTAAGAAATGGCACGATAGAAGGATCATCAAAAGAGAGTTTAATATTGGGGATAAAGTCCTATTGTATCGGTCTCGTCTCAGATTCTTTGCAGGGAAATTACTCTCGAAATGGGAAGGACCATATGTTGTTGAGGAGGTGTATCGTTCAGGAGCAATTAAAATTAGCTCTCTCCAAGGCAATGCTACGCAAGTGGTGAATGGACAAAGACTCAAGCATTATATCTCGGGTGATTCTTATAATGTTGACGTTGATATTATTCAAGTGGAAACACCGGAGGCTTTCATCAAAGGACAAATTGACAGTCCGCCAGAACTCGACTTTGAATAGGTAACAGTACAGGTAATAAAAGTCCGCGTTTAGCTTTCCGAACAATATTTCTGCTGTTTTTGGAAAATATGAAAAATTACGGGATCGAAACGGAGTGGAAGAGACGCGCGAGGGCCCGTCACCATAGGCCGGCGCGGGCCCCACCCTGGCCGCGCCGCCCTATGGTGACAGCCCCTCGGCGTCCCGTTTCCACTCGTTTTCGGCCTGGAACCTTCCTTTTGTCGTAAAAATATTTGCTATATAATCCCCCGGACCCCTGGAGGTCCGTATATCGTTTTCTCGTCGTGTTTTGTTTCGAGCTGTTTTCTGCCAGATTTGTTTTGATCTAGAAGCCCTATGGTCTCCAACAACAAAGACAAGGAGCCTTGGAAGGAAGAGATGGATGAAAGGATCAATAAGGAGAAGAAGAAGATAGCATCAGCAAAAGGAGAGTGGGAAACTATGGAGAGTAAGCCAATCTTGGTGGGATCGGTTAACACTGGGCGTTCTTTTTCTCATAACTTGCAGGGAGTTCTTCCGCCTGCTCTGGACCTCGACTCTTTCCCTTGTGTGGAGGAAGCAATACGGGTTGCCGATGAGTTTTGTGATCAATATCGTGCTCTAAGAAGGGAAGTGGAGATACTTCAGGAGGAGAACCAGCGACTTCGCAGAATGCTGGAATATTACTCAATTCCCAGCACAAGGCCGTCACCGCCACATTCAGATAACAATGAGTCTCTTCAAGTTTTGGTGCAGAATTGCAAAACTGAGAAGCTGAAGCTGAAGGAGATCCTTAAGAAGCGCGAGAAGAATCCATCACCATCACCACCGAAGGAGTAATTCATCATCGGTATTGGCATCCCCTTGGTTTGTTCCAAGCTTGGGGGAGTGCCGCGGTATCACATCATCACTACCTTTATCTTTTACTATCAAGTAGTGTCATATCATGAGTAGGGAAGTTATCTTATGGAATAGTTTGCAATGTGGAAGTATCTCTCTTAGTTGGTTATCTATGTATCCGTTGGTGTGAGTTATCGTTATGGAATATTAATGAGAAGTCTTATCATTTACTTTTTGCACACCTTATTTTAGTTTGCAATCTCTATTATATGATTACTCTTGACATTAGTATTGATATCACTTTGGGAGCATCAAGTAAATCTATTTGGTTTTGGCAAACTTAGCATTGGTCAATAGCAACAACACCCTGATGTTTAAATAGAAGAGAGAAATACATGTAGATATATTACTCTATTATCTTTATGCTAATGAGTTTAGTATTCTGAAGTTAAAATTGCTTGTGCTTATGAGAAAGATGCATGATTGTTTCTATCGCATGTATATTTGTTTGTTTCCTTCAACCTTTATGCTTGCTATCAAACCTTGCTAGCCAAAGACCTGTATTGAGAGGGAATGCTTCTCATACATCCATAACCTTAGACCAAACCTATGCCATTTGTGTCCACCATACCTACCTACTACATGGTATTTTCTGCCATTCCAAGTAAATACTTCATGTGCTACCTTTAAATAATTCAAACTATACTACTCCTTATTTGTGTCAATGTTTTATAGCTCATGAGGAAGTATGTGGTGTTTTATCTTTCAATCTTGTTGGGCGGACTTTTACCAATGGACTAGTGGCACATCCGCTTATCCAATAATTTTGCAATAAGAGCTGGCAACGGGGTTCCCAGCCCCAATTAATAACTTTCATTAATAATTCTCTTCACATGTTTTGCCCTGATTTATCAGTAAGCAACTTAATTTTGCAATAGACACTCCTCCATGGTATGTGAATGTTGGAAGGCACCCGAGGATTCGGTTAGCCATGGATTGAGAAAGCCAAGGTTGGGGGGAGTGTCATCCATAATAAAACTAAAATACATGTGTAAACAAAAGAGAAGGGGATGATCTACCTTGCTGGTAGAGATGCCGTCCCTCATGGGAGCCGCTCTTGGAAGGTTCGTTTGGCAAGGGGGTTAGAGTGCCCGCTACCATTTGTTGACAACAACAAACACCGCTCAAAATCTTACTTTTATGCTCTTTATATGATTTCAAAACTTGAAAAGCTCTAGCACATGATTTAATCCCTGCTTCCCTCTGCGAAGGGCCTATCTTTTACTTTTATGTTGAGTCAGTAAACCTATTTCCCTCTGTCTTAAGCAAGCAATTGAGTTGTTGTGAACCAACCATTTATGCTATGATTGAGCTAATCATGTCCTTTATACTTTCTTGTTTAGTACAAATTTTACCTGAATGAATATGACTTTGAAAGTTATCAATGATTATGAGGAGATTGTTATGATTGAGAATGAAAGCCCTGCTATATAAATTCTAATATGAAAGCTTTGTTTAGAAGATAAGTACAATCCGTTAGTAGTTCTCTGACCAAGAACAAAGTTTGCCATAACCATCTATGATTTCCTATGCACCTTTACTTGTGATCTCTCTTTACTTATTTCAAGTTGAGTTATATGAAGAGAATGTTTACTAGAATGTCTTGTGTGAATCAATATGATGCTTCTTGTCCGTATTTTATTTATCGACTCTTCACTCCATAAACATGTGGTCTTGTTTATCGAGCTCAGTTTCGCTTGGGGACAAGCGAGGTCTAAGCTTGGGGGAGTTGATACGTCCAATTTGCATCACTATTTTATATCATAATTTGCTGTTATTCATTGATATATTTCATATTGGGACACAATACTTATGTTATTTCATCTATTTTGCATGTTTCATTATTATTGGAGGATCGAGCACCGGAGCCAGGATTCTGCTGGAAAAAGCACCGTCAGAACGCAATATTTCGGAAGATCAACTATGGAAGGAAATTATACCAAAAATCCTATTTTTCCAGATGACGGAGGGAGCCAGAAGGGGGAGAAGAGGGGACCCGAGGTGGGCCCACCCCATAGGCCGGCGCGGCCCAAGGCCTGGCCGTGCCGCCCTATGAGGAGGGGGGCCCACAGCCCTTCGCCTCCTTTTCTTCGCGTATGCCTTCGTCCCGAAAACCTAAGCCACAGAGGGTACCTCACGAAGAGTTACAGCCGCCTCTGCGGGGCGGAGAACACCAGAGAGAAAAGAGCTCTCCGGCGGGCAGGAATCCGCCGGGGAAATTCCCTCCCGGAGGGGGAAATCGACGCCATCGCCATCGTCATCGAGCTGGACATCATCTCCATCATCATCATCATCATCATCATCATCTCCACCATCTACACCGCCATCACCACCGCTGCACCTCGTCACCGCTGTAACGAATTGGGTTGGATCTTGATTGTTTGATAGGGGAAACTCTCCCGGTGTTGATTTCTACTTGTTATTGATGCTATTGAGTGAAACCATTGAACCAAGGTTTATGTTCAGATTGTTATTCATCATCATATCACCTCTGATTGTATTCCATATGATGTCTCGTGAGTAGTTCGTTTAGTTCTTGAGGACATGGGTGAAGTCTAAATGTTAGTAGTGAACTATGGTTGAGTAATATTCGGCGTCGTATCTTATGAATCCGCGTCCTTCGTGCACCCCTGCATCTGAAGATCTTCCGCCATCGGATCTAAATCGCCCGTGCCGTCTTAATCCCATGCAGTTTTGCACTTAACCGCCCGCATCTAGCCAATGCTTTTTGCAAAGTGCCCCTTGAATCCCGTCCCACCCAACCAGCCCTTTGTCTTATCCCTAAACGACACGGCAACGGCGGCGAGCTGTACAATCGTGCTCGCCGTCGTCGGAAACATGATGCCGTTGGACTGTCCGGCGTCCGCGCCGAGAGATTTTCAATGACCTATACAGGCCCCTTGCGCGCATGTTCTCCTCGCCGGTATATGGCGCCGAGGCCGCCGGCGTCTGCAGCCTCCGCACCGTCGCTGTCTTGCGGTGCCCCATGACGCCGGCCTTGTACAGACTCGCGTGGACTGCGAGCACACAAGGGCTTGGGAGATTGGCCTGCTACGATAGAATTTTGCTTCTGTGATAGCTTTGGGAGATTGGCCAGCTACAACTGAAGATTCCTTGTTCTTGTTTACTGTATCTTGTACTTGCTGATTGGATTCTTGAGTAATCAAACAATTGCAATTAATTGCTCTTTTTTGTATGTGCGTATAGAGTTTATACTGTGAATCTACTTACATACATCTCCGATGAATACTGATATTTCAGAAAGAAGTGAATGTAAGTTGTTTTGAATGTAAATATTAGAAAGAAACAAGTTCTTATTGCCCTGTGAGTATTTGCAATTTGAGGTGTTTTTACGTGACTGAATCAGGCCATACACACATTTAGATATGTTAACAAAAAACTTACTACTGCGATGAAAACATTGTAAATCAAGATTGAGACGTATGAAATTGTTCAGAACATTTTGGAGAGCCTTTTGGAAGAGCTCACAGTACTGAAACAAGTACTTACATAAAATGTTCAGAGCATTTTGTAGTGTCTACACTCAGGTAAGAACTGAAAAATTAAGCTATAATCAAAGACCAAAAGTCACTAAGTCCTAAAGAGGCCACGATTCAATATAAAGTTGCTCGCGCGACCTGGGGGCGGAAACTCTAGATCTCAGCTCTCCACCTCCTCTCCCCCTCCCTACCCCCGGCCGCCGCCGGGCAAAGCCCGCGCGGTGCCGGTGGCGGCGGACCTTCCACTACCTGGCGCGGGACGGCGTCCTCCTTTGGCGGCGGTGCAGATCGGCGACGATCGGCGAGTCCAGGCGTGGCGGTGGCCGGCGAGCTGCGCCAGGGGCGGCCGGTCGCAAGTTGAGGCGGCGGTGAGGAGGTGCTCGTGGCTTCGGCGACCCGGGAGGTCGCGGCGGAAAGGGCCTCCTTGCCAGTGCTACATGTGTGTGCGCAGGGGGCGATGGCTGGCCGGACTGGCCGTGGGCGCCAGCGGCGGCTCGAGCCTCCTCGACGGTGGATCTGGAGGCGGTCCTCTGTCCTCGGATCTGGCCGGTGTGGCTTGGCCGTGACTGGAGAGGCCACCTAGGCCTGCAGGTTCGTCCTAGCGCTGATGGGAGGTTGGTCCGGCTGGTGGGGACCGGCGGTGGTGTTCGGGTGGATTCCAGCGAGGTTTGGCGGCGCGGTTGTCTTTGATGTGTGTCGGTTTGGGTGGATTGGGAAGAAGGGTTTGTGCCAGCGCTGTCTAGTTTATTGTAAGCTGGTAACCCCATTGGTGTCGGTGTGTGTTGTTGGAGTTGTGTTGTTTTCCTGGCCGGTTGATGGCTTTGTTAATTCAAAGTCGGGCTCTTTGAGCCTACTGTTTAAAAAAATTCAATATAAAGTTCATTGTTTGGAATGGAGAATTTCCATCATCATTCATGTCAATTTACTAAATCTTCCTAAAACAAGCTGTTCTTCCCCGTTTATCACATTTTCTCCACTTAGTCTTTGATTTCACCATTTTCTTAGTACAACCGCTTGTTTTATCATAAGTTCATACATTGTCCATTCAGTTCCCTATTTGATAATCATAAACTGAATCTGCTTTATATGCTTGACAGAAGGACCATAGATCAGTCATTGTTTAGTCTGATACTATGGCCTGACTGTTATAATAAGATCACGCCAGGACATATCAGATTGCAACTACAGCAAAGCATAAGAAACTTTTTCTTTCTGAAATTTCCATTTACAACAACTTACAATCAGTACATTCAGATTGTAAACTTCCAAGCTACACATACCCAACAACGAGCAAATGCGGTCGATTAGCTTCTCAGGAGGCTAATCTACAAGTATCAGAATATCAGATACATACAGTAAACAACAACTAAAAATTCAGAGACCAATTTCTCGATCTAGCCTGGTTGCTCGGCAAGGAGGTTACAGCCGAGGCGAGTCTGTAACAGCAGACGTCGTTAGAAGTATTCAGGAGGACACCCACAAGATGACCATGTAGGGGACGCCGGCGGCGAGGAAGCGGCGGACACTAGCGGCCTTGGCGTTAGGGACCAGCGAGGAGGAAGTGCGCCGAGGCGGATAGTGGCCTTTATAGAGCATGCAGATCGCGTCGAGGCCGTCAAATGACATCTCGCTTCCGGCGACGGCAAGCACGATGGATTTTATCGGGGATTGTAGAGCTCCCCGCGTTGCTGTGTTGTTTAGGGATAAGACAAGGGCTGGTTGGGTGGGACGTGATTCAAGGGTACTTTGCAAAACGCATTTGCTGGACGCGGGCGGTTAAGTGCAAAACTGCATGGGATTAAGATGGCAGGAGCGATTTAGATCGGATGGCGGAAGATCTTCGGATGTAGGGGTGCACGAAGGACGCGGATTCATAAGATACGACGCCGTAATATTCAATGTTATGATATTTAAGTTGTGGTGTCATTCTTCTAGTGGTGTCGTGTGAACGTCGACTACACGACACTTCACCATTTATGGGCCTAGGGGAGTGCATCTTGTATTCGGTTGCTAATTGCGGGGTTGCCGGAGTGACAGAAACCTGAGCCCCCGTTGGTATATCGATGCAAGAGGGATCGCAGGATCTCAGAGTTTAAAGTTTTGGTTAGATTTATCTTAATTACTTTCTTGTAGTTGCGGATGCTTGCAGGGGTATAATCACAAGTATGTATTAGTCCTAGGAAGGGCGGTGCATTAGCATAGGTTCACCCACACAACACTTATCAAAACAATGAAGATTAATTAGTTGTATGAAGCGAAAGCACTAGACTAAAATCCCCGTGTGTCCTCAAGAACGCTTGGTCATTATAAGTAAACAAACCGGCTTGTCCTTTGTGCTAAAAAGGATTGGGCCACTGCAATTATTTCTCTCGCACTTTACTTACTCGTACTTTATTCATCTGTTACATCAAAACCCCTTGAATACTTGTCTGTGAGCATTTACAGTGAATCCTTCATCGAAACTGCTTGTCAACACCTTCTGCTCCTCGTTGGGATCGACATTCTTACTTATCGAAGATACTACGATACACCCCCTATACTTGTGGGTCATCAACGTGCTTCTTGGCTCCTACTGGTTCGATAACCTTGGTTTCTTACTGAGGGAAAACTTACTGCTGTGCGCATCACACCTTCCTCTTGGGGTTCCCAACGGTGTGCTACGGCATGTCATCCTCTATGTGCTATAAAAGTTTATTTTCTTTATTTTTTTCACCCTCTTATTTTTGGCTATTTCCTTTTTTTTTTGATCCCCTGCCGCCTTGGAAACGTTGGGTAAGCTGCTGACTCATGAGACCCGCATGTCATCCTCTATGTACAATCAACTTTCTTTTTCTTTTGATGTCAAGCCGCATTTGAAACGTTGAGACCGCTGCTGCTAAATGGGACCCCCATGTCATCCTCTATGTAGTACAATAAAGTTTCTTTTCTTGGATTATCTTTGGCTCCTGATATTTTGTCACTTGCCTTTTTCTTTCGATCTCATGCGCCTTTGAAACGTTGAGTAAGCTGCTGGCTCATGGGTCCCATGTCATCCTCACGAACAATAAAAGTTTTCTTTCTTGGAGTTATTTTTGACCCCTAATTTCTGGCTTTTGCCTTTTTCTTTTGATCTCCTGCCCCTTTGAAACGATGAGGACGCTGTTGGCAGGTCGGTCCCACATGTCATCCTCTATGAACATTAAAAGTTTCCTTTGATGGATTTATTTTGAACCCCTAATTAATTTCTGGATATTTTTTTTTTTTTCTTTTGATCCCCTGCCGCCTTGGAATCGTTGAGGATGCTGCTGCCTCATGGGTCCCACATGTCATCCTCTCAGAACGGTAAATGTTTCTTTTCTTGGATTTTGTTTACCAAACGATATTTGACTTATTTTTTCTTTCAATATCCTGCCGTCTTTAAAACTTTGAGACGCTGTGGCTCACGGGTCCCGCATGTCGGCCTCTATGAACAATAAACGCGAGGATGCTGCTGCCTCATGGGTCCCGCATGTCATCCTCTCAAAACGAAAATGTTTCTTTTCTTGGATTTTTTACCAACAGATTTTTGGTTTATTTTTTCTTTCCATCCCCTGCCGCCTTTAAAACGTTGGCGACGCTGCTGGCTAATGGGTCCACGATGTCAGCCTCCCCGTACAAGAAACATGTGATATCATGATTATTTTGCAGACAATAAACAGTGTATTGCGCTCTGAGCTATTTCAAACGGATAAATTAAATCTTTATTTTTACATAAACAAACTTATATGTTGAATCTCCTTGTTTTTTGTTTTTGCGAAGCATAGGACTTTCCTGTTTTTTAAGAAAAATCCGAACTTTCCTGCTTTGGAGTGGGCTGAAATTGTACGAGTCAAAAGGCCCAGCAGGATAGTTCGAAGGCCCAGATGTCCAGATGGAGCCCAATTGAAATCTTTCTTTTCTTGGTTTTTTTCACCCCCTGATTTCTGGCTACTTCATTTTTCTTTTGGTCCTGTGCCGCCTTGGAAACGTTGAGACCGCTGCTGCAAAATGGGACCCGCATGTCGTCCTCTATGTACAATAAAATTTCTTTTCTTGGATTATTTTTGGCTCCTGATATTTGGTCACTTGCCTATTTCTTTCGATCTCATGCCACGTTTGAAACGTTGAGGAACCTGCAGGCTCATGGGACCCTCATGTCATCCTCTATGTACTACAAAAGTTCATTTTCTTGGTTTTTTTCACCCTCGATTTTTGGCTATTTCCTTTTTCTTTTGATCCCTGCCGCCTTTGAAAGTTGAGGACTCTGCTGCCTCATAGGTCCCACATGTCAGCCTGTATGAACGATAAAGCTTTCCTTTCTTGGAGTTTTTTACCCCCTAATTTCTGGCTACTTTCTTTTTCTTTTGATCTCAAGCCGCATTTGAAACGTTGGGACAGCTGCTGCAAAATGGGACCCGCATGTCATCCTCTATGTACAATAAAAGTTTCTTTTCTTGGATTATGTTTCACCCTCTGATTTTTGGTCACTTGCCTTTTTCTTTCGATCTCATGCCGCCTTTGAAAACGTTGAGGAACCTGCTGGCTCATGAGACCCGCATGTCATCCTCTATGTACTATAAAAGTTTGTTTTCTTGGATTTTTTTCACCCTCTGATTTTTGGCTATTTCTTTTTTCTTTTGATCCCCTGCCGCCTTGGAAACGTTGACTAATCTGCTGGTTCATGGGACCCGCATGCCATCCTCTATGTCCATCAACTTTCTTTTCTTGGAGTTTTTTTACCCCTAATTTCTGGCTACTTTCTTTTTCTTTTGATCTCAAGCCGCATTTGAAACGTTGGGACCGCTGCTGCAAAATGGGACCCGCATGTAATTCTCCATGTACAATAAAAGTTTCTTTTCTTTGATTATTTTTCACCCTCATTTTTGGTCACTTGCCTTTTTCTTTTGATCCCCTACCGCCTTGGAAACGTTGAGTAAGCTGCTGACTCATGGGACCCGCATGTCATCATCTATGTCCAATCAACTTTCTTTTTCTTTTGATCTCAAGCCGCATTTGAAACGTTGAGACCGCTGCTGCTAAATGGGACCCGCATGTCATCCTCTATGCACAATAAACTTTCTTTTCTTGGATTATCTTTGGCTCCTGATATTTTGTCACTTGCCTTTTTCTTTAGATCGCATGCCGTCTTTGAAACGTTGAGTAAGCTACTGGCTCATGGGTCCCGCATGTCATCATCTACGAACAATAAAAGTTTCCTTTCTTGGAGTTATTTTTTACCCCTAATTTTTGGCTACTTTTTCTTTTGATCCCCTGCCACCTTTGAAACGTTGAGGATTCTGCTGGCTCATGGGTCCCACATGTCAGCCTCTATGAACAATAAACCTTTCCTTTCTTGGAGTTATTTTGACCTATAATTTCTGGCTATTTCGCCTTTTTTAAAATCCTGTGTCGCCTTCGAAACGTTGATGATGCTGCTGCCTCATGGGTCCCGCATGTCATCCTCTCAGAACGATAAATGTTTCTTTTTTTTGGATTTTTTTACCAACTGATTTTTTTTTTTTATCCTCTGCCGTCTTTAAAACATTGACGACGCTGCTGGCTCATGGGTACCCGATGTCAGCCTCCCCGTACAAGAAACATGTGATATCTTGATTATTTTGCAGACAATAAACAGTGTATTTCGCTCTGAGCTATTGCAAACGGAAAAAAAAAATCTATACTTTTAAATAAACAAACTTATATGTTGAATCTCCTTGTTTTTTGTTTTTGCGAAGCATAGGACTTTCCTGTTTTGGAGTGGGCTCAAATTGTACGAGTCCAAAAGCGTCCAGCAGGATAGTTCGAAAGCCCAGACGGCCAGATGCAGCCCAATTGAAATCTTTCTTTTCTTGGATTTTTTGAGCCCCCGTTCGGCTACTACTTTTTGTTTTTTTGGAAACGTTGAGAACGCTGCAAAATAGGACCCGCATCTCATCCTCTATGTACAATAAATTTTTTTCCTGGATTATTATTTTGGCCCCTGATATTTGGTCACTTGTCTTTTTCTTTCGATCTCATGCCACGTTTGAAACGTTGAGGAACCTGCTGGCTCATGGGACCCGCATGTCATCCTCTATGTGCTATAAAAGTTTATTTTCTTGGTTTTTTTCACCCTCTGATTTTTGGCTATTTCCTTTTTTTTGATCCCCTGCCGCCTTGGAAACGTCGAGTAAGCTGCTGCAAAATGGGACCCGCATGTCATCCTCAATGTACAATCAACTTTCTTTTCGTGGCTACTTTCTTTTTCTTTTGGTCTCAAGCCGCATTTGAAACGTTGAGACCGCTGCTGCAAAATAGGACCCACATGTCATCCTCAATGTAAAATAAAAGTTTCTTTTCTTGGATTATTTTCACCCTCTGATTTTTTTTCTTTTGATCCCCTGCCTTGGAAACGTTGAGGATGCTGCTACCTCATGGGTCCCACATGTCATCCACTATGAACAATAAAAGTTTCTTCTCTTCGATTTTTTCACCCTCTGCTTTTTGGCTATTTTCTTTTTCTTTTGATCCCATGCCGCCTTGGAAACGTTGAGGATGCTGCTGCCTAATGGGACCCGCATGTCATACTCTATGTACAATAAAAGTTTCTTTTTTTGGATTATTTTTGGCTCCTGATATTTGGTGACTTGCCTTTTTCTTTCAATCTCATGCCGCCTCTCAAACGTTGAGTAAGCTGCTGGCTCATGGGACCCGCATGTCATTAACTATGTACAATAAATTTTCTTTTCTTGGATTATTTTTGGCTCGATATTTGGTCACTTGCATTTTTCTTTTGTTCTCATGCCATCTTTGAAACGTTCGACCGCTGCTACAACATGGGACCCATATGACATCCCTATGTACAATGAAAGTTTTTTCTTGGATTATTTTTGGCTCCTGATATTTGGTCACTTGCCTTTTTCTTTCGACCTCATGCCGTCTTTGAAACGTACACACATTGTAATTATAGTGCTGAAATAAAGTCAATCCTAAAACAGCCATGCATGGGTTATAATATGAAGGCAACACGAAATACAAAAGCAGGGCAGTGTTCAAATAAACTGATTCAAACTAGTACATACTAAAAACAGTGTACTACTTCTCAACACTTCAAGCATAATAAAAAAGTGTGTCAGTGTTTTTTTAAAGGTAACACCGAACGGGCAATGTTTAAAGCAGGCTTAAACCACATAGCCGCTTGTCGGACACTACCCCAACTATCTCTGGGAAGGCTGATAACTCCCACAGTCTCACCTTCATCTGGCTGGAGGTTGCAGCGCAAAATTTTAGGGTATTGATTATGAAGATACTTCCGGTATGCTGTGTAGACGCAGTTTTTCCTCATGAATGGAACCAATGTGCCATCAGGAGCTTTGGATTCACGCTTCTTCAGGTTGGCAATGATCGGGTAATTGAGTCCGAGGAACAGAGAGTGGTCGCCGAGGCTGTTAACCTGCCTCCAATGAAAGTCCCCTGCACGTGCTGCAACGAACAGAGATATGGGATCCTGCTCAAAGACGTAGGTGGCAACAGGAGGATACTGCCGTAGCTGAAGCCCATTAGCAGCATAGGGAATGTCAGGAGGTACTTCAGCATTGGCAATCCCAATGTTGTTTACTGTAAGGATGATCATCAATCGCTTGCCATCAGCAGTTGGAGCGAGGAACCACGCGTACTGCTGATCATCCACCACCGGTGGCGGGATTACGAACATGGACATCGGGTTTTCTGCAATATTAGAAATGGAGACGAATAGGGTGTTACTGGCAACCATATTCAAACAGCAGCATTGTTCATCGTTCATGCTCACAGTATAAATACGACTATGTAAGCTAAGGACATTGGTCATTCATGTGTTCAAATCGAGTGTCCAATATATCAGTTATACTGCATCCATCCCACGAAACTAGTCTTAACTTCGCCAAAACTAGACACTAGTTAGTGTATACACAGTTATATACTACCTCTGTCCCACCGAAAGTGTCTGAGATTTGTCCAAATTCAGATGTATCTAGACAGTGAAAGCATATAGATACATTCAAATTTTGACAAATATATCATCTTAAGTTTAAGTCATGTGTTGTAGTTAATTCCCTTTGTCTTAAGTGATCCAACGGTGTATATGATTAGATATTTGTATACAATATAGGAGTACAGACAATCTACCAGTTGGTCCAGTTTTAAACTGAGTATAGAGCTTCAATCATGACCCTTGGAGTGCTAAATCTAACGGTGCACAACAGCAGGATTCTCTGTGAAGAGTGCACATAGCTAACTCTACAATATTTTAGAACCATCACGTGAGCCTTGGGTCTACCCCAAAAAATGACCAAATATCTGAAACCCCTGAAGCATAGGAATAACCCCGTTCAAAGAAATCGCTATTCAGCACTGCTACATGGATCAATGGAAGGTTCTTACGGTCTCAACTCTCAAGGAAACATCAAAGGAAAAGGTAGATAAGAAACGAGTGAGTGTTAGATGTACACATATTTTTTATTTTTTATTTGTTCCCTTCGTTTGTCGACTGATGGGAAGAAACATCATTTTTTGTAGGACCACTCTTGTTTTCGTATTTTATATATGCATTGTTGGCAATATTTTCTTTCGAAAACCATGAATATAGCTCGACCTACTTGTAGCATGGTTTTTGGCAGGGCAGATTCATGTCGTCTGCTGCCCGCTTAACGTTGATCAATGCCTTCTTGTCCAACCTTCCGATATACTCAATGGGCTTATTCCTCCTCTCGGATGGTACACACGAAGGTTTTGACAGACACAGATGCAGATTCTTCCGGGAGGGACAAGGGAACAAGAGAAAATATCATATGGTGGCCTGGGAGGACATTTGTAAACCCAAGGCCTGGGCGGGCTTGGTGTTATGAACACAAAGCTCATGAACCTCGCCCTTATGACAAAGTGGATTTGGAGAATGTTCACCGAAGATGACAACAAACTTCTTTGGCTTCGCTTGCTCAAGGCAAAATACCCCGTGAACCAATTCTTTTCTTCTTCCTTGGGAGGATCGCCTTTTGGCATAGCCTACACAAGCTTAAGGATATCTTCAAACGGGGCGAGATTCTCACCGGCAAAGCAACGTATGTACTTCCGGACAGATCATTGGACAGGTGACGCAGCCCTCGTGTGAGGTACGAGACTATTTCGCATTTGTGCTGACCCGGAGATCACAATTGTGCGTGCCTATGAGGGTGATGGGTGGCGCATCTTCTTTAGGCGTTCCTTTGGGGAAGAGGAAGTCGCTCTTTGGGTCCAAGGTGCAGGAATTGGAAGAGGTGGTTCCGGAAGGAAGAGACAAAGTTTCTGGAATTTGGAGAGCTCAGACGTTTCGCTTAAATCCCTATACAACATGTCACAAGGTCCTGCCGCTCCTTTCGTAATGCGATTTGGAAGAACAGGTTTCCCACGAAAATCAAAATCTTCTTGTGGCAAATGTCGAGAGGACGCCGCCCTCGAACGACCAAATACTCAAGCCAGGGGTCCTTCGATGGGCTGTGTGCCCTATGTGGACTCCTGAAAATGTTGACCATATCTTTTTCCGGTGTGTTCTTGCGAAATTCGTGCGGGCGGGGGTTAGGGACATGCTAGGAGTGACATGGGACCCCTCCTCTTTCTATGACTGGGAGGACTGCATTCATAATCTGAACTTCAAGTCCCAACGAACCCTACGCGTGTTATTTGCGGCCATTTGCGGGCGCTTGGAAAACGAGAAATAAATTTACCATCGAGGCAAAGTTTCCTAGTCAACTGCGCACCGCTTCTTCCTGATCGACTTAACTTGCATGTGGCGCCCCTTCAAAGGAGCAAGGACGAACCGATGATGCTCCAGCTGGAGGCGATGCTTAAGGATATCTTCGACCGGACATGCACTCCACCCCAACCTCGTCGTTCAACCTCTTAAGCTTTAGCACCACCTTTGTTCGTACCTTGAGTTGTATGTCGACACCTCCTGGCGAGTGGCTCGAAACGTTGCTTTATGTTTGTGGGGTGTGCTCTAAACTGTTGTATCCGTATTCGCCCGGCTTTATTAATTTAAAGTCAGACGCGTGCTCGAGCTACATGTAGCATGGTTTTTGAAAATTTTGAGAGCTGCATTTTGAAGTTCCAAAGAAAACGGAGATTAAATACGGGTGTCAACAATGTTGTGTTCTACCAACATTCAAATGTCCAAATCAAAATATCTTATATTTAAGGTTTTGCAACAACAAAAAAATCTGACATATATTTTCCAACATTTTGTAACTTCAAAATCTATCAGATTCTGTCATTTTTGTGCGGCCCGAATATAGGGTATCTCAATTTCAGATTTTACACTCTGGTAGAATAATACATTCTCTACATCTATTTTTTTAGATTTTTTATATTCTTTCAAAACTTGCGAAAGGCATGCTATAAATATTCTTTTGATTATCAAACAGAATCTTTAATGGTTTGACGTGCATACATACTAGTAATATAAAAATATAAAAGTTCTCGCCTTGTACACATTTTGTTGATTTTTTGGAATGAATACAACATTCAATTTGGTAGATAGAGTACTAAACATTTCATGGGAAACTTAAAGCAGCTTGCCAAACAAAGGCTAATAGAAAAAAGAATAGAGGTATGACAGGCATAACATCCACGATGGGGTTGAAATATGCATAAGCTTCGGGCAATTTGGCAAAGAAAAATCTAGCCGGATAAAGAACAGAATTATAAAAGGTACAGGTTAAACTAAGTAAATTAGGCATAACAAGTATTTCATTCTTGTTTAGTAAATAATTGGATTTTGATTGAGTTACTTTTCTAAAGGAAAAAAGGAGAAGGCAGATATTCAAGACACTTTTGGTGGGACGGAGGGAGTAAATCAAAAGTAAGAAAAAGTTATAACATGTTTCATGAGATGGAGTACTAAATAACGGCCATATGCATCTCTTCGATGCAGAGGCCGGGGTACCTCGCCCTCTATTTCGAGCAAAAATCAACTAGTTATATGAAACAATGGGTGTAAAAGTTAATCAAGAAGGGTGCCTTCATTGTGCTACGTTAACATTTGAGATACTTGTTAATTACATCCATATTCTGCAGTGGATAGAGTTACTAATTCAGGATTGCATTCACATACGGAGTATACTATGTGTAACACCCCAAAGTTCAATAAAAGAAAATTAGAAGAATTCCAGAAAGTAAAATTTCAAACCAACAAAAACTTTTTCTTACATATAGTACCATGCATAGGACTTGTGCATTTGAGTGATATGCCATGATGCTTGTTACCTGGTGCATATGCTAAACCCTAAAAACCCTAATGTGATCCAGTGAAGATCACAAAGAAAATAAAATAAAATAAAATCAATTGCTAAAACCCTAAAACCCTCACATAGACATTATGCCATTTTCATAAATCTTGACCCTAGACCAAATTGACCTTCACCATTAGTTGAAATACATTACTAAACTCATATTACAACTTTGTGAATCATAGAAACACCCATTAAATCAAATTCAAATAAAAATTGAGGTCACATAGAATAATGGTCAAATCTGCCCATTATAATCTGGTCACCACTTTGAGCCCCTGTATTTCAAAATTCTCAAACTAAAATCTTTCCACTCTTTGCATGTCATCCAAGACAACATCAAGATGAACACTTTTTGTAAAAACCACCATGCCAAATTATTTATAGATCCATAACTATGCTCACCCAAAGTGGCAACATTTTATTAAAATCAACAACCTCACACTTAGCATTTTTGAGAGTTCTTGGAATTTAAAAATTCCACCATCACCTCAAAACCTCTCTGGTCATGTACAACTTATATCAACACTCACAATTCAAAAACTTTCACCATTTGAATATTTTCGAATTTGGTTATTTTTGCATTTTACAAATTTGGGCACTATTTGCAACTATTGCAAATAGTGATCTACCTCAACCTAATCTACCCAAACCTAACCTACTGGTTCCCCTGGTCCCCTCTCTCACAAACACCAACATAAAAACCCTAGGAGGAGAGGCATTGCAAGCATGGCATGGCCATGCCGGCCACATGCCGGCCATGCCGCACCACCTCCTCTCTCCTTCACCCCCAACCATGGCCACCATGCCCTTGCCCTCCACCTCACCTCACTGGACCCTCTAGCACCGGCCATTGTCGAGGAGGAGCTCGACACCGGCCAGACAAGCACGCGTCCATGGCGCCCTGGACGCCGCTCGCGTCGCGCGTGTGCCCGACGCGGACACACCCTGGCCACGTGCCGCGCCACCACCCTGAGCACGCCCTGGCCCCCCTGACTAGCCGTTGAGCACGCACACGCCACCACGACGCCGCCAGACACGCGCCCAGCCCCAACCCGTGCTCGCCGCCGCCGGAGACGACGAAGAGATCCCGCCACTGCCGCGCAGATGCTCGCACGCGCCCGACAAAGTTAGGCACCGCCCAGCGTCGCCATTGACGCTCAGAGGACCGCCTGGACATGCTGAACAGCCCTGCGTCGTCGCCTAGCCCGTTAGCTCGCCGGAGACGCCGCGCCCGTGTCGACCACCTCACTGCCCCGCCCCCCTCACACGATTCTATAAATAGAGCGTTCCCTGGACCAAACCAGGCACACCATTCCACTCCCCTCTCTTCACCGCTCCTCCTCACACCATTAGCCACGCCAATCGTCGCCGGAGTCGCCGCAATCGCCAGCTCGGAGCCGCGGAAGCTCTGGAGGAATCGCCGTCGATCCAGGCCGCCTCAAGCTCCGCCACTGCTACAGGCTGCCTCCCCATCGTCAACAACGTCGCCCTGAACCTCGCCGCCGGCCGCCGGACCTCTGGTTAGCCCTCCGACCCCCTAGGCTCGCCGGAGCAGCGACGGCATCTCGTCGCCGTCGACGATGCATGTGAGCCGTTGGATCGTGTTCTGATCCAACGCGCCACAGCTCGCGTACCGTTTCGGGGCGAAACACCCACTGACGGGTGGCCCCCGCTGGCAGGCAGCCCACGCGTGCGTGGACGCGTGGTGGGCTGGCTTGGGCCCTTTTTAATTCGTTTGGCCCGTTAGCTTTTCCCGCCGGCCCTTTTTATTCAAATTTCATTTAAATAATTTAGTTGAATTACCCCACTGGACCCAACTTTGAAATTGCATAGAAATTGTTTGGCTTGGCCAAATTTAACAAATTTTATATATTCGGAAAGCTATTAAAATTATCTACAATATGCCACTGGTCTCATGACCAGATTCGTTGTAGAATTAATTCGACAAAAATAACAAGGCAGGGACTTTTCCCTACTCAATTAATTATTAAAAATCAAATAAAATAGATATTAAGTTAGTTCCAACTCTGGTAGTTCACATATTACTTACACTAATTGATTATGCAATAAAATGGTGTGGTCACCTTGCATGATCATGCCTTAGTTTAAGTAGTGGACAATATGGCTATTTTTCCCTAAGTGGTATTGTCCAAAAATATTAGTAAATCATATGGGAGCTTTTCTTCCATTTAAATTCTGTCATGAACAATCCAATATGAGGTGAAGCCTCTGATCATAAAAAAATCTCATATGGTTTGTTGATGATATTAAATTATTACCATGTTAGAATTAAATTGTATGGGGTGCTACACCCCATTTAAATCATTTTCTCCAAATGATAAGTGTGAAGAGGTTGACTTGGGTCAACCTAGGTCACATATTATACATAAGAGAAATTAAATCCTAAAAAGATAATGAGAGGAAATTATTTCTCTGAATAATTCAAAAGTAACATTTAAGATTATTATGAGAGGAAATTATTTTTCCTAATTAATAAGAAAAACCCATCCACAAACATAATAGTGATATGTGATGCTAGTTTAATTTGTGTGAATCATGTGTGTGCTTAGTTTAGTAAATAGATTGGTGTGATGATTGTGTATCCCGTATTCGTATTTTAGACGCTAGTACCGAGGAGTACCCAGAGGAGGAGGAGGTCTACTGTCAGGAAGAAGAAGACCACTTTGACCAGTTTCCCAACCAAGGCAAGATAATACTCTTGCAAGTGTTAGCTCATCCTGAGCCAAGCACCACCCATTTACTTTATATTATGAGCCTAATTCCCAGTTTTATGTTAAGTTTTACTTACTGTTATTTTGTACTATTGATTCGTAATTCCATAGGGTAAATGTTAGATTAGTACAAGAGTATCAAAGTTAGCCTAGGAGCAAAGCAAATTACTTAGCACCCCTCATCCTTAGATGCTAGTGCTAAATTAAACATGACTACTCTAGATGGGAACATGTGTGGTGAAATGTTGAAATGACTTTTGAAGGTGAATATGACCAAGAGAAGATGGTGATTTTTGATTAAAAACTAGTATTGGTTTGGATGCGATACCTTTCCAATTATGGAGTACCCCCACAATACCTGATTATGGGTAGGGCTTAACTAGAAGTTTATGTATCTTAGTATGAGTTCCCTCTGAACACACATCATAGGGGTTATGCCGAGGCTGCCTCCGTTGTTGGTGAATGATGTGAATTGAAGGTGAATTGTACGGCCAAGCCCTGTGCAGTTCCCAGGATGACAGTTGGTCATCACTGGGAGGCCAAGCTCATGGGGAGAGGTGCTCATACTAGGGTTAGTAAATGAAAGGTTATGGTTGATGATCCGCGTACTGTGTTACGATGATTCGGGGAAATCCCGACGGATGAAATCAAATGTTGTGGCACAAGTGTGCAACCTCTGCAGAGTGTAAATCTATTCGAATAGCCGTGTCCACGGTTACGGACGGTTGGAAAGGCCATACAGTTTCCAGTATTAGAATTTGATCATGTGGTTGAAATGAATGGTGAATGGTGACTTGATTATATTGAAAACACAACAGAGTTGTGGGAATGACACTAATGTTCCCACTTGAGTTAGTTAGTATATGAATAAGTCTTTAGTAAATACTTGTGAACTAAAACTAGCTTATGCAAAGAAACTAGAGCTTAGCACCCCCTTACTAGAAATGTTAGCACTTACACTAGTATTAGTTTGCGAGTACATCAAGTACTCACGGCTGTGTCCCTGGCTATTCAAATGGCCAGACTATGAAGAGGAGCAGCAGTACGAGGAGGACGGTCAGCAGGAAGTCTACAACAACTAGGAGTCTGCTAACGTCAAGCGTTGGCCTGTGGACTATAGAGTCCTTGTATCTTACGCTTCCGCTATGAACTTATGTTTGTTCGTTGACCAGTTCGTTGATCGCTAGATCAACTATTTGTGTAATATGGATCATGTGATTCCAATTTGTAAGACTTTATGAGTTGTAATGAATGATGACTGTGATACTTAACTATTATGCCTCGCAACAACAATATTCCTGGGATTGCGATGTATGACATAATAGGCATCCGGACTTAAAAATCCGGGTGTTGACAAGTTGGTATCAGAGCCATTGTTTGACCTTAGGAGACCCTAGTTTAGAATGGACGTTCCGAAAAATTTAGTTTCTAAAACAAATTGAGTGAATACTTGGGAAAAACTTACTCATTCTCTTTTCTACCGGATCTTTTCAAAAATGATGACCATGCTCTTCTTTTTAAATACATCTAAAATATTGCCACACTTAGTCACATCTCTAACTTACTCATCCATTTCACTTTCAGATGGAGCCCTACGTCCAGACGGAGACCTACGATCTGGAGAACGGAGGAAGTCTGGTGTTCGAGCGCGACTTGTACCTTGTGTCCGAGAGGCTCGAACGTCCACCTCCCAAGTTCCATGGAGTCCGGATCCACGACACCCCCACCGGGGAACAGCAGTGGATGATCACCGCTGACTTGAAGGGAAGTTCGGAGCCTCCCGTCTCGGAGAGGATCCTTTTCTCCTTCAAGGCATGCAACTGGCCGGACGGGCTTGCTCACGCTCTTCAGGAGGGACTTGCTCGGGTGTGCGGACAGCACATCGCCGCACTCCGGGGAAGCCGCTTCGCCTACTTCGCCAGGCACGACACCATGGGAGAACCCATGGCACCCTCTTCGCACCCGGTGCTCATGATTCATGTGGGGCATCTGGACTTGATGCTTCATGAGACCCGGAAGGACCTGGAGCGGACGCGGGTTCACAACCAGCACGCCCAGATGACTGTGGCTCACCATGCCGAAGCTATCCGGATGCTCGCCAAGGACCGCAAGTTACTCCGCCTGCAGCGCGCCAAGAAGGATGCCACTATCCGCCGCCTTCGCGAGAAGATCCGCACTTTGGAGGTGACTGTTCGTACCCAGCAGGACCAGATCCAGGAGCTGGAGGAGGATGGAGAGGACATTCAGGGAGGTGATGACTTCCTGAGTGACGACAACGACTTTGAGGATGATGAGTTCACTGATGAGGAGGACTACGCGTTTCTGGAGCCCGAGGAGGATGGGATCATCACCATCGATGTGGACATTGATATCGAGGGGTAGTTGCACTAGATCACATGTGTAGGAATGGCTTGTACCCCGTCCTTTGTATCGTAGCATGAAGGGTTCTTAAAACCCTGGGTATGAGTATGTATCCGGTCCCTTGTATCGTAGAAGGAAGAAGAAGGGTTCTTAAAACCCTTAGTGTGTTAGCTTGTAATCTGTGATGCTTGCTATGAATGAATGAATGTTTGTGTGTTATATGCATCATCACAAGTCTTTAAAGTTTAAAAGTTACCCAAAAATAAGCCATAGAAAATTCCCTCTTATCTCATGATCTATCTATCTGTTCAGATGGCTCACCGCAACTCAGATGCGATGATGCAACTACTACAGACCCTGATGGCAGACAGGGAGACAGATCGAGCTGAACGTCAAGCCAGCCTCGCAGCACTGCAACAGTTAGCCAACAACCAGCAGGGCCATGGACACCATGACCATCCAGGATCCAAACTCAAGAATTTCCAAAACACCAACCCACCTGTTTTCAGCAAGACTGAAGAGCCCTTAGATGCAGATGATTGGCTGCAAACAATGGAAAATAACTTGGAAGTAGCTGGAGTGGATGAGAATGAGAAAGTGCTGTTTGCTACGCACTACTTAGCAGGACCAGCAAGAGCTTGGTGGACCAGCGCCCGTGCATTAAATGCCGGACAGATGATGACTTGGGCTGACTTTAAGCTCAAGTTTAGCAAGTACCATGTACCACCAGGTTTGATCAAGAAGATGAGGGATGAATTCCGGGAACTGAAGCAAGGCCGGATGTCGGTGGTAGAATACCGCGACAGGTTCCTCACCCTGTCAAGGTACGCCCCCGATGAAACTGACACCAATGAGAAAAGGAAGGAGAGATTCCTGAACGGCCTGCACGACGAGATGCAGACAGTACTGGTCAACATCCCCTTTGCTGACCTTGAAGCCTTAGTGGATTCTTCCATCCAAATGGAAGGCAAGTTGCACCAGGCCAATGAAAACCGCAAGCGCCGCATGATGAATCAGAGTGGGCCCAGCAATGCCCCGAGATACCGCCCTAGCTCAAGCAGTGGATTCGCCCCCAGAAACAACAAGCCCCAGAACCAAGTGTCGCGCCCCGGATTTCAGAACCGGAGCGGAGGAAACCCAAGGCCAGGAGGCCCCCACCACAACAGCAACAACCCCAACTCCTATGTGCACCACAACAGCAACTTCAACCGCGCTCCGCCGCGAGCCCCCAACACCAACAACAACAACACCAACACTGCACCAAGGACCGGGAGCAATGCTATTCCGGTTGGAACCAAGGACAAGTCCACAATCACCTGCTATGAATGTGGAGTGGTGGGACACTTCTCCAATGAGTGCCCCAAAAGGCTGGCCAAGCTCGCCGGCAACACCGCTGCACCTGCTCAGCAGCAACGCCGTGTCTCCACCGGCAAGAAGTTCGCCCCCAACAACCCGCACAACCGCGGAGGTCGCCTCTACCACATGAACGCCGAGGAAGCCCAGGAAGCTCCAGATGTGGTGCTGGGTATGTTCTCTGTTAACTCAATACCAGCAAGAGTGTTGTTTGATTCCGGAGCATCACATTCATTTGTTACCGAAGATTTTGTGAGCACTAGTAAGATTCAACCAATCAGCTTGAAACATGTCATGATAGTTCAAATACCTGGATCAACAACTAAAGCTAGAAAATTTTGCAAAGAAGTACCCATCAGAATTCAAGAAATAATGTTTTTTGCAAACTTAATTGTTCTGGGAACAAAAGGATTGGAAGTAGTACTAGGAATGGATTGGATGGCGAAACATCATGGATTGATAGACTGCGCCAGGAAGGCCATCACCATGACTAGTAGCACCGGAATAACACTAGAACATGTGTCTGAAAAACTCCCCAGAAATTTCACTTGCAACCAAGGAGTAGCCAAACCAACTCTGGATCAGATCAGGGTCGTTTGTCGATACGCTGATGTGTTTCCGGATGATCTACCCGGTATGCCCCCGGATCGGGATATCGAGTTTATCATCGAGTTAATTCCTGGAACAGGACCGATAGCCCAGAGAGCCTATAGCATGAACCCGGCAGAATTGAGAGAACTGAAGAAGCAACTGGATGATATGTTGCACAAGGGTCTGATTCGACCAAGTTCGTCGCCTTGGAGATCACCAGTTTTATTTGTGGATAAGAAAGATGGTGCCAATCGGTTATGTACGGATTATCGTAAACTTAACGATGTCACCATCAAAAACAAATACCCCTTGCCAAAGATAGAAGATCTGTTTGACCAGCTAGCCGGTGCCACAGTATTCTCCAAGATTGACCTTAGGACTGGCTACCATCAACTGAAGATCCGTGCAACGGATATCCCAAAGACTGCCTTCACCACCAGATATGGACTGTATGAGTACAATGTCATGTCATTTGGATTGACCAATGCCCCCGCCTATTTCATGAACCTCATGAACAAGGTCTTCATGAACTTTTTGGATAAGTTTGTCGTTGTTTTCATCGATGACATTCTTATCTACTCCAAAACCGAAGAGGAACATGAACAACACTTGGAAATAATCCTAGAAACCCTGAGGCAGCACAAGTTATATGCCAAGTTCAGTAAGTGTGAGTTTTGGTTGAAGGAGGTAGGATTCCTGGGACATATCTTGTCCGCAGGAGGAATTGCCGTAGATCCCGCCAAGATCAAGACTGTCACAGAATGGAAAGCCCCAACCACTCAGACCGAGGTCCGCGCATTTCTCGGATTAGCGGGATATTACCGCCGATTCGTTGAAGGATTTTCCAGCATAGCCCGACCTATGACTCAACTGCTGAAGAAGGACAAGAAGTTTGAATGGACTGCCAAGTGTGAAGAAAGTTTCCAACAGCTCAAGAACAGATTGACCACAGCCCCAATATTGATCATGCCGGATATCACCAAGCCATTTGATGTCTACTGTGATGCGTCCAAGATTGGTCTTGGATGTGTGTTGATGCAAGGAGGCAAAGTGATATCATACCTGTCCCGGCAACTGAAACAGCATGAGCAGAACTACCCAACCCATGACCTCGAACTCGCAGCCGTAGTGTTAGCCCTGAAAGTTTGGCGTCATTACCTCATGGGTAATCGATGCGAAATCTATTCTGATCACAAGAGCCTGAAGTATATCTTCACCCAGAAGGAGCTGAACATGAGGCAACGCAGATGGTTAGAGTTAATCAAGGATTATGATATGGAGATCCACTATCACCCCGGCAAGGCCAATGTAGTAGCAGATGCCCTGAGTAGACTGCCTTGTCAGTTAAACTCCATGATAGCAAAGGAACAGCCTAGCCTACACCAAGAGTTTGAGCACTTCAGAATGGAGCTCGTTAGTGAAGGATACCTAGCCAGCATAGAACTGCAGCCTACTTTGGTTGGACAGATCAAAGAAGCCCAGACGGGAAATGCCAGCATTGACGGAATCAAGAGTCAGATAGCTGCAGGAAAGGCACCAGGATTCACCATCGATGAAGAAGGAGTACTTTGGTACAACGGTCGCCTGTGTGTACCGTCAGATTCAGAATTGAAGCAAGTCATACTGAAGGAAGCTCACGACACCCTGTATTCCATTCACCCCGGCGGTACCAAGATGTACCAGGATTTGAAGGAACAATTCTGGTGGCATGGAATGAAGAGAGAAATTGGAAGCTACATCGCCAAGTGTGACATCTGTCAGCGAGTCAAAGCAGAACATCAACGACCCGCAGGACTGTTGCAACCCTTACAGATTCCTGAGTGGAAATGGGATTCTGTGGGGATGGACTTTATCACGGGATTGCCCAAATCTAGCAGAGGAAATGACTCCATTTGGGTTGTCATTGATAGGTTGACCAAGGTTGCACACTTCATCCCTGTCAAGACCACCTACCAAGGCCCAAAGTTAGCTGAGTTATACATCTCAAGGATAGTAGCCCTGCATGGAACCCCTAAGTCAATTGTGTCAGATAGAGGATCACAGTTCACCTCAAGATTCTGGCAGAAAGTGCATGAAGGACTAGGAACCCGTCTAAACTTATCACCCGCAGACTGACGGACAGACTGAGAGAGTCAACCAGATACTGGAAGATATGTTGAGAGCTTGTGTACTGGAGTATGGATCCAAGTGGGAAGATTGTCTGCCTTACGCAGAATTCTCTTACAACAACAGTTATCAAGCCAGCTTACAGATGGCCCCCTTTGAAGCCCTGTACGGAAGAAAATGCCGTACCCCTCTGAACTGGTCGGAAGTAGGAGAAAGCCAAGTCTTCGGCCCAGATGTTCTGCGAGAAGCGGAAGAGAAGGTGCACAAGATCCGCGAGTACCTCAAGACAGCGCAGTCAAGACAGAAGAGCTACGCCGACAAGAGACGCCGAGAGATGACCTTTGAGATCGGAGACTTCGTCTATCTCAAGGTGTCACCCCTCAAGGGAATGCAGAGATTCCAGCTGAAAGGAAAGCTCGCACCCCGATATGTCGGACCTTTCAAAGTTCTGAGTCGCCGAGGCGAAGTGTCTTATCAACTGGAACTCCCTGAAGAAATGGCAGCTGTGCACAACGTGTTCCACATCTCACTCCTCCGGAAGTGCCTTGAAGTCCCCGAGAAGACGGAGGTATTCAAGAACATCGATCATCGATCGGTGGATATCAACACTGACTTGACATACCGCGAAGTGCCTATCCGCATCCTGGAGGAAGCCTACAGAACCACCCGCACCCGAAGTATCAAGTTTCTGAAGATACAGTGGAGCAACCATACCGAAGATGAAGCCACTTGGGAGCGGGAGGAAGACATGAAGAAAGAATACCCAGATCTCTTTAGTACCTAATTTTCTTTTAGATCTCGGGACGAGATCTTTTGTAAGGGGGAAGGGTTTGTAACACCCCAAAGTTCAATAAAAGAAAATTAGAAGAATTCCAGAAAGTAAAATTTCAAACCAACAAAAACTTTTTCTTACATATAGTACCATGCATAGGACTTGTGCATTTGAGTGATATGCCATGATGCTTGTTACCTGGTGCATATGCTAAACCCTAAAAACCCTAATGTGATCCAGTGAAGATCACAAAGAAAATAAAATAAAATAAAATCAATTGCTAAAACCCTAAAACCCTCACATAGACATTATGCCATTTTCATAAATCTTGACCCTAGACCAAATTGACCTTCACCATTAGTTGAAATACATTACTAAACTCATATTACAACTTTGTGAATCATAGAAACACCCATTAAATCAAATTCAAATAAAAATTGAGGTCACATAGAATAATGGTCAAATCTGCCCATTATAATCTGGTCACCACTTTGAGCCCCTGTATTTCAAAATTCTCAAACTAAAATCTTTCCACTCTTTGCATGTCATCCAAGACAACATCAAGATGAACACTTTTTGTAAAAACCACCATGCCAAATTATTTATAGATCCATAACTATGCTCACCCAAAGTGGCAACATTTTATTAAAATCAACAACCTCACACTTAGCATTTTTGAGAGTTCTTGGAATTTAAAAATTCCACCATCACCTCAAAACCTCTCTGGTCATGTACAACTTATATCAACACTCACAATTCAAAAACTTTCACCATTTGAATATTTTCGAATTTGGTTATTTTTGCATTTTACAAATTTGGGCACTATTTGCAACTATTGCAAATAGTGATCTACCTCAACCTAATCTACCCAAACCTAACCTACTGGTTCCCCTGGTCCCCTCTCTCACAAACACCAACATAAAAACCCTAGGAGGAGAGGCATTGCAAGCATGGCATGGCCATGCCGGCCACATGCCGGCCATGCCGCACCACCTCCTCTCTCCTTCACCCCCAACCATGGCCACCATGCCCTTGCCCTCCACCTCACCTCACTGGACCCTCTAGCACCGGCCATTGTCGAGGAGGAGCTCGACACCGGCCAGACAAGCACGCGTCCATGGCGCCCTGGACGCCGCTCGCGTCGCGCGTGTGCCCGACGCGGACACACCCTGGCCACGTGCCGCGCCACCACCCTGAGCACGCCCTGGCCCCCCTGACTAGCCGTTGAGCACGCACACGCCACCACGACGCCGCCAGACACGCGCCCAGCCCCAACCCGTGCTCGCCGCCGCCGGAGACGACGAAGAGATCCCGCCACTGCCGCGCAGATGCTCGCACGCGCCCGACAAAGTTAGGCACCGCCCAGCGTCGCCATTGACGCTCAGAGGACCGCCTGGACATGCTGAACAGCCCTGCGTCGTCGCCTAGCCCGTTAGCTCGCCGGAGACGCCGCGCCCGTGTCGACCACCTCACTGCCCCGCCCCCCTCACACGATTCTATAAATAGAGCGTTCCCTGGACCAAACCAGGCACACCATTCCACTCCCCTCTCTTCACCGCTCCTCCTCACACCATTAGCCACGCCAATCGTCGCCGGAGTCGCCGCAATCGCCAGCTCGGAGCCGCGGAAGCTCTGGAGGAATCGCCGTCGATCCAGGCCGCCTCAAGCTCCGCCACTGCTACAGGCTGCCTCCCATCGTCAACAACGTCGCCCTGAACCTCGCCGCCGGCCGCCGGACCTCTGGTTAGCCCTCCGACCCCCTAGGCTCGCCGGAGCAGCGACGGCATCTCGTCGCCGTCGACGATGCATGTGAGCCGTTGGATCGTGTTCTGATCCAACGCGCCACAGCTCGCGTACCGTTTCGGGGCGAAACACCCACTGACGGGTGGCCCCCGCTGGCAGGCAGCCCACGCGTGCGTGGACGCGTGGTGGGCTGGCTTGGGCCCTTTTTAATTCGTTTGGCCCGTTAGCTTTTCCCGCCGGCCCTTTTTATTCAAATTTCATTTAAATAATTTAGTTGAATTACCCCACTGGACCCAACTTTGAAATTGCATAGAAATTGTTTGGCTTGGCCAAATTTAACAAATTTTATATATTCGGAAAGCTATTAAAATTATCTACAATATGCCACTGGTCTCATGACCAGATTCGTTGTAGAATTAATTCGACAAAAATAACAAGGCAGGGACTTTTCCCTACTCAATTAATTATTAAAAATCAAATAAAATAGATATTAAGTTAGTTCCAACTCTGGTAGTTCACATATTACTTACACTAATTGATTATGCAATAAAATGGTGTGGTCACCTTGCATGATCATGCCTTAGTTTAAGTAGTGGACAATATGGCTATTTTTCCCTAAGTGGTATTGTCCAAAAATATTAGTAAATCATATGGGAGCTTTTCTTCCATTTAAATTCTGTCATGAACAATCCAATATGAGGTGAAGCCTCTGATCATAAAAAAATCTCATATGGTTTGTTGATGATATTAAATTATTACCATGTTAGAATTAAATTGTATGGGGTGCTACACCCCATTTAAATCATTTTCTCCAAATGATAAGTGTGAAGAGGTTGACTTGGGTCAACCTAGGTCACATATTATACATAAGAGAAATTAAATCCTAAAAAGATAATGAGAGGAAATTATTTCTCTGAATAATTCAAAAGTAACATTTAAGATTATTATGAGAGGAAATTATTTTTCCTAATTAATAAGAAAAACCCATCCACAAACATAATAGTGATATGTGATGCTAGTTTAATTTGTGTGAATCATGTGTGTGCTTAGTTTAGTAAATAGATTGGTGTGATGATTGTGTATCCCGTATTCGTATTTTAGACGCTAGTACCGAGGAGTACCCAGAGGAGGAGGAGGTCTACTGTCAGGAAGAAGAAGACCACTTTGACCAGTTTCCCAACCAAGGCAAGATAATACTCTTGCAAGTGTTAGCTCATCCTGAGCCAAGCACCACCCATTTACTTTATATTATGAGCCTAATTCCCAGTTTTATGTTAAGTTTTACTTACTGTTATTTTGTACTATTGATTCGTAATTCCATAGGGTAAATGTTAGATTAGTACAAGAGTATCAAAGTTAGCCTAGGAGCAAAGCAAATTACTTAGCACCCCTCATCCTTAGATGCTAGTGCTAAATTAAACATGACTACTCTAGATGGGAACATGTGTGGTGAAATGTTGAAATGACTTTTGAAGGTGAATATGACCAAGAGAAGATGGTGATTTTTGATTAAAAACTAGTATTGGTTTGGATGCGATACCTTTCCAATTATGGAGTACCCCCACAATACCTGATTATGGGTAGGGCTTAACTAGAAGTTTATGTATCTTAGTATGAGTTCCCTCTGAACACACATCATAGGGGTTATGCCGAGGCTGCCTCCGTTGTTGGTGAATGATGTGAATTGAAGGTGAATTGTACGGCCAAGCCCTGTGCAGTTCCCAGGATGACAGTTGGTCATCACTGGGAGGCCAAGCTCATGGGGAGAGGTGCTCATACTAGGGTTAGTAAATGAAAGGTTATGGTTGATGATCCGCGTACTGTGTTACGATGATTCGGGGAAATCCCGACGGATGAAATCAAATGTTGTGGCACAAGTGTGCAACCTCTGCAGAGTGTAAATCTATTCGAATAGCCGTGTCCACGGTTACGGACGGTTGGAAAGGCCATACAGTTTCCAGTATTAGAATTTGATCATGTGGTTGAAATGAATGGTGAATGGTGACTTGATTATATTGAAAACACAACAGAGTTGTGGGAATGACACTAATGTTCCCACTTGAGTTAGTTAGTATATGAATAAGTCTTTAGTAAATACTTGTGAACTAAAACTAGCTTATGCAAAGAAACTAGAGCTTAGCACCCCCTTACTAGAAATGTTAGCACTTACACTAGTATTAGTTTGCGAGTACATCAAGTACTCACGGCTGTGTCCCTGGCTATTCAAATGGCCAGACTATGAAGAGGAGCAGCAGTACGAGGAGGACGGTCAGCAGGAAGTCTACAACAACTAGGAGTCTGCTAACGTCAAGCGTTGGCCTGTGGACTATAGAGTCCTTGTATCTTACGCTTCCGCTATGAACTTATGTTTGTTCGTTGACCAGTTCGTTGATCGCTAGATCAACTATTTGTGTAATATGGATCATGTGATTCCAATTTGTAAGACTTTATGAGTTGTAATGAATGATGACTGTGATACTTAACTATTATGCCTCGCAACAACAATATTCCTGGGATTGCGATGTATGACATAATAGGCATCCGGACTTAAAAATCCGGGTGTTGACACTATGTTTGCTGATGACTGATTAGTACTAATTCGTTGCAAGCAACGGTTCATTCATATTCAGATAAAGGATGTGATCGTTAAGTCATATACTTATGAAAGTCCTTATGCATCTCTCTGATGCAGATGGCGGGGGTCTCTCGTCCTCCTTTTGGAGCAAAAATCAATTAGTTATATATGAAACAATGGGTGTAAAAGGTTATCAAAAAGGGTGCCTTCATAGTGCTACCTTATCTTTTGAGATACTGGTTAATTACATCCATATTCTGCAGTGGCGTAGAATTACTAATTCAGGAATGCAATCACATACTGAGCATACTATGTTTGTTGGTGACTAATTAGTACTAATTCATTGCAAGCAACGGTTCATTCATATTCAGCAAAAGGCGGTGTGATCATTAAGTCATTTATGAAAGGTAAAATATAAACAAGGTAGTTCATGAATAACTTCATTGATTAAGGCAGTGTATCATGCAATGCAACATAAGGACTGAAAAAATACCATTTGCGGTGTCCCAGCAGTACGTCCAGCCCCTAATTTCGTCCACCGCAAAAACTTGGCCACCGAGTTCAATGGCATCACAGAACGCCGGCACAATTTGTTCAGGTGTAGGGTTCTTCAGCATTCTCCAGTCGCCACCCCCTTCAAGGTAGAAAATCCTTTTGTCGAACAAGGCGATGAGCTTGTAATCTGCGTACCTCCCACCTTTTGTGGGCACTTGGCAGATTACAATCTTCAACAAATTAATTGCTCGACTCCAGCAAAGATAGTATAACCAATCTTTAGTAGCAGGTTGATATGTAACACCATGACCAATCTTCGGATCAGGTGGGGATGGAAGGGGGATATGTCGCTCGGTGTAGACGTTCACAAGGCACCACTGGCACCCACGATGATCGGCGGCGGCGATCCAGTCGCCGTTCGCGCCAAGCCATTTTCTGTCGTGCATGAACGGCAGGGTGACAGAACGGCGAGGATGGTCGAGGGGCACCAGGTCGTACACGGTATCATGCAGACGAGATGTTCTCGCCACGTCCCAGTGTTCATCGAACCAATAAGCAGGCGGAGGCATCAGCAGGCAGGGTTCATCCCAATGGTGCATCTTACCTTCATCCTTGCTGATCTGGTCGTAGAGCTCCCTGGAACATGCGGCAAGTCGGACGGTGTAGGTAACGTCCAGATGCGCAGCGATGAGGTCGATGTTGTCGCCGGTGAGAGCCTCCAAGTGGCCGTCCCCGCCGCCCCGGCAAAGCCTAGAATATTCCATCACGTGAAGATGGATTTAGGTGGATGGCGGATGCAACTGCGCTTGGGGTTTTCGGAGGAGAGGGCGAGCGCTATGGAAGGAACGATGCGGCGCGCGGCCGGCTGGGGTGAGGAGAGAAAGGTATAGTACTAGTGATGCGGCGTGGTGGGGATCGAGATCCTGCGCGTGCGCGTGATTCTGCGAGGGTGAAGAAAAAGATGATAGACATGCAAGGGGCAAAACCTAGGCAGTACTCTAGGCTGCTGCTGCTGCGACTGGGCGCCGATTTGACAGTTGGTAGATGGTAGACTAGCACGCCACCCATCTATAAATTTGCGACGACGTTTGGTGCAGTGATGTCTCGTCACATCAGCTTGAGCAGAGAGGGCTTTTTTTACAGTTTCCATTACGATATATTTTTCGCCGATAATCGTAGTACTCTATGCCAGAGACACGTACCTTAACACGTGGGCAGCATGCAACCGCGCGAGCACCAAAATGAAATGAGAGATGTTTTAGAGCAGAACTTCATTTTCAATGCCTTTCCTAGCTTGGTTTGGAGGAGCTTCAGTGACTTGATGCTTCCAAGTCTCATTGTGACTAGGTGCCACCATCTACCATCTTTCGAGATCCAACGTTCCAAACTATCTGTTATTTCGAAGCTAAAAAAGAAAAAACTATTCAGAAAATTTTGAAAAAAATCCAGTAATATGTAGATGCCTTGTTTTAAAATCTATGAATATTTCATCCCATTCGGATGACTAGCTTGTGATTAAATAGCTTCTTACGTATTCGAGCACTAGTTTAAACTAAATATTATTTGCTCACAAACCTATGATTCAAATCGAATGAAACTCCACCAAAATATAAATCGAAATATGCATGATTTACTGCAATGTGAGCGGATAATTCAATCCCACGAAAAGACAATATGCTCCAAGACCAGTAATCTCTTCCCTAGCTTATCTGAACATAACTGACAGTGTCCTTAGAGAACATCTTGCAGCCTCAGTAAAGCCTCAGGTATGAACAAGAAGCATACTGCCATCTACAGATCACGCTAAGAACCACAACCCAGGATCATCCTCATAGCCTATATCATCAAGGTTTCCCTCCAAAATGCTTATGTTTTTGGAAAGTTTTCTTGACGATAGGGAAGATTCTGAAGGGCTTAGATTCGCTACAATAGCAACAAATGGAAAATTTTCGCCGCTAAAAAGAGTATCCCGCCATTTTAATATACACTTACTAGTAGTTGATCAATTGTGCATTGCAAAACACAAAGTTCAGATCAAATGTGCAACATACCAACAGAAAGTTAACTAGCAGTTTTACGAGCACATGGCGATATTAAGGTGATGAAGCAGTTAACTAGCAGAACAAGATCTCCTACTCAGGGACGCTCTTGGTGGACGCCGAGATATAGGTCGCTAGCTGTGCACGGAGATCCTCCTTCTCCTTGATAATCGCCTTAAGGACGGCGGTTTGTCCGCGCATTAGCACCCTCGAGATCTGCCTCTTGAGCTTTAATTTCAACTTCTGTTCCATGAGATACTTGATGAGGTTGCTTCCAGTATCCATCCATGTGACGCTCTTGTTGTTCAGTTCCACCCAGTAGGCGTTCTGCTGCTTAAGCATGTCGACGCATTGCGCAAGATGAAAGGAGATCTCCTTCTCAGACGCCAAAACTCTGTGAAGACGATCACACTCCAGGGTGAGGGAGTGTTCATTCTCCAGCTGGCTGCCTATGTGGGCCTTGTTCTCCTCCTTTTGCTACAACAATCATTGTATGAAAAAAAAGAAATCAACCCATTCATATATGAGTATTAATTACCCGCAAACAATAGGACTACTAATTTCTAGCATGGATATTGATAAAGGAATGGACAACACTCGGACGCTCCACAAATACCACAGGGTTCATCAACACATAATTAATCGGAAAGCAGTGATTACATAAACTATAAAAAAACAAGTGGACAGAGGCATACAGCCTACCTGGCTTGGCCGGGAAACGGGGCCGAACTTAGCTTCGGACGGCCGGACTTGGGGCGCCACCGTCGTTGTGGTTACCGGGGAGACATTTGAACCGCCGGCCCTGTGAGATGTAAATAAATGTAAAAACGGTTAGAAAATAAGAATCAACTGAAGGACACCCCGCTAGAAACTTACCCGGACGAACCCTCGCCCTTGATGGTGGTGTTTGCATCATCATCATTCATCAATGTGACGCTCTGGTTATGCAGTTCCACACAAACGCGGTTCTGCTCATTAAGCCTGTCGAGCTCGGCAGTAAAGGTATTGATGCCTTGCTGAAGATTATGGCAGATCTTGTTCTCGGACGCCAAATCTACGTGAACAGGCTCAAACTCTGGGGTGAGGGAGAGTTCATTCCCCAGCTGGCTGCCTATGTGGGCCATGTTCACCTCCATTTGCTGGCACGATCATTGTATGGAACAAAAAAGAATCCAACCAATTCATATATGAGTAATTACACGCAAAAAAATAGGAGTACTACTAATTTCTAGCACAGATCTTGATACAGGAATGGACATCACATGGACGCTCCACAAATATCACAGTGTTCATCAACACATAATTAAAAGGAAAGCCGTGATTACATAAACTACTCCATCCTATCCCTTTTAGTAGTAGTAGTAAACACGGATTTAGTAAAGTTGTATTCTCCCTATGATCCCTTTTAGTTGACTCGGATTTAGTACAAAGTTGTACTAAATTTGAGTCAAATAAAATGGATCGGAGGGAGTACTAAATCTGAGTCTATTAAAATGGATTGGAGGGAGTATTAAAAAAAAGTGGATAGAGGCATACAGCCTACCTGGCTTGGCCGTGAAACGGGGCCGAACTCAGCTTCCGACGACCGGACTTGGGGCGCCACCGTCGTGGGGGTTACCGGGTAGACGTTTGAACCGCCGGCCCTGTGAGATGTAAATAAATGGAAAAAACAGTTAGAAAATAAGAATGAACTGGAGGACACGCCACTAGAAACCTACCCGGACGAACCCTCGCCCACTGGCTCGCTCTCCATCGAATAGAGGATAGACTGCTCTGCGAGAATGCTCAGGCGATCATAAGTGGCCATACAACGACGCGCTAGCTGGCTAGATGAGTTTTTCTCGGCGGTCCTAGTCCTCATCGTCTTCCCTAGGATATCCTGCCGCCGGGCCGCCCGGCTCAATGGAGCCATGGCTTGCGAGGTACGTAGTACTTTACTACTCAGTAGTTAGGGTGGAGGGCTGGTGAAGGCTAGTTACTAGCTACCAGCAGAACAGAAAGAGAAGAAGGGCGGAGGGCTGGTCAAGGCTAAATCTTACATACACCCAGAAAAGACCATCGTGCCCTCGCGGGGCTTCTGAGCAATTATAGGGACGTGTGTTCTCAAATGGGCAAGATAGGGTACCTTCCCGAGGAAGCATCTAGCACCCAAGCCAATGGACTGCGCGTTGAACAATGGTTACAGTATGTGTAAAAAGAAAAGATAACAAGGGAAATGCCTGGCAGGGTCCAGAGGTGCATTTAATCGGACATGGGATTCCATAGTACAGTATTTTACACCATAGAGTATGTGAACATAAACACAGAATACAATCAAGCGCTTAGTGTTTACATAAAGGGCCCTAACTGAAGATAGGAAACGCAAGCAAGTCCCTCTCCGCCAAATAAGATCATATATCGTCGTTAGGGCCGCCCTGGTGAATCCTCTGAATGAAAAAAGCCCATAGTTGGCAACCTAAACCCGCCGCTCCGAATAGGAACTTCCGTCCGACGAGAACTTTCTGACAACAAAAATTAATTAATTCAGTACTGCATAAACCGCAATTTCAATTAGATAAACACGAAGATTAAGATAGGCGCATGTATCACCTGTCGATGCGAACCCAGATAGTCAGCTCCGTGCACGGTTGATACCATTGCAACGACCGCTCTAGTTCCGACCATTTGGCGGCGCCCGGCGTGGTCGTGCTGTTCGCCAGAATAGTGGCCGTATAGTTGGGGAGCATTAAACCAATCTCAGAGCGATTAAGTAATGGCTTGCCGTGCGACGACATACTCACCTTGTACTCCGGCCACACGCACGCCGCCGACCTAACGCACTCAACGGATAGGCCGGCCAGCACGCATCCATTTTTCGGCTGGACTTGCGTATATGTGTGCCAGACGAACACGGTACCATCGTTCCCGTAGAAGATGACCGGACGTCTTGGCTCTGGCGGTGCCAGCACCGGGATGATGAACGCCATCGCGGTGCCGTACGGGATCATGTCCACACAAATCGAATGGATTTCTCTGAGGTGGGCGATGAGCGCTGCTGGCGAGGCGGAGAAGTCGCAGCCGGCCTCTGTGCAGTCGCACGGGCCGTGCGGGCACGCGAGCTCGTGGTCGTGGAGCTCGTTGTAGGCGACCACGCTCCCGCACCCGTCGTGGGGGCACTCCATCCTCTTTAATCTGCTTTGAAGAGGATATTGATGGGGAGGGGAGGGGAGGGGCGAGTGGAGAAGAAGGATGGTGGTGGCTTTATTAATTCGGGCCTCACCGTCCCACCAGTTTGGCTAAGGTGACGCTGAAAGTTTCACTGTCTATGTTTTCACACGCAGTACACCTTATATGATGGCCAAAAATGGGATATGAAGATTTTCTCGAAATATCAAAAAAAATAGATTGATGTTTGACATATGTGTGATGTTACTCAAAATTGAACTACATGTTACGAATGGACGGTCGGCAATTTTTAGGGAAGAAAATGAATTTTAAAATATTGAAATACTTTGAGTGTCTCTGTGTGAAGCCTTGCACTAAGATCATAGAAATTTCCATTACCCTTGTACGGATGGTGGGTCCTAAAAGTTGAAGTAATTTGAGTGCAACAAAAAGAACTTCAATGAAATTAAGGGCTCCTTTGATTTAAAGGATAGGAAAAGCATAGGAATAGGAAATGTATAGGATTGGAATGGCATGTCTACTTGAATCCTATAGGAAGATGAAGTGTGTTTGATTGTAGCAAAGGAATTTTTTCATGAGCTATGAGCTAATGCTTTTTTCCTATAGGAATTACACTACAAGATTCCTATAGGAATTTTTCCTATAGGATATGTTCCTATGAATCAAACAACATGTATAGGAAATTTTCCCATAGGAACCAAATCCTTCACACTTCCTATGCAAATCCTTTGAATCAAAGGAGCCCTAAAAATGTGGACTAGCTTGTGTCGTCATATGAGATATAGATGGTATAAAAATAACAAACTACAATCCTAAGAGTGATTTATATAAATCAAGTTTGATTTCTTGCTTTCATGTATGAGTTAATTTATTAACATGGCTTTCTACCCCCCCCCCCCACACACACACAAACACTCTCTCTCTCTCTCTCTCAAATGGGGGTGAGAGGAGAAGAAGGATGTTCGTAACTCATGCCTCACCATCCTACCAGACTTTGGTCGATGCCCAAGACATTCATGACCTAAAAAGGTGACGTTGACTATTTCATAGTCTACATTTTCACAAGCATTATACAATGTATATTGGCCAAAATGTGATGTGTAGATTTTCTCGAATTGTACCTTATTTGGATTCATGTTTGACGTATGAGCGGTTTTACTCAAAATTCAACTACATGTTCAAATGCCAGGTCGGAAAATTTGAATGAAGAAAATATAGTTTAAATATTGAAATAAGTGAGCATATGTGTGCGTGTGTGCGTGTGTGTGTGTGTGTCTTTTGTGCACTACGATACGTAAAATTGGCACTACCATTTTACGAATGTGGTGGGTCCTAGAATATTGAAGCAAATTCAAAAAAAAAGTGCTAGCTTGAGTCATCGTATGAGATAAAATTGCTATACAAATAACAAACTTACAACCTTAAGGTAATTTAAGAAAGATTTATTTTCTTGCTTACACATGTGTGGTCATGTTGATTGCATTGTATATTAGTATGAACTTACTAATAATTATCCCAAATATTGGCAGCAATGTGCATCTTACCGTTCACATATATTTTATTCAACTTCATTTCACACAAAAATACATTCTACTTTATTAGTGTAAAATAAGAGCTTTATGTGAGCTTTATTGTGAAGTGGCTGCCTGAGAGAAGGGCCAAATTTTCAAGGTAACAATTTCGAAACATGGCATACTTCATAAGATGACCATTTAGGTGATATATATGTTGATTATTTCTCGAGTTTGTAATATATGTGGACTTATGTTGAGTTTTAACCAATTTTAGTCAATTTAAAATTGCATGTTCTTTAAAGTTCGGCACGAGTTTTGGTAGAAAATATGCAGATTTTACCATGGTAAGGTGTTATGCTTCATGCATGAAAAAACTACAAAGAAAAGATGAACAATTTGTACGAATGGTGAAGCCGGTGAATTTGAAGCAAATTGAATGCAACCAAAGGAAATTCATTAAAACTAAAAAAAGATGAAGAGTTCACGAGGAAATGGTATGGCGATTTGAAAAGAAAATGAATCACTACATATGTGAATCTGGTCATAGTAAACGAAAATGCCAAGTAGAGTTTCCAATTTTGTTCATAAAAATAGATCAAATTTGAACTAGATTTGTGATGTAGATTGGTCATAGAAACCGCTATAAGCCATCGCAATGTACGGAAGTGAATAATTCTAGGCATCCATATTTTAATTACTTCATGTAATGTAATTGAACAAGCTAGATTGGGTATTGCCCCATGAAATTGTACCACACATGCCAACAATAGTAAACCTGATTGCTTACAAGTACGCCAACATTATGTGGCTTGATTAAATGTGCATTAAACTTAAAATGCCTATTTATTTATTTTGTTTTAGTAGTCGTATGACAGTGAAGGATCCAGAGTTGCATTAATCGGCGAATTGGGTTACATATTACATAGACTAATTCATGGTAAACATAAAATACATCCAATCCGTCAACATTTTTAGATAAAGGTCTAAGTAGTCCTTCCCCACCGAAGTAGATGACCACCTCCAACACTACGGCCGTCCTGACAAGAACCATCAGCAAAACGTCTCTTTTAGTCCTTGTACTGAGTACTTTGAAGCAGGAAGCCCCAGACACACCCTTCCTTTTACGGTGATGAAGCAATATAAACATCAAAAGAAGAGGCAGAACAAGATCTCCTACTCAGGGACACTTGGTGGACGCCGAGATATAGGTCGCTAGCTGTGCACGGAGATCCTCTTCTCCTTGCTAATCGCCCTGTCACAAGAAAAACAAATTAATTCAGCATTACTTAAATCCGCATTAGCATCGTCCCAATAAGATTGAGGGTAGTGTTATGTTCACTCACTCCTTATCGATGCGCAAATAGATAGTCAGCTGCTTCGATGATTCATTGCCGCACAGGTACCGCGGCGGCACCGAGAGGAAGGAAGTGACATCTCCCAAAGAAACTGTGCCCGGAGTCGGGCTGCTCGTCGGCTCTAATACCGCCTTCACCACGTCAAACAAGTGTTCCCCGGTAAGCTTACGCGGCCCCGGCATCGGCGGGCCGTTCGCCCACATTGTCACCCTATACCGGGGCAAGTTGCACGCCGCCGGCCTGACGCACACGAAGGATACCGCGGTGTCCATGCCGCAAGGGTGGATGTGCAAGGCGAACACTGCGCCATCCGTCCCGTAGCCGATGAGCTGTAGTTTTGGCGAGCCCGGTGCCGGCACCTTCAGATGAACAAATCCGAAGTCCTCGTCGTACGGGAACCTATCCACAGCGGTCAAGTGGGCTTCTCTGAGGTGTAGGATGAACGGTACCTTCGAATCGGCGAATTCGCAGCCGGGGTGCGTGCAGAAGCAAGAGCCGTGCGGGCACGCCATCATGTGCTTGTCTTCCTCGTTGTAAGGGATCTCCCTCCCGCACCAGTCGTTGATACACTGGATCGTCGGCTTCAGAGGCTGCTTCTTCGGCACAGGCAACTCCATAGTCTAAGGTCTGATGAGGGATCGGAAAGGGGCGCGGGGGGTTGTGGCGGCGGCGGCGCGAGCGAGGGGGGAGCAGTGAGAAGCTGAGAACTGAGAAGGGAGATTGATGTTTATGGAGATTGATGTTTCTTTATAATAATATAGAGGGCTCTTCTTTTAACGGGAGCCTCTAGACTGGTGGACACATGACCTGTGCTCACTGAAGTGTGGGACCTCACGCATGGGAACCACACGTAAGTGACAGACCAGTTGGTGTACTCGGGTGATTATTATAATGTATTAGTACTCCATAGTTTCCTATAGATCCAAGGGTAGGAAAGCCAAGTTATCTCATTTACAAGACATTATTTTTTCCATGAAGCCAAGTTTACTCATCAATCAATTGGTATATTTTGGTTATATTCAAACTTTTACTTGAAACTAGTTGGTCATGCCATTCTACTACTCGCCTAAAACTTTTACTGCGGGGGGGGGGGTGATGCTACCCTGAATTTGTGGGACCCAAAAAAAACTCGGAAATACGAGCTAGCGATGCATCAAAAAGAAACACATTCATCCCCCTCCCCCAGTGATTTGACCTAGATTTGAAATCAAGGCACACGTGATTCAAAAAAGGCAATCTAAAAACATGGAGTATTCATCATTTTGTAGTACATATATCTAGGGAAAATACCAAACATGCCATACCAGTGTTTTAGAGAAGAACCCTCAAGTAGATTGGCACCATGTTGGAGTTCGTCCAGCTAAATTTCCTCCCACATGCATGTGAGCTTGGTACCACTACACAAGAACCATGCCAAACTTTTGAATCATGGCCCAATTTTATGTATATATTTGCAACTTTTCATCATGCACGCATGAATACTTTGCAAAATATGTGCATTTTGGGTTGTCGCCCATAAATGTGTTTTTGCTTGTCTGCCACCAATCAAGTTTTCATTCGCGGGGAAACATGCATGACAGGATGACCATTTCCAAGGTTTCATGAATTATCTCAATGTGCATCCATATATATACAATTTCTTGGGCTAAATCCGATAAAATGCAAATTTGACACAGTGTGTAGATGAAGTACAGATCAAACAAATAATTTAAAAAATACATGGGTGTGTGGCCTGAATGTGTGGATCGAGCCAAGTACATTTTATATAATAATGGCCAAACACATGCACCGCACCCTCCTACTAGAACAAATTAAAACAAGCAGGGTGAGAGCATCGTGAGATTGCTCGACCTAGCTAAATTTTAAAACAAGCCGAATTAATAAGTTATTGTGTGGGGATTGATAGAAAAGATCGAAACAAAGCATGCATAGTCATATCATTTGTGGTTTACATAATACCTCTATGAACAGTACCAAATAAACATGGCATATATACACTTCTATGTTTAGACAAGAACCCTGCATATTTTTTTGCACCATGTGTTTGAGGCCTCGCTTCCCCAGAAGTGTGTGTGAGAGCATTTTGCATGCTACGAGAAAACAATGCCAAACATTTGAATCGCATGACTCATTTTTTGGTAGTGATATATAGGTTTATGGTTTATATATATACAAGGTTTAGTGTTAGGGTCTAGGGGTTTAATATAATTAGGGTTTAGGGTTTATAGAGATTCACATCATCTGTTTCATTTCACATTTGTGATGTACAATACTACATACCTAAGTAAAATCGATCCTTCTTAGTCACTCCAAAATGGAGCTCGTGGCCGGGAGGTTTTTGGAATTTCCATGTTTGAAACCCAATACCACTTCTCTTCATGCTTGACTTCATAATTAAGACAGAGTTTAGGGTTAGGGGTAGATACATGATTTTTCTGGTTTGAATATGTCTAGATCGAGCTTTGTACGTTTATTATCAACTTTTGAATGCTTACTGTATAACATAAGAAGACAATGTGCTTTGGTTTTTCATTTTTCATTTTTTTGAATTTTTATGCCCATATGAATTTTGGTCAAATCCTAGGTTAATTTGACCAAGAGTTAACCAAGTTTAAAAACATGAATATGAAAAAGTAAGCTTGTATCCTTCTTAATCACTCCAAAATGAAGCTCTTGTGAGGTTTTTAAAATTTCTATGTTTGAAACCAAAAACCACTTCTCTTCATGCATGCTTGACTTCATAAGATAGAGTTTAGGGTTAATTAGGGGTAGATGCATGATTTTTCTGGTTCGAATATGTCTAGATCTTGTTTATCAACTTGAATGCTTACTATAGGACATAAGATCGAAGACTATGTGCTTTGATTTTTTATGCCCATTTGAATCTTGGTCAAATCCTAGGTTTGACCAAGAGTTAAACAAGTTTAAAACATGAATATGAAAAGGTAAGCCCGTATCCTTCTTAATCACTTCAAAATGAAGCTCTTGGTATTTTTAAAATTTCTATGTTTGAACCCAAAAACCACTTCTCTTCATGCTTGACTTCATAAGAGAGAGTTTAGGGTTAGGGGTAGAGACATGATTTTCCTTGTTTGAATATGTCTAGATCGTGTTTATCAACTTGAATGCTTAATTACTCTGTGACATAAGAAGACTATGTGCTTTGGTTTTTTATTTTTTTTATTTGTTTTTTTGTTTCAAACATGGAAATTTCAAAAACCCTCCCAAGAGCTACATTTTGGGGTGACTAAGAAGGATAGATGCTTATTTTTTCATATTCATGATTTAAACTTGTTTAAAACATGGTCAAACCTAGGATTTGACCAAGATTCAAATGAGCATCAAAATTGAAAAAAATCAGCAAAAAGAAAAACCAAAGGAAATAGTTTTCTTATGTTATATAGTAAGCATTAAAGTTGATAAACAAGGTCTAGACATATTCAAACCAGAAAAATCATGTATCTATACACCCTAACCCCTAAACTCCGTCTTATGAAGTCAAGCATGAAGAGAAGTGGTTTTGGGTTTCAAACATGGAAATTTCAAAAACCTCCCAAAAGCCCCTTTTCAAATATTTCAAACTTATTCAAATTTGGTTCAAATTTGAAAGACATACAAGTTATAGCACACATATTGCATACATTTTCACACAAACTGCACTAGATGCTAACCCTATAATTTGAGGCCATTTTGATGAGGTCGAAAAAATTCTTGGATTAGAATCGTGTTGTTCGAACCCCGTAGTTGGATTTTTTGAACCCTTGATCTGTAGAACTGGGCAAAACTCGTGTTTAACCTATTTAATTATAGATTCGTATATTGATTTTTCTACTTTCTTATTACTATGCAGCACATGGGTGTTTGCCCGTCGAGTGAAACTCGGAGGAAGAGGGATCACTCGGAAGGAGAGAAGAAGGGAGAGCATTATGGTGTCTCCCCTTTTTCGGGTGATGATGTTGACTTTTGTGCAGGGTTTGTCAGCGAGCAGGAGGTGCGAGCGAGCGAGCGAGTCGAGCGAGGCCGAGAATGAGAGAGATTTGTTTTTTTTGTGAGAGGGACAACCGAAGGATCCAGAAGGACCCACAAACTTCCAATACGCATCCTGATGCGTCTTCTCTTGACAAAGAAGATGGCTGGGAGTTTGCGTACCTATTGCACGTGACTTGTGCTCACTGAAGTGTGGGACCTCACGTGTGGGCACCACACGTAAGTGACAGACCTGTTGGTGTAAAAACTCGGTTGATTATTATAGTGCATTAGAACAAAGTTTCCTATGGATTCAAGGGTAGGAAATCCAAGTTAACTCATTTATATGACATTATTTTTCGTATGTCATATAGTAAGCATTAAAGTTGATAAACAATGTCTAGACATATTCAAACCAGACAAATCATGTATCTATACCCCTAACCCCTAAACTCTGTCTTATGAAGTCAAGCATGTGAAGAGATGTGGTTTTGGGTTTCAAACATGGAAATTTCAAAAACCTCCCAAAAGCTTCATTTTAGAGTGCCTAAGAAGGATACATGCTTTCCTTTTCATTTTCATGTTTTAAACTTGTTTAAATTATCTTTGTCGTCAAACGTAGGATTTGACAAGATTCAAATGGGCATCAAAATTGAAAAAAAATCAGAAAAAAGAAAAACCAAAGCAAATAGTTTTCTTATATCATATAGTAAGCATTGAAGTTGATAAACAAGGTCCATACATATTCAAACCACACAAATCATGTATCTATACCCCTAACCCCTAAATTAATTAACTATGTCTTATGAAGTCAAGCATGTGAAGAGAAGTGGTTTTGGGTTTCAAACATGGAAATTTCAAAAACCTCCCAAAAGCTTCATTTTAGAGTGACTAAGAAGGATCCATGCTTAAATTTGCATTTTCATATTTTAAACTTGTTTAAATCATTATCAAACCTAGGATTTGACCAAGATACAAATGGGTTGGCACAAAATTCAAAAAAATCAGAAAATGAAAAACAAAAGCACATAGTCTTCTTATATATGTCATATCGTAAGCATTCGAGTTGATAAACGAGGTCTAGGTATATATATCCAAACCAGACAAATCATGTATCTACCCCCGTCGATCTTATGAAGTCTAGCATGAAGAGAAGTAGTTTTGGGTTTCAAACATGGAAATTTCAAGAACATCCCAAAAGCTTCATTTTAGAGTGACTAAGAAGGATACATGCTTACCTTTTAATTTTCATGTTTTAAACTTGTTTAAATCTTGGTTGAACCTAGGATTTGACCAAGATTCAAATATATGGGCATAAAATTCAAAAAAAACAGAAAAATGAAAAACCAAAGCACATAGTCTTCTTATGTCTATAGTTAGCATTAAAGTTGATAAACAGGTCTAGACATATTCAAACTAGAAAATCATGTATATATCTACACCCCTAACCCTAAACTCTGTCTTATGAAGTCAAGCATGCATGAAGAGAAGTGGTTTTTTTGTTTCAAACATGGAAATTTCAAAAACCCTCCCAAGAGCTACATTTTGGGGTGACTAAGAAGGATAGATGCTTATTTTTTCATATTTATGATTTAAACTTGTTTAAACCATGGTCAAACCTAGGATTTGGCCAAGATTCAAATGGGCATCAAAATTGAAAAAAAATCAGCAAAAAGAAAAACCAAAGCAAATAGTTTTCGATCTTATGTTATACTAGACCATGATAGCGCGCGTTGCTGCGCCCATCGTTTTTAAGATTAATAGGATCCTGTAAATATAGACACAATGCATGGAAAGTAAATGCACAAATTTACAAATATATTGGTATAATCAGTTTTCAAGGAAATAATGTGATGCGAGGTGACTAATAGACCTCTTAAAGAGACAAAGTATACATGAAGAGGGAAACACAACTATATTCAGATATTCTACGTAACAGAATTGCCAAAAGAAACGAACAAATTTGTGCTCAAACTTAAAAAGGTCACCTAAAAATTCCCATGTGGGAACAAGTTTCGAAGATATGCCTAGACAAAGAAAAACATCTCATTCTTAGAAAATAAGATAGTTGCATATATATTAGAAACTTGATCTCCGACGTATTGTGTTATATCATAGAAACAACCAGTGTACGGAATGATTGAAAATCATGATCCCTTCCACGATATAAGGAGTCATTCCTAGTTAAAATACATAAGTTAAAACAATCCAAACATAGTAATTTGTGTGGAGACCACCATGAATAATACACATGTCTTCACCCGATAAGATGAAATTGATACCTTGTCTATTTTGAAGGGGCCATATGCTAAAACTTCTTCAAAAGGCAAATAAACAAAAATCTTGATTGTCCAACTAAAGGAAAGCATATACACATAAATATTAATAGGGATTAAATTGCTAAAGATATCTTGTAACTAAACCCAACTAAGGTGTACACTACATGAATATTGTACCATCTAGAATTATACAGTAAATTCTATGACCACTAATACAAGAAAAATCATCTCAAAGTGGTAGCAAAATCTGAAGAAACTGCCTTGAAAAGATCGGACATAGCATTAAGGTTAAACTTCGAAAACATGCATGAAGCTTGTGAATGCCTCGAAGCTCAACCTATATCTCAATCTCATTGCTTATTCATCCGCAAAAAAATCAAACATTCAACCTGCCAACATGGAATGTGGTAAAAATAATATGAGAACACAGAGGTGGTTTTATTGCAATCAGAACAAATTATATAAGAAAATAATTATCTTGACGCGGAAAATACTTCATAGTCCAAATCCGAAATATAATATAAATGGAGAGATTGAGAATAAATGGGCTGGAGGAATTTTGGAAACATCAACTTGCACCAATGAAGTTGTAAGTATTTCCCCATTTGATGTGTATCAAATGATGATTTGCTACACTTGGAATATTAAAATTACCGCAACATATCAAGGGATAAAACCAATATTACTAATGCAAACAAATATGCAGGAGCGCAAGTTATAATGTGTTAGTACGAATGAAGCAACAAAGGGTATGAGAAAATATGGGACTATATAAGTCCACCAGCTGGATACACCAAATTATGTAGAAAGCCTGTAAGTTTCACATACAAGATAGAGAGACTCACGGAGGGAGATGCTAAACACGAGAGAGACACCTGATTAGATAGAAGGAAATGTCTGACTTCAGTGCAAGGGCGGTCAGGGCAGAGCTCAGAACAGGCATGTCCATCCACAACTCGAAGGAGCATGTATCGACCACAAAGAAGAGAATCCAGGCGTGGGAGAAAAGGTAAGAGGTGCTGCGAGCCGTAGAGCATGGTGGCCATTACAAATTGTCAGCTGCACGTGCACCGAACCAATATTTACCAACCACGAAGAATTCCAGAACAATTGGCCGAATTGGGATGAACACTAAAACTGATGGCACCTGAAAATTGCGAATGACAATTAGAAGGATACCGAACAAAATAGTGTAGAATAACAGAGAAGAGGGGACTGTCGACCCCTAAATCTACACAAAGGATGAATATATCAAACGACGGATGGAGCAAGAGGGCAATATAGGCACGCAGACTTAAATAGGATTCAACAGCAAGACGGTAACGTAAGCCCACCACCCATCGTCGGCGAGTAATGTGGCTCGACCTCCACTAAAAGCAATGATGAACGAATGCATTACTGCTCACCGGCGCATCAGCTTCGCTCGCGACGCCTTGATGAAAAGATATCCTGGGTCACCCTTCCGCATCAGCTGGCGAGGGCTGAATCTCCGCGCAGGCCCGTAGCACCATGCATCTTTTTTTTCCTGAATTCAGAGAGCCCTTCCAAGAAGAGTAGACAGTGTAGGCTTGCTTGATCGGAATGGGCTTAATGTGGAAAGGGTAGGAAAGCTCTGCGTCCGGAGAGGAATGTCATAGTTGTTAGCCCGTTTCAAGGTACTATCGGCCCAATTAATCAGATGAAGTCCAAGTTAATTTGAAGAGCAGCGGCCCTTATAACGTTTAGGTGGTCTGTTCACGCGAATTGACGGAAGAGCTGATCGCAGCGACGCTTCGGCTGGACCAGCGAATCGTAGACGTCCAAACATGTGATCCGACGGCTGAGAGGGTTAAATCTCTGTGGTGACTCCTAGCTAGGTGAGTTTTACTGTTACTCAATAGTAAGCATTAAAGTTGATAAACAAGGTCTAGACATATTCAAACCAGACAAATCATGTAGCTATACACCATAACCCCTAAACTCTGTCTTATGAAGTCAAACATGTGAAGAGAAGTGGTTTTGGGTTTCAACATGGAAATTTCAAAAACCTCCCAAAAGCTTCATTTTAGAGTGACTAAGAAGGATCCATGCTTCCCTTTTCATTTTCATGTTTTAAACTTGTTTAAATTATCTTGGTCGTCAAACCTAGGATTTGACAAGATTCAAATGGGCATAAAAATTGAAAAAAAAAGAAAAAAGAAAAACCAAAGCAAATAGTTTTCTTATGTCATATAGTAAGCATTGAAGTTGATAAACAAGGTCCATACATATTCAAACCACACAAATCATGTATCTATACCCCCTAACCCCTAAATTAATTAACTATGTCTTATGAAGTCAAGCAGTGAAGAGAAGTGGTTTTGGGTTTCAAACATGGAAATTTCAAAAACCTCCCAAAAGCTTCATTTTAGAGTGACTAAGAAGGATCCATGCTTACATTTGCATTTTCATATTTTAAACTTGTTTAAATCATTATCAAACCTAGGATTTGACCAAGATACAAATGGGTGGGCACAAAATTCAAAAAAATCAGAAAATGAAAAACAAAAGCACATATTCTTCTTATATATGTCATATCGTAAGCATTCGAGTTGATAAACGAGGTCTAGGTATATCCAAACCAGACATATCATGTATCTACCCCGTCGATCTTATGAAGTCTAGCATGAAGAGAAGTCGTTTTGGGTTTCAAACATGGAAATTTCAAGAACATCCCAAAAGCTTCATTTTAGAGTGACTAAGAAGGATACATGCTTACCTTTTAATTTTCATGTTTTAAACTAGTTTAAATCTTGGTTGAACCTAGGATTTGACCAAGATTCAAATATATGGGCATAAAATTTAAAAAAAACAGAAAAATGAAAAACCAAAGCACATAGTCTTCTTATGTCTATAGTTAGCATTAAAGTTGATAAACAGGTCTAGACATATTCAAACTAGAAAATCATGTATATATCTACACCCCTAACCCTAAACTCTGTCTTATGAAGTCAAGCATGCATGAAGAGAAGTGGTTTTTTTTGTTTCAAACATGGAAATTTCAAAAACCCTCCCAAGAGCTACATTTTGGGGTGACTAAGAAGGATAGATGCTTATTTTTTCATATTCATGATTTAAACTTGTTTAAACCATGGTCAAACCTAGGATTTGACCAAGATTCAAATGGGCATCAAAATTGAAAAAAAAATCAGCAAAAAGAAAAACCAAAGCAAATAGTTTTCTTATGTTATATAGTAAGCATTAAAGTTGATAAACAAGGTCTAGACATATTCAAACCAGAAAAATCGTGTATCTATACCCCTAACCCCTAAACTCCGTCTTATGAAGTCAAGCATGAAGAGAAGTGGTTTTGGGTTTCAAACATGGAAATTTCAAAAACCTCCCAAAAGCCCCTTTTCAAATATTTCAAACTTATTCAAATTTGGTTCAAATTTGAAAGACATACAAGTTATAGCACACATAGTGCATACATTTTCACACAAACTGCACTAGATGTTAACCCTATAATTTGAGGCCATTTGGATGAGGTCGAAAAAATTCTTGGAATAGAATCGTGTTGTTCGAACCCCGTAGTTGGATTTTTTTGAACCCTTGATCTGTAGAACTGGGCAAAACCCGAGTTTAACCTATTTAATTATAGATTCGTATATCAATTTTTCTACTACCTTTTTATTATTACTATGTAGCACATGGGTGTTTGCCCGTCGAGTGAAACTCGGAGGAAGAGGGATCACTCGGAAGGAGAGAAGAAGGGAGAGCATTATGGTGTCTCCCCTTTTCGGGTGATGATGTTGACTTTTGTGCAGGGTTTGTCAGTGAGCAGGAGGTGCGAGCGAGCGAGTCGAGCGAGGCCGAGAAGAGAGAGATTTGTTTTTTGTGAGAGGGACAACCGAAGGATCCAGAAGGACCCACAGACTTCCAATACGCATCCTGATGCGTCTTCTCTTGACAAAGAAGATGGCTGGGAGTTTGCGTACCTATTGCACGTGACTTATGCTCACTGAAGTGTGGGACCTCAAGCGTGGGCACCCCACGTAAGTGACAGACATCTTGGTGTAAAAACTCGGTTGATTTATAGTGCATTAGAACAAAGTTTCCTATGGATTCAAGGGTAGGAAATCCAAGTTAACTCATTTACGTGTTAAACTTGTATAAATCTTGGTCAAACCTAGGATTTGACCAAGATTCAAATGGGCAGAAAAAGAAAAAACAGAAAAATGAAAAACAAAATCACATAGTCTTCTTATGTCATATAGTAAGCATTAAAGATGATACACAAGGTCTAGATATATCAAACCATACAAATCATGTATCTACCCCTAACCCCTAAACTCCGTCTTATGAAGTCAAGAATGAAGATAAGTGGTTTTGGGTTTCACACATGGAAATTTCAAAATCCTCCCAAAAGCCCCTTTTCAAATATTTCAAACTTATTCAAATTTGGTTCAAATTTGAAAGACATACAAGTTATAGCACACATAGTGCATACATTTTCACACAAACTGCACTAGATGCTAACCCTATAATTGAGGCCATTTGGATGAGGTCGAAAAAATTCTTGGATTAGAATCGTGTTGTTCGAACCCCGTAGTTGGATTTTTTTGAACCCTTGATCTGTAGAACTGGGCAAAACCCGAGTTTAGAGTCACTAAGAAGGATACATGCTTCCCTTTTCATTTTCATGTTTTAAAATTGTTTAAATTATCTTGGTCAAACCTAGGATTAGACAAGATTCAAATGGGCATCAAAATTTTAAAAAAAATCAGCAAAAAAAAAACCAAAGCAAATAGTTTTCTTATGTCATATAGTAAGCATTAAAGTTGATAAACAAGGTCTAGACATATTCAAACCAGACAAATCATGTATATACCCCCTAACCCCTAAACTCTGTCTTATGAAGTCAAGCATGTGAAGAGAAGTGGTTTTGGGTTTCAAACATGGAAATTTCAAAAACCTCCCAAAAGCTTCATTTTAGAGTGACTAAGAAGGATCCATGCTTCCCTTTTCATTTTCATGTTTTAAACTTGTTTAAATTATCTTGGTCGTCAAACCTAGGATTTGACAAGATTCAAATGGGCATCAAAATTGAAAAAAAAAGAAAAAAGAAAAACCAAAGCAAATAGTTTTCTTATGTCATATAGTAAGCATTTAAGTTGATAAACAAGGTCCATACATATTCAAACCACACAAATCATGTATCTATACCCCTAACCCCTAAATTAATTAACTATGTCTTATGAAGTCAAGCATGTGAAGAGAAGTGGTTTTGGGTTTCAAAAATGGAAATTTCAAAAACCTCCCAAAAGCTTCATTTTAGAGTGACTAAGAAGGATCCATGCTTACATTTGCATTTTCATATTTTAAACTTGTTTAAATCATTATCAAACCTAGGATTTGACCAAGATACAAATGGGTGGGCACAAAATTCAAAAAAATCAGAAAAATGAAAAACAAAAGCACATAGTCTTCTTATATATGTCATATCGTAAGCATTCGAGTTGATAAACAAGGTCTAGGTATATATATCCAAACCAGACAAATCATGTATCTACCCCCGTCGATCTTATGAAGTCTAGCATGAAGAGAAGTCGTTTTGGGTTTCAAACATGGAAATTTCAAGAACATCCCAAAAGCTTCATTTTAGAGTGACTAAGAAGGATACATGCTTACCTTTTAATTTTCATGTTTTAAACTTGTTTAAATCTTGGTTGAACCTAGGATTTGACCAAGATTCAAATATATGGGCATAAAATTCAAAAAAAACAGAAAAATGAAAAACCAAATCACATAGTCTTCTTATGTCTATAGTTAGCATTAAAGTTGATAAACAGGTCTAGACATATTCAAACTAGAAAATCATGTATATATCTACACCCCTAACCCTAAACTCTGTCTTATGAAGTCAAGCATGCATGAAGAGAAGTGGTTTTTTTGTTTCAAACATGGAAATTTCAAAAACCCTCCCAAGAGCTACATTTTGGGGTGACTAAGAAGGATAGATGCTTATTTTTTCATATTCATGATTTAAACTTGTTTAAACCATGGTCAAACCTAGGATTTGACAAAGATTCAAATGGGCATCAAAATTGAAAAAAAATCAGCAAAAAGAAAAACCAAAGCAAATAGTTTTCTTATGTTATATAGTAAGCATTAAAGTTGATAAACAAGGTCTAGACATATTCAAACCAGACAAATCATGTATCTATACCCCTAACCCCTAAACTCCGTCTTATGAAGTCAAGCATGAAGAGAAGTGGTTTTGGGTTTCAAACATGGAAATTTCAAAAACCTCCCAAAATTAAGCCCCTTTTCAAATATTTCAAACTTATTCAAATTTGGTTCAAATTTGAAAGACATACAAGTTATAGCACACATAGTGCATACATTTTCACACAAACTGCACTAGATGCTAACCCTATAATTTGAGGCCATTTGGATGAGGTCGAAAAAATTCTTGGATTAGAATCGTGTTGTTCGAACCCCGTAGTTGGATTTTTTTGAACCCTTGATCTGTAGAACTGGGCAAAACCCGAGTTTAACCTATTTAATTATAGATTCGTATATCGATTTTTCTACTACCTTTTTATTATTACTATGCAACACATGGGTGTTTGCCCGTCGAGTGAAACTCGGAGGAAGAGGGATCACTCGGAAGGAGAGAAGAAGGGAGAGCATTATGGTGTCTCCCCTTTTCGGGTGATGATGTTGACTTTTGTGCAGGGTTTGTCAGTGAGCAGGAGGTGCGAGCGAGCGAGTCGAGCGAGGCCGAGAATGAGAGAGATTTGTTTTTTTGTGAGAGGGACAACCGAAGGACCCGAAGGACCCACAGACTTCCAATACGCATCCTGATGCGTCTTCTCTTGACAAAGAAGATGGCTGGGAGTTTGCGTACCTATTGCACGTGACTTGTGCTCAATGAAGTGTGGGACCTCAAGCGTGGGCACCACACGTAAGTGACAGACTTGTTGGTGTAAAAACTCGGTTGATTTATAGTGCATTAGAACAAAGTTTCCTATGGATTCAAGGGTAGGAAATCCAAGTTAACTCATTTACGTGTTAAACTTGTCTAAATCTTGGTCAAACCTAGGATTTGACCAAGATTCAAATGGGCAGAAAAATAAAAAAACAGAAAAATGAAAAACAAAATCACATAGTCTTCTTATGTCATATAGTAAGCATTAAAGTTGATAAACAAGGTCTAGACATATCAAACCATACAAATCATGTATCTACCCCTAACCCCTAAACTCCGTCTTATGAAGTCAAGCATGAAGAGAAGTGGTTTTGGGTTTCAAACATGAAAATTTCAAAATCCTCCCAAAAGCCCCTTTTCAAATATTTCAAACTTATTCAAATTTGGTTCAAATTTGAAAGACATACAAGTTATAGCACACATAGTGCATACATTTTCACACAAACTGCACTAGATGCTAACCCTATAGCTTGAGGCCATTTGGATGAGGTCGAAAAAATTCTTGGATTAGAATCGTGTTGTTCGAACCCCGTAGTTGGATTTTTTGAACCCTTGATCTGTAGAACTGGGCAAAACCCGAGTTTAGAGTGACTAAGAGGGATACATGCTTCCCTTTTCATTTTCATGTTTTAAACTTGTTTAAATTATCTTGGTCAAACCTAGGATTAGACAAGATTCAAATGGGCATCAAAATTGAAAAAAATCAGCAAAAAGAAAAACCAAAGCAAATAGTTTTCTTATGTCATATAGTAAGCATTAAAGTTGATAAACAAGGTCTAGACATATTCAAACCAGACAAATCATGTAGCTATACCCCTAACCCCTAAACTCTGTCTTATGAAGTCAAGCATGTGAAGAGAAGTGGTTTTGGGTTTCAAACATGGAAATTTCAAAAACCTCCCAAAAGCTTCATTTTAGAGTGACTAAGAAGGATCCATGCTTCCCTTTTCATTTTCATGTTTTAAACTTGTTTAAATTATCTTGGTCGTCAAACCTAGGATTTGACAAGATTCAAATGGGCATCAAAATTGAAAAAAAAGCAGAAAAAAGAAAAACCAAAGCAAATAGTTTTCTTATGTCATATAGTAAGCATTGAAGTTGATAAACAAGGTCCATACATATTCAAACCACACAAATCATGTATCTATACCCCTAACCCCTAAATTAATTAACTATGTCTTATGAAGTCAAGCATGTGAAGAGAAGTGGTTTTGGGTTTCAAACATGGAAATTTCAAAAACCTCCCAAAAGCTTCATTTTAGAGTGACTAAGAAGGATCCATGCTTACATTTGCATTTTCATATTTTAAACTTGTTTAAATCATTATCAAACCTAGGATTTGACCAAGATACAAATGGGTGGGCACAAAATTCAAAAAAATCAGAAAAATGAAAAACAAAAGCACATAGTCTTCTTATATATGTCATATCGTAAGCATTCGAGTTGATAAACGAGGTCTAGGTATATATATCCAAACAGACAAATCATGTATCTACCCCTGTCGATCTTATGAAGTCTAGCATGAAGAGAAGTCATTTTGGGTTTCAAACATGGAAATTTCAAGAACATCCCAAAAGCTTCATTTTAGAGTGACTAAGAAGGATACATGCTTACCTTTTAATTTTCATGTTTTAAACTTGTTTAAATCTTGGTTGAACCTAGGATTTGACCAAGATTCAAATATATGGGCATAAAATTCAAAAAAAACAGAAAAATGAAAAACCAAAGCACATAGTCTTCTTATGTCTATAGTTAGCATTAAAGTTGATAAACAGGTCTAGACATATTCAAACTAGAAAATCATGTATATATCTACACCCCTAACCCTAAACTCTGTCTTATGAAGTCAGCATGAAGAGAAGTGGTTTTTTTGTTTCAAACATGGAAATTTCAAAAACCCTCCCAAGAGCTACATTTTGGGGTGACTAAGAAGGATAGATGCTTATTTTTTCATATTCATGATTTAAACTTGTTTAAACCATGGTCAAACCTAGGATTTGACAAAGATTCAAATGGGCATCAAAATTGAAAAAAAATCAGCAAAAAGAAAAACCAAAGCAAATAGTTTTCTTATGTTATATAGTAAGCATTAATGTTGATAAACAAGGTCTAGACATATTCAAACCAGACAAATCATGTATCTATACCCCCTAACCCCTAAACTCCGTCTTATGAAGTCAAGCATGAAGAGAAGTGGTTTTGGGTTTCAAACATGGAAATTTCAAAAACCTCCCAAAAGCCCCTTTTCAAATATTTCAAACTTATTCAAATTTGGTTCAAATTTGAAAGACATACAAGTTATAGCACACATAGTGCATACATTTTCACACAAACTGCACTAGATGCTAACCCTATAATTTGAGGCCATTTGGATGAGGTCGAAAAAATTCTTGGATTAGAATCGTGTTGTTCGAACCCCGTAGTTGGATTTTTTTGAACCCTTGATCTGTAGAACTGGGCAAAACCCGAGTTTAACCTATTTAATTATAGATTCGTATATCGATTTTTCTACTACCTTTTTATTATTACTATGCAGCACATGGGTGTTTGCCCGTCGAGTGAAACTCGGAGGAAGAGGGATCACTCGGAAGGAGAGAAGAAGGGAGAGCATTATGGTGTCTCCCCTTTCGGGTGATGATGTTGACTGCAGGGTTTGTCAGTGAGCAGGAGGTGCGAGCGAGCGAGCGAGTCGAGCGAGGCCGAGAATGAGAGAGATTTGTTTTTTTTTGTGAGAGGGACAACCGAAGGATCCAGAAGGACCCACAGACTTCCAATACGCATCCTGATGCGTCTTCTCTTGACAAAGAAGATGGCTGGGAGTTTGCGTACCTATTGCACGTGACTTGTGCTCACTGAAGTGTGGGACCTCAAGCGTGGGCACCACACGTAAGTGACAGACCTGTTGGTGTAAAAACTCGGTTGATTATAATAGTGCATTAGAACAAAGTTTCCTATGGATTCAAGGGTAGGAAATCCAAGTTAACTCATTTACGTGTTAAACTTGTCTAAATCTTGGTCAAACCTAGGATTTGACCAAGATTCAAATGGGCAGAAAAATAAAAAAAAAAGAAAAATGAAAAACAAAATCACATAGTCTTCTTATGTCATATAGTAAGCATTAAAGTTGATAAACAAGGTCTAGACATATCAAACCATACAAATCATGTATCTACCCCTAACCCCTAAACTCCGTCTTATGAAGTCAAGCATGAAGAGAAGTGGTTTTGGGTTTCAAACATGGAAATTTCAAAATCCTCCCAAAAGCCCCTTTTCAAATATTTCAAACTTATTCAAATTTGGTTCAAATTTGAAAGACATACAAGTTATAGCACACATAGTGCATACATTTTCACACAAACTGCACTAGATGCTAACCCTATAGCTTGAGGCCATTTGGATGAGGTCGAAAAAATTCTTGGATTAGAATCGTGTTGTTCGAACCCCGTAGTTGGATTTTTTTGAACCCTTGATCTGTAGAACTGGGCAAAACCCGAGTTTAGAGTGACTAAGAAGGATACATGCTTCCCTTTTCATTTTCATGTTTTAAACTTGTTTAAATTATCTTGGTCAAACCTAGGATTAGACAAGATTCAAATGGGCATCAAAATTGAAAAAAATCAGCAAAAAGAAAAACCAAAGCAAATAGTTTTCTTATGTCATATAGTAAGCATTAAAGTTGATAAACAAGGTCTAGACATATTCAAACCAGACAAATCATGTAGCTATACCCCCTAACCCCTAAACTCTGTCTTATGAAGTCAAGCATGTGAAGAGAAGTGGTTTTGGGTTTCAAACATGGGAATTTCAAAAACCTCCCAAAAGCTTCATTTTAGAGTGACTAAGAAGGATCCATGCTTCCCTTTTCATTTTCATGTTTTAAACTTGTTTAAATTATCTTGGTCGTCAAACCTAGGATTTGACAAGATTCAAATGGGCATCAAAATTGAAAAAAAATCAGAAAAAAGAAAAACCAAAGCAAATAGTTTTCTTATGTCATATAGTAAGCATTGAAGTTGATAAACAAGGTCCATACATATTCAAACCACACAAATCATGTATCTATACCCCCTAACCCCTAAATTAATTAACTATGTCTTATGAAGTCAAGCATGTGAAGAGAAGTGGTTTTGGGTTTCAAACATGGAAATTTCAAAAACCTCCCAAAAGCTTCATTTTAGAGTGACTAAGAAGGATCCATGCTTACATTTGCATTTTCATATTTTAAACTTGTTTAAATCATTATCAAACCTAGGATTTGACCAAGATACAAATGGGTGGGCACAAAATTCAAAAAAATCAGAAAAATGAAAAACAAAAGCACATAGTCTTCTTATATATGTCATATCGTAAGCATTCGAGTTGATAAACGAGGTCTAGGTATATCCAAACCAGACAAATCATGTATCTACCCCCCGTCGATCTTATGAAGTCTAGCATGAAGAGAAGTCGTTTTGGGTTTCAAACATGGAAATTTCAAGAACATCCCAAAAGCTTCATTTTAGAGTGACTAAGAAGGATACATGCTTACCTTTTAATTTTCATGTTTTAAACTTGTTTAAATCTTGGTTGAACCTAGGATTTGACCAAGATTCAAATATATGGGCATAAAATTCAAAAAACAAAAAATGAAAAACCAAAGCACATAGTCTTCTTATGTCTATAGTTAGCATTAAAGTTGATAAACAGGTCTAGACATATTCAAACTAGAAAATCATGTATATATCTACACCCCTAACCCTAAACTCTGTCTTATGAAGTCAAGCATGCATGAAGAGAAGTGGTTTTTTTTGTTTCAAACATGGAAATTTCAAAAACCCTCCCAAGAGCTACATTTTGGGGTGACTAAGAAGGATAGATGCTTATTTTTCATATTCATGATTTAAACTTGTTTAAACCATGGTCAAACCTAGGATTTGACCAAGATTCAAATGGGCATCAAAATTGAAAAAAAATCAGCAAAAAGAAAAACCAAAGCAAATAGTTTTCTTATGTTATATAGTAAGCATTAAAGTTGATAAACAAGGTCTAGACATATTCAAACCAGACAAATCATGTATCTATACCCCTAACCCCTAAACTCGTCTTATGAAGTCAAGCATGAAGAGAAGTGGTTTTTTTCAAACATGGAAATTTCAAAAACCTCCCAAAAGCCCCTTTTCAAATATTTCAAACTTATTCAAATTTGGTTCAAATTTGAAAGACATACAAGTTATAGCACACATAGTGCATACATTTTCACACAAACTGCACTAGATGCTAACCCTATAATTTGAGGCCATTTGGATGAGGTCAAAAAAATTCTTGGATTAGAATCGTGTTGTTCGAACCCCGTAGTTGGATTTTTTTTGAACCCTTGATCTGTAGAACTGGGCAAAACCCGAGTTTAACCTATTTAATTATAGATTCGTATATCGATTTTTCTACTACCTTTTTATTATTACTATGCAGCACATGGGTGTTTGCCCGTCGAGTGAAACTCGGAGGAAGAGGGATCACTCGGAAGGAGAGAAGAAGGGAGAGCATTATGGTGTCTCCCCTTTTTCGGGTGATGATGTTGACTTTTGTGCAGGGTTTGTCAGTGAGCAGGAGGTGCGAGCGAGCGAGCGAGTCGAGCGAGGCCGAGAATGAGAGAGATTTGTTTTTTTGTGAGAGGGACAACCGAAGGATCCAGAAGGACCCACAAACTTCCAATACGCATCCTGATGCGTCTTCTCTTGACAAAGAAGATGGCTGGGAGTTTGCGTACCTATTGCACGTGACTTGTGCTCACTGAAGTGTGGGACCTCACGTGTGGGCACCACACGTAAGTGACAGACCTGTTGGTGTAAAAACTCGGTTGATTATTATAGTGCATTAGAACAAATTTATAGCTAATATGTTTTGTAAAGGCTAAATTTATAGCACTAGCATTAGGACTTTTAGCAAGTTTTTGCAAGAACTTTATAACTTCAGAGATGTGGCAATCATCAAAATCTAAATCATTATGAGCTACAGCAATGGGATCATTGTTCCCAAGGTTGGAAAAAATTTCAGCAGTTTTATCACAAGCAGTTTCAGCAGTTTTAGCAATTTCAGGCAGTTTTGTACGCTTTGCACTAGGAGTAGAAACATTGCCAACACCAATTATTTTACCATTGATAGTAGGAGGTGCAGCAACATGTGGAGAATTAGCATTACTAGTGGTGGTAATAGTCCAAACTTTAGCTACATTATTCTCTTTAGCTAGTTTTTCATTTTCTTCTCTATCCCACCTAGCACGTAGTTCAGCCATTAATCTTATATTCTCATTAATTCTAACTTGGATGGCATTTGCTGTAGTAGTAATCTTATTATCAATATCATTATTAGGCATAACTTTCAATTTTAAAAGATTAACATCAGAGGCAAGTCTATCAACTCTAGAAGCAATAGTATCAATTTTATCAAGCTTTTCCTCAACAGATTTGTTAAAAGCAGTTTGTGTACTAATAAATTCTTTAAGCATGGTTTCAAGACCAGAGGGTACATTCCTATTATTGTTGTAAGAATTCCCATAAGAATTACCATAACCATTACCATTAGCAGAAGGATATGGCCTATAGTTATTACCAGAGTTGTTCCTATAAGCATTGTTGTTGAAATTATTATTTTTAATGAAATTCACATCAACATTTTCTTGAGCAACCAATGAAGCTAAAGGAACATTATTTGGATCTACATTAGATCTACCATTCACAAGCATAGACATAATCACATCAATCTTATCACTCAAGGAAGAGGTTTCTTCAACAGAATTTACCTTCTTACCTTGTGGAGCTCTTTCCGTGTGCCATTCAGAGTAATTTATCATCATATCATCAAGAAGTTTTGTAGCCGCCCCCAATGTGATGGACATAAAGGTACCTCCAGCAGCTGAATCCAATAAATTCCGCGAAGAAAAATTTAGTCCTGCATAGAAGGTTTGGATGATCATCCAAGTAGTCAGTCCATGGGTTGGGCAATTCTTTACCAAAGTTTTCATTCTCTCCCAAGCTTGAGCAACATGTTCAGTATCTAATTGTTTAAAATTCATTATGCTACTTCTCAAAGATATAATTTTAGCGGGAGGATAATATCTACCAATAAAAGCATCCTTGCATTTAGTCCATGAATCAATACTATTCTTAGGCAAAGATAGCAACCAATCTTTAGCTCTTCCTCTTAATGAGAAAGGAAACACTTTCAATTTAATAATATCACCATCTACATCTTTATACTTTTGCATTTCACAAAGTTCAACAAAATTATTGAGATGGGCAGCAGCATCATCAGAACTAGCACCAGAAAATTGTTCTCTCATGACCAGATTTAGTAAAGCAGGTTTAATTTCAAAGAATTCTGCTGTAGTAGCAGGTGGAGCAATAGGTGTGCATAGGAAATCATTATTATTTGCATTTGTGAAGTCACACAACTTAGTATTTTCAGGGTTGGCCATTTTAGCAACAGTAAATAAAACAAACTAGATAAAGTAAATGCAAGTAACTAATTTTTTTGTGTTTTCGATATAGAGAGCAAGACAGTAAATAAAGTAAAACTAGCAACTAATTTTTTGTGTTTTGATTTAGTGCAGCAAACAAAGTAGTAAATAAAATAAAGCAAGACAAAAACAAAGTAAAGAGATTGAGAAGTGGAGACTCCCCTTGCAGCGTGTCTTGATCTCCCGGCAACGGCGCCAGAAAAAGAGCTTGATGGCGTGTAACTCACACGTTCGTTGGGAACCCCAAGAGGAAGGTATGATGCGCACAGTAGCAAGTTTTCCCTCAGAAAGAAACCAAGGTTTAATCGAACCAGGAGGAGCCAAGAAGCACGTTGAAGGTTGATGGTCGCGAAATGTGATGCGGCGCAACACCAGGGATTCCGGCGCCAACGCGGAACCTGCACAACACAACCCAAGTACTTTGTCCCAACGAAACAGTGAGGTTGTCAATCTCACCGGCTTGCTGTAACAAAGGATTAAGCGTATCGAGTGGAAGATGTTTGCAAAGAAAACAGTAAACACAATTGCAGTAGATTGTATGCTATGTAAAGAATAGGACCGGGGTCCACAGTTCACTAGAGGTGTCTCTCCCATAAGATAAAGCATGTTGGGTGAACAAATTACAGTCGGGCAATTGACAAATAGAGAAAGGCATAACAATGCATATACATGATATGATAAATATAGTGAGATTTAATTGGGCATTACGACAAAGTACATAGACCGCCATCCAACTGCATCTATGCCTAAAAAGTCCACCTTCAGGTTATCATCCGAACCCCCTCCAGTATTAAGTTGCAAAGCAACAGACAATTGCATTAAGTATGGTGCGTAATGTAATCAACAACTACATCCTTAGACATAGCATCAATGTTTTATCCCTAGTGGCAACAGCACATCCACAACCTTAGAACTTTCTGTCACTGTCCCAGATTCAATGGAGGCATGAACCCACTATCGAGCATAAATACTCCCTCTTGGAGTTAAGAGTAAAAACTTGGCCAGAGCCTCTACTAATAACGGAGAGCATGCAAGATCATAAACAACACATGAACAATAGATTGATAATCACCATAATCATAGTACTCTCTATCCATCGGATCCCGACAAACACAACATATAGTATTACAGATAGATGATCTTGATCATGTTAGGCAGCTCACAAGATCCAACAATGAAGCACAACAAGGAGAAGACGACCATCTAGCTACTGCTATGGACCCATGGTCCAGGGGTGAACTACTCACTCATCACTCCGGAGGCGACCATGGCGGTGTAGAGTCCTCCGGGAGATGAATCCCCCTCCCGCAGGTGCCGGAGGCGATCTCCGTAATCCCCGAGATGGGATTCGCGCGGCGGCGTCTGTAAGGTTTTCCGATCGTGGCTCTCGACCGGGGTTTCGCGACGGAAGCTTTAAGTAGGCGGAGGGTCAACGCGGGGGCCACACGAGGTGCCCAGGGGTAGCCGCGCGCCAGGGCTTGGCCGCGCCGGCCACCCCCCTGGCTGCCTCGTGGCCCCACTTCGTTAGGTCTTTGGTCTTCGGGAAGCTTCGTGCAAAAATAGGACCCTGGGCGAAAGTTTCGTCCAATTCCGAGAATATTTCTTTACTAGGATTTCTGAAACCAAAACAGCAGAAAACAGCAACTGGCTCTTCGGCATCTTGTTAATAGGTTAGTTCCAAAAATGCATAAATATGACATATAATGTGCATAAAACATGTAGGTATCATCAATAAAGTAGCATGGAACATAAGAAATTATCGATACGTTGGAGACGTATCAGCATCCCTTAGTTCTGCTCGTCCCGAGCAGGTAAAACGATAACAAAGATAATTTCTGAAGTGACATGCCATCATAATCTTGATCATACTATTTGTAAACATATGTAATGAATGCAGCGATCAAAACAAAGGTAATGACATGAGTAAACAACGAATCATATAGCAAAGACTTTTCATGAATAGTACTTCAAGACAAGCATCAATAAGTCTTGCATAAGAGTTAACTCATAAAGCAATAAATCAAAGTAAAGGTGTTGAAACAACACATAAGAAGATTAAGTTTCAGCGGTTGCTTTCAACTTATAACATGTATATCTCATGGATATTGTCAACATAAAGTAATATAACAAGTGCAATATGCAAGTATGTAGGAATCAATGCACAGTTCACACAAGTGTTTGCTTCTTAAGGTGGAAGGAGATAGGTAAACTGACTCAACAATAAAAGTAAAAGAATGGTCCTTCAAAGAGGAAAGCATCGATTGCTGTATTTGTGCTAGAGCTTTTATTTTGAAAACATGAAACAATTTTGTCAACGGTAGTAATAAAGCATATGAGTTATGAAAATTATATCTTACAAGTTGCAAGCCTCACGCATAGTATACTAATAGTGCCCGCACCTCGTCCTACTTAACTTGGACTACCGGGTCTTCGCATGCCATGTTTCAACCAAGTGTCACAAAGGGGTACCTCCATGCCGCCTGTACAAAGGTCTAAGGAGAATGCTCGCATTTCGGATTTCTCGCTTTTGATTATTCTCAACTTAGACATCCATACCGGACAACATGGACAACAGATAATGGACTCCTCTTAAATGCATAAGCATGTAGCAAAGATTATTGTTCTCATATGAGATTGAGGATATATGTCCAAAACTGAAACTTCCACCATGGTTCATGGCTTTAGTTAGCGGCCCAATGTTCTTCTCTAACAATTTTGCATGCTCCAACCACTAAAATGATAGACCTTCAGACAAGACGGACACGCATAGCAACTCACATGATATTCAACAATAGTTGATGGCGTTCCCCAGAAGCATGGTTATCGCACAACAGCAACTTAATAAAATATAAAGTGCATAAGTACATATTCAATACTACGATAGTTTTTAAGGCTATTTTGTCCCATGAGCTATATATTGCAAAGGTGAATGATGGAATTTTAAAGGTAGCACTCAAGCAATTTACTTTGGAATGGCGGAGAAATACCATGTAGTAGGTAGGTATGGTGGACACAAATGGCATAGTAGTTGGCTCAAGGATTTTGGATGCATGAGAAGTATTCCCTCTCGATACAAGGTTTAGGCTAGCAAGGTTATTTGAAGCAAACTCAAGGATGAACAAGTGCAGCAAAACTCACATAAAAGACATATTGTAAACATTATAAGACTCTACACCGTCTTCCTTGTTGTTCAAAACTCAATACTAGATATTATCTAGACCTTAGAGAAACCAAATATGCAAATCAAATTTTAGCAAGCTCTATGTATTTCTTCATTAATGGGTGCAAAGCATATGATGCAAGAGCTTAAACATGAGCACAACAATTGCCAAGTATCACATTATCCAAGACATTTTAGAATTACTACATGTAGCATTTTCCAATTCCAACCATATAACAAATTAACGAAGAAGAAACTTCGCCTTGAACATTATGAGTAAAGCCTAAGGACACATGTGTCCATATGCAACAGCGGAGCGTGTCTCTCTCCCACAAAGTGAATGCTAGGATCCATTTTATTCAAACAAAAACAAAAACAAAAACAAAACGACGCTCCAAGCAAAGAATACAAGATGTGATTGAATAAAAATATAGTTTCAGGGGAGGAACCTGATGATTTGTCGATGAAGAAGGGGATGCCTTGGGCATCCCCAAGCTTAGACGCTTGAGTCTTCTTAAAATATGCAGGGGTGAACCACGGGGCATCCCCAAGCTTAGAGCTTTCACTCCTCTTGATCATAGTATATCATTCTCCTCTCTTGACCCTTGAAAACTTCCTTCACACCAAACTTCAAGCAAACTCATTAGAGGGTTAGTGCACAATTAATAATTCACTCATTCAGAGGTGACACAATCATTATTTTCACTTCTGGACATTGCATAATGCTACTGGACATTAATGGATCAAAGAAATAAATCCAACATAGCAAAAGAGGCAATGCGAAATAAAAGGCAGAATCTGTCAAAAACAGAACAGTCCGTAAAGACGAATTTAGAAATGGCATCAGACTTGCTCAAATGGAAAACTCAAAACTAATGAAAGTTGCGTACATATCTGAGGATCACGCTCGTAAATTGGCAGATTTTTTCGAATTTTCTACAGAGAATTGTGCCCAGATTCGTGACAGACAGCAATGCTGTTTCTGCGCAGCGATCCCAAATATAACATCAACTTTGACATAGAAACTTTACTTGGCACAAAAACATGATAAGGAGAGGTTGCTACAGTAGTAAACAACTTCCAAGACTCAACAAAACAAAAAATTGCTGTAGGTAAAAACATGGGTTGTCTCCCATAAGCGCTTTTCTTTAACGCCTTTCAGCTAGGCGCAGAAAGTGCAAATCAAGTAACATCGAGAGTAGAAGCATCAACATCATAGCTTGTTCTAATAATAGAATCAAAAGGCAACTTCATTCTCTTTCTAGGGAAGTGTTCCATACCTTTCTTGAGAGGAAATTGATATTTAATATTACCTTCCCTCATATCAATAACAGCACCAACAGTTCGAAGAAAAGGTCTTCCCAACACAATTGGACAAGATGCATTGCATTCGATATCCAAGACAACAAAATCAACGGGGACAAGGTTATTGTTAACCGTAATGTGCACATTATCAATCCTCCCCAAAGGTTTCTTTTTAACATTATCGGCAAGATTAACATCCAAATAACAATTCTTCAATGGTGGCAAGTCAAGCATATCATAAATCTTTTTAGGCATAACAGAAATACTTGCACCAAGATCACATAAAGCATTACATTCAAAGTCATTGAATTTCATTTTAATGATGGGCTCCCAACCATCCTCTAACTTTCTAGGAATAGAAGTTTCAAGTTTTAGTTTCTCTTCTCTAGCTTTTATGAGAGCATTTGTAATATGTTTTGTAAAGGCTAAATTTATAGCACTAGCATTAGGACTTTTAGCAAGTTTTTGCAAGAACTTTATAACTTCAGAGATGTGGCAATCATCAAAATCTAAATCATTATGAGCTACAGCAATGGGATCATTGTTCCCAAGGTTGGAAAAAATTTCAGCAGTTTTATCACAAGCAGTTTCAGCAGTTTTAGCAATTTCAGGCAGTTTTGTACGCTTTGCACTAGGAGTAGAAACATTGCCAACACCAATTATTTTACCATTGATAGTAGGAGGTGCAGCAACATGTGGAGAATTAGCATTACTAGTGGTGGTAATAGTCCAAACTTTAGCTACATTATTCTCTTTAGCTAGTTTTTCATTTTCTTCTCTATCCCACCTAGCACGTAGTTCAGCCATTAATCTTATATTCTCATTAATTCTAACTTGGATGGCATTTGCTGTAGTAGTAATCTTATTATCAATATCATTATTAGGCATAACTTTCAATTTTAAAAGATTAACATCAGAGGCAAGTCTATCAACTCTAGAAGCAATAGTATCAATTTTATCAAGCTTTTCCTCAACAGATTTGTTAAAAGCAGTTTGTGTACTAATAAATTCTTTAAGCATGGTTTCAAGACCAGAGGGTACATTCCTATTATTGTTGTAAGAATTCCCATAAGAATTACCATAACCATTACCATTAGCAGAAGGATATGGCCTATAGTTATTACCAGAGTTGTTCCTATAAGCATTGTTGTTGAAATTATTATTTTTAATGAAATTCACATCAACATTTTCTTGAGCAACCAATGAAGCTAAAGGAACATTATTTGGATCTACATTAGATCTACCATTCACAAGCATAGACATAATCACATCAATCTTATCACTCAAGGAAGAGGTTTCTTCAACAGAATTTACCTTCTTACCTTGTGGAGCTCTTTCCGTGTGCCATTCAGAATAATTTATCATCATATCATCAAGAAGTTTTGTAGCCGCCCCCAATGTGATGGACATAAAGGTACCTCCAGCAGCTGAATCCAATAAATTCCGCGAAGAAAAATTTAGTCCTGCATAGAAGGTTTGGATGATCATCCAAGTAGTCAGTCCATGGGTTGGGCAATTCTTTACCAAAGTTTTCATTCTCTCCCAAGCTTGAGCAACATGTTCAGTATCTAATTGTTTAAAATTCATTATGCTACTTCTCAAAGATATAATTTTAGCGGGAGGATAATATCTACCAATAAAAGCATCCTTGCATTTAGTCCATGAATCAATACTATTCTTAGGCAAAGATAGCAACCAATCTTTAGCTCTTCCTCTTAATGAGAAAGGAAACACTTTCAATTTAATAATATCACCATCTACATCTTTATACTTTTGCATTTCACAAAGTTCAACAAAATTATTGAGATGGGCAGCAGCATCATCAGAACTAGCACCAGAAAATTGTTCTCTCATGACCAGATTTAGTAAAGCAGGTTTAATTTCAAAGAATTCTGCTGTAGTAGCAGGTGGAGCAATAGGTGTGCATAGGAAATCATTATTATTTGCATTTGTGAAGTCACACAACTTAGTATTTTCAGGGTTGGCCATTTTAGCAACAGTAAATAAAACAAACTAGATAAAGTAAATGCAAGTAACTAATTTTTTTGTGTTTTCGATATAGAGAGCAAGACAGTAAATAAAGTAAAACTAGCAACTAATTTTTTTGTGTTTTGATTTAGTGCAGCAAACAAAGTAGTAAATAAAATAAAGCAAGACAAAAACAAAGTAAAGAGATTGAGAAGTGGAGACTCCCCTTGCAGCGTGTCTTGATCTCCCCGGCAACGGCGCCAGAAAAAGAGCTTGATGGCGTGTAACTCACACGTTCGTTGGGAACCCCAAGAGGAAGGTATGATGCGCACAGTAGCAAGTTTTCCCTCAGAAAGAAACCAAGGTTTAATCGAACCAGGAGGAGCCAAGAAGCACGTTGAAGGTTGATGGTCGCGAAATGTGATGCGGCGCAACACCAGGGATTCCGGCGCCAACGCGGAACCTGCACAACACAACCCAAGTACTTTGTCCCAACGAAACAGTGAGGTTGTCAATCTCACCGGCTTGCTGTAACAAAGGATTAAGCGTATCGAGTGGAAGATGTTTGCAAAGAAAACAGTAAACACAATTGCAGTAGATTGTATGCTATGTAAAGAATAGGACCGGGGTCCACAGTTCACTAGAGGTGTCTCTCCCATAAGATAAAGCATGTTGGGTGAACAAATTACAGTCGGGCAATTGACAAATAGAGAAAGGCATAACAATGCATATACATGATATGATAAATATAGTGAGATTTAATTGGGCATTACGACAAAGTACATAGACCGCCATCCAACTGCATCTATGCCTAAAAAGTCCACCTTCAGGTTATCATCCGAACCCCCTCCAGTATTAAGTTGCAAAGCAAAGACAATTGCATTAAGTATGGTGCGTAATGTAATCAACAACTACATCCTTAGACATAGCATCAATGTTTTATCCCTAGTGGCAACAGCACATCCACAACCTTAGAACTTTCTGTCACTGTCCCACATTCAATGGAGGCATGAACCCACTATCGAGCATAAATACTCCCTCTTGGAGTTAAGAGTAAAAACTTGGCCAGAGCCTCTACTAATAACGGAGAGCATGCAAGATCATAAACAACACATGAACAATAGATTGATAATCACCATAATCATAGTACTCTCTATCCATCGGATCCCGACAAACACAACATATAGTATTACAGATAGATGATCTTGATCATGTTAGGCAGCTCACAAGATCCAACAATGAAGCACAACAAGGAGAAGACGACCATCTAGCTACTGCTATGGACCCATGGTCCATGGGTGAACTACTCACTCATCACTCCGGAGGCGACCATGGCGGTGTAGAGTCCTCCGGGAGATGAATCCCCTCTCCAGGGTGCCGGAGGCGATCTCCGAATCCCCGAGATGGGATTGCCGCGGCGGCGTCTCTGTAAGGTTTTCCGTATCGTGGCTCTCGGCACGGGGTTTGCGAAAGCTTTAAGTAGGCGGAGGGTCAACGCGGGGGCCACACGAGGCCCAGGGGGTAGGGCGCGCGCCAGGGCTTGGGCCGCGCCGGCCACCCCCGGCTGCCTCGTGGCCCCACTTCGTTAGGGTCTTCGGTCTCTGGAAGCTTCGTGCAAAATAGGACCCTGGGCGAAAGTTTCGTCCAATTCCGAGAATATTTCTTTACTAGGATTTCTGAAACCAAAAACAGCGAAAACAGCAACTGGCTCTTCGGCATCTTGTTAATAGGTTAGTTCCGAAAATGCATAAATATGACATATAATGTGCATAAAACATGTAGGTATCATCAATAAAGTAGCATGGAACATAAGAAATTATCGATACGTTGGAGACGTACGCCTTCTCTTGACAAAGAAGATGGCCGGGAGTTTGCGTACCTATTGCACGTGACTTGTGCTCACCGAAGTGTGGGACCTCAAGCGTGGGCACCACACGTAAGTGACAGACCTGTTGGTGTAAAAACTCGGTTGATTTATAGTGCATTAGAACAAAGTTTCCTATGGATTCAAGGGTAGGAAATCCAAGTTAACTCATTTACGTGTTAAACTTGTCTAAATCTTGGTCAAACCTAGGATTTAACCAAGATTCAAATGGGCAGAAAAATAAAAAAACATAAAAATGAAAAACAAAATCACATAGTCTTCTTATGTCATATAGTAAGCATTAAAGTTGATAAACAAGGTCTAGACATATCAAACCATACAAATCATGTATCTACCCCCTAACCCCTAATCTCCGTCTTATGAAGTCAAGCATGAAGAGAAGTGGTTTTGGGTTTCAAACATGGAAATTTCAAAAACCTCCCAAAAACTTCATTTTAGAGTGACTAAGAAGGATACATGCTTCCTTTTCATTTTCATGTTTTAAACTTGTTTAAATTATCTTGGTCAAACCTAGGATTTGACAAGATTCAAAGATACATGCTTCCCTTTTCATTTGACATGAATCCTTGTGGCACGACCATGTTGGGGTCACTCCTGGCTGTCTACCCAGCCGAGCATGCGGGCTCTATTACCTTGTACGAATCCTCGTTTTAAACCAAGAAGAAGTGAACAAACTCCCACGACACACACACTCTCTCTCTCTCTCTCTAACCGGCTTTAGATATCGCATCATTTGTCTGTCAGACTCCATTGATTTGCCCCAAGTTCAACAAGGTCGCCCCCTTTTCCTCTGAGAGTCCATTGATTTTTATTTGCTGGTGTCACTTGTGCTAAACTGTCATTCCTTGTACTCCCTCCGATTCATATTATTTGATGGTAATATAGATGCATCTATACACATTATAGTTGTAGATACATCCATTTTACCATCAATTAATATTGATCGGAGTTGCAGCGTGGTATGAGGCCTGCCGCCTGCCACCGTCGGCGAGGTTCCAAGTAAACGGCGCCAGAAGAAGAGTAGCGCGGCTCCGGATTCAAAACGGGCACGAAAGCAGGCGGCAATGGCTAAGAACAACGACGAGGCAGTGCCGTCGAGCGCCCCAACCGACGGCCCGTAGACCAGGATTAAGTTTAAGTTTAGTTATGTTTAAAGTCGAGCTACTTTGGTATAAATTTCGTATGATTTTGGGTTTTTAAATGTCAATTTTAATTTTAAAATGGCTGCCGTTTGGGGCCGCCGGTGTGGTGTGGGAGCAGCATCCCCAAATAGAGGATCATGGTAACAGAAATTGTCAACGTGATGATGATTTGATGTTGCACTCGACCTTGAACATAAGTACTAGTACGGTCTCACAATTTTTTTTAATCATTATACTTTGCAACATTTAGCGCGGATGCGCCAAATTCAGAGATAGATCATGATCATGGTAACAAATTTTCAACGTGATGATGATTTGATGTTGCACTCGGGCTTGAACAGAAGTACTACTACTGTCTCACAAATTCTTTATCATTATACTTTGCAAGATTTAGCGGATGCGCCAATTTCAGAGATAGATCATGATCATGGTACGTAACAAATTTTCAACGTGATGATGATTTGATGTTGCACTCGGCCTAGAAGAGAAGTACTAGTACGGTCTCACAATTCTTTTTATCATTATACTTTGCAAGATATAGCGGATACGCTAATTTCAGAGATAGAACATGATCATGGTAGTGACCGATATTCAAGGTGATGATGATTTGATTTTGCACTCGGCCTTGAACAGAGGTACTAGTACGGTCTCACAATTTTTTATCATTATACTTGGACCTTAGCCAAATTCAAAATCTCATAGCGGCAAAACTTCCCGCCCACAAAATACAAAAAATTCACACGCTTTCAAATTCCCATTCTACCCCTGTGGAGATGACAGCAAAGTCGGTTGGTGGGGGGGTCTGCCCGTCATTTTTTGGATCACCACCTCCCTAGCCCCGGATACCCTCCCAAAAAAAATTCATTTCCCTCAGTCTCTCATCTGAGACCACCCACCGGAACTTCTCAAGTCCCTCTCTCTACCACCTCCACGACCACCGCACCGGAACATCCCCGCCGGACTTCCCTGGCCTACCCGAGGCCTCGCGATCCTTGTCATCCGGCTGCCTGCCGGAGCCGCTTCATCGACGCCATCATCAACCGGACCGGATCATCCCCGCCGAACCTCGAAACCATATGCTCATCCAGCAGTCTACCGCAGTCGCTTCAGCTGCGGCATCGTCCACCCCACCGGAGCCGCTTCGCCGGATCCGTCGTCCACCGCATCGGATCTTGCTCACCGACACCGATGTGCATTAACCGGATCTGCTTCACCGACGCCTTGCATGATCTAAACTCTTCTACTGTCGATTTTCTATTGCTTGCCTGCAAGTTCCTGTTTAATCTTGGGGGAACCTGTTTGTGCTAACGACGCGCCGTTACGTCTTTGCAGATGAGATGAGTAACCATGAAGTTTAATGGCCGTCTCTCCAACCCCAAGTAGCACATGTAGTGTACTTCATCACCGGATCTATCAACCCTAGGAAGATCTGCTGTGAATCCCACAGAGTGCTTCTCCTAATGTAAGTCCCTTGTTTTAGCGCCATGTTCTGGGTTCAGATGCTTGTTTGTCTGAAGCTCTTTTAGTTCATTCCTAGCTATGACGTTAACACCTTGCTATTTTCTAGTTCATTGCTAACTTTAAGCGATTGAACATTTTGGTTTGCATTCCCTGCTCTGTAGATGTATCCATCATAACTTCTATCTTGCTCAGTCGTTGTTACAAAAATTATAGGCTGCTACTATTTTGTTCATGCCAATCTTGTTCTCCCTGAACATGTTGGTTTGCATTCCCTGTACTACAGGTGATGCCATTGTTATTTCTATCTACTTCGTCGTAAGCTAACAAAGTAACTGCCTGCTATTAGTTCCTGCATGCTATCGCTCTGCCATCCTGCAGTACAAATTTATTTGAACTCGTCACAGCAGCTACTTCCATCGTAATTTTGTCTGCCATCTGATTCTTCAAAAGCTGCAATATTAACTTGTTTCTCTTAATTGGCATGGCGCTCGCATATAGAATGGTGAACATATTGGTGTGCATTCCCTCTTCTACAAGTTCACAGGTGATCCCACTATATTCCGTTTCTGGTCCATCCTAAGCCGTAGCATTAACTATCCTCTATGTGTTGCTCATTACAACTTTATATCCCGAAACAAATTGATTTGTTTCCCTTATCTACAAGTTAATGAGTGATGCCATTATAACTCCTATCTGTTTTATTCCTAGCTATTATAGTAACATCCTGCTATTAATTAGTTCATGGCCAATTTTAAGTAATTGCACATGTTGGTTCGCATTCCCTGCTCTATAGCTTTTGGCATCGTAACTTCTATATTTGGTTTACATTCCCTGCTCTGTAGATCTAGCCATCATAACTTTATCTTGCTCAGTCGTTGTTACAAAAATTATGGCCTGCTACTATGTTGTTTGTGCCAATTTTTTACTCCATGAACATGTTGGCTTGCATTCCCTGTACTACAGGTGATGCCATTGTTTTGTATCTAGTTCATTGTAAGCTAACAAAGTAAGGACTTAGTTTGGCATGCTATCACTCTGCTATCTAGCCTGTAGGACAAATAAACTTGTCATACTACTAGATAATAATTTTGTGTGCCATCTTGTTCTTCAAAAGCTGCATTATTGACTTGTTTCTCTGACTTGGCATGACGCTCACATATGGAATGCTGAACATATTGGTTTGCATTCCCTCTTATACAAGTTCACAGGTGATCCCACTATATTCTGTATCTGGTCCATCCTAAGCTCCAGCATTAACTATCCTCTATGTGTTGCTCATTACAAGTTTATATCCCAAAACATCTTGATTTGCATCCCCTTCACTATAAGTTCAGGAGTATTATTTAGTTGACGGCCAATTTGAAGTAATTGCACTTGGCACATGTTGGTTCACATTCCCTCCTCTTTAGCTTTTGCCATTGTAACTTCTATTTTTTGTTTACATTCCCTGCTCTGTAGATGTAACCATCATAACTTCATCTTGCTCAGTCGTTGTTACAAAATTTATAGCATGCTACTATGTTGTTCATGCCAATTTTGTACTCCCTGAACATGTTGGTTTGCATGGGACTCGACAGTAGTAAGTCTGCTGTTTCATTCTAACGTGCTCTGTTATATTGGCTGTTGGTATGCGGCATGCACTCTTTGTTTGCTTATTGTGCGCATTACAATGATGTTGTTATAACGATGAAATGATGATGTCTTTGTTTCAGATATAGGTGGTGCATGGACAACTTAAAAGATTGCCGAATCGCTTCATCATTGTATTGCTAGGTTTAATTACCATTCAATTTCTCTGGGTTCTGTAATATTTTTTCAAAGCCTTGCAGCTGATGTAATATTTAGTTAGTTTTTATAGTTCTTTCGCGCATTTTTTCTATGGTGCTTGTGGTAAGTGAGGCTATCCGACAGAAATCATGTGCTGCGTAAATATTCTCAGTATCTAAATCACAAATTCCCATCCCTTAAACGGCCCAATTAACCGAAATCACATATGTGTCGGCCCGCAAAATCCTAAACCGCCTATTATGCCGGCATATAAACAACAACTAAACTAGTGGGCCATCCCAGTTGATTTATGGTGGACCCCACCCTCTAATTGGGCCGGCCCACTTGCTTTAAGGTGGACCCCACCCACAACTAGGCCGACCCTGTAACAGAAAAGCGGCCCCACAAGATTATTGGGCCGGCCCACTAACTTGTTGGGCCAGCCCAACTACTTTTATGGTGGACCCCACTTGCTAACTGGGCCGGCCCGGTTACAAGATAGTGGGCCCCACATTTATTATTGGGCCGACCCGCCAACCTGTTGGGCCAGCCCACTTGCTATATGGTGGACCCCACTTACTAACTGCCGGCCCATTAACAGGAATGTGGGACCCACCTTTGTTTTGGCCCGGCCCACTATCTTGTTGGGCCAGCCCACTTGCTATATGGTGGACCCCACGACTAAATGGGCCGGCCCTTTAATAGGCGGACCCACTGTGTTTTTGGCCTCCCACTATCTTGTTGGGCCAGCCCACTTGCTATATGGGTGGACCCCACATACTAAATGGGCCGACCCTTTAACAGGAAAGTGGGACCCACCTGTGTTTTGGCATGGCCCACTATCGTGTTGGGCCGGCCCACTTGCTATATGGTGGACCCCACATACTTAATGGGCCGGCCCTTTAACAGGAAAGTGGGTCCCACAAGGTAATTGGGCCGGCCCACTAACTTCTTGGGCCGGCCCAGTTGCTTTAAAGTGGACCCCACTTGTTAAACGGGCCGGCCCGATAACAGGAAAGTGGGCCCCACATGCCTTGTGGGCCGGCCCTTTTGCATGTTGACCGGTCAAACGAGTGCATTCGGCCCGGCCCACATGCTTAGTGGGCCGGCCCGTTTAAATTTTGACCAGTCAACCTTAGAGGTTAGGCCCGGCCACGTAACTAATGGACCAGCCCAGCTATATAGTTGACCGGTCAAACTAAGTCAGCTGGCCCGCCCGCAAACTTAATGGGCCGGCCCGCTTAAGACGTTGGCAGGCCTCGTGTGGGCCTACCATCTACCACGGGGTTTCAGCCGGTTAACGCCGTTAAGCGTTAACGGCGTCTGCCACGTGTCAGTTTGCATGACGTCAGCAGTCAACGGGCTCCCGAAAACACTTGCGCAACGGTCCGATTTTCCGTGGCGGAAGGGCGCCCAAACGCGACGGACCGAAAAATCATCGTTGGACTTTGCCTGACGCAGTTTCCACAACAACCCATATCGTCGGGTTAGGCCCATAGGCGCCGAAAAATACCCCTTAGCGGACGATTTTGAGACGTTGTCTATCAGAACTTTTCTTGTACTGTCTCCCAAATTGCGCTCCCCAATAGCGCCAATTGATTCCTGCAATTGAAGCCTCTGAACGTACACATCAATCCACTCGAAATGCCTGCATTTCTTCATGATCTAAAAACAACAACATGAACCCTAAATCCCAAATTCGAGGGAATAACAAGAAAATCGAGAGAAAACAGAGCAATTGGAGCGAGATCTAACCTTATCCCCCTCTCTATATGGCAAGCTCTCGCATGCAAGGAACTCACGTCCACGGTTGCCGTTGTCGTCCGTCTTACAGATCGACCGCTTCAGAGGCTCCTGGCGTGGGCAGTCAGGGCATCTTGTCAAAGGCACGGGTCCATACTGCGGCCATGAAGAATGGGAGGTCGAAGAGAAACTAGACATCACCCGCCTGCCGGAGAAGGGCTGCCGCTGGCGGAGAAGAAGAACAATGGGGCGCGGGGAAAGAAAGGGGAAGCAATGGCACGGGCACGGGCGCGGGGCTGGCTCGGGCTCCCATTTTGCAACGGTCACCTGGGTAAGCTGTGGGTCCGGCGTGCTAACGTGGACAAGTTGTGGGTCCCATGATGATCTGGATAAGTGGAGACGTGTCCATTGCGGGGCACCAACAGCGGCCCCACTTGCCAGCACCAACCAACGGTCAACTAAACGAGATTCCTCCCGTCCGAGCTCCTTGTGAGGGTTTGATACGTCTCCAATGTATCTATAATTTCTTATGTTCCATGATAGTTTTATGCCAATAGCTACATGTTTTATATGCACTTTATATCATATTATGGTATTTGTTGGACTAACCTATTAACAAGATGCCACAGTGCCAGTTTCTGTTTATTATGTCCGTTTATTGCGAAAAGGCCCAAAAACCAAACTGCTCGGAAAAATCTAGAAAATTTACAGAAATTCTATTTCGCAGAAGACCCACGGAGCCAGAAGGGCCAGGCCAGAGGAGGCCCACGGCCTCCTCCCCATCCACTGGCGCGGCCAGGAGGGGGGCGGCGCCGCCCTATGGGGTGGGCCCCTCGGGCACCCCCTCGCGCCGCCCTTTCGCCTATATTAAGCTCCTGCCCTGAAAACCCTAAGGGGATCGACGATTTCTCCAGAAGAGTTCCGTAGCTCCGCCGCCACCAAAAACCCTAATTCGGGGGACAGAAGTCTCTGTTTCGGACCCTGTCGGGACGGGGAATTGCCCGGAGCCATCTCCATCGACTCCATCGCCATCTTCATCGCTTTGCTGTCTCCCATGCGAGGAGGGAGTAGTTCTCCCCCGAGGCTGAGGGCTCTACCGGTAGCTATGTGGTTCATCTCTCTCCCATGGTGTGATCTTTATGTGATCATGAGCTTTGTAATCTAGTTGAATATGTAGATATTACTCTTGTCTATTATGCACTCTAGAGGTTACTTTAATATGAACTCCGGAGTCACTCTCCACGGTGTGATGGTGACAGTGTGCGCGTGTGTGATTCCTTTATGACGTTGTGGAGCTTGTTTACTCCGGCTTGAGGTGTGCTCTTGCAGCCCTACACAATGAATGGTGTTTGTTATCCAACAAGAGAGTGTTTGAGAGTAGCATTTATTTATTCAATTATGTGATCATTGTTGAGAGTGTCCACTAGTGAAAGTATGATCCCTAGGCCTTGTTTCTAAGCATTGAAACACCGTTTCCAACAAGTTCTGCTACATGTTCGCTTGCTGCCATTTTTATTTCAGATTGCAATTACTACTTATAATCATCCATATTACTTGTATTTCACTATCTCTTTGCCAAACTAGTGCACCTATACATCTGACAAGTGTATTAGGTGTGTTGGGGACACAAGAGACTTCTTGTATCTTAATTGCAGGGTTGCTTGAGAGGGATATCTTTGACCTCTACCTCCCTGAGTTCGATAAACCTTGGGTGATTCACTTAAGAGAAACTTGCTGCTGTTCTACAAACCTCTGCTCTTGGAGGCCCAACACTGTCTATAGGAATAGAAGCGTGCGTAGACATCAAGCTATTTTCTGGCGCCGCTGGGGAGGTAAGGTAAAAGGTATTCACATCCTCCGACTACTAAGCTATTTCCTAGCACTGTTGCCGATGTGTGAGTGCTCGAAGCTATTTCCTTTAGATTCTGCAATTATATCTTTTTGTTTCTTGTTTTTATTTCACTAGTTAGGCTTAATGGAAAACAACAAAAAAATAGAGATCTTTATGAAATTTATATTGAATTAGGACATGATGCTTTTGAAGAGAAAATTAAAAAACCTATGGAAGTTTGTCTGCATAATAGTGGTAGTAATGTTATTAGTATAAATTCTTTGGACACCATTATTTTTAATGCTATGGAAAAACCCAAGCTTGGGGAAGCTAGTTTATATAAAAATAATCTTTTTTGCTCCTCAGCTTTGGATGAAGTATTTTGCCTTGATAATGCTTTGTCTCCAATATGTGGTAATTCGAATGATGCTTGTGATATTCCAAATCCACCTGTTGAAAGTATTCCTTTTAAAATACCTATGAAAATTGTTGAAAGGGTTATGAATGATCAGTATGTAGGGGATGGATCAGTCCATCCAAGTGTTCACTTGTCTAAACTTACAGAACTTTGTGAGTTATTTGAGATTGCAGGTTTATCAAGAGAAAATGTTATGAGGAAACTATTTCCATTGTCACTTAAGGACAAAGCAAAGGAATGGTATAGGCTGCTGGATGAACAACCATCGAATTGGAAACAGCTTGAATCTCTCTTTTACTCTAAATTTTATCCTCTTCATGAAGTGCATCTAGATAGGAATCGCATTTATAATTTTTACCCTCATGATGGAGAAAGCATTGCTCAAGCTTGGGGAAGACTAAAAACATTAATACTCAAATGTCCTAACCATGAGCTTTCTGAGGAAATAATTGTTACTAATTTTTATGCAAGGCTTTCAAGTCATTATAAGGATTATGTAGATGCATGTTCACAGGGTTCTTTCACAAGTAAGAAGGTTGAAGCTAGATGGGATCTTCTTGAAAGAATTCAAAGCAATACTGAAGATTGGGAGAACGACAAAGGTAAAGAATCAGGTATAAACTATGAATATGAATGCATTAAGTCTTTCATTGAAACTGCTGGTTTTCAAAAGCTTAGTGATAATTATGGTCTTGATTCTCAAATTATTGTTGATTGTTGTAGAACCTTTGCTTCTCATATTAATGTTCCTAAAGAAAATTGGGACGTGTATCATGAACCTTTCAAAGACACTTGCATGGAAAATGAAATTGTTGTTAATGATTGCAATAAACATGCCCAAACTTCTGAAAATACTATTTCTTATAAGCATGTTAATTTTTGTGGAATGCATAGACCTTGTGGAATTAATCAAATCGAAGATGAATATTGTATCCATCATAGGAATGAAAAAACTAGAATGTGGTACAAGGCTCTAAAAGATCTTGGTGAAAAAGTTTGTGACCTCCATCCTTTTATTTGTGAACTTTGCTATGAAGTGGGTCATTTTAATTTTCAATGTTCTGGTCATGATGATAGTATTTCGAATTTAATGAGTACTTCAAGTCTATATTGTGATAACATGATCACTCCTAATCAGCATGATGAACTTACTTTATTTTTGGGGTGTGAAGAGTTATCAAGAAAAATTTCTTTGTTAGATATGAGTGATCTTGATATGAATAGTGTGTTGCATGGATGTTATCTCTATTGTGTTAATAATTGCCATGCCAACACCTACATACAAAGTGTTATAAAGGATGGGACTTTACCAAAATATGACAGGACTAATATGTGTTTTGTTCTTATTAATGAAAGAGAGGTATCCTCCCAAGTTTCTTCTATTGTTTCTAATAATAAACCAGGTTATGTGGAGAAGCTTCCTTTCAAGCCTCTCCCTCCTAAAGAGGAAAAGAAGAAGAAGAAGAACGAAGAAGAAGAAGAAGAGGAGTAAAAGGAGAGAGGAAACGGTATCTTCTCCCAAACTTGTTGCTCCTATTACAATTGATACTTATAATTCTGAATTCGATGATTCTGAACTTGATGATGAACCTATGCATGTTATTTATATTAGTGATCATGATTGGGAAAAGCACACTTCTTTTGATATTGAAGATCTCTGGGACACTAATTCTGAAAATGATGATGTTAATAATTGCCATAGTATTAGTACTATCCATGTTTCTTCCCATGATGATATAGAAAGCTCTAAGCTTGGGGATGAGGTGTTTGAAAATCCTTTTGCTACTGATGATTATATGTTTGATACATCTCCTTCTAGTAACAATGATGGTATGTTTACAGATGAACACACTTTGGAAGATAACTATTCTATTTCTTATGATGACACTATGCCTCCAATCTTTGACAATTATTATAAAGAATACTATGACATAGGTTATAATTACAGTCATCCTCATGAAACTTGTCATAGTTATGGAGGGATTACCCAAAACCATCTCTCTAATATACAGCTTGTCTATCATATTCAAGTTCGTTATGGTGATTGTGATATTTTCAGTCCATCTACTATTGAGGATAAAATTCATTATGATTATTCTATGCCTCCAATTTATGATGATTATAATGATGGATGTGATAGTTTTACTCCCACTATTACTAATAAAATTGATTATGCTTGTGTGGAGAGTAATGATACTTTTATGCATGTGGATCATGATAAGAATGCTTTATGCGATAGCTATATTGTTGAGTTTATCAATGATACCACTGAAAATTATTATGAGAGAGGGAGACATGGTTTTATATATCTCAATAATATTAAGTCACCTCTCTTTTTGTTGAAAATTTTGAAGTTGCACTTGCTTTGTCTTTCTATGATAGTAGCTTCATGCTTCAATAATTTGTTTTCTTACAAGATTCGTTTGCATAGAAAGTGGGTTAGACTTAAATGTGTTTGGTATTTGCTTTTTGATGCTCTCTTATATTCAACTCTCATCTTTATAAGAGCATCATGAAAATTATCATGCCTAGCTAAAAGGCTTTAAAGAAAAGCGCTCTTGGGAGACAACCCATTGTTTTATTTCTGCAATTTTTGTTTTATATTTGAGTCAAGGTGCTTGTTACTACTGTAGCAATACCTTTGTATCATTATTTTATTGCATTGTTGTGCCAAGTAAAGTCTTTGATAGGAAGTTGATACTAGATTTGGATTTCTGCGCAGAAACAGATTTTTAGCTGTCACGAATTTGAGCTTTTCTCTCTGTAGAAAAATCTAAAAATTCTGAAAAAATTCATGAGTAATCCTCAGATATGTACACAACTTTCATCCAACTGGAGCTTTTCCATCTGAGCAAGTTAAGTGCCTCTTCGTCTTTACGGACTGTTCTGTTTTGACAGATTCTGCCTTTTATTTCGTATTGCCTCTTTTACTGTGTTTGAGTGGATTTCTTTGCTCCATTAAATTTCAGTAGCCTTGGGTAATGTCCAGAAGTGTTGGGAATGATTGTGTCCTTGCTGAACATGTGAATTTTTGATTATGCACTAACCCTCTAATGAGATTGCTTTGAGTTTGGTGTGAAGGAAGTTTTCAAGGATCAAGAGAGGAGGATGATATAATATGATCAAGAAGAGTGAAAAGTCTAAGCTTGGGGATGCCCCCGTGGTACATCCCTGCATATTTCAAGAAGACTCAAGCGTCTAAGCTTGGGGATGCCCAAGGCATCCCCTTCTTCATCAAACTTATCATGTCACCTCTAGTGAAACTATATTTTAATTCCGTCACATCTTATGTGCTTTAATTGGAGCGTCCGTGTGCTTTTATTCTCGTTTGTTATTTTAAGGTTTCTTAATAAATCAGATCCTAACATGCTTGTGTGGGAGAGAGACACGCTCCGCTTTTTCATTTGAACACTTGTGTTCTTCGTTTTACTTTTAATGTTCATGGCGAAAGCTGAAAGCTGCAGCACTTATTGTTATTTGGTTGGAAACAAATGCTTCATGTGGTAATTGGTATATTATCTTGAATAATCTGATACTTGGCAATTGTTTTGAGCTCAAGTAGATCATGTTTAAGCTCTTGCATCATGTAGTTTAAACCTATTAGTGGAGAACTACCGTAGAGCTTGTTGAAATTTGGGTTGCATGATTGGTCTCTCTAAGGTCTAGATATTTTCTGGTAAAAGTGTTTGAGCAACAAGGAAGAGAGTGTAGAGTCTTATAATGCTTACAATATGTTCTTGTGTAAGTTTTGATGTACCGGTTTATACTTGTGTTTGCTTCAAACAACCTTGCTAGCCAAAGCCTTGTACTGAGAGGGAATGCTTCTCGTGCATCCAAAACCTTGAGCCAAAACCTATGCCATTTGTGTCCACCATAACTACCTATTATGTGGTATTTTCTGCCATTCCAAGTAAATACTTCATGTTCTACCTTTAAACAATTCAAAACTTTATTACTCCTTATTTGTGTCAATGTTTTATAGCTCATGAGGAAGTATGTGGTGTTTTATCTTTCAATCTTGTTGGGCAGACTTTCACCAATGGACTAGTGGCATATACATCCGCTTATCCAATAATTTTGCAAAAAGAGCTGGCAACGGGGTTCCCAGCCCCAATTAACTAACTTTCATTAATAATTCTCTTCACATGTTTTGCCCTGATTTATCAGTAAGCAACTTAATTTTGCAATAGACACTCCTCCATGGTATGTGAAATGTTGGAAGGCACCCGAGGATTCGGTTAGCCATGGCTTGTGAAAGCAAAAGGTTGGGAGGAGCGTCATCTATAAATAGAACTAAAATACATGTGTAAACAAAAGAGAAGAGGGATGATCTACCTTGCTGGTAGAGATAACGTCCTTCATGGGAGCCGCTCTTTGAAAGTCTGTTTGACAAGGGGGTTAGAGTGCCCACTACCATTCGTTGACAACAACAAACACCTCTCAAAACTTTATTTTTATGCTCTCTATATGATTTCAAAACTTGAAAAGCTCTAGCACATGATTTAATCCCTGCTTCCCTCTGCGAAGGGCCTTTTTTTACTTTATGTTGAGTCAGTTTACCTACTTCTTTCTATCTTAGAAGCAAACACTTGTGTCAACTGTGTGCATTGATTCTTACATGCTTACTTATTGCACTTATTATATTACTTTGTGTTGACAATTATCCATGAGATATACATGTTGAAAGTTGAAAGCAATTGCTGAAACCTAAATCTTCCTTTGTGTTGCTTCAAAACCTTTTATTAAGAATCTATTGCTTTATGAGTTAACTCTTATGCAAGACTTTTTGATGCTTGGCTTGAAAGTACTATTCATGAAAAGTTTTTGCTATATGATTCAGTTGTTTAGTCATTATCTATTTGTTAGCAAACTATAGATCATTGCTTTGAGTCACTTCATTCATCTCATATGATTTACAATATTATTGATCAAGATTATGTTGGTAGCATGTCACTTCAGAAATTATTTTTGTTATCGTTTACCTACTCGAGGACGAGTAGAACTAAGCTTGGGGATGCTTGATACGTCTCCAACGTATCTATAATTTCTTATGTTCCATGATAGTTTTATGCCAATAGCTACATGTTTTATATGCACTTTATATCATATTATGGCATTTATTGGACTAACCTATTAACAAGATGCCACAGTGCCAGTTTCTGTTTATTATGTCTGTTTATTGCAGAAAAGGCCCAAAAACCAAAGTGCTCGGAAAAATCCAGAAAAATTACAGAAATTCTATTTCGCCGGAAGACCCACGGAGCCAGAAGGGCCAGACCAGAGGAGGCCCACGGCCTCCTCCCCATCCACTGGCGCGGCCAGGAGTGGGCGCCCTATGGGGTGGGCCCCTCGGTCACCCCCTCGCGCCGCCCTTTCGCCTATATTAAGGTCCTGCCCTGAAAACCCTAAGGGGATCGACGATTTCTCCATAAGAGTTTCGTAGCTCCGCCGCCACCAAAAATCATAATTCAGGGACAGAAGTCTCTGTTTTGGCACCCTGCCGGGACGGGGAATTGCCCTCGGAGTCATCTCCATCGACTCTATCGCCATCTTCATCGCTTTTGCTGTCTCCCATGATGAGGAGGGAGTAGTTCTCCCCGAGGCTGAGGGCTCTACCGGTAGCTATGTGGTTCATCTCTCTCCCATGGTGTGATCTTTATGTGATCATGAGCTTTGTAATCTAGTTGAATATGTAGATGTTACTCTTGTCTATTATGCACTCTAGAGGTTACTTTAATATGAACTCCGGAGTCACTCTCCACGGTGTGATGGTGACAGTGTGCGCATCGTGTGTGATTCCTTTATGACGTTGTGGAGCTTGTTTACTCCGGCTTGAGGTGTGCTTTTGCAGCCCTACACAATGAATGGTGTTTGTTATCCAACAAGAGAGTGTTTGAGAGTAGCATTTATTTATTCAATTATGCGATCATTGTTGAGAGTGTCCACTAGTGAAAGTATGATCCCTAGGCCTTGTTTCTAAGCATTGAAACACCGTTTCCAACAAGTTCTGCTACATGTTCGCTTGCTGCCATTTTTATTTCAGATTGCAATTACTACTTATAATCATCCATATTACTTGTATTTCACTATCTCTTCGCCGAACTAGTGCACCTATACATCTTACAAGTGTATTAGGTGTGTTGGGGACACAAGATACTTCTTGTATCTTAATTGCAGGGTTGCTTGAGAGGGATATCTTTGACCTCTACCTCCCTGAGTTCGATAAACCTTGGGTGATTCACTTAAGGGAAACTTGCTGCTGTTCTACGAACCTCTGCTCTTGGAGGCCCAAAACTGTCTACAGGAATAGAAGCGTGCGTAGACATCAAGGTTTAATACAAGGGCTTGGGCAAAACTGAGGAAAAACTAAGCGGTTGGGAAAAACTGAGCACAACTAAGGACCCGAGGGCACGAAAATAGAAATCCCTTCATTTTTTATGAAGACGGTGTTCCTAATCCACACCGGGCTTTGCATCTTCTTCCAAGTTAATCTTATGCATGCATAAAGCGGGACATATACCTTTCAATTCATCAAGTGAATAGCCAATAGCTGGCCTATGAGCACGCAACACCTCAAGTAATTTTGTTTCTTCTTCTCCTGAAAGGTTAGCACTAATAATAACAATATATATTTTCTTCTCATCAAGGAATGCATATTTCATATCTTCGGGCAAATGTTTTAATTCAAAACTAGGATCCTCTTTTTGGTGGTGGTAATTCTCCTAGGTTTTTATGTGGAATATGCAATTGTAATTGTGGTGGTTGTTGAGATAATATTTGTTCTATTGCTCCGCTTTCTTCATTACTAAATTAAGTACATATCCTTCCACCGTGTCTGATGAAGCGATCACCATCAAGCAAGATTTTCCACTATATCTTTTTGGAATTTTTCTTCTTTTAAATTCTTATCAGTAAACTTTGAAAAGTTAAATTCTAATCTTTCACCGGCATGTTTAATGAATACTTTCTCTTTTGGTAAATTAATATCAGCACCCACAGTATGTAAGAAATGTCTACCAAATATAATAGGACAAAATGAATCTTGGGAGCAACCAAGTACAATAAAATCAGCGGGTATTTAATCTTTTGTACTAATGCTTCAATATCTCTAACCATACCTAGAGGACAAATATAATCTTTATTAGCAAGTTGAACAGTTATACCTGTCTCTTCCATTTGTATGGGATCAAATGTGCTTGATTTTTGCCGATATAGAGAATATGGTATCACACTTAAACTTGCTCCAATATCATAAAGACCATGATAGCATGAAGTTCCAATAGCATATGATATAATGGGTTTACCAACTTTAGTGGTATTACCTTGAATTACCTTAGTGGAATCTTCACATAAATAGGCATCACAAGGAGTTTCTTCATTTTGGACGTCCACGAGGGGCTCCCCAAGTTCATCAACAAGCCCCCGGAGGAGCTGGCAAGCTAGAGCTTTATCCCCACCCTCGCCCAATTCCCAGAATTGGATAGGGCCGCGCGGAGGATTTCCTGGTTAGTCCACGACGGACTAACCGGAATAGATCTAACTCTCAGCTAGTTCACTCGTCGGATCCAGCCGCTCAAGTACAATAAGCGGCTGATCTGTGAATACTCCGGGGTTGAAGACCATCTCCGAGTGACCCGCGACAACCTGCCGACGGATTCTCTGAACAAGAGGATCCGGATGCTTGTGAAGATTACCCGGGGCCAAGAGGTCCCGAAGATTTGCAAAGACATCGCCATCAACAACAAGTGCCCTCCGGTACGTATTCGTACTTTAGCTCTTTTAGCTTCTCACTCTTTGAATGTTCTAACTTTTCCATATTTTCCTCTTTAGCTCAACACTTTGGCGGAGGACAGTTTTAGGAATGTGATCCTAGTACCTTCTAGCGCCGAAGGGGCGGAGGAGGATCCGGAGGACGACGAGGAGGATGAGGAGCAAGCCCCGAAGAAAACTGCTCCCCGAGCCGCCAAGCGTCCCCGCGCCAAGGTTTCCGGCTCCGAATCCGGAGCCAGCGACGAGGCCTCCGCCAAAAGGGCCAAGACAAAGCTACCCCCATGCCTCGACTCCAAGAAGGCGGAACGCGATCGTCTCAAACTGCTTTCCACAACAGGGAAAGGGTCGCGCCCGCTAATCCCCGGCGCCAAGTAAGTATTAGGAAACACATCTCACTAAATGTGCAACTTTGTTACTTGTATCTTTCCTTTGCTTGTTACAGGAGCCAGAAGGTCCGGCTTCACGGGCTAACACCCAGAAGCCTATCACCAAGTATTTGAGGACGTCTTCGGTCATGCCTCCGATCACCCCAACGCCACCAAGCACCTCCAATGCTGCTCCCCACTCGACTCCGCCTGAGGCCTAGCCCTCTCCCGTCCCTGCTGCCTAAGCTCAACCGGAAGTTATTCCTGTGAGCAGCGAGAAGGGAGGCGGAAGCTACTCCGCCACGAAGCGGGTTGCTCCGGAGGAGCCTCAAGACAAGAACCCGGAGGAGGCGGAAGTAACTTCTCACGACAAGGCTGAAGCTTCGGCTAAGGATGCCGTCGGTTTTTCGACCAATTTCGGAGATCCGTCTGACCTTTATTCCACTCCGAAGGCTTATTCGCATAAGTTCTTCAACAAATTGACTGAGGCGGAGAAGTGGGAGCTTGAGCAGGACCTGCTAAACTCCATGCTGCACAACGCATGGGGTAAAGTGGATGTTGAATCTTTCGAGATTCAACTTCACAAGAAAGAGATCAGTGACTTCTTCGACCAACTCCTCGTCAAGTGCAAGGTAATCCGATGTTCCCAGTAGCCCCCAAGTATCTAGGGGGGAACTAGCAATAGTTAGCACCTTGATACTTAGAGTAAAACCAACTGAAAAAATTTCAAAGTGTCGTGGTAGCCCCCAAGCGTCATGGCGGAAAATTTCCGGCAATGATGCTTCGAAAGAGTCTTCACTTAAATGTATATGCATCCGGAAACTTATCCATGCTCTGGAACTGTTACAGGAACAACAGGCATTGCACCATGAATTGCACATGAACATCTCCCTGCAGCGTCGCGTCACTCTGAACTAGGCAGATGAGATCCAAGCATGCAAAGAAAAATTACGGATCTGGAAAAGCAACTGACGGAAGCCCAAGGTAAGTCTCCGACCAAGCATACCATTGTTCCCAAACTCCCTACTTTGAACTGACTGTTAATTACCTTTGTCAGGTGCATCTTCCTCCCTCGCCACTGCTTCCTCCGAGCTTGAGAACCTGCGCCCCGCGTACAAGGACTTAGAGACAAAGCTCACGGAGGTGGAAACGAAGCGAGAGCATGCGGAAAAGCAGCTGGCGGAGAAGAAATCTGAGCTTCTCCAGAAATAGGCAGATTTTGTGACTAAACGCAAAGTTGACAGTGATACACTGAAGAAGCTTCAAAATGAGGTCCATGGGCTCCGGAATTACATGACAACAGCAGAGAAAGGCTGGGACCTACTCAATACCGATGTCATGGGTAAGTATCCAGAACTCCTAAAGTCAAACTAATCCTCTAAACCCAAACTGATGCTTAGCTCCGATCATTTTTTGCGCAAAACTGCTTGGGTATGATGAGGACCGCCGCAACCAGTTTCTGCACGATGATCTCATCTGGCTTGCCGGAGACGATTGCAAAGATCTGATCTCCGCGAGCGGAAAATCTGCCACAACTTGGTGATTAAGGAGAGCAGAACCTGTGATGTCCGGGATCTTATAAAGAGGATGGATGCTCTCCCGAAATTGGTTGTGGACCTTCAGGCCTCATCTGCCAGGGGCGCTGTGACGCCCCGAAACCGGTACCATGAGGATTCCAGCGATCCCGCCAAAATCCGCACGATATCGATTCAGAGACGCCCTCCGACACGACGTGCGCGACGAATCACACACGTGATGCCAGAGGAATTAACACGAGCGGTAACATTACAACAGGATTACAATAGAGCCCACAAGAAACATATATTACAACAACGACTCCAATGAGTCAAGATACAAATATACAATACAAAGATCCAAATCATACAGAAGATCGAATACGTCCGAGTACGGACAAGATACAAATTGGACTAAGAGTCCTGAAGATAACCAGTGGCGTCCATAACCCTGCCCAGGCCAAGCCGGAAGGGTAACCTTGCTAACGTCGTCATCTTGTACCTGTCGAAGTCGGGCCATCGGTTGCCGACAAAAGGGAGGAAGCAAAAGAGAAAGAGAAAAGGCGAGAGTAAGTACCAAGGAACGAACTCCGGCACGTACTTAGCGAGACTAGAAATGGCTATGCTCGCCGGGCGAATATATATATATCTAACCAATAGAGACACGCTACAACATCCGTCTACTCAGAGAAGATAAGAGAGCGCACAAGATAACAGATAAATACTACACAAACATAACCCAGCCGATTACACATATCCCCTTCAACAAAGCGAAGAGGCAATGTAAAAGGCACTCAACGGTGGACAAGTTTTATTAGGTATCGGTTGTAGTAATGCTATATTACTAATCAAGTTATTATCAAATTATTATCAACAACATAAAGGTGTAAGTTGTTCTATGATCGAGCTATACAATTCCAAGTCGTCCATAACCGCGGACACGGCTTATCGATAAGATGTACACCCTGCAGGGGTTGCCCAAATGTAACCATACGCATGCTCGACCCACTTACGACAGGTGGATGTCTCACAACAAGACCGTTCCCAGTTCAACAAGAAAGTCTAGGGGGGCCACCCGACTAAGCTACCCGTGACGAAGTCCGGCCGTACTCCGAGACGGACTCAGGGTTTGCGTCGGCGGCTAGGCGTGCAAACCACACGCTTCGCTAAACGTCCCGCGGGGTACAGTACAGAATATAAACACCCAAAGGCAACAGGAAGTAAACACCCGAAGGCAACAGTAAGTAAAGCATGGCATAGGCAAATAAAACCAAGGTTGTGGCCCCCTTTTCAACTGACTTGAGAAAAGGTAATGGGTGAGGGGGTCCCAATAAACGTCCCCACGTACGGGTAGAGCGCTCAATCTCGGAACAGATAACAAGAACTCGGGTCCTAGGGGACATTAGCAAGTCAAAGTTCCGATGCTTTCGCAAAGGGGCTCACAGATGCCTCTGCTTACAATTTTAGTTGTTAACAATAAAGTAAAGCATGAGTTTCTCCAACAATTGATATAGCATGTGATAACCTCCCAACAACCCAACATATCCCGATAACAGATCGAGATAAACAACAGAGCCTAAACACGCCTACGACTCGCAAGGCTCAAACATCAAGCAACGGCTATGGGTAAGGAATGATATATATAGGATTATTATGGTAAACAAGTGGAATAGGACACGTGACTCGATAAAGAATCGCAACATAAGGATAGCAGTAGCGAGAGGAAAATGTAAAATAGGTGAAGGAGGTGGGCTCGCCTGTGAAAAGCTGCAGAAGAACTTGTCGGAGAACTCGTCGTATCTCACATCACCACTTCGTGATCCTATCCGGAAAGAAGCAAATGCTGGAACACACAACGTATGCAATCTTACTACTACGGAAAAAGAATCGGCATGATCAAGATAATTTGCATGGCATGGCAAATATGATGCGGTGCAACTTATCCAAATTAATCGGAGTCGGAACCCCAGACAAACAAATTAGGTTGGAGTTGCATTTTCTACCGCCAAGTTTAAGGGTGGATTAGCATAGCAAACATGGCAGGGGTGAGCTACATCAAAGTTAAATGGAAACGGGACAACATTTATATAATATCCCACATATTCCATATGTTACATATTAGGTGATAATGAAAACTACCACGAAATTATATGATGCATGATGCAACAGCCAGCATGGATGGCATATTCATGTTCCTCTCATTTTTCTGATCAATTTTCATATAGAACACTTCTTATTTTGAGTTACCAATTAAAAGTTATTAACAATTTAGTTTTTATTAATTAAAATAGGAAAAACAGATTTATTTTTATTAGCAAAGGACCCAGAAACAATTTTCATACGGAGGGAGGACCCCGGGTTTATTTTATAAACATGCAAGGGGTTAACAAGAAAACCATCAGCGGAGATTCAGGGGGCTGTGTAAAAAAGGTCAGAGATCTGGATCTGGGGGAATTTTCTCACCAGCGCGGTACAGAGCCCGAGGCGCTGACGGTTGGGGCCCGCGTGTCGATGTGGACGCCGCGTGGCGGATGACGTGGCGTGGGGACGTGGCAACCATGCACACTTTGCACTCCAGGTGCTCGACGCCGTGCACGGTGGTGACCGCCGCGGGGCGGCATGGTGCGCGCCGGCATTGCAGTACACCCCAGGAAGCGCGCGTGGGTGCGTCGCGTGCAACGCGGGACCCGACGGTGGTGGTGGCGCGTGGAGGGGATCGCCGGAGAGCCGCCGGCGGGGAGCAACTGCGCCGGGAAAAAACAACATCACCGTCGGGAGGAGAGGAGAGGAGAGGTAACAGAGGAGGAAGGGGTTCAGGGTGACAGTATGCTCACCGAAGCCCTCGCGGTCGAAGAGGAAGAGGAGGGGCGACGGCGAAGATCCCCTGCGCGGTGGCCGTGGCGGGAGAACGGCGAAGTTGCCGTCGACTGGGAGCGCGCGGGGTCGATTCCTTGGACGAGGATGATCAGCAAGACGAGGCGGTCCTCCTGGTGGCTTTGGCGCGGCGCGGGCTTGACAGAGGTGGTGGGGCGCCGGTGATCTGTGGCAACGGCGATGGGGTTTTTGCCCCACTGCTGCTTTCGTGGAGAAGGGGAAAGGAGGAGGGTAGGTGGAGACAGATGGTGAGGAAGTGGTTGGAGATGCGCCCGCGCGTGAGGATAAGGAGGAGGGGCGCGCAGCAGGCGTCGTGATGGCGACCGCGTGGTGGAGGAGAAACACGCCTCCTGCATGAAGGAAGACGACAACATCAGAGGCACCGTACCGATTCAGTGGTGAAGGCGGTTGGGCTGAACTGGGCCAGAGAAGAAAGAAAGAAGTGGGCCTCTGGGGAAGAAAAGGAATAGGGCCAGGGAAGAACTGGCCTGGTTAGAGGGGTTAGGATTAGGCGTTTTATAAAACCTTTCCTTTCTCTTTTCAAAACAGATTTGCAGTTGATTTGAAATCAAATCAAATAAATTTGAATTCGAAACAGAGAGGGGGATAGACAAAACAAAATAATTAGGTTTACAAAAATAATTTTATTTATTTTGGTTTTTAGGATTTATTGGATGGAAAAGAGAGGGCAGGGTTATTAGAACCGAATAAGAGGGAAATAAAATAAGAAGGGTTTATAAAATAATTTTATGTTGTTAAATAAAACATGAATTATATGATGCATATGCCATGATGACTTGGAACGACACGGAAAAACAAGCAGCGGTGAAAAATCTAATATTAGGGTTTTCCAGGTCGTTACAGCGCCGCCCAAATGTCTTTGGCCATGTGCTTGGCGCGTTCTCCGAAACTGGACATCGATCTCGCCACTACCGGAGTTCCTCCGGATGCAAATGTAGACGCATTATTAAATGCATGCAGTGGTTATGATACCCGAATTGCGTGCCGCATTTGCCACAACGAATTTTACGATAAGGTGGTGCTTCCCGCCGACGAAGCCCTCGAAGCAGAATATGCCAAGGAGCGAGAAGAGGAAGCGCGACCCGTCGGATCCGGCGACGAAGGCCAAATTACCTGGACCAGTTCTAAGGACAAATCCAAGGATGGTGCCACTTCTCCGACAGAAGAAGTTGAGGATGATGATGATGAGGGTGGTGTCTCCTCTCCGGCCAAGGAAGCGGAAGGTGAACAAGCACAAAATGAAGATGAAGCGCGCTCTTCTCCGGCTAAGGAGAAGTAAAAGATTTATTCCTATGGAAAAACAATGCATCATTTTGGCCCCATCGAGGGTTTGTAATATATAACTTAAATATTCTTAAGTAGCTAGGACGAAACAACTGCATGGGCGAAAAAAACTTATCCTGCTATCCGTTCAATATTATATGCATGTTTCGTTTGTTGAAAAAATCAAGTGCTAGCTTCTAAGTTTTCCAGTTTGCTCATTTGACATTCCACGAGCCGGAAGACCTTTAGCCGGAAACGCTCGCCTGCGGCAACGAAGCCCAATGGTGATCCGTCAATAACCGCGGAAACAAGCCCCCAGCCGAGGTGCCGGAAGTCGCTACCAGGAATCCATGAGTTCGCAACAGAAAAATTTTCCACCAGAAAACTTAAGCTTACGTCCTAAAGGATGATTTTGAAAATCACAACTTTCATACACGCCTAGGCGGAAATATCCAGCTCTGCGGTTTTAGTCGGAAAACATACACGATCATGAAAAACTAAAGGAGGTAAAAGACTCAAGGAGTGAACCATATGCTTTATTTCATTGATCATGTATCATAGCTATTACAAAGTATGTAATGTGAAAATTTCTAAGTGTGGAAAAGACATAGCTGTGCTATATTCCAGGGACGGTCTGTTTCATAGTATATGCCATCTGGATCCTCCCGTTTGCGTTTCCGGAACCAATTGGTAGGTCTATCCTTTAACTCCCGGAAATCAACGAGGTAATAAGATCCATTGTGAAGCACTTTGCTGATGACGAAGGGTCCTTCCCATGGAGATTGCAACTTATGCTTTTTCACCTGTCGAAGGTGGAGGACCAAGTCACCTGCCATAAAAGAGCGGTTCCGAACTCGACGACTATGGTAGCGTCGGAGCTTTTGCTGGTAGATGGTCGAGCGTTGATCAGATAGGTTCCGAGCCTCTTCAATCAGGTCCACAAATAGCTGTCGAGCCTCGTCAGTAGTTTCTTCATTGTAGGCGGAAACTCGCAGTGAATCGTGGATGATGTCGGAGGGGAGCATAGCTTCGGATCCGTATACCTGGAAGAACGGAGTAAATCTGGTTGACCTATTAGGGGTAGTTCGTAAACTCCACAAAACATAATCTAACTCCTCAGCCCAGGCTCCGGCTGCACGTCGCAACGGTTCTTCAAGGCGAGGCTTGACTCCAGCTAGTATAAGACCATTGGCTCGTTCGACCTGGCCATTGGATTGTGGATGAGCCACAGATGCAAGATCAAGCCGGATCCCTACGTCATGGCAATAATCCTTTAGTTCTCCTTGTGCAAAGTTTGTGCCATTGTCTGTGATTATGCTGTGTGGGATGCCGAATCTCGTCACGAGGCTGCAAACAAATTTTAGTGTTGTAGCACCATCGGCTTTTCTCACTGGCTTTGCCTCGATCCACTTACTGAACTTGTCAATAGCGACCAAAAGGTATTCAAAACTACCAGGAGATGATTTCTTTAATTTCCTAACCATATCGAGCCCCTAGACCGCAAACGGCCAAGTAATAGGGATGGTCTTCAGCTCCTGAGCTGGAGCATTTGGTTGAGTAGCGTAGTACTGACAACCTCGGCAAGTTTTCACCAGTTTCTCAGCATCTTCTTTAGCTGTTAGCTAGTAAAATCCTAGCCGGAAATCTTTTGCAATGAGGGACCTGGGAGCGGCGTGATGCCCGCAGTCCCCTACGTGGATCTCTCTGAGGATTTCAATGCCATCTTGGTTTGAGACGCACTTTAGAAATACCCCGTTTGCACTTAGTTTGTAGAGTTATCCATCAAAAATTGTGTAGGACCTTGCTCGCCTGACGATTCTGTGCGAGGACTTCATCCTCCGGCAACCTCCGATCAATAAGGTAATCCAGGAAAGGCTGTGTCCAGGCCAGAATGATAGCCATCACCTCCTTAGCCGAAGATACTGCCACATCTGGGTTTTTCGGGTTAGCGCCCTTCACCAAGGGTATCCGTAGGTGCTCCAGGAAAGTTCCAGGCGGAATTGGTTTTCTGCCGGATCTGAGCTTGGACAACATATCTACCGTTGTGTTATCGTCTATTCTGGCGTACATGACTTCATATCCGAGGAAGCACTTGGCGATCTCGTCAACTTCGTCTCTGTAAGCCGCCATAACGGAGTTTCTGGCGTTCCAGGTTCCGGCTACTTGTTGTGCCACCAGGTCGGAATCTCCACAACATATGATGTGCTTGATCCCAATCTCCTTAGCGATGCGCAGACCGTGTAGTAGAGCCTCATATTCCGCCATATTGTTTGTAGCTTCGAAGTGAATCTGCAGAACGTACTGCAACTCTTCTCCGGTAGGTGACTTCAGGGTGACTCCAGCCCCCGAGCCTTGATGTTGCTTGGATCCGTCAAAATGCATGACTCATGCTTCTGGTTCCGGCACAGGTGTGCCCTCTGGCGCTTCAGACGAATCAGCGAGGAAATCTGCTAAAACTTGTGACTTGATCGCGGATCTGGCTTCGTGGTTGATGTCGAAGGCAGAAAGTTCAATGCCCCATTTTTCTACGCGCCATGTTGCATCGGAGTTGTTGATGATGGTTGACAATGGAGCCTTGCTCACAACTGTCATAGTGTTCTCCTGGAAGTAGTGCCTCAACTTCCGGCTACCTAGGAATACGCCATAGGCTAGCTTCTGAAAGTGAGGGTATTTTTGCTTGGATTCCGTCAGGACTTCTCTAATGTCTTAGACTGGCCTTTGGAATCCATATTCATAACCTTCTTCCCGTCGCTCCACCACGACTACTAGACTGACGACCTTGTTGGAGGCTGCCAAATAGAGCAGCATAGGCTCTGATTCACTTGGAGCTGCCGAGATGGGTGGGGAGGAGAGTATGTTCTTCAACCCCTGAAGTGTTGCATCTGCTGCGTCATCCCAGACAAATTTGTCTGTTTTCTTCAACAGTTTGTATAAGGGTAGTGCTTTCACGCCAAGACGGCTAACAAATCTACTGATTGCTGCAACACAACCAGTTAATCGTTGCACATCTTTGAGACAAGTTGGCCTCTTAATGCTCAAGATAGCCTTGATTTTATCCGGGTTAACCTCATTGCCTCTACGAGAAATAATGAAGCCAAGGAATTTTCCGGCTGGCACGCCAAAGACGCATTGCAGCGGATTCAACATCATCTTGTACCGTCGGAGATTTTCAAAGGTTTCCATGAGGTCGCTGATCAAGTCGGATCCTTTCCGGATCATGACCGCGATGTCGTCGACGTAGGTGTGCACGTTCCAGCCAATTTGGTCCATCAGACATCGCTGCATTGTACGTTGGTAAGTGGCACCTGCGTTTTTCAAGCCAAAAAACATGGTAACATAGAAGTAAGTGCCAAAGGGTGTGATGAATGAGATCGCCTTTTGGTCGGACTTCTTCATCCAGATCTGATGGTACCCGGAATATGCGTCAAGAAAACACAGAAGTTCCGCCCCCGCCGTCGAATCAATGACTTGGTCAATGCGCGGCAAGGGGAACGGATCCTTCGGACAATGCTTGTTCAAGCCGGAGTAATCGATGCACATTCTTAGTATTTCAGAATTCTTTTTGGGTACAAGGACGGGATTTGCGACCCAATCAGTATGGATAACTTCTACTACAAAACCTACCTCTAGTAACTTTGCTAATTCCATCCCTATGGCGCGACGCTTCTTATCTCCAAAGCGTCGCATAGCTTTCTTCACCGGTTTTGCACCCGGATTTATGTTGAGGTAGTGCTCGGTGAGTTCCCTTGGTACTCTGGACATGTCAGAAGGTTTCCATGCGAAGATATCCATGTTAGCTCGGAGGAACTCGACGAGCACGCCTTCCTATTTGGGGTACAGGCCCACTCCGACAAACACTTGCTTGGTACTGTCACCTTCTATGAGGTCAAGTTTCTTGGTGTCTATCGCGGCCTTGAACGAGGTCTTCTATTCGGAGATCTGCTTCTTGGTGGTCTACATCTCACTCGGATCCACCGCGGCTCTGTAGCCTTGCAGCTCCTCTCCAGATATCACGACTCTGCAAAGGCGGCTTCGCCCTCCTCGCAGTCTCGAGCTTTCTTGTAGTCTCCGGATACGGTGATCATACCGTTAGGACCCGGAATCTTGAGCTTATTGTAGATGTAGCATGCCCTTGCACGGAACTTCTGGTAGGTAGGTGATGTAGCCCGGCTCACCGACGACGCTACACCAAGACCAACAAGTCCCCCAAGTGGACCGATGACACGAGCTCGAGTCAAAGCGCTACATGATAAGGTGAACTCACTCCTTACTACCCTTGATCTCGATACCCCATTGGATGGGCTGCTACCTCAGGCCGATATGCTTTGTGTTATCAGGCATGAACCTCGAGAGAAGGACAGCACAGCAGACCCGAAGATGGACAAGGAAGAAGGAGAAGAAGAGTCCCAGCTGAAGGACGCCCCTCAGACCCCGGCCGGCTCAAGCCCAAGCCCGGCCTGCCACCCCGGCACCTGCCTGACCAGAGCTGCCGTGCACTGCCGGCCTCGAACCAGCGGCACTGCCGGCCCCACCGGCACTGCCGGCCCATCCTCACCGGCACTGCCGGCCCCACCCCTGTTGACTTAATCTCAACCGTCGATTTCGTATCCATGGACCAGGATAATTTATGTAATTCCGACTTTACCCCTGTACGAATCTGGGCCTATAAATACCTCACCCCTTCCTCCAGATTAGGGTTAGAGATGAACTAAGAAGAAACTTGAGCTTTGCTCCTACCCATGAGGGAAACCCTAGATCTATGATCTTGTATCCACCCGGGCTCCTTATCGAATCCTATTGTATCTCTTTGGTGACTTCTACCAATCTTAGTCTTTTGCTTGCACTTCTACCTATTTGGTCTTTTGCTTGCACTTCTATTGAGTTTGGTCTTTTCACCCTTCTAGATTCATAGGATCTTCGATTTGTCGATCTCTTTGCGGGACTTCTACCGGAAGGTCTTTTCTCGCAACCTCCATCGAGTAGGTGTATCGGGCCTACGAGAGAAAACCGGTTTGTGTGTGTGTGTGAGTTGTATCCCCACGAGTTCTTCCCCGTGTTCATCGTGTTCATCCACCTCCCCCACGAAATCCACCCAAATCCGTGAAGATCGGGCACATCCCCGGGCTTAGCCTCATCATATGGTATCAGCAGCTCTTGGGTTGCCACGGATTTGACCCCCACATCACCAATTTCGCCCAAAAATTTTCCAAAATTTTTTCCCAAAAAATAGCCCCAAATTGGCCTTGGATCGATCTCTCGATTTGTTGAGTTATTTGTGGTTTTGTTCCAATAGAAACTTGTCTTTGGTGTTGATCTACTATTCCCCCAACTTTTCCCACCAGATTGTGCCAATTTCCCCACGAAATCGAAGATTTTCGGGTCAGTTTTCCGCCAAATCGACGAACAGCAGCTGAGGCCGGCACTGCCGCCCCAAAATCGCCGGCACTGCCGGTCAGGCCGGAACTGCCGCCGCCCAAACGCCGGCACTGCCGCTGGCCCCGAAATTTTTCACACTTTCTTCGTTTTCGTTTTGGCACTTCCCATTTGTGTTTGGTCTTCGGTTTTGAGTGCCATTTCAGCTACCACAAGCTTCCGCAACATCAACAACGACGACGGCACCCCGAAGATCCAAGCGGTTCAATTGACACCTCCACCATAGCAAGTTCAAGGTCGTCGGCCACCGTCATCAAGTGGTATAACTTGCCCCCTAACTTGTAGCCCTAGCTTCCTTTGCGTACCTTTCCTATCGAGAGTGGCTTTCTAGTGTTGCGAAGCATTGCGCAAGCGTCCCGACCGTGAGGGTGTGCGTGTGTTGAGCAAAGCTACGAAGCAAGCTCGTGTGAAAAGATAGGCAAAAGAAGTGTGACATACTTACATAGATAGTGAGAAAAAGAAAGCTTCTAAGCATACAAAAAAAGAGAAAAAGAAAAAGAAAAAGAGTGTGAGTGACACCTATACACAAAAGAGTCCAAAGCTTATAAGCAAAAGAGAGAAAAGAGAAGAGAGGCGTCTTGCGCAAATCTTGTTGCTTCTCAATTTTGCAACCAAGCCACGGTCTCTCTTGCGTTAGCGTGACACCGAGCTAGTAGTCTTCGTTAGGACCAATTTTGTTCGTGCTCATTTTCCGTCGCGCTAACCCCATTTTGTCCCACGCGTGTGTTCCACCTTGTGTATGCCTTTGGTGATCACCGCTTTTGACTTGTGACTTTTGGATCTTACCCACTTTTGACAATAGACTTTTCGTTTGGTTCTTCCATTTGGCTTTCCACATCCATACCTAACACCATATAGAGTTTTGTTTTTGTGTGTGTAACCGGTTGTTCCTCACCTAGATACACCTTTTCGATTTTGGTTTGCAAGTTTTGACATTCTTGGTAGTCTTTCCTAACCACCCACCACATAGTTCTTGTTTTAGTTGTAACCATGTCTAGTGGAGAAGGGAACCAACTACCGATGACGAGGCACCAACATTGGATAGCTACTCAAGCCGTCCACGCCAAGCTCAATCAATTTGAAGCCATGCTCAAGGATACCAACGTCCGCTATGAAGAAAGAGCTCAAGTGCAAAGGATTGACCTCAACAATCAAGTTCAAGAACTCAATGAGAAGATTGAAACTCAAGGCAATGAGTTGAAGGCAACACTCGCCATGCAAGGTCAAGAAACAAGAGAAATGAAGACGGCGTTGGACAACATCCTCCATACACTCAACCGACAAGAAGATAGAAGACACCATTCAAGGTCTTCACGCTCTCATAGCTCAAGGTCACGAGCTCCTACATCGTCGCATCATGATTCCAATCAAGACCCACGCCACCATAATGTGGATGCTCAAGTGCTTCAACAACAAGCTCAAGAAGCGGAGCAAGCACGACTTCGACTTGTCCAAGAACGTCTACGCCTTGAAGAAGAACGCCTTCAACAAGAACATCTCCATGCTCAATTCCAAGAGGAACAACAACGTCTTCGTCATGATCAAGATCTCCTTCATGCACGTGAGCAAGAAAGGCTCCGCCAAGAGCAAGAGGCACGTCATCATCAAGGGCAACCTCGCCCATCTCAAGTGGCCAATGCTCAAAGGCACCACCATAATGCCGAACAAGAAGTGAACCAAGACCGCCGCATCATCAATGTTGATCAACCTCCTCGTGATAGGGCACCACGCCGTCAAGGTCAAGACAACCGTCGTCATCATGATGATCGCCCTCATGGTAGAAGACCACCTCATCAAGCACGAGATGTTGAGATGGAGGAAGACTCAAGTCATCACCAAGCATCAAGTGAAGAAAGTGTGAGGCCTCATCAACGCCACAACAATGATGATCAAGATGAAGGTCATGGAAGACCACCTCCTCCTCAACAACAAAGAAACAACAATGAAGATGCTCAAGGTCCACAACCTCAACCTCAACAACGTCAAGATCATGGTGAAGCAAGACCACCTCCTCGACGCAATGACCGCAATGAGGAAGAAATCTTTGGGAAGCTCAAATTCACCATGCCCAAGTTCCAAGGAGAGGAAGATCCCGACGCATACTTGTCTTGGGTCCTCAAGGTTGATAAGATATTCCGCATCCACAACTTCTCCGAAGCAAAGAAAGTTGCCATGGCATCACTTGAGTTTGAAGGATATGCAAATGTTTGGTGGGAAGAGGTCAACAAGAAGCGTGAGAAGGAAGACCTAGCACCCATTGACACATGGGAAGAGATGCAAGAAGTCATGCACACCCGCTTTGTACCAACTCACCACAAGCGTGACCTCTTCAACAAGCTCACTCAACTCAAGCAAAGCTACAAGTCCGTTGAGGAATATTACAAGGAGATGCACATGACCATGATGAGTGCAAATGTGGATGAGCGAGAAGAGCAAACTATGGCAAGATTCTTGAATGGCTTGAACATCCCCGTCAAGAGGATAGTGGAATTCTTGCCTTACAAAAACATGGTTGAGCTACTCCACCAAGCAACAAGGGCCGAGCGCCAAGTGAGAGAAGACCTAGCAAGTGCAAAGACAAAGACCTTCTTCGCCGCAAGAAATGCCATGAATGCCTCCTCAAGCATCAAGAACACAAGTGCACTTGCCTCCAAGGATCCTCCAAAGCAAGCAAGAAGTGCCATCAAGACAACAAGCTTCAAGCCGGAACAATCAACCATATCCTCCAAAGCTTCCACCGGATCTAGTAACATCACTTGCTTCAAGTGTGGTGCTCAAGGACATAAATCCTTTGAATGCAAGAACACAAGAGTTATGATCACTCGAGATGATGGAGATGTGGAGTACTTGAGTGAAGGTGAATATGAAGCCTTGGTACAAGCCGCAACCTCTCATGAAGAAGATGACTTGGAAGACCAAGAGCAAGTCCTATGTGTGCATGATGCAAGCCCTTCTCTTGTGGTGACCAAAGTGTTGACAACCCATGCACTTCCAAATGAAGACCAAAGGTGCAATATCTTCCAAACAAGAGCCGGAATCAATGGCAAGTCAATAAAGGTTATCATCGATGGAGGGAGTTGCCACAATCTTGCAAGCACCGAACTATGCACCAAGCTCAACCTCCCGCTCCGGAAACACCCCCATCCCTACCATGTGCAATGGCTAAGCGACAATGGAAATGTGAAGATCCAACACACCGTCACGATATCCTTCAAGATTGGCGCTTATGAAGACACCACTGCATGTTGTAGTATACAAGTCGTTGATATGATCTTCATGAAGGGACTTCTTCACAAATATCACATCCCTCAGAGTGGTACAACAGAAACATTGCAGGTCATAACACTCGATAATATATTACAATCATGGTCTTAACAAGTTGGTATTCTCACAGGTCCGATGAGAACACCCTACAACATAAGGTACTAATACAAACCCACTTAGATATGAAAAGAGCTCAGCAACTTATTTAAGTATGCCACTACGCTGCTCGGCTCTATACTACTCAGATATATCACTACTCCTCCACCTCCATGTCATCGGGTCCGTAGACTATCCCATAGTCGACGCCTTCAACTCCTCCGGAAAGATCAGGTTCCTCGTAGACCAGCTCGTAGCTTCCTTCTGGTGCTCCATCAGTGATGGCCTCCACTTCCATATCACAGTCTAGCAAGGGTGTCGAAATAAAGTGAGTACAGGGGTACTCAGCAAGTTCAAAAGAGTAAAAGGTGTTTGATGCACTAGCTACGACCTTCGATCAGAAAATCTTAGGTCAATGCATGTTTCGAAATCATTTCTTCAAAAGGTTTATTTTATTCTGAAAACTATGCCCGTCAGTCTTCACAGGTTGACTAGAACTTCACGGAGTTCCTTTCCTGCCGCGTTCGCAGTTCCCTTCCCGGAACAGGGAGTGACAGCCACAATTCTTGATACCCTCTGCAGAGGTGCGTTACTTTTCCCATAAGAGATCTCACCCTTTTTGCCATCCGCAGGGACTTGCCCCCGTTCACACTTCCTTGGTGTGAGGCCAGGTATAAAGATCCAAGCCCACACCGCCTTCTCCGCGACCCTGCAAACCCACCCTTTTGTCCATCCGTACACCCCCGGTAGACATCTCCCGTTCATACGGCTTTACCCACGGTGTACGTCGGACAATCCTTCATAGACGGTAGAGCCTCTCATCCAAACGTCCGGATGGGGATTTTAAAGGCTATCCCAACCTACGGCAGTGCCTCCAGCACCCCGCCAGGCTCTATCAAGTCCGTTGGCGTGCAGGAGGGAAAAGATACAGCTGGCTTCCCCAGAGCCATTATAGATCTTATGGTCAACGCGATATGTACGGCGCTAGAATCACTGGACGGCATTGGTACTTAGTCCTAGATGAATAGTACCCGTGCAATGGAACCTCCACCAATCAACACATACCATGGTTCCATTGCCAGCCACATAGTCATATTCATAATTGGAAAAGTAACATTTCATTTTCAATGCAGGAATGATAAGTCATATAGCTTTGCATTAAATTAATAGAAAATACTCAAATTTGACATGAGCAAGGGTGAACTTGCCTGTGGACTGCGAGATAGTGCAGTTCAATGCGTTGGATGGAACCTGGACCTCGGGTTCTGTAAAGAAGCATCATTGTCCGGTAAGGACAATGTTATAAAATCCAAATGATGCATGCATGGATGTATTATTTCATGTTGAATCCCTTTATCCCGATGAGTTATTACAATTTAGGGTTAAGTTAAGATTTATGCCTTTGGCAGTAATTTGCAATTGTTTTAATGTATAAAACACTTTAATTCACACAAGGAAACCTAATTCAAAGTAAAACTACTTTATGTTGGTGATTCATTATTTATTCCAAAATAATTTGAAATAATAGAGTTGTCTCAATATTTTTGAGAATAAAAAGGAATAGAATATCTTCCTTTGGAAAATATCTTTTTCAAATAGAAATGACTTGGAATAATAGAATTTCATTTTGAAATGTTTAAAAATAAGTATTTAAACTTATTTGGGATTTTTCCTTGATTTATTAATACAAGGAAATATAATTTGAAATTCCAAATGTTTATTTTAAATTCATAAAATTCACAAATTTAAATTTGTTCATCAAATTTTATTTCATATTTTATTCTTATTAAGAATAATTTTTCATTCACCAAGCCAATTTTTAATGGATTTTTAGAGTTGTATTTTATTTATTACAATTTGGTGAAATAATGGCCTTTTCTAAATTGTGAAAATACTAAAATACCCCCTGGACCCATATTGGGCCCAGCCCAATAACCTAAGCCCATGGGACAGCCCACTAAGACGTGCCCATAGCGGCTCGGTGGAGCCGAACGGCCCACCGCTCTCACTCACTCGGCCCTCTCACTCTCCGTTCCTAACCCTAACTCCTCTCTCGCGACGCCCGTGGCGATGGCGTCGCCGCCATGGCCGCCGCCGTGCTCCGGCCGACTCCGAGCTCCTCCGCCGTAGCCACCTACCGCACCTGAACCGCCGTGAGCAGATCTATCGATCTGTCCGCGTGGTTTTTCCCATCTCTTCTTCTCCTGGCGAATCGCCTCCGATCTGGATCTCGGGTGGAATCGCCTCGACGAACTCCGGCGAGATCACGTCCTCGCCGACGACGGGTGCGTCTCCGAGACTGACCTGGCGCAGGTGCTGCTTGCAGTGCCTGTGCCGTCGTCTCTGTGCCGTGCCGTGGTGGTGTTGGTGCTCGTCGGCGTAACGCCGGCGCCTACCCTGGATTTGCAGCTGTTAGGGCCGCGCGAGCACTGCCTCGCCATGCCCTAGCCTCTGCTTCCAGGCGCAAGTAAGTGTTGCATCCACCTCTTCTCTGTGCGCCTCCTCTTGGTGCTGCTCTTCTTCCTCCTCAAGCTCTGCTGCTCTCTGGTGATCCTGTGATCACCCAGAGCCTTGCTATTCCGATGCAATTCGTCTATGTTTGGATTGATTGCAAGCACATGGTCCAATTACCATTACTGGTACTGGCACCTGCTGCTCGACATGCTGTTCATGTTGTTCTTGCTTCTCTGCTGCTCCTAGCATGCTCTATACTTGCCATGCTCTACTGTGCTTGCTCAAGAGCTAGCTATGCCATGCTATGTGTAACAACCCAAAATTTTCAAAACAAACAAAATGAATTTCCCTAGTTCCAAATTTTGGAACCAACAAAAACTTTTATTAAAATAAGATTGATACAAATAGATCTTGTGTACATCTTGTGTTTTTGCCATGATTGCTTGTTATTAGTATTTGAAGTGAGCTAAAACCCTAAAGTGATCAAGTGAAGATCACCAACCCAATAAAACAAAGGAGAAAGAAATCAAATAAGAAAAACCTCAAACCTTAATCTTCTCCAACAATCCTTTGGATCTTTTTGAGAAACCCAAAATAAAATAAAAGACCTATGGGGACATATAGCCCTAATAGGTAAATCTTGAACCCTACCTTTACTTTTATGCTAAATGGTGGTGAATCATTGTGAACCCCACCAAAACCCAAAACCTCACCCCTCTTTTCACCACTACTAGTTAAAATGAAATAAAAAGAAATTAAATAAGAAAGAGGTATATGTGCCTATGGCTATTTTTATAAAACTTTACCCTAAGCCTTTCTACTTTGCTTAGAGGTTTGGAAAACCTTCGTACACCTTACCTAGTACCTACCAAACCATTTCCAAGTGGTTTCCAAAGAAAATAAAAAGAAACTAAAAATGCCATAGAGGCATATGTGAGAAAAATGCAACTTTGTGAATTTGAGAAGGTTGACCCTAGGACTTGATGTGAATGGATGGATCACTTCCATATACCATTTCCACCCTCAACAACACCCTTTGGGCCAAGAACACTCAAATCAAAAATCAAATTAAACATATGCATAGAGGCATATGAGAACCATAGCCCTTTTCACCAAATCTTGACCTATGCTTTTCTACCTTGACCAAATGGTGTGTAACCATTTCTAAACTTCATACAACCCTAAATTGACCCTAACCCATGTCCAAGTAAGGCAAGAACAACCCTAGTACAAGTTTATGAAAATTTGACACCTCATCTCTTATGTATTAAGGCCAAATTTGCAAATCTTTGAACAAGACCCTTTGATTTAGTTTCAATGCTCTTAAAAGGTTTCTAAACTAATAAGAACCACATTAGAGTCAACCAAAGTCAAATCCAATAGAGAGAATTCAAATGGTGAAGAATTTCCATTTTTACTCACATACACCATATGCCAAAATGCAAATCCTTCACCAAAGCCATAATTGCTTGCTTCCTTGCTTCTAAAATACTTCAATATGATAAACTAACACAATTGCATCATTGGATCAAGAATCAAATCAAAGGAAATCAAAATTTCATCTTACATATGATAATGGTCATTTGGGCCAAAATTATTTTCTTCACCACTTCACCACTCTGTATTTCTCAACTCTCAAACCAAACTTGGTCAACTCTGACCATGTCATCCAAGACCATGTCAAGGTCAACAACTTTCATGTTGACCACCACACCTCAAGTTGACTAGGTTGACCAGAATAAAGGAGACAAGAGGAGACATTGAAATAAAGAGAAGATCATCTCACTTTTGCCATTTTGCAATTCTTCATCAAATTGACCACCACCACCACCATTCCACTTCTATGAATATATAATTGAGATCCACTAAAGGAATTTCAAAAATTTGAAACTTTTTCTCTTGCGGGCATTTAATCAAACACATGGCAGGCAGGAGTAAATTTTGTGCCCATACCTCCATTTTACCTTGGACCAAGTCCAAGCCTGAGCCCTCTCTGCACCCCTGGACCTCCCTCTCACTTCACTACATCTTTTCACCACTTTCCTGCCCTTGCCTTGGTCACCATGACCCAAAAACTCCACCATGCCGGCCCCTTGACACTCCACATGCCATCACTCCCTCCTCTCACATCCATCTCCCCTCACCTTGTCAATAGACCTCCCCTGACCCTCCTGAAGCCGACCATGCACGCGCTGACCCGAGACGACGTCGGCATTGACCAGCAGCTGCGCGCCCAGACGCGTCCAGCACATGCCAGGACCGGCATGGACGCGCGCCAGGACGTCTCTGGACGCGCCAGAGCGCCGCCATGCCCCGTCGCCTCACACCTCCTCTCGCTCTCCCCCTGGACACGTCGACTCACCACGGTCCCCTCAATCTCCCAGACACGCCCACTGACCCTCGCACGCCCTGTGGACGACGCCATCGTCGCCGACCGTCCGCCCCCGTACTGCCAGGACAGGACGTAGCCAGCATGCCCCCGTGCTCCGTTTTCAGCGCGCTGACGCTCGTCGTGACCGCCTCGACGTCGCCAACACTGCAGCACCCTCACCCGTGACGCTAGACGCCTGTAGCCTCGCCTCCATGCTCGACCTGCCCCGCTCCACTACGGCCACCACGCGCCGCTATAAAAAGAGACCCTCCCCCTCGATTTCTTCACACCGCCAGTCTCCACTCCCTCTTCTCACTCGCCTCGCTCACTCCCCTTGCTCGATTAGCCGCCGACGCCGTCCAATCGCAACCTCGGAGCCGCGGAGGTGCTGAGAGGCTCGCCGTCGATTGCGTCCTCCTCAAGCTCTCCCTCGACCACCGTTCGACTCGCCGTCCTCGACAACGTCGAACGCCGCCGACGCCCAGCCTCGCCGGAGCTCAGGTGAGCCGCCCACCTCCGATTAGCGCCGCCAGTCACCCTGCCTCTCGCCGGAGCTCGTCGACGATGAGGACAAACCTCAGCCGCCCGATCTCTTTTAATCCCACGGCCTCCATTCGCGTACCGCTTCGGCGTTTTTAAAACGCCCTGACAGTGGACCCCACTGTCAGGCGGCCCGCTCGCATCGCCAGCGTAGCTGGGCCGGCCCAATTAAGTTCCCGCCCGCGTTTGAAATTCAAACTGGTTTATTTCTTTTTCAATTATTTTGCAATCTGGTGCTATCTTAAAAATTTAATAGATCCAAATCTACTGAGCCAAATTCAACAAATTTTATATATTTAGAAAGCTCATGAAAGGCCCCATCCAACCACACTGGATTCAATTCAAAATATGTTGTAGAATTACAGTGAGAAAATAAACAAGACAGGGACTTTTCTGCCTTAGAATAAATCGTAAAAATCAACCATAAACTATTTTGAGGTGGTTCCACCTCTCAAAAATCACATTTGATGTTGTCTAATTTATTAGGTAATAAAATACTATAGTTGTTTCATATGATCATGGGCTAAACTCAAATAATGGCTATCTGGCCATTTCTAGCTCATTTAAACTATTTCAAAAATAGTATTTAAATTGTATGAGGTGTAGCATCTCATTTAAATCATTAATCCAAGTGATTCAATGAGAGTTGATGACACATGTATTAATGACCCATATGTTCTTATTTGAAAATATTAAATCTTTCATAGTAGTTTTTAAATTGTTCAAAACTACTTATTAAATCATATGAGATGCTTTGGTCTCATTTAAATCTTTGTCTCAAGTAATTCTACATGAGGTAGAGACCATGGTCTATTAACTCTCATAGTGAATTATTTGATGATATTAAATCATTACTATATTGGTATTAAATCGTATGAGGTGTTCACCTCATTTAAATCATTTTCTCAAATGATAAGTATGAAGAGGTTGACTTTGGTCAACCTAGGTCATATATTATTCATAAGAGAAATTAAATCTTAATAAGATAATGAGAGGAAATTATTTCTCTAAGTAATTAAAAGTAACACCTTATTTAGTATGAGAGGAAATTATTTTTCCTAAATAAGAAAACAACACATTTACCCACTTAATAGTAATGAGTGATGTTAGTTTACTTGTGTAAATTGTATGAGGTGGTTCACTTCATTTAAATCTTGTCCCAAGTACTTTCATATGAAGTTTGAACCCCTGGTCAAATACCCTCACATGAAATACTTGGAGATTTTAAATCATAATAGGCATTATTAAATGGTATGAGGTATCCCTACCTCATTTAAATCATTTTCTCAAATGATGATGATGAATGGTTGACTTAGGTCAACATAAATTCATGGTGATGGTTTGAGAAATTAAATCTTAAAGAAGATTCAATGAGGGGAAATTATTCCTCAAGAACAATATGGAAACTATCATCTACATATAAAATGAGAGGAAATTATTCTTCCTCAAAGTAAGACCACAAATGCACCAAATTGTATTAATTGTGTGAATAGAATAGTTTGTGTGAATATATGTGATGTTTGGAATAGCCAATGAATTGTTTGGTGATTGTATCCTCGTATTCGTATTTTAGACGCTAGTACCGAGGAGTATCAAGAGGAGGAGGAGATCTACTTCCAGGAAGAGGAAGACCACTTTGATCAGTACACCACTCAAGGCAAGCTAACAATCTTGCATGCTAATTACCAATGCAAGCTATATTATTGCAAGCTAACATCCTTGCAAGCAATAGTATGGCAAGCAAATATTCTCGCAATACTACCCAAGTGCAAAGCTCCACAAGAGCAAGGCACCATTACTTTTTACTTTATGCTTAATGAGCCTATTTCCCAGTTTTACTCTTACAAGCTTTGTTTTTTGGTTATTTATTTATAACTTGCTTTTATAGTTAACTTTGGTCTAGAGATGGAATACTACAAGAGTATCAAACTTAGCCTAGAAGGCTATAAGCTAGTTAGCACCCCTCATGACTAGTTGCTAGTGCTCATTATCAAAAGTGGCTACTCTAGATGGGAACTTGTGATTTTGAAATGACTTTGAAAACCTTGGAATGATGAGTCATTCTATTGAAAGATTTTTGAAGGTGAATGTGACTGGTGAATGACTTGGTGAATTTTACCAAAAACTGATGATTAGGTTTGGATGCGATACCTTCCCAATTTTGCAAGTACCCCCACAATACCTGATATGGGTAGGGCTTAACTAGAAGTTTATGTATCTTAGTATGGGTTCCCTCTAAACAAGCGTCATCGGGGTTATGCTGGAGGCTGCCTCTACCAAAGTGGAATGATGTGATATGACGTGAATATGAGGTGAATGTCCGGCCCAAGCCCTGTGCAGTTCCCGGGTTAACAGTTGGTTTTCACCGGGAGGCCAAGCTCATGGGGAGAGATGCCTATACTAGGATATGTAAGTGAAAGGTTATGGTTGGTAGTCCGCACACGGAGTGTGGTAAATCAGGGCCAGTTAACCCTGACGGATTATTGCAAATGTTGTGGCACAAGTGTACGACCTCTGCAGAGTGTAGATCTATTCGAATAGCCGCGTCCACGGTTATGGACGGTTGGAAAGGCCATACTGTGCCGTCATCAGACCATTTTCAAAATATGACATGTGAATGGTGACTTGTGATTTTGAATTGAAAGGTGACTTTGACTTTGAATCACAACTGAGTTGTGGGAATGACACTAATGTTCCCACTTGAGTTAGTCGAGCAAATGAAGGTTTTTGTTTATTAAAGTGTTTATGAAATAAAACTGGCTTTATGCAAATGAAACTAGAGCTTAGAACCCCCTTACTACAGTTGATAGTGTTTACCTTAGTATTAGTTTGCGAGTACTTTAAAGTACTCATGGCTTTGTCCCTGGCTATTCAAATGGCCAGACTATGAAGAGGAGTACCGAACCCGGAAGAAGGACAGCAGACGTCTACGACAACTAGGATCACTCCGACGTCAACAGTTGCCTGTGGAATAGATGGACTACTACTACGCTACTTCGCTTCCGCTATGTGTTTTGTAATTGATCAATAGATCAATTAGTATTGTAATGAGACTGGATCATGTGATCCCGTGTTGTAAGACAGTTATGCGATGTAATGAATGATGTGTTGTGATATTAATCTATTATGTCTCGCAAAAACAATATTCCTGGGATTGCGAGGAATGGCATAATAGGCATCTGGACTTAAAAATCCGGGTGTTGACAAGTTGGTATCAGAGCCATTGTTGACCTTAGGAGACCCTAGTTAGAATGGACGTTAAAAAACTTAGTTTCAAAACCAAAGAAGTGAATATTTGTGAAAAACTTATTCTCACTCTTAACCTTGAAATCTTTTTCAAAATGAGAAATTCATGCTCTACTTTTCCTTGTAGCACTATCTAAAAATTTTGCACACTTAACTACTTCTTTAACTTACTTATCCTACTTGCTCACAGATGAAGTACCAATGGGAGTCCTATAAGCTTGGATCCGGAGACGACAAAAGTTTCGAAAAGGAGTTGAAGCAACTGGTGGACTATCTAGGACACCCGTATCCCGAGTTCTTTGGAATACCCCTCAAGGCTCAGTTAGGAGAACCACCTCGGTGGGACGTTTCTACTGATCTCCGAAGGAAGCTGGATGCCCCGGTATGGGAAACCATATGGTTTTCTGTAACGGGAAACACTTGGAAGGAAGGACTAGACAAAGCTATGCAAGAAGCAATTTCCCGTCTGTGTGGACAAAATGAGGACAAGATCAAGAACACTCGCTTCATCTACTACCCAAGACATGACTCCATGGGAAGACCGATGCCCATGCCCCCACCACAACCAAAGATGAACCCCTATGAAGCCCCTCAGGACTTCAGGCAGTACAAGACCCGCAGGGATTTGGACAACGCCCTCGCCTCTCGCCAAGCACCTCACCCGTGAAGAGGAAGAATCCACCCTGAAGAGTAGTATCACCCCAGCACTTAAGTAGGTGTGAGTTGTATCAGGATCCCCCTTGTATCGTAGAACGATGAATGGTTCTTAAAACCAACGGTGTGTTAGCTTGGTAATGTATGATGTTTGGTATGAATGAAAAAGTGTTGTTGGTTTTTACCCCCGCAACACTACTCAAATTTTTCAAATTATGAACTTTTAAAAACTTAACAAAACAAACCATAGAAATTTCCCTCTTATCTTATCATCTACCTCAATGTTCAGATGGCCCCACCAACCCGCAACACCACCCCGGATGCCATGATGCAACTGCTGCAGACAATGATGGCAGACCGAGAAGTCGAGAGAGCTGAACGCCAAGCCAACATCGCCGCACTGCAACAGATAGCTCAGAACAACCAAGGCCATGGAAACCACGATCACCCTGGGTCGAAGCTGAAGAACTTTCAGAACACCAACCCTCCGATATTCAGCAAGACTGAAGAGCCCCTTGACGCTGATGACTGGCTCCAGACAATGGAGAACAACCTCGAAGTTGCGCAAGTTGAAGCCGAGAAAGTGTGTTTGCCACGCACTACTTAGCAGGACCAGCCAGAGCTTGGTGGACCAGCACCCGTGCCATGAATGCAGGACAGATGATGACTTGGGAAGACTTCAAGCTGAAGTTTAGCAAGTACCATGTGCCCCAAGGACTGATCAAGAAGATGAGAGACGAGTTCCGTGAACTCAAGCAAGGAAGAATGTCCGTGGTGGAATACCGCGACAGGTTTCTTACTCTGTCGAGGTACGCCCCGGATGAGACCGACACAAATGAGAAGAGAAAGGAAAGATTTCTGAACGGACTGCACGACGAAATGCAGACTGTGTTAGTGAACATTCCGTTCGCTGACTTAGAAGCCCTCGTGGACTCAGCCATACAGATGGAAGGAAAGCTACATCAAGCCAATGAGAACCGCAAACGCCGAATGATGAACCAGAATGGACCCCACCATAATCAGAAGTACCGCAACAACTCAACTGGAGGATTCACCGCAAGATACAACAAGCCAACCACTCAGAATTATCGCCCCAACTACACCAACAACAACGGAGGACCCCCGAAGCCCGGAGGGAACCCCAACAACAACAACAACAACCGCCCCAACAACAACAACAACCACCCCAATAGCAACAACAACAACCCCAATACTGCCCCAAGGACTGGAAGCAATGCTACCCTCGTCAACCCCAAAGACAAGTCCACCGTCAACTGCTACGAATGTGGAGTTGTGGGTCATTTCTCCAAGGAGTGCCCCAAGAAGCTTGCCAGGATTGCCGCCAATACAGCAGCACCTGCTCAGCAACAGCGCCGCTTCGCCGGAAGAAAGAATCAGAACAACAACAACGGCCGTCTCTACCACATGACTGCCACTGAAGCTCAGGAAGCACCCCAGACCATGCCAAGTATGTCCTCCTGTTAATCAAAATACTCAATCTCTCTTAGGAACCTAACTTTTCTTAAAATCTCGGGACGAGATTTGTTTAAGGGGGAAGGGTTTGTAACAACCCAAAATTTTCAAAACAAACAAAATGAATTTCCCTAGTTCCAAATTTTGGAACCAACAAAAACTTTTATTAAAATAAGATTGATACAAATAGATCTTGTGTACATCTTGTGTTTTTGCCATGATTGCTTGTTATTAGTATTTGAAGTGAGCTAAAACCCTAAAGTGATCAAGTGAAGATCACCAACCCAATAAAACAAAGGAGAAAGAAATCAAATAAGAAAAACCTCAAACCTTAATCTTCTCCAACAATCCTTTGGATCTTTTTGAGAAACCCAAAATAAAATAAAAGACCTATGGGGACATATAGCCCTAATAGGTAAATCTTGAACCCTACCTTTACTTTTATGCTAAATGGTGGTGAATCATTGTGAACCCCACCAAAACCCAAAACCTCACCCCTCTTTTCACCACTACTAGTTAAAATGAAATAAAAAGAAATTAAATAAGAAAGAGGTATATGTGCCTATGGCTATTTTTATAAAACTTTACCCTAAGCCTTTCTACTTTGCTTAGAGGTTTGGAAAACCTTCGTACACCTTACCTAGTACCTACCAAACCATTTCCAAGTGGTTTCCAAAGAAAATAAAAAGAAACTAAAAATGCCATAGAGGCATATGTGAGAAAAATGCAACTTTGTGAATTTGAGAAGGTTGACCCTAGGACTTGATGTGAATGGATGGATCACTTCCATATACCATTTCCACCCTCAACAACACCCTTTGGGCCAAGAACACTCAAATCAAAAATCAAATTAAACATATGCATAGAGGCATATGAGAACCATAGCCCTTTTCACCAAATCTTGACCTATGCTTTTCTACCTTGACCAAATGGTGTGTAACCATTTCTAAACTTCATACAACCCTAAATTGACCCTAACCCATGTCCAAGTAAGGCAAGAACAACCCTAGTACAAGTTTATGAAAATTTGACACCTCATCTCTTATGTATTAAGGCCAAATTTGCAAATCTTTGAACAAGACCCTTTGATTTAGTTTCAATGCTCTTAAAAGGTTTCTAAACTAATAAGAACCACATTAGAGTCAACCAAAGTCAAATCCAATAGAGAGAATTCAAATGGTGAAGAATTTCCATTTTTACTCACATACACCATATGCCAAAATGCAAATCCTTCACCAAAGCCATAATTGCTTGCTTCCTTGCTTCTAAAATACTTCAATATGATAAACTAACACAATTGCATCATTGGATCAAGAATCAAATCAAAGGAAATCAAAATTTCATCTTACATATGATAATGGTCATTTGGGCCAAAATTATTTTCTTCACCACTTCACCACTCTGTATTTCTCAACTCTCAAACCAAACTTGGTCAACTCTGACCATGTCATCCAAGACCATGTCAAGGTCAACAACTTTCATGTTGACCACCACACCTCAAGTTGACTAGGTTGACCAGAATAAAGGAGACAAGAGGAGACATTGAAATAAAGAGAAGATCATCTCACTTTTGCCATTTTGCAATTCTTCATCAAATTGACCACCACCACCACCATTCCACTTCTATGAATATATAATTGAGATCCACTAAAGGAATTTCAAAAATTTGAAACTTTTTCTCTTGCGGGCATTTAATCAAACACATGGCAGGCAGGAGTAAATTTTGTGCCCATACCTCCATTTTACCTTGGACCAAGTCCAAGCCTGAGCCCTCTCTGCACCCCTGGACCTCCCTCTCACTTCACTACATCTTTTCACCACTTTCCTGCCCTTGCCTTGGTCACCATGACCCAAAAACTCCACCATGCCGGCCCCTTGACACTCCACATGCCATCACTCCCTCCTCTCACATCCATCTCCCCTCACCTTGTCAATAGACCTCCCCTGACCCTCCTGAAGCCGACCATGCACGCGCTGACCCGAGACGACGTCGGCATTGACCAGCAGCTGCGCGCCCAGACGCGTCCAGCACATGCCAGGACCGGCATGGACGCGCGCCAGGACGTCTCTGGACGCGCCAGAGCGCCGCCATGCCCCGTCGCCTCACACCTCCTCTCGCTCTCCCCCTGGACACGTCGACTCACCACGGTCCCCTCAATCTCCCAGACACGCCCACTGACCCTCGCACGCCCTGTGGACGACGCCATCGTCGCCGACCGTCCGCCCCCGTACTGCCAGGACAGGACGTAGCCAGCATGCCCCCGTGCTCCGTTTTCAGCGCGCTGACGCTCGTCGTGACCGCCTCGACGTCGCCAACACTGCAGCACCCTCACCCGTGACGCTAGACGCCTGTAGCCTCGCCTCCATGCTCGACCTGCCCCGCTCCACTACGGCCACCACGCGCCGCTATAAAAAGAGACCCTCCCCCTCGATTTCTTCACACCGCCAGTCTCCACTCCCTCTTCTCACTCGCCTCGCTCACTCCCCTTGCTCGATTAGCCGCCGACGCCGTCCAATCGCAACCTCGGAGCCGCGGAGGTGCTGAGAGGCTCGCCGTCGATTGCGTCCTCCTCAAGCTCTCCCTCGACCACCGTTCGACTCGCCGTCCTCGACAACGTCGAACGCCGCCGACGCCCAGCCTCGCCGGAGCTCAGGTGAGCCGCCCACCTCCGATTAGCGCCGCCAGTCACCCTGCCTCTCGCCGGAGCTCGTCGACGATGAGGACAAACCTCAGCCGCCCGATCTCTTTTAATCCCACGGCCTCCATTCGCGTACCGCTTCGGCGTTTTTAAAACGCCCTGACAGTGGACCCCACTGTCAGGCGGCCCGCTCGCATCGCCAGCGTAGCTGGGCCGGCCCAATTAAGTTCCCGCCCGCGTTTGAAATTCAAACTGGTTTATTTCTTTTTCAATTATTTTGCAATCTGGTGCTATCTTAAAAATTTAATAGATCCAAATCTACTGAGCCAAATTCAACAAATTTTATATATTTAGAAAGCTCATGAAAGGCCCCATCCAACCACACTGGATTCAATTCAAAATATGTTGTAGAATTACAGTGAGAAAATAAACAAGACAGGGACTTTTCTGCCTTAGAATAAATCGTAAAAATCAACCATAAACTATTTTGAGGTGGTTCCACCTCTCAAAAATCACATTTGATGTTGTCTAATTTATTAGGTAATAAAATACTATAGTTGTTTCATATGATCATGGGCTAAACTCAAATAATGGCTATCTGGCCATTTCTAGCTCATTTAAACTATTTCAAAAATAGTATTTAAATTGTATGAGGTGTAGCATCTCATTTAAATCATTAATCCAAGTGATTCAATGAGAGTTGATGACACATGTATTAATGACCCATATGTTCTTATTTGAAAATATTAAATCTTTCATAGTAGTTTTTAAATTGTTCAAAACTACTTATTAAATCATATGAGATGCTTTGGTCTCATTTAAATCTTTGTCTCAAGTAATTCTACATGAGGTAGAGACCATGGTCTATTAACTCTCATAGTGAATTATTTGATGATATTAAATCATTACTATGTTGGTATTAAATTGTATGAGGTGTTCACCTCATTTAAATCATTTTCTCAAATGATAAGTATGAAGAGGTTGACTTTGGTCAACCTAGGTCATATATTATTCATAAGAGAAATTAAATCTTAATAAGATAATGAGAGGAAATTATTTCTCTAAGTAATCAAAAGTAACACCTGATTTAGTATGAGAGGAAATTATTTTTCCTAAATAAGAAAACAACACATTTACCCACTTAATAGTAATGAGTGATGTTAGTTTACTTGTGTAAATTGTATGAGGTGTTTCACTTCATTTAAATCTTGTCCCAAGTACTTTCATATGAAGTTTGAACCCCTGGTCAAATACCCTCACATGAAATACTTGGAGATTTTAAATCATAATAGGCATTATTAAATGGTATGAGGTATCCCTACCTCATTTAAATCATTTTCTCAAATGATGATGATGAATGGTTGACTTAGGTCAACATAAATTCATGGTGATGGTTTGAGAAATTAAATCTTAAAGAAGATTCAATGAGGGGAAATTATTCCTCAAGAACAATATGGAAACTATCATCTACATATAAAATGAGAGGAAATTATTCTTCCTCAAAGTAAGACCACAAATGCACCAAATTGTATTAATTGTGTGAATAGAATAGTTTGTGTGAATATATGTGATGTTTGGAATAGCCAATGAATTGTTTGGTGATTGTATCCTCGTATTCGTATTTTAGACGCTAGTACCGAGGAGTATCAAGAGGAGGAGGAGATCTACTTCCAGGAAGAGGAAGACCACTTTGATCAGTACACCACTCAAGGCAAGCTAACAATCTTGCATGCTAATTACCAATGCAAGCTATATTATTGCAAGCTAACATCCTTGCAAGCAATAGTATGGCAAGCAAATATTCTCGCAATACTACCCAAGTGCAAAGCTCCACAAGAGCAAGGCACCATTACTTTTTACTTTATGCTTAATGAGCCTATTTCCCAGTTTTACTCTTACAAGCTTTGTTTTTTGGTTATTTATTTATAACTTGCTTTTATAGTTAACTTTGGTCTAGAGATGGAATACTACAAGAGTATCAAACTTAGCCTAGAAGGCTATAAGCTAGTTAGCACCCCTCATGACTAGTTGCTAGTGCTCATTATCAAAAGTGGCTACTCTAGATGGGAACTTGTGATTTTGAAATGACTTTGAAAACCTTGGAATGATGAGTCATTCTATTGAAAGATTTTGAAGGTGAATGTGACTGGTGAATGACTTGGTGAATTTTACCAAAAACTGATGATTAGGTTTGGATGCGATACCTTCCCAATTTTGCAAGTACCCCCACAATACCTGATATGGGTAGGGCTTAACTAGAAGTTTATGTATCTTAGTATGGGTTCCCTCTAAACAAGCGTCATCGGGGTTATGCTGGAGGCTGCCTCTACCAAAGTGGAATGATGTGATATGACGTGAATATGAGGTGAATGTCCGGCCCAAGCCCTGTGCAGTTCCCGGGTTAACAGTTGGTTTTCACCGGGAGGCCAAGCTCATGGGGAGAGATGCCTATACTAGGATATGTAAGTGAAAGGTTATGGTTGGTAGTCCGCACACGGAGTGTGGTAAATCAGGGCCAGTTAACCCTGACGGATTATTGCAAATGTTGTGGCACAAGTGTACGACCTCTGCAGAGTGTAGATCTATTCGAATAGCCGCGTCCACGGTTATGGACGGTTGGAAAGGCCATACTGTGCCGTCATCAGACCATTTTCAAAATATGACATGTGAATGGTGACTTGTGATTTTGAATTGAAAGGTGACTTTGACTTTGAATCACAACTGAGTTGTGGGAATGACACTAATGTTCCCACTTGAGTTAGTCGAGCAAATGAAGGTTTTTGTTTATTAAAGTGTTTATGAAATAAAACTGGCTTTATGCAAATGAAACTAGAGCTTAGAACCCCCTTACTACAGTTGATAGTGTTTACCTTAGTATTAGTTTGCGAGTACTTTAAAGTACTCATGGCTTTGTCCCTGGCTATTCAAATGGCCGACTATGAAGAGGAGTACAGAACCCGGAAGAAGGACAGCAGGACGTCTACGACAACTAGGATCACTCCTGACGTCAACAGTTGCCTGTGGAATAGATGGACTACTACTACGCTACTTCGCTTCCGCTATGTGTTTTGTAATTGATCAATAGATCAATTAGTATTGTAATGAGACTGGATCATGTGATCCCGTGTTGTAAGACAGTTATGCGATGTAATGAATGATGTGTTGTGATATTAATCTATTATGTCTCGCAAAAACAATATTCTATATTGCCATGCTCTACTGTGCTTGCTCAAGAGCTAGCTATGCCATGCTATGCTTGGTTAGGACTTGCTTATGCTCACTGGTCTTTCATGCTTGCTTGTCTAGGTGTACTTGTGTTGCATCTGTGACACTTGTGTGTGTGCCAGAGGTGCCTGTGATATGCTTCAGTGCTACTCCTGCAAGCCAATGATCCATTGGATCATCCTTTGCTTGCTAGCTAACCTCTCTGTGTAACTTGGCTTGCTAGGATTGATCCATTTGATCAATTGATTGCCAGTGATGGCTTACTGGTTAATACTGTGGCTATAAATTAACTATGTTGCTCAATAGTGTGCTACTGTCAGTACTAAGCATGGATCTGTAATAAATTCATGTTTGTATTAATTTGATTATGATGAACTGCTTATGCAGTGATGATTTTAAATGACTTGCTTGATATGAATTTGCTGTTCATGATTATTTATCAAGCAATTAAAGTCTGAATCCATTTCTGGATAGTGATGCTTTGTATCTGGCTTTCTCTCAATTGGTGCTAAGTGTGAAGTGACCTCAGTAGCCTTGCTACTGACTGGTTGCTCACCTGGTTGGTTGGATCTTGTTGGCTACTCATCTTTGCTTGTATATTTGGGAATCATAGAAACTATGAATGCCAATATACTTGCCTGTGAAGAAATCTAGGGTTTCTGATGGTTGTATGCTTAGGATTTATTGTGTAGTCATGGCTGCTAATCCTTGCCATCTACTGGTGCTATCTATGCATCAAATCTGGCTAGTGTGTGCATCTGTACATATGTGCTAGTTTCTTGTGCATAGGATCTGTACCTAGATGCTTTATATTTTAGTGGCTTTTGACTGGCAGTAATCCTTGGTGAAAACCAAGTGATGATCTACCCATATGAGCATCTGCTCATCCCATGCTCATGCATATGATGGATTAGATCCATGGGATCTTTTCCAGGGACTAGGTATACCTTGTTCCAGCTCCTAGAAAGAAATGTTTTGTTGCTGCAGACTTGGGGTTTTGTGTACAGCTCTCCACCTCCAGGTCTTGGATGATCTTCTCAGGTCACCATGATTCCTGGTGGTTGAGTGGTTTTGGTATGGTTTGGTTCTGTTCTTGCTCAAGAACTGGATGAACTGAGCTTGTTCTTGCTTCACCCTTACCTGGTGAATTTGATCTGGTCGACTGGTTCTGGCTTCTAGGGTTTGTGCCCCTTTTATATGAACCCTACTTCTATCCTTGCATTGACACACAAGCCTGGTTACTTTGGTGACTAGGCTGATGCCTTGCCTTGCTGTTGCTGCCTAGCACACTTGAGCTGTGTGCTCTCATATGCTGAAACTTGAGCCCAGCATGTGTGTGCTCAGGTTTGGTCTGCTGCTGCCCTTATCTTGTGCTGTCCATGGTTTTGGAACAGCACAAGTGTGCATGACACTTGGTTCTGTCCAAACTGAATTTATTTGGCTAACACTAATATTCTGGCTAGTGTTGGTGTTTTATTTTGCAGGTTTTTGAAGATGGACATGGCCATGAAGAGATACTTCAAGGCACATAGTCTAAATTTTAGTTTAGGAACTATTTGTAATCTTTATTTTTTTTTATTTCTGTTTATTATTCATCAATTCTTGTATCAAGAATTCTGTAAAGACAATGTATTTTGTGTTGTGTTATCAATAAAGCTCAAGTTTTTGTTTATGAGCTTTTGCATTATGTAATGTGTATATTCTTAATTAAATATTGTATTTGATACTCACTTTGAAATCCAAAAGGATTTGAATAGTAAATTGTGTTTGAATTGTAAATTCATATTTATGTTGTGTAATGATTATTGTTTAATGTTTAACACTTGTCAAATAAAATCAATTCCCCAAATCAACAAGATACAAAAGAGATCATGTCGAAATTTCCCTAACTCACATTGCCTAACCCTAAGTGCAAAATGAGAGAGAACCTCGATCCCTCTTAGGTTTAGTTGCAATAAGGCGCGAAAATTTCCCCCGTTTTGCGATGAAATGCACATCCCATTTCTAAATCTACCCTTCGTTGTTCCTATGTTCTGGGTTATTACAGCCTCTCCCCCTTAACAGAAACTTCGTCCCGAAGTTAAGATTGGTACCTGAATAACTCGGGGTAGGACTTCCTGAGCTCTTCTTCGGTCTCCCAGGTTGCTTCTCGTTCAGGATGATGTTGCCATTGTATCTTGCAGTATTTGATTGCTCTATTCCTTAACTTCTTCCACTGTACTTCCAAAATCTTTTCAGGCTTCTCCACATAAGTTAAGTCTGATTGTAGCTCTATTTCTTCATGTGTAATGGGATCATCAGGTGCCTTCAAACACTTTCTGAGTTGTGATACATGAAAAACATTGTGAATTAGACTGAGCTGTTCCGGTAGTTCCAACTCAAAAGCTGTTTCTCGATTCTGACTGAGTATCTTGAATGGTCCTATGTATCGAGGACTTAGTTTTCCTTTTACTCCGAACCTTTTGAGTCCTTTCATTGGGCTAACCTTCAAATATACCATGTCTCCTACTTTTGGTTCCCAAACTCGTCTCTTCTGGTCGGCATAACTCTTTTGTCGACTTTGGGCTATTTTGAGTCTATCTCGGATCACCTCGATGACTCCTTGTCTCTCCTTGATGTAGTCCGGTGTAAATTCCTTGTTCTCTCCGGTTTCAAACCAACAGATTGGTGATCTACACTTCCTTCCGTACAATGCTTCGTACGGTGCCATCTGGATACTACTCTGATAACTATTGTTATATGAGAATTCCGCCAATGGTAGATGATCCTCCCATGAGCCTCCAAAGTTTAGAGCACAAGCTCTAAGCATGTCTTCAAGTATCTGATTGGTTCTTTCGGTTTGTCCTCCGGTTTGTGGATGATAAGCTGTACTGAAATCCAACTTGGTTCCTAAAGCTTCTTGGAGTTGTTTCCAGAACGCTGATGTGAAAATTGAACCTCTATCTGAGACTATCTTCTTTGGTACTCCATGCTTGCTAACAATTTCCTTCACATAAATATCCACCAGCTTTTCTGCAGTATCCCTTGTATTTACGGCTATGAAATGAGCACTCTTGGTAAGTCTATCCACTATTACCCATATCATATCCTTCTTCTTACTAGTCATTGGTAGACCAGTAACAAAATCCATTCCGATTTCATCCCATTTCCACTCTGGTATCTCTAATGGTTTGAGTAATCCCGCAGGACTCTGATGTTCTGCTTTTACTCGCTGACATGTATGGCATTCAGAGACATATTGAGCTATCTCTCTTTTCATGTTGTTCCACCAGAACATTTCCTTCAAATCCATATACATCTTAGTACTTCCCGGATGTATTGAGTAAGGGGTTTCATGTGCTTCCTTCAATATGATTGACTTCACTTCTGGGTCATCCGGTACACATAACCTCTTCTGAAAGTATAGAGAACCAAACTCTCCAAGATTGAATTCTGACGGTCTCCCTTCTCCAATCCTTTTGATTTCTTCTTGGATGAATAAGTCGTCTGCTTGCTTCCGAATGATTTCATACTTTAAGTCTGAGTACATTTCATCCATAATTCTCATGGTTGCTATGCTTCCCACTGTATCACCCTGGATAAACAGAATCTGAGCTTCTTCGAGTTCTTTCCGAAGTTCCTTCGGAATCTCCCATTCTGTAGGTTGATTCTCAGTACTCTTCCTGCTTAAAGCATCTGCTACTACATTAGCCTTGCCTGGTGTGTAGTTGATTGTCAGCTCATAGTCTTTAATCAACTCTAACCATCTCTTTTGTCTCATGTTTAATTCCTTCTGAGTGAAGAAATACTTCAAGCTTTTGTGATCTGTATACAACTCACATTTGGATCCATAGAGGAATTGCCTCCAACTCTTCAAAGCATACACAACTGCCGCCAATTCTAAGTCATGTACTGGGTAGTTATGTTCATGTGGCTTTAGTTGTCTTGATCCGTAGGCTATCACCTTCCGATCTTGCATTAGCACACATCCAAGTCCATTCTTGGAAGCATCACAATACACCGTGTAATCCTTTCCGGGTTCCGGAACTGCTAACACCGGTGCCGTGGTTAACTTCTCTTTGAGTGTTTGGAAACTGGTTTCACACTCATCAGTCCACACAAATGGGATATTCTTCTTGAGTAACTTGGTCATTGGTCCTGCAATCTTCGAAAATCCTTCAATGAACCTCCGATAATAGCCCGCCATACCAAGGAATCCTCTGATCTCCTTAGCATTCTTAGGTGACTTCCATTCCAATACTGACTGAACCTTGCTTGGATTCACTGCTATTCCCTCTTTGGTTATGACATGTCCAAGAAATTCAACACTGTCTAACCAAAACTGGCACTTGCTGAACTTTGCATATAGCTGATGTTCCCTTAAAATCTGCAGAACTATCTTCAAATGCTTGGCATGTTCTTCTTTATCTTTGGAATAGATCAGAATGTCATCGATAAACACGATCACAAACTTGTCCAAGTACTTCATGAATATCTTGTTCATCAAATTCATGAAAATAGCTGGTGCATTTGTTAGTCCAAATGGTACAACCAAGTATTCATGGTGTCCATACCTTGACACAAACGCTGTTTTTGGCACATCTTCCTTCTTGATCTTGATTTGGTGATATCCTGACCTTAAATCTATCTTCGAGAAGACTCCAGCTCCTTGAACTTGATCAAAAAGATCTTGTATTCTGGGTAAAGGATACTTGTTCTTGATGGTTACATTGTTAAGATTCCTGTAATCTCCACACATTCTCCTTCCTCCATCTCTTTTATCCACAAAGATAACTGGTGTACCCCATGGTGACACACTTTCTTGGATAAATCCCTTCTGTTCCAGTTCATCTATCTGAGCCTTCAGTTCCACTAACTCCTTTGGCCCCATCTTATATGGTGGTTGAGCTATTGGTGCTGTGCCTGGAATTAGATCTATGGTAAACTCGATCTCTCTATCGGGTGGCATTCCCGGTAGTTCCTTGGGAAATACATCTTGAAATTCATTCACTACAGGGATATCTTCAATCTTCACCTCCTTCAGACTATTCAGCTCCAGTCCTATCTCCAACTGAGTGTACTTGTCTCCTTGAAACACTATCTGACCTCCTATGGAGTTTCGGAGTGATACTGTCTTGTCTCCACAGTTGATTACTGCGCCATTCTCCGTTAACCAGTCCATTCCTAGGATGACTGATATGTCCTTCATGGGGATGATGAATAGGTCCGCGAAATATACACAGTCACAAATGGTTATGACCTGTGCTTCTTTCACGTGGGTTACTAAGATCGTTCCCCCCGCAGATAAGACAGTTATAGGTGTTTCTAACTTAGAACATCTAAGCCCGAATTGTTCCACGAATTCCCGTGCAAGAAATGATGTAGTTGCTCCAGTATCAAATAACACTTTGCCAGGATGAGTAAGGATGCTGAGCGTACCTAAGACTGCTTGATCCGACTCTCCCGCTTGCTCCAAAGTTGTGCAATTCAGCTTTCCATATGGCTTTCCCCCTTGTTGTTGTTGTTGTTGTAGTTCCGGTTGTTGTTGTTGTTGTTGTTGTTGTTGTTGTTACCTCCGCCTCGTCCTCCGGAGCCTTGTCCACTCCATGACGCCTTGTTTGGACACTCTGGCTTGATGTGTCCCTCTTTCCCACAACCATAGCATATGATCCTGGGCTTCTGACAATCCTTCTGGACATGTCCCCTCTGACCACAATTATGACAGAGTATCTGATTCCTTGGATTCTGATTCTGACCTCCCCGGTTATACTGATTACCAGTAGGTCGGAATCGTGGTTTAAAACTCCGATCTGGAGTCGGTTTACTAACTGGATACTTCCTTGGCTCGATACGAGCCCTCTTCCTCCTATCCTCCTGGACCTGCCTGTAGTCATCCTCGAAAGTGATTGCCGAATCAATCAGTTCCTGGAATTCTGCAGTCCGTGCCAACCTCAGTTGCATCTTCATATATGGATTCATGCCTTTCATGAATCGTTTCTTCCTTTTCTCATCAGTGTCCACTTCCTCAGGTGCATATCTTGACAGCCTATTAAAATCTCGGACATACTGCATGATAGGTGCAGTATTCTGATGTAGCTCGTCAAACTCTCTCTTCTTCAGCTCCACCACACTCTCCGGAACATGGGCATCCCGGAACTTCTTCTTGAACTCCTCCCAGGTGAACACCTTTTCTGGAGGATGTACTGCCACAAGATTCTCCCACCATGATGCTGCTGGACCTGACAACAGATAAGTGGCATACCGAATCTTTTCTTCATCATTGCATCCAACGGTCCTCAACTTTCTTTCAGTGTCCATGAGCCAGTCTTCTGCATCCATTGGTTCTGGGGCTGATGCAAAAGGTAGTGGTCTTGCATTCTGAAAGTCTGATAAGGTTACTCCCCTGCCTTCATTACCCCTATCATTGATGACGTGGGTAAAGAAATCTTGCATGTTCTTGTTCTGACTCTCCTGGTACCTCCTTCTATCTTCTTCCATTGCCCTCATGTACTGTTGGAAATCTGGATGCATCATTGGGTGTGGTGGTGGTGGTGCATCCTCTGCTCTAGCTGCGGCATCCGCTTCCTCCTTTTCTTTCGCCTCCCGCTCTCTCCGAGCATCTTCGGTTTCAACTAACGCCATTTCCCCCTAGTCCTGTAACAAAGAGCGATTACTCATAATTACACCATGCAAATGTTTTCTGAGCTCAACTCATTGCCCAGAACTAGTCACACAATGAAATCAAGAAGCAAATCCAAAGCAAACATTTATTATGTATATACACCGTATATAACATAACTTACACACATATATTACATGTGGTACTTATATAACCACTTATTTGACTTCAAGCCCAAGCCAACGGAATTTAAAATACGTTCTAGTACAATACCACCTATACTACTTTATTCTTTCCTTGAGGCTCTACTCCTCATCATCTTCGTTCGCCTCCGCATACATTCCTGGGGTCCATCCGGTACAGCGATTCGTCTTCCGAACACCGTCCGGAACAAAGGTCCTTCCAGTAGGTATGTAATCTGAATCGGACGAAGTGCCGAGACAGAGATCAGTCATGCCAAAGTAACTGGACAATGACTCGTATGTATCCCCAGTAGGATTCATACCTCCTTCATTGGTCATCCATGAAGGGTTTCGATTCACCTGCCCCCTCATCTTCTTCTTCTTCTTCTTCACTCCGGAGCTTTCACCTACCTCGTACTGTGATGGTTTTGAGAATCCCATCTCCAAGTCTAAAGAAATGGAATCAGTACCTTTCTCTTCCTTCCCGTAGTGTCGGTTAACATACTGGTTAACCCCACCACTTTCATCTCCAGTGTCACATGGAATAGGTTCCTCCTCATCTCCATAAGGTTCCCCGAAACGCCAACCGGTTGAGTTTTCGATTGGTGACTCGGAGCAGTTTAGGTTCCATGAGTTATCTCCCCCATATCCAGAATCATATGATGCGGACACATGTGGATAATGTGGGACAAAGTTGGGTGTAAGTGGATCTCTCTGGGTTTCCTGGCCACTCCAATCTACAGGATTGTTTAGGCTAAAGAAGGGTGTTGTATATTGGGGTTGTGCCCTCAGATCATGCATCCGAGCTTGGACTTTATCAGGGTCCGTGAACTCAGCTAGCATGTGGTCAATCTCACCCACCATCTTCACATGTAGAAGGTACATCGTAGTCAATAAAGACTTACAACTGTCCATGTGCTGTGCTGCAACTTCAGGATGTTTGTTTGCCATCAGCAGATGATTCAGAGCGGGATCCTCATCTTCCTCGGCATGAGGTATATGAGAATACTCTGAACATAGCAGTTCTACTGACTTATGCTGCCTTATTTCAAGAATTGCCTTGAATATGGCCATGTGAAAGGCTGTGGTAAAGGTTTTGGCTTCTCCGTATGGCATTATACGGCTCATCTCCAATCGCATAGGTAGTTGAACTGAAACTCTGTGCTTGGCTACTATCTCTCCATCATAATAGGTGTACTTGAAAACAGGTATCCGAGTTTCACAGTGAAGTTCCTTCAGCATCCCACACAGGAGATCTGTAAGTGGTCCTTCATAATCACCGAGCCATCCCTCAACCTGCCTCAAAGTCCTCTTGGGAAACGTGTACGCCATTATGGCTGTATATAAAAGCAGAAAATTAGTAGTGATAGTGTATAATAACAGTTATAATAAAGAATTATCGCACTAAAATATATGATTTTTCTATTCTCAAGTGAATAAATATCATATTCTTAGAGAATCCTTTACTATTTCAACTCGACTCCTACAGGTTTCTTCCCTATACTAGGTTTTTCCAACCTAAGGTCGCAACATTTGCTCTGATACCAGCTGCGGTGACCCAGCATACCACTGCATGTTGTAGTATACAAGTCGTTGATATGATCTTCATGAAGGGACTTCTTCACAAATATCACATCCCTCAGAGTGGTACAACAGAAACATTGCAGGTCATAACACTCGATAATATATTACAATCATGGTCTTAACAAGTTGGTATTCTCACAGGTCCGATGAGAACACCCTACAACATAAGGTACTAATACAAACCCACTTAGATATGAAAAGAGCTCAGCAACTTATTTAAGTATGCCACTACGCTGCTCGGCTCTATACTACTCAGATATATCACTACTCCTCCACCTCCATGTCATCGGGTCCGTAGACTATCCCATAGTCGACGCCTTCAACTCCTCCGGAAAGATCAGGTTCCTCGTAGACCAGCTCGTAGCTTCCTTCTGGTGCTCCATCGGTGATGGCCTCCACTTCCATATCACAGTCTAGCAAGGGTGTCGAAATAAAGTGAGTACAGGGGTACTCAGCAAGTTCAAAAGAGTAAAAGGTGTTTGATGCACTAGCTACGACCTTCGATCAGAAAATCTTAGGTCAATGCATGTTTCGAAATCATTTCTTCAAAAGGTTTATTTTATTCTGAAAACTATGCCCGTCAGTCTTCACAGGTTGACTAGAACTTCACGGAGTTCCTTTCCTGCCGCCGCAGTTCCCTTCCCGGAACAGGGAGTGACAGCCACAATTCTTGATACCCTCTGCAGAGGTGCGTTACTTTTCCCATAAGAGATCTCACCCTTTTTGCCATCCGCAGGGACTTGCCCCCGTTCACACTTCCTTGGTGTGAGGCCAGGTATAAAGATCCAAGCCCACACCGCCTTCTCCGCGACCCTGCAAACCCACCCTTTTGTCCATCCGTACACCCCCGGTAGACATCTCCCGTTCATACGGCTTTACCCACGGTGTACGTCGGACAATCCTTCATAGACGGTAGAGCCTCTCATCCAAACGTCCGGATGGGGATTTTAAAGGCTATCCCAACCTACGGCAGTGCCTCCAGCACCCCGCCAGGCTCTATCAAGTCCGTTGGCGTGCAGGAGGGAAAAGATACAGCTGGCTTCCCAGAGCCATTATAGATCTTATGGTCAACGCGATATGTACGGCGCTAGAATCACTGGACGGCATTGGTACTTAGTCCTAGATGAATAGTACCCGTGCAATGGAACCTCCACCAATCAACACATACCATGGTTCCATTGCCCACCACATAGTCATATTCATAATTGGAAAAGTAACATTTCATTTTCAATGCAGGAATGATAAGTCATATAGCTTTGCATTAAATTAATAGAAAATACTCAAATTTGACATGAGCAAGGGTGAACTTGCCTGTGGACTGCGAGATAGTGCAGTTCAATGCGTTGGATGGAACCTGGACCTCGGGTTCTGTAAAGAAGCATCATTGTCCGGTAAGGACAATGTTATAAAATCCAAATGATGCATGCATGGATGTATTATTTCATGTTGAATCCCTTTATCCCGATGAGTTATTACAATTTAGGGTTAAGTTAAGATTTATGCCTTTGGCAGTAATTTGCAATTGTTTTAATGTATAAAACACTTTAATTCACACAAGGAAACCTAATTCAAAGTAAAACTACTTTATGTTGGTGATTCATTATTTATTCCAAAATAATTTGAAATAATAGAGTTGTCTCAATATTTTTTTAAGAATAAAAAGGAATAGAATATCTTCCTTTGGAAAATATCTTTTTCAAATAGAAATGACTTGGAATAATAGAATTTCATTTTGAAATGTTTAAAAATAAGTATTTAAACTTATTTGGGATTTTTCCTTGATTTATTAATACAAGGAAATATAATTTGAAATTCCAAATGTTTATTTTAAATTCATAAAATTCACAAATTTAAATTTGTTCATCAAATTTTATTTCATATTTTATTCTTATTAAGAATAATTTTTCATTCACCAAGCCAATTTTTAATGGATTTTTAGAGTTGTATTTTATTTATTACAATTTGGTGAAATAATGGCCTTTTCTAAATTGTGAAAATACTAAAATACCCCCTGGACCCATATTGGGCCCAGCCCAATAACCTAAGCCCATGGGACAGCCCACTAAGACGTGCCCATAGCGGCTCGGTGGAGCCGAACGGCCCACCGCTCTCACTCACTCGGCCCTCTCACTCTCCGTTCCTAACCCTAACTCCTCTCTCGCGACGCCCGTGGCGATGGCGTCGCCGCCATGGCCGCCGCCGTGCTCCGGCCGACTCCGAGCTCCTCCGCCGTAGCCACCTACCGCACCTGAACCGCCGTGAGCAGATCTATCGATCTGTCCGCGTGGTTTTTCCCATCTCTTCTTCTCCTGGCGAATCGCCTCCGATCTGGATCTCGGGTGGAATCGCCTCGACGAACTCCGGCGAGATCACGTCCTCGCCGACGACGGGTGCGTCTCCGAGACTGACCTGGCGCAGGTGCTGCTTGCAGTGCCTGTGCCGTCGTCTCTGTGCCGTGCCGTGGTGGTGTTGGTGCTCGTCGGCGTAACGCCGGCGCCTACCCTGGATTTGCAGCTGTTAGGGCCGCGCGAGCACTGCCTCGCCATGCCCTAGCCTCTGCTTCCAGGCGCAAGTAAGTGTTGCATCCACCTCTTCTCTGTGCGCCTCCTCTTGGTGCTGCTCTTCTTCCTCCTCAAGCTCTGCTGCTCTCTGGTGATCCTGTGATCACCCAGAGCCTTGCTATTCCGATGCAATTCGTCTATGTTTGGATTGATTGCAAGCACATGGTCCAATTACCATTACTGGTACTGGCACCTGCTGCTCGACATGCTGTTCATGTTGTTCTTGCTTCTCTGCTGCTCCTAGCATGCTCTATACTTGCCATGCTCTACTGTGCTTGCTCAAGAGCTAGCTATGCCATGCTATGCTTGGTTAGGACTTGCTTATGCTCACTGGTCTTTCATGCTTGCTTGTCTAGGTGTACTTGTGTTGCATCTGTGACACTTGTGTGTGTGCCAGAGGTGCCTGTGATATGCTTCAGTGCTACTCCTGCAAGCCAATGATCCATTGGATCATCCTTTGCTTGCTAGCTAACCTCTCTGTGTAACTTGGCTTGCTAGGATTGATCCATTTGATCAATTGATTGCCAGTGATGGCTTACTGGTTAATACTGTGGCTATAAATTAACTATGTTGCTCAATAGTGTGCTACTGTCAGTACTAAGCATGGATCTGTAATAAATTCATGTTTGTATTAATTTGATTATGATGAACTGCTTATGCAGTGATGATTTTAAATGACTTGCTTGATATGAATTTGCTGTTCATGATTATTTATCAAGCAATTAAAGTCTGAATCCATTTCTGGATAGTGATGCTTTGTATCTGGCTTTCTCTCAATTGGTGCTAAGTGTGAAGTGACCTCAGTAGCCTTGCTACTGACTGGTTGCTCACCTGGTTGGTTGGATCTTGTTGGCTACTCATCTTTGCTTGTATATTTGGGAATCATAGAAACTATGAATGCCAATATACTTGCCTGTGAAGAAATCTAGGGTTTCTGATGGTTGTATGCTTAGGATTTATTGTGTAGTCATGGCTGCTAATCCTTGCCATCTACTGGTGCTATCTATGCATCAAATCTGGCTAGTGTGTGCATCTGTACATATGTGCTAGTTTCTTGTGCATAGGATCTGTACCTAGATGCTTTATATTTTAGTGGCTTTTGACTGGCAGTAATCCTTGGTGAAAACCAAGTGATGATCTACCCATATGAGCATCTGCTCATCCCATGCTCATGCATATGATGGATTAGATCCATGGGATCTTTTCCAGGGACTAGGTATACCTTGTTCCAGCTCCTAGAAAGAAATGTTTTGTTGCTGCAGACTTGGGGTTTTGTGTACAGCTCTCCACCTCCAGGTCTTGGATGATCTTCTCAGGTCACCATGATTCCTGGTGGTTGAGTGGTTTTGGTATGGTTTGGTTCTGTTCTTGCTCAAGAACTGGATGAACTGAGCTTGTTCTTGCTTCACCCTTACCTGGTGAATTTGATCTGGTCGACTGGTTCTGGCTTCTAGGGTTTGTGCCCCTTTTATATGAACCCTACTTCTATCCTTGCATTGACACACAAGCCTGGTTACTTTGGTGACTAGGCTGATGCCTTGCCTTGCTGTTGCTGCCTAGCACACTTGAGCTGTGTGCTCTCATATGCTGAAACTTGAGCCCAGCATGTGTGTGCTCAGGTTTGGTCTGCTGCTGCCCTTATCTTGTGCTGTCCATGGTTTTGGAACAGCACAAGTGTGCATGACACTTGGTTCTGTCCAAACTGAATTTATTTGGCTAACACTAATATTCTGGCTAGTGTTGGTGTTTTATTTTGCAGGTTTTTGAAGATGGACATGGCCATGAAGAGATACTTCAAGGCACATAGTCTAAATTTTAGTTTAGGAACTATTTGTAATCTTTATTTTTATTTCTGTTTATTATTCATCAATTCTTGTATCAAGAATTCTGTAAAGACAATGTATTTTGTGTTGTGTTATCAATAAAGCTCAAGTTTTTGTTTATGAGCTTTTGCATTATGTAATGTGTATATTCTTAATTAAATATTGTATTTGATACTCACTTTGAAATCCAAAAGGATTTGAATAGTATATTGTGTTTGAATTGTAAATTCATATTTATGTGGTGTAATGATTATTGTTTAATGTTTAACACTTGTCAAATAAAATCAATTCCCCAAATCAACAAGATACAAAAGAGATCATGTCGAAATTTCCCTAACTCACATTGCCTAACCCTAAGTGCAAAATGAGAGAGAACCTCGATCCCTCTTAGGTTTAGTTGCAATAAGGCGCGAAAATTTCCCCCGTTTTGCGATGAAATGCACATCCCATTTCTAAATCTACCCTTCGTTGTTCCTATGTTCTGGGTTATTAAGCGCTTATGAAGACACCATTGATTGTGACGTCGTGCCTATGACGGTGTGCCACATGTTACTTGGTCGCCCTTGGCAATATGACAAGAAAGCCAACCATGATGGCTACACAAATGCCTATAGCTTCAAGGTCAACGACAAGACCTACATCCTACGCCCAATGACTCCTAGCCAAGTAATTGCGGACAATGCAAAGGCTTTAGCGAGGGCTAAGGAAGCCACTATCACTAGTGAGTTGAGAGGTGAGAGAGTGATCCACCAAAAAGAGAGTGAGCGCCACAAACCATATGTGAGTGAGATGAAGAGTGTCCTCCTAGCTACCAAGAGTGAGATGAGAGAAGTGCACCACAACCCATCCACCACCCTACACTACGTGCTCATTTGCAAGGGCCCCTCGGAGGAGACTAACAACTTAACCAACATTCCTTCGTCTTTGTTGTCTATTTTGAAGGAATTCCAAGACGTCTTCCCCGACGAGCTACCTCATGGACTACCACCGCTTCGGGGCATCGAGCACCGCATCGACCTCATACCCGGCGCTCCCCTACCAAACCGAGCCGCCTACCGCACCAACCCCGAAGACACAAAGGAGATTCAACGCCAAATACAAGACCTCCTCGCCAAAGGGTACGTTCGAGAAAGCCTTAGCCCTTGTGCCGTTCCCGTGATTCTTGTGCCTAAACCGGATGAGACGCAACGGATGTGTATGGATTGTCGCCCCATCAATGCCATTACCGTCCGTTATCGCCATCCCATTCCGCGTTTAGACGACATGCTTGATGAATTGAGTGGTGCCACCATTTTCTCTAAGATTGATTTGCGTAGTGGCTACCACCAAATTCGCATGGCAATTGGTGATGAATGGAAGACGGCATTCAAGACCAAGCTTGGTCTATATGAATGGCTTGTCATGCCATTTGGTCTTTCTAATGCTCCTTCGACTTTCATGCGTCTTATGAATCACATTTTGAGACCACTCATTGGCAAGAGCGTGGTTGTTTACTTTGATGACATCCTCGTCTATAGCAAAAATCTCGAGGACCATGTTCACCATGTGAGAGAAGTCTTATGCATACTACGCCACGAGAAGCTCTATGCCAACCTCCCAAAATGCGCCTTTGCTCAAAACAAATTGGTTTTTCTTGGTTTTGTGGTTTCCGCCAACGGGATTGAAGTTGATTCTTCCAAAGTTGAGGCCATCCACAATTGGCCCACTCCCACAAATGTTGGTCAAGTTCGAAGCTTCCATGGACTAGCCGGATTTTACCGCCGCTTTGTGAAAGATTTTAGCACCATCGCTTGCCCTTTAAACGAGCTTACTAAAAAGAATGTTCCGTTTGTTTGGGGCAACGCACAACAAAAAGCTTTTGATGAATTGAAAAAGAGACTCACCGAGGCACCACTACTTGTTCTTCCCGATTTTGCTAAAACATTTGAGATAGAATGTGACGCGAGTGGCCTTGGAATCGGTGGTGTCCTCATGCAAAATGGAAAACCCGTGGCATATTATAGTGAGAAGTTGGACGGCGCACGCCTCAACTATCCTATTTATGACAAGGAACTTTACGCTTTGGTTCGTGTTCTTGAAGTTTGGCAACACTATCTTTGGCCAAGAGAGTTCATTATTCACTCCGACCATGAATCTTTGAAGTATTTGAAAAGTCAACACACTTTGAACAAAAGACATGCAAAATGGGTTGAGTTCATTGAGTCCTTCCCATATGTAATCAAATACAAGAAGGGCAAGGACAATGTCGTTGCGGATGCCCTTTCCCGCAAGCTCACCCTTTTACTCACTCGTTTGGATTTCCATGTGTTGGGTCTTGATGAAATCAAAGAACAATACGCCTCCGATACTTTCTTTGGCCCAATTTTTGCAAAGTGTTCCATTGAAAAGGGCATCGATGATTTCTATTTGCACCAAGGATTCTTGTTCAAGGGCAACAAACTTTGTGTTCCAATGTCTTCGCTTCGCCTTTTGCTCTTACAAGAATCGCATGGTGGTGGTCTCATGGGTCACTTTGGGCGTGACAAGACGCTCTCTATGCTATCTACCCATTACTATTGGCCAAGAATGAAGCGCGATGTGGAGCGCCTATGCAACCGTTGCACGACATGTTTACAAGCTAAGTCCACATCCAACTCTTATGGTCTTTATACACCGTTGCCTATTCCTTATGCTCCTTGGTCTGATATAAGCATGGACTTTGTGCTAGGATTACCTCGAACTAAATATGGTCATGATTCAATCTTTGTGGTAGTTGATAGATTCTCAAAAATGGCTCATTTTATACCATGCTCCCGAACGGATGATGCTTCACATATTGCCTCCTTGTTTTTTAGGGAAATTGTGAGACTCCACGGCGTACCAAGAAGCATTGTCTCCGACCGAGATGTCAAGTTCATGAGTTATCTTTGGAAGACACTCATGGCCAAGTTCAACGTCAAGCTTTTGTTCTCATCATCCTCGCACCCCCAAACCGATGGGCAAACCGAAGTGGTGAACCGAAGCCTCTCCACACTACTACGAGTCCTTGTCAAGAAGAATTTGAAAGCATGGGAAGATTGCATCCCACATGCGGAGTTTGCCTACAACCGCGCCAAGCACTCTACAACAATGAGAAGCCCCTTCATGGTCGTCTACGGCTTTGAACCACCTACGGCAATCGACCTCCTTCCTCTTCCGCTACATGAGCAAGTGAACATGGACATCGACAAGCGAGCACAATACATGAAGAAACTCCATGAAGACACAAGGGCAACGATCGAGCAACAAGTTCTCCGTCAAGCCGCAAGACTAAACTTGAAGAAAAAGGCACGGATCTTCAATGAAGGCGACCTAGTGTGGATACACCTTCGCAAGGACCGCTTCCCTCAAGAAAGAAACTCTAAGCTCAAGCCCCGAGGTGATGGTCCCTTCAAGGTCCTCAAGCGCATCAATGACAACGCCTACGTCGTCGACATACCAACATCCAAGTACTTGGTGAGCAACACATTCAATGTGTCCGACCTCTCACCATATCATGGAGATGAGGAGAACATCGAGTCGAGGACGACTCTTTCCCAAGGGGGGGAGATGATGTAGCCCCGCTCACCGACGACGCTACACCAAGACCAACAAGTCCCCCAAGTGGACCGATGACACGAGCTCGAGTCAAAGCGCTACATGATAAGGTGAACTCACTCCTTACTACCCTTGATCTCGATACCCCATTGGATGGGCTGCTACCTCAGGCCGATATGCTTTGTGTTATCAGGCATGAACCTCGAGAGAAGGACAGCACAGCAGACCCGAAGATGGACAAGGAAGAAGGAGAAGAAGAGTCCCAGCTGAAGGACGCCCCTCAGGACCCCGGCACTGCCGGCCTCAAGCCCCCGGCACTGCCGGCCTGCTCACCCCGGCACTACCGGCCTCCGGACCCCGGCACTGCCGTGCCCTCCAGCTGAAAAGAACCAAGACCGGCACTGCCGGCCTCGAACCAGCGGCACTGCCGGCCCCACCGGCACTGCCGGCCCATCCTCACCGGCACTGCCGGCCCCACCCCTGTTGACTTAATCTCAACCGTCGATTTCGTATCCATGGACCAGGATAATTTATGTAATTCCGACTTTACCCCTGTACGAATCTGGGCCTATAAATACCTCACCCCTTCCTCCAGATTAGGGTTAGAGATGAACTAAGAAGAAACTTGAGCTTTGCTCCTACCCATGAGGGAAACCCTAGATCTATGATCTTGTATCCACCCGGGCTCCTTATCGAATCCTATTGTATCTCTTTGGTGACTTCTACCAATCTTAGTCTTTTGCTTGCACTTCTACCTATTTGGTCTTTTGCTTGCACTTCTATTGAGTTTGGTCTTTTCACCCTTCTAGATTCATAGGATCTTCGATTTGTCGATCTCTTTGCGGGACTTCTACCGGAAGGTCTTTTCTCGCAACCTCCATCGAGTAGGTGTATCGGGCCTACGAGAGAAAACCGGTTTGTGTGTGTGTGTGAGTTGTATCCCCACGAGTTCTTCCCCGTGTTCATCGTGTTCATCCACCTCCCCCACGAAATCCACCCAAATCCGTGAAGATCGGGCACATCCCCGGGCTTAGCCTCATCACCTGCTGAAGATTACGTGGTAGGAGCTCTTGAAGGGCACCACTTCGAACGTGATCATCTCTTCACGGAAATTATTAACGTCGCCAAAGGCCACGGGAAGTTTGATGCTACCCAGGGAGTTTGCCTTTTTACCCGGAACTACACCATGAAAGTCAGTGGTGCTATGCTTAAGCTGTTACTTGGTAAGGTTCATCCTCTCCAGAGTCTTGATGTCTACGTTCCCCCTCCTTTCCTGTAGACAGTGTTGGGCCTCCAAGTGCAGAGGTTTGTAGAACAGCAGCAAGTTTTCCCTTAAGTGGATCACCCAAGGTTTATCGAACTCGGGGAGGAAGAGGTCAAAGATATCCCTCTCATGCAACCCCGCAACCACAAAGCAAGAAGTCTCTTGTGTCCCCAACACACCAAATAGGTGCACTAGTTCGGCGAAGAGATAGTGAAATACAGGTGGTATGAATATATATGAGCAATAGCAACGGTGCCAGAAAATAGCTTGCTGGCGTGTAGTTGATGGTGGTAGTATTGCAGCAGTAGTAACACAGTAAAACAGTAAACAAGCAGTAGTAACTCAGCAGTATTTAGGAACAAGGCCTAGGGATTACACTTTCACTAGTGGACACTCTCAACATTGATCACATAACAGAATAGATAAATGCATACTCTACACTTTTGTTGGATGATGAACACATTGCGTAGGATTACATGAACCCTCAATGCCGGAGTTAACAAGCTCCACAATAATGCTCATGTTTAAGTAACCTTAAGTGTAAGATAGATCAAAACGACTAAACCAAGTACTAGCATAGCATGCACACTGTCACCTTCATGCATATGTAGGAGGAATAGATCACATCAATATTATCATAGCAATAGTTAACTTCGCAATCTACAAGAGATCATGATCATAGCATAAACCAAGTACTAACACGGTGCACGCACTGTCACCTTTACACACGTGCAGGAGGAATAGAACTACTTTAATAACACATCACTAGAGTAGCACATAGATAAATTGTGATACAAACACATTGCAATCATCAAGAGATATAAATAAGCACTTCACTACGCTCTTCAACAGTGAATAAGTACTTCGTGAAATATAGCCTAAGAGACCCACACGGTGCACACACTGTCACCTTTACACACGTGGGACAAGGAGTCTCCGGAGATCACATAAGTAAAACCCACTTGACTAGCATAATGACATCTAGATTACAAGCATCATCATATGAATCTCAATCATGTAAGGCAGCTCATGAGATTATTGTATTGAACTACATAGGAGAGAGATGAACCACATAGCTACCGGTACAGCCCCGAGCCTCGATGGAGAACTACTCCCTCCTCATGGGAGCAGCAGCGGTGATGAAGATGGCGGTGGAGATGGCAGCGGTGTCGATGGAGAAGCCTTCCGGGGCACTTCCCCCCCGTCCAGGGTGCCGGAAGAGACTGTCCCAGATCTTGGCTTTCGCGGCGGCCGGAACTTTTCTCGTATCGTGGCTTCCTCCGTAAGGGTGGGGGCTTTATATAGGCGAAGAGGCGGCGCAGAGGGCGACGAGGCGACGACACCATAGGGTGGCGCGGGGCCTGGGCCGCGCCACCATGTCATCTGGGCCCACCAGGGCCCCCTCGGTGGCTCTCGGGTGTTCTGGATGCTTCCGGGCAAAATAGGAACCTGGGGTGATTTCGTCCAATTCCGAGAATATTTCGTTACTAGGATTTCTGAAACCAAACACAGCAGAAAACAGAACTGGCACTTCGGCATCTTGTTAATAGGTTAGTTCCAGAAAATGCATAAATATGACATATAATGTGTATAAAACATGTAGATATCATCAATAATGTGGCATGGAACATAAGAAATTATCGATACGTTGGAGACGTATCAGCATCCCCAAGCTTAGTTCTGCTCGTCCCGAGCAGGTAAAACGATAACAAAGATAATTTCTTAAGTGACATGCCATCATAACCTTGATCATATTGTAAACATATGTAATGAATGCAGCGATCAAAACAATGGTAATGACATGAGTAAACAACTGAATCATAAAGCAATGACTTTTCATGAATAGTACTTCAAGACAAGCATCAATAAGTCTTGCATAAGAGTTAACTCATAAAGCAATAAATCAAAGTAAAGGCGTTGAAGCAACACATAGGAAGATTAAGTTTCAGCGGTTGCTTTCAACTTATAACATGTATATCTCATGGATATTGTCAACATAAAGTAATATAACAAGTGCAATATGCAAGTATGTAGGAATCAATGCACAGTTCACACAAGTGTTTGCTTCTTAAGGTGGAAGGAGATAGGTAAACCGACTCAACAATAAAAGTAAAAGAATGGTCCTTCAATGAGGAAAGCATCGATTGCTGTATTTGTGCTAGAGCTTTGATTTTGAAAACATATAGGGAGCATAAAAGTAAAGTTTTGAGAGGTGTTTGTTGTTGTCAACGAATGGTAGCGGGCACTCTAACCCCCTTGCCAGACAAACCTTCAAAGAGCGGCTCCCATTTTATTTTATTTTTGGGTGGCACTCCTTCCAACCTTTCTTTCACAAACCATGGCTAACCGAATCCTCGGGTGCCTGCCAACAATCTCATACCACGAAGGAGTGCCTTTTAATTTTAGTTTTATTATGATGACACTCCTCCCCACCTTTGCTTTCTCAAGCCATGGCTGACCGAATCCTTCGGGTGCCGTCCAACAATCACATACCATGGAGGAGTGTCTATTTTTGTTAATTAATTTGGGACTGGGAATCCCATTGCCAGCTCTTTTTGCAAAATTATTGGATAAGCGGATGAAGCCACTAGTCCATTGGTGAAAGTTGCCCAACAAGATTGAAAGATAAACACCACATACTTCTTCATGAGCTATAAAACATTGACACAAATAAGAGGTAATAACTTTTGAATTGTTTAAAGGTAGCACTCAAGCAATTTACTTTGGAATGGCGGAGAAATACCATGTAGTAGGTAGGTATGGTGGACACAAATGGCATAGTAGTTGGCTCAAGGATTTGGATGCATGAGAAGTAATCCCTCTCGATACAAGGTTTAGGCTAGCAAGGTTATTTGAAACAAACACAAGGATGAACCGGTGCAGCAAAACTCACATAAAAGACATATTGTAAACATTATAAGACTCTACACCGTCTTCCTTGTTGTTCAAAACTCAATACTAGATATTATCTAGACCTTAGAGAGACCAATTATGCAAACCAAATTTTAGCAAGCTCTATGTATTTCTTCATTAATGGGTGCAAAGTATATGATGCAAGAGCTTAAACATGAGCACAACAATTGCCAAGTATCACATTATCCAAGACATTTTACCAATTACTACATGTAGCATTTTTCAATTCCAACCATATAACAATTTAACGAAGAGGAAACTTCGCCATGAATATTATGAGCTAAGAACACATGTGTTCATACGAACCAGCGGAGCGTGTCTCTCTCCCACACAAGGATGAACTTATTCAGAGAACTAAGATAACAAAACAAAAACAAAAATAAAAGCACACAGACGCTCCAAGTAAAATACATAGGATGTGATGGAATAAAAATATAGTTTCACTAGAAGAAACCTGATAAGTTGTCGATGAAGAAGGGGATGCCTTGGGCATCCCCAAGCTTAGATGCTTGAGTCTTCTTGAAATATGCAGGGATGAACCACGGGGCATCCCCAAGCTTAGACCTTTCACTCCTCTCGATCACATTATATCACCCTCTTCTATTGACCCTTGAAAACTTCCTTCACACAAACTTCAAGCAAACTCATTAGAGGGTTAGTGCATAATCAAAAATTCACATGTTCAGAGGTGACACAATCATTCTTAACACTTCTGGACATTGCACAATGCTACTGGACATTAGTGGATCAAAGAAATAAATCCAACATAGCAAAAGAGGCAATGCGAAATAAAAGGCAGAATCTGTCAAAAACAGAACAGTCCGTAAAGACGAATTTAGAAATGGCACCAGACTTGCTCAAATGGAAAAACTCAAAACTAATGAAAGTTGCGTACATATCTGAGGATCACGCTCGTAAATTGGCAGATTTTTTCGAATTTTCTACAGAGAATTGTGCCCAGATTCGTGACAGACAGCAATGCTGTTTCTGCGCAGCGATCCCAAATATAACATCAACTTTGACATAGAAACTTTACTTGGCACAAAAACATGATAAGTAGAGGTTGCTACAGTAGTAAACAACTTCCAAGACTCAACAAAACAAAAATTGCTGTAGTAAAATAAACACATGGGTTATCTCCCAAGAAGTTCTTTCTTTATAGCCATTAAGATGGGCTCAGCAGTTTTAATGATGCACTCGCAAGAAATAGTATTTGAAGCAAAAGAGAGCATCAAGAGGCAAATTCAAAACACATTTAAGTCTAACATGCTTCCTATGAAAAGGAATCTTGTAAATAAACAAGTTCATGAAGAGCAAAGTAACAAGCATAGGAAGATAAAACAAGTGTAGCTTCAAAAATTTCAGCTCATAGAGAGGTGTTTTAGTAACATGAAAATTTCTACAACCATATTTTCCTCTCTCATAATAACTTTCAGTAGCAACATGAGCAAACTCAACAATATAACTATCACATGAAGCATTCTTATCATGAGTCTCATGCATAAAATTATTACTCTCCACATAGGCATAATCAATTTTATTAGTTGTAGTGGGAGCAAATTCAACAAAGTAGCTATCATTATTATTCTCATCATCAAATATAGGAGGCAAAGTATCATCAAAGTAAATTTTCTCCTCAATGCTTGGGGGACTAAAAATATCATGCTCATCAAAACCAGCTTCCCCAAGCTTAGAATTTTCCATAGCATTAGCAACAATAGTGTTCAAAGCATTCATACTAATAACATTCCCATTATCATGCATATAAAGTTCCATGGGTTTCTTAATTCTTTCTTCAAACACATCATGTCCTAATTCAAGATAAAGTTCATAAAGATCTCTCATATTTTTGGTGTTTTCCATTATGCCTAACTAGTGTAAACAAGAAACCAAATGTCGCAATTGCAGAGTCTAAAGGAAATAGCTTCGAGTACTTACAACGGCGCCGGAAAATAGCTTAGTAGCCGAGATCCGGAGTGTGAGTACCTTTTACCTTTCCTCCCCGGCAACGGCGCCAGAAAATAGCTTGATGTCTACGTTCCCCCTCCTTTCCTGTAGACAGTGTTGGGCCTCCAAGTGCAGAGGTTTGTAGAACAGCAGCAAGTTTTCCCTTAAGTGGATCACCCAAGGTTTATCGAACTCAGGGAGGAAGAGGTCAAAGATATCCCTCTCATGCAACCCCGCAACCACAAAGCAAGAAGTCTCTTGTGTCCCCAACACACCAAATAGGTGCACTAGTTCGGCGAAGAGATAGTGAAATACAGGTGGTATGAATATATATGAGCAGTAACAACGGTGCCAGAAAAATTGCTGGCGTGTAGTTGATGGTGGTAGTATTGCAGCAGTAGTAACAGTAAAACAGTAAACAAGCAGTAGTAACTCAGCAGTATTTAGGAACAAGGCCTAGGGATTACACTTTCACTAGTGGACACTCTCAACATTGATCACATAACAGAATAGATAAATGCATACTCTACACTTTTGTTGGATGATGAACACATTGCGTAGGATTACATGAACCCTCAATGCCGGAGTTAACAAGCTCCACAATAATGCTCATGTTTAAGTAACCTTAAGTGTAAGATAGATCAAAACGACTAAACCAAGTACTAGCATAGCATGCACACTGTCACCTTCATGCATATGTAGGAGGAATAGATCACATCAATATTATCATAGCAATAGTTAACTTCGCAATCTACAAGAGATCATGATCATAGCATAAACCAAGTACTAACACGGTGCACGCACTGTCACCTTTACACACGTGCAGGAGGAATAGAACTACTTTAATAACACATCACTAGAGTAGCACATAGATAAATTGTGATACAAACACATTGCAATCATCAAGAGATATAAATAAGCACTTCACTACGCTCTTCAACAGTGAATAAGTACTTCGTGAAATATAGCCTAAGAGACCCACACGGTGCACACACTGTCACCTTTACACACGTGGGACAAGGAGTCTCCGGAGATCACATAAGTAAAACCCACTTGACTAGCATAATGACATCTAGATTACAAGCATCATCATATGAATCTCAATCATGTAAGGCAACTCATGAGATTATTGTATTGAACTACATAGGAGAGAGATGAACCACATAGCTACCGGTACAGCCCCGAGCCTCGATGGAGAACTACTCCCTCCTCATGGGAGCAGCAGCGGTGATGAAGATGGCGGTGGAGATGGCAGCGGTGTCGATGGAGAAGCCTTCGGGGGCACTTCCCCGTCCGGCAGGGTGCCGGAACAGAGACTCTGTCCCCCAGATCTTGGCTTCGCGAGGGCGGCGGCTCGGAACTTTTCTCGTATCGTGGCTTCCTCCGTAAGGGTTTTCGGCGGGGGCTTTATAGGCGAAGAGGCGGCGCAGGAGGGCTGACGAGGCGACGACACCATAGGTGGCGCGGCCAGGGCCTGGGCCGCGCCACCATGTCATCTGGGCCCACCAGGGCCCCTCTGGTGGCTCTCGGGTGTTCTGGATGCTTCCGGCAAAATAGGAACCTGGGAGGTGATTTCGTCCAATTCCGAGAATATTTCGTTACTAGGATTTCTGAAACCAAAAACAGCAAAAAGGAACTGGCACTTCGGCATCTTGTTAATAGGTTAGTTCCAGAAAATGCATAAATATGACATATAATGTGTATAAAACATGTAGATATCATCAATAATGTGGCATGGAACATAAGAAATTATCGATACGTTGGAGACGTATCAAGTCTCCAAGTACATGATGTTCAAGCTGGCTCCGCCATCCATAAGGCACTTGGAGAAGTCATACTCGTCGATGCGGGGACTCACAACCAGGGCATAGCACTCTTTGGGGATGATGGCCGGGTGATCCGCCCTGTCGAAGGTGCAGGGGTTTTCCGACGACTTGACGTACTGCGGCACAGCCGGAACTGTGGCGTTCAGGATCCGGAGGGCCGATTTCTTGGCCCGGACCGTTGGGGTTCCGAGGAAGGTGTGGTATGCGCCAGCACTCTTTTTGACGAAGGGGTTGGATTTGTTAGCTGCGGAACCTTCCTTAGGATCCGACGAAGCTTCATCCTCATCCATCGCCTCAGAACTATCCTCGTCCTTTTCCTTGTTCTTTCCATTGCCTCCTTTGCCGCGTGGGCGGTGCTTCCGGGCTTGCTTGTACCCTGCTTCCGGGTTAGTTTTGAGATCATTGACCCACTTGCAGTTGCGATTGGTGTGGGAGGATTTGCCAGTAGCCGGATCTATATGGGCTAAACATGGCATATCCCTATACTCTTCGTACGTTTGGGGAGCGCGGGTTCCGGCAATGGTGACTTCGTCAGCGCGCTGCTGGCCCCGGCCGGCTCCGCCACCACGTCCACGGCCTCTTCCGCCTCCTTGACCTCCGCGTTGGAACGTCATGGCGACCATGTCGGATCCGCCGCTCTTCTGGTCGTCGGAGGGGTTCTTCCTCTTATTGTTGTTGTTGCCGACATTATCACGGTTCTTCTTTTGCTGATGCAGGGGTATGGCTGTGGCTGCGAGATCTCCTCCTGCGTCGTCATCAGCGGCGGTGTGATTGCTAGCTATGGTGATCATGCCATCCAACTTTAGGTTGTTTTCCTTGATCAAGCAAGTAAGCCTATGCCGGAGTAGCCCTCCTCTCTGCAAGCCACCAGTGAAGGCGTGCATAGCTGTGCGGTTCTCCACATGCTCGCACTCGATTTTGGTTGCTAACCACCGGGTGAGGAAGCTCCTTGATGTTTCACCCTTCTTCTGGATACATGCCTGTAGATCGCTTGTCGTGGCAGGTCTCTTGTAGGTGCCCCTGAAGTGTTTGTTGAAAGCATTCTTCAGGTCAAACCATCAAAAGATGGAGTTCTGCTCGAGGTCACTGAGCCAAGTACGGGCTGGACCAACAAGGTACAACTGGAGCATGCGGCAGGCTATGTTGGGGGTTCCTCCGGCAAAGATCACTGCATTGTAGTAATCCTCGATCCAGGTATCCGGCCTTTCACTACCATCGTAATGCTTCAGATTTCCAGGTAGCTTGAGGTTCAAGCTCTTTGGCTTTGGCTCCTCTCGGATCATCCTACCGAAGCACTTTGGGCCAATGTATTCAGGTCTGTACTCGTTGAGACGTTCCCGGGCATCACGCAGGACATTGCGAAGGGACTTTGAGCGGGAGCGGGATCTCCGGCCTCCGCCTCCACCTCCTCCACCGGGTGGTGGGGAGGGAGATATTTTGCTTCCGCCTTCGGATTCCCTGTATCCTTCCTGCGGCTGACTCCAACTTTGGTGGCTACCTTCTCCTTAGTGACGGTCGCCTCCGTCGTTCCGGCTTCTGCGGGGCTCGGGCTCACGTTCTTTGTTCCGGCTCCGGCGGGGTTCCGACGTGCGCTCCGTGTTCCTGTTCCTCGAAGGCGGCACATTGTCACGGATATTGATTCCACCAGGCCCATGGGGTCTGGAGTTTCCGACTGGACTACAGCAGCGAGGCGGCGGAGGAGGACGCGGGATCAGGGGCGGAGGTGACGGGTTCCGGTACTTGTCCTTGCCAGTGTACATCGGGCCCTTTCCCTTCTTTGGGTCCATCGGAGGTGTTTCCGAGGGCACCGGGATTGGGTTTGGATGTTCTCTGGTCCTTCTTCTGCGCTCCGTGGATCCGGTGCGCGATTCATCATCACGATGTTGCCTTCCGGGGGATTCCTTCTGCGCGGTGGACACACAGTGTTCCGGGTTGGATTCCAGCCTGCGCGAAGTGTCTGCCTTGCTCTGTTGCTTCATTGCTGAAGCGACGAGCGTACGGAGGTGGTTGATGTCGATTTCCTCATCTTTCTTGGTCAAAATCTCCGCAGCCTTCTTCATGTTTTCCTTTGGATTTGTGAGCGGCTGATGATCAGTGGGGGTTGCAAAGTTGATCTTGCGGGGGGTAATGGCTTCCCGTCGGATCATGTCTGCCTCCTTGTGGGCATCGCCCATCATAGATTCCTAATGTTCTCGGAGTTTTTTGGCCTTCTGCAAGGAGTCTACCGCTTCACGATCTCTTTTAAGGAAACCTTCCATCACCTCTTCGGCATCTTACCTTTCCTCCAGCATCGCTATTGCGGTGTTGGAAATTTTCTTGGCGGTAGCCAGCATCTCCTTCCTTCTTGCTTCTAGAGCTTCCGGATCTGCGGCTTCATTCGGAGTTATCGTCTTGTTGAGGATTTCCGAATGCGCTATAGCGCCTATACCTGCTTGCTCGACGAGCTCCTCTGGTGTTAGGTAATCCTCGTGCTCAGAGGTACGTCCTTCCGTAGGATCCGGCGCGCCATGACGTGCGCGTTGGATGGTCCGCGAGATCAGGGGGAGTCCTTCCGGTGCTGTTATGGTCGCGGGGACCTCCTTAGGCTGGGCTTCGACTGTCCCTCGCCTTCTAGTTCCTTCAGTGCACGATTGTACTCTTCAGTATCCATGGAGGAAGCGTCATCAGATGTTGAGCTCAGGTTGCCCAATATTGATTCTTCTTTGTCTCCGGTCTCCTCTTGCTGACCTGGAGCGTCGCTGTCTCCGACAGCCTCCTGCTGATCCGGAGCGTCGTTATCTCCGGGTGCCTCAACCTGCATGGGATCCAGCTCCGTCCTGAGGAGGGGCGGTTCCTGCGGTATGGGGGAGGAAGTGCACGAAGTGGCACCTTTGCTTCTCTAACACCTGGGAGACCCAGGCGGATCTGCATTGGTTTTCGACCATAATTTTCTGCTCAGGGGCGGATTGGGTGGGTTTTGAATTTTCCAGATCTAAGGCGGGATCTTCCTTAGGAAGCTCATGTGTCTCGGATCGGATCTTCGCGACTGCGTCCTGCTCAGCGGCGGTCGCGTCAGCGTGACTTACCAGTGTGTTTCCGTCGGAATCGATGGTCTCGCCAATGAAGATGTGGATGCCGCCGAATGGGACGATGGAGAGCTTGATGGGGTCGGTTTTAGACGGAATCCAGTACTCGTCCTGAGGGACGATCGAAAGTTCCCGGCGTAAAGAACACGCCCCACAGCGATGGATTCGTCGTAGCTTCCCATGGCGGAACCCTCCCGGTTTCGGCCTCCAAACGTCGTTGGCCCCATGGTGGGCGCCAACTGTCATTGCCTATTCGACGGTGCCTTGGAGGATGGATCCTCACGAGGGGGAGAAGAAGTAGGGGCCATAGGGCGGAGTGTCCTCGGGAAGGTGGTACGCGAGTTACCCAGCTTCGGAACACCTGCACGATGACAGGGCCTACTGTCTATTATCTGGGCGCTTTCGCGTTGTTACAATGAGTTGTGGTTGTGCCTCTAGGGCTCCCAGGATCCGGCTTATAAAGGCGCTCGGATCTAGGGTTTACACGGAGAGTCCTAGCCGGAATACAAGATGCCTAACTACGGAATATCACATTGCCTTGCACGTCAAGGATCCACCTTTCCTTACTCGCCGTAGTGGATCCAGATACTTCATGGGCCTTGATACGTCTCCAAAGTATCTATAATTTCTTATGTTCCATGCTAGTTTTATGACAATACCAACATGTTTTAGTCATACTTTATAAGTTTTTATGCATTTTCCGGAACTAACCTATTAACAAGATGCCGAAGCGCCAGTTCTGTTTTCTGCTGTTTTTGGTTTCAGAAATCCTACACAGGAAATATTATCGGAATTGGACGAAAAAAAGCCCACGGTCTTATTTTCCACGGAGCCTTCCAGAACACCGAAGAGGAGACGAAGAGGGGATGGGAGGCGGCCACACCATAGGGGGGCGCGGCCCCACCCCTGGCCGCGCCGCCATATGGGGTGGCCCCCTTGGGCGTCCCCGACTCTGCCCCTTCGCCTATTTATTCTCTCGTCGCGAAAACCCTAGTACCGAGAGCCACGATACGAAAAGTTAGAGACTCCGCCGCCGTCAATCCCATCTCGGGGGATTCTGAGATCGCCTCCGGCACCCTGCCAGAGGGGAATCATCACCGGAGGGCTCTACATCGCCATGCCCGCCTCCGGACTGATGCGTGAGTAGTTCATCCTTGGACTACGGGTCCATAGCAGTAGCTAGATGGTTGTCTTCTCCTCTTGTGCTATCATGTTTAGATCTTGTGAGCTGCCTATCATGATCGGATCATCTATTTGTAATGCTACATGTTGTGTTTGTTGGGATCCGATGAATATTGAATACTATGTCAAGTTGATTATTGATCTATCATATATGTGTTATTTATGTTCTTGCATGCTCTCCGTTGCTAGTAGAGGCTCTGGCCAAGTTGATACTTGTGACTCCAAAAGGGAGTATTTATGCTCGATAGTGGGTTCATGCCTCCATTGAATCTGGGACAGTGACAAAGTTCTAAGGTTGTGTGGATGCTGTTGCCACTAGGGATAAAAAATCAATGCTTTGCCTAAGGATATTTGTGTTGATTACATTACGCACCATACTTAATGCAATTGTCTGTTGTTTGCAACTTAATACTGGAGGGGGTGCGGATGCTAACCTGAAGGTGGACTTTTTAGGCATAGATGCATGTTGGATGGCGGTCTATGTTCTTTGTCGTAATGCCCTAAGTAAATCTCATAGTAGTCATCATGATATGTATGTGCATCTCTATTTGTCAATTGCCCAACTGTAATTTGTTCACCCAACATGCTATTTATCTTATTGGAGAGACACCACTAGTGAACTGTGGACCCCGGTCCTATTCTTTTACATCTGAAATACAATCTACTGCAATCATTGTTCTCTGTTTCTGCAAGCAAACATAATTCTCCACACCATACGTTTAATCCTTTGTTTTCAGCAAGCCGATGAGATTGACAACCTCATTGTTAAGTTGGGGCAAAGTATTTTGATTGTGTTGTGCAGGTTCCACGTTGGCGCCGGAATGGTGTTGCGCCGCACTACACTCCTTCACCAACAACCTTCACGTGGCCTTCATCTCCTACTGGTTCGATAACCTTGGTTTCTTACTGAGGGAAAACTTGCTGCTGTACGCATCACACCTTCCTCTTGGGGTTCCCAACGGACGTGTGCTTTACCGTCACAAGCAGGCCTTCACGAATCCGACTTCTGCGTAGGTCAGTTGAGATCCGGCTCCTGTTCCTGGGATGGACATCATCCATCTTCTATCAACAGCAACTGGGCCGCCCGATGGGCCATATGCCACCATCACCATCTATGGGCCACCCGAGCTTGCCGGATCTACACCGCGTCATTTATATAACCATAAAGTATACCCACAACAATGGTATCCACTAATTATCTTGTCATTGGATGTGTAGGAAAAGGATAAATCACGCTCGGGCAATCACTGCTAAAACTCCTGGGAGCAAGGATTGATGTTGGGGAAGGTACCATGATTTTTACCTCCTTACCAGGTGGTTCTCATTATTTCCCTAAGAAAAAACTTAAAGGTAGGAGAGGCATGTGCAAGGCCTCCGCCATTTATGATGATTATGCTTCTTCACTTGATAATACTAGATGCTCGCACGTTTACTGCGCCTAGCTGAAAGACGTTAAAGAAAAGTGCTTATGGGAGACAACCCATGTTTATTTTCTGTAATTTTTGTTTTTGCTGAGCCTTGGAAGTTATTACCTCTATAGTAACCTCTTCTTATCATTTTTATTTCGTTTTTGTTCCAAGAATAGCCTCTAATTGGAAGAAAGTAAGATTTGAGGAAGTTGCTGTCATGAAAACAGATTCTGTGATGTTACCATAAAAATTCGTAAAAATATCCATAGCGGAATTTTGAGCTGTCTTTTTTATGAATATGCCCCAGGTTATTATCTAACTTTCATTAGTTGACCATTTTCGAGATAAGCAACGGAGGATTTAAAAAAAAAATCGATATTTACCTGTTGTTCTGTTTTGATAGATTTCAGCGCTATTTGCATTCGCCTATTAAATCTCTTTATTTTTGGGTTCTTTTGATCAAAGAGCTTTTTGAAAGGTTCCTACAGTAGCTTATGATTTAATAGATGTTTGATATATGTTAATATTGAACCCAGGTGGACTTGTTTATTTTGATTGTACTAATGCTGCTAATAGAGAATTGTGTGAAGTTTTGTATGAAGGAAGTTTCAAGTGTAGGGAAAGAAGAATGATGTGATGAGTTGAAAAATGGTCAATATCTCAAGCTTGGGGATGCCCCTGCACCCCAAGAAATATCCAAGAGGTACAAGCGTCAAAGCTTGGGCATGCCCAAGACATCCCCTCTTCATCAACAAAGCAGCGGGTCATCTCTCTATGCGCTATATTTTTATTGGTTCATACGCTATGTGTTGTTCTTGGAGCGTCTTTATTTTTTGTTTTTAGTTTAGTTTTGTTTCATTTGCTGTAGCATATGTTGGATCCCGGCATACTTTTAGAGAAAGATCCTCTCCTTTTTAATTGCATAAGAACGCTCTAGTTTTCACTGTTATTGTTCTGCGTGTGTTCTAGTTTTCAAGTATTGCGTTTAGCTCTTGTTCTTTCACTTGAATTTTGTTCAGAGATCGTTAGTATTCTTTATTTATGTATGATTAGCTCTCTGGTCAATAATGTATTTCATCACTGAGAGCTATTTCAAATAAGTTGATTGGTGTTGTATACGAGAAAAATATTTCATACCTATAGTGATGCAAAAGGAAGCTTGTCTAGACTATGGCATAGACTTTGGCATGCCATGTTGGATGTTATTATTGTCATATGCTTAGTACTTATTGTTTTAGCATGACTTTTCTCAAATGGCTGAGAGTGCATAATACGTCATTGAAAGAATCATGTGTTGTTTCTATCATAAAAGCATAATATTGTGGTATTCTCCTTTGATGCTTTATTGAGTTGACTTGGCGCATGCTTATACCATGTTATGGCTATAACCAGTCAACTAAAGCCTCTATGATCATTTAGTTTTTGACTTGTAATATCACTTTATGCTTTGATTGATAGTGTTTTGTCGCTATGCATGATTATGACCATTATTGCTCTCTTAGTTGGTCGCTCCTAGTTTTCTGCTAGCCTCCGCCTGTGATGAGTATGATCTCTACTCGTGCATCCAACCACCATAAACTAAAGTTCGCCAATTGTGTCCATCATATCTACCTAGTAGCATTATTGCTATTCCAAGTAATTCATCATGTTTTTATTTATCTTCCAAATTAAATTTTGGTATGAGAAAATTAGTCAGTAACGCTCTCACAAACTTGATGGCACATTTACTTTCTTGCACTTAATAAATTTGATCATTGTGCCTATCTTATGAAGTTTATATATTTGCAAATTGTGAGTTGGGAGTTAGTAGAACCATGCTTTCATGGGGAACACTTTCGATATTGCACTTATATTTAGTTGATGTCATGTTCTTTTGTTTATGGATGCCTAGTGGTGCAAAATAAAATAAAAACTTGTAAGTCCATGGAGTTTGTATATGAGTTAGGGAAACGTCTGGGTCTCTAGTCTAATCCATGCATCATTCATGATGGAAATTTACAGCTAAGCCATAGTGAGAATTCTATGAAGCATTTGCAATAAAAAGCTATACCCATAGTAAATAAAAAATTGCTGAGATGCTCACTGTCTGTTTGTCTTGTCATTTTGGCATGAGATTACTCTTACAAGAGTACCTCCATATCATTGGGCAAGAGGTACCCCGTTGGCAGTTCTCAATGATACATGTATACTTACAATGACAAGAACTTATTTGGAATCTAAGTTGAGTAGCATGATGCTTAGGTACTCGCATTCAAGGGGCATGAGATTTTCAACTTGTGATTTGCGAGCATATAGCTCATTTTTGACTCACATTAACTTTAACTATTCAAGATGCTTATGATAGAGGCAATGAGAGCTCAAAGCTTTTTGGAAGGTTTATAAAACTTGTTTATCTTGCTTACTCTGCAAAGAGTCTCTCTTTTACTTTTATGTTGAGTCTTCATCTTCTACTTTATGCATCGATTAAGAGAGTATAGTTGTCATTTTTAGTGCAATGTGCATAGTCCCAAAGTTATTATTGATTGATTTATAATTGTGCTATTGCTTGCTCTCAAATTACTTTTATCTAGTCACCCTCTAAACTTTGAAGGTGTCCTAGCATTTATGTTTTGCTATTCCATAAAGGACATGTTGAGTACCACTTTGTTATGTTTACTCTATGCTCATAAACACGCAATTGCTTTCAATGCACTATTATTCATGATCATTTGTTTGAGTTACTCTTCATGTTATAACATAGTTGGTAAGTTCTATTGAATTATATCTATCATGTCTATGTTTAGAGTACTTAGATCCCAACTCACAATGCTTTACATGTTTGATCAAGATTGTGTTGGCTTTATGTCACCTCAAAAATTATTTTTGTTATCAATTACCTACTCGAGGACTTCTTCTCTCCACATATGCTTGCCATTTACTACTGTCAAGGGATTAAGTGTCTCTTGCTACTTGAGGTGATTAAACATATTCATGCAAAATATTTCAAGTTTGATACTAGCCTTTACCATAAAACTGATTTTATTATTGATATGTAAACCGAGAAGAAAGAGAAGAAAATGTAGGGTTGTGTATGTTCCACTCCCTGTCGCTATTTTATGTTTTGGTGCACTGCATAAGTCATTTCTAAAGTAAAAGTGTATTTTGCAGTGTGACCGAAATGTCACAACACGGTGTCGATGTTATATTTTGGTAACACCATACAAGAAATTCATGCCTTAAGTGAGTACATAGTGTAGGCTCTAGGGTAGTAACCTGGAGCATGATTTGGACAAATGCAAGGAACTTGCTAATGCAAAAATATCACGTTGTCAAGGTTTGGTCCCAAACCACCTCAGTTGCTATCATACGTTGTATTTACAATATGTGTAAATTCAGATTGCTCGTGATTTATCATATCAACTAATTGTCGCCAATTTCTTATTCTCATAAAGTTTGGCGGGATCTATGGTTTGGATGTTATAAGGATTGCATCTTTCTTTTCGGAAATTCAATTCGGCTCCCGGGTGCGTATGCTCCCTATACCAAAAAATTATATTTTGAGTTGTCGAAAAATTTTGACAAAAAATTCTATGTGTACATCTCCATAATATATGAGCATTCGTCAAGTTTCATGAAAAATTAATATTTTTTGTGGTCTATGTAAAAAAGAGAAAATTTATCTTGTAAAAAACATTATTTTTAGCACTGAGTTTTGTCTTTTTACACACGTCACATGACAAGTCTATTTTTTATGAAACAACTTTGTGAGCGTGTAGCACGTGAAGATGTACGTGCGAATTTTTCGTTCCAATTTTTTTGAAATTCAAAATTTGTGTAAGATGAATTTCAAAATAAAGGGAGCATATGCTCCCATGTTCCAAAACACCACTCCCCTTTCTTTTTTCCTACAACCTTCTCTAAAAACATGATGTGAGACAATATTGAACAAGTAACTCCACGGGGAACCCGCAAAAGTATCTTGGAAGAAATCTTTAACTTCTTCTGCCCTTTGCTGCAAATCCATCGACATAACCAGGTAATGTATAGCTTATCCTTTCTTACTTTGTAAGTTCAGGTTGAAGCTTTATAACTAAGTTTGATTAATTATATGTAGGGATATCTTGACCTATAATATGTTATTATTAGGATATATATAACTTGGTGTCGGTCATTTATCTCTTGCTTCTAGTTTATTTACCACTCCTAAGATGACTACATGACGACGTGGGCATAGCCCAGTGGTTGGGGTCGCAGCGGCGCACCCCAATGACCGGACTTCGATCCTTGTCAAGGACGGATTTGGCCCAGTTGAGTAGTTTCAACTCATAGCCGGAGTGTCTGCCCTCTTTCCGGTTTGGTCCAGTTGCTTGTGGGCTGGTTCGGAGTATTATCCGGGCATTCCTGGTACATATAGTCGGATGTATACTTTTTTTTTTGCATGGTAATACGATTCTCATTGATAAATAAAAGACGAGATACAAAGTACGTATACACCGATCTTACAGATCTGGAAAGATAGGATAAACCTATGTGACAAACCAACGCCTATCCATCTTCTTCGGCACCACCGTAGCAGCCACCAAGGAAAAAATGGACAGATCACCTCTTCACCTGAGCTCGACGCGGCTCCATCGCTGATCATCAGCTTTTCGGACCTCCAATGTAGTTTTCCATAGGACAAACCATTGCCGTTGAAAGAATCAGACCAGGGCAGCATGTCCCTGGACACGCCATCGAACTTCAGCACTGGCACCCACGCACGACGATGTCGGAGTAGGGAACCAGAACCATCAGCCTTCAACCACGAACCCACCACAAGGTGCACCATCTTCCAGCTGTCACCAGTGCAGACCACCGTCTGCACGTACTCCTGGACGAATCCTCTCTGCTCCACCTTGGCGCCGGAGACAACGCCGCAGCAACGGGGACAGAGCAGGAGGAAAAAACCATCTGATGGAGTCGTCGCCGCCGCCTCGCCGACACCATCCATGAACCCTAAAGCCACCGATCTGAAAGATCGGCAAGCACACAGTGCCACCAACTCCGAGACGCCGCCATGAAGGACAGCGCCGGTGTGGGAGAAGAGTTGAGGCAGATTTATTTGCCCGGACGCCGCTCCCACCACCCCAACGACGCGCCATGCCAGAGAACTCCTAGCCCTAAGTACCATGCAAAAAACGGGGTCCCCCTCCCTCCTACCGCCGGAGCGGCAAGCGGAAGGAGAGGGGCCCAACGCAGATGCCAGAGATTGGAGCAGGAATTTTTCCGCCGCCGCTGACTATTGCAATTTAAGCGCTAGACAATGTTCTTATACGACGCCAGAGGTTCAGTACGTCGGTGCATAACTCATGTTGTTCATGGATGGCTACTCAGGTGTGCACAAAAAGGCCCCCGCCTGGCTCCGATTCTCAACGTTTACACCAAAAATCCATCAGCAGATAGCGACTCCCCATACCGATATCCTGCCTGTCATTGATTGGGGACTCATTTCTGACTAACACGCTTTGATAGATGCTAAACCTTTCGGAAGACAGGTTTAAGCGGTTGGTAGCAACATTGTATGATGTACTAGTGGTTAATGATTTGATTTCACTCCCTCTATTTGTCTCTCTTTCTTCACTTCTTTAGAACTGAAGTCATTGCACCATTAACCAAATTTTCTATTTTGGAATGTGGTAATATTTGTTCTAATCGGGTGGAAATCTTTAGAACAATAAGTTGGGAGTTTACTTTCTGTTTCATTTATTTGTTAATTGTTTGTTTAGAAAAGAAGTTAAGAAGCTAGTTTTCAAATCAACCTTACCATGATAGTTTTTGGTTGGAACTTAAACTATGGGGAGTGATAAGTTTTTTTTTTACAGAATTCGGCACTTTATTGATCAATCATAATCATTACAAAGTATCTCCTGGATACAAGCAGGAGCAGCGAAACGAAAACAAGCAAAGCCAAACTGTTCTGCACGACGAGCTAAAACATGTGCCGACTCATTAAGAAGACGAGGAACATGAAGAAAGGAGCAAGCTGAGAAGAGGCTCGCCATTTTCTTGATGTCCTGGATGACCACCCCAAGGGAAGAGCGATCCATGGTGGTACTCCTGATGCGCTGTATCACCGACAGGCAGTCAGATGCCAATCTGATTTTGATAAAACCCTCCTCGCTAGCGAAAACCATAGCACGCCTAACAGCAATTGCTTCTGCGAGTTCTGGCGAAGTAACCGCATGAAGTAGCTCACTGCAAGCAGCTAAGCATTCTCCTCTGTGGTTCCTGATTACAACGTCGGCTCCCATTCGCTTGGAGGTTTTGAACAAAGCTGCATCCACATTAATATGGACTGTTCCCTCCGGCGGCGGGCTCCATTTCTTCACTGAGGTCTTGGAGTCACGCCTGTGGTCTGGGACAGTATGAAGATGAAGCTCAATCATATTGACATAAGCTTTGATTTGCTCGGCCAGTTGGTGAGGTGATTTCATTGGATCATCATGTCGCACCCCATTTCTTGCACTCCAAAGGTGCCAGAAAGCCACTGCTAGCAAAGTAGTCTCATACGGAGAGGATCGAGAGATGAAATCAAAGACCCAATCCTTTGGTTTGACATAGTGTTTTCTGTCCAACTTGATAGAGAAAGAAAGTTTGATCTCCCGCCAAACCTCGCGGGTGTATTGACAGAATAGCAACGTGTGCGCCGCGTCTTCAGAGCGACCACAATAAACACAAGCATCGGACGCTGGGATGTGTCTGCGAACGAGCTGTACTCCTAATGGAAGGCAGTCATGGGTGAAGCGCCAGACAGTTAGCTTCATCTTGCTTGGCGCCACAATGGCCCAAAGCTTCTTCCATATCCCAGCTTCTTCCTCAGTTGTAGATGCAAGCCCCTTCTTGGGCAAGCTCCTGGCTCGTTTAAACTCCTCAGTCCGGGCTAGGTGATAGGCCGAACGGACAGAGTACGACCCACTACGAGTATATGGCCAAGAAGCGAAATCTGAACCTCCGTGTCTACTGATCGGAACTTCCAGAATCAAAGCCGCTGCCTCTTCCTCGAAAATGGAATTTATAAGATCGACATTCCATGTCCCAGAGTCCTCATCGATAAGGAAGCTCACAGATGCTTCTTCCGTCACCGGCACAAGGGGGTTAAGAGATGTTGAGTTCAGCCGTGGAATCCACCGATCTGCCAACAGCTTTGTCTGTTTGCCGTCCCCTATGCCCCATAGAAGACCTTTCTGTAGCAACTCTTTGCCAAACAGAATGCTCCGCCAGGTATAGGACGCCGAGCGAGGCTTCTGGGCATGCCAAAAATCGCTATCTGGAAAGTATCTCCCTTTGAGAACACGAGCGCAAAGAGAATCAGGCTCCGTGATCAACCTCCAACATTGTCTTCCCAACATGGCCTGGTTGAAGAGGGTGAGTTCCCGGAACCCCAATCCGCCTAGAAGTTTCGGTGTTGAGAGCCAGTCCCATGATTGTTAATGCATCTTGTTCCGCCCCTCCTCGGTACCCCAGAAAAAATCCGCGATCGCACGCCGGAGTTGGTCACAAGTGGATACGGGAAGCTCGAAGCAGCTCATAATAAAGACCGGTATCGTCTGAAGCACCGCCTTAATGAATATTTCCTTTCCCGCCCTTGAGAGAGGACGGTCAGAGACGCCCATAATCCGTTTCCATAACCTGTCACGCAAGAAACAAAACGTCACAGTTGGAGAACGCCCAACCATAGTGGGCATACCAAGGTATGAATCATGTAGGACTTCAGAGTTCACACCCAGATGTCCCTTCACCATAGTTTTTATGTCTTCAGCACAATGTGTACCGAAGAAAACATAGGATTTCTCCCTGTTAATCTTCTGCCCCGATCCGTCACAGTACGTTTGCAAGGTGTCATCCAAAGCTGTAACACTGTGCGTATCACATTTGGCAAAGAAAATGCTATCATCAGCAAATAAGAGGTGAGATATCAGTGGACCTTGTCTACCATTCCTGAGACCCTGGAGCTGGCCCATCTCCTCTTTGTTCTCGAGTAAGCACGAAAGACCTTCTGTTTGTAACAGAAATAAATATGGACTTATTGGGTCTCCCTACCTAATACCCCTTGTAGGTACAACAAGTTTTGTTAATTCTCCATTAACCTTAACCACATATCGCACTTCAATGACACACCTCATAACGGTATTGATCCAAGCAGGTGCAAAACCAAGCTTTGTGAGGCATCCAGAAAGATAACTCCATCCACCCGATCGTATGCCTTCATCATGTCAATTTTAAGTGCAAAGAAAGCCTGCTTTGCCTGTTGTCTCTTGATAGTATGCATGCATTCATAGGCAATAAGAGCATTATCTGTAATCAATCTCCCAGACACAAAAGCACTCTGATGTTCTGAGACAATGTTTGGAAGGATTATCTTGAGACGATTGGCAAGCACCTTAGAGGCAATTTTGTACAACACATTGCATAGGCTGATAGGGCGGAAATTCTTCAGATGTAGTGGGTGTGTAACTTTAGGAGAATCACCTTTTAGAAATCCTCTGACAGCCGAGCAAATCTCTACCTTGAAGAATTCCAAGTGTTTTTGGTAAAACAACGCAGGGAACACATCCGGGCCCGGTGATTTTGTAGGGCCCATTTGGAACAATGCTTCCTTTATCTCTTCATCTGAGTACTCCTTGCAAAGATCAGTTTTCATATCATCTGAAACTTTCCTCCGGATAGAATCAAGAACCACATCTGTGGCGTCACAAGGCTCTGAAGTAAAGAGGTTACCATAGAAATTCTCAACCATCCCTTTAATCTCCGGTAGCTGGTCACACCGGGAACCATCTTCACGCACAAGAGCCTTGATGGTATTGGCACACCGTCTCGCCGACGCTCGTGCATGGAAGAAGGAGGTATTCCTATCCCCTTCTTTTAACCACTCGACACGGGATCGTTGTTTAGCCATAATATCTTCTATTTCAAACAGCTCACATAGGTTCTTCTCAATCACACGTGTCTCGCAGATACTGGCCTCTGTCACCATGCCCATGCGAAGGAAGCGGAGCTGGCTCTCCATCTTCCTTATCTTTTTCTTCACTGAACCGAAGGAGTCTCTACTCCATTTCTTCAGAGAAGTGGCAACTGAGTGGAGCGAGGCCCAGGTAGAATGCAGACTAGGTGGGCCATGGGAATTATCGGTCCAAGCCTTCTGCATGATGTCGATGTACTCCGGCGATCGAATCCATGCAGCCTCAAATCTGAAGCCTGACGGGACTGGAGGACGAACAACCGGTGACACAAAAGAGCACAGATTAATCGAGATCACCATATGATCAGAGGTAGTCGTGATAACATTTTCAACACTACAGTTGTCAAACATAGCCAGAAAGGCACCATTTCCAACTGCTCTGTCCAAGCGTACTCGTACATTGTTGTCCGCATCTTGTTTATTTGTCCAGGTATATTTTGGACCTGTAAAGCCTAGATCAAATAGGCCACAATCCTCCAGACACTCTCTAAACAGCGCCATCTGTGCATCAGATCTTTCATTAGAGCCATAGTGCCCATCGTGTGTTAGCGTCTAGTTGAAGTCCCCACAGCAAAGCCAAGGACCAACCCATTCAGACCGGAGACGATGAAGGAGTTGCCAAAACTCATGTCTTTTGTCGCGGCGAGGTTCGCCATACACAAAGGTTGTTCGCCACGAATCTCCAGAATCTCCCGAAATGACCACATTGATAATATGTGCGTTAAGACCTTTCAAAGAGACCGAGAATGGCTGCAACCAGAACAGTGTGAGTCCACCACTGAGACCCTCACAACTAACTGCAAAACTACCAGAGTACCCAAGAGTCCACATGAAATGTTGTACTCTCGTATCCTTCATCTTCGTTTCAGACAGGAAGAGGAAGGAGGGTCGGAAGGAATTGTCTAGCAACCTCAGCTCGCCCACTGTCGAGTCCGACCCGAGGCCCCGACAGTTCCAGGAAAGAATACAGAAGGCGGGGCTGATCCACAGCCTCCGCCAGATCCGCCGATTGAGATGTTGAAACAGAATCACTATTCTTTTGCTTCTTACTAGAGAACTCACTCCCAGCAGCCCTCTCCAGATGACCTGTGCCAGTGTTGTCTTGGGGTGGTTCAAAGACATCTGCCGGGGAGTTCTCCAGGGTTAGCACTGGTTGCACAGCTCTAGGTCTGTACACCTTTGTATTCTTCCTTTTCTGACCCACTGAGACAGAACCATCACCCGGCAGCACCCCATCTTTGCCCTTATTTGGTTGTTTCTTTGCTCTTGGCTTACGGGGTTTAACAGGTTTAACATGGGAGTTCACCTCTGCGCCCTTCTTCTCTCTGGACGCCGGTTTATTACTTGAACCCTGGGCCGAGTTGGCCCCTTGCCCAGACGAGGATCTCTCCTTCCTCCTCATGTCTGGCACACACACCCTGTCCATATTCCAGGGTAGCTTATCCTCCTTATCTCTCTCAGCTGGCTGCGTGCAGTTAACAGATGAATGCCCAATTAAGCCGCAAGAGAAACAGAACATAGGCAAATCCTCATACTTCACTTCATAGTAAAAGGTCTTCCTTTGACTAGCTGATTCAACCACAATACATCGCATGAGAGGTTCAGAAACCTCCACATTGATCCGAGCTCGGAGGAAAGTACCCCATGCCCGATCATCATCATCTAGCTCCAGATGATCCACATCTCCAATCATCTCAGCAAGCGGTGTACCCCTCTCCTTATTCATCAACGGATAGGGCAAACCATAAATTCTAACCCACAGAAGCAGTTTGTCAAAGACTATGTCGGCAGGCTGAACCAAGGGATCAAAAAATTTCAGCAGGATCGCATTCTTCCCCAAGACCCACGGCGAGCCATTCATCACGTGCAACATATCATTCTTTGATTCAAACACTGCAATAAACGTATTAGGCCCCATAGAGTGCACCTTCATACCTTTGGGATTACCCCAGGCAGGTCGGATCACCGACCTAATTGTCTGTATATGCAGGGTATTGGACACCAGGACCTTCCCCACTACTGCCCACTCTGGACAGCCCCACTCCGGCTCCATGACATCATCCAGGACGAAGGTTTTTGATTCTTTCGCCGTCAGCTTGAGTCTACCCATCATGGCCGGAACGCCATCGCTGGCACCCGCCTCCGTGGGAACCTCCCTTGCCTCCTTCCCTTTTGATGCCGCCGCCACCACGCCTAGATCTGGAGGGTTCGGCACCGACCCCGATCTAGCGTCTCCCGTCCCCGCCGTCGTCCCCTGAATCCCTGCCATCACCGAACTCAGAGATCGGATTCACACGTCGCCAAGGGCGGGCAGTAAACTAGGTTTACCCCGTGATCACCCCGAACTAGTGCGAGGACCAAAACCCCGAGTGGAGATGAGAGCGAGATAGGGCACGAGAGATCAGCAAGGAACAACACGATCAAATGCGCCACCGAGATCGATCTCAGGGGCACCAGATGAAGCCTCGATGTTCTAGGATCGCCAATCGCCAGAGCGGTAACGAAACCCTAGAAAACAGGCACTCTTTTGGCGTGCTATTAGTCATACTTGGGGAATGATAAGTTGGGTAAGATTTTTACCGCCATGTTTTTAAGTATAATTAGTGTTGTGCATGACTTCTTAATCCCTTTATCCGTATTAGCATGATGGTATTGTTCTGCTTAATTTAACTTTGATCATCAATGTGACCAACAAAACATGAGACTTGTGTCATAAAAATTATAATACAAATACAACGGTATGGTTTTTTTTAGCACCTAATGCACGTTTTGTTAGTAAAATTTCATCCTCAAAATCATGTGCGCCATGCAAATAGGACAAAGGGACTAATATGCAAAAAATCCTCAGTCGAATAAGAATAAGAAATATTTTTTAAGTGAAACACAAGGATGACTGACACTAAACGATACATGTTCAGGATTAGGGGTAGGATGACTGAGATTAAACGATACCACTATACCATTTCGGAGGTTTATACTATTTTGAGCCTTGGAGTCTATGGAAGCACAAGCCTAAGAACAATTCATGATTTGCACGAGCATGTGTAGTTGCGCAACTAATGGCACCGTTGCAGGATCTGGGTCATTTCAAATTACCTTAAACCGCACCAGTATACCAAAATGAAGGTGACACCTTTACCTACCTAAATCTTCAGTGTTAACTGACAAAAGCTTATTCTTAAAACCCAACAGTTACACCCCAAAAGGAGTACTGAAGTTTAGATTGAAAATGCATGCCTTGCAACATTCCAGGGATGAAATAGCACTATCAACCTAGTAACATCTAAAGATAGAAGTACAGAGATTTAGTGAACATATAAAGCGTTAAACCACCCATGGGTTAATTTTTTTGAAACATCCATGTTGGACATAGAAAAAAGAAGTAGAATTCAGCAAGTCAATCCATCAGTATTTTACCATGAGAAAGAAAGCAAGTTTCTCATCATATCATTCCATTGATAATAATTTGCTATGAATAACACAAGTTAGTCGCATATCTTAAGAAATAACGGGCTCAAATGGTCTGTACATATTGCAATGCAGGGAGCCATTTGCTTTTTTAATACAGACCATACAATAACTTAGCAGAGTACTAGTAGCTGCAGTGGAATTCTCTCCTGAAAATAGAAATGCTACTAAAAACAATTCAAACAATGTTGCTGCTGTCAAGTATAGATTAGTCAGGGAGCAAGCTTGGTGACCAGCTCCTGAAGAATGGAGGGGCAACTGTTCTTCAGATGCTCAAAACCATCGGTAGCCACAACCGCCTTCATCATGCCAGGAGACTTGAGGAAATTGAAACACTCCTCCTTGAGCCCACGGCAACCATGCTGCTCAGCCAATGCCAATGTAGTCGAGATGGTGTGTATGTCGATGTGCTTGCACAAATTTTCCTCACACATCAACTTCAGCCGTTCCAAGTTATACCTGTCAGCTGCTACAAGCAAATGTTGGGACATTGTTACTGTATCGTCTTTATCCATTTCAGGCGGAGAGTCGGTGTAGACGAAATGAAGCAGCGCTCTGAACACTCTAGCTTCCATGTCGTCGATCCGCACGGAAGATGATGTCTTCTCCTTCATCGGACCAAAGAGCTCCGCCATGAAGACTGATGATCGAGCAGCAAGTATATATTTGTGTGCTGCAAACGTGTCACTGCCCACCTGAAACGTGACGTCGGCCCCATCGCCGGCCGAGAGAAGCCGGCCAAGATGCTTATGCATGTCGGACGGCGGCACCACGACGCGCGGTGGGATGTCCTGCGTGACGACGTCCTTTATGACGGTGACATCGCAGCGCACTCTGAAGACATCGTCTTTCAGACAAACAGATTCCTCAAACACCTTCCATTTGACGTATAGATGGAAACCAAAATGCCCAGCTTTGTCGGAGAAGGTTCTACTACCAGCGTAAGTCAGTCTGGTTGGGTTCCCTTCCTGGTCGAGCAAAGAAATATTGCACTGCGCTTTGACTCTATTGGCATCCTTGTGATGAAGACGGATGCATAGCTCATCGTGGTGTGTGATGATAGGTGGATAAACATCATCGGGGTAGTACTTGATACACCAGCGATGGCCTCCGACGGAAAACGTCGCAGATGTGAGGCAGGTGCCGGCGCCGAATCGCCTTGTTCGGGAGTACCCGTCGATCCTGAACACGTGTGACCCGGACAGGGGCTTCGCGACGATGGTCGACGCGGTGTGCCACGGCGCCACACTATCACTCGCAGTCGCAGAGGACATGGCGGCGAAGCCTGTCACCAACTCTAGCAGCAACGGGTCGAAAACGTATAGTAGATCCAAAGGAAGTTTGCTGTTGAACACCGCACGCGAAAATGGCGAATATATAGGTGGTGAGCTCGATCGTCAGGTTGTTAATCGTGCATATCACACGAACAGTCGGAGGCCGGGGCACTGGGGAATCGCATGCGTGTATATTCATTGCGTTACTGCGTGTGTGTGACCGGCCGGTGCATGTGTGGAATATGAATCACCAGCCTTTACATCTGCCGATGAGGAGAAGGATCATTGATAGTTCATACTAGTACCAACGCGTGATAACTAGAAGCCGCCAGTTTGATTTGCTTTGCCGGCCACTGGAGTACTTCCTCCATCTTGGTTTAACAGAAATTTAGTTTGATCATTATTTTGGTCAGTTCAATACGAAATATATGTTTAAAAAGTTATATTATTTCAAACCTTTTTTAAATACAAATCTAATGGTATAGATTTATAGACATATAATTTATATTTTGTTGACCAAATTAAACTTTGTCTTAAATTACGTGTGCGCCTGACGGAGGGAGTATCTACTTTGGCAAGTGAAGCTATGTCCGGAAAGGCTTGGCTTTCAAAAACATACTCCAGCAATGATCCTGGAAGGCTGCGATGGACTACAGAGTATTCCCACAATGCGATGCTGTTTTCGTGATAGACTGACAGGCTGCAATTCTAAGTTGCGGATTACTCCATGGCAAGATGTTCAGATAGGGAGCTAAACTTCACGAGTTCAGTTTTCGGTAACTTAAGGACCAAGGGGAAATCTTTTTTGCATTTTTTTCTGTAAAGGGCAAATGTTCTTCACTTATCTTCAGACAACGCGGAGTTGATGATAAGGTTTGGACAGTCGGGCATGCCAAGATCATATTTGGATTGTGAAGAATTAAGAATATACTCCATGCATGCCACCGTTTCACAAGGTTCAGGCTTGATACATCATACTGAATGGTAAATAATAGAGTTGTGGAATTCCTCTTCTGGTACCTACATAGATAGCAATTTACACTTGATATCAACAAAAGGTTCAGACAAGAACACCTACACGCAGCATTGACCTACCTAATAGTGTGGAGCATTGCCAAATGAAATCAATGATAACTTCTGGCAGTCTTCCTACCTCCTTTGTCTACACAGTTCACCATATCAAATTACCCCATGGATGTTCTCTACTGAATTTTACAGAGCACAGAAGTAAATAGAACGACCAGCAGTTAGCCAGTTATGAAATAAAATGGTCTGCTGGCAGTCCTTCTGAACTTATGATACATGAGAACAATGATAAAGTCAATAGATGGAGCATTCAGCATGCTCTAACCTGAAAACAGGTGAAAGAAAGAAGATAATGTAAATTTGGCATCTAGTGTGCTTGTCTGAAACTCTCCACTGAAAGATGTGGCAATGAGCTAGCAGAGTTGGGGATTTAGTCTAGTGGTAAGATATTCGCTTAGGGAGCGAAAGGTCCCGAGTTCAATTCTCGGAATCCCCATGTTGAAAACCCTTTTGCAGTGCATGGCAATGCTATATTGAGCTTTGGGTGGTCTGAGGATGAGGTTTTGGACCACAGGTCTGATGAGGTTCAGAGCCTGTGTTACTATTGTGCATGGCTGGCACAACAAGGGATGTTCCCCTTTTGTCTTGTGTGGCTAACTTGAGAAGTTAGGGGTTGTCCTGCATGATGCTGCAAGCTAGCACAGCTGCAGCGCTGGACCAGTGATGAGCACCCTGGATGATGTGCATTTCTCTGAAATATGATAATATTTGTAAAGGGAAATAGGATTTATTACAACAAAGGGCATTTGGTCTAGTGGTATGATTCTCGCTTAGGGTGCGAGAGGTCCCGAGTTCAATTCTCGGAATGCCCCATTTTTCAACTTTATTTGAATTGATGATGATGAAAATTCAACTTTCTGAGAGCAGTTTCAGAGCAAGATGGCCCCTTGTTTCCCCATTTTTCTACTTTATTTTTCTTGTGAGAGCAGTTTCAGAGCAAGATGGCCCCTTGTTTTTTTCTGTATTTTTACTCGGTTACAACACCTGGTTACTATATTAAGAAGAAGCGTCCAAAAAAACATAAACATTGTGGGTTATCTTATTAATTGGTTATTTACCCAAAAGTTCACTAGCCTTGGGTCATTTATCCAAAGTTGAATATACATTGGTAAAATACCCATGAAGTGTATTAATTGTGTTTATGCTCTACCCAAAGGGTTTTTCTGTAAACTAGAAACTTTTACTCGCTCTAATTGATGATGAAAATGTCTACGTCACTCCTACTTTGTGGCTTACAAAACACATTCGTCCAAATTTGATTTTTTCTCATGTGTGCATACAGGTGTGGGCTGGCATTTGTATGCATAGGTTTTGGCCAGCGAATTACAGAATGAATGTCAATACTACTACCATCAGAAAGATAAGTCAGTCAGTACTTCCATTAACTGAACCCACGCTGAAGCAATATGAATCAAGTCGTAACTAGCTGAGGCTGGATAAATACAAATCAATAAACGGAGGCCTCCGGAAGCGCCAGTGCATAGCGGACGGATAAAGCGTGATGAGAATGTTAAGAGGGGTCGTGGTAGACCAAACTTGACATGGGAGGAGTCCGTTAAGAGAGACCTGAAGGTTTGGAATATCGACAAAGATTTAGCCTTGGATAGGGGTGCGTGGAAGTTAGCTATCCACGTTCCGGAACCATGACTTGGTTTCGAGATCTTATGGGTTTCAACTCTAGCCTACCCCAACTTGTTTGGGACTGAAAGGCTTGGTTGTTGTTGTTGTTGTTGTTGTTGTATAGACAAACATGCATGATTTCGTGGAGATACATGCTGCACGCCAATCAGAAATACTAGCAGATGTAAAATGGATAGATCAAGGATGTATAGGTGGGCGGTGCCGGGCCGGTCGCAACGACGGAAGCGCGACGGAAAGCACTGATGAATGGAGGACTGCCTTCGGACGGTTGCGGCAGGTCAGTAGGTCACTCGACGGTGGACACAACAGTGGTTGATCTGCCGCCGGGAGCGGCCCTAGCCGGAGGCGCATGCTTACGCGTGAACTGGCTGACGGGATCTGCAATCTAATTGATTAATCTAACCCATCGAATGTTTAATGGCCAGCTCTAACTACGCCCTGCTATAAAAAGAATTAGTTTTAAGTCCCTAATGGATATTTTACCAATGTGCAATCAACTTTGGGTAGATGCTCCAAGGCTAGTGAATTTTTGGGTAAATAACCAATTCTCCCATAATATGATAAATCTATCTGACGGCTTACAAGAGATATATATAGACGGTGCATCGATCCGTACCCGGCGACGCTTCGGCTCAAATCTACCCGACAACAGATCTCCTTCCGCTTGTTAGAAGTTAGCCTCTTTTTAATATGAATTCAAAACACAAAATAACAGTCAAGGAAATCCGTGTGGCGGAGGCCATCGGCGTCGCGACTCGCGATGCGGTTCGTTGTAGTGCCGCGGCCGGAGATGAACCGTCACTTCGGCCGGCTCCTCTCGGCTGGTCACGGGGCGGATGTCACCTTTGCATTACCGGTGAGATGTTCGACCTGCACCGCTACGTGCTTGCCGCGCGGTCGTCCGTGTTCATGGCGGAGCTTTTTGGTTCCATGAAGGAGAAGACCACGACGTGATGTATAGCCATTCATGGCATGGAGGCCAGAGTTTTCGAAGTCATGCTGCACTTTATCTACACCGACTCTTTGCTAGAGAATGGCGAAGACGAAACATGTGAGATGGCTCAGCATTTGCTTGTAGCCGCAGACAGATATAACCTCGAGAGGCTCAAGATGTCTGCGAGGAGAAGCTGTGCAGATATATCGACACGAGCACGGTGGGCACTAGGCGCGTTTGTTTGCTTGAGGCTCCTTGGCTCGTATGAAAAAAGCCCGTTTGGTTGCTTGAGCTCATCCACGTTGTCGCATCGTACGATTCTTAAAGCAGTCTCGAGCCAGGTCCTGAAAAAACGTCCGGATCGGTCGTTTCTAGGGAGCCACACTCGTCTCCATAAAAGTCGGCAACGCCGTGTTCCCGTAGAGCCACCACGGGCAATGGCGAGAGCTGACACGGAACGGCGAAAACTCAGCAGGATGAATTCGGTCACCGCGCACCAAATTTTGCCACCGTATATAGGGGCGATTCTCTCACCGCCAAATCCAAATCCCACATTTCCTCCTATTTCCTCCCATTTCGAGCTCATCCATCCTTCCCGATCTAGCGACATGGTCGGCTCTTCCTCACTCGCACGGCCGACGAGGCTGGCGGCGGCGACGTTGGCTGTGGCGGCGGGCGGCTAGCTACTGTCGGTGGATTGTCGTCTTCTTCCTCTGTGTCGATCACTCCAGTTGTTGCAAGCATGTGCAAACCATAGCCTTAGATCTAGGTCTTTTGGGTACACAAGGGGTATGAAAGAATCCATTGTAGGCCTTTCCTTCATCGCCTGTCAAGGTTGTCGAGGTTGCATCTGAATCTTCCACGGGGACGGTTATCGCCGTTGCATCTGACTCTTCCAAGGAGACGGTTGTGCTTCCTGCATCTTCGACATGGTCCCCTGCTTTCCCAACCTCGGTTCTACATGTGGCTCCTCTGACTGTAAGACCGCTCTTTCTTTTCTCGTAGTTTATTGATGTGGAGGATGTGGATGTGGTACTAGTAGTGCATTGATGTGGTAGTCCTTAAGAGTGTGGATGTGATAGTGCTTAAGGATGTGGATGTGGTAATGGTAGTTCATTGATGTGCTACCGCTTAGGTACGTTCTTCGGGTGTTTATCATGTAGGCGATCATACCATTGGGATTCCCTGATCTTTCTGCTCCTACTGTCAATGCTCATCATTGTCTGTTTTCAAGCAAACCTGCCATGGTTTGGAGACCTGAGATTTTAGAGTTTGTGCTCAACCAGTTGGTTCAGCTCGTTCTTAGCGGCGTCTGTTTTAACCTGGGATTCAAAGAGGAGCATATGGAGAAGGTATCTGCTGATGTTTTTGCATTCGTTGGCATACATGTGAGCACTCTTCAAATTTAGAATCACATCAGAAGGTGGAGGACCAAGTGGAGCGTCGTACTCAAGATGAAATCCGATCGCACTCTCGACTGGAACGAAGATGGTTGCTGCTTCTATGTTGCTGATGACGAGATGACACATGAGTACATTCAGGTAGTAAACTTCATTGAGTTCCTTTATAGATCTGAAAGTATGTCACTGTCATCTGCAGTAACAGTTGTTCCTTTTGGATTGCAGCGCTACCCGAGACATCGTCAATACGTCGGGACCAGCTGTTCCAACCTAACTTGCTGGTCAGGGCAATCGACTATGTTGTAGACAACAAAGAAGAGTATGCCGAGTATCGTAAGCTGCAGCCATCAGAGAGGAGGAGCTGACTTACTTAGGACCTAGCTACTCAATCAATTTCCTGCTTAGGGCATCTCCAATGGGGCGACGCAAACAGACGCTGAGCGACCGTTTGCGTCTGCGCGGTCAAAAAAATGCGCATGCACTCTGTTCCAGCGGGGCGACACATATTGACCGGGGCGTCCGTGGAGACGTGAAACGTGGCCCGAATATGCGGCACGTTTGCGTCTCTGCGGACGTTGCACGGTCACGCCAAGTGACCTCGTTGGTTGCATCCGGGACCATTAGGCAGTGACTAGGTAAGCAAAATATTTCATCGTTACTATTGATTGGCCAAAAGGATCATCTTTACAGAGATGGTTAGTCGAGTTAACCTATAACTACGATGGACGTACCTACTCTCCGTAGCGCGGCCTACCATGGCCGGGTTACTCACTGTCGCGCAACCTACTACTGGCCGCCAGAGGGGCTGGTGCCATCGTCGAAACGCGACCGCCAGACGCACTCCTTGCACCGTGCACCCCGTCGATCGGACACCTCGTCCTACCGCCTATGGCGTTCGAGGGCTTCAGCAAAAGAGGAGTCCTAATGGACTCTCTTCGTTGTTGCCACCATTCAGCGTGGTAGCCGGCCATGTCCCTAGCCGTTGCTGCCACTGCTTCGTCCCTGGGGGCGATGGCGTCCGTCAGCTCGCGGTTCTCCTAGTCGACCCGCGTGGGCTCCGGTCCCCTCCGCGCGACCGAATCTAGGTCAGAGCACAGGTACACCCGACTCATGGCGAGCGCATGGAGGCGAGCTTCCTCCTCCGCTGCCTGAGCCTGATGGCGATCGACGTCCCTAGGTAGGCTCTCGAACGACGCGAGCAGAGCCCACTGGTCGCCACCGAACAAGAAGCGGATGTGGTCGTCCTCGTCATCGTCGGTGATGTCATGGATGACAGCGTCCGCGGGTGGGGCCGTCGGCAACGGAGGAGCCGCCGCAAGGGCGGCACTAGCCGCCGCCATCTCCGCCTGCGCCTCGGCGAGCTCCGCCCGGAGTTCCGCCCTGGCGTCGGCGATTTCCGCCATGGCCGTCGCCCGCCGCTAACTCTCTAGCGCGCGCCCTGCCGCCTCCCAGTCTAGCTGTTCGGCCTGAAGGGCGTCGGTGGCGAGCTGCTCCTCCTCCTCCGGGTGGACTTCGCGACACATCTGAACAACTTGATCCCAACTAAGGTTGTGCTCGACCATGGATGGATGCTAGGGTTTAGGTTGAGGTTTGCATGTCACCCCCGTTGGCGTCCACCATATATAGCCACGGCGGGGCGGGAAACGGCGTTCGCGCGCAAGTCGTTTCCCGCGTGCGCGAAACGCAGGCAAAACACGCCAATCTATTGGGCACACGCGGAAACCACCATCGTCGCGCGGGAACCGGTAACCGCCGGTGGAAGGCCTCGACGGGACGTTAAACCGCCATTACCTACCTTGATGGTGTCAGTGCTAAAAAAATGTGTCCACACCGCTAGGGATACCCCCGACGCAAACAGTCATCCCGGGCCATATGTGCGGTGATCCAGCATACCACTGCATGGTGTAGTACGCAAGTCGTTGACATAACACAAGTGAAACACTGTTCCACTCATATTACATCCCTCAGAGTGGTACAACAGAAACATATGTGAGTCCAAGGCATGTCTATAGAAGGATACATGAACTGTCTACAGAAGATCAACATAGCCTCCTACTTTACAGTAAGGTAAAACAGCAAATAAAGCTACAAAAGAACGACTCGTAGTCTAACTAATTGCTAATTCTAGATCTAGAGATACTTGGCTTGCTATAGAACTCTAGCTACTTAGGTACTAAGATTAGGTAAAAGGTTCCCTTCTATTACTAATCTAGGTTTCCACTCTAGCTGATACAGAAGTTGTGATACGAGGATCCTACGAGATCCTCTCGGGTGTTTGCCCGATCCTTCACGGCGAGACAATCTGGTAGTAGATACTCCCAATCACGCGCGGAACGCAACCTGAAGTAGAGGAACGAATCCAACCAACAACGTATCGAAGAATGACACGCCTCAAACCCTAGCTTGATAATCCTTGATGAACACAAGAACCCTCACAGCAATCTTTATTGGAAACAGATAAACAGCATCGCTCCCCGGAGGGATGCTAAACCGCGAGCACAAGCGAGAGTACTTAGACTAAAATTCAAACGTATGCTCCCTAACCCTAGCCGACCTATTCCCTTATATGAGGGGTGGCTGGGGCGCCCCACTAGGTGGGCTGACCTGGTTTGGTTTGGACAGGCCCAAAACCAAACACAACACTAATTTAACCCTAATTGGCCCACCACATGACCTGACTACATTATTTCCTAACATAGAATGAATGACACAACCTTAGACTTAATTATTACATAGCGTAGGTTGTCCTAGCGTGTGATACGTCCAAAACGTATCTACTTTCGCGAACCTTTTTGTTATTATTTGCACTCAAACTTGTGTGTTTTGAATGCAACTAACGCGGACTAACGCTGTTTTCAGCAGAATTGCCCTGGTGTCTTGTTTTTGTGCAGAAAATCAACTTTCAGGAAAAATCCCAGAAATATACCCAAATGCCTTATTTTCCCGGGGAACTCACGGAGCCAGAAGGTGAAGAGCAGGGGGCCTGGAGCTACGAATACATGGCCCAGGCGCGGCCCAGGCCTGGCCTCGCCCTGGGGCCTGTATTCCCGACCCCTTCGTTGTTTCGGCCTCCCCTTTCATCTATAAGATCCTCGTCACGAGAAAACCCCAGGGGGTTCGAAGTTATTCCAGAGAAAAGTCCGTAGCGCCGCCGCCTCGCGAAACCCTATTTCGGAGGCAGGAACTCCGTTCTGGCACCCTGCCGGGACGGGGAATTGGAGGAGATCATCGCCATCGCCATCACCGACGCCAACCATCCATGATTCCCCCATCCATGTGTGAGTAGTTCCCTCGCTCTAGGCTGAAGGGGATGGTCGGGATTGGATGAGTTCGTTCATGTAATAGCATTAGAATTGTTCGGGGCATAATGCCTAGTATCCATTGTGAGTATTTTATGCATTATTGCAACTTGTTATACTTAATGCTTCTCACTTTGGGCCCAATTGCCATGATCTCAGATCTGAACATATTGTGTTTTCATGATGATGATTTATATATTTTTCTTGATCATATCTGCAAGTTGCATACACATATCATTGTCCGGAACCCGAGGCCCCGAAGTGACAATAATCTGGACAACCGGAGGGGATGGCTTTGATGTGAGGATCACGTGTGTTCATGGAGTGTTAATGCTTTGCTCCGGTACTCTATTAAAAGGAGTACCTTAATTACCAGTAGTTTCCCTCGAGGCCCCGCTGCAACGGGCTGGTTGGACAAAATATGTCGCGCAAGTTTCTTATTGCGAGCACGCGCGAATAAATAGGAACACACGCCTATGGTTATTTTATTCTTGGATACTTGTATCACTTTATCTGCAAATGCCCATGTTAGCTATTATATGAGTCGTCTCATTCATGCAACGCCCGGTTATCCATCCTTGTGCCTACAGTATTTTAATCCTGCTGTTTACCGCATCCACCACTGCTGATGTTCTTATTTTATTTCCGATGTTACTTTATTACTGCCACTTCTATAAAACTGTTGCTACTGATAAACCTCTGCGAGCTAGTCTATTTCCAGGTGCAGCTGAATTGACAACTCAACTGTCAAGGCTTATATTTATTCTTTGGCTTCCCTTGTGTCGAATCAATAAATTGGGTAATACTTCCCTCGAAGACTATTGCGATCCCCTATACTTGTGGGTCATCAAGACTATTTTCTGGCACCGTTGCCGGGGAGCATAGCTTTATTTATAAGTGAACTTGGAAGTGATCTTGTTCGCTGCTATTCATTATGGGGGATGAAAGAGTCCCTATATTTCCGTCCACTACAAGAAGAGGTACAACTTTAAATACCTCTGCTGCTCTTGATTCGCCATCTGTGATGAGTAAGCTTCTTACTCCACCTTATGTTGATCATGCTACTACTTCTGCTGAATCTGAAAATTCTCCTGATGATTTGGATGGTGCCTCTACTGTGTTTGATGAAAGTGGTTCGTTAGGTCCTTTCCTAGACACCACAATTGCTAGGGCTAAGCAAATCGAAAATGAAAGAAGTACTTTTTCGCCCTCCGGTTCACCTGAGCCCGGAGAGCATGCTAGTGAAGATTTTGATGAAGCTTATATTGAGCTTGATGATGATTTAATTGATGAATGGCATGCCGCTATTAATGCAAGCGCTGCTAAAAGCCTACTTGCAAGGCGCGCTATTAAATATATGCCGCCTATTGATCCTACTTTTGCCACATCTCCCATAGACATTAGGGATAAGGATTATGATTTCTCTCTAGATTTATCTTATATATCAATTGTTGAGAAGGAGCCCTTTTGTGGTACTGAAAATGAAAGTGCTATGAAGCATATGAATGAGCTCAGTGCTTTGAGTAATGTTTTTGCTGATGATAATAAAATGTGCACCTACTTTATTACTAAGATTTTCCCTTTTACTTTGAAAGGTGCCGCGAAAGCTTGGTATGATAGTTTATTGCCTGGGTCTATTAAATGTCCTAAGGATTTAGTTGCAGCTTTCTTTCAGAAATATTTCCCTGCTAGTGCTCAACATGCTGCTTTGCAAAATATTACTGACTTTGTGCAGGAGAAAGAAGAAATGTTGCATGTCGCATGGGCAAGGTTTTTCTCATTAATTAGAGGAGTAATGAATTGTCCTTTTGCTAAAAATGAATTACTTGATATATTCTATAATGGACTAACCGATGAATCTAGGGCATACCTGGATAGCTGTGCTGGTTGTGTTTTCAGGCAAAGAACTCCTACTGAAGCCGAAGAATTAATGGCTAAAATAAGCAAGAATTATGATGATTGGTATATTCCTGAGTCTACACCAACCCCGAAGAAAAGTGGGATGATTGAATTAAATGATGAAGTGATGAAGGGAGCCAAGAAATCTCTCAAGGAGAAGGGTATTAAATCCGAATATGTGAAGAACCTCCCTCCTATTGAAGAATTATGTAAGCCAATTCCTCTTCAATTCAACAGCGGAGACGTTCCTTATGGTAAGACTCCCGAACAATGCTTAGATGAGTTTGATAATTATTGTATTAAGCAAGATAACTTTAATAAGAGAGTTGGGAGACATTTAGAGGAAAATTCTAGAGCGATTAGTAATTTACATGATATTGTGGAGTGAACCTCCAATGATGTGAAGATGCTTGTTAAGCATTTCCAAATGGTTCAAACACAAATAGATCAGCTCACCAAAGTGCAAAATGATTTTTTAGTGAATGCTTCTAAAGAGAAGCATGCTTATGAGATTAGAACTAGAGGTGGTGCTACTACCCAGGATCATTTATATCCTGAGGGTCACCCCAAGATAGTTGAGCAAGATTCTCAGCGCGCTGATGATACTAGGATTAAATCTAAGAAAAGAAGAAGAAGGAAAATAGAACACCTGTTGACGAGGCGGTTCCTCGGCAATGCCCACCATGAGGGGCTTAGGTTTTAGAGAAAGGCGACGATGGAAGTTCCGGGAGCGAGGGAAGACACGACGTACCCAGGTTCACGTCCCCGCAGTGGAGGATCGCTACGTCCACTAGCAATCCAAAGATGTAATAATATGAGTATACAGGCCGCCATAGGCGGAGCTATTGTATCTAGTCTAGTTCTAATATGCGGGTTGCGATGTCTAGGTGTGTCGCCTCTAAGATTTATGTTTCTGAATATGTCCCTAAGGGGTGCCCCTGCCTGGCTTTATATATCAGCCAAGCTAGGGTTTACAAGAGTCCTAGTAGGATTCGTATTGGAGTCTTCTTTCTTGTAATTCAAGTTGATTTTTCTTGTGGGTCCAGTTTGTTGAGTCCTTGTGCTGGTCCAACTTCATAATTTGCACCAGGTATGGCAACGTCGAGTACCCGAAGGGTTATGCCCACATCAGTAGCCCCCGAGTGTCTGGCCGAAATGAAGCTTCGGTAGGGACTAAAGTTGTCATCGTCTGAATGTCTTGATCATCTGTTGGATGTTGAATCTTGCTTGATGTCGAGTCGAAGTTTCTTTTTATCGGGAGCGCTTCGCGCACCCGATAGGAGTAACTCCTGAGTCTATGGACGGGTGCTTGCATCCGCACATAGACTCAAGTTGTACTACTCGAAGATCTTGATGTTGATGTCGACGTCTTTTGGTTTATTTTTCTTTGTCGACGAAGATGCCATTTTTTTATCGGGTGCGCTACCAGCGCTCCCGATGGGAGTAGCCACCGAGCCTGTAGATGAATATGAAATAGTCATGTATAGGGTGTTAAAAATGTTGAGTCGTATACCGTAGATTTCCTGGAGTTCCAAGAATATTTAGATGCTTCCGATGATGGCGATGATCATAGATAGAGGAGTCGATGATTTGGATGATGTCACAGAGGACTCGATGATTCATATGATATCCCAGAGGAGTCAATAATTTGGGTGATATCCCGGAGGAGTCGATAATTTGGGTGATATCCCGGAGGAGTCGATAACTTGGGTGATGTCATAGAGGAGTCGATGATTCAGATGATATCCCAGAGGAGTCGATAATTTGGGTGATATCGTGATAGGAGTCGATAATTTTATCGGGTGCGCGTCCAGCGCTCCCGATGGAAGTAGCCCCCGAGTCTAGGCACGGATGCTTGCAACCGTGTGTAGACTCAAGTCGAGCAACCCGATGTTATAGTTTTCTTCAGGTGCCGTTGACACATTGTTGTTTGTTTCAAGGGGCAATTCTTAATGCACCTTGAGCATCGTTGATGCCATTGTTTGTAACTTTATCGGAGGCGAATCTTTGAGTGATCAACTCTTGTTGCAGGTTCGCTGAACCCATAGTAATGTGCAACTTCGCTTCAACCGATGATGTATGTTTGGGCGGCAACCCCCGAACGAATCGAAGGAACTGTGCCTGCCGTTGACTCCATCGCTCTTTAGCACTTCTGTAGTTTAAAATACCGGCATGGGCCTTGTTTGTAAGTATGTGTATCCTTGCTATTCGCAGCACTCTCGTAATCTTGAGGCTTTAGCAAAAGGATATTTGTATGTTTAGAAGTTCCGCTTGTTTTGCCTTCTATTGCAGCACTCGTGTTTCAGAGTCTTTTAGACGGTAATATGCGGGTATAAAGAGTTTTCAAATTTGCTTGAACTCCAGCGAATCAGCGCTTCCGATGGGAGTAGTAAAACTAGTCGGAGATCTTCATGTCTTCCAGCGCTCCCGTCGGGAGTAGTAAAAATAATCGGAGATCTTCATGTCTTCTTGAATTTCAGCAAACCAGCGCTCCCGTCGGGAGTAGTAAAAGTAGTCGGACATCTTCATGTCTTTCAGTGCTCCCGATGGGAGTAAACGCAATAGTTCGAAGATATTCTAGGAGCCCCCGAGTAATTCCAGCGCTCCCGACGGGAGCGCATCGGGTCAATATTATATAAGACGATATTGAATATTCGAGACGATGAATCCACTGACCCGATAATATATCGGATCAATATTATACAGCCATAGAAGATAAATCCATTAATAACCATAGGTGATATGTCCAGAGCCGGAGAAGATAAATCCATCGAGTAATCATAGGTGATGAAGCCATTGACCCGGGAGTTCATCGGGAGAAGATATATCTAGAGTCGAAGAAGATAAATCCGTCGAGTAATCAAGAGTACTGGAGGTAATGGCACCTCCCTAAACATCGGGTGTGGCGAAAGGAAGAGGAACACTGAGTTCGACTGCGGCGAGGCCAATGTGAAGGCAGGTCGCATGGTAGACGCAGTCGAGGTAATCAAGCATAAATAGTTGATGTAGCGGGCGTAGTCAAAATAGTCGCTCGGCCAAAGATAGTCCATGTGACGGGCGCAGTCAAAATAGTTGCACCACCAAAGATAGTCCATGCAGCGGGCGCAGTTAAAATAGTTGCGTCACCAAAGATAGTCCATGCGGCGGGCACAGTCGAAATAGTTGCGCCACCAAAGATAGTCCATGCGGCGGGCGTAGTCGAAATAGTTGCGCCACCAAAGATAGTCTATGTGGCGGGAGCAGTCGAAATAGTTGCGCCACCAAAGATAGTTGATGTAGCCACGCGGCGTTTGGCTGACGTGGCCGATGAAGAGGACAGGTGACCACCCGAATATATCGGATCCGCGATGTCGGGTCCATGGCAGGCGAGCCCCCGAGCACATGGCGGGTGGGTGATGGCGGACGCGGTCGAAGCTTTGTTTTAATCTGCAGTTATATTGTAGTGCACAAGCCCGGACGCAAATAATAGACCGAGCCAAAAAATATTTGGCGAAATAAATTTTGCAATAGTAATTAATTGGAAATATAGCACCTGATATTTTTGCGTCGCTGATGAACTTTGGACGGTGTGAATTCCTAGTTGTGTCATCTTCGTATAGGTAGATAATCCCAGTAGTATCTTCTATCAACGTATGAGATGTCACTGATGATTTACTCGGGTGGTTCCGGTCGATGGGTCTGTCGAATCCGACTAATCAGCCTATCCACCTTTTCCTTCATGTTACTGTATATATATCTGGAATTGATGCACTCAGTGTTAAGTAGAGGAGATTGCTTTAATCGAGGAATCAGGATTTTGTGATGACTCCAGGATCCAGTAAATACACTGGATGCTTTTTCTTTAGGACTTGTGTCAGCTGATGCTTTGTATTTTCCGCTCCCATGAAGTGGTCGTTTCCTCTTTTTTTTTGGTTTTCCCGGATCGATCTCCACAAGCCTCCGCGAAATTGCTAATTCTCTGTGATGAGGAATACGAAAACGTTGGCGCAGCCAAATATGTCAATGACGAGCTTCATGATGACGAGGTAGAGGGATCTCGCCCGGATAACAAAATTCAGTCATCGCTTTTCCACAGACAGCGTCAATTGACGAGGCGATTCCTCGGCAATGCCCACCATGAGGGGCTTGGGTTCTAGAGAAAGGTGACGATGGAAGTTCCGGGAGCGAGGGAAGACACGACGTACCCAGGTTCACGTCCCCGCGGTGGAGGATCGCTACGTCCTACTAGCAATCCAGTATGTAATAATATGAGTACAGGGAGCCGCCATAGGCGGAGCTATTGTATCTAGTCTAGTTCTAATCTGCGGGTTGCGATGTCTAGGTGTGTCGCCTCTAAGATTTATGTTTCTAAATATGTCCCTAAGGGGTGCCCCTGTCTGGCTTTATATATCAGCCAAGTTAGGGTTTACAAGAGTCCTAGTAGGATTCGTATTGGAGTCTTCTTTCTTGTAATTCAAGTTGATTTTACTTGTGGGTCCAGCTTGTTGAGTCCTTGTGCTGGTCCAGCTTCATAATTTGCACCAGGTATGGCAACGTCGAGTACCCGAAGGGTTATGCCCACATCACCTGTAGAATCTTCTGATCCCTCTGTAGATCCTAATAGTATATATATTTCCGATGCCGAAACTGAAAGCGGCAATGAGAAAAGTGAGGTTTCCGATAAGGAAGAAGTAGAAGAAGCTGAGGTTGCACCTGAAAAGAAACCTAAAAACGTGAAGTACACTAAGGAAGATTTCATTGCCAACAAACATGGCAAATAAAGAGACCTTGGGTGCGTTCCAAATTCTAACTGTCGAAGTCGAACCGTTTTTTACCTAACGCTCTGGCGATCGGCGATCGCAGGGCGATTAGGGTTTGTCGACCACGTCTTGGGTTGCTCCTCGTCCGTGGGCTCTGCGATCGTTCTCGGCGGGGATCGGGAGTTCTGCTTGGATCGTTGTGTGCCACAGGAGAAGGGGACGACGAAAGCTTCGGGGGTTTACGTGCTCAGACCTCCCTCTCTCGCCCCGGGAGGAATTAGGGATTTGGTGATCTCACTTTTGGTTGGTGATGGCGAGCCCGGCGACATCAAGCACTCAGGCCAGCGGGTCTGGAAGCAAGAAGGAGGAAGCAATCGGTGAGATGCTGAATAGGCTGGGCATTGAGGACGATGAGCTGGATGACTTGGTATTCGAGGAAGAGGAATCTGCACCAAAACAGGGCATCAAGTGGATGGCTCTAGCAAAGGTACATACAGCAAATAACTTTAGCACAATAACCTTCGAGAATCATATGCGGAACGCATGGTCTCCTGCTAAACAGATTGAGTTCAATCATCTCGAAGGGAATTTATTCACGATACAATGCTTTTGTCTGGGAGATTGGTTGAAGGTAACGGAAGGAGGGCCCTGGTTATTCCGTCAGAATATTGTTTGCATTGAAGAATATGATGGACTGGGAAACCCGGATACAATTGATCTGAATTTCTTTGATACTTGGCTCCAAATTCATAAGTTACCAGTTGGATACCGTAATTTTGCATTGATAAAGAACCTTACTGAAAAGAAGGTGGGAGCAGTTCTGAAAGTTGAGACTAATGTCCAAGGGATGGGTAATTTTGTAAGAGTCAGAATAAAATTGGATGTGAGGAAAACTCTGGCTAGATTTGTTTCTATTGTCAGAGGAGGTCAGCGGGAAATTTATAAGATACAGTATGAGAAAATGCCCCGATTTTGTGGTGCATGTGGTATACTTGGTCATAGCCATCTGGAGTGTGGTACTGGAGAGTATGAAGAAGATAAACTCAAATGGGGTGATTTTCTGAAAGCGGATTGGGAAACTTGGTTTGGTCGTGGTGCTACCAATTTCCGAGGAGGGGGCAGTAGGGGTGGTCGCTCGGGACACTGGAGAAGGCGTGGGTGCCGGGAGGCAGAGATATTGCTAATTCTCTTGTCCCATGGCGACACAATGCTAGAAGAAACCCTGGGGATGAGTCCCAAGAGGCTGACCTTCTTGATACTGCGACTAGCCCAGGAAAGGTGAAAGATATGGAACTAGACAACAGACCTCACAAATCCAGGCACCAAGAGATCTTTGGAGATGGGAGGATTACTAACTGAAATTGAGGATGAAACTACTGTGAATGCGGATGAGAATAAGGGTCAGGCAGCTATGATTGCAGAAGGGAATTTGAATAATGGATTGTATAATGAGAACAATGAGAAGGATAGAAACAAGCGGACTAAGAAGGACGGAGCTAACTCCTCTTCACTAGGATCGGCGGAGTCCCATGAGGGCTCGTCCGGTCGCAATGAGGATATTAGGCCTGAACTGCTAGGGTTTGGGGAACGACCCGGCAGTTCGTGAGCTTTCGTATCTCCGAAGGCGTATAGACCCTGATGTGCTTTTCTTATCGGAGACACATTTAGATGTTTTCCGGCTGAATGTCTGAGAAGAAGGCTCAAGATTGTGAACCCTAGTGAAGGTAGAAGTGGAGGGGTATTGGTGCTATGGAAAAAAGAAATCAAGATCCAACAAATTTTCTCAGCACCAAAATATATTGATGTCCAGATTACTGAAGCTCCTGATAAAATTTGGAGACTGACTGGTCTATATGGAGAGCCCCGTTGGGAGGATAAATACAAAACCTGGGATAAAATAAGAGAATTGAAAAATAATTCTAATCTGCCGTGGCTGATTCTTGGTGACTTCAATGAGATCCTATTTTTCCACGAAAAGGAAGGAGGCAACCCACGTCCGTTGAGGTGCATGCAAGCATTCCAGGCTGCTTTAATGGATTGTGAACTTGAAGATTTGGGTTTCCTGGGTGAGAATTTTACTTGGAAGCGTGGTAGAATTCGAGAAAGACTAGATCGGGCAGTGTCTACTGGTTCATGGGCGATGATGCATCCGGGGGCTGTAGTTCAACACTTGGGCTATATTCGGTCCGATCATAGACCCATACTTCTGGACACAGATTATCATGATCTACAGCCCCAACCAAAGCGGGGACCTCGCAGATTCGAAGCTAGATGGCTTCGTGAAAAAGGATTCCGTGAAGTAGTTCAGAAGGCTTGGGAGGAAGCAGCGGTTGCACCCGGTGGCGTGCTGGGCAAGCTAGAGCATATGCATGTTGCGATCCATGAGTGGGATGCTACAGTTCTACAAGCTCCAAAAAAACGTTTGAGAAAAGCCCAACGCGACTTGCAAGATGCGATGAATGGGGACTTGTCTGATGAGAATGATGCAAAAGCAAAAGAAATGGCAAATTGATGTCTACGTTCCCCCTCCTTTCCTGTAGACAGTGTTGGGCCTCCAAGTGCAGAGGTTTGTAGAACAGCAAGTTTCCCTTAAGTGGATCACCCAAGGTTTATCGAACTCAGGGAGGAAGAGGTCAAAGATATCCCTCTCATGCAACCCTGCAACCACAAAGCAAGAAGTCTCTTGTGTCCCCAACACACCAAATAGGTGCACTAGTTCGGCGAAGAGATAGTGAAATACAGGTGGTATGAATATATATGAGCAGTAGCAACGGTGCCAGAAAATAGCTTGCTGGCGTGTAGTTGATGGTGGTAGTATTGCAGCAGTAGTAACACAGTAAAAAAACAAGCAGTAGTAACAGCAGTATTTAGGAACAAGGCCTAGGGATTACACTTTCACTAGTGGACACTCTCAACATTGATCACATAAAGAATAGATAAATGCATACTCTACACTTTTGTTGGATGATGAACACATTGCGTAGGATTACATGAACCCTCAATGCCGGAGTTAACAAGCTCCACAATAATGCTCATGTTTAAGTAACCTTAAGTGTAAGATAGATCAAAACGACTAAACCAAGTACTAGCATAGCATGCACACTGTCACCTTCATGCATATGTAGGAGGAATAGATCACATCAATACTATCATAGCAATAGTTAACTTCGCAATCTACAAGAGATCATGATCATAGCATAAACCAAGTACTAACACGGTGCACGCACTGTCACCTTTACACACGTGCAGGAGGAATAGAACTACTTTAATAACACATCACTAGAGTAGCACATAGATAAATTGTGATACAAACACATTGCAATCATCAAGAGATATAAATAAGCACTTCACTACGCTCTTCAACAATGAATAAGTACTTCGTGAAATATAGCCTAAGAGACCCACACGGTGCACACACTGTCACCTTTACACACGTGGGACAAGGAGTCTCCGGAGATCACATAAGTAAAACCCACTTGACTAGCATAATGACATCTAGATTACAAGCATCATCATATGAATCTCAATCATGTAAGGCAGCTCATGAGATTATTGTATTGAACTACATAGGAGAGAGATGAACCACATAGCTACCGGTACAGCCCCGAGCCTCGATGGAGAACTACCCTCCTCATGGGCAGCAGCGGTGATGAAGATGGCGGGAGATGGGCAGGCGTCGATGGAGAAGCCTTCCGGGGCACTTCCCCCCGGCAGGTGCCGGAACAGAGACTCCTGTCCCCAGATCTTGGCTTCGCGAGGGCGGCGGCTCTGGAACTTTTCTCGTATCGTGGCTTCCTCCGTAAGGGTTTTCGGCAGGGGCTTTATATAGGCGAAGAGGCGGCGCAGAGGGCTGACGAGGCGACGACACCATAGGTGGCGCGGCCAGGGCCTGGGCCGCGCCACCATGTCATCTGGGCCCACCAGGGCCCTCCTCCGGTGGCTCTCGGGTGTTCTGGATGCTTCCGGCAAAATAGGAACCCGGGAGGTGATTTCGTCCAATTCCGAGAATATTTCGTTACTAGGATTTCTGAAACCAAAAACAGCAAAAACAGAACCGGCACTTCGCATCTTGTTAATAGGTTAGTTCCAGAAAATGCATAAATATGACATATAATGTGTATAAAACATGTAGATATCATCAATAATGTGGCATGGAACATAAGAAATTATCGATACGTTGGAGCATCCCCAAGCTTAGTTCTGCTCGTCCCGAGCATGTAAAACGATAACAAAGATAATTTCTTAAGTGACATGCCATCATAACCTTGATCATATTGTAAACATATGTAATGAATGCAGCGATCAAAACAATGGTAATGACATGAGTAAACAACTGAATCATAAAGCAATGACTTTTCATGAATAGTACTTCAAGACAAGCATCAATAAGTCTTGCATAAGAGTTAACTCATAAAGCAATAAATCAAAGTAAAGGCGTTGAAGCAACACATAGGAAGATTAAGTTTCAGCGGTTGCTTTCAACTTATAACATGTATATCTCATGGATATTGTCAACATAAAGTAATATAACAAGTGCAATATGCAAGTATGTAGGAATCAATGCACAGTTCACACAAGTGTTTGCTTCTTAAGGTGGAAGGAGATAGGTAAACTGACTCAACAATAAAAGTAAAAGAATGGTCCTTCAATGAGGAAAGCATCGATTGCTGTATTTGTGCTAGAGCTTTGATTTTGAAAACATATAGAGAGATAAAAGTAAAGTTTTGAGAGGTGTTTGTTGTTGTCAACGAATGGTAGCGGGCACTCTAACTACCTCATCAACCAGACTTTCAAGAGCGGCTCCCATGAAGGACGTTATCTCTACCAGCAAGGTAGATCATCCCTCTTCTCTTTATTTACACATGTACTTTAGTTTAGTTTTTCTTTATTTATGGGTGACACTCCTCCCAACCTTTTGCTTACACAAGCCATGGCTAACCGAATCCTCGGGTGCCTTCCAACATTCACATACCATGGAGGAGTGTCTATTTGCAAATTTAAGTTGCTTACTGATAAATCAGAGCAAAACATGTGAAGAGAATTATTAATGCAAGTTAATTAATTGAGGCTGGGAACCTCATTGCCAGCTCTTTTTGCAAAATTATTGGATAAGCGGATGAAGCCACTAGTCCATTGTGAAAGTCTGTCAAAAGTAAATGACAAGATCGAAAGATAAAACACCACATACTTCATCATGAGCTATAAAACATTGACACAAATAAGAGGTAATAACTTTTTGAATTGTTTAAAGGTAGCACTCAAGCAATTTACTTTGGAATGGCGGAGAAATACCATGTAGTAGGTAGGTATGGTGGACACAAATGGCATAGTAGTTGGCTCAAGGATTTGGATGCATGAGAAGTAATCCCTCTCGATACAAGGTTTAGGCTAGCAAGGTTATTTGAAACAAACACAAGGATGAACCGGTGCAGCAAAACTCACATAAAAGACATATTGTAAACATTATAAGACTCTACACCGTCTTCCTTGTTGTTCAAAACTCAATACTAGATATTATCTAGACCTTAGAGAGACCAATTATGCAAACCAAATTTTAGCAAGCTCTATGTATTTCTTCATTAATGGGTGCAAAGTATATGATGCAAGAGCTTAAACATGAGCACAACAATTGCCAAGTATCACATTACCCAAGACATTATAGCAATTACTACATGTAGCATTTTCCAATTCCAACCATATAACAATTTAACGAAGAGGAAACTTCGCCATGAATATTATGAGCTAAGAACACATGTGTTCATACGAACCAGCGGAGCGTGTCTCTCTCCCACACAACGATGAACTTATTCAGAGAACTAAGATAACAAAACAAAAATAAAAGCAAATAGACGCTCCAAGTAAAGTACATAAGATGTGACTGAATAAAAATATAGTTTCACTAGAAGAAACCTGATAAGTTGTCGATGAAGAAGGGGATGCCTTGGGCATCCCCAAGCTTAGATGCTTGAGTCTTCTTAAAATATGCAGGGATGAACCACCGGGGCATCCCCAAGCTTAGACCTTTCACTCTTCTCGATCACATTATATCACCCTCTTCTATTGACCCTTGAAAACTTCCTTCACACCAAACTTCAAGCAAACTCATTAGAGGGTTAGTGCATAATCAAAAATTCACATGTTCAGAGGTGACACAATCATTCTTAACACTTCTGGACATTGCACAAAACTTCTGAAAGTTAATGGAACAAAGAAACTCATTCAACTTAACAAAAGCGGCAATGCGAAATAAAAGGCAGAATCTGTCAAAAACAGAACAGTCCGTAAAGACGAATTTAAATCTGGCACCAGACTTGCTCAAATGGAAAAACTCAAAACTAATGAAAGTTGCGTACATATCTGAGGATCACGCTCGTAAATTGGCAGATTTTTTCGAATTTTCTACAGGGAACTGTGCCCAGATTCGTGACAGACAGCAATGCTGTTTCTGCGCAGCAATCCCAAATATAACATCAACTTTGACATAGAAACTTTACTTGGCACAAAAACATGATAAGGAGAGGTTGCTACAGTAATAAACAACTTCCAAGACTCAACAAAACAAAAATTGCTGTAGTAAAATAAACACATGGGTTATCTCCCAAGAAGTTCTTTCTTTATAGCCATTAAGATGGGCTCAGCAGTTTTAATGATGCACTCGTAAGAAATAGAAGTTGAAGAAAAGAGAGCATCAAGAGGCAAATTCAAAACACATTTAAGTCTAACATGCTTCCTATGCATAGGAATCTTGTAAATAAACAAGTTCATGAAGAGCAAAGTAACAAGCATAGGAAGATAAAACAAGTGTAGCTTCAAAAATTTCAGCACATAGAGAGGTGTTTTAGTAACATGAAAATTTCTACAACCATATTTTCCTCTCTCATAATAACTTTCAGTAGCATCATGAGCAAACTCAACAATATAACTATCACATAAAGCATTCTTATCATGAGTCTCATGCATAAAATAATTACTACTCCCAACATAAGCATAATCAATTTTATTAGTTGTAGTGGGAGCAAATTCAACAAAGTAGCTATCAAATATAGGAGGTATATTGTAATCATAATCAAATTTATCCTCCATAACAGGTGGTAACAAAAGACTACTATCATTATAATCATCATAAATAGGAGGCAAAGTATCATCAAAGTAAATTTTCTCCTCAATGCTTGGGGGACTAAAAATATCATGCTCATCAAAACCAGCTTCCCCAAGCTTAGAATTTTCCATAGCATTAGCAACAATAGTGTTCAAAGCATTCATATTAATAACATTCCCATTAGCATGCATATAAAGTTCCATGGGTTTTTTAATTCTCTCTTCAAACACATCATGTCCTAATTCAAGATAAAGTTCATAAAGATCTCTCATATTTTTGTTGTTTTCCATTATGCCTAACTAGTGTAAACAAGAAACCAAATGTCGCAATTGCAGAGTCTAAAGGAAATAGCTTCGAGTACTTACAATGGCGCCGGAAAATAGCTTAGTAGCCGAGGTCCGGAGTGTGAGTACCTTTTACCTTTCCTCCCCGGCAACGGCGCCAAAGTGCTTGATGTCTACGTTCCCCTCCTTTCCTGTAGACAGTGTTGGGCCTCCAAGTGCAGAGGTTTGTAGAACAGCAGCAAGTTTTCCCTTAAGTGGATCACCCAAGGTTTATCGAACTCAGGGAGGAAGAGGTCAAAGATATCCCTCTCATGCAACCCTGCAACCACAAAGCAAGAAGTCTCTTGTGTCCCCAACACACCAAATAGGTGCACTAGTTCGGCGAAGAGATAGTGAAATACAGGTGGTATGAATATATATGAGCAGTAACAACGGTGCCAGAAAATAGCTTGCGGGCGTGTAGTTGATGGTGGTAGTATTGCAGCAGTAGTAACACAGTAAAACAGTAAACAAGCAGTAGTAACTCAGCAGTATTTAGGAACAAGGCCTAGGGATTACACTTTCACTAGTGGACACTCTCAACATTGATCACATAATAGAATAGATAAATGCATACTCTACACTTTTGTTGGATGATGAACACATTGCGTAGGATTACATGAACCCTCAATGCCGGAGTTAACAAGCTCCACAATAATGCTCATGTTTAAGTAACCTTAAGTGTAAGATAGATCAAAACGACTAAACCAAGTACTAGCATAGCATGCACACTGTCACCTTCATGCATATGTAGGAGGAATAGATCACATCAATATTATCATAGCAATAGTTAACTTCGCAATCTACAAGAGATCATGATCATAGCATAAACCAAGTACTAACACGGTGCACGCACTGTCACCTTTACACACGTGCAGGAGGAATAGAACTACTTTAATAACACATCACTAGAGTAGCACATAGATAAATTGTGATACAAACACATTGCAATCATCAAGAGATATAAATAAGCACTTCACTACGCTCTTCAACAGTGAATAAGTACTTCGTGAAATATAGCCTAAGAGACCCACACGGTGCACACACTGTCACCTTTACACACGTGGGACAAGGAGTCTCCGGAGATCACATAAGTAAAACCCACTTGACTAGCATAATGACATCTAGATTACAAGCATCATCATATGAATCTCAATCATGTAAGGCAGCTCATGAGATTATTGTATTGAACTACATAGGAGAGAGATGAACCACATAGCTACCGGTACAGCCCCGAGCCTCGATGGAGAACTACTCCCTCCTCATGGGAGCAGCAGCGGTGATGAAGATGGCGGTGGAGATGGCAGCGGTGTCGATGGAGAAGCCTTCCGGGGGCACTTCCCCGCTCCGGCAGGGTGCCGGAACAGAGACTCCTGTCCCAGATCTTGGCTTCGCGAGGGCGGGCTCGGAACTTTTCTCGTATCGTGGCTTCCTCCGTAAGGGTTTTCGATGCAGGGGCTTTATATAGGCGAAGAGGCGGCGCAGGAGGGCTGACGAGGCGACGACACCATAGGGTGGCGCGGCCAGGGCCTGGGCCGCGCCACCATGTCATCTGGGCCCACCAGGGCCCCCTCTGGTGGCTCTCGGGTGTTCTGGATGCTTCCGGGCAAAATAGGAACCTGGGAGGTGATTTCGTCCAATTCCGAGAATATTTCGTTACTAGGATTTCTGAAACCAAAAACAGCAGAAAACAGAACTGCACTTCGGCATCTTGTTAATAGGTTAGTTCCAGAAAATGCATAAATATGACATATAATGTGTATAAAACATGTAGATATCATCAATAATGTGGCATGGAACATAAGAAATTATCGATACGTTGGAGACGTATCACAAATCTGATTGAAATATTAATGGAACAGGAGGAAATCTATTGGGCCCAGCGGTCTAGGGCTAATTGGATTCAGCATGGTGACAGAAACACTTCTTTTTTTCATAATTTCGCTTCTGCCCGACGAAAGAAGAATCTGATTAAGAAGCTCAAGGATGATAATAATAATTAGGTGGAAGGTACAAATGCTCCAAGCCTCTAATTCTTCATTATTTTGCTAACCTTTTCACCTCTGAAGTCCAGGAAACAAATACGGCCTTACTGGAGAAAGTTATTCCTCGTGTGGATCATGCCATGAATGAAAAACTACTTGCCCCTTTCACCATAGATGATGTTAAGAAGGCAGTATTCAGTATTGGTGACTTCAAGGCTCCTGGCCTGATGGAATCCATGCGATTTTTTATAAAAAGTTTTGGGATATCTCGTGGAGCTGAAATTTCCAGGAAGTACTACAGCCTTGAATACAGGGGTAATCCCGGAAGGCTGGAATGACACAACTGTTGTGCTTATCCCAAAGAATGATGATCCATAGCTGGTTACTCAATTTAGACCAATAAGTTTATGCAATGTGATATACAAAATAATATCGAAGATGCTTGCACTTCGCTTGAAAGGAATCTTACCTGAGGTTATTTCACCTATGCAGAGTGCCTTTGTTCCTGGGCGCCTAATTATTGATAATGTCCTGGTGGCCTATGAGAGTATCCACTCTATAAAAAATAAAAGAGCAGGAAGCAATGGATATTGTGCTGTCAAATTAGACATGCATAAAGCTTATGACCGTGTGGAATGGGTTTTTTTGGAGAATATGATGAGGAAGTTAGGTTTTGAAGAAAGATGGATCTCCATGATGATGGCATGTGTGAAGTCGGTAAGATATCAAGTTAGATTTAACTCAAGAAACCGATGTTTTCTCCCTACTAGGGGCTCCGGCAGGGGGATCCCCTATCTCCCTATTTGTTTTTGTTATGTGCTGAGGGTTTATCCAGTCTCTTGTTGCATGAAGAAGAAGTTGGTGGTATCGATGGGGTAAGGGTGTGCAGAAATGCACCATCAGTCTCACATCTCCTTTTTGCTGATGATTCCCTAATTCTCATGAAAGCTGATATGAACAATGCAACTTCCTTGCAACGGGTGTTGGATGAGTACTGCGCTAACTCTGGACAAATGGTGAGTCTTGCAAAGTCAAGCATATTTTTCTCCCCCAATACAAATGTGTGAGAGCAGAGATGTGTGAGATGCTGCATATTGATACTGAGGCCTTATCAGATAAGTACCTAGGCCTTCCTTGATGTGGTCTGAGACCCCGATTGTGGCCCGATCTCGCGAATGACCCAAGGAATCAAGGGGGAAAGAGGGGGAGAGGCGGAAGAACACTAAGAACACGAAGAACACACGAAGATCCACGCACACCAACCCGATACAATCGATGCTTACCCTCACGGCTCGATGGACCGTGCCAATAGAATCCGCCCGGAAGAGACTCGAGGTAGAATTCCGAGAGGAGAGACCGGTGGGGAGGACGAATCAAGGAGTGGGAGAGAGAGTGTAAACACTAGAATCTCACACTACCAAATCCATACATCCACAAGGGTTGCCTTGATTACAGAGGGATGATACCCAAGGGAGACTAAGCTCAAAGTTAGGTTTGAGTTCTAAACAAGTCTGAAAAGTAAAGGAGGGGGTCCAGCTACTTAAATAGGCAAGCACAGCCAGCAAGGGCGAACAGGTACGCGAATGGATAAGTCAAGGCAGTTTGGTGGGGTATTCCCGTCGGATCCGGTTGGGCGTCCGGTCAGACCGGGCCTGTGACCGGGCTGTCCGGTCAGGGGTCCGGTCTGACCGGGCCTGTGACCGGGCTGTCCGGTCATGGGTCCGGTCGACCGGCCGCCAACCGGGATTCTGCGAAGAGTCCGGTCCTGGTCCGGTCGTCGTCCGGTACGAGGGAGTTGGTCCGGTTTGCGCCCGGTTGACCGGGCCTGTGGCCGGGGCGTCCGGTCGTGGGTCCGGTCTGACCGGGTCCTGGACCGGCCAGCGTCCTTCTCTTCCTTGGCGCTCTTCGGGCGACGTCGGCTTCGGCTTCATGTTCATCTCCAGGTTCCGCTGCTCCTCTCCTTCCCTTGACCATGACGTCTCATCCTCTCCGGGGTCTTGATGCTCCATGTACCTAATCACACAAAGTGTTTCGGCATGAGGTAGCATTCCATCCAATGGGGAACCGAGGTCGAGGGTAGTGAGGAGCGAGTTCACCTTGTCATGTATTGCTTTGGCTCGAGCCCGTGTCATGGGTCCACTTGGGGGACTTGTTGGCCTTGATGTAGTGTCGTTGGCGAGCGGGGCTACATCATCTCCCCCCCTTGGGAGAGAGTCGTCCTCGACTCTTGTTCCTCCTCATCTCCATGATGTGGGGAGAGGTCCGAGATGTTGAAAGTGTTGCTCACCAAGTACTTGGATGTCGGTATGTCGATGACGTAGGCGTTGTTGTTGATGCGCTTGAGTACCTTGAAAGGCCCATCTCCTCTTGGCTTGAGCTTGGAGTTGCGTTCTTGAGGGAACCTTTCTTTCCTTAGGTGAACCCAAACGAGGTCTCCTTCTTCAAACACTCGTTCTTTCTTCTTGGCGTTGAGGCGGTTAGCTTGGCGAAGGACATGGTCTTGTATGGTTGCTCTTGTTTCTTCATGTAGTTTCTTCATGGCGGTGGTGCGCTCGTCGAAGTCCATGTTGGTCCTTTGATGAAGAGGGAGTGGAAGGATGTCGAGTGCCGTTGGAGGTTCGAATCCATAGACGACCATGAAGGGACTCCGTAATGTTGTGGAGTGCTTGGCTCTATTGTAGGCGAACTCCGCGTGGGGGAGGCAATCTTCCCATGACTTCAAGTTTTTCTTCACAAGTGTGCGGAGGAGTGTGGAGAGGCTTCGATTGACCACTTCGGTTTGTCCATCGGTTTGAGGGTGCGAGGACGATGAGAACAAGAGCTTGACTCCAAACTTTGCCATGAGCGACTTCCATAGATAACTCATGAACTTGACGTCTCGATCCGACACAATGCTTGCCGGTATCCCATGTAGGCGAACCACTTCCCTGAAAAACAATGAAGCAATGTGTGAAGCATCATCGCTCTTATGACATGGTATAAAATGTGCCATTTTTGAGAACCTATCCACTACCACAAAGATTGAATCATGCCCATGCTTTGTTCTTGGTAAGCCTAACACAAAGTCCATGCTTATATCCGACCAAGGTGCATATGGAATGGGTAAAGGTATGTAAAGACCATGGGGGTTGGATGTTGACTTAGCTTGTAAGCACGTTGTGCAACGGTTGCAAAGGCGCTCCACGTCTCGCTTCATGCGTGGCCAATAGTAGTGTGTGGATAGCATCGAAAGAGTCTTGTCGCGTCCAAAATGACCCATGAGGCCACCTCCATGTGACTCTTGCAAAAGCAACTTACGAAGAGAAGACTCGGGTATGCAAACTTTGTTAGCTTTAAACAAGTAGCCATCATGCAAGTAGAAATCATCAAAACCTCGGTCAATGGAACACTTTTCAAAGATTGGTCCAAAGAAAGAATCGGAAGGGTAAAGTTCTTTGATCTCCTCAAGACCCAAAATGTGAAACTCCAAGCGGGTGAGTAGGAGAGTAATCTTGCGGGAAAGTGCATCCGCAACCACATTTTCCTTGCCCTTTTTGTATTTGATTACATAAGGGAAGGACTCTATGAACTCAACCCACTTAGCATGTCTCTTGTTCAAATTGTGTTGACTTTTCAAATACTTCAAGGACTCATGATCCGAATGGATAACAAACTCTTTTGGCCAAAGGTAGTGTTGCCAAACTTCAAGAACACGAACCAAAGCATAAAGCTCCTTGTCATATATAGGATAGTTGAGGCGTGCGCCATCCAACTTCTCGCTATAGTATGCCACGGGTTTTCCATTTTGCATGAGAACACCACCGATTCCAAGGCCACTTGCGTCGCATTCTATCTCAAATGTTTTCGCAAAATCGGGAAGAGCAAGTAGTGGTGCCTCGGTGAGTCTCTTTTTCAATTCATCAAAAGCTTTTTGTTGTGCTTTGCCCCAAACGAACGGAACATTCTTTTTTGTAAGCTCATTTAAAGGGCAAGCAATGGTGCTGAAATCTTTCACAAAGCGGCGGTAAAATCCGGCAAGTCCATGGAAGCTTCTAACTTGACCAACATTTGTGGGAGTGGGCCAATTGTGGATGGCCTCAACTTTGGAAGAATCAACTTCAATCCCGTTGGCGGAAACCACAAAACCAAGAAAAACCAATTTGTTTTGAGCGAAATGGCATTTTGGTAAGTTGGCAAAGAGCTTCTCGTGGCGCAAGATGCATAAGACTTCTCTCACATGTTGAACATGGTCCTCGAGATTTTTGCTATAGATGAGGATATCATCAAAATAGACAACCACGCTCTTGCCAATGAGAGGTCGCAAAATGTGATTCATAAGACGCATGAAAGTCGAAGGAGCATTGGAAAGACCAAATGGCATGACGAGCCATTCATAGAGACCAAGCTTGGTCTTGAATGCCGTCTTCCATTCATCACCAATTGCCATGCGAATTTGGTGGTAGCCACTACGCAAATCAATCTTAGAGAAAATGGTGGCACCACTCAATTCATCAAGCATGTCATCTAAACGCGGAATGGGATGGCGATAACGGACGGTAATGGCATTGATAGGGCGGCAATCCATACACATCCGTTGCGTCTCATCCGGTTTAGGCACAAGAATGACGGGAACGGCACAAGGGCTAAGGCTTTCTCGGACATACCCTTTAGCGAGGAGGTCTTGTATTTGTCGTTGGATCTCCTTGGTGTCTTCGGGGTTGGTGCGGTAGGCGGCGCGGTTTGGTAGGGGAGCGCCGGGTATGAGGTCGATGCGATGCTCAATGCCCCAAAGCGGTGGTAGTCCATGAGGTAGTTCGTCGGGGAAGACGTCTTGGAACTCCTTCAAAAGAGACAACAAAGACGAAGGAATGTTGGTTAAGTCATTAGTCTCCTCCGCGAGGCCCTTGCAAATGAGCACGTAGTGTATGGTGGTGGATGGGTTGTCTTTCACTTCTCTCCACTCGCTTTTGGTGGCTAGGAGGACACTCTTTCTCTCACTCATATGTGGGTGGTGGCGCTCACTCGTTCGTTGGGGAACCCCAAGAGGAAGGTATGATGCGCACAGTAGCAAGTTTTCCCTCAGAAAGAAACCAAGGTTTAATCGAACCAGGAGGAGCCAAGAAGCACGTTGAAGGTTGATGGTCGCGAAATGTGATGCGGCGCAACACCAGGGATTCCGGCGCCAACTAGGAACCTGCACAACACAACCAAAGTACTTTGCCCCAACGAAACAGTGAGGTTGTCAATCTCACCGGCTTGCTGTAACAAAGGATTAAACGTATCGAGTGGAAGATGTTTGCAAAGAAAACAGTAAAACAAGTAGATTGTATGCTATGGAAAGAATAGGACCGGGGTCCACAGTTCACTAGAGGTGTCTCTCCCATAAGATAAAGCATGTTGGGTGAACAAATTACAGTCGGGCAATTGACAAATAGAGAAAGGCATAACAATGCATATACATGACATGGTAAATATAGTGAGATTTAATTGGGCATTACGACAAAGTACATAGACCGCCATCCAACTGCATCTATGCCTAAAAAGTCCACCTTCAGGTTATCGTCCGAACCCCCTCCAGTATTAAGTTGCAAAGCAACAGACAATTGCATTAAGTATGGTGCGTAATGTAATCAATAACTACATCCTTAGACATAGCATCAATGTTTTATCCCTAGTGGCAACAGCACATCACAACCTTAGAACTTTCTGTCACTGTCCCAGGTATCAATGAAGGCATGAACCCACTATCGAGCATAATTACTCCCTCTTGGAGTTAAGAGTAAAAACTTGGCCAGAGCCTCTACTAATAACGGAGAGCATGCAAGATCATAAACAACACATGAACAATAGATTGATAATCACCATAATCATAGTACTCTCTATCCATCGGATCCCGACAAACACAACATATAGAATTACATATAGATGATCTTGATCATGTTAGGCAGCTCACAAGATCTAACAATGAAGCACAACAAGGAGAAGACGACCATCTAGCTACTGCTATGGACCCATGGTCCAGGGGTGAACTACTCACTCATCACTCCGGAGGCGATCATGGCGATGAAGAGTCCTCCGGGAGATGAATCCCCTCTCCGGCAGGGTGCCGGAGGCGATCTCCTGAATCCCCCGAGATGGGATTCGCGGCGGCGGCGTCTCCGTAAGGTTTTCCGTATCGTGGCTCTCGGTACTGGGGGTTTCGCGACGAGGCTTTAAGTAGGCGGAAGGTCAACGCGGGGGCCACACGAGGGCCCAGGGGGCAGGGCCGCGCGGCCAAGCCCTAGGCCACGCCGGCCACCCCCTGGCTGCCTCGTGGCCCCACTTCGTTAGGTCTTCGGTCTTCCGGAAGCTTCGTGCAAAAATAGGACCCTGGGCGAAAGTTTCGTCCAATTCCGAGAATATTTCTTTACTAGGATTTCTGAAACCAAAAACAGCAGAAAACAGCAACTGGCTCTTCGGCATCTTGTTAATAGGTTAGTTCCAAAATGCATAAATATGACATATAATGTGCATAAAACATGTAGGTATCATCAATAAAGTAGCATGGAACATAAGAAATTATCGATACGTTGGAGACGTATCAGCATCCCCAAGCTTAGTTCTGCTCGTCCCGAGCAGGTAAAACGATAACAAAGATAATTTCTGAAGTGACATGCCATCATAATCTTGATCATACTATTTGTAAACATATGTAATGAATGCAGCGATCAAAGCAAAGGTAATGACATGAGTAAACAACTGAATCATATAGCAAAGACTTTTCATGAATAGTACTTCAAGACAAGCATCAATAAGTCTTGCATAAGAGTTAACTCATAAAGCAATAAATCAAAGTAAAGGTGTTGAAGCAACACATAGGAAGATTAAGTTTCAGCGGTTGCTTTCAACTTGTAACATGTATATCTCATGGATATTGTCAACATAAAGTAATATAACAAGTGCAATATGCAAGTATGTAGGAATCAATGCACAGTTCACACAAGTGTTTGCTTCTTAGGTGGAAGGAGATAGGTAAACTGACTCAACAATAAAAGTAAAAGAATGGTCCTTCGCAGAGGAAAGCATCGATTGCTGTATTTGTGCTAGAGCTTTTATTTTGAAAACATGAAACAATTTTGTCAACGGTAGTAATAAAGCATATGAGTTATGAAAATTATATCTTACAAGTTGCAAGCCTCACGCATAGTATACTAATAGTGCCCGCACCTTGTCCTACTTAACTTGGACTACCGGATCTTTGCATGCCATGTTTCAACCAAGTGTCACAAAGGGGTACCTCCATGCCGCCTGTACAAAGGTCCAAGGAGAATGCTCGCATTTCGGATTTCTCGCTTTTGATTATTCTCAACTTAGACATCCATACCGGGACAACATGGACAACAGATAATGGACTCCTCTTTAATGCATAAGCATGTAGCAAAGTTATTATTCTCATATGAGATTGAGGATATATGTCCAAAACTGAAACTTCCACCATGGTTCATGGCTTTAGTTAGCGGCCCAATGTTCTTCTCTAACAATTTTGCATGCTCCAACCACTAAAATGATAGACCTTCAGACAAGACGGACATGCATAGCAACTCACATGATATTCAACAATGGTTGATGGCGTTCCCCAGAAACATGGTTATCGCACAACAAGCAACTTAATAAAATATAAAGTGCATAAGTACATATTCAATACTACGATAGTTTTTAAGGCTATTTTGTCCCATGAGCTATATATTGCAAAGGTGAATGATGGAATTTTAAAGGTAGCACTCAAGCAATTTACTTTGGAATGGCGGATAAATACCATGTAGTAGGTAGGTATGGTGGACACAAATGGCATAGTGGTTGGCTCAAGGATTTTGGATGCATGAGAAGTATTCCCTCTCGATACAAGGTTTAGGCTAGCAAGGTTATTTGAAGCAAACTCAAGGATGAACAAGTGCAGCAAGACTCACATAAAAGACATATTGTAAACATTATAAGACTCTACACCGTCTTCCTTGTTGTTCAAAACTCAATACTAGATATTATCTAGACCTTAGAGAAACCAAATATGCAAATCAAATTTTAGCAAGCTCTATGTATTTCTTCATTAATGGGTGCAAAGCATATGATGCAAGAGCTTAAACATGAGCACAACAATTGCCAAGTATCACATTATCCAAGACATTTTAGAATTACTACATGTAGCATTTTCCAATTCCAACCATATAACAATTTAACGAAGAAGAAACTTCGCCTTGAACATTATGAGTAAAGCCTAAGGACACATGTGTCCATATGCAACAGCGGAGCGTGTCTCTCTCCCACAAAGTGAATGCTAGGATCCATCTTATTCAAACAAAAACAAAAACGAAAACAAACCGACGCTCCAAGTAAAGAACACCAGATGTGACTGAATAAAAATATAGTTTCAGGGGAGGAACCTGATGATGTTGTCGATGAAGAAGGGGATGCCTTGGGCATCCCCAAGCTTAGACGCTTGAGTCTTCTTAAAATATGCAGGGATGAACCACGGGGGCATCCCCAAGCTTAGAGCTTTCACTCCTCTTGATCATAGTATATCATTCTCCTCTCTTGACCCTTGAAAACTTCCTTCACACCAAACTTCAAGCAAACTCATTAGAGGGTTAGTGCATCATTAATAATTCACTCATTCAGAGGTGACACAATCATTATTTTCACTTCTGGACATTGCATAATGCTACTGGACATTAATGGATCAAAGAAATAAATCCAACATAGCAAAAGAGGCAATGCGAAATAAAAGGCAGAATCTGTCAAAAACAGAACAGTCCGTAAAGACGAATTTATAAATGGCACCAGACTTGCTCAAATGGAAAAACTCAAAACTAATGAAAGTTGCGTACATATCTGAGGATCACGCTCGTAAATTGGCAGATTTTTTCGAATTTTCTACAGAGAATTATGCCCAGATTCGTGACAGACAGCAATGCTGTTTCTGTGCAGCGATCCCAAATATAACATCAACTTTGACATAGAAACTTTACTTGGCACAAAAACATGATAAGGAGAGGTTGCTACAGTAGTAAACAACTTCCAAGACTCAATAAAACAAAAAATTGCTGTAGGTAAAAACATGGGTTGTCTCCCATAAGCGCTTTTCTTTAACGCCTTTCAGCTAGGCGCAGAAAGTGCAAATCAAGTAACATCGAGAGTAGAAGCATCAACATCATAATTTGTTCTAATAATAGAATCAAAAGGCAACTTCATTCTCTTTCTAGGGAAGTGTTCCATACCTTTCTTGAGAGGAAATTGATATTTAATATTACCTTCCCTCATATCAATAACAGCACCAACAGTTCGAAGAAAAGGTCTTCCCAACACAATTGGACAAGATGCATTGCATTCGATATCCAAGACAACAAAATCAACGGGGACAAGGTTATTGTTAACCGTAATATGCACATTATCAATCCTCCCCAAAGGTTTCTTTTTAACATTATCGGCAAGATTAACATCCAAATAACAATTCTTCAATGGTGGCAAGTCAAGCATATCATAAATCTTTTTAGGCATAACAGAAATACTTGCACCAAGATCACATAAAGCATTACATTCAAAGTCATTGAATTTCATTTTAATGATGGGCTCCCAACCATCTTCTAACTTTCTAGGAATAGAAGTTTCAAGTTTTAGTTTCTCTTCTCTAGCTTTTATGAGAGCATTTGTAATATGTTTTGTAAAGGCTAAATTTATAGCACTAGCATTAGGACTTTTAGCAAGTTTTTGCAAGAACTTTATAACTTCAGAGATGTGGCAATCATCAAAATCTAAATCATTATGAGCTACAGCAATGGGATCATTATTCCCAAGGTTGGAAAAAATTTCAGCAGTTTTATCACAAGCAGTTTCAGCAGTTTTAGCAATTTCAGGCAGTTTTGTACGCTTTGCACTAGGAGTAGAAACATTGCCAACACCAATTATTTTACCATTGATAGTAGGAGGTGTAGCAACATGTGAAGAATTAGCATTACTAGTGGTGGTAATAGTCCAAACTTTAGCTACATTATTCTCTTTAGCTAGTTTTTCATTTTCTTCTCTATCCCACCTAGCACGCAGTTCAGCCATTAATCTTATATTCTCATTAATTCTAACTTGGATGGCATTTGCTGTAGTAGTAATCTTATTATCAAGATCATTATTAGGCATAACTTTCAACTTTAAAAGATTAACATCAGAGGCAAGCCTATCAACTCTAGAAGCGATAGTATCAATTTTATCAAGCTTTTCCTCAACAGATTTGTTAAAAGCAGTTTGTGTACTAATAAATTCTTTAAGCATGGCTTCAAGACCAGAGGGTACACTTCTATTATTGTTGTAAGAATTCCCATAAGAATTACCATAACCATTACCATTAGCAGAAGGATATGGCCTATAGTTATTACCAGAGTTGTTCCTATAAGCATTGTTGTTGAAATTATTATTTTTAATGAAATTCACATCAACATTTTCTTCTTGAGCAACCAATGAAGCTAAAGGAACATTATTTGGATCAACATTAGATCTACCATTCACAAGCATAGACATAATCACATCAATCTTATCACTCAAGGAAGAGGTTTCTTCAACAGAATTTACCTTCTTACCTTGTGGAGCTCTTTCCGTGTGCCATTCAGAGTAATTTATCATCATATCATCAAGAAGTTTTGTAGCCGCCCCCAATGTGATGGACATAAAGGTACCTCCAGCAGCTGAATCCAATAAATTCCGCGAAGAAAAATTTAGTCCTGCATAGAAGGTTTGGATGATCATCCAAGTAGTCAGTCCATGGGTTGGGCAATTCTTTACCAAAGTTTTCATTCTCTCCCAAGCTTGAGCAACATGTTCAGTATCAAATTGTTTAAAATTCATTATGCTACTTCTCAAAGAAATAATTTTAGCGGGAGGATAATATCTACCAATAAAAGCATCCTTGCATTTAGTCCATGAATCAATACTATTCTTAGGCAAAGATAGCAACCAATCTTTAGCTCTTCCTCTTAATGAGAAAGGAAACACTTTCAATTTAATAATATCACCATCTACATCTTTATACTTTTGCATTTCACAAAGTTCAACAAAATTATTGAGATGGGCAGCAGCATCATCAGAACTAGCACCAGAAAATTGTTCTCTCATGACTAGATTTAGTAAAGCAGGTTTAATTTCAAAGAATTCTTGTAGTAGCAGGTGGAGCAATAGGTGTGCATAGGAAATCATTATTATTTGCATTTGTGAAGTCACACAACTTAGTATTTTCAGGGTTGGCCATTTTAGCAACGGTAAATAAAACAAACTAGATAAAGTAAATGCAAGTAACTAATTTTTTGTGTTTTTGATATAGAGAGCAAGACAGTAAATAAAGTAAAACTAGCAACTAATTTTTTTGTGTTTTGATTTAGTGCAGCAAACAAAGTAATAAATAAAATAAAGCAAGACAAAAACAAAGTAAAGAGATTGAGAAGTGGAGACTCCCCTTGCAGCGTGTCTTGATCTCCCCGGCAACGGCGCCAGAAAAAGAGCTTGATGGCGTGTAACTCACACGTTCGTTGGGGAACCCCAAGAGGAAGGTATGATGCGCACAGTAGCAAGTTTTCCCTCAGAAAGAAACCAAGGTTTAATCGAACCAGGAGGAGCCAAGAAGCACGTTGAAGGTTGATGGTCGCGAAATGTGATGCGGCGCAACACCAGGGATTCCGGCGCCAACTAGGAACCTGCACAACACAACCAAAGTACTTTGCCCCAACGAAACAGTGAGGTTGTCAATCTCACCGGCTTGCTGTAACAAAGGATTAAACGTATCGAGTGGAAGATGTTTGCAAAGAAAACAGTAAAACAAGTAGATTGTATGCTATGGAAAGAATAGGACCGGGGTCCACAGTTCACTAGAGGTGTCTCTCCCATAAGATAAAGCATGTTGGGTGAACAAATTACAGTCGGGCAATTGACAAATAGAGAAAGGCATAACAATGCATATACATGACATGGTAAATATAGTGAGATTTAATTGGGCATTACGACAAAGTACATAGACCGCCATCCAACTGCATCTATGCCTAAAAAGTCCACCTTCAGGTTATCGTCCGAACCCCCTCCAGTATTAAGTTGCAAAGCAACAGACAATTGCATTAAGTATGGTGCGTAATGTAATCAATAACTACATCCTTAGACATAGCATCAATGTTTTATCCCTAGTGGCAACAGCACATCACAACCTTAGAACTTTCTGTCACTGTCCCAGGTATCAATGAAGGCATGAACCCACTATCGAGCATAATTACTCCCTCTTGGAGTTAAGAGTAAAAACTTGGCCAGAGCCTCTACTAATAACGGAGAGCATGCAAGATCATAAACAACACATGAACAATAGATTGATAATCACCATAATCATAGTACTCTCTATCCATCGGATCCCGACAAACACAACATATAGAATTACATATAGATGATCTTGATCATGTTAGGCAGCTCACAAGATCTAACAATGAAGCACAACAAGGAGAAGACGACCATCTAGCTACTGCTATGGACCCATGGTCCAGGGGTGAACTACTCACTCATCACTCCGGAGGCGATCATGGCGATGAAGAGTCCTCCGGGAGATGAATCCCCTCTCCGGCAGGGTGCCGGAGGCGATCTCCGAATCCCCCGAGATGGGATTCGCGGCGGCGGCGTCTCTGTAAGGTTTTCCGTATCGTGGCTCTACTGGGGGTTTCGCGACGGAGGCTTTAAGTAGGCGGAAGGTCAACGCGGGGGGCCACACGAGGGGCCCAGGGGGCAGGGCCGCGCGGCCAAGCCCTAGGCCGCGCCGGCCACCCCCTGGCTGCCTCGTGGCCCCACTTCGTTAGGTCTTCGGTCTTCTGGAAGCTTCGTGCAAAAATAGGACCCTGGGCGAAAGTTTCGTCCAATTCCGAGAATATTTCTTTACTAGGATTTCTGAAACCAAAAACAGCAGAAAACAAGAACTGGCTCTTCGGCATCTTGTTAATAGGTTAGTTCCAGAAAATGCATAAATATGACATATAATGTGCATAAAACATGTAGGTATCATCAATAAAGTAGCATGGAACATAAGAAATTATCGATACGTTGGAGACGTATCATGGCGCTCACTCTCTTTTTGGTGGGTAGCTCCCTCTCCTCTCAACTCACTATGGTGGGTGTGGTGTTGTGCCCTCGCTAAAGCCTTCGCATTGTCGGCGATGATTTGGCTAGGAGTCATTGGGCGAAGCTCGAACTTCTTGTCCTTGACCTTGAAGGTGTATGCATTGGAGTAACCATCATGTATGGCCTTCTTGTCAAATTGCCATGGGCGGCCAAGCAACATGTGGCACACGGTCATAGGCACCACGTCACACTCCACGGTGTCTTCATAGGGTCCTATCTTGAAGTTGACGGTGACGGTGTGTTGAATCTTGACATTGCCCTTGTCACTCAACCATTGGACATGGTATGGATGAGGATGCTTGCGAAGCGTGAGGTTGAGCTTCTCACATAGCTCGGTGCTTGCCAAGTTGTGGCAACTCCCACCGTCGATGATGACCTTGATTGACTTGCCACCAATGCCGGCACGCGTTTGGAAGATGTTGCATCTTTGGTCTTCCATAGCTTGGGGTTGAGTGGTGAGCACTCGAGTGACCACAAGAGAAGGGCTTGGATCATGTGTGCATAAGAGAGGGTCTTCTCCACTTTCTTCATCATAGTCTTCCTCATTAGCAACGGCGGCTTGCACTAGGGCTTCATATTCACCTTCACTTAGAGTCTCTATGTCACCATTCTCCATAGTGATCATGACCTTGGTGTTCTTGCACTCAAAGGATTTGTGGCCTTGGGTGCCACACTTGAAGCAAGTGACATTGGAGGGTCCCGTAGAGGCCTTAGAGGAGGCGGTGGAGGATACCGTTTGCTTCATGCGACTTTGTATGGAAGGTTGCTTGGAAGGTGTAGAGGATGCGGTTGGCTTGACACTTGTTGTAGGAGTTGATGTGGCAAGCTTGGAGGCGAAGTATTGCTTGGACTTCGAGTACTTGATGTCCTCATTCACTTGACGCTCGGCCTTAGAAGCTTGGTGAACCAACTCAACCATGTTGGAGTATTGTTGGAACTCCACAATCCTCTTGATGGGGTAGTTGAGGCCATTGAAGAACCTAGCGATGGTTTGGTTCTCGGACTCTTGGATGTTTGCTCGCATCATAGTCAACTCCATCTCCTTGAAGAATTCCTCAACGGTCTTGGTGCCTTGCTTCAACTTTTGTAGCTTGTTGAAGAGATCGGTCTTGTAGTGTGTAGGGACAAAGCGGGCTTGCATCTCCTCCTTCATGTCTTCCCAAGTATCAATTGGAGGATCACCCTTTTCTTCCCTAAGAGTGACAACTTGTTCCCACCAAGTGTTGGCATAATCTTCAAACTCGAGGGAGGCCATGGCTACTTTCTTGGCACCGGAGTAGTTATGGATGCGGAAGATCTTGTCAACCTTGAGTGCCCATGAGAGGTAGGCCTCGGCATCGTCTTCACCCTTGAACTTGGGCATGTTGAACTTGAGCTTTCCATACATATTCTCTTCATCTTCCATGTTTCTTCGGCGAGGACGGATGCCTTCATCTCTTGCGACTTGAGGTGGTAGAGGAGGTCTTCCACGACCAACCATAGCATTGGGTTGGCGGTGGAGGTGCACACTAGCTTCACTTGGCTCATGTTGAGGAAGTTGTTGCGGTTCTTGGCGAGGTTGTTGACGTTGTCCAATGTTGGCTCTCTCATCTTGATCTTGTTGAGGTTGTCCTCGGCCCCTTTGGTCATGGCGAGGATGGTTCCGGAGGTCACGCCTTGGTGGATCTTGATGACCTTGGTCTTGAGCATCCACATGGGCTTGACGATGAGGTGCCGGGTCCATGTTGTGGAGGACGTTGTCTTGGGGTTGGTCGTCATGCCCATGGTGGGCATGGCGAGCCGCTTGATGACGATCTTGGTGAAGAGCTTGTTCTTGTTGCGGACGTTCATGAGGACGAGCATGGCGATGGAACTCTCCGCGCCTTGAGTTGGAGCGAGAATCATCATGACGAGCGTGCGGTCGACGAGAGCGATGATGATCTCCATGCCTTGAGTCGGAGCTTGAGGACGAATGGTGATCATGGGAGTAGTCATCATGTGAGGTAGTCGATGACGATGAGGAAGTAGAGCGATGTCGATGTCGGCGTCCCAAGTTGTTGATGGCGCGCTCGAGGCTATCCATGCGCCTCTCCATGTTTGCATCATTGGCCGTCACTTGGTCATGCAAGTTGTCCGTAGCTTCACGAAGAAGATTCATATCTTGGTTCACTTGGCCGAAGTTGTGAGCCACTTCTTCATATTGTTGGTCGATGCGTGTCTCGAACAAGTTGAGTTGGTCCTTGAACTCTTGGCGTTGCACCCATAGGTTGTGTTGGGTGGCCAACCTCTCGGAGGGGTGTAGGACCTCATCCTCCTTTGCTTGGTCTCCGTGCCTATCCATGATCACAAGACAAGAACTATGTTGTGGATGTTAGTGGAAGGAGACTACCTCTCACTCTTACCGTGGTAAGATAGTATTGAGGCAATCAACCAAGCCGAAAGTAAGACCAATTGTATCGGGACACACACAAAGGCACACGCAAAAGCTAGCAAATATGGTGTTAGGAATGGATGGTGGAAAGCCAAAAGACGAAATCCAAAATCGAGTATGTTGTTAAGAGTGGGTAAGGTCCAAAAATCCAAGTGTCAAAGTGGCGATCACTATAAACACGGAAAAATGTGGAACTCACACACGGGATGAGCGGGGTTAGTGCAACCAAGGAACGAGCGGAAAAATGAAAAACCCAAAACAAGGGTGCTCAATGTCACACTAACGCAAGAAGAGATCGAAGCTAGGTTGCATAGAGTAGAAACACCAAGATTCGCACGAGGTCTCTCTTCTCTATCTCTCTTGCTTGCTTAAAAGCTTTTCACTCTTTTTGTATCGGTGGCACTTTGCACTTTGCTTTTTCTTTTTTTTTCACTAGCACACTATGCTCTTACTCTTTTGCTGGCCACTCACGAGCTCCACTTATGAGCTTTACTCACACAACGCACACCCTCACGGTCGGGACCTCGTGCGATGTTTCGCAACACTCGGAAGCTTCGCTCGTGGGATAGATCGCAAAAAGAAGAGGGCTACAAGGGTTACTGCAAGTTATACCTGCGATGGTGGAGATGATGGTGGTGGTGGTGGTCGGCGGTGGTGTTAGTCGATGTCGAAGACGAGGCCCGGTCGGTGGTCCGGTCGGACCGGTTCTGGCGCCGGCTGCTCCGGTCTGGGGGCCGGTTGACCGGCTTCTGACCGGCTGCTCCGGTTTGCGGCCGGTTGACCGGGTTCTGCGCCGGACGGTCCGGTCTGGGGGCCGGTTGACCGGGTTCGAAACCGGGTTCGTCGATTTGGAGCTTTCTCTCTCCTGTTCTTCCCCAAACCAAAACCAAATCGGCCAAAACGAAGGGAAACGATGGAATTGGAGGCTAAAAGTTGGGGAAATAGTAGATCAAGCACAACAACACCAGATCCACGGAGCAAAACCACTCAAAACTCAACCAAATCACAGATCCGTCCAAAGGCAATTTAGGGCTATTTTTTTGGAAAATTTTCTAGAAACGAAATTGGGTGGGTGGAGGGTCAAATCCGCGGAAACCAAAGGCTGCTGATACCATATGATGTGGTCTGAGACCCCGATTGTGGCCCGATCTCGCGAATGACCCAAGGAATCAAGGGGGAAAGAGGGGGAGAGGCGGAAGAACACTAAGAACACGAAGAACACACGAAGATCCACGCACACCAACCCGATACAATCGATGCTTACCCTCACGGCTCGATGGACCGTGCCAATAGAATCCGCCCGGAAGAGACTCGAGGTAGAATTCCGAGAGGAGAGACCGGTGGGGAGGACGAATCAAGGAGTGGGAGAGAGAGTGTAAAACACTAGAATCTCACACTACCAAATCCATACATCCACAAGGGTTGCCTTGATTACAGAGGGATGATACCCAAGGGAGACTAAGCTCAAAGTTAGGTTTGAGTTCTAAACAAGTCTGAAAAGTAAAGGAGGGGGTCCAGCTACTTAAATAGGCAAGCACAGCCAGCAAGGGCGAACAGGTACGCGAATGGATAAGTCAAGGCAGTTTAGTGGGGTATTCCCGTCGGATCCGGTTGGGCGTCCGGTCAGACCGGGTCTGTGACCGGGCTGTCCGGTCAGGGGTCCGGTCTGACCGGGCTGTGACCGGGCTGTCCGGTCATGGGTCCGGTCGACCGGCCGCCAACCGGGATTCTGCGAAGAGTCCGGTCCTGGGTCCGGTCGTCGTCCGGTACGAGGGAGTTGGCCCGGTTTGCGCCCGGTTGACCGGGCCTGTGGCCGGGCGCCGGTCGTGGGTCCGGTCTGACCGGGTCCTGGACCGGCCAGCGTCCTTCTCTTCCTTGGCGCTCTTCGGGCGACGGCGGCTTCGGCTTCATGTTCATCTCCAGGTCCCGCTGCTCCTCTCCTTCCCTTGACCATGACGTCTCATCCTGATGCGGGGTGGCCTTTGGACACCTACGCCTCAAGACCAACAAGTGAAGCCCCGACTATCATCGACGCTACACCATGGCCAAGGAGTCCCCCAAGTGGACCAACAACACAAACCCCCGCCATATATGTCAAGGTGAACTCCTTCCTCTCTATGGTCGATCTCAACACCCATGTGAATGGTATGCTACCTCATGCCTATCATCATGATATCTATAGGTACCAACATCGACAAGGACCAAGAGAGAAGGAACCCCCATGGTGCAAGGAAGAAGGAAGAAGGAAGAAGAAGAGGGAGGAAGAGGCCCCCGGAAGAGGCCACACAGGCAGCCTCGCAGAGGCCGGTCAGACCGGGCCACAGACCGGACAGGCCGGCGCAGAGGCCGGTCAGACCGGGCCACAGACCGGGCGCGCCCAGGCCTCGTACCGGAAGCCAACCGGACGGAATCTGCGAGGTTTCCGGTTTGCGACCGGTCGACCGGACCAGTGACCGGACCACCCGGTCCACAGCCCGGTCTGACCGGCCCCAAACCGGATCCGTCGGGTTTGACCCACCAACTTGTACCTTTTCGACCCATGTCGCCTTGTATGCCTATATAAGACCCCAGCTCGCCCCCATAGCTGGTTAGACAAGATTTAGGCTTAAACATGACTTTGAGCTTTGTCTCCCTAGGGTTTCATCCCCTTTGTATCAAGGCACCCCATGTTGGATGATTGGATCTATGAGTGAGATTCTAGTGTAGCCCACTCTCTCTCCCTCACCGGTCTCCGTCCCCAACACCGATCTCTCACTCCGGGATTCTACCTCGAGTCTCTCCCGTGGTGATTCTATTGGCGTGGTCCATCGAGCCACGAGGGTAAGTATCGATTGTATCGGGTTGGTGTGCGTTGTGTTCTTCGCGTTCTTCGTGTTCTTCCGCCTCTCCCTCTCTTTCCCTTTGATTCTTGGGTCATTCGCAAGATCGGGCCCACACCTTCCCTTGACCTCGTCTCATCCTCTCCGGGGTCTTGATGCTCCATGTACCTAATCACACAAAGTGTTTCGGCATGAGGTAGCATTCCATCCAATGGGGAACCGAGGTCGAGGGTAGTGAGGAGCGAGTTCACCTTGTCATGTATTGCTTTGGCTCGAGCCCTTGTCATGGGTCCACTTGGGGGACTTGTTGGCCTTGATGTAGTGTCGTTGGCGAGCGGGGCTACATCATTCCTGCTATTGTAGGGGCTGATCGAAGTGATAATTTTGTCCACTTTGTTGAAAGAATTATTCAGAGGATTAATGGTTGGAAGGAGAAACTCTTATCTTTGGGGGGTAAGGAGATTCTATTAAAAGCTGTCGCCCAAGCCATATCAGTTTATGCAATGTCTGTGTTTTTTATCCCAAAGAATGTATGCAAGAGTATGATGGATGCTATCTCAAAATTCTGGTGGGGCGACGATGAGAATAGTAATAAGATGCACTGGTATGCTTGGTGGAAACTATGTTACCCCAAAAATGAAGGAGGCATGGGATTTAGGGACTTCCATTCTTTTAATTTGGCTATGCTTGCTAAACAAGTCTGGAGATTATTGAAAGATCCAGAGTCCTTATGTGCACGTGTTCTGAGGGCCAAATATTATCCTAATGGTGACATCCTTAAGGCTGGCCCGAAGGGAGGTTCCTCATTCACTTGGCAAAGCATAGTGGCTGGTATTTCCACTTTTAAGAGGGGCTACATCTGGCGGGTTGGTAATGGGGAGAAGATTAATATTTGGAGTGATCCCTGGATTCCAAATAGCCCCTCAAAGAAAATCATCACAGCTCGAGGAGGATCGGTTTATACTAGGGTGAATGAACTTATATGTCCGATTACTGGTAGATGTGATGAGAGGCTACTTGATGATTTATTTCAACCTGTTGATAAGCAGCGTATTATGCAAATTCCACTCAATAACCAGGGCTTTGAAGACTTCATTGCATGGGGAGATACAAAGCAAGGAATATATACTGTTCGGTCTGGATATTATCTTCAATGGAAGCATCAATTTGGTCCATCAGCTGCGCTACTTGCTCTTCCTGGTGGGTCGGCACGTAATCCAGTCTGGAAGACGCTCTGGAAGATGAAAATTCCAAGTAAATCAAAATCTTTCTTTGGCGCACCCTTCATGGGATTCTTCCTCTCAAATGCATTTTGGCGAATCGCCATGTTGGGACAGAGGGGGGCTGCCCGATTTGCAATTCTGGGCCGGAGGATGTGCTCCACCTCCTGTTCAAATGCCCGGTTGCAATGGACCTCTGGGCAGTGTTAGGACCATCAGAGGTAATTCAAGAAGGCATTCAAACTGATTTGTCTGGTTCTGCGGTTCTTGAATTTCTCCTCACTAATCAAGAGATCCCCTATCATAATTTTGATGTTGGCCTAAAGGAGGTAATCGGTATTTCATGTTGGTACCTGTGGTGGATGAGGAGGAGACGAACTCATGGTGAAGATGTCCCCTCGGTTAATAATTACAAACTGTCAATTCTCTCTATGGCGGCAAATTTTGCGAAGGTCTCGAAACCACAAAGCGGGGACCAAGGAAAATGGCTACCACCTGAGCCTCGATTCATAAAACTGAATGTCGATGCTACATTCTTTGCTGACAGTTGTACTGCTACCTGGTGCGATCCTTCGTGACTACAAGGGCAGGTTTATTGCTGCGGCCACTACTTTTATCTCACATGTGATGACCTCATCTATGGCTGAGGCAGTAGCAATGAAGGAGGGTCTTGCTCTTGCGGATAGACTTGGTTTTCATCATATTCGAGCGGAATCTGATTCTACTGAGACAGTTGATGCATGCAATAACGGTGATAGATGGTGGAGTGAAGAAACAGCTATCTTTGCTGACTGTATCGACTTGGCGGTCTCAATTGGAGATGTCTCTTTCAAACACTGCCCGAGGAATACAAACGTGGTAGCTCATGAGATTGCTAGATTTGGGTTTGATAGCAAAATTTCTTGTACCTGGGACGATGAGGCCTCTAGCTTTCTCCTGAGTAGCATTATAAACGATGTAACTGTGTAACTCGGATCCAGCAAGTTTCTTACGCACTCTTTTCCTTACCAGGGTACCTACGGGGACTGGAAGGTTTTTAATGAGGCGGCTTGCTGGAGGTTTATATATATAATTATTGTTTCAAAAAAAAGAGACCTTGGGTGCAAAAACCGATGCCTTTCCCTGATAAAATACACAAATCAAGGGAAGATGAACACTTTAACCGGTTTTGTGAATGGATAAAACTTATGTACTTGCAAATTCCTTTAACTGATGCTATTAAATTGCCTCCTTATTCAAAGTATATGAAGGATATTGTTTCTAACAAAAGGAAAATTCCTACTGAGGAAATTTCTACTATGCTTGCTAGTTATTCCTTCAATGACAAAGTTCCAAAGAAGCTCGGAGATCTAGGTATACCTACAATTCCTTGCTCTATTAAAAATAGTTATGTTAAGACTGCTCTATGTGATTTAGGAGCCGGAGTTAGTGTCATGCCTTTTTCTCTTTATAGAAGACTTGATTTAGAAAAGTTGATACCTACTGATATATCTTTGCAAATGGCTGATAAGTCCACTACTGTTCCTGTTGGTATATGTGAGGATGTTCCTATTCAAGTTGCTCATAATTGTTTAATTTTAACTGACTTTGTTGTGCTAGAAATGCCCGAGGATGACAATATGTCTATTATTCTTGGGAGACCTTTTCTTAATACTGCAGGGGCTGTTATTGATTGCAATCAAGGCAAGGTTACTTTTAATGTTAATGACAAGGAGCATACCGTCTATTTTCCGAAGAAGATTAATGGGGCATATTGCCTAAATTCTATTATCAATATTGAGACCATTCAAATTGGTCAAATACATGTGCCTATGTCAAAGCCTCATAAGGAGTGTGATATTATTATGATTGGAGATATTCCTATTCAAATTGAGGTAACTTGATTATTTTGTGAAAATGCAAGGTTTTACTTCATATAAAATTATTTTTGATGTCAAGACCTGATCAACCTTGCCACCAAAGTGATTTTGATGAATGAAACAATGCTTTCATAAGTGCCACTAATGTTTAGTTTTCATATTATAATGTTTTAGAGCTACTGGAAGTTTTATTTGGTTTGGTCTTTCATCGTTGTTTAAATTTTTCCTCGCTGAATCTTTTGTTTTAAAATCTGGAATTTGGTCAAAAATGAAGTTTCTCGAAAAATTCCAGAAAGTTTACCAAAAAAAATTATTCATGGAATGAGGAGGATTAGGACCCGAGGCTGCTCAGGGGGGGGCCAGGCCGGTCATACATGGGCCAGGTGGGGGCACCCCCCTAGCCACGCCTGCTATGTGTATGGGGCCCTCCTGGCCCCACTCACTCACCCCTTCCACTCATTCCAGTCTATCTCCCAAAAAAACTCATACCAGTTCAGTCTCACTCGCATTTTCGCCCGAGAGCTCATGATTTCTCGATCTCCTTGCTCAGCCCAGATTTCTGTCTGAAATTTGGCACATTTGCTCTCCGGTATGTGACTCCTCCGCTCATCCAAGTAGAATTTTGTTTTGTGGAGTATATCTTGAGTATTTTGCATCTTAGGTGACAGGTTATGTGAGCTTGCATGCTTGATTTATGCTCTTAGAAGTAGTTTTGATGCATGTTTAGCCTTCCTACTTGTTGTTTTAGTGTTCTACCTTATTTGTTTGTCTCGAAATTAATTTTTATATTGTGGGCTTCAAATTTCAGAAAAGAGCATGAACCAACACAACTTTGGTGAGTTCTTTGAGGGGGAACCAAGGAGGTCATCGAGACCTTCGAGGTCTTCCACTCGAATTAGGATATCCTACAATAAAGATGACATCACGCCAGACATCGGTGACATGGATTTTGGTGATGCAAATGCATGCACGTATCATTGCTATGATTTATTGAATGATGCAGGGATTCGTGGAGATTTCCTACACCTTGTTGATAAAGCTGGACTAACCTCTTATATGAGGAATGAAGTCCCTCAATATGCATTGCTCACCAAGATTTTCACTAAGGGCTTCAAGCTCAAATCTAGAGAATATGATTCTACTGTGTCCTTCAAAATATATGATAGAACTATTGTCATGATCTTGACAGAATTTTGCAGCATTTTTTAGGTCTTGGTGCGTTTGGTGTAGACAAGAAGATTTCAAACAGTCCAGCTGAACTTGCAGAAGTCTACATGGAAGTAACCGGTTACGACACTCGCAGCTCCCGCGAGGGAAGATAAGAAACATCCAATTCCCTGTTGTTCGTTATTTTACCTATTTTTTGTTACTAGTGTTTTGGGAAGAGAGAACACTAGTAATATCTCTAACCATCACTTGGCTTTTCTCGATGCGGCCATCAATGAAAGCCCCAAGTATAATCTTGGTGCTTTGATTGCTCGACGGTTGTCAGCAAAAGGTCCCGGTTATGGTGGGATTATTGCTACACGTGCTCTTCTCCACTATGATCTCCATGTGGATCCTACTGATACTTTGATGGTGTCGCCAAGGCTTGTGTTGGAGATATTCCCAAGAGGCAATAATAAAAGTGGTTATTATATATCTTTATGTTTATGATAAATGTTTATATACCATGCTATAATTGTATTAACCGAAACATTGATACATGTGTGATATGTAAACAACAAAGAGTCCCTAGTAAGCCTCTTAACTAGCTTGTTGATTAATAGATGATTAGTTTCATAATCATGAACATTGGATGTTATTAATAACAAGATTATATCATTATATGAATGATGTAATGGACACACCCAATTAAGCGTAGCATAAGATCACGTCATTAAGTTATTTGCTATAAGCTTTCGTTACATAGTTACCTAGTCCTTATGACCATGAGATCATGTAAATCACTTATACCGGAAAGGTACTTTGATTACATCAAACGCCACTGCGTAAATGGGTGGTTATAAAGGTGGGATTAAGTATCCGGAAAGTATGAGTTGAGGCATATGGATCAACAGTGGGATTTGTCCATCCCGATGACGGATAGATATACTCTGGGCCCTCTCGGTGGAATGTCGTCTAATGTCTTGCAAGCATATGAATAAGTTCATAAGAGACCACATACCATGGTACGAGTAAAGAGTACTTGTCATGAGACGAGGTTGAACAAGGTATAGTGTGATACCGATGATCAAACCTCGGACAAGTAAAATATCGCGTGACAAAGGGAATTGGTATCGTATGTGAATGGTTCATTCGATCACTAAAGTCATCGTTGAATATGTGGGAGCCATTATGGATCTCCAGATCCCACTATTGGTTATTGGTCGGAGTGAGTACTCAACCATGTCCGCATAGTTCGCGAACCGTAGGGTGACACACTTAAAGTTGGATGTTGAAATGGTAGAACTTGAATATGGAATGGAGTTCGAATATTTGTTCGGAGTCCCGGAAGATCCCGGACATCACGAGGAGTTCCGGAATGGTCCGGAGAATAAGATTCATATATAGGATGTCATTTTATGTGAATTAAAATGATTCGGAAGGTTCTATGGAAGGTTCTAGAAGGTTCTAGAAAAGTCCGGAAGAAACCACCAAGGAAGGTGGAGTCCACATGGGACTCCACCTCCATGGCCGGCCAACCCTAGTGGGGGTGGAGTCCCAAGTGGACTCCCCCTTAGGGGGCCGGCCACCCCCCATATGGGAGGTGGAACTCCCACCTCTAGTGGGAGTCCTAGCTTGGGAAGGTTTCCCCACCATATGGAAGGTTTTTGGTTCGGGTCTTATTCGAAGACTTGGAGACCAACACTTGGGGTTCCACCTATATAATGAGGGGCCAAGGGGAGGGGGCCGGCCACCCAAGAACCACCAAGGTGGCCGCACCCCTTAGTGGCCGGCGCCTCTCCCCAAACCCTAGCCGCCCGCCCTCCACCACATCCCGCACGCTTAGCGAAGCTCCGCCGGATTTCTCCACCACCACCGACACCACGCCGTCGTGCTGCCGGATTCAAGAGGAGCTACTACTTCCGCTGCCCGCTGGAACGGGGAGGTGGACGTCGTCTTCATCAACAACCGAACGTGTGACCGAGTACGGAGGTGCTGCCCGTTCGTGGCGCCGTGATCAAGATCTTCTACGCGCTTTTGCAAGCGGCAAGTGATCGTCTACCGCAGCAACAAGAGCCTCATCTTGTAGGCTTTGGAATCTCTTCAAGGGTGAGACTCGATAATCCCCTCGTTGCTACCGTCTTCTAGATTGCATCTTGGCTTGGATTGCGTGTTCGCGGTAGGAAATTTTTTGTTTTCTATGCTACGTTATCCTACAGTGGTATCAGAGCCGTGTCTATGCATAGATGGTTGCACGAGTAGAACACAATGGTTTTGTGGGCGTTGATGCTTATGTTGTCTTTAGCTTGAGTACTTTGCATCTTTGTGGCATAGTGGGATGAAGCGGCTCGGGCTAACTTTACATGACCGCGTTCATGAGATTTGCTCCACGCTTGACATGCAACTTGTATTGCATAAGTGGCTTTGCGGGTGTCTGTCTCTCCTACTATAGTGAAGATTCAATTTACTCTTCTATTGACAACACTAGTATCACCGTTGTGGTTCATGTTCGTAGGTAGATTAGATCTCACTCGAAAACCCTAAACCACGTAAAATATGCAAACCAAATTAGAGAACGTCTAACTTGTTTTTGCAGGGTTTGGTGATGTGATATGGCCATAATGTGATGATGACTATGTATGAGATGATCATTATTGTATTGTGGCAACCGGCAGGAGCCTTATGGTTGTCTTTAAATTTCATGTTGAGTAGTATTTCAAAGAAGTTGTAATAGTTGCTACATGGGAGAACAATCATGAAGACGACGCCATTGACCTTGACGCTACGCCGACGATGATGGAGATCATGCCCGTTGATGATGGAGATCATGTCCGTGCTTTGGAGATGAAGATCAAAGGCGCAAAGACAAAGGGCCATATCATATCACATATGAACTGCATGTGATGTTAATCCTTTTATGCATCTTATTTTGCTTAGATCGCGACGGTAGCATTATAAGATGATCCCTCTCACTAAAATTTCAAGATAATAAAGTGTTCATCCTTAGTAGCACCGTTGCCAAGACTTGTCGTTTCGAAGCATCTCGTGATGATCGGGTGTGATAGAATCAACAAGTGCATACAACGGGTGCAAGTCAGTTTTGCACATGCGGATACTAAGGTGGCCTTGACGAGCCTAGCATGTACAGACATGGTCTCGGAACACGTGATACCGAAAGGTAGAGCATGAATCATATGATTGATATGATGAACACTTTGAGTGTTCGCCATTGAAATTACATCTTGTCTCGTGATGATCGGGCATAGGTGTGATGGATTTGGTTCGTGTGATCACTAAGACAATGCGAGGGATATTGTTTTGAGTGGGAGTTCACCTAGTTTTTAATTTTGTTAAATTAAAATTTGAACTCAATTTGTCATAAACATTAGTCTAAACTATTGCAAATATGTTGTAGATATGGCGTCCCCAATCAATTTTAACCAGTTCCTAGAGAAAGAAAAGCTTAAGAGCAACGGTAGCAACTTCACCGACTGGTTCCGTCATGTGAGGATCTTCCTCAATGGCGGAAACCTGCAATATGTGCTTGATGCACCGCTAGGTGACCCTCCTGCAGAAACTGAAACCGATGAAGTAAAGAATGTTTACGCGACTCGGAAAACTCGGTACTCTCAAGTTCAGTGTGCCATCCTGTGCAGTCTGGAAGCCGATCTTCAAAAACATTTTGAGCACCACGATCCACATGAGTTAGTCAATGAGTTGAAAACTATCTTTGAGACTCATGCGGCCGTGGAATGCTATGAAGCATCGAAACACTTCTTCAGCTGCATGATGGAAGAAGGCAGCTCCGTTAGTGAGCACATGCTCGCCATGACCGGGCATGCGAAGAAACTCAGTGACTTGGGAATAGTGATTCCTAACAGACTGGGGATTAATCGTGTCCTTCAATCACTGCCACCTAGTTATAAGAACTTTGTGATGAATTACAATATGCAGAACATGAACAAAGAGTTACCTGAACTCTTCGCCATGCTAAAATCTGCTGAGATTGAAATTAAGAAAGAGCACCAAGTGTTGATGGTCAACAAGACCACCAGCTTCAAGAAACAGGGCAAGTCTAAAGGCAAGAACAAGAAGAGTGGCAAGAAAGCTGCCACGCCTCCTGTGAAACCTAAGGCTGGCCCTAAGCCTGATGCTGAGTGCTATTACTGCAAGGAGAAGGGACACTGGAAGCGTAATTGCTCCAAGTATTTGGCGGATCTGAAGAGCAGCCTTGTCAAGAAGAAGAAAGAAGGTATATCTGATATACATGTTATAGATGTTTATCTCACTGGTTCTCGTACTAGTACCTGGGTATTTGATACTGGTTCGGTTGCTCATATTTGTAACTCGAAACAGGAACTAAAGAATAAACGAAGACTACTAAAGGATGAAGTGACGATGCGCGTTGGAAATGGATCCAAAGTCGATGTGATCGCTGTCGGCACACTTCCTCTACATCTACCTTCGGGATTAGTTTTAAGCCTAAATAATTGCTATTTTGTACCCGCGTTGAGCATGAACATTATATCTGGATCTTGTTTAATGCAAGACGGTTATTCATTCAAGTCTGAGAATAATGGTTGTTCTATTTTTATGAATAATATCTTTTATGGTCAAGCACCTGAAAAGAATGGCTTATTTCTGTTAGATCTCGATAGTAGTGATACACATATACATAACATTGATGCTAAGCGAATTAAATTGAATGATAATTCTACTTATATGTGGCACTGTCGTCTTGGTCATATTGGAGTGAAACGCATGAAGAAACTCCATACCGATGGATTACTTGAATCACTTGACTTTGAGTCACTTGATAGATGTGAAGCATGTCTGATGGGAAAAATGACTAAGACTCCATTCTCGGGTATGATGGAGCGAGCTACTGACTTATTGGAAATCATACATACAGATGTGTGCGGACCAATGAGTGTAGCATCGCGCGGTGGTTATCGTTATGTTCTAACCTTCACAGATGATTTGAGTAGATATGGGTATATCTATTTAATGAAACATAAATCCGAAACTTTCGAGAAGTTTAAGGAATTCCAAAGTGAAGTAGAAAATCAACGTAACAAGAAGATTAAATTTCTACGATCTGATCGCGGAGGTGAATATCTGAGTTATGAGTTTGGCATGCATTTAAAGAAATGCGGAATACTTTCACAATTGACACCGCCGGGAACACCACAACGAAACGGTGTGTCCGAACGTCGTAATCGAACTCTCTTAGATATGGTTCGTTCTATGATGTCTCTTACTGATTTACCGTTATCATTTTGGAGTTATGCATTAGAGACAGCCGCATTCACTTTAAATAGAGCACCATCAAAATCCGTTGAAACGACACCGTATGAATTATGGTTTAATAAGAAACCTAAGCTGTCGTTCCTTAAAGTTTGGGGTTGCGAAGCCTATGTAAAAAAGTTACAACCGGACAAGCTAGAACCCAAAGCGGAGAAATGCGTCTTCATAGGATACCCTAAGGAAACTATAGGGTACACTTTCTATCACAGATCCGAAGGCAAGATCTTTGTTGCTAAGAACGGAACCTTTCTTGAGAAAGAATTTCTCACTAAAGAAGTGACTAGAAGAAAAGTAGAACTCGATGAGATTGAAGAATCTTTGCTCGTTGATCAGAGTAGCGCAGTACCGGAAGATGTTCCTGTGCCACCTACACCGGCAACAGAGGAAGCTAATGATAATGATCATGAAACTTCAAATGAGATAGCTACTGAACCTCGCAGATCGACAAGGGAACGTGCCACTCCTGATTGGTATGATCCTTGTCTAAATGTCATGATTGTGGACAACAATGATGAAGACCCTGCGACGTATGAAGAAGCGATGATGAGCCCAGATTCCAACAAATGGCAAGAAGCCATGAAATCCGAAATGGGATCCATGTATGATAACAAAGTATGGACTTTGGTAGACTTACCTGATAGCCGCAAGGCTGTCGAGAATAAATGGATCTTCAAGAGAAAAACAGATGCTGATGGTAATATTACTGTCTATAAAGCTCGACTTGTCGCAAAGGGTTTCCGACAAATTCAAGGTGTTGACTACGATGAGACTTTCTCACCTGTAGCGAAGCTAAAATCTGTGAGGATTTTGTTAGCAATAGCTGCATTTTTCGATTATGAGATTTGGCAGATGGATGTCAAAACGGCGTTCCTTAATGGAGACATTGAGGAAGAGTTGTATATGGTACAACCCAAAGGTTTTGTCGATCCTAAAAATGCTGACAAAGTATGCAAACTTCAGCGTTCAATCTATGGACTGAAGCAAGCATCAAGAAGTTGGAACCAACGCTTTGATAAGGTGATCAAAGACTTCGGGTTTATACAGTGTCATGGAGAGGCCTGTATTTACAAGAAAGTGAGTGGGAGCTCTGACATAGGCATCCCAAATGGGCCTGCCATAGATAGTACCCGGGATTTACTAAAGGCCCACTATCCGAAGAATAAGAAGATTCGGGAGCCCAAGATGTATTAAGGAAAGCTAGAGTTGTAATAGGAAGTATTATTTGTAATCTGGCGGGACGAGTTAGAAACCGTCCCGGACTCTGTAACTTGTACAATACGAAACCCTCGGCTCCACCTCCTATATAAGGGGGAGTCGAGGGACAAAGAAAGGATCGAATCTACTGTCAACATAACCCTAGTTTTCATAATCGCCGAGTACTTTTCGCCTAAACCTTCGAGATCTACTTGCCCTCTACTTCTAGCAAAACCCTAGTCTACAATCTGTAGGCATTGACAAGTTAATCCTTTGTCAATTGGCGCCGTCTGTGGGAATTAGAGGCTGCAAGGATCCGATCTCGATGGCACGTTCAAGATCTTCGACTTCATCGACAGCAAGCAACGCGATGGATCGAGGTAACAAGGGAAAAACTGATCTATTCAATTTTATTCCTCACCCGCCCTCCCGTATGGATGCATGTGCCTATCTGGAGGAGCCCATCGTCATGACGTTCGGAGAATTCCGATTTGGCGTCAACAAGGAAGGATCCTACCGTCTCGAAGTTCCGATCTCGTCGGAATTTTCAGCGGTCGACTCCAACTTTTCGTCGACTGACGAGGAGTTTTCGTCGACATACTTCGTCGACAACAAGGCAAGCGGAAAGCTCGCCAAGATCTTCAGCAACACATCCTTCGAGTCATCTGCGGACTCCTTTATAAGCAGCGACTCCGACAGCGTCGACAGCTTCAACTTCATCGACAAGTCTGCTGCCATCGGAAAGGTCTTCACCACTCTATATGATGGTGTCACCAATCCCGACAAAAATCAATGCACAAAATATCATCAGATCTATGTGGTAGAAGGGGCAGGCACATCAGACCCGCAAACATCAGAGGCTTTCGACGAATTGGGAAATCCATACGTCGATCCCGCTGATCTCAGACATGGTCTAGGCACCAAATATCCTGGATCCACAACTCGCGCAAGAGTACAGCTCCCGCAAAGCGCGTGGGATAGGGCCGCGAAAGCCATGGATGGTTCAGAACCTATGACCACCACCGCTACTGCACAAGAACTTCAAGCATATCAATATAGACTTGCTCGAGTAAGCAGAGAGTTGGAAAAACAGACAGCATCCCTGAATAGGAGAAAAGAAGCAGCTTCTGCATCAAGCAGACGCCGAGCAGATTTAAGTCGACAATCTAGAACTTCGGGAGATAGTCACAGAGAAGCTCGGAGGAGAGCAATGTCTCGGCTGCAAAACATACCCGAAGCAGAGAGAGGAAACATAATCCAAAATCTCGACATGTCCTTTATGTCGATTGATGAAAGAGGAAATATCATCCCAAAAACGCCAGAGGCAGGTTACATGGCAACACAAGCTTACATCTTGGCATCCAGACCACCTGCTGGAGACCCGAGAGAACCATTGTTCAATATGGCGATGGCTGGAGTAGGAGTTATGGGAACAGCGTTTGCAACAACGCCTCCCGAAGAAAATCCTAGGCAAAATAGTCCACGACCCGCTGCAGCAGTTCAAGACCCACCAAGAGCAAGTGGAGCAAGAGACACAGCAGTCCAAGTAAGGGTGGACAGAGCGCGACAAGAAAGGAGGGACCGTCAGTACTCGCCAGAGCTTGCCGACGAAGATATGTGTGGGCTCCCGTGCTTTACGAGAAGAGTGCGAAAAACTCGAGTCCCAAAAGGGTTCAAGTTACCCGAGAATTTCAAGAAGTTCGACGGCCTGCAAGATCCCGAGGATTGGCTCGTGGATTATCTCGAGATGGTGAAACTGGTAGGAGGAACCAGAGCAACAGCTATGCAAAGTATCCAAGTTCACCTGAGTGGTGCCGCAAGATCTTGGATAAAGAAACTCCCCTTGAACTCCATCGACAGCTGGGAAACCTTTGAGGACATCTTCGTGAAGAACTTCCGATCCACCTGCAAAAAACCCGCGTCGTTGGAAGAATTACGAGCGTGTCGACAAAAACATGACGAGTCGATGAGAAAATATATACAGCGGTGGAACATTATCAAAAACTCGGCAGAAGACATATCTGACGAGAGGGCAATAGATGCGTTCGTGGCAGGAATCCGACGAGCAGACTTCGTCGAGGACTTGGGGAGAACTAATCCCAAGACAATCTCAGCGTTGATGGAAATCGCTAACAAGTGGGCAGATGGAGAAGACGCAATATACAACAAACGACACAGGTCGCCAGAAGAGGATCGTAGTCGAAACTATCAAAATAGAAGGCGATTTTCTCGCCAGTTCTACAACAACGATGCTCCCGGCCACATATCGGCTGGTTTTCGAGGAAATCCTGGTGGAAATAGTCGAGATGATTATCAAAGGAGCAATGAGCAACAAGGCGACAATAGAGGTGATTTTCGCGGCAACAGACAAAATAGTGGACCAAGGATTCAAAGACCTTACGTGTCTCCCGAGGAGATGATGAACGGTCCGTGTCAAATGCACTTTTACCTCGACAACAATGGAAAGAGGCAGTCAGGACATCTACAAAAAGACTGCCGCAATTTTCAAGCAATGCTGCGAGCCGCAGGAATCGCAAACGCTCAAGCAAGTAACAGAAATCCTCGGGAGCCAAGGAGCGAGATTCACCTCCCACCTCCTCCCGCAATTACCGAAGAAAATCGACACCAGCTTAGAATTGCGGCAGCACCACATCCACCTCCATATGTTGACCCCAACTCTAACGGTGTGGTCTCGATGATTCAGAAAGCTAGGCCGTCCAACAGGGCGCAGAAGGTAATATCCCGACAAGTGTTCATGGCAGAAAAGATGCCTCCACCAACAGTCGAGTACTTAAATTGGTCGGGGCAAGATATCGGCTTCACGATCGCAGATCATCCGCAGCAAGTTCCTCGACCAGGGCAATCGGCACTCATCTTACCCGCAGTAATCGCTGGTTTTGATGTGTCGAGAGTTTTCATAGACGGCGGCAGCAGCTTAAACCTCATGTACGCAGATACATTGAGGAAGATGAACATATCCCTAGCAAATCTGAAGCCAACTGACACACGCTTCCACGGGATTACACCAGAGAAGCCAAGTTACCCATTGGGCAAGATCAACCTCGACGTTCAGTTTGGAACCCGAGAAAACTACAGGATAGAAAATTTAGAGTTTGAAGTGGTGGATTTCCCGTCGCAATATCACGCTTTGTTGGGACGACCAGCGTACGCCAGGTTCATGGCAGTGCCGCATTATACATATCTGTTGTGGAGGTTGCCTGGGCCTAAGGGACCTATCACAATCAAAGGAAGCTTTGCACTGTCCGATAAATGCGACAAGGATTTTCATCGACTGTCAGAAACTTTCGGGATGCAAGCAGAATATGCGGCACCTAGGTTCACTGATTATGATGTGCTGCCGAGGTAGGAAGACCTTCTAAGGAGCCAACTTTCAATATAAATAAAGATTCAAAAGAGGTACAGATCCACCCGACAGATCCAAAGAAAACGACGTCCATTGCTGCAAACATGGATGTCGCATAGGAAAGCGCGCTCGTCGAGTTCCTCCGTGAGCACTGGAAAATCTTCGCATGGTGTCCAGCCGACATGCCAGGAGTACCCAGGGAACTTGCCGAGCACCACCTCAATTTGGATCCTCTCGCACGACCAGTAAAGCAACCTTTGCGGCGTTTTTCGGAACCTAGCCGCAAAGCCATGTTATCAGAAATAGATCGACTCAAAGATGCCGGGTTCATCAGAGAAATATCTACAGAAGCCACATGGGTAGCTAACCCAGTGATGGTGCCGAAGAAACACACAATAGTCCTTCGCATGTGCGTCGACTTTACGTGTCTCAATAAACATTGTCCCAAGGATCACTTTCCCCTCCCAAGGATCGATCAAATCATCGACTCCACGGCAGGATGCGAACGTCTTTCCTTCCTGGACGCATATTCTGGTTATAACCAGATCAGATTAAAAGAAGAAGATGAAGCCAAGACAGCGTTCATCACACCTTATGGCGTGTTTTGCTACAAAACAATGCCCTTTGGTCTGAAAAACGCGGGAGCAACATATCAGCGGATGATGCAGAAATGCCTAGCAACACAGATTGGGAAAAATGTACAAGTCTACATCGACGATGTCGTAATAACATCAAAGAAAGGGTCAACGTTGATCGAAGATCTGAAGGAAACCTTCGACAACCTCGATAAGTTCTGCCTCAAGCTGAACCCGACAAAATGCTCCTTTGGAGTTCCCGCAGGAGAACTTCTCGGATTCTTAGTATCAGCAAGGGGGATCGAAGCTAATCCCGAAAAAATACAGGCCATCGTTACTATGAGAAAGCCAACAAAGCTGAAAGAAATACAACAGCTAACGGGGCGAGTCGCAGCTTTAAGCAGATTCGTCGCCAGGTTAGGAGAAAAGGCGCTGCCGTTCTATGCGTTGATCAAGCAAGGGGAAAAATTCCAATGGAACGAGGAAGCAGACAGAGCTTTCAAGAATCTCAATTTCGACACCACCGATATTGGTGGCGCCAAAAGAGAAAGAACCTCTCCTATTGTACATTGCAGCCACACCTCAGGTGGTCAGCACGGCCCTAGTAGTCGAGAGAGAAGAAGAAGGCAAGCTTCATGGAGTTCAACGGCCAGTATATTTCATCAGCGAAGTACTGTCGCCGTCAAAACAGCGGTACCCGCAATATCAAAAGCTAGCATATGGAGTATTCACGACAGCAAGAAAATTGCGGCACTATTTTTCGGCTCACCCGATAATAGTGGTCAATGAAGCTCCCTTATCAAATATACTGAACAATCCAGAAGCTACGGGTCGTGTCTCCCTTTGGGGAATAGAACTTTCCCCTCGGGACATCACGTATGAAAAAAGAAAAGCAATAAAGTCACAGGTCTTACCAGATTTCATTGCAGAGTGGATGGAGCTACAAAACACGGGACCCCCAGATTTATCGAGGACTTGGACCATGAACTTCGACGGGTCCAAGAGATTGGAAGGTGCTGGAGCAGGCGTGATATTAGTTTCACCTGAAGGCGACAAGTTGAAGTATGTTCTGCGGATGACGTTCCCAAACGCATCTAACAATGAAGCAGAATATGAAGCTCTCATACACGGGATGAAGATGGCGAAAGCTTGCGGTGCAACCCGATTGAAAATTTTCGGCGACTCACAGTTGGTAGCACAGCAAGTAATGAACCAATGCGACGCAGTCAACGAGAGTATGATAGCATACAAGGAGGTGTACAATGAGCTGGAGAAGCTATTTGATGGTTGTGAGGTAAACCACATCAGCAGGATGAGCAACGATGAAGCCGACGTTCTCGCAAACATCGGGTCACAATGCCTCGCAATCCCTCCAGGTGTGTTTTGGGAAGAGATAAGCGAAAGATCAACAAAGCCAGCAAAAACAAAAAAGGAGAAGAAAGAGAAAACCTCGACTGTCACCAAGGACACAGAAGAAGAAGAAGAAGAGCAAGAACTAGTCATGATGGTACAAGTTCCATGGATGCAGGCCTACATATCATACATCCTAAGGAAAGTCATACCCGACGATCCAGTCGAAGCAAGGCGAATAATTAGGCGATCAAAAGCTTTCACTGTGGTAAAAGGGGAACTGTACAAACGCAGTATTTCGGGTGTGCTACAACGGTGTGTTACACCCGAAGAAGGAAGGATCATCCTAAAGGACGTGCATGAAGGGATATGCGGACACCATGCGAGCAGCAGAGCCATCGCGGCAAAGGTTTTCAGAGCAGGATTCTATTGGCTCACAGCAATCGAAGATGCAAAGGAAATAGTGCGCACTTGCGACGCGTGTCAAAGATTTGCGGCAAGACCTCACTCTCCTGCCGCAGAACTTATGCCAATCCCACTATCTTGGCCCTTTGCTCAATGGGGTCTCGACATGGTGGGAAAACTACACAAAGCTTCGCCAGGAGGTTATGAGTATATGCTTGTTGCTGTCGACAAGTTTACAAAATGGATTGAAGCAAAGCCGATAAATTCACCGGACGGCGCGTCAGCGATTAAGTTCGTGAAAAGCATCGTCTTCAGATTTGGAGTTCCTCACAGTATTGTGACAGACAACGGCAGCAATTTCACGTCCAAGGAGTTCAAAGCATACTGCGCAGAAGTGGGCATTAAATTGAGTTTTGCGTCTGTCGCGCATCCTCAGACCAATGGACAAGTCGAGAAGGCCAATGGCATCATCTGCAATGGCATCAAGAAACGCCTGCTAGGCCCATTGGAAAAAGCACGGCATACTTGGCCGGAGGAGTTACAAAGTGTGTTGTGGAGTATCCGAACAACACCAAATACGGCGACACAGGAAACACCGTTCTTTCTGGTTCATGGCGCCGAAGCAGTCCTGCCGATAGAAATAGAGCACGATTCTCCAAGAGTCACAGAATATGACGAAGAAACATCGAGAAAAGCTTTGGAGGATGATGTCGATGCACTCGATGAAGCTCGAGACGAAGTCCTGTCAAGAGTCGCCAAATATCAGCAGGACCTGAAAAACTATCACAGTCGACGATTGCGGCCAAGGTCTTTTCAAGTTGGTGACTTAGTTCTGCGGCTCAACCAAAAAAGTCACGAAAAACTCGAATCACCATGGCTTGGACCCTACATCGTCACAGAAGTAATCGAAGGAGGAGCATACAGAATCAAAGACAAGAAGACAGGGATTGACGAGCCAAATCCCTGGAATGTGGCACAGCTCAGGCGTTTCTACGCCTAGGTGTCGAAAATATAGTCCTCCTTTGTAAAGCTTCAATGTACTGAAACGCCCACGAGTTTTCAGACGCACTCTTTTCCTTTTTCGGGGCACCGAGTGGGGCCGGGAAAGGTTTTTAATGAGGCGGGCTCGTGGTGCTGCAATATAATAAAGATAGTGGAATTATATATCTTCTTCTCGACAAGATCAGGGGTTTTCCCCTACATGATACAATATATATATAAACACAGTATCGACAAATACAAAAGAAGCATCCGGCCTTGGTAAAAATACCTCGCCAAAACAAAAAGAGATATCAACAAAATAGCGATTAGCAAAAAAGCTCGGGGGCTTAGACCCGTACAAAATAGTACACAATGTATATTATCTTGCCTTGGGACAACCTCGCATTATAATATACAAGATATTGCAATCAAAATACCCGGGGGCTTGGCGATAAAAATAAAACACAATGACTTTACAATATAGCTCGTTTATACAGGATACAAATTTCGGAATAAGTTTCGTCTTCAAGAATTTCCCAATATATTATCTATGGTCAAACGCTCATTATTTACAGCGCGGGTACTATGCTCAGCGTAGCTACCCTTCACGAAGAATTCGGAATCCATCCGAAGAAGCTCATCCATCATATCTTCAGCAACAGGAGTAACAATGTCATCATACTTGCCGAAGTTTCTCTTCCTCTTCGACATCTTCTCCAGGCACTTTGGGACAATTTGCCCTACATCTAACTTCGGGTAGCAAATCTTTATCATGATCATCGCAAACCTTGCACCAGCAGCTAGTTGGGCTCGCACAAAGCCGTGGATGCGAGGAGCATCTCGAAATTTGTCCATCAATGCAGGAAGGGTTTCTGGCATCTTATTGCGAGGAAACATGGTACCATATACCAGAGACAAAGTCCTTGTACAAAAGTCAAGATATTCGCGAACCTGAAGTGCACGATCTTGAAATCTCACGATTTGGCGGGTCCGTTCAGGTGTACCCCAAAAAGTCGATCCGTGTTCATGTGCAAGCCGAAGGAGAACATTGGAACGAGCCTCGACACGTTCATCTTCAGTTATAGGATCCAAAAAAGCACCTATGGTTTCATAAAACAATTCAGTGGGCAATGAGGAGGCAAGCAGCAAAGGAAACGAAGAAGCGAGATAAAGACAATGAAACTTACCCGCCATATCCAAGCTAGCATCTGTTAGCAGCTGCAGCATAGAATTCTCTCGAGATGCAGCCGCGTCAGCTTCAGCAACAGCAGCGTCCTTTTCAGCTATGGCATCCTGAACTTGTTGAAGCGCAACTTTCTCCCTTTGAGAAGATTCTCGAGATTGTTCCATCAGCATAAGCGATTGTTTCTTCAAGGACTGAAGTTGTTGTCGAAGTTCTTGCAAGTCTTCCGACAAAGGTATGCTGGAAGACCCTTCAAGGGAATTGTCGTTGTTTCTTACTTTCTTCGACAAAGAAGACGCGGGAGCAGCATCGGGAGGAGAAGAATTTGTTGAGTAATTATCAAAAATCAACTGGAAAAAGAAAATCTCCGAATCAAAGATAGCACCAAAAGAAATTTCATTGATTGCAGAATATTTACATAGCCATTACAAAAGAAGTTCTCCTAAGGGACTGGTAGAGAATTTGTCGCCAAGACCAGAATGGCGACAACAACAAAAGAAGTACAGAAAGCAAAAACTAGACCTCCGGCCTTGAAGAGCTGGGAGTCGAAGATGGCTTAATCCCAAGATAAGCGAGGATCCTCTTCGTGTTGAGCTTTGCCGCCTTGATCAAGGATCGCCATTTTGCGTGCTCTATTTGCTCCGTGTCGCCAACTTTAGCCCAGTCAACAGTCTGTTGACTGTCAGCAACTAGGGCAACAGTGCTTTCCACGGCGACCTTCATGTTCTCATGGCGCATCTTCAGCCCAAGATCTTCGGGAGGATTAAAACACTTGGCAAGGCCAAGGAAAGTTGCGGGCTCCTCTTTCTTCGGGAAGAAGTAGGGGAAAAGCTTCGACAACCCCGCCCTGGCTTCATCCATGCCTTCACGTGCTTCCGTCCCATGAAACTCAAGGAACGACATGGCGTCAAGAAGAACATCGTTGTCGGGATCCTCAAGTTCAAATTCTTGCGAGGTCCTATCTGACAACATAAAAATAGAAATTTTTGTCAACAAATAAGTGCGAAAAAGGAAAAACAAAAGAGTATGCAAATGGTGCAAATGCTTACCGACAAAGCGACGACTTTGTGTCTTCATGCGTTTGATGATCGCCGCTTCGCGAGCAGACTGAGCAGTTATATGATCACTCAGTGAAGTTTCGGCATCGTGAAGTCTCTTCCGGAGATCTTCGACACCAGCAGCATCAGCCTTGGCCTTGTCAGCCTCTGCTCGAGCACCAACAGCATTTGACTCAGCCTCTTTGCGAGCCTTTTCACTTTGCTCTAATTGCTGAGCAAGTGTGTTGGCACGTTCATTGGCTTCCGCCAGTTTTTCTACCAAGGAAGATAAATATAGTTAAAACTCTCGACAACAAAGGAGCAAAAGAAAAAAAAACAGGAGTAAAGCATTACCTTCAGCTTTACTAGCATATTCACGGTACCCGACAAATTGGGTACCGATGCGAAGAAGATCCTTTATCAAAGGCTGTTCAAAAAAGGGGGGATAGAAGGAAATGGCGGTATGAGAAAAATATAATGGTACATAGAAATCAACAAAAGCAAATATAAACAATGACAAGGAAGTTAAGAACTTACATCCTCCAAAAGAGGGTTAGAGGAGCTACTCAATTGGAGAGTAGGCTCCGAGATGATCGCCGTCCTCGCCCTTTTCGACAAAGGGGCTCGGGGGCTTGGAGGAGGAGTAGCAGTGTCGACGTTCTGTCGAGGAGGCGAAGTTTCCTCTCCAACTGCCGTTTCCGAGGCAACTAATGTATGTGACGTGCTCGTGCGAGCAGCCACAACAGCAGTTGGTACTTCTTCTTCATCATCACTACGAGCAAGTGCCGACAATATAAAAAGCAAAATAGACAAGAATCTTCGAGTACAAGTAAGCAAGAAAAAGGATACTTACGAACTGATGAGAGACTCGAGGTATGGATCATAGCCGGCCTTCTGGTGCGAAGGAACAGCTTCGTCAACTTTGGAGGTGCCGGAATCTTCGACATCATCCCTTTTCCTTTTGTTCCTTGGAGAAACAGCGGGAGGAAGAGATTGTGCCGACGCAGTGGCTTCAGAGACATCCTCTTTTTCGTCGGATCCCGCAGATTTTCGAGATTCTGCGGGTTCATTTGTGAAGGAGGGGGCATCTGGGTTATCATCAGAGACAACAGCCCTTTCTTCGACTTCCCCACCTTCAGGAAGAGGAGGAAGTGAAACAAGATTTGGATGATCCTGTATAAAAAGAGGGAAAGTTTGTCAGAAGTGAATAACAACACAAAAAACAAGGCGATAGACAAATTACACGACAATATTTACCTTGGGAAGCGCATGGGCGGCGCTGTATGGCTTTACGCGGCAAGTGGATGGGATGGAGTCTTTCTTCTTGAGAGAAGAAATCCTACGGATAAGTTTATCCAAATCCTTGATTTCCAAATTCGTCGACAGGCGATCTGCGTCTTCATCGCCAGTGTAATTCCAGAAAGGGTTTTTGCGAGCCTGAAGAGGCTGCACCCTAGTTCTAAGGAAGTATGCAGTAATCTGGATGCCTGATAACTCTTTTCCACGAGTATTTTGCAACTCATGAATACGAGTCATCAGGGCCTCTGTCGAAGTCCTTTCTTCCTCAGTAGCTTCTGCGTCCCAAGAACGGCGGCGAAGGATTTTCTCGGCACCGTCAAAAGGAGGAATATTATCCTCGAGGCAGCCATCGTTTTCTTCGCGAATGTACAACCACTTCTTGCGCCATCCTTGAACGGAGTCGGGGAGTTTGACGTCGAAATAGTTGACAGAGGAGCGAACGGAAATAACAACGCCGCCTATATTATAGGCGACATTGGCAGAGCCATTACGGCGACAAAAGAAAATGCGCTTCCATAATGCCCAGTTAGGCTGGACACCAAGGAAGGCCTCGCAAAGAGTGATAAAGATAGAAATATGAAGGATAGAGTTGGGTGTGAGGTGGTGAAGTTGGAGACCATAAACATAAAGAAGTCCCCGAAGAAAAGGGTGAATGGGGGTGGAAAGACCACGGATAAGATGATCAACGAAACTTACCCGATACCCCATTGGAGGGGATGGGTAGCTCTCTTCACTGGGAAAGCACACAGCTTTGGGCTTCTTGGTAATCCCCAGTTTCTTCATCAGGTTGAGGTCTTGGTTGGTGATCTTGGACCTCTCCCACTCCGCCGCTCCCAGATCCGCGGCGGCCATCGAGGAGTCAGGTGTGCTGTGCCTGGTTAGACGACGCGGTGGCATCAACAATGGCAATGAAGAACAGCTGCGAAGAGAAAAGCTTTGGGAGCAGTGGAGCGCAAGGGGAGATTTCGCAGAGGAGAGCAGAGAACGGCGCGAGCGGAAGTGCTCAAGGAAGAAGAAGGGGATCTTATATAGAGGTGCGGTGAACCGACGGAACCGTTGGATGAAGAAAGAATGCAGGAGATGATTACCACGTGGCAACAAGGGCAAATTAGTATTTCAACATTGACGAGGTTACAGAACGTGCGCCAGGAAAAGCGGAGGACGTGTGTCCCCCACTTGCACGACGTGTCAACGTGGTGAGAAAAATGGACCCACGAAGCAGAAAAATTTCGACTATTCATAGAGGTGAAGAGATTTTGACAAGGGAAAGTTTGTCGACAAGAAAAATAAAAAAAGAGAGAATGGCGACAGGACAAATCATTTGAATACTTCTGGAGCCTTTGATCAAACACAAGTTTTTGCCCAAATGCTCGGGGGCTACTTTGGAAAAATAGAAAATTTCGAGTATGACAATATAGAAATGGCGAGAGCCTATGACCAAATCCAAGAATTTGTTCATAGCCTCGGGGGCTACTCCCATCGGGAGCGCTGGTCGCGCACCCGATAAATATAAAAATATCGAGAAGGATCATAAATATAGCGGCAAAGGATGCTAATCTGTGGAGCCTACACCCAAGCACAAGTTCTTGGCTGTAGCCTCGGGGGCTACTCCCATCGGGAACGCTGTTCGCGTGCCCGATGAATTTGATCAGAAATAGAGAAAAAGAAGTGAGTATATTTCGAGTTACACAAATAACTCTACATATACTCCCATCGGGAAGACAAAATAAAGTCATCAAATATGACTCAATAAAATGTGCTATTCCAAAGGCGAAAAGCACTCGACAATATATTCTCAGAACGCCAAAGTTGCGATCAATTTCTGAATGCCGCAAATTTGTGAAGGTAAGACCCCAGATCCGTTCTGCTGGGCGTGGCATCGCCAAAGACTGCGCTCTGCTACTTTTATCCGTATCAACAGATACGAAGAAAATCCTAACGGACGCGTTAGGTACCCGATAAATTTGACTGGGACTCGACAATGGTAAGACCTTAAGCGGCACATGTCGAAGTTTACACCAGTATCCCGAGATCATGTCCGGGGACGTGATCTTGAAGTAGGTTTTTGCGGATTGCCACTAGAGCAGTTAACTAGTACCTGATCCGTCAGATGAACTAGCCCCAACTACCATTATCCCTGTACAATATAGAATTTTATGTGAAGGAGTATGGATAAAAGCTCTCGAACAAAAATAAACGGGAGAGATTTTCCCTGACTCTACGATTCAAGCAAAATCTCGGGGGCTACTGACATAGGCATCCCAAATGGGCCTGCCATAGATAGTACCCGGGATTTACTGAAGGCCCACTATCCGAAGAATAAGAAGATTCGGGAGCCCAAGATGTATTAAGGAAAGATAGAGTTGTAATAGGAAGTATTATTTGTAATCTGGCGGGACGAGTTAGAAACCGTCCCGGACTCTGTAACTTGTACAATACGAAACCCTCGGCTCCACCTCCTATATAAGGGGGAGTCGAGGAACAAAGAAAGGATCGAATCTACTGTCAACATAACCCTAGTTTTCATAATCGCCGAGTACTTTTCGCCTAAACCTTCGAGATCTACTTGCCCTCTACTTCTAGCAAAACCCTAGTCTACAATCTGTAGGCATTGACAAGTTAATCCTTTGTAGCATTCCTGATATTATATGTAGATGACATATTATTGATTGGGAATGATATAGAACTATTAAGCAGTGTAAAAGGTTATTTGAATAATAGTTTTTCAATGAAAGACCTTGGTGAAGCATCGTATATATTAGGCATCAAGATTTATAGAGATAGATCAAGACGTCTAATAGGGCTATCACAGAGTACATACCTGGACAAGATTCTAAAGAAGTTTAGAATGGACGAAAGTAAGAAAGGATTTTTACCCATGTTACCAGGCAAGGTCTTGAGTAAGACTCAAGGTCCGGCTACGGCAGAAGAAAGAGAAAGGATGAGTCAGATCCCCTATGCCTCGGCAGTAGGCTCTATCATGTATGCCATGCTATGTACTAGATCGGATATAGCACATGTTGTTAGTTTGACTAGCAGATATCAAAGTGATCCAGGAATGGAACACTGGACAGCGGTCAAGAATATCCTGAAGTACTTGAAAAGAACTAAGGATATGTTTCTTTGTTATGGAGGTGACCAAGAGCTCGTTGTAACAAGTTACACCGATGCAAGTTGGAACACTGATCCTGATGACTCTAAGTCACAGTCTGGGTACGTGTTTATATTGAATGGTGCTGCAGTAAGCTGGGCAAGCTCGAAGCAGTGCACGGTGGCGAAGTCTTCAACAGAATCGGAGTACATAGCGGCTTCAGAGGCTTCATCAGAAGCGGTATGGATGAAGAGGTTCATTGTAGAGCTCGGTGTGGTTCCTAGTGCATTGGACCCACTAGTCATATATTGTGACAACATGGGTGCCATCGCCAATGCACATGAACCAAGGTCACACAAGAGGCTGAAGCATATCAAGCTGCGTTATCATTCGATTCGCGAGTACATCGAAGATGGAGAAGTAAAGATTTGCAAAGTACACACTGATCTGAATGTAGCAGATCCGTTGACTAAAGCTCTCCCTAGGGCAAAGCATGACCAACACTAGAATGCCATGGGTGTTAGGTACCTTACAATGTAATCTAGATTATTGACTCTAGTGCAAGTGGGAGACTGTTGGAGATATGCCCAAGAGGCAATAATAAAAGTGGTTATTATATATCTTTATGTTTATGATAAATGTTTATATACCATGCTATAATTGTATTAACCGAAACATTGATACATGTGTGATATGTAAACAACAAAGAGTCCCTAGTAAGCCTCTTAACTAGCTTGTTGATTAATAGATGATTAGTTTCATAATCATGAACATTGGATGTTATTAATAACAAGATTATATCATTATATGAATGATGTAATGGACACACCCAATTAAGCGTAGCATAAGATCACGTCATTAAGTTATTTGCTATAAGCTTTCGTTACATAGTTACCTAGTCCTTATGACCATGAGATCATGTAAATCACTTATACCGGAAAGGTACTTTGATTACATCAAACGCCACTGCGTAAATGGGTGGTTATAAAGGTGGGATTAAGTATCCGGAAAGTATGAGTTGAGGCATATGGATCAACAGTGGGATTTGTCCATCCCGATGACGGATAGATATACTCTGGGCCCTCTCGGTGGAATGTCGTCTAATGTCTTGCAAGCATATGAATAAGTTCATAAGAGACCACATACCACGGTACGAGTAAAGAGTACTTGTCATGAGACGAGGTTGAACAAGGTATAGTGTGATACCGATGATCAAACCTCGGACAAGTAAAATATCGCGTGACAAAGGGAATTGGTATCGTATGTGAATGGTTCATTCGATCACTAAAGTCATCGTTGAATATGTGGGAGCCATTATGGATCTCCAGATCCCGCTATTGGTTATTGGTCGGAGTGAGTACTCAACCATGTCCGCATAGTTCGCGAACCGTAGGGTGACACACTTAAAGTTGGATGTTGAAATGGTAGAACTTGAATATGGAATGGAGTTCGAATATTTGTTCGGAGTCCCGGATGAGATCCCGGACATCACGAGGAGTTCCGGAATGGTCCGGAGAATAAGATTCATATATAGGATGTCATTTTATGTGAATTAAAATGATTCGGAAGGTTCTATGGAAGGTTCTAGAAGGTTCTAGAAAAGTCCGGAAGAAACCACCAAGGAAGGTGGAGTCCACATGGGACTCCACCTCCATGGCCGGCCAACCCTAGTGGGGGTGGAGTCCCAAGTGGACTCCCCCTTAGGGGGCCGGCCACCCCCCATATGGGAGGTGGAACTCCCACCTCTAGTGGGAGTCCTAGCTTGGGAAGGTTTCCCCACCATATGGAAGGTTTTTGGTTCGGGTCTTATTCGAAGACTTGGGGTTCCACCTATATAATGAGGGGCCAAGGGGAGGGGGCCGGCCACCCAAGAACCACCAAGGTGGCCGCACCCCTTAGTGGCCGGCGCCCCCTCTCCCCAAACCCTAGCCGCCCCGCTCCTCCACCACATCCCGCACGCTTAGCGAAGCTCCGCCGGATTCTCCACCACCACCGACACCACGCCGTCGTGCTGCCGGATTCAAGAGGAGCTACTACTTCTGCTGCCCGCTGGAACGGGGAGGTGGACGTCGTCTTCATCAACAACCGAACGTGTGACCGAGTACGGAGGTGCTGCCCGTTCGTGGCGCCGTGATCAAGATCTTCTACGCGCTTTTGCAAGCGGCAAGTGATCGTCTACCGCAGCAACAAGAGCCTCATCTTGTAGGCTTTGGAATCTCTTCAAGGGTGAGACTCGATAATCCCCTCGTTGCTACCGTCTTCTAGATTGCATCTTGGCTTGGATTGCGTGTTCGCGGTAGGAAAATTTTTGTTTTCTATGCTACGTTATCCTACAGTGGTATCAGAGCCGTGTCTATGCATAGATGGTTGCACGAGTACAACACAATGGTTTTGTGGGCGTTGATGCTTATGTTGTCTTTAGCTTGAGTACTTTGCATCTTTGTGGCATAGTGGGATGAAGCGGCTCGGGCTAACTTTACATGACCGCGTTCATGAGATTTGCTCCACGCTTGACATGCAACTTGTATTGCATAAGTGGCTTTGCGGGTGTCTGTCTCTCCTACTATAGTGAAGATTCAATTTACTCTTCTATTGAAAACACTAGTATCACCGTTGTGGTTCATGTTCGTAGGTAGATTAGATCTCACTCGAAAACCCTAAACCACGTAAAATATGCAAACCAAATTAGAGAACGTCTAACTTGTTTTTGCAGGGTTTGGTGATGTGATATGGCCATAATGTGATGATGACTATGTATGAGATGATCATTATTGTATTGTGGCAACCGGCAGGAGCCTTATGGTTGTCTTTAAATTTCATGTTGAGTAGTATTTCAAAGAAGTTGTAATAGTTGCTACATGGGAGAACAATCATGAAGACGGTGCCATTGACCTTGACGCTACGCCGACGATGATGGAGATCATGCCCGTTGATGATGGAGATCATGTCCGTGCTTTGGAAATGAAGATCAAAGGCGCAAAGACAAAAGGGCCATATCATATCACATATGAACTGCATGTGATGTTAATCCTTTTATGCATCTTATTTTGCTTAGATCGCGACGGTAGCATTATAAGATGATCCCTCTCACTAAAATTTCAAGATAATAAAGTGTTCATCCTTAGTAGCACCGTTGCCAAGACTTGTCGTTTCGAAGCATCTCGTGATGATCGGGTGTGATAGAATCAACAAGTGCATACAACGGGTGCAAGTCAGTTTTGCACATGCGGATACTAAGGTGGCCTTGACGAGCCTAGCATGTACAGACATGGTCTCGGAACACGTGATACCGAAAGGTAGAGCATGAATCATATGATTGATATGATGAACACTTTGAGTGTTCGCCATTGAAATTACATCTTGTCTCGTGATGATCGGGCATAGGTGTGATGGATTTGGTTCGTGTGATCACTAAGACAATGCGAGGGATATTGTTTTGAGTGGGAGTTCACCTAGTTTTTAATTTTGTTAAATTAAAATTTGAACTCAATTTGTCATAAACATTAGTCTAAACTATTGCAAATATGTTGTAGATATGGCGTCCCCAATCAATTTTAACCAGTTCCTAGAGAAAGAAAAGCTTAAGAGCAACGGTAGCAACTTCACCGACTGGTTCCGTCATGTGAGGATCTTCCTCAATGGCGGAAACCTGCAATATGTGCTTGATGCACCGCTAGGTGACCCTCCTGCAGAAACTGAAACCGATGAAGTAAAGAATGTTTACGCGACTCGGAAAACTCGGTACTCTCAAGTTCAGTGTGCCATCCTGTGCAGTCTGGAAGCCGATCTTCAAAAACGTTTTGAGCACCACGATCCACATGAGTTAGTCAATGAGTTGAAAACTATCTTTGAGACTCATGCGGCCGTGGAATGCTATGAAGCATCGAAACACTTCTTCAGCTGCATGATGGAAGAAGGCAGCTCCGTTAGTGAGCACATGCTCGCCATGACCGGGCATGCGAAGAAACTCAGTGACTTGGGAATAGTGATTCCTAACAGACTGGGGATTAATCGTGTCCTTCAATCACTGCCACCTAGTTATAAGAACTTTGTGATGAATTACAATATGCAGAACATGAACAAAGAGTTACCTGAACTCTTCACCATGCTAAAATCTGCTGAGATTGAAATTAAGAAAGAGCACCAAGTGTTGATGGTCAACAAGACCACCAGCTTCAAGAAACAGGGCAAGTCTAAAGGCAAGAACAAGAAGAGTGGCAAGAAAGCTGCCACGCCTCCTGTGAAACCTAAGGCTGGCCCTAAGCCTGATGCTGAGTGCTATTACTGCAAGGAGAAGGGACACTGGAAGTGTAATTGCTCCAAGTATTTGGCGGATCTGAAGAGCAGCCTTGTCAAGAAGAAGAAAGAAGGTATATCTGATATACATGTTATAGATGTTTATCTCACTGGTTCTCGTACTAGTACCTGGGTATTTGATACTGGTTCGGTTGCTCATATTTGTAACTCAAAACAGGAACTAAAGAATAAACGAAGACTACTAAAGGATGAAGTGACGATGCGCGTTGGAAATGGATCCAAAGTCGATGTGATCGCTGTCGGCACACTTCCTCTACATCTACCTTCGGGATTAGTTTTAAGCCTAAATAATTGCTATTTTGTACCCGCGTTGAGCATGAACATTATATCTGGATCTTGTTTAATGCAAGACGGTTATTCATTCAAGTCTGAGAATAATGGTTGTTCTATTTTTATGAATAATATCTTTTATGGTCAAGCACCTGAAAAGAATGGCTTATTTCTGTTAGATCTCGATAGTAGTGATACACATATACATAACATTGATGCTAAGCGAATTAAATTGAATGATAATTCTACTTATATGTGGCACTGTCGTCTTGGTCATATTGGAGTGAAACGCATGAAGAAACTCCATACCGATGGATTACTTGAATCACTTGACTTTGAGTCACTTGATAGATGTGAAGCATGTCTGATGGGAAAAATGACTAAGACTCCATTCTCGGGTATGATGGAGCGAGCTACTGACTTATTGGAAATCATACATACAGATGTGTGCGGACCAATGAGTGTAGCATCGCGCGGTGGTTATCGTTATGTTCTAACCTTCACAGATGATTTGAGTAGATATGGGTATATCTATTTAATGAAACATAAATCCGAAACTTTCGAGAAGTTTAAGGAATTCCAAAGTGAAGTAGAAAATCAACGTAACAAGAAGATTAAATTTCTACGATCTGATCGCGGAGGTGAATATCTGAGTTATGAGTTTGGCATGCATTTAAAGAAATGCGGAATACTTTCACAATTGACACCGCCGGGAACACCACAACGAAACGGTGTGTCCGAACGTCGTAATCGAACTCTCTTAGATATGGTTCGTTCTATGATGTCTCTTACTGATTTACCGTTATCATTTTGGAGTTATGCATTAGAGACAGCCGCATTCACTTTAAATAGAGCACCATCAAAATCCGTTGAAACGACACCGTATGAATTATGGTTTAATAAGAAACCTAAGCTGTCGTTCCTTAAAGTTTGGGGTTGCGAAGCCTATGTAAAAAAGTTACAACCGGACAAGCTAGAACCCAAAGCGGAGAAATGCGTCTTCATAGGATACCCTAAGGAAACTATAGGGTACACTTTCTATCACAGATCCGAAGGCAAGATCTTTGTTGCTAAGAACGGAACCTTTCTTGAGAAAGAATTTCTCACTAAAGAAGTGACTGGAAGAAAAGTAGAACTCGATGAGATTGAAGAATCTTTGCTCGTTGATCAGAGTAGCGCAGTACCGGAAGATGTTCCTATGCCACCTACACCGGCAACAGAGGAAGCTTATGATAATGATCATGAAACTTCAAACGAGATAGCTACTGAACCTCGCATATCGACAAGGGAACGTGCCACTCCTGATTGGTATGATCCTTGTCTAAATGTCATGATTGTGGACAACAATAATGAAGACCCTGCGACGTATGAAGAAGCGATGATGAGCCCAGATTCCAACAAATGGCAAGAAGCCATGAAATCCGAAATGGGATCCATGTATGATAACAAAGTATGGACTTTGGTAGACTTACCTGATAGCCGCAAGGCTGTCGAGAATAAATGGATCTTCAAGAGAAAAACAGATGCCGATGGTAATATTACTGTCTATAAAGCTCGACTTGTCGCAAAGGGTTTCCGACAAATTCAAGGTGTTGACTACGATGAGACTTTCTCACCTGTAGCGAAGCTAAAATCTGTGAGGATTTTGTTAGCAATAGCTGCATTTTTTGATTATGAGATTTGGCAGATGGATGTCAAAACGGCGTTCCTTAATGGAGACATTGAGGAAGAGTTGTATATGGTACAACCCAAAGGTTTTGTCGATCCTAAAAATGCTGACAAAGTATGCAAACTTCAGCGTTCAATCTATGGACTGAAGCAAGCATCAAGAAGTTGGAACCGACGCTTTGATAAGGTGATCAAAGACTTCGGGTTTATACAGTGTCATGGAGAGGCCTGTATTTACAAGAAAGTGAGTGGGAGCTCTGTAGCATTCCTGATATTATATGTAGATGACATATTATTGATTGGGAATGATATAGAACTATTAAGCAGTGTAAAAGGTTATTTGAATAATAGTTTTTCAATGAAAGACCTTGGTGAAGCATCGTATATATTAGGCATCAAGATTTATAGAGATAGATCAAGACGTCTAATAGGGCTATCACAGAGTACATACCTGGACAAGATTCTAAAGAAGTTTAGAATGGACGAAAGTAAGAAAGGATTTTTACCCATGTTACCAGGCAAGGTCTTGAGTAAGACTCAAGGTCCGGCTACGGCAGAAGAAAGAGAAAGGATGAGTCAGATCCCCTATGCCTCGGCAGTAGGCTCTATCATGTATGCCATGCTATGTACTAGATCGGATATAGCACATGTTGTTAGTTTGACTAGCAGATATCAAAGTGATCCAGGAATGGAACACTGGACAGCGGTCAAGAATATCCTGAAGTACTTGAAAAGAACTAAGGATATGTTTCTTTGTTATGGAGGTGACCAAGAGCTCGTTGTAACAAGTTACACCGATGCAAGTTGGAACACTGATCCCGATGACTCTAAGTCACAGGGTACGTGTTTATATTGAATGGTGATGCAGTAAGCTGGGCAAGCTCGAAGCAGTGCACGGTGGCGAAGTCTTCAACAGAATCGGAGTACATAGCGGCTTCGAGGCTTCATCGAAGCGGTATGGATGAAGAGGTTCATTGTAGAGCTCGGTGTGGTTCCTAGTGCATTGGACCCACTAGTCATATATTGTGACAACATGGGTGCCATCGCCAATGCACATGAACCAAGGTCACACAAGAGGCTGAAGCATATCAAGCTGCGTTATCATTCGATTCGCGAGTACATCGAAGATGGAGAAGTAAAGATTTGCAAAGTACACACTGATCTGAATGTAGCAGATCCGTTGACTAAAGCTCTCCCTAGGGCAAAGCATGACCAACACCAGAATGCCATGGGTGTTAGGTACCTTACAATGTAATCTAGATTATTGACTCTAGTGCAAGTGGGAGACTGTTGGAGATATGCCCAAGAGGCAATAATAAAAGTGGTTATTATATATCTTTATGTTTATGATAAATGTTTATATACCATGCTATAATTGTATTAACCGAAACATTGATACATGTGTGATATGTAAACAACAAAGAGTCCCTAGTAAGCCTCTTAACTAGCTTGTTGATTAATAGATGATTAGTTTCATAATCATGAACATTGGATGTTATTAATAACAAGATTATATCATTATATGAATGATGTAATGGACACACCCAATTAAGCGTAGCATAAGATCACGTCATTAAGTTATTTGCTATAAGCTTCCGTTACATAGTTACCTAGTCCTTATGACCATGAGATCATGTAAATCACTTATACCGGAAAGGTACTTTGATTACATCAAACGCCACTGCGTAAATGGGTGGTTATAAAGGTGGGATTAAGTATCCGGAAAGTATGAGTTGAGGCATATGGATCAACAATGGGATTTGTCCATCCCGATGACGGATAGATATACTCTGGGCCCTCTCGGTGGAATGTCGTCTAATGTCTTGCAAGCATATGAATAAGTTCATAAGAGACCACATACCACGGTACGAGTAAAGAGTACTTGTCAGGAGACGAGGTTGAACAAGGTATAGTGTGATACCGATGATCAAACCTCGGACAAGTAAAATATCGCGTGACAAAGGGAATTGGTATCGTATGTGAATGGTTCATTCGATCACTAAAGTCATCGTTGAATATGTGGGAGCCATTATGGATCTCCAGATCCCGCTATTGGTTATTGGTCGGAGTGAGTACTCAACCATGTCCGCATAGTTCGCGAACCGTAGGGTGACACACTTAAAGTTGGATGTTGAAATGGTAGAACTTGAATATGGAATGGAGTTCGAATATTTGTTCGGAGTCCCGGATAAGATCCCGGACATCACGAGGAGTTCCGGAATGGTCCGGAGAATAAGATTCATATATAGGATGTCATTTTATGTGAATTAAAATGATTCGGAAGGTTCTATGGAAGGTTCTAGAAGGTTCTAGAAAAGTCCGGAAGAAACCACCAAGGAAGGTGGAGTCCACATGGGACTCCACCTCCATGGCCGGCCAACCCTAGTGGGGGTGGAGTCCCAAGTGGACTCCCCCTTAGGGGGCCGGCCACCCCCCCATATGGGAGGTGGAACTCCCACCTCTAGTGGGAGTCCTAGCTTGGGAAGGTTTCCCACCATATGGAAGGTTTTTGGTTCGGGTCTTATTCGAAGACTTGGGGACCAACTCTTGGGGGGCCACCACCCAAGAACCACCAAGGTGGCCGCACCCTTAGTGGCCGGCGCCCCCTCTCCCCAAACCCTAGCCGCCCCGCTCCTCCACCACATCCCGCACGCTTAGCGAAGCTCCGCCGGATTTCTCCACCACCACCGACACCACGCCGTCGTGCTGCCGGATTCAAGAGGAGCTACTACTTCCGCTGCCCGCTGGAACGGGGAGGTGGACGTCGTCTTCATCAACAACCGAACGTGTGACCGAGTACGGAGGTGCTGCCCGTTCGTGGCGCCGTGATCAAGATCTTCTACGCGCTTTTGCAAGCGGCAAGTGATCGTCTACCGCAGCAACAAGAGCCTCATCTTGTAGGCTTTGGAATCTCTTCAAGGGTGAGACTCGATAATCCCCTCGTTGCTACCGTCTTCTAGATTGCATCTTGGCTTGGATTGCGTGTTCGCGGTAGGAAATTTTTTACTTTTATGGTGTCGCCAAGGCTTGACCTTGCGGTAATGAAAATGCATCATTTTGTTACCAATGATTCGACTTTCGGAAACTTGATGTATAGATTGTTCTTCGCTGAGCTTGAGGAAAGGCACTTGCCTTTGCCTCGACAAAGTTTGTTCAGTGTTGTCAACAGGCCTCTCTTTGTTACATTGGAGAGAGTGGAGGATGAGCTCAGAGTACTTGGTTTCCATGAGCAGCACGACCCGGAACCCCAGGAGTATCAGGAGGCACCCCCTGTCGACTACACGGTGTATTATCCTGGTGCATCCTCGAGCTCTCATCCGGAAGATGGTGCTACCTCTAAGTATATCCCAACATCTACTACATTATGGGACCCTTGGTACTGAGCCTCACTTAGGCCAAAATCCTAAGCTTGGGGGGAGGTACGCTGGCATCACTCATTCACTGCATATTACAATTGTCGGTCATTTGTATATACTTGTTTCGCTTCTTTTGGTTGTTTCTCTTTCGGTTATTTTTATTTCGGTAGGTTCTTATTTTAGTTTTTGAAGGTTCTTACTACTGTAGCAACCTATACTTTCACTTTTTTTTATTTCATTCGTGTGCCAATGGTTGCATCTAATATGAGGAAGATGATATTTGTGGAAGTGCTGTCTAAAAACCAGATTCTGGACTGATACTGGAAAAATTCCTAAAAATAGCCAGAACGTTATTTTGAGCTGCCAAGTTTTGTGCATGCTCCCCAGGTTATTATCTAACTTTCATTAGTTGAGCAATTTTCGAGTTGAGCAGCATAAGATTTTCGAAAAAATTCATTACTGTACCGCTATCAAGTTTTGGCAGATTTCTGCCACTTTACTTTTGTGTGACCCTTTTAGTTTTATTTCTCTTGTTTTTGCTGTTTCTTTTCTAAAACACAAAAAGACCAAAAATATTTCTGATATTTCTCTTTATCATTTGTTTATTTGGTTTCTTGTTCCTATTTTGCTTTATTTACTATCGTTGGTTTGCTATGAGAAAATCCAAAAAGATTTTACTTTCGTTCGGTGACTCTAATATCGAAAATCCAAAAATATTTGTTGTTCTTCTTTGGTTTTGTATAGTTTGATGCAGGGTTCAGTGGTCTCTCAAGGCTATATTGGAGCATGGTTTTCATTTTATATCATTCGAGCCACACAAGTATAGCAATAATGACGATCTACGACAATCTGCTTGTGGTGAGAGGCTGGTATGAACTCTATTTGTTTTCATTTTTGTACATATACTCATCTATGTGAAGGTACTTAGTTTATTCATGTGGGGTGTATGTTACTCAATTATATTCAGTAGTACCGCTCTCTCACGACTGGTTTCAATTTACATTTGGTGGGTAACATTTTACATTCGCGTTTGCTTGCATTGCTCTTTTCATATAGCGGTATTGACATTGTGGTATCCTCCTCTGACTGTTTCATTTGAATCGACTTGGCACGTGCTCACGCATGCATATGACTGAACAATAGTCAATTAAGCCTTGATGATTTATTTTGCCTCGGAGTTCTTGCATTGCTTTTATGCCGTTTTTAATCGCGTTTTGTCGCAAGCATGATTATGACCGCCAATGCATTTTTGATTGTCGCTTCCCAGTCTTTTGCTAGCCTTCACCTGTACTGAGCGGAGTTACTGCTCGTGCATCCAACTACTGAACCAAAGCATGCCAAATGAGTCCACCATATCTACCTACACGTGGTATTTCATCGCCACTCCAAGCAAATTTGCATGTGCTACCTTTAAAACCTTCAAACAAATCCTCGTTTTGTGACACTGTTTTTAGCTCATGAGGATGTGAGAGTTATTATTGTCGTCTTCCATGCTTTACTAAGTACCGCAAGACTCGTGAGCTTCATCTCGCTTGTCAATAAAAAATGATAGATATAAAAAGAAGAAGAGCTGGTTTGACCACAACTTCCAAAAGGGGAAGAAAATAGGAAATTATAAGAAAGTGGCACTCCTCCATGGTTTGTGATTGTTGGTCGGCACCCGAGGATTCGGCTAGCCATGGTATGTGTAAGCAATGGATGGGAGGAGTGTCACAGTTTTATAAATAGCATAGATGAAAAGAGGCTTCGCCCAAATATTTCGGAACCGCTCTCAAACTTGTTTAGTATGGAAGATGACAAAAACCCTTTTACCGATTCGTTGACAAAAGCAACCACCACTCAAAAAGCAATTTTACCTCAGTTTTACAAATGAAAAGCTCTAGCACATGTTTAATCTCTGCTTTCCTTTGCAAAGGACCATTCAACCACCGCAATGTTGAGTCACCATTCTCTCTTTTAAAGCACTTTCCTAGAAGCATTGGCAGTCATTCTTAGTGTAATGTGCTTGTCCCAAGACAAGATTATTTATTGCATATTTGTGATGCTTGCATCTTTCGATATCTTTACTTCTAGTCTTCTTTTGGACTTCAGAGGTGCCCTGTGCATTTATGTTTTGCTTCCAAATAGGGGCAAGCGAGATACCACTTTGTCTTACTTCATTATGACTATTTCAATCTTGCAAGTGTTTATGCTTCATGTTGCTTATCATTACTATTGGTATCCATTCGTGGTTTGCATTATCACGACAAATACCTCTCGACGGTCGGCTACGCGCAAGAGACGTCATCGAGTTCTCCACGACTTTGAAGTCGGCTACGCACATCTTCATCATCAACGCTTGTGTAGGAGCGTAATCCCGCGTACGGTCTATGAGGGTATGTATTCCGCACCGACCGTTACTATACTACTGCATTGCTAGATCTTGGCGTAGGCGAATATAGTTAGGATTTTTTTGTTTTCCGCGACGTTCCCTAACAATTACTCCAGTAATGTGTTGCCGGGTTTAAAGTTTTTCCATACTCCCAAATGGGGCCTAAGATAATAAAAGAAAAAACTGATATGGTACAAACCATGCATGGAACCGGTTGGTGGGGAGAGTATATGCATTTGCTTATCCTCCTGTTTTTCTAATTTGTGGCACATGATTCGTCATCCCCCTCTTTGTGTCCTCACGGTGCGCACGCCCCGGATGAAGATCCTTTAACCGTAAGCTCAGCACTTTCTGCTATTTCTTACATATCTTAGGAGCTTTTAAAGTCATCCGGGCCAAGCAGCGCCGAAAAATTCGGAACACAGTAGATGTTGGTCGAGATCGAATGTTACAAATTTAAACGCAGCAACAATGTTCTCTGTACATCGAGATGAGGCGACAATCATCTTAGGAGGAACCTAACAGTGCAGGTCGGGATGCTGGTGGGGGACGTGAGGGAATGCCGGCTCCATGCTCGGAGGCAGCAGATTGATCTGCGGATTTATAAAGGGATCCACCGCCACTATATACTACCTCCGCTCCAAAATATAAGCCTTTTTAGATGCTCTAAAAAGGCTCATATTTCGGAACGGAGGTAGTAAAGGCAGTAGGGTCTTATTCGCATGTGCCAGCGTGGGAGCAACTACACTACTTACGTTCAATCCTGCCCCTTGAATGCGAATTGATGGTCCAGATCTATTTGGAATCTTCGAGCATGCAAATTCTCCCGGTTGGTGGGCGCAAGTTCCTTCACTGGGAACACCATGGCGTAACCCTAATCTTCAACCCGTCCCGGACCTGCGCTATAAATTGAGTGCCTTCCATTCCCTCCTCCACAACACCTCAAACATTCTACTCTCTCTCTCTCAACACTCCAAAGTCCAGCGCTCCACCGTCCACTCCAAGTCCCAGCATGAGCGGGCGAGGCGGCGAAGGAGGGAAAGGGCAGACGGCAGCCCCCAGCAGGCCGGTGGCCGAGGCAGGAAAGGGGGCAAGGGGAGTGGAACTAGCACCGGCGGTCAGGGAGGGAAGGGTGGCAGGGGCGGTCTGGGCGCCGATGGAGGGACGGGTGGGGAAGGCAGCAAAGGCGGCCGCAACTACGGAGGCGGCGGCCGTGGAGGCGGCGGCGGGAAAGGCGGCGAAGGCGGCCTCTCCGGGGTAGGCGGCAAAGGGGGTGATGCGGGGCGACCACGGCGCCGCCTAGGTCACCGTGTGGCGCAGTGGTCGTGAGCGGGCCTAAGTAATTGGTAACGCCCGTGTGTGTTCCTCCCTGATGGAGAAGTTGGTGTGCTTTCCTTTCCTTTGTGTTGTGTTTCGATTAGTGCTCTGGATCCCTCATGCAGAAGATGATGTGGTTGTTGTTGTGTTTCGATTAGTGCTCTGGAAGAAAATGTTGTGTGCTCGTTCCTTTGTGTAACACTTGGTGTGGGCTAAATAACGACTAACCCTTTTTGTAATCGAAAGAAGTCCACATAACCCCGAAAATATGCAGAGAACCCGCCACCAAGCGAGTTCGATATCGTTGCCCTTGGTTGAGATTAGTACCGTATGCAGTGGCGGGGGACGTTCTAAAAGTTTGGTAGGGCAAATCATAGGCATACATTATTATTTAACTTGAATCATGGGTAGTTTGGGGGGGCAAATGCCCCTCCCCTATATTTGTATCGTGCAAGTCAGTTTTTTCAATTTTTAAAGGATTCCAATCAAGATTTGATCGCATCACTCAACGTAAAAGTTGTTTATTTGAATTGGTATACTATTTATAAACGCAAGGTAATAGCAACATCTTTAAATAGAAGTAGAACCTATAAACATACCAAAAGTGAAATTTTATTTCCATCCAAAAGTTGTAGACAGTAGAAAAGCTATAGCTTCTTTTTAAAAATCTTTCTTAGTTTCAGCACGATAAGAATGCTACACTTACGGGAGATTCGTACGGGGTTTTTTAAAAAGGCTTATATTTCGGAACGGAGGTAGTAAAAGGCAGTAGGATCTTATTCGCATGTGCCAGCGTGGGAGCAACTACACTACTTACGTTCAATCCTGCCCCTTGAATGCGAATTGATGGTCCAGATCTATTTGGAATCTTCGAGCATGCAAATTCTCCCGGTTGGTGGGCGCAAGTTCCTTCGCTGGGAACACCATGGCGTAACCCTAATCTTCAACCCGTCCCGGACCTGCGCTATAAATTGAGTGCCTTCCATTCCCTCCTCCACAACACCTCAAACATTCTACCTCTCTCTCTCTCAACACTCCAAAGTCCAGCGCTCCACTGTCCACTCCAAGTCCCAGCATGAGCGGGCGAGGCGGCGAAGGAGGGAAAGGGGCAGACGGCGGCCCCCAGCAGGCCAGTGGCCGAGGCGGGAAAGGGGCAAGGGGAGTGGGACTGGCACTGGCGGTCAGGGAGGGAAGGGTGGCAGGGCGGGCAGGGCGCCGTTGGAGGGACGGGTGGGAAGGCGGCAAAGGCGGCCGCAACTACGGAGGCGGCGGCCGGAGGCGGCGGCGGGAAAGGCGGCGAAGGCGGCCTCTCCGGGGTAGGCGGCAAAGGGGGTGATGCGGGGGCGACTGACGGGCGCCACCTAGGTCGCCGTGTGGCGAAGTGGTCGTGAGCGGGCCTAAGTAATTGGTAACGCCCGTGTGTGTTCCTCCCTGAATTGAGAAGTCGGTGTGCTTTCCTTTCCTTTGTGTCGTGTTTCGATTAGTGCTCTGGATCCTTCATGCAGAAGATGATGTGGTTGTTGTTGTGTTTCGATTAGTGCTCTGGAAGAAAATGTTGTGTGCTCCTTTGTGTAACACTTGTGTGGGCTAAATAACGACTAACCCTTTGTGTAATCGAAAGAAGTCCACATAACCCGAAAATATGCGGAGAACCTGCCACCAAGCGAGGTCAATATCGTTGTCGTCCCTTTGGTTGAGATTAGTACCGTATGCAGTGGCGGGGGACATTCTAAAAGTTTGGTAGGGCAAATCATAGGCATACATTATTATTTAACTTTAATCATGGGTAGTTTGGGGGGGCAAATGCCCCTTCCCCTATATTTGTATTGAGCAAGTCAGTTTTTCAATTTTTAAAGGATTCCAATCAAGATTTGATCGCATCACTCAACGTAAAAGTTGTTTAGTTGAATTGGTATACTATTTATAAACGCAAGATAATAGCAACATCTTTAAATAGAAGTAGAACCTATAAACATACCAAAAGTGAAATTTTATTTCCATCCAAAAGTTGTAGACAGTAGAAAAGCTATAGCTTCTTTTTAAAAATCTTTCTTAGTTTTAGCACGATAAGAATGCTACACTTACGGGAGATTCGTACGGGGTTTTTTTAAGGCTTATATTTCGGAACGGAGGTAGTAAAAGGTAGTAGGATCTTATTCGCATGTGCCAGCGTGGGAGCAACTACACTACTTACGTTCAATCCTGCCCCTTGAATGCGAATTGATGGTCCAGATCTATTTGGAATCTTCGAGCATGCAAATTCTCTTGGTGGGCGCAAGTTCCTTCGCTGGGAACACCATGGCGTAACCCTAATCTTCAACGTCCCGGACTTGCGCTATAAATTTAGTGCCTTCCATTCCCTCCTCCACAACACCTCAAACATTCTACATCTCTCTCTCAACACTCCAAAGTCCAGCGCTCCACCGTCCACTCCAAATCCCAGCATGAGCGGGCGGGGCGGCGAAGGAGGGAAAGGGGCAGACGGCGGCCCCCAGCAGGCCGGTGGCCGAGGCGGGAAAGGGGGCAAGGGGAGTGGGACTGGCATCGGCGGTCAGGGAGGGAAGGGTGGCAGGGCGGTGCGGTGACCCAGCATACCACTGCATGTTGTAGTATACAAGTCGTTGATATGATCTTCATGAAGGGACTTCTTCACAAATATCACATCCCTCAGAGTGGTACAACAGAAACATTGCAGGTCATAACACTCGATAATATATTACAATCATGGTCTTAACAAGTTGGTATTCTCACAGGTCCGATGAGAACACCCTACAACATTAAGGTACTATTACAAACCAACATAGATATGAAAAGAGCTCAGCAACTTATTTAAGTATGCCACTACGCTGCTCGGCCCTATGATACTAAGGTATATCACTACTCCTCCACCTCCATGTCATCGGGTCCGTAGACTATCCCATAGTCTACTCCTTCAACTCCTCCGGTAAGATCAGGTTCCTCATAGACCAGCTCGTAGCTTCCTTCTGGTGCTCCATCGGTGATGGCCTCCACTTCCGTATCACAGTCTAGCAAGGGTGTCGAAAGAAAGTGAGTACAGAGGTACTCAGCAAGTTCAAAAGAGTAAAAGGTGTTTGATGCACTAGCTACGACCCTCGATCAGAAAATCTTAGGTCATGCATGTTTCGAAATCATTTCTTCAAAAGATTTATTTTATTCTGAAAACTATGCCCGTCAGTCTTCACAGGTTGACTAGAACTTCACGGAGTTCCTTTCCTGCCGCGTTCGCAGTTCCCTTCCCGGAACAGGGAGTGACAGCCACAATTTAATACACTCTGCAGAGATGCGTTACTTTTCCCATAAGAGATCTCACCCTTTTTGCCATCCGCAGGGACTTGCCCCCGTTCACACTTCCTTGGTGTGAGGCCAGGTATAAAGATCCAAGCCCACACCGCCTTCTCCGCGACCTCGCAGACCCACCCTTTTGTAAGTCTGTCCTCTCCTATATCTATGGGTAGACTAACACAGGCACTTGTTCTCTCCTATACCGTTAAGGTAGACCGATCCGAACAACTTATGTGCCCTGTCCTATACACCATAGATAGACCGATCCGGACAACCCTTACAATCCTTCATAGACCAATAATAAGTCTACCCTGTCATGTATCTAATGGTAGACTGTGCAGGACCACATGTCCCCACCTTTACCAAAGATAGACCGATACGGGCAACCCTTATTACCAGTCCGTTGGCATGCGAGAGGGAAAAGATACAGCTGGCTTCCCAGAGCCATTATAGATCTTATGGTCAACGCGATATGTACGGCGCTAGAATCACTGGACGGCATTGGTACTTAGTCATAGATGAATAGTACCCTTGCAATGGAACCTCCACCAATCAACACATACCATGGTTCCATTGCCAGCCACATAGTCATATTCATAATTGGAAAAGTAACATTTCATTTTCAATGCAGGAATGATAAGTAATATAGCTTTGCATTAAAGTGATAGAAAATACTCAAATTGACATGAGCAAGGGTGAACTTGCCTGTGGACTGCGAGATAGTGCAGTTCAATGCGTTGGATGGAACCTGGACCTCGGGTTCTGTAAAGAAGCATCATTGTCCGGTAAGGACAATGTTATAAAATCCAAATGATGCATGCATGGATGTATTATTTTATGTTGAATCCCTTTACCCCAATGAGTTATTACAATTTAGGGTTGAGTTAAGATTTATGCCTTTGGCAGTAATTTGCAATTGTTTTAATGTATAAACCACTTTAATTCACATAAGGTAACATAATTCAAAGTAAAGCTACTTTATCTTGGTGATTCATTATTTATTCCAAAATAATTTAAAATAATAGAGTTGCCTCTATATTTTTGGAAATAAAGAGTAATAGAATATCTTCCTTTGGAAAATACCTTTTTCAAATAGAAATGACTTGGAATAATAGAATTTTCTTTTGAAATATTTAAAAATAAGTATTTGAACTTATTTGGGATTTTTCCTTGATTTATTAATACAAGGAAATAATAATTTGAAATTCCAAATGTTTATTTTAAATCCATAAAATTCACAAATTTAAATTTGTTCATTAAATTTTATTTCATATTTTATTCTTATTAAGAATAATTTTTCATTCACCAATCCAATTTTTAATGGATTTTTAGAGTTGTATTTTATTTATTAAAATTTGGTGAAATTCTGGTTATTTTTAAATGTAAAATGGCTAAAATAGCCCTCCTGACCCCTATTGGGCCCGGCCCATTTACCTAAAGCCCAGGGACAGCCCACTAAGGCGTGTCCCATAACGGGTCGGTGGCGCCGAACGGCCCACCTCGCTCGCTCACTCACTCGTCTCTCACTCGCTCGACCTAACCCTAACCTCTCGCGACTCCCGTGGCGATGGCGTCGCCGCCATGGCCGCCGCCGTGCTCCGGCCGTCTCTGTGCTCCCCTGCCCTCGCCACCTAGCAGATCTGGACCGCCACGCGACGATCTATCGATCTGTCCGCGTGGTTTCCTCGTTTGCTTCTTCACCTAGTGAATCGCCTCCTCTCTGTGATTCGTGGATAATCGCCTCGGGCGATTGGGGATCTCCGACGAGCTCTCGTCCTCGCCGCCGACGCGTGCGCCCCAGAGACCGACCTGGCGCGGGTGCTGTGCTCACAGCGCCTGTGCCGTCGTCTCTGGTGCGGTGCTGTTGCTGGTGGTGTTCGTCGGCGTAACGCCGGCGCCTACCCTGGTCTTGCAGCTGCTATGGCCGCGCGAGCACTGCCTCGCCATGCCATAGCCTCTGCCACCAGGCGCATGTAAGTGATTCGTCTCCTCCTTCTCTTCTGTGCGCCTCCCCCTGTTCTTCTTCCTCCTCATGCTCTGTTGCTCTCTGGTGATCCTGTGATCACATAGAGCCTTGCTACGGCTGCTAAGGTTACCTGTGCTTCCATTTTCTGCAAGCTCTGGCCAATTTACCAGTCTCTGGTACTGGCCAGTGTATTATGCTTGTTGTGCATGATGTATGTTGCTTGCTATGCTTACTGGCATATTTTACTTGCTTGTCTAGGTGTACTGCTATGCATCTGTGACACTTGTGAATGCCAGTGATGCCTGTGAGATGCTTCTGTGCCTCCAGTGTATGCTATTGATCCATTGGATCATTCAGTGCTTGCTGGCTAGCTTATCTGTGTGGCTTAACTTGATTCATTTGATCCATTTGTTCAATGAAATGTCAGTGATGGCTTACTGATTAATTCTGTGGCTAAGTGAATCATTTCCTTACTGATGCTGATGCTCAAGCATGCTACTGCTACTATGTGTATGTGTTGTTGCTCTTCCTAGCTCACTGGACTTGATCCAGTGGCTATGATGCAGTGACTTGTGCTATGTTGCCTCACAGTGTGCTACTGTCAATGAATAGCATGAATCTGTTACATATTCATGCTTGAATAAATTGATTCATGATGAACTGCTTATGCAGTGATGATTTTAAATGACTTGCTTGTATATGAATTTGCTGTTCATGATTATTTAACAAGCAAATGAATCTGAATCCACTCTGGATAATGATGTTTTGTAAATGGCTTTTCTTTGGGTGGTTAAAAGTGTGTTGTGACCTCAGTAGCCTAGCTACTGACTGGTTGCTCACATGGTTGGTTGGATCTTGTTGGCTACTCATCTTTGCTTGCATATTTGGGGATCATAACAAATATGAATGCCAATATGCTTGCCTGTGATGAAATCTAGGGTGTTACTGATGGTTCTATGCTTAGGATCTTACTGTGTAGTCTTGGTAGCTGCTATTCCTAGGAATTCATCTACTGGTGCTGCTTGTGCATGTGTTCTAGCTAGTGTGTGCCTCTATGCATGAATCCTAGCTTCTGTGCACAAGACTTGTGTCTAGATGGTTTCAGTTTTAATAGCTATCCTCTTCTGCCAGTGATCCTTGGTGAAAACCAAGTGATGATCTACCCATTGAGCATCTGCTCAATCCCATGACATATGTCATGCATAATTTATGGATCAGATCCATTGGATCTGTCCAGGAACTTGGTATACCTTGTTCCAGCTCCTAGAAAGAAATATCTTGTTGATGCAGACTTGTGGTTTGTGTCACAGCCCTTCACCTCCAGGTCTTGGATGATCTTCTCAGGTCACCATGATTTCTGGTGGTGGAGTGGTTGTGTGTGTTGGTTCTGTTCTTAAGCAAGAACTGGATGAACTATGTTGTGCTACCTTTACCTTACCCTGTGAATCCTTATCTGGTCGACTGGTTATTGTTTCTAGGGTTTGGCCCCCCTTTTATATGAACTCTACTTCTGTGCTTGCAATGACACACAAGCCTGGCTTGCTTTGGTGACTAGGCTTGTGCATGCCTTGCTGTGGCTTGCCCAGCACCATCTCTCATATGCTGAAACTTGAGCCCACTGTGGCTGCACAGTTTTGGTCTGCCTGATCCTATCTTGTGCTGTCCAGGTTTTGGACAAGCACAAGTGTCAATGACACTTGGTTAACTGACCAAACTGAATATGTGTAGTTTCTAACCCCCCTGGCTAGTTCCTTTGTTTATTTTGCAGGTTTTTGGAAAGTAAAGATGACCATGAAGAATCCTCCAAGTCATTAGTATAGAATTTTAGTTTAGGATCCAATTATGTAATCTTCTTTTTATTTCTGTTTATTTTTCCTTTAATGCTTGTATCCAGAATATTGTAAAGACAATGTATGTGTGTGTGTATATCAATAAAGCTCAAGTTTTGCTTATGAGCTATTTGATTTATGTAATATTTATATTCTGAATTAATATTGTATTTAATATTCAATGTGAATTTCAAAGTCATTTGATTTCATTATTTGTGTTTGAATAATGAATTCATATTTATATTGTTTACTGCTTATTGTTAAATGTATTAACACTTGTCAAATGAAATCAACTTCCAAAATCAATAAGATACAAAAGAGATCATGTCGAAATTTCCCTAACTCACATTGCCTAACCCTAAGTGCAAAATGAGAGAGAACCTCGATCCCTCTTAGGTTTAGTTGCAATAAGGCGCGAAAATTTCCCCCGTTTTGCGATGCAATGCACATCCCATTTCTAAATCTACCCTTCGTTGTTCCTATGTTCTGGGTTATTACAGCCTCTCCCCCTTAACAGAAACTTCGTCCCGAAGTTAAGATTGGTACCTGAATAACTCGGGGTAGGACTTCCTGAGCTCTTCTTCGGTCTCCCAGGTTGCTTCTCGTTCAGGATGATGTTGCCATTGTATCTTGCAGTATTTGATTGCTCTATTCCTTAACTTCTTCCACTGTACTTCCAAAATCTTTTCAGGCTTCTCCACATAGGTTAAGTCTGATTGTAGCTCTATTTCTTCATGTGTAATGGGATCATCAGGTGCCTTCAAACATTTTCTGAGTTGTGATACATGAAAAACATTGTGAATTAGACTGAGTTGTTCCGGCAGTTCCAACTCAAAAGCTGTTTCTCGATTCTGACTGAGTATCTTGAATGGTCCTATGTATCGAGGACTTAGTTTTCCTTTTACTCCGAACCTTTTGAGTCCTTTCATTGGGCTAACTTTCAGATATACCATGTCTCCTACTTTTGGTTCCCAAACTCGTCTCTTCTGGTCGGCATAACTCTTCTGTCGACTTTGGGCTATTTTGAGTCTATCTCGGATCACCTCGATGACTCCTTGTCTCTCCTTGATGTAGTCCGGTGTAAACTCCTTGTTCTCTCCTGTTTCAAACCAACAGATTGGTGATCTACACTTCCTTCCGTACAATGCTTCGTACGGTGCCATCTGGATACTACTCTGATAACTATTGTTATATGAGAATTCTGCCAATGGTAGATGGTCTTCCCATGAGCCTCCAAAGTTTAGAGCACAAGCTCTAAGCATGTCTTCAAGTATCTGATTGGTTCTTTCGGTTTGTCCTCCGGTTTGTGGATGATATGCTGTACTGAAATCCAACTTGGATCCCAAAGCTTCTTGGAGTTGTTTCCAAAATGCTGATGTGAAGATCGAACCTCGATCCGAGACTATCTTCTTTGGTACTCCATGCTTGCTAACTATTTCTTTAACATATATGTTTACCAGCTTCTCAGAGTCATCTTTCTGGTTTACTGGTATGAAATGAGCACTCTTGGTAAGTCTATCCACGATTACCCATATCATATCCTTCTTTTTACTGGTCATTGGTAAACCAGTAACAAAATCCATTCCGATTTCATCCCATTTCCATTCTGGTATCTCTAGAGGTTTAAGTAATCCAGCAGGACTCTGATGTTCTGCTTTCACTCGCTGACATGTATGACATTCAGAGACATATTGAGCTATCTCTCTTTTCATGTTGTTCCACCAGAACATTTCCTTCAAATCCATATACATCTTAGTACTTCCCGGATGTATTGAATAAGGGGTTTCATGTGCTTCCTTTAATATGATTGACTTCACTTCTGGATCATCTGGTACACATATTCTCTTCTGAAAGTATAGAGAATCAAACTCTCCGAGATTGAATTCTGATGGTTTACCTTCTCCAATCCTTTTGATTTCTTCTTGGATGAATAAATCATCTACTTGTTTCCGAATGATTTCATATTTTAAGTCTGAGTACATTTCATCCATGATCCTCATGGTTGCTATGCTTCCCACTGTATCACCTTGGATAAACAGAATCTGAGCTTCTTCTAGTTCTTTCCGAAGTTCCTTCGGAATCTCCCATTCCGTAGGTTGATTCTCAGTACTCTTCCTGCTTAAAGCATCTGCTACTACATTAGCCTTGCCTGGTGTATAGTTGATTGTCAGTCATAGTCCTTAACTCAACCTAACCATCTCTTTTGTCTCATGTTTAATTCCTTCTGAGTGAAGAAATACTTCAAACTTTTGTGATCTGTATACAACTCACATTTGGATCCATAGAGAAATTGCCTCCAACTCTTCAAAGCATACACAACTGCCGCCAATTCTAAGTCATGTACTGGGTAGTTATGTTCATGTGGCTTTAGTTGTCTTGATCCGTAAGCTATCACCTTACGATCTTGCATTAGAACACATCCAAGTCCATTCTTGGAAGCATCACAATACACCGTGTAATCCTTTCCGGGTTCCGGAACTGCTAACACCGGTGCCGTGGTTAACTTCTCCTTGAGTGTTTGAAAACTGGTTTCACACTCATCAGTCCACACAAATGGGGTATTCTTCTTGAGTAACTTGGTCATTGGTCCTGCAATCTTCGAGAATCCTTCAATGAATCTCCGATAATAACCTGCCATACCAAGGAATCCTCTGATTTCCTTAGCATTCTTAGGTGACTTCCATTCCAATACTGACTGAACCTTGCTTGGATTCACTGCTATTCCCTCTTTAGTTATGACATGTCCAAGAAATTCAACACTATCTAACCAAAACTTGCACTTGCTGAACTTTGCATATAACTGATGTTCTCTTAAAATTTGCAGAACTATCTTCAAATGCTTGGCATGTTCTTCTTTATCTTTGGAATAGATCAGAATGTCATCGATAAACACGATCACAAACTTGTCCAAGTACTTCATGAATATCTTGTTCATCAAATTCATGAAAATAGCTGGTGCATTTGTTAGTCCAAATGGTACAACCAAGTATTCATGGTGTCCATACCTTGATACAAACGCTGTTTTTGGCACATCTTCCTTCTTGATCTTGATTTGGTGATATCCTGACCTTAAATCTATCTTCGAGAAGACTCCAGCTCCTTGAACTTGATCAAAAAGATCTTGTATTCTGGGTAAAGGGTACTTGTTCTTGATGGTTACATTGTTAAGATTCCTGTAATCTCCACACATTCTCCTTCCTCCATCTCTTTTATCCACAAAGATAACTGGTGTACCCCATGGTGACACACTTTCTTGGATAAATCCCTTCTGTTCCAGTTCATCTATCTGAGCCTTCAGTTCCACTAACTCCTTTGGCCCCATCTTATATGGTGGTTGAGCTATTGGTGTTGTGCCTGGAATCAGATCTATGGTAAACTCGATCTCTCTATCGGGTGGCATTCCCGGTAGTTCCTTGGGAAATACATCTTGAAACTCATTCACTACAGGGATATCTTCAATCTTCACCTCCTTCAGACTATTCAGCTCTAATCCTATCTCCAACTGAGTGTACTTGTCTCCTTGAAACACTATCTGACCTCCTATGGAGTTTCGGAGTGATACTGTCTTGTCTCCACAGTTGATTACTGCGCCATTCTCCGTTAACCAGTCCATCCCTAGAATGACTGATATATCCTTCATGGGAATGATGAATAGGTCCGCGAAATATACACAGTCACAAATGGTTATGACATGTGCTTCTTTCACGTGGGTTACTAAGATCGTTCCCCCCGCAGATAAGACAGTTATAGGTGTTTCTAACTTAGAACATCTAAGCCCGAATTGTTCCACAAATTCCCGTGCAAGAAATGATGTAGTTGCTCCAGTATCAAATAATACTTTGCCAGGATGGGTAAGGATGCTAAGCGTACCTAAGACTGCTTGATCCGACTCTCCCGCTTGCTCCAAAGTTGTGCAATTCAGCTTTCCATATGGCTTTCCCCTCTTGTTGTTGTTGTTGTTGTTGTTGTTGTTGTTGTAGTTCCGGTTGTTGTTGTTGTTGTTATTACCTCCGCCTCGTCCTCCGGAGCTTTGTCCACTCCATGACGCCTTGTTTGGACACTCTGGCTTGATGTGTCCCTCTTTCCCACAACCATAGCATATGATCCTGGGCTTCTGACAATCCTTTTGGATATGTCCCCTCTGCCCACAGCTGTTGCAGATGATCTGATTCCTTGGGTTCTGATTCTGACCTCCCCGGTTATACTGATTACCAGTAGGTCGGAATCGTGGTTTGAAACTCCGATCTGGAGTCGGTTTACTGACTGGGTACTTCCTTGGCTCGATACGAGCCCTCTTCCTCCGATCCTCTTGAACCTGCCTGTAGTCATCCTCGAAAGTGATTGCCGAATCAATCAGTTCCTGGAATTCTGCAGTCCGTGCCAACCTCAGTTGCATCTTCATGTATGGATTCATGCCTTTCATGAATCGTTTCTTTCTTTTCTCCTCAGTGTCCACTTCCTCAGGTGCATATCTTGATAGCCTATTAAAATCTCGGACATACTGCATAATAGGTGCAGTATTCTGATGTAGCTCGTCAAACTCTCTCTTCTTCAGCTCCACCACACTCTCCGGAACATGGGCATCCCGGAACTTCTTCTTGAATTCCTCCCAGGTGAACACCTTTTCTGGAGGGTGTACTGCCACAAGATTCTCCCACCATGATGCTGCTGGACCTGACAACAGATAAGTGGCATACCGAATCTTTTCTTCATCATTGCATCCAACGGTCCTCAACTTTCTTTCAGTGTCCATGAGCCAGTCTTCTGCATCCATTGGTTCTGGGGCTGATGCAAAAGGTAGTGGTCTTGCATTCTGGAAGTCTGATAAGGTTACTCCCTTGCCTTCATTACCCCTATCATTGATGACGTGGGTAAAGAAATCTTGCATGTTCTTGTTTTGACTCTCCTGGTACCTCCTCCTATCTTCTTCCATTGCTCTCATGTACTGTTGGAAATCTGGATGCATCATTGGGTGTGGTGGTGGTGGTGCATTCTCTGCTCTAGCTGCGGCATCCGCTTCCTCTTTTTCTTTCGCCTCTCGCTCTCTCCGAGCATCTTCGGTTTCAACTAACGCCATTTCCCCTAGTCCTGTAACAAAGAGCGATTACTCATAATTACACCATGCAAATGCTTTCTGAGCTCAACTCATTGCCCAGAACTAGTCACACAATGAAACCAAGAAGCAAATCCAAAGCAAACATTTATTATGTATATACACCGTATATTACATAACATACACACATATATTACATGTGGTACTTATATAACCACTTATTTGGCTTCAAGCCCAAGCCAACGGAATTTAAAATATGTTCTAGTACAATACCACCTATACTACTTTATTCTTCCTTGGAGCTCTACTCCTCATCGTCTTCGTTCGCCTCCGCATACATTCCTGGGGTCCATCCGGTACAGCGACTCGTCTTCCGAACACCGTCCGGAACAAAGGTCCTTCCAGTAGGTATGTAATCTGAATCGGACGAAGTGCCGAGACAGAGATCAGTCATGCCAAAGTAACTGGACAATGACTCGTATGTATCCCCAGTAGGATACATACCTCCTTCATTGGTCATCCATGAAGGGTTTCGATTCACCTGCCCCCTCATCTTCTTCTTCTTCTTTTTCACTCCAGAGCTTTCACCTTCCTCGTACTGTGATGGTTTTGAGAACCCCATCTCCAAGTCTAAAGAAATGGAATCAGTACCTTTCTCTTCCTTCCCATAGTGTCGGTTAACATACTGGTTAACCCCGCCACTTTCATCTCCAGTGTCACATGGAATAGGTTCCTCCTCATCTCCAAAAGGTTCCCCGAAACGCCAACCGGTTGAGTTTTCGATTGGTGACTCGGAGCAGTTTAGGTTCCATGAGTTATCTCCCCCATATCCAGAATCATATGATGCTGACACATGTGGATAGTGTGGAACAAAGTTGGGTGTGAGTGGATCTCTCTGGGTTGCCTGGCCACTCCAATCTACAGGACTGTTTAGGCTAAAGAAGGGTGTTGTATATTGGGGTTGTGCCCTCAGATCATGCATCCGATCTTGGACTTTATCAGGGTCCGTGAACTCAGCTAGCATGTGGTCAATCTCACCCACCATCTTCACGTGTAGAAGGTACATCGTAGTCAGCAAAGACTTACAGCTGTCCATGTGCTGCGCTGCAACTTCAGGATGTTTGTTTGCCATCAGCAGATGATTCAGAGTGGGATCCTCATCTTCCTCGGCATGAGGTATATGAGAATACTCCGAACATAGCAGTTCTACTGACTTGTGCTGCCTTATTTCAAGGATTGCCTTGAATATGGCCATGTGAAAGGCTGTGGTAAGGGTTTTGGCTTCTCCGTATGGCATTATACGGCTCATCTCCAGTTGCATAGGTAATTGAACTGAAACTCTGCACTTGGCTACTATCTCTCCATCATAATAGATGTACTTGAGAACAGGTATCCGAGTTTCACAATGAAGTTCCTTCAGCATCCCACGCAGGAGATCTGTAAGTGGTCCCTCATAATCACCGAGCCAGCCATCAACCTTCCTCAAAGTCCTCTTGGGAAACGTGTACGCCATTATGGCTGTATACAAAAGCAGAAAATTAGTAGTGATAGTGTATAATAATAGTTATAATAAAGAATTATCGCACTAAAATATATGATTTTTCTATTCTCAAGTGAATAAACATCATATTTTTAGAGAATCCTTTACTATTTCAACTTGACTCCTACAGGTTTCTTCCCTATACTAGGTTTTTCCAACCTAAGGTCGCAACATTTGCTCTGATACCAGCTGCGGTGACCCAGCATACCACTGCATGTTGTAGTATACAAGTCGTTGATATGATCTTCATGAAGGGACTTCTTCACAAATATCACATCCCTCAGAGTGGTACAACAGAAACATTGCAGGTCATAACACTCGATAATATATTACAATCATGGTCTTAACAAGTTGGTATTCTCACAGGTCCGATGAGAACACCCTACAACATTAAGGTACTATTACAAACCAACATAGATATGAAAAGAGCTCAGCAACTTATTTAAGTATGCCACTACGCTGCTCGGCCCTATGATACTAAGGTATATCACTACTCCTCCACCTCCATGTCATCGGGTCCGTAGACTATCCCATAGTCTACTCCTTCAACTCCTCCGGTAAGATCAGGTTCCTCATAGACCAGCTCGTAGCTTCCTTCTGGTGCTCCATCGGTGATGGCCTCCACTTCCGTATCACAGTCTAGCAAGGGTGTCGAAAGAAAGTGAGTACAGAGGTACTCAGCAAGTTCAAAAGAGTAAAATGTGTTTGATTCACTAGCTACGACCCTCGATCAGAAAATCTTAGGTCATGCATGTTTCGAAATCATTTCTTCAAAAGATTTATTTTATTCTGAAAACTATGCCCGTCTTCACAGGTTGACTAGAACTTCACGGAGTTCCTTTCCTGCCGCGTTCAGTTCCCTTCCCGAACAGGAGTGACAGCCACAATTTAATACACTCTGCAGAGATGCGTTACTTTTCCCATAAGAGATCTCACCCTTTTTGCCATCCGCAGGGACTTGCCCCCGTTCACACTTCCTTGGTGTGAGGCCAGGTATAAAGATCCAAGCCCACACCGCCTTCTCCGCGACCTCGCAGACCCACCCTTTTGTAAGTCTGTCCTCTCCTATATCTATGGGTAGACTAACACAGGCACTTGTTCTCTCCTATACCGTTAAGGTAGACTGATCCGAACAACTTATGTGCCCTGTCCTATACACCATAGATAGACTGATCCGGACAACCCTTACAATCCTTCATAGACCAATAATAAGTCTACCCTCTCCTGTATCTAATGGTAGACTGTGCAGGACCACATGTCCCCACCTTTACCAAAGATAGACTGATACGGGCAACCCTTATTACCAGTCCGTTGGCATGCGAGAGGGAAAAGATACAGCTGGCTTCCCCAGAGCCATTATAGATCTTATGGTCAACGCGATATGTACGGCGCTAGAATCACTGGACGGCATTGGTACTTAGTCCTAGATGAATAGTACCCTTGCAATGGAACCTCCACCAATCAACACATACCATGGTTCCATTGCCACCACATAGTCATATTCATAATTGGAAAAGTAACATTTCATTTTCAATGCAGGAATGATAAGTAATATAGCTTTGCATTAAAGTGATAGAAAATACTCAAATTGACATGAGCAAGGGTGAACTTGCCTGTGGACTGCGAGATAGTGCAGTTCAATGCGTTGGATGGAACCTGGACCTCGGGTTCTGTAAAGAAGCATCATTGTTCGGTAAGGACAATGTTATAAAATCCAAATGATGCATGCATGGATGTATTATTTTATGTTGAATCCCTTTACCCCAATGAGTTATTACAATTTAGGGTTGAGTTAAGATTTATGCCTTTGGCAGTAATTTGCAATTGTTTTAATGTATAAACCACTTTAATTCACATAAGGTAACATAATTCAAAGTAAAGCTACTTTATCTTGGTGATTCATTATTTATTCCAAAATAATTTAAAATAATAGAGTTGCCTCTATATTTTTGGAAATAAAGAGTAATAGAATATCTTCCTTTGGAAAATACCTTTTTCAAATAGAAATGACTTTGAATAATAGAATTTTCTTTTGAAATATTTAAAAATAAGTATTTGAACTTATTTGGGATTTTTCCTTGATTTATTAATACAAGGAAATAATAATTTGAAATTCCAAATGTTTATTTTAAATCCATAAAATTCACAAATTCAAATTTGTTCATTAAATTTTATTTCATATTTTATTCTTATTAAGAATAATTTTTCATTCACCAATCCAATTTTTAATGGATTTTTAGAGTTGTATTTTATTTATTAAAATTTGGTGAAATTCTGGTTATTTTTAAATGTAAAATGGCTAAAATAGCCCTCCTGACCCCTATTGGGCCCGGCCCATTTACCTAAAGCCCAGGGACAGCCCACTAAGGCGTGTCCCATAACGGGTCGGTGGCGCCGAACGGCCCACCTCGCTCGCTCACTCACTCGTCTCTCACTCGCTCGACCTAACCCTAACCTCTCGCGACTCCCGTGGCGATGGCGTCGCCGCCATGGCCGCCGCCGTGCTCCGGCCGTCTCTGTGCTCCCCTGCCCTCGCCACCTAGTAGATCTGGACCGCCACGCGACGATCTATCGATCTGTCCGCGTGGTTTCCTCGTTTGCTTCTTCACCTAGTGAATCGCCTCCTCTCTGTGATTCGTGGATAATCGCCTCGGGCGATTGGGGATCTCCGACGAGCTCTCGTCCTCGCCGCCGACGCGTGCGCCCCAGAGACCGACCTGGCGCGGGTGCTGTGCTCACAGCGCCTGTGCCGTCGTCTCTGGTGCGGTGCTGTTGCTGGTGGTGTTCGTCGGTGTAACGCCGGCGCCTACCCTGGTCTTGCAGATCTATGGCCGCGCGAGCACTGCCTCGCCATGCCATAGCCTCTGCCACCAGGCGCATGTAAGTGATTCGTCTCCTCCTTCTCTTCTGTGCGCCTCCCTTGCTCCTGTTCTTCTTCCTCCTCATGCTCTGTTGCTCTCTGGTGATCCTGTGATCACATAGAGCCTTGCTACGGCTGCTAAGGTTACCTGTGCTTCCATTTTCTGCAAGCTCTGGCCAATTTACCAGTCTCTGGTACTGGCTAGTGTATTATGCTTGCTGTGCATAATGTATGTTGCTTGCTATGCTTACTGGCATATTTTACTTGCTTGTCTAGGTGTACTGCTATGCATCTGTGACACTTGTGAATGCCAGTGATGCCTGTGAGATGCTTCTGTGCCTCCAGTGTATGCTATTGATCCATTGGATCATTCAGTGCTTGCTGGCTAGCTTATCTGTGTGGCTTAACTTGATTCATTTGATCCATTTGTTCAATGAAATGTCAGTGATGGCTTACTGATTAATTCTGTGGCTAAGTGAATCATTTCCTTACTGATGCTGATGCTCAAGCATGCTACTGCTACTATGTGTATGTGTTGTTGCTCTTCCTAGCTCACTGGACTTGATCCAGTGGCTATGATGCAGTGACTTGTGCTATGTTGCCTCACAGTGTGCTACTGTCAATGAATAGCATGAATCTGTTACATATTCATGCTTGAATAAATTGATTCATGATGAACTGCTTATGCAGTGATGATTTTAAATGACTTGCTTGTATATGAATTTGTTGTTCATGATTATTTAACAAGCAAATGAATCTGAATCCACTCTGGATAATGATGTTTTGTAAATGGCTTTTCTTTGGGTGGTTAAAAGTGTGTTGTGACCTCAGTAGCCTAGCTACTGACTGGTTGCTCACATGGTTGGTTGGATCTTGTTGGCTACTCATCTTTGCTTGCATATTTGGGGATCATAACAAATATGAATGCCAATATGCTTGCCTGTGATGAAATCTAGGGTGTTACTGATGGTTCTATGCTTAGGATCTTACTGTGTAGTCTTGGTAGCTGCTATTCCTAGGAATTCATCTACTGGTGCTGCTTGTGCATGTGTTCTAGCTAGTGTATGCCTCTATGCATGAATCCTAGCTTCTGTGCACAAGACTTGTGTCTAGATGGTTTCAGTTTTAATAGCTATCCTCTTCTGCCAGTGATCCTTGGTGAAAACCAAGTGATGATCTACCCATTGAGCATCTGCTCAATCCCATGACATATGTCATGCATAATTTATGGATCAGATCCATTGGATCTGTCCAGGAACTTGGTATACCTTGTTCCAGCTCCTAGAAAGAAATATCTTGTTGATGCAGACTTGTGGTTTGTGTCACAGCCCTTCACCTCCAGGTCTTGGATGATCTTCTCAGGTCACCATGATTTCTGGTGGTGGAGTGGTTGTGTGTGTTGGTTCTGTTCTTAAGCAAGAACTGGATGAACTATGTTGTGCTACCTTTACCTTACCCTGTGAATCCTTATCTGGTCGACTGGTTATTGTTTCTAGGGTTTGGCCCCCCTTTTATATGAACTCTACTTCTGTGCTTGCAATGACACACAAGCCTGGCTTGCTTTGGTGACTAGGCTTGTGCATGCCTTGCTGTGGCTTGCCCAGCACCATCTCTCATATGCTGAAACTTGAGCCCACTGTGGCTGCACAGTTTTGGTCTGCCTGATCCTATCTTGTGCTGTCCAGGTTTTGGACAAGCACAAGTGTCAATGACACTTGGTTAACTGACCAAACTGAATATGTGTAGTTTCTAACCCCCCTGGCTAGTTCCTTTGTTTATTTTGCAGGTTTTTGGAAAGTAAAGATGACCATGAAGAATCCTCCAAGTCATTAGTATAGAATTTTAGTTTAGGATCCAATTATGTAATCTTCTTTTTATTTCTGTTTATTTTTCCTTTAATGCTTGTATCCAGAATATTGTAAAGACAATGTATGTGTGTGTGTATATCAATAAAGCTCAAGTTTTGCTTATGAGCTATTTGATTTATGTAATATTTATATTCTGAATTAATATTGTATTTAATATTCAATGTGAATTTCAAAGTCATTTGATTTCATTCTTTGTGTTTGAATAATGAATTCATATTTATAGTGTTTACTGCTTATTGTTAAATGTATTAACACTTGTCAAATGAAATCAACTTCCAAAATCAATAAGATACAAAAGAGATCATGTCGAAATTTCCCTAACTCACATTGCCTAACCCTAAGTGCAAAATGAGAGAGAACCTCGATCCCTCTTAGGTTTAGTTGCAATAAGGCGCGAAAATTTCCCCCGTTTTGCGATGCAATGCACATCCCATTTCTAAATCTACCCTTCGTTGTTCCTATGTTGGTTATTACAGCGGGCGCCGATGGAGGGACGAGTGGGGAAGGTGGCAAAGGCGGCCGCAACTACGGAGGCGGCGGCGGGAAAGGCGCCGAAGGCGGCCTCTCCGGGGTAGGCGGCAAAGGGGGTGATGCGGGGGGCGACTGACGGGCGCCGCCTAGGTCGCCGTGTGGCGCAGTGGTCGTGAGCGGGCCTAAGTAATTGGTAACGCATGTGTGTGTTCCTCCCTGATGGAGAAGTCGGCGTGCTTTCCTTACCTTTGTGTTGTGTTTCGATTAGTGCTCTGGATCCCTCATGCAGAAGATGATGTGGTTGTTGTTGTGTTTCGATTAGTGCTCTGGAAGAAAATGTTGTGTGCTCTATTCCTTTGTGTAACACTTGGTGTGGGCTAAATAACGACTAATCCTTTGTGTAATCGAAAGAAGTCCACATAACCCGGAAAATATGCAGGAGAACCTGCCACCAGGCGAGGTCGATATCGTTGCCGTCCCTTTGGTTGAGATTGGTACCGTATGCAGTGGCGGGGGACGTTCTAAAAGTTTGGTAGGGCAAATCATAGGCATACATTATTATTTAACTTGAATCATGGGTAGTTTTGAGGGGGGGGGGCAAATGCCCCCTCCCCTATATTTGTATTGTGCAAGTCAGTTTTTTCAATTTTTAAAGGATTCCAATCAAGATTTGATCGCATCACTCAACGTAAAAGTTGTTTATTTGAATTGGTATACTATTTATAAACGCAAGATAATAGCAACATCTTTAAATAGAAGTAGAACCTATAAACATACCAAAAGTGAAATTTTATTTCCATCCAAAAGTTGTAGACAGTAGAAAAGCTATAGCTTCTTTTTAAAAATCTTTCTTAGTTTTAGCACGATAAGAATGCTACACTTACGGGAGATTCGTACGGGGTTTTTTAAAAAGGCTTATATTTCGGAACGGAGGTAGTAAAAGGCAGTAGGATCTTATTCGCATGTGCCAGCGTGGGAGCAACTACACTACTTACGTTCAATCCTGCCCCTTGAATGCGAATTGATGGTCCAGATCTATTTGGAATCTTCGAGCATGCAAATTCTCCCGGTTGGTGGGCGCAAGTTCCTTCGCTGGGAACACCATGGCGTAACCCTAATCTTCAACCCGTCCCGGACCTGCGCTATAAATTGAGTGCCTTCCATTCCCTCCTCCACAACACCTCAAACATTCTACCTCTCTCTCTCTCAACACTCCAAAGTCCAGCGCTCCACCGTCCACTCCAAGTCCCAGCATGAGCGGGCGAGGCGGCGAAGGAGGGAAAGGGGCAGACGGCGGCCCCCAGGTCGATGGCCGAGGCGGGAAAGGGGCAAGGGGAGTGGGACTGGCACTGGCGGTCAGGGAGGGAAGGGTGGCAGGGCGGGCAGGGCGCCGTTGGAGGGACGGGTGGGGAAGGCGGCAAAGGCGGCCGCAACTACGGAGGCGGCGGCCGTGGAGGCGGCGGCGGGAAAGGCGGCGAAGGCGGCCTCTCCGGGGTAGGCGGCAAAGGGGGTGATGCGGGGGGCGACTGACGGGCGCCGCCTAGGTCGCCGTGTGCCGCAGTGGTCGTGAGCGGGCCTAAGTAATTGGTAACGCCCGTGTGTGTTCCTCCCTGATGGAGAAGTCGGCGTGCTTTCCTTTCCTTTGTGTTGTGTTTCGCTTAGTGCTCTGGATCCCTCATGCAGAAGATGATGTGGTTGTTGTTTTGTTTCGCTTAGTGCTCTGAAAGAAAATGTTGTGTGCTCTGTTCCTTTGTGTAACACTTGGTGTGGGCTAAATAATGACTAACCCTTTGTGTAATCGAAAGAAGTCCACATAACCCCGAAAATATGCTGGAGAACCTACCACCAGGCGAGGTCGATATCGTTGCCGTCCCTTTGGTTGAGATTAGTACCGTATGCAGTTGCGGGGGACGTTCTAAAAGTTTGGTAGGGCAAATCATAGGCATACATTATTATTTAACTTGAATCATGGGTAGTTTGGGGGGGCAAATGCCCCCTCCCCTATATTTGTATTGTGCAAGTCAGTTTTTTCAATTTTTAAAGGATTCCAATCAAGATTTGATCGCATCACTCAACGTAAAAGTTGTTTATTTGAATTGGTATACTATTTATAAACGCAAGATAATAGCAACATCTTTAAATAGAAGTAGAACCTATAAACATACCAAAAGTGAAATTTTATTTCCATCCAAAAGTTGTAGATGGTAGAAAAGCTATAGCTTCTTTTTAAAAATCTTTCTTAGTTTTAGCACGATAAAAATGCTACACTTATGGGAGATTCGTACGGAGTTTTTTTACGAGATGAGTTGGCAACCAGCGAGCGACCGCATGAGATCTTGCAAGGTGCAGGACTCTCTTCCAATCACTCAAATCCACGTCGTGCCCGTAAACAAATACGGTATAGATCTGCCTATGGGTATAGCATTTTTTGCTTTTGAATATATCTCACTCTATATAGCACGCTCATACGAAACATATCTACTATTTTGATGTTTCTAATGTTATTATTCATGAACTTGATAAGTTTTATTATATTTATTGGAACTAACATATTAATAGTTGTAAAAGTGCACATGTTTTTAATTACACTTTGATATGTAAGGATTGCATGTATATTAGACTAATCACGAAGTAGCCTCTCGTTGTGTTGAAATTGGGAATTTCTCAAAATTTATCCCTCATAGTATTGTTCTTCAAGACCGCCAAAAGGATTTGCAAAGATGATATCAAATAAAATAAATCAAGACATGAGAGTTGTGTGCCTCTTCTAAAACTTTCGTTTGCCTATTTAAACATCTAAATCTGAGTTCTTATGGGACCAAAATGTCTAATTTACATAACAGTAAATAATGAACATTGTATACATATAAAAACATAGGTGAATATATGTAGTTTTTATACAGAAATAAAGGTAGGGCAGTTGCCCAATCTTGCCCTAAGGGAAGCTCCGCCCCTGACCGTATGTCTGTATTCGTATGTATTGAGTGCCATTACCGATCGCTGTATCTCCTTATTTGTTTGTCAGTACCAGGGCAGTACAACTCTTAATGAGGTGGTACAGCAGTAACTGCACCGTGCACCGACGCGCGTTCATAATTTCCTGTAGGCTATAGGACCGACGCCCATTCATCGTCTTCCCAATTAACTTGAAACCAAATGACAGTAGATAACCAGTTCATCATCCATTTTCTTCTTCAAGAATCCCTCTCTGGTGCCGCACAGGTTCCATGATATTCACCGGCGCGCAGGTGACGTGATATTCGCCGGTTCAGCTGCTGGATGCAGCTCCAGGGCAATCATGCCCAGCCTGTCCTCATCTTCTCAGCCAAGCAATGGTGAATACGAGATCACCACAACGAGGATGGGATGTGGCCGCCGTCCCTGTCGCAGGTTTATGCGAAGCAGGAAAAGAGGTTGGAGCCACGTGAATCAGGCCGCAAGGTTGGAGGCTTGGAGCCGCACGAATCTGCCATGTTTATGGGTGCGTAGCTTGGTCTGTTGATCCTTCATTGAGATTGCTAGCAACATTTAGATTCAGCCTGCAAGGAATCACACTACATTGATTGATCCCTAGTTTGATGTCTTGTATGGGGTTGCACGTGTAATTTCGTTGCTTCTTTGGGAGATTTTTTTTGCCTCATGTTGCCACACTCTGACACCCAGACCTCAAGCTGTGAAGAATGAGCAGGTCTGCAGATAGATATATGGCACATTTTCTTTGGACCGTTTGGAGGCCAAGGAGATCTTGGGGGATGATCTTACTCGATTTATTGTACATTTTTTGAAAGATTCCAATTTGCTAGTTTTTTCCTAGGATATGGCTTGTTGGTTATTATCCACTGAACTTATTATAGGTTACTCTGAAACACCGCCGATTCATGGAGTTCCAATCATTGTCCAGAATAATTTAGTTGATTAAATTCTGTTGAAAATATTAAAAAATGATGGTTATCTCCTATGATTTGGGATACAGATAAATTCTGAATTTGGAAATTGAAACATGTGAATCATTATTTTGTTTTTAGTTGATTTCAGAGGAGGAAGCATGTGGAATGCTATTCCAAAATGTAATATGTGATAGGAGAATAATCTGTGTTGTATTACTGGGCGCCAAAAGGCCACAATATATAGTACAATGTACAGGTGCAATATGCAAAAGGGCCCCTAACATATGGGCAAAATATAATACACACATATCTACTCTAACACCCCCCCTCAAACTCAGGGTGGATCCACAACACTGAGTTTGGAGAGTAAGAAGTCATGTTGCGCGCGAGTCTGTGCCTTTGTAAAGAAATCCGCCAACTGTAAATCTGAAGGCACATAATGAAGCGCAACAACCTGATCATGCACCTGAGCACGTGTATAAAAGGCATCAACACCAATATGCTTGGTCAGCTCATGCTTGACCGGATCACGTGCAATACTGATAGCACCTGTACTGTCAGACAAAAGTGGAGTGGGTGTCGTAACAGAGACCCCAAAATCTGCAAGCAACCACCGTAACCAGGTCACCTCAGCAATCAACGAAGCCATAGCCCGCAGCTCAGCCTCAACACTCGAACGGGAAACCGCTACCTGTTTCTTCGTCTTCCAAGCAACAAGCGAACCACCAAGAAACACACAGTAAGCAGAAAGTGAACGACGATCCGTAGGATCACTCGCCCAAGTAGCATCCGAGTAGCACTGGAGCTGGAGAGAACTGGAACTAGGAAAGAAAAGGCGACGAGTAATCGTGCCACGGAGATAACGGAGGACACGAATGAGATGACTGTAGTGAACGGTGGTAGGAGCTGAGACAAACTGACTCAGAATATGAACAGGATAAGAGATGTCAGGACGAGTGACAGCAAGATAAACAAGACTCCCAACAAGATGGCGATAGCGTGTGGGATCGGGAAGAAGATCACCATCGGTAGGGCGAAGCTTAACATTAAGCTCCATAGGAGTCTCAACAGTGCGCTCATCCACAAGAGCAGCACGAGTAAGGAGATCCTGAATATACTTTTCCTGGGAGATATAAAAACCATCAGAAGTGGAGGAAATCTCAATCCCAAGAAAATAGCGAAGAGGACCAAGATCGGTCATAAGAAACTGATCACGAAGACGAGCCTTGACAAAGGCAATATACTCAGGATCATCACCAGTAATGATCATATCATCAACATAGAGAAGGAGAAGAGTGCGTCCACGAGGAGAAGTGTGAACAAATAGCGCTGGATCATGAAAACTAGGAGAGAAACCAGCAGCAGTCACCACAGAGGCAAAGCGCTCAAACCAGGCACGAGGGGCCTGTTTCAGGCCATAAAGAGAACGTCGAAGACGACAAACCATCCCATCGGGAACAGAATACCCAGGAGGAGGCTGCATGTAAACCTCCTCACTCAACTCGCCATTAAGAAAAGCATTCTGAACATCAAGCTGAGAGACAGACCAGCGTCGAACAGAAGCAACAGCAAGAAGAGTACGCACGGTGGTCATATGAGCCACAGGAGCAAAAGTCTCATCATAATCACGGCCGTGCTCCTGCTGAAAGCCACGTGCCACAAGACGCGCTTTATAGCGCTCAAGAGATCCATCAGAGCGGGTCTTAATTTTATAGACCCACTTACACGTGATAGGACGGACACCAGGAGGAGGAGAAACAAGATCCCAGGTGCCAGTGCGCTCAAGCGCAGCGATCTCCTCAGCCATGGCAAGCTGCCATTCAGGATGGCACTCGGCATCCCGATAAGAAGTCGGCTCGGAGACGACAGAGAGACCGTACTGACTGGGAGAGAAACGGTTGGGAGCACGACGCTGACGAACAGGCGGAAGAGGTGGAGAACTAGGAGACTCATCAGAAGAAGACAACTCATCGGAAGAGGAGGGAGAAGGATCATCAGGCGAAGAGTCCGGAACTGTAGAACGCCGAGAATAGTGGAAGGGAAAAGGAGACAAGGGAGAAGGAGGACCAGTGGAATCAGAAGAAGAAGAGGAAGGAGAACTAGGAGGCGAAGATGGCACCGGAGTCGGAGGGGGCGCATCAGGAGGAGAAACAGGAGGGACGGAGGGTGGTGCATCAGGAAGGAGAAGAAAAGAGAGATCATCCACCGGGTATGTACCAGAGGTGGGACGAGGATAGAAAGGACGCGTCTCATCAAACATGACATCACGAGAGATGCGCATCCGACGACCAACGGGGTCCCAACAGCGATAGCCCTTATGCTCATTGATGCGCGTAGATGTACACGTCCGTTGGGAACCCCAAGAGGAAGGTATGATGCGCACAGTGGCAAGTTTTCCCTCAGAAAGAAACCAAGGTTTAATCGAACCAGTAGGAGCCAAGAAGCACGTTGAAGGTTGATGGTCGCGAAATGTGATGCGGCGCAACACCAGGGATTCCTGCGCCAACGCGGAACCTGCACAACACAACCCAAGTACTTTGCCCCAACGAAAGTGAGGTTGTCAATCTCACCGGCTTGCTGTAACAAAGGATTAAACGTATCGAGTGGAAGATGTTTGCAAAGAAAATAGTAAAACACAATTGCAGTAGATTGTATGCTATGTAAAGAATAGGACCGGGGTCCACAGTTCACTAGAGGTATCTCTCCCATAAGATAAAAGCATGTTGGGTGAACAAATTACAGTCGGGCAATTGACAAATAGAGAAAGGCGTAACAATGCATATACATGATATGATAAATATAGTGATAATCACCATAATCATAGTACTCTCTATCCATCGGATCCCGACAAACACAACATATAGTATTACAGATAGATGATCTTGATCATGTTAGGCAGCTCACAAGATCCAACAATGAAGCACAACAAGGAGAAGACGACCATCTAGCTACTGCTATGGACCCATGGTCCAGGGGTGGACTACTCACTCATCACTCCGGAGGCGACCATGGCGGTGTAGAGTCCTCCGGGAGATGAATCCCCTCTCCGGCAGGGTGCCGGAGGCGATCTCCGAATCCCCCGAGATGGGATTGGCGGCGGCGTCTCTGCAAGGTTTTCCGTATCGTGGCTCTCGGTACTGGGGGTTTCGCGACGGAGGCTTTAAGTAGGCGGAGGGTCAACGCGGGGGCCACACGAGGGGCCCAGGGGTAGGTCCGCGCGGCCAGGGCTTGGGCCGCGCCGGCCCCCCGGCCGCCTCGTGGCCCCACTCGTTATCTCTTCGGTCTTCTGGAAGCTTCGTGCAAAAATAGGACCCTGGGCGAAAGTTTCGTCCAATTCCGAGAATATTTCTTTACTAGGATTTCTGAAACCAAAAACAGCAGAAAACAGCACTGGCTCTTCGGCATCTTGTTAATAGGTTAGTTCCAGAAAATGCATAAATATGACATATAATGTGCATAAAACATGTAGGTATCATCAATAAAGTAGCATGGAACATAAGAAATTATCGATACGTTGGAGACGTATCAGCATCCCCAAGCTTAGTTCTGCTCGTCCCGAGCAGGTAAAACGATAACAAAGATAATTTCTGAAGTGACATGCCATCATAATCTTGATCATACTATTTGTAAACATATGTAATGAATGCAGCGATCAAAGCAAAGGTAATGACATGAGTAAACAACTGAATCATATAGCAAAGACTTTTCATGAATAGTACTTCAAGACAAGCATCAATAAGTCTTGCATAAGAGTTAACTCATAAAGCAATAAATCAAAGTAAAGGTGTTGAAGCAACACATAGGAAGATTAAGTTTCAGCGGTTGCTTTCAACTTATAACATGTATATCTCATGGATATTGTCAACATAAAGTAATATAACAAGTGCAATATGCAAGTATGTAGGAATCAATGCACAGTTCACACAAGTGTTTGCTTCTTAAGGTGGAAGGAGATAGGTAAACTGACTCAACAATAAAAGTAAAAGAATGGTCCTTCAATGAGGAAAGCATCGATTGCTGTATTTGTGCTAGAGCTTTTATTTTGAAAACATGAAACAATTTTGTCAACGGTAGTAATAAAGCATATGAGTTATGTAAATTATATCTTACAAGTTGCAAGCCTCATGCATAGTATACTAATAGTGCCCGCACCTCGTCCTACTTAGCTTGGACTACCGGATCTTCGCATGCCATGTTTCAACCAAGTGTCACAAAGGGGTACCTCCATGCCGCCTGTACAAAGGTCTAAGGAGAATGCTCGCATTTCGGATTTCTCGCTTTTGATTATTCTCAACTTAGACATCCATACCGGGACAACATGGACAACAGATAATGGACTCCTCTTAAATGCATAAGCATGTAGCAATGATTATTATTCTCATATGAGATTGAGGATATATGTCCAACTGAAACTTCCACCATGATTCATGGCTTTAGTTAGCGGCCCAATGTTCTTCTCTAACAATTTTGCATGCTCCAACCACTAAAATGATAGATCCTTCAGACAAGACGGACATGCATAGCAACTCACATGATATTCAACAATAGTTGATGGCGTTCCCCAGAAGCATGGTTATCGCACAACAAGCAACTTAATAAAATATAAAGTGCATAAGTACATATTCAATACTACGATAGTTTTTAAGGCTATTTTGTCCCATGAGCTATATATTGCAAAGGTGGATGATGGAATTTTAAAGGTAGCACTCAAGCAATTTACTTTGGAATGGCGGAGAAATACCATGTAGTAGGTAGGTGTGGTGGACGCAAATGACATAGTAGTTGGCTCAAGGATTTTGGATGCATGAGAAGTATTCCCTCTCGATACAAGGTTTAGGCTAGCAAGGTTATTTGAAGCAAACTCAAGGATGAACAGGTGCAGCAAAACTCACATAAAAGACATATTGTAAACATTATAAGACTCTACACCGTCTTCCTTGTTGTTCAAAACTCAATACTAGATATTATCTAGACCTTAGAGAGACCAAATATGCAAATCAAATTTTAACAAGCTCTATGTATTTCTTCATTAATGGGTGCAAAGCATATGATGCAAGAGCTTAAACATAAGCACAACAATTGCCAAGTATCACATTATCCAAGACATTTTAGAATTACTACATGTAGCATTTTCCAATTCCAACCATATAACAATTTAACGAAGAAGAAACTTCGCCATGAACATTATGAGTAAAGCCTAAGGACACATGTGTCCATATGCAACAGCGGAGCGTCTCTCTCCCACAAAGTGAATGCTAGGATCCATTTTATTCAAACAAAAACAAAAACAAAAACAAACCGACGCTCCAAGTAAAGAACACAAGATGTGACTGAATAAAAATATAGTTTCAGGGGAGGAACCCGATGATGTTGTCGATGAAGAAGGGGATGCCTTGGGCATCCCCAAGCTTAGACGCTTGAGTCTTCTTAAAATATGCAGGGGTGAACCACGGGGCATCCCCAAGCTTAGAGCTTTCACTCCTCTTGATCATAGTATATCATTCTCCTCTCTTGACCCTTGAAAACTTCCTTCACACCAAACTTCAAGCAAACTCATTAGAGGGTTAGTGCATCATTAATAATTCACTCATTCAGAGGTGACACAATCATTATTTTCACTTCTGGACATTGCATAATGCTACTGGACATTAGTGGATCAAAGAAATAAATCCAACATAGCAAAAGAGGCAATGCGAAATAAAAGGCAGAATCTGTCAAAACAGAACAGTCCGTAAAGACGAATTTAAAGCTGGCACTAGACTTGCTCAAATGGAAAAACTCAAAACTAATGAAAGTTGTGTACATATCTGAGGATCACGCTCGTAAATTGGCAGATTTTTTCGAATTTTCTACAGAGAACTGTGCCCAGATTCGTGACAGACAGCAATGCTGTTTCTGCGCAGCGATCCCAAATATAACATCAACTTTGACATAGAAACTTTACTTGGCACAAAAACATGATAAGGAGAGGTTGCTACAGTAGTAAACAACTTCCAAGACTCAATAAAACAAAAAATTGCTGTAGGTAAAAACATGGGTTGTCTCCCATAAGCGCTTTTCTTTAACGCCTTTCAGCTAGGCGCAGAAAGTGCAAATCAAGTAACATCGAGAGTAGAAGCATCAACATCATAACTTGTTCTAATAATAGAATCAAAAGGCAACTTCATTCTCTTTCTAGGGAAGTGTTCCATACCTTTCTTGAGAGGAAATTGATATTTAATATTACCTTCCCTCATATCAATAACAGCACCAACAGTTCGAAGAAAAGGTCTTCCCAACACAATACGACAAGATGCATTGCATTCGATATCCAAGACAACAAAATCAACGGGGACAAGGTTATTGTTAACCGTAATATGCACATTATCAATCCTCCCCAAAGGTTTCTTTTTAACATTATCGGCAAGATTAACATCCAAATAACAATTCTTCAATGGTGGCAAGTCAAGCATATCATAAATCTTTTTAGGCATAACAGAAATACTTGCACCAAGATCACATAAAGCATTACATTCAAAGTCATTGAATTTCATTTTAATGATGGGCTCCCAACCATCTTCTAACTTTCTAGGAATAGAAGTTTCAAGTTTTAGTTTCTCTTCTCTAGCTTTTATGAGAGCATTTGTAATATGTTTTGTAAAGGCTAAATTTATAGCACTAGCATTAGGACTTTAACAAGTTTTTGTAAGAACTTTATAACTTCAGAGATGTGGCAATCATCAAAATCTAAATCATTATGAGCTACAGCAATGGGATCATTGTTCCCAAGGTTGAAAAAATTTCAGCAGTTTTATCACAAGCAGTTTCAGCAGTTTTAGCAATTTCAGGCAGTTTTGTTCGCTTTGCACTAGGAGTAGAAACATTGCCAACACCAATTATTTTACCATTGATAGTAGGAGGTGCAGCAACATGTGGAGAATTAGCATTACTAGTGGTGGTAATAGTCCAAACTTTAACTACATTATTCTCTTTAGCTAGTTTTTCATTTTCTTCTCTATCCCACCTAGCACGCAATTCAGCCATTAATCTTATATTCTCATTAATTCTAACTTGGATGGCATTTGCTGTAGTAGTAATCTTATTATCAATATCATTATTAGGCATAACTTTCAATTTTAAAAGATTAACATCGAGGCAAGCCTATCAACTCTAGAAGCAATAGTATCAATTTTATCAAGCTTTTCCTCAACAGATTTGTTAAAAGCAGTTTGTGTACTAATAAATTCTTTAAGCATAGCTTCAAGACCAGAGGGTACACTCCTATTATTATTGTAAGAATTCCCATAAGAATTACCATAACCATTACCATTAGCAGAAGGATATGGCCTATAGTTATTACCAGAGTTGTTCCTATAAGCATTGTTGTTGAAATTATTATTTTTAATGAAATTCACATCAACATTTTCTTCTTGAGCAACCAATGAAGCTAAAGGAACATTATTTGGATCTACATTAGATCTACCATTCACAAGCATAGACATAATCGCATCAATCTTATCACTCAAGGAAGAGGTTTCTTCAACAGAATTTACCTTCTTACCTTGTGGAGCTCTTTCGTGTGCCATTCAGAGTAATTTATCATCATATCATCAAGAAGTTTTGTAGCCGCCCCCAATGTGATGGACATAAAGGTACCTCCAGCAGCTGAATCCAATAAATTCCGCGAAGAAAAATTTAGTCCTGCATAGAAGGTTTGGATGATCATCCAAGTAGTCAGTCCATGGGTTGGGCAATTCTTTACCAAAGTTTTCATTCTCTCCCATGCTTGAGCAACATGTTCAGTATCTAATTGCTTAAAATTCATTATGCTACTTCTCAAAGATATAATTTTAGCGGGAGGATAATATCTACCAATAAAAGCATCCTTGCATTTAGTCCATGAATCAATACTATTCTTAGGCAAAGATAGCAACCAATCTTTAGCTCTTCCTCTTAATGAGAAAGGAAACACTTTCAATTTAATAATATCACCATCTACATCCTTATACTTTTGCATTTCACAAAGTTCAACAAAATTATTGAGATGGGCAGCAGCATCATCAGAACTAGCACCAGAAAATTGATCTCTCATGACAAGATTTAGTAAAGCAGGTTTAATTTCAAAGAATTCTGCTGTAGTAGCAGGTGGAGCAATAGGTGTGCATAGGAAATCATTATTATTTGCATTTGTGAAGTCACACAACTTAGTATTTTCAGGGGTATTCATTTTAGCAACGGTAAATAAAACAAACTAGATAAAGTAAATGCAAGTAACTAATTTTTTTGTGTTTTTGATATTGAGAGCAAGACAATAAATAAAGTAAAACTAGCAATTAATTTTTTTGTGTTTTGATTTAGTGCAGCAAACAAAGTAGTAAATAAAATAAAGCAAGACAAAAACAAAGTAAAGAGATTGAGAAGTGGAGACTCCCTTGCAGCGTGTCTTGATCTCCCCGGCAACGGCGCCAGAAAAAGTGCTTGATGCGCGTAGATGTACACGTCCGTTGGGAACCCCAAGAGGAAGGTATGATGCGCACAGCGGCAAGTTTTCCCTCAGAAAGAAACCAAGGTTTAATCGAACCAGTAGGAGCCAAGAAGCACGTTGAAGGTTGATGGTCGCGAAATGTGATGCGGCGCAACACCAGGGATTCCGGCGCGAACCTGCACAACACAACCCAAGTACTTTGCCCCAACGAAACAGTGAGGTTGTCAATCTCACCGGCTTGTAACAAAGGATTAAACGTATCGAGTGGAAGATGTTTGCAAAGAAAATAGTAAAACACAATTGCAGTAGATTGTATGCTATGTAAAGAATAGGACCGGGGTCCACAGTTCACTAGAGGTGTCTCTCCCATAAGATAAAAGCATGTTGGGTGAACAAATTACAGTCGGGCAATTGACAAATAGAGAAAGGCATAACAATGCATATACATGATATGATAAATATAGTGATAATCACCATAATCATAGTACTCTCTATCCATCGGATCCCGACAAAAACAACATATAGTATTACAGATAGATGATCTTGATCATGTTAGGCAGCTCACAAGATCCAACAATGAAGCACAACAAGGAGAAGACGACCATCTAGCTACTGCTATGGACCCATGGTCCAGGGGTGGACTACTCACTCATCACTCCGGAGGCGACCATGGCGGTGTAGAGTCCTCCGGGAGATGAATCCCCTCTCCGGCAGGTGCCGAGGCGATCTCCGAATCCCCGAGATGGGATTCGCGGCGGCGTCTCGAAGGTTTTCCGTATCGTGGCTCTGGTACGGGGTTTCGCGACGGAGGCTTTAAGTAGGCGGAGGGTCAACGCGGGGCCACACGAGGCCCGGGGTAGGTCGGCGCGGCCAGGGCTTGGCCGCGCCGGCCACCCTCCTGGCCGCCTCGTGGCCCCACTTCGTTAGCTCTTCGTTCTTGAAGCTTCGTGCAAAAATAGGACCCTGGGCGAAAGTTTCGTCCAATTCCGAGAATATTTCTTTACTAGGATTTCTGAAACCAAAAACAGCAGAAAACAGCAACTGGCTCTTCGGCATCTTGTTAATAGGTTAGTTCCAGAAAATGCATAAATATGACATATAATGTGCATAAAACATGTAGGTATCATCAATAAAGTAGCATGGAACATAAGAAATTATCGATACGTTGGAGACGTATCACTCATCACTGTATCCGAGAAAAACACACTCAACAGACTGAGCAGTCAGTTTGGTGCGTTCGCGAGGAGGGAGAAGGACATAGCAAACGCAACCAAATAAACGAAGAGTCGAGTAGTCTGGCAAGCTGCCAGAGAGACGCTCGAGAGGAATGCCACCTTGAAGAGCAGCAGAAGGCTGAATGTTAATAAGATAAGTGGACGTAGAGACAGCGTCCGCCCAGAAATGCGGCGGAAGAGAGGAAGCAATCATCATAGCACGGGTAGTCTCAAGAATATGACGATGCTTACGCTCGGCGACACCATTTTGAGCATGGGCGCCGGGACACGAGAACTGGGCAAGCGTGCCCTGCTCAGCAAGGACACCACGCAGGTGCTGGGAGATATACTCTCCTGCAGAGTCAGCACGAAACACACGAATGGGAGTGGAATACTGAGTACGAACCATGGCCACAAAACGCTGATAAATAGAAAGCACCTCACTGCGAGAGCGCATAAAAAACAACCAGGTGTACCGGGAAAAGTCATCAATAAACAAAATATAGTATCGATGGCCCCCTTTGGAAGCAAAGGGAGCCGGACCCCAAACATCAGAATGAACTAAATCAAAAGGTCGCTGAGATACAGACGCACTAGTAGGATAGGGAAGCTGAATCTGTTTGCCTAACCTACAACCCTGACACGAATGTAAAGACACATCTCCTGAGACAGACCCCAGAAGACCACGACGAACTAATGACGATAAACGGGAGCCACAAAGGTGACCCACGATGATGCCACCGCTGAAAAGAACCAGGATGGCAGAATCGCAGGAGAGCTGGCAGATGAAGTGTCGGCGGAAGGAACGCGAAGCCGTCTAACTCCCAGAGGCCCGGGACTCAAGGCTGCGAGGGCCAGCTCCAACCAGGGCCTGTGTACGGCGGTCCTGAACAGCACAAGAATCAGCGTCAAGAATGACGCGACAACCAGAATCAGTAAGCTGACTAGCAGAAAACAGGTTCATCTGAAGGCTAGGAACATGAGAAACATTAGGAACAGAGAAAGATGAAGTAGAAAGGGTGCCTCGACTGGAAACAGGAAGAGAGGAACCATCAGCCGTGATAACACGGACAGGAGAAATAAGAGAGCGAAGAGCGGAAAGGATAGAAGACGCAGAAGTCATATGAAAAGAAGCTCCAGAATCCAGATACCACGGGGATGACGTACCTGACTGTGTAGAAGGTGGTGGTCGCGCGGTGCCAGAAGAGCCAGACACAGAACCAGCAGTACCCGTCGAAGAAGAGCCTGTAGCAGCGAGCAGACCACGAAGACCACGGATAATGTCCTGATCAGACAGCGCAACAGCAGACGAGCCTGAAGAACCAGCCTGCCGACGAGCAAGCTTATCAAGGTACTGCTGACGTAAGCTGGGGTCCCTCCTCCAGCAGCCAGAGACGTCGTGGCCAGCCTTGCCACAGAAGGCGCAGGGAGGACGAGGACCACGAGGCTGCTGAGACTGACTCTGGCCCTGGACCGGCGGAGTAGAGAGTAACGGCGGTGCTGGAGACCGCAACGAAGCGGACGGCACAGGAGAACCACGAGCAGACGGCACAGGAGGACCACGAGCAGCAAGTGCAGAGGGAACCGCAAGAAGACCAGCACCACGAAGACGAGTCTCCTCTGCGCGCAGCTCAGCGAGTACCTCAGAGAGCGGAACACGACCACGGGCAAGCAGCTGGGCACGACGCGGCTCAAACTCCGTGCGGAGCCGCGACAAGAACTCAAAAACGCGCTGAAACTCCAGATCCGCGCGCACAGTCAGACAGCAGGGACAGGTGCCACACACAGCTGTACGAAGAGAGTCAAGCGACGCCAAATAGCAGCACTCGAGTATAGAACTCGTCAATAGTAGAATCACCCTGCTGAAGATCATGCTCCCGACGAACCACAGACAGATAAAGAGCATCCCCAGACGGCTGATAGCGCGACGAAGAAAAGCCCACGAGCAGCAGCGGTGGGAAGACTCATGAACTCGGCAGCATACTGAGGCAGAACACTGGAAGTGAGAACAGCAGCAGCACGAGCATCATCATCGATCCACTGAGTGTAGTCAGTCAGATCCAGCCGGTAGGTCGCAACCTTCCGGTCATAATCAGCCAGAGCAGTATCAGCGGCACTCTTGGCTGCATCCTTGTCCTCCTGAGAAGCATCGGGGGCAAGGGAAACGGGCGTCGGTGCAGTAGGCGCCGTAGGAGCAACGGGGCGCGGCGGACAAGGGACCTCGCCAGAAAGCACACCCCAAAGACGAAGACCGCGCATGTGGACGCGCATAAAGGCAGCGAAATCAGGGTAATTCGCGCCATCAAAAGTCACCGGGCAGCGAGGAATCGCAACATAACCCGACGAGGAAGACATGGCTCTGTCGAATTTTTTGTTTTTTTTTTTTTGCTTTTTTTTTGCTTTTTTTTTTACGAACTAACGGAGCCGAGCCGAGCTGAGCCGAGCCGAGCCGAGCCGAAGCTCAAATCGAGCCGAAGCTCAGATAGAGCCGATCTGGAGAGATCGATCAGATCGATCGAGAAACGACCAGGGACCGAATCGGGACGGCGCCCGATCGAGAACGACCAGGGGAACGGCGGGCGTGCGGCCTGGAGGCGCGGCGGCGGAAAGCGGGGAGGCGCGGCCGGACCAGTGGCGGCGAGCAGGCCGGCGGGCGGCCGGAGCAGCGGCCGGCGAGCAGGCGGCGGCGCCGAGCAGGGCGAGCCGGGAATGCGGCCGACGGAGGCGGCCGCGAGCAGGAAGAAGAGAAGCCGCGGCGTCGGAGTGGTGAAGAGAGGCGGCGCGGCGACGCGGCGGCGGCGCAGGGCGATGGCGGCGGCGGCTGCGATGCGAAAGAAGCCTTACAGCTCGATACCATGATAGGAGAATAATCTGTGTTGTATTACTGGGGGCCAAAAGGCCACAATATATAGTACAATGTACAGGTGCAATATGCAAAAGGGCCCCTAACATATGGGCAAAATATAATACACACATATCTACTCTAACAATATGTAGATCCTTGGGTTTTAGTTATTGTACCAATACGAAGTAGTTTTTTATTTTGAACATATCGTGAAATTTTGGAATAGCCATGTACAGTTAGAACAGAAAAACCCTTTGATTCTGATTTTTTAAGTTGACCAAGGATAATTGTTCAATGTTTTTTTATTGTCATTTTCCTCATTTTTTCAGTTCATGTTTATGTGTAAGAGCATCTCCACCGGTTCCTTCCATATGTCTCCAATTTCTTCAAATTCTTTTTAGGGGAAAGTCACATTTGGAAAGCATAGTTATTTTGACATCTCAACGAGATGAATTTGGCAGCTGGGCGGTACGAATCTGGTAGCTAGGCATCGAAAGAGTTGAATTCTGTTTGGATACATCTATCCGTGGACAAAGTAGCCAGATTTCTGTAGAAGATCGTAAAGTATAATCTGTTTAGCTACGCGGGTTGTAAGGGCGTCGTCGTAAACGAAAGGTATGGAAGTTGGGCGACTCTGGACTCCGGAGTACGTACTAAATCGGTAGTTATTGCCTTATTGGGCCCATGGAACCCGGTTGAAAGCTGCTTGAGCTGGGCCACCTATCGATACAGCAGGGGCGACTGGATGTACGCAACGGACGGAAGGTTTTTGGGGCGCTGAGCCTATAGAAATAGTTTATTGGCCCGTTTATGACACGAGGCAGTCACCTATTGCAATTTAATACTTCCTCCGTTCTTTTTTAATTGACTCAGATTTAGTACAACTTTATACTAAATTTGAGTCAATTAAAAAAGAACAGAGGGAGTAGTAAAGATTGCTGGGTTCAGTTCCAGTATTATTAGAGGGAAGCAAATGGAGTAGCTCATGAACTAGCTAGGTTTTGTTTTTCGATGAAATCTCTCGTAATTCGGTCGATAAGCCTCTAGCTAGTTTTATCCTAGAATAAATTCATAAGCGATGTACCATTATTTATATATATTTAAATAAAATCGAATGAAGTATGCTCTGTATAATACTTTTTCCCGGGCGATGGTTTAGCGGATTCGGAATTGTAACCAAGCATCCTGGGTTCTATTATACCCGATTCAACACTAGAGCATGCAGCCGATCCTGGATACATAACTATATAAAGTGTGCAGTGAGGGATCTTTATTGGTAGCCAGTCTTTCACTTCTGCCTCTCCACTCCCATGCCTTTCTTGGTCGGACCAACCCAACCGGCGATTTCCGACAAGTCTTTCTGCTTAGAGCAAGAAGCGGAACCAAAATAAAGCTTTCACCACAGAGTCATGCTGCTTCCCTGAAAAATCACCGGCGAGTGGCGATCCATACAGCGCATACACACACGGGTGACCTATTGCAAAACGTTGTTTCCTTTCTTTTTAAACCGGTGAGGCGAGGAGACTCATGCCGTCACGCGTGTGCGTTGCGTACGCCAGCACGCTAGGACCGTGCGATAAAATTATAAGACCACGCATACAGAAACCACCTTCCGTTTTGCAATGGGTCAAGCGCTAGCTAAGGCCGAGATCAAGCCTGCGTCTTCCGCCCTCGGCGGCAGCGTCGCGCCGCCGCCGCCGCCGACGCAGACGGCGTCGTCCATCGTCGCCGAGACCGCGTCCGGATCGCACGTGCTCAAGATCGACGGATACTCCCTCATCAAGGGGCTCGGCGTCAATAAGTTTATCAGGTCCGCCACGTTCAGCGTCGGCGGGCGAAGCTGGCAGATGAGATTCTACCCTGACGGCTGGGATAAGGAAAACGCCGATAACGTTTCCATGGCCCTGTTCCTTGTCGACACCGAGGGTACGGACGCCAAAGTGAGGGCCAGGTTCAGCTTGCTCGACCAGGCTCAAGGCACACACCTTCCCGTGCGCGATGAATGGGTACACAAATTCCCGGTCAATACTGGCAGGGCCGGCCCTGAGGGGGGGCAGCCGGGGCGGCCGCCCCAGGCCCCCGGAACCAAGGGGCCCCAAGGTCCCAGCCATAGGCATATGCAGCGGTGGTGGACATCTTGTGGCAACGCCATTAGAGCAGCGGAGGTTTCCTCTCGTATGGTCGAGGGAGACCTGAACGAAGGGTTATCCGGGCCTTATTATGAACGAATCAACAAATCATTTTATGGTGCATCAAGTGGCTTGGGTCTTGGGCCCTTATATTTCCCTTTCTCTAGCTTGGACGTACTCCATTTGTTAGACTGGGCTTTTGCCCTTTAATTAGCTACGAAAGGGTTAAGTGAGGTGGGCCAATTGGTTGGAAGAAGACCAATCTGGAAATACTACAACATCATACTCTCTCTCTTCTCTCAAAAAGTAAAAAAGGAAATACAACATCAGTCCATGCATTTTCCCGCTCAAAAATAAAATTCTACACATTTTTTTCTACACATTTTTTCATCGATCCTTGATTTTTCTAATAGACACTGGTCGATGCATTTTTCCCTTGAAAAGAAAAGTTGACACGATTTGTTCATCGATCGTTGATTTCTCTAGTAGACATCGACCGATATATTTCCCAACTCAAAAAGAAAATTCGACCCATTTTTTCATCGAGCATTGATTTCTCTAGTGGACATTGTGTGATGCACTTTTCGGTTCCTCTGGTGACAAGTGCGGGAAACGACAAATTTCCAGCCCTCTTGTTGGCATGGCCTTTATTGATGAACTGAACCATTCACATATGTCAATGATCTGCACATCGTGCAAATTCATGAATTTCTCGGGGTGGTATCAAGCAATCATGTCATTCAAAATTTATGTACCCATAAGAAAATATATGACTTAAGTGAGTTACATAGATGTTATATGGACGATTTAAGCTAATATTGTAAATTATTTTGTATAAACATGAGTTTCAATAAGCTTTATTTATTTATTCATCTAGTTATTATATATACCCACATTACCTATTTTAGTGAATATTATGGGCCCTAAATTTTAGGTTCGCCCCAGGCCCGTGAAATCTCAGGACCGGCCCTGAATACTGGGAACGGATATGGTAAATTCTTCGAAAGGAAGCTCCTCGAGGAGTCCACCCATCTAAAAGACGATTCTTTGGAGATCAAGTGCGATGTCACCGTTTTCAAGGAAATCCATGTGACGGAGGCCGTCGGCGTCACCACGCAGTTTGTCGTGGTGCCGCCGTCCGACATGCACCGTCACTTCGGCCGGCTCCTCTCGGCCGGTCAAGGTGCGGATGTGACGTTTAAGGTTGGGGGGAAGAAGTTCGCCGTGCACAGGTACATGCTCGCCGCCAGGTCGCCCGTGTTCGCGGCGGAGCTCTTTGGTCCGATGAAGGAGAAGACCGCGACGAACATAGCCATCCATGACATGGAGGCCACAGTTTTCAAAAATATGCTGCACTTCATCTACACCGACTCTTTACCAGAGAATGGAGATGGCGAATCGTGCGAGATGGCTCAGCATTTGCTTGTGGCCGCTGACAGGTATAACCTGGAGAGGCTCAAGCTGATCTGCGAGGAGAAGCTGTGCAGCTATATCGACGCAAGCACGGTGGGCACTACATTGACACTAGCCGAGCAGCATGGCTGTCTTGAGCTCAAGGAGGCATGCTTTAGTTTCCTCAAGTCACCTGACAATGTCAAGGCTTTCGTGGCCACTGATGGCTTTGAGCATCTCACGAGTAGTTGCCCCTCAGTTCTGAAAGAGCTTGTTGGCCAGCTTGCTCCCTGAGCGTTTCAAATGACTTTGAGAGCAACATACTTAGTTTGGGATTACCATCTTGTGATTGCAAAGTAGGATATTCACTTATTCTTTTTTGTAACTGAAAGTAGCTACACTCTTAATTTTTTTCTGGGAAAACTCAAATGACTCTTTGTGTTTTATTTCATTGAAAAGATAGAAAGTTTTACAACCCTCCGATGCAGATTACAAGAGTGAGTGCTTAATGGACGTCCCATGTTGTCGGTAAGAGGATACTCAGTCCAGGGTGCCAGCTCTCGATCACATCTTGGCTTCTTCATTGATCAGGGCGACTCTGGCGGCTGGCGCTGACGGAAGGCTGTCAGTTCGTTGCTTCCGCACCATCCAAGGGACGAGCAAGGCCATGGAAGCCAGGCCTTTGCGCGTCAACTTCGGTGTGTGCTGCCTGGCATCATGCCACCAGTAGAGGGGGGAGGTGGTGTCATGGCTTGGTGCAGGGCAAGGCAGGCGCATTCAGGCAATGATTTCATGCCATACCTGTCTTGCAAAAGGGCACTCGATGATCAGGTGCTGCATCTGGTGCGGCAGCCCTCTCCTGGCCAATCGGTGACATTCCAAGGGAACTACCAACTGGCGTGCCCTTGCAGTTTGCACTGCTGAAATATAGGGTAAAGCAGTTATTTCTACATGTTGGCGAAGCAGAATTTAGTAATCCCGCTTTAAATTTGGGGACGTCTAGATCTCAGTCGACTGAGATTTAGTTAAGTCTCAGTCGACGCTTGATCAACAAGGCGTGACTTGTTTCGGTTTCATGTGTTACTCGTACGTGCCTTTCTTTCTTCGTCGAAGCTTTTTATTTGTTCTGAGCGGAACTCGTATGAGCAGTTTCCTTGGGCTCGGCCGCGAGAAAGTGGGCCTGTTAGCTGCGCCCTGCGTGCCAGTGTTTTGGGCTTGCTACTAGATCTATACACATGCTATTTGAGGCCTACCTGTTTGACAGAAGTAAAGCATAGAAAACTCCGCGGGCGCCTACTCTCCGCCTTAAGCGGGAGGCAGCGCTCGCTCCGCCTGAAGAGGCTTCCCGGTGGGCCGCTCTAAACCTTGGTCCAACTGCTTCTCCCTTTTCTTTCCTTTCTGTTTAGATCTTTAAAAAAAATGTTCAAATCTGTAAAAGTTTAAAAATAAAAAAAGTTCGAACTAAAAAATGTTTGAATCTAAAAAACTTCGAATCTCAAAAATTTCAAAATTTAAAAATGTTCAAATCTGAAAATTGTTCAAACATAAAAATTGTTCAAAATTGAAAAATGTTCAGATTTGACAATTGTTTAGTTTAAAAAACAAAGAATTTTAAATCGAACAAAATTCATATTTGAACAAAATTCATATTTGAACAAATTTCATATTTAAACAAATTTCATATTTGAACAAATTTCATATTTGAACAAATTTCAAATTTAAACAAATTTTGAATCTGAACAAATTTGTAATATAAACATTTTTAAATCAGAGCAAAAAAAAATCTGAACAAATTTCGAAATCAGCAAACCAATGTAGCAAAAATAAAAAAGAAACCAGAAAAAAGGAAAAACCTGAGAAAAAAACGAAAAACCAGAAAACGAAGGGAAAAAACCATACCTGGTAGCCGCTAATGGGCCGGCCCACACTGTCCGTCGCTTGAGCGGGAGCGAATCGCTCCCGCATTGAGCGGCGAATAGGGATCGCGGAAAACTCCACGTGTGGTCGTGTGGTCAGAAGTAATTTGAGACGTGTGGTCGTGTTATTTCTAGTGAACCAACGACAATTGCATTCCATTTGCAACTCCCGTGCTAGCAAATATCAGGACACAAAAGTAATAATCATGTTATATTTTTCGAGTTACGATTAATTTGTAACTGAAAAATATCAGTTGCAATCCACTTGCAATTGAAGAATTTTATTTGCAGCCCATTTGCAACTTGCATGCTAGGACGAATCACAACGTAAATCCAAATTCAATAATATATTTCTCTCGGTTGTAACCAATTTGCAACTGAAAATATCAGTCGCAACGCACTTGCAACTCACACACTAGCACAAACCACGACGCAAGTGAAATGTACAATAGTATCTATTTTCTTAGTTCCAACTCACTTGCAACTATCAAAAACCTCAGTTGCAACCAACTTGCAACAGAAAAAACCTCAGTTGCAACCCACTTCCATTTAAAAAAAAACCCTGAGTTCGGAAACACTTGCAACTTGAAAATCTCAGTTACAACCCGCTTGCAACTGGATTGAGCTCTAACTTGGTCTAGTGTGTAAAAGTGTAAACCTAGACTTAGTTGCACAAGTGTAAACTAGAAGAATCTCAATTACAACCCATGTGCAACCAGAGAAAATTTATGTTGCAAAGCAGATGCAACTGAAAAAACTACAACGACAACTGATGTGTAACTGAAAAATTAAAGCTGCAACTAATATGCAACTAGAAAAACTACAACTGCAACTGATGTGTAACTGAAAAATTAAAGTTGCAACCAATATACAACTAGAAAATCTCAGTTTCAACCATAGTGCAACTGAAAAATCCTAGTTTCAACCAACGTGCAACTAGAAAAATTAAAGCCTCAGTTCTTGTGTAACTAGCAAACAATCTCAGTTACAACCCGTGTGCAACTTAGGAAATCTCAGTTATAACCCACGTGCAACTAGAAAAATCATAGTTACAATATGTTCAACCAAAAAAACATGTGCATGTAACCAAAATATTAACGATAGCAAAATAGTCCATCTTAGTCAGTGACTACAAACACGCATCGATAAGAAACCATCTCACAAGGCTGCTTTTTTTTTTGAGACATCACACAAGGCTGCTAGCCAAAGGGCACACCCCAGCACGGCCAAAACCATCACACAACTGCACAAGGCATCTGGCAAAAAAAAAAAACAGAAGAGACATGCAAAGACAGCCCAAGGGCCACACCGCACCACGCCTGTAGCCCATGACACGCTCGTGCAACCCGGAACACACAATAGCACTATGCGCATGGCGCTATCGCCTGACGCACACACGGGGCCTAACGCACATCCGACGAAGAAAACGCAAATCTTAATGTGACGTATCCTACGGCAACGAGCGTGACTGAGACTTAATAAAAATCAGACGCCTGATTTTTAGCAAAACCGTTTAAATTTCTGAAAAGAAATCCTCAGACATCCACCTTATCCGACTTTGTCTCATTACGTGTATCAATTCGAGAGTTTGAGTTCAAGATTAAAAGTGATATGTGGTATATTACTTTCACAATGAAACTATGTGTTGGATTTGCCTTGAAAAGACTATCATATTGCAATTGTTTCATGTCGTTTCGTGATGCAATCATCCTCCTACAAGCCGCTGCTAGAACTTCTCCAGCAATGTATGTGTGACTTTGCCTCTGATATGTCCGTCTTCCTTTGTCAATCAACTGGTTAGTTTAATTGCAAAAACCCATCAATCAGAAGGTGAGGATGATAGTATAAGTTTGGCCTCAGAACGGCAACTCTTATGTCGATTTCAACTAGAGCAAACTATTCCAACCTGACAAGCAAAGCACACCAGACACATCAATTGCTTGCCTAGTGCGGGATATCCACATTAACACACATCACATGCGCATTATCCAGCAAGCTGCAACAGTGGCTGGTGATCAGTTCCACAAACACAACAGAACATTGTTTCATGTCGTTTTTCATAACACAGTCATGCGAGCGCCTGTTGCTCTAGTACCTCCGAACCTGTCTTTGTTGCTCTGTGTTGGGCTATGTTGCAGACCAAATTTGTGTGCCCATTCAAGAACCTGATGTTTACCTCTTTCAGTCTGTGGCAGTTCCGTCTCCCTGAGTCCTTTTGGTTGCCATGGTAGAACAGATCATCAATTTTCTTTGTTGGAACGTGAGGGGGCTAAATGATCACAATAGATGCATCACTGTTAACGAGATTGTTGCGGCAACCACGTGCCACATCGTTTGCTTGCAAGAGACCAAGCTCGAAACCATCTCCTCCAGCGATGCTCGTTTTCTTGGCGCGCATCGGCTACGCAGTTTCGCTGAACGCCCGGCCATTGGCACTAGAGGGGGGATTCTTATGCTCTGGGACGATTCAAAGGTGCGGGTCACTGAAGTGGTAGCTACTGAGTTTTGCCTCTCTGCATTTGTGCACATCCTCAACTCAAACCGCAATTTCAAAATCACAACCGTGTATGGTCCTTCGGTTAATAACAGGAAAGATGATTTTTTTGCTGAGCTCATCACCTTGAAGCCAGCCCCCGGAGTGCGATGGCTAGTCCTCGGCGATTTTAACCAAATCCATCGAGCACGTGACAAAAACAAGAGGAATGTCAATAGAGGGCGTATAAACCGTTTCCGCTCGGCTTTGCAAACTTGTGAACTGAAGGAAGTACACCTCCAGAATAGGCGCTTCACTTGGAGCAATGAGCGTCTAAGCCCTACGCTTTGCAAGCTTGACGCCTTTTTTTGCAACTCTGATTGGGATATTTGCTTTGACACCCACGTTCTTCATGCTCTCTCTTCCGCCTTGTCGGACCATTGTCCTCTCCTCCTCGCCGACGATAGTGGCCCGCGGAGGCCAAGGACCTTCAAATTTGAGAATTTTTGGGTGAGGGTGCCGGGGTTCATTGACATTGTGCAAGCCGCTTGGGACGAACCCTCCGACCATGTTGAGCCGTACCACATTCTCCACCACAAGCTTCAAACCACCGGAAAGCGCCTATCCTCTTGGAGCCGGGGGCTATTCTCCAATACAAAAGTCCTCTTTCACGCCGCCCTCCTCCTTATCCTTCACTTTGACATCGCCCAAGAGTCAAGATGCCTCTCCTTGGAGGAACATGAGCTTCGGAGTTGCCTCAAGAGGAGGGTCGTGAGCTTAGCTTTGGTTGAGAGAGCTAGAAAGAAACAATGTGCCCGCATCACAAATATCAAAGAGGGTGATGCAAACACGAAATTTTCCCACTTGAGAGTCAACGCCCGGAGACGGAAAAATCACATCCACCGCATCAAGCACAACAATGGTTGGATCACCGATCATGAGCACAAGGAAGAGATTATTCACTCCCATTTCACCTCGGTCATGGGAAGGGGGGAAGCTAGGACTCGTGATTTCAATTGGGAGGATATGGTCTTCGAAAATCCGGTTTTGCAACACTTGGGCGAGCCTTTTTCCGACGACGAAGTTCTTCACGCCATCAAGCAAATGCCGGGGGACAAGGCCCCGGGCCGGACGGCTTCACGGGGCTCTTCTTCAAGAGGTGTTGGGAGGTGATCAAGGCGGATCTCATGAGGGTGATTCAACAATTTGGAAACCACCATGTGTCCAACTTGCATTGGTTAAACTCCGCAAATGTGGCCCTTTTGCCTAAAAAGGATGGGGCCGAAGAGATCTCCGACTTTAGACCCATTAGTCTCATCCACTCAATTGCAAAAATCATCACAAAAATGCTTGCCATCCGCCTTGGTCCTTCCATGAATGAGCTCATTTCAAATGCCCAAAGTGCATTCATCAAAAGAAGGAGCATTCATGACAACTTCCTCTATGTACAAAACATGGCAAGAAGGTTGCATAAAAACAAGACCCCGAGTCTTCTCTTCAAGCTTGACATTCGCAAAGCCTTTGACTCCATTAGGTGGGACTACTTGATTGATCTCCTTCAACGGCGAGGCTTCCCGAGTGCTTTCCGCAATTGGATCACCGCCCTCTTCGCCACATCTACCTCTCGTGTCCTTCTTAATGGTATGGCCGGCCCCCCATCTCCCACGGTCGCGGTCTTCGACAAGGGGATCCTCTCTCTCCCTTGCTTTTCAACCTTGGCATTGACCCGTTGCAACAAGTGCTTGACCTTGCCACATCCCATGGCCTACTCCACAAAGTTAGGGGCCGGGGCCCTATCTTGCGCACTTCCCTTTACGCCGACGACGCGGCAATTTTCCTTGCGCCCATAAGAGAAGACATTCAAAACCTTGCTCGTATACTCGAGGCGTTTGGTGAGGTCACCGGTCTCCGCACCAACTTCCAAAAGAGCTCCGTCATTTCTATCCGTTGCCATGATCTTTCTTTGGACGATATTTGTTTGACACGAGAAAAACGTCGGCGAAAGACAGAGTCGCTACGTTGAAGGGAAGGAGGGTAGCGTGTTTCTCTCATGCGCCGGGGTAAAATAAAGAAGTGCGGGCGTGCCAGTGTACCGTAGTACACAAGAAAAAGATAGGGAAGCGTGCATTTCATTAATCTCTCTTGGAGAAACAAAGTACAAGTTCCCGAATATAGAGCGCTCCGTGGCCTGCTTGCGCGGCCAGCGTGACTATGGCGATTGCGATCTCCTGGTTCCCGGGGCCTCGGAAGGCACCCGGTTAATTACTCCCGCGGGTTACACCACGAGACACCTCCGATTAAGCCGTGTGGTCGTCTTCGTCGTCTTCGCTTCGCGTTCTCCATGCATGATGTGGTGGTGGTGTGTGTGGGCGGCGGCAGAGCCCGTGTCCTCGTCGGTACACGCGCCGCATGTAGCATGGCCTTTGCTCCGGCCAAGCCCGCCCTCTCCGTCGCGCCTCGTCGGTCTTGACGGTGTTGATGTAGTCGGAGTTGAAGTAGCATGGGTCCGCTCAGTTTGGACTTCTTGACGACCAGCAGCCTTGTCGGGGTGCGCAAGGGGTATGCCTCGCGGGAGCAAAGTGTTGGAGGAGATCGGCGTCGGTGTGAAAACCGACGCATGCGCGTAAGTCGGTGTAGCCGATGTGGTCGGCGCCTCTTCCTTAGCCTAACGCCGAGTTTATGGCTGTCGGCGTAGTCAAGGACGCCGTCTCACGGGCTCGCAGTGGAGTGGAGTCGATGGCACGCCGAAGAAACCGTCCCGTGTCGGAAGGTACAGTCGCCGGCCTGAAGTCGTTTCCATGTGGCTCGCAACACAAATGCCACCCGCTTTAGGTTGCTCTCATGTTATGGAGACTGCTGCATATATATGACCTCGTCTTTCGTCGTAGCTGGCTAGCTGGTGCGCACCTGCACAAACAACAAAGGCATAGCAGGTGCATGCATGTGTGCACACCAAAGGCATGTACGTACGGCCCTCGCCTGTGTGCCCGTTAACGCTCCTATGAATGTACGTTAAACTCGTGATTGGAGCGCCAGGTCTTCACAATGAATAGCCGGGCCGAGGCCGAGCATGGTGCCCGAGCTGTGCGGCGGCTTCACGCCAGCATGATGGTCATGGACTCGTCGTCGTCCCGCCTCGAGGTATGATGGAGATGGCGCCGAGTCGCGCGCCGGCAGCCGTGGCACATGCCTGTTGTCGTCGTTGCGCCTTGCAAGTGTGGAGAGCGCCGCGCTGCATAGCGGCAGCCTTGGCGTGGACGTCGTCGTCTCGCCTCGTGGGCGTCCTGAAGAGGGCGCCGCGCTGCATAGCGGCAGCCTCACCGCGGACGTCGTCGTCGCGGCTTGTGGTGGTGTCGATGGCGTCGCGCTGCACGCCGGCAGCCTCGTCACGAACGCCATCGTCGCGGATCATAGGCGTCGTGGAGAGGGCACCGCGCTGTACGCTGGCAGACTCCTCATGGGCGTCACCGTCACGCCTCACAGGTGTGGTGTCGATGGCGCCGCGCTGCACGCCGACAGCCTCCTCGTGGACGCCGTCGTCGCGGCTTGTGGGTGTGTTGATGGCGCCGCGCTGCACGCCGGCAGCCTCCTCGTGGACGCCGTCGTCGCGCCTCGCGGGTGCCATGGAGTTGGCGCCGCGCTGCCCGCCGGCAGCCTCGTCAAGGTCGTCGTTGTCGCGCCTCGCCGGTGCCACGGTGTTGATGGCACCGCGCTGCACGCCGGCAGCCTCGTCACGGACGCCGTCGTTGCGGCTCGCGTGAGTGTTGATGGCGCCGCACTGCACGCCGGCAGCCTCCTCGCGGACGTCGTCGTCGTCGCACCTCGTAGGTGCCCTGGGGATTGCGCCGCGGTGCACGCCGGCAGCCCCGTTAAGGTCGTCGTCGTCCGCCTCGCGGGTGGTGGAGATGGCGCAGCTCTGCACGCCGGCAACCCCAGCATGGACGTTGTCGCCGTGCCTCACGGGTGGTGGAGATGGCGCCCCTCTGCGCGCCGGCAGCCCCTGCATGGACGTCTTCGTCGTTGCACCTCGCAGGTGCCCCGGAGATTGCGCCGCGGTGCACGCCGGCAGCCCCGGCATGGACGTCGTCGTCGCGCCTCGCGGGTGGTGGAGATGGCACCCCTCTGCGCGGTGGCAGCCCCTGCATGGACGTCGTCGCCGCGCCTCGCGGGTGATGAAGATGGCGCCGCGGTGCACGCCGGCAGCCCCGGCATGGACGTCGTCGCCGCGCCTCACGGGTGATGAAGATGGCGCCGGGCAACGCGCCGGCAGCCCCGGCATGGACGTCGTCGCCGCGCCTCACGGGTGATGAAGATGGCGTCGGGCAACGCGCCGGCAGCCCCGGCATGGACGTCGTCGCCGCGCCTCACAGGTGATGAAGATGGCGCCGGGCAGCGCGCCGGCGACCCCGCCACCATGACACCGTCGCCTTGAACACCATTTGCGGAATTGGAGATGATGCCGGGCTGCACGCCGGCAACCCCGACATCGCGTCCTCCCGGCGGGTTGAGCACCACCTCGGAGCGTCCGTGCGAGATGCCTGTGTGCATGTAATGCAAATAAGAGAGAAAGAGAGATTAACCGTGTTTCTCACCATCCGAGGTCGCCGGCTTAGTCTCCATGGCCTTCTCCTGATCGATCTTGGCTGCTCTGGGCGTGTGTGGGATTTATATGGGTATTGTATAAGCTGATGGCTTGGTAGATGGGTTCAAGTCGTGGTTTGTGTATAGGTGTGGATGAACAAGAGATGGCCTCCCGGGTTTCTTGCTCCAAACCGAGAGCTGCCTCCGTCTTCCTCCCGTCTCGCTTCTCTTTTCTTCCCGTGGCCGCCAGCCCTCCGCCTTTTCTCTTCGTGGTGAGTCTTGTATTTATAGGCCAGGTAGGGAACGAACAAACGCGCCGCGCGCGCCGTCGACAGTTCCGGTTCGTGTGCTTGAGATAAGTCCGTATGCCGTGATCTTTATCTTCCGCCTGCTACGCTGATTGATCTGTTCGCAGCATGCTGGATCGATTAAGTTGTTACCGATCGGCAACGTGCCAATTGTACCACGTACAGGTACGTACGTGTTGGGTTGTAACTAGCATGTACAGGAAGCCAGCTAGCCACGATCGAGCATGCGCATTGCTAGCAATGCATCAAGACCCAACTAGTACATATGTGTGGTACGCGCACATGCGACCGGCCGGACGGGTGCGCCGTAGTATTTGGCTTGTACATATATATCCCAAAGTGCCATCTTGAGCTGGTTAGTACAAAAACTCGTCGAACAATATTCTTGAGGGTCTACCGGTTTGTAGGCAAAATTTCCCGATGAAATACCTTGGGCTCCCTCTTTCAATATGGCAATTGAAGAGCGTCGATTTCCAACACCTCATCGATAAGATGGCCGGGAAGATTCCTACTTGGGATGGCAAATTAATCAACATGGCCGGCCGCACCGCCCTCGTGAAGTCCGTCATTGCCTCTCAAGCGATCTACCACCTTACCCCCCTTGTTGTTCCGCCACCCATCATTGAGAAAATGAAGAAGATTGAGAGAGCCTTTCTTTGGACGGCTACCGATAAAGTCACGGGAGGGCAATGTAAAGTCAATTGGGAGACGGTGTGCCGCCCCAAAGATCTGGGGGGTCTTGGAGTGCTCAACATCGATAAATTCGCAAGAGCTCTTAGATTGCGGTGGCCTTGGTTGGAGTGGACGGACCCAACCAAGATTTGGATCGGGTTGGGAAACCCTTGTACGGAGGTGGACATGGACCTCTTCTATGCTTCCACAAAAATCGTGGTTGGAAACGGTTTGAAAACTAAGTTTTGGGACGCCCCTTGGCTTGATGGCTCGAAGCCTAAAGACATCGCCCCCTAATCTATGCGGAGTCCAAGAACAAAAAGTGCACGGTCAACAAGGCTACAAAAAATGATGCTTGGATTGCCATGATTCACATTGAGGGAGATTTCACTATCGCCCACCTCGAGCAATTTGTGGATCTTTGGATCAAGGTGCATGACTACGTTCTTCATGAGGACATGGATGACTCTATCTCTTGGACGCTTACGGATGATGGTCAATACTCGGCGGCTTCGGCTTATAAGGCACAATTTTTTGGTGCCACCGCATCCAACTTTAGGAGATCCGTTTGGAAGATTTGGGCGCCGCCCAAAGTAAAGTTTTTCGCTTGGCTTGCCCTACAAAATAGGCTTTGGACGGCGGATCGTTTGCAGAAGAGAGGTTGGCCCAACGTTTGCAAAAGAGAGGTTGGCCCAACAATGCCATTTGTCCCCTTTGTTCGAGGAGTCCGGAATCCATCGACCACCTTCTTGTTCATTGTAGATTCACCCAAAGACTTTGGGGCCTCCTCAAAGCGTGACTTGGGTTATATTTTCTTGACCTCCACGCATGGCATGCGATGTCTCTTCAAGATTGGTGGAGCCTCTTGACCGGCACGTCTACGCCTAACCGGAGAGCGCTCGCTTCCGTTGTTCTCCTCACCTCTTGGGAAGTTTGGAACGAGCGGAATGCTCGGATTTTTCGCCACAAGCATGCACCACCATCGGTGGTTTTTGGGAACATCAAAAATGAGTTAAAACTTTGGGTTGCCGCGGGGGCCAAGCGTGTGAGTCTTTTGATGCCGCGAGAGTAGGCGTATTGTAAAGTATCCGTTTTGCTACTTTGTAAATCTTCTCCTTAATTAATAGATTGAGGCAAAGCTTTTGCCTCTGTTTCAAAAAAAAAATAACACAGTCATGCGCCTACCAGGCGCTGCTAGAACTTTTCTAGCAGTGTGTTTCTAGTCTGATTTGTCTCCTTTGTCTATCGACTTGTTACTAGGTAAGTTTACTTGCAAATTAAACATGCAGTTGAAACCCATCAGAAGGTGAACATGATAGCCTCAAAGCAGCAACTCTATGTCGAATTCAACTGGAGCAAACTATTCCTACCTGACAAGCATGAACTGACACAGCAATTGCTTGCCTAGTGCAACGATATCCCTAGAACACAACGGCATGCCCATGATCCAACAAGCTACAAGAGAGGCTGGTGATCAGTTCCACCAACAGAACAGAAAGGCCTCTGTTTGTATAGGCCAAGGAGCAAGGGAAGCAATGTCTTTCATAAAGCACCTAGTGAATCAAGCTGTGTTTTCATAAACCAGATACCTTGACAACAAACAGCATTCCTAACGTGCATAAAGGCAGTCCCCTTGACAAAGATGTTACCGACCTCCACAGATAATTATCTATAAGGATAGAAGAAACTATACTGCAGGGTGTTGAACAAAGAAGAGCAAGCCAGAGAATTGTAATCCTAAATTAGATGGCCAACTTTCGTAGAGAACAAGCAATTTAGATATTTTATCAAGCTTATTAAGACCATATTGCAGGAGAGATTACGGAATTTCAATCACAGGCACATCATGAATGAATTCATAAATACTGCATACACGAAATGACTCAAGATTTGTAACAGCACTCAGAGGTATCAAACATAGCAGTTATCCAATCAATTCACATTACCAATAGGGGACAGCATGATCAGGTCTCAAACAACAGTGCGATTTAATTTAGGCAACATAACAAAACTGCAACCAGTGAAGTACTCATTACACCTCCATAGCCTACGCGAAAGCTGTAACCAGTGTTCAAGAAGTTGATTCAAACGCAGTACAGTAAGAAGGCAACAGCATTTTACTTCGGGGGACAGGGAAAACAAGCGCTCAGCGCAGCCTCCTGGCCTCCCGCTCAGACTCGAGGAGGGTGAGGATGTCGCCCTCACGGACAGGGCCCTTGACGTTCCTCATGATGAGACGGTTCTGGTCATCCAAGAACTTCACCCTGACCTGGGTCACCTGACCCCTGGAGCCGGTGCGGCCCATCACCTTGACCACAACCGCGAGCTTGACCTGAGTGTCCATGCTGCACAAACAGAGGGATTTGCGTTAGAAACAGGTACTGCACAGTTCAATTGCTCTGGCCAAGGCTCAAATTTGTGTTCACAAATAATTCAAACAATATAGGAGAGCAACCAAATGTCCGTGAACGTAGATCAAGCTAAGAAAAGAAACAATCGCCTAGTTCAATTAGAAACATGGAAATAACTATCATGTTACCCTGTCTACTGTCCAATACCAATATAGCACATCGCCAATTTCGCAAGTAGGAACCCGAGGCCGATTCGAGATCTAAACACCAGCTACTCATAACCGCAAAAATTCAACAATACAAGTTGAAACTAAGAGAAAGATCTACCAGGATCACCAAGACACCTCCAACTTAGACACATGACGAACTAAAATCCAAACGAAACTAGGTAACAGCATCATCAATCACACCAACTAATCACGCGCACACGGATCGATCTAGCCCGTAAGTCCGACGAGGCAGAGGAGAAGGGAAGGGAGAGAACACGAACCTTTCTTCAGCTGCTGGCGATGGGAGTCGCTGCTTCTGCTACGACGACGGAGGCGGCGGCGCTAGGAGGGCAGAAAGAAGAGGGGTTAAAACCCTAGCGCTTCTCCAGTTATTATATATAAGCTATCGCTGCCGGCGGGCTGGGGTCATGGTTTACGCCTAAAGATGGTCTCTTGGGCCTAGAGCCCAAGCTGGTGCTACTTATTCGTGGGCTGGTGCTACTTTTTGTAACTTTTGATCCCTTATGTATCGCAAAAGTCTAACTTTGGTTCCTTAACTTTGTTTTAGTCTAAACCTACCTTTAAACTCTTGAAAAAGTCCAATTTCGGTTCCTGGTAGCGGCTTTAATGATGCTTGACTGGTTTTTGACTCTCTTTTTTTACCACCATGGACAGATTTGGATAGGTTTATTCCATGTAGAATCGACCGTCTCACCTTGAGATAAGTTATGCAATTATCATTTTGAACGTTCGCTAGTGAGATCATGATCATTATTCATTTGTCGTAGTAACCGTAACTCTTTCCTAACACCTAGCGATGGTGCCTCACGCTACTTGTTGTGGGTATACTTTATGGGTATATCAACGACATGGCCTAGATCCCGCAAACCCGGGTGGCCCATAGACGGTGATGGTGGCATGGGGCCCATCGGGCGGCCCAGTTGATGTTGATCATGAAGGATGAAGTCCAGCCCAGGAACCTGGAGCCGGATCCCAACCGACCTACGAAGGAGGCTGGATCCGTGGAGGCCCATAAAGTATCCGGATCCAGCACGACCATGAGGAAGGCGGATCCTTGACGTGCACGACAAGATATTGTACCGTAGTTAGGCAACTTGTATTCCGGCTAGGACTCTCCATGTAAACCCTAGATCCGTGCGCCTTTATAAGCCGGATCCCGGGAGCCCTAGAGGCAGATCTCGAGCTAGAAGCGAGACAACCACAACCATTGTAACAACGCGCAAGCGCCCAGATAATTCCAGACAAGCAGCAGTAGGCCCTGTCCTCGTGCAGGTGTTCCGAAGCTGGGTAACTCGCGTACCACCGTCTCGTGTGCACTCCGCCCTATGGCCCCTACTTCTTCTCCCCTCGTGAGGATCCCTCCTCCGAGGTATTGTCGATTAGGCAACGATGCTGGCGCCCACCGTGGGGCCTGAGGCGTCTGGAGGCCGGAACCGGGAGGGCTCCGCCATGGGAAGCTATGACGACTCGATCGCTGTGGGGCGCGTACTTTACGCCGGGAATTTTCCGATCGTCCGTCCGGACGAATTCTGGATTCCGGCTAGGTCAAACCCCATCAAGCTCTCCATCGTCCCAATCGGCGGCATCCACATCTTCATCGGCGAGACCGTCGATTCCGACGGAAACGCACTGGTAAGTAACGCCGACGCGTCCGCCGCTGAGCTGGACGCCGTCGCGAAAATCCGATCTGAGTCGCAGCTCCTAAGGAAGCTTCCGCCTTAGATCAGAAAATCAAAACCCACCCAATCCGCCCCTGAGCAGGAAAACGGTGGAAGACCAATGCAGATCCGCCTGGGTCTCCCAGGTGTTAGAGAAGCAAAGGTGTCACTTCGTGCACTTCTTGGCCCATACCGCAGGAGACGCCCTCCACCAGGACGAGGCCGATCCTTTGCAGGTTGAGGCACCCGGAAACAACGTAGCTCCGGATCTGCGAAGCAGTCGGAGACAGCGACGCTCCGGGACAAGAGGAAGCCGGAAACCCTGAGGAATCAATCATCGGTAACCTGAGCGCAAATTCCGACGATGCCTCCTCAATAGGCACAGAATAATACAATCGCTTGACGAAGGAGCTCGCGATCGGGGAAGAAGATGACGACGCTTCATCCATGAATACAGAGAAATTCAACCGCAAGCTCGAGGAGCTCGGAGGCGGTGAGCAAGCTGAAGTAGAATCCGCCCAGCCGATGCAGGTTCTAGCAACCGTAGCACCGCTGGATCAGCAGGAAACGGAAGACGAAGCCTCCAACTCCGACCCAGGACCATCCAACGTAAGGTCTCCGTTAGATCGGACGCGACCGCGAAAGGATGTCCTGTCACCAGAAGAGATGGTCGAGCAAGCACGCATGGATTTAGTCGCAAAGTCCGATATCCTCAACAAGCCAATAACTCCCGAAGAAGCTGCAGATCCGGAGGCCTTAGAAGCCAAAAGACAGGAGATGCTAGCGACAGCTCAGAAGTTTGCCAAGACCGCCGCAATGCTGGAAGAAAGAACCATAGCGGCGAACTTCGTGGATCACTTTCAGAAGAAGGATCGCGAGGTCGATGAATCTCTCGAAAAGGTCAGGCAACTCGAGAAGCACTGGGAGGCCAAGGTAAAATTTGTGCAGGAGGAAGAAGCTAGAATCAGGCGAGAAGCCATCCTTCCCCGCAAGATTACCTTCGCAACACCCACAGAGCAGCAGCCGCTCGCAACTCCAAAGGATAACATGAAGAAGGTTGCGGAGCTCCTGAAAAAGAAGGACGAGGAGATTGACATCAACTACGTCCGGAAGCTCGTTGCCTCAGCAATGCAGCAACAGAGCAAGGCAGACACTTCGCGCAGGTTGGAATCCAATCCGGAGCACTGCATATCCACCGCGCAGAAGGACGCCACAGCAGGTCAACACCGTGATGGCGAATCGCGCACCGGATCCACGGAGCGCAGGAGGAAAGTCAGAGAACATCCGAATCCAATCCCGGTGTCCTCGGATTCAACTCCGAAAAATCCGTTAAAGGGAAAGGATCCGATGTATACTGGCAGAGACAAGTACCGTGTTCCATCACCGCCACCCCGAGCTTCGCGTCCTCCGCTACCTCCTCGACGTCGCAGTCCCGCCGGAAACACCAGGCCCCATGGGCCAGGTGGAATCAACATCCGCGACAACATGCCGCCTCCTAGGGACAGGAGCAGGGAGCGTACGCCGGAACCACGCAGAAGCCGGAACCAAGACCGCGAGCCTGAGCCTCGTCGGAATCAAGACCGCGAGCCTGAGCCTCGCAGAAGCCAAGGACGCGAGCCGGAACCAAGGAGGAGCCGGAACGAAGAGCGCGCACCTGAGCCACGCAGGAGCCGGAACGACGGAGGCGACCACCACCAAGAGGAAAGGAGCCACCGAAGCCGGAGCCAGCCGAGGGAGCCACGCCGCGAGTCCGAAGGCGGAAGATCATCTTACACCCCCTCGCAGATCTCCCTCGCCACCACCCAGTGGAGGCGGAGGTGGAGGCGGAGGCAGAGGCCGGAGATCCCGTTCCCGCTCGAAATCACCCGGCGGTGCCCCCCGCGATGCCCGGGATCGCCTCAACGAGTACAGATCCGACTACATCGGTCCAAGGTGCTTTGGCCAGATGATCCGAGAGGAACCAAAGCCAAGAAGCTTGAACCTTAAGCTACCAGGAAACCTGAAGCATTATGATGGCAGCGAGAGGCCGGATACCTGGATTGAGGATTACTACAATGCAGTAACCTTCGCCGGAGGAACCCCGAATATAGCCTGCCGCATGCTCCAGTTGTACCTTATTGGTCCAGCTCGTGTTTGGCTCAGTGACCTTGAGGAAAACACTATCTTTTGCTGGTTGGACCTGAAGAAGGCTTTCGAGAACCACTTCAGGGGTACCTACAAGAGACCGGCCACCACCAGCGATCTTCAAGCTTGCATCCAGAAGAAGGGTGAGACATCTAGGAGCTTCCTCACCCGATGGTTGGCAACCAGAAACGAGTGCGAGAACGTAGATAACCGCACAGCAATGCACGCCTTCATTGGTGGTTTGCAGCGTGGGGGGCTGCTGCGCCACAAGCTCACTTGCCTGGTGAATGCGAACAAGCTCACTCTTGATGAGATGATAAACATCGCCAGCGATCATACTGCCGCCGATGACGACGCAGGCGGAGATCTCGCAGCTACAGCCATACCCCTGCACCAACAGAAGAAAAACCGTGATAACGGCGTCAGCAACAACAACAAGCGGAAGAACCCCCCTGAAGACCAGAAGGGCGGAGGATCCGACATGGTAGCCATGACGTTCCAACGCGGAGGTTCAGGAGGCGGAAGAGGCCGCGGACGTGGAGGCGGAGCAGGCAGGGGCCAGCAGCGCGCTGACGAGGTCACCGCAGCCGGATCCCGCGCCCCCCAAACGTACGAAGAATACAGGGATATGCCGTGCCTGGCCCATCTGGATCCGGCTACGGGCAAATCCACCCATACCAATCGCAACTGCAAGTGGGTCAACGATCTGAAGAACGACCCGGAGGCAGGATACAAGCGAGCCCGGAAGCACCGCCCGCGCGGCAAAGGAGGCAAGGGCAAGAACAAGGACAAAGAGGAGGACAGTTCCGAGGCCATGGACGAGGATGACGCTTCGCCGGAACCCAAGGAGGGTACCGCAGCCAACAAGTCCAACCCCTTTGGCAAGAAGAGTGTCGGAACTTACCACACCTTCCTCGGAACCCCAACTGTCCGCGCGAAAAAATCGGCGCTCCGGATCTTGAACGCCACAGTTCCGGCTGTGCCGCAGTATGTCAAGTGGTCGGAGAAAGCCTGTACCTTTGACAGGTCGGATCACCCGGCCGTCATCCCCAAAGAGTGCTACGCTCTGGTTGTAAGTCCCCGCATAGACGGGTATGACTTCTCCAAGTGCCTTATGGACGGAGGAGCTAGCCTGAACATCATGTACCTGGAGACCCTGGAGAAGATGAACCTCACCAAGGAACAGCTCAAACACAGCACCACTGAATTTCATGGTGTGGTTCCGGGTAAGAAGGCAAACTCTCTGGGCAGCATCAAACTTCCCGTGGCCTTCGGCAATGTGAACAACTACCGCGAAGAGATGATCACGTTTGAAGTAGTGCCCTTCAAAAGCTCCTACCACGTGATCTTCGGCAGGCCCACCTACCACAAGTTCCACGCCAGGGCATGCTACATCTACAACAAGCTCAAGATTCCGGGTCCTAACGGCTGGATCACCGTGTCCGGAGACTACAAGAAAGCTAGGGACTGCGAGGAAGGCGAGGCCGCCTTTGCAGAATCCGTCATATCTGGAGAAGAGCTGCAAGGCTACAGAGCCGCGGTGGATCCGACTGAGATGCAGACCACCAAGAAGCAGATCTCCGAACAGAAGACCTCGTTCAAGGCCGCGATAGAAACCAAGAAGCATGACCTCGTTGAAGGTGACAACTCCAAGCAGGTTTCAGTCGGAGCCAACATGGACCCCAAATAGGAAAGCGCGCTCGTCGAGTTCCTCAGAGCCAACATGGATATCTTCGCATGGCAACCTTCTGACATGTCCGGAGTACCAAGGGAACTCGCCGAGCACTACCTCAACATAAATCCGGGTGCAAAACCGGTGAAGCAAGCTATGCGACGCTTTGGAGACAAGAAGCGCCGCGCCATAGGAATGGAATTAGCAAAGTTACTAGAGGCAGGTTTTGTAGTAGAAGTTATCCATACTGATTGGGTCGCAAACCCCGTCCTTGTACCCAAAAAGAATTCTGAAATACTAAGAATGTGCATCGATTACTCCGGCGTGAATAAGCATTGTCCGAAAGATCCGTTCCCTTTGCCGCGCATTGACCAAGTCATTGATTCGACGGCAGGGGCGGAACTTCTGTGTTTTCTTGACGCATATTCCGGGTATCATCAGATCCGGATGAAGGAGTCTGACCAAAAGGCGACCTCTTTCATCACACCCTTTGGCACATACTGCTATGTTACCATGCCTTTTGGCTTGAAAAACGCAGGTGCCACATACCAACGTACGATGCAGCGGTGCCTGAAGGACCAAATTGGCCGGAACGTGCACGCCTACGTCGACGACATCGCGGTCATGACCCGAAAGGGATCCGACCTGCTGAGCGACCTTAAGGAAACCTTTGATAATCTCCGACGGTACAAGATGATGTTAAATCCGCTAAAGTGCGTCTTTGGCGTACCAGCAGGAAAACTCCTTGGCTTCATTGTTTCTCACAGGGGCATCGAAGTTAACCCGGAAAAAATCAAGGCTATCCTGAACATTAAAAGGCCAACTTGTCTCAAAGATGTGCAACGATTAACTGGTTGCGTTGCGGCAATCAGTAGATTTGTTAGCCGTCTTGGCGAGAAAGCCTTACCTCTATACAAGCTGCTGAAGAAAACAGACAAATTTGTCTGGGATGAGGCAGCAGACGAAGCACTTCAGGAGTTGAAGAACATACTCTCCTCCCCACCAATATTGGCAGCTCCAGCTGAGTCAGAGCCTATGCTCCTCTACATGGCGGCTACCAACAAAGTTATCAGCCTCGTAATTGTGGTGGTGCGAAAGGAAGAAGGATTTGAGCACGGAGTCCAAAGGCCTGTCTATTACATTAGCGAAGTCCTGACGGAATCCAAGCAGAGATACCCTCACTTTCAGAAGCTGGCATACGGAGTTTTCCTAGGCAGCCGGAAGCTGAGACACTACTTCCAGGAGCACCCAATGACAGTGGTGAGCAAGGCCCCTGGCAACAATCATCAACAACTCCGACGCAACAGGACGCGTAGCAAAATGGGGCATCGAATTATCTGCCTTTGACATCAACTACGAAGCCCGAACTGCAATCAAGTCTCAAGTTCTAGCGGATTTCATCGCAGATTGGACTGAAGCACCGGAGGGCACACCTGTGCCGGAACCTGAAGCCTGGGTCATGCATTTTGACGGATCCAAGCAACATCAAGGCTCGGGGGCTGGAGATTGTAAGGGTATTTTACCCTTATCCATTATTTTGGTAACTATGACACCGTGCTAGAGTATTTGGACTAATACATGTCTACAAGATAATTCACAGGTATTAGCCAAAGAGGTATAATGGTGTATCGATAGAACAAGAAGGCAACGGGAGACCCCCCAATTCGATGAAGAATCAGCAAGGTTTGCAGAGTCTGGCCGGTCCCAGATCCGGTCGGACCGGCCCTGGCGCCGGACGGCCCGGTCACCAACCGGACCAAGGACCGGTGCCATCCGGACGAGATCCAGTAAAGAATGAAGAGTGGCCCGGTCAGTGTCCGGTCGCCAGCCCGGTTGGAACCGGCTGCTCCGGTTCCTGGCCCGGTCGGACCGGGCTCCAGACCGGGCGTCCCGGTCTGCAACCGGCCTTTGCGCCTGTGCCATCCGGGCACTATCCAGTAAAGAATGGCGCCTGCCCGGTCAAGACCCGGTCCCAGCTCCGGTTGGAAACCGGCCGGTCCGGTCAGTGGCCCGGTCGGACCGGGCTGTGGACCGGCCTGTCCGGCGCCAGATCCGGTCGACCGGGCTCCTCGAGGAATCTGCTGATGTGGCAAGTGACCAACGGCCATATTTCGAAGTACACTATAAATAGGCCTTCTTCTACCTCTGAACAGTTAGGCACTACACTACAAGTTGTTCTTGAGCTCCTTCTTCCATGCTCCATTGTTAGAAACACCAAAAGCCTCAGATCTCCCTCCTCCTCCACCCAAACTCAAATCCCTCCGGGGAAACGATAGAGGAGGACCCGATCTACCGTTCTACCAAGCCAAATCTTATTCCCCCTTGTATTCATCAAGAAGCTTGCTTCCTAGGGTTCCTTGGAAACCCTAGGTGGGCAAGAGGAGTCCGGAAGCATCCGGGCTGTGGATCTGCTCCGGGCAAGATTGTGAAGGTTTGGAGGCTACCTCAAAGTCTACCACAAGTGAGAGAGCTATTCCTTCGTGGGATAGGCTCCGGAGAATAGGGTGAGCCTTCGTGGCGTGGGGAATCCTTCGTGGGACCTCCACTCCTCCAAACGTGACGTACCTTGTTGCAAAGCAAGGGAACACGGGAATACATCCTCGTCTCCGCGTGCTATCGGTTATCTCTAACCGAACTCCTTACTTGTGATTTAACTGCCTGTGAGAGCCTTCGTGCTCGAGTTAGTTGTATCCTCATATAGGTTGCTTCACCTAGTTTGCATTAGGCTCACCTTTATATTCCGCAAAGCCTAATATTGCAAAGAAAGAATTAAAATCTATAGAAACCTATTCACCCCCCCTCTAGGTTTACCATCTCTATACTTTCAATTGGTATCAGAGCCTGGACTCTTTTTAAGGGCTTCACCGCCTTAAGAGTGAGATGGATAAACTATTCGAGGGTCTAGATGATGACTCTAACCTTTCGGTTAAAGAAATGAAATCTAGATTCTTGGCATATGATACGTCTCCAACGTATCGATAATTTCTTATGTTCCATGCTACTTTATTGATGATACCTACATGTTTTATGCACATTATATGTCATATTTATGCATTTTCTGGAACTAACCTATTAACAAGATGCCGAAGAGCCAGTTGTTGTTTTCTGTTTTTGGTTTCAGAAATCCTAGTAAGGAAATATTCTCGGAATTGGACGAAATCTTCGCCCAGGGTCCTATTTTGCACGGAGCTTCCGAAGACCGAAGAGGGAAGGAAGTGGGGCCACGAGGCGCCGACACCATAGGCGGCGCTGGGCCCTGGCTGCGCCGACCTAGGGTGTGGGGCCCTCGTGTGGCCCCCGCGTTACCCTTTCGCCTACTTAAAACCTCTCGCGAAACCCTGCACGAGAGCCACGATACGGAAAACCTTCCAGAGATGCCGCGAATCCCATCTCGGGGGATTCAGGAGATCGCCTCCGGCACCCTGCGGAGAGGGGATTCATCTCCCGGAGGACTCTTCATCGCCATGATCGCCTCCGGAGTGATGAGTGAGTAGTTCACCCCTGGACCATGGGTCCATAGCAGTAGCTAGATGGTCGTCTTCTCCTTGTTGTGCTTCATTGTTGGATCTTGTGAGCTGCCTAACATGATCAAGATCATCTATCTGTAATACTATATGTTGTGTTTGTCGGGATCCGATGGATAGAGAATACTATGTTATGGTGATTATCAATCTATTGTTTATGTGTTGTTTATGATCTTGCATGCTCTCCGTTATTAGTAGAGGCTCTGGCCAAGTTTTTGCTCTTAACTCCAAGAGGGAGTATTTATGCTCGATAGTTTTCATGCCTTCATTGACACGTGGGATCGTGACAGTAGGTTCTAAGGTTGTGATGTGTTGTTGCCACTAGGGATAAAACATTGATGCTATGTCTAAGGATGTAGTTGTCGATTACATTACGCACCATACTTAATGCAATTGTCTGTTGCTTAGCAACTTAATACTGAATGGGGTTCGGATGATAACTGAAGGTGGACTTTTTAGGCATAGATGCAGTTGGATGGCGGTCTATGTACTTTGTCGTAATGCCCAATTAAATCTCACTATATTTATCATATCATGTATATGCATTGTTATGCCTTTCTCTATTTGTCAATTGCCCGACTGTAATTTGTTCACCCAACATGCTTTTATCTTATGGGAGAGACACCTCTAGTGAACTGTGGACCCCGGTCCTATTCTTTACATAGCATACAATCTACTGCAATTGTGTTTTACTGTTTTCTTGCAAACAATCATCTTCCACTCGATACGCTTAATCCTTTGTTACAGCAAGCCGGTGAGATTGACAACCTCACTGTTTCGTTGGGGCAAAGTACTTTGGTTTTGTTGTGCAGATTCCATGTTGGCGCCGGAATCCCTGTTGTTGCGCCGCATCACATTTCGCCACCATCAACCTTCAACGTGCTTCTTGGCTCCTCCTGGTTCGATTCAACCTTGGTTTCTTTCTGAGGGAAAACTTGCCACCGTGCGCATCATACCTTCCTCTTGGGGTTCCCAACGGACGTGTACATCTACGCGCATCAAGCCTTTTCTGGCGCCGTTGGGGAGATCAAGACACGCTGCAAGGGGAGTCTCCACTTCTCAATCTCTTTACTTTGTTTTTGTCTTACTTTATTTTATTTACTACTTTGTTTGCTGCACCTAAACAAAACACACAAAAAATAGTTGCTAGTTTTACTTTATTTACTGTCTTGCTCTCTATATCAAAAACACAAAAAATTAGTTACTTGCATTTACTTTATCTAGTTTGTTTTATTTACCGTTGCTAAAATGAATACTCCTGAAAATACTAAGTTGTGTGACTTCACAAATGCAAATAATAATGATTTCCTATGCACACCTATTGCTCCACCTGCTACTACAGCAGAATTCTTTGAAATTAAACCTGCTTTACTAAATCTTGTCATGAGAGATCAATTTTCTGGTGTTAGTTCTGATGATGATGCTGCTGATACGCGTAGATGCACACGTCCGTTGGGAACCCCAAGTGGAAGGTATGATGCGTATAGAAGCAAGTTTCCCTCAGTATGAAACCAAGGTTTAATCGAACCAGTAGGAGCCAAGAAGCACGTTGAAGGTTGATGGTGGCGAAATGTGATGCGGCGCAACAACAGGATTCCGGCGCCAACGTGGAATCTGCACAACAAAACCAAAGTACTTTGCCCCAACGAAACAGTGAGGTTGTCAATCTCACCGGCTTGCTGTAACAAAGGATTAAACGTATCGAGTGGAAGATGTTTGCAAAGAAAACAGTAAAACAAGTATTGCAGTAGATTGTATGCTATGTAAAGAATAGGACCGGGGTCCACAGTTCACTAGAGGTGTCTCTCCCATAAGATAAAAGCATGTTGGGTAAACAAATTACAGTCGGGCAATTGACAAATAGAGAAAGGCATAACAATGCATATACATGATATGATAAATATAGTGAGATTTAATTGGGCATTACGACAAGGTACATAGACCGCCATCCAACTGCATCTATGCCTAAAAAGTCCACCTTCAGGTTATCATCCGAACCCCATTCAGTATTAAGTTGCTAAGCAACAGACAATTGCATTAAGTATGGTGCGTAATGTAATCGACAACTACATCCTTAGACATAGAATCAATGTTTTATCCCTAGTGGCAACAGCACATCCACAACCTTAGAAATTTCTGTCACTGTCCCAGATTCAATGGAGGCATGAACCCACTATCGAGCATAAATACTCCCTCTTGGAGTTAAGAGTACAAACTTGGCCAGAGCCTCTACTAATAACGGAGAGCATGCAAGATCATAAACAACACATAAACAATAGATTGATAATCACCATAATCATAGTACTCTCTATCCATCGGATCCCGACAAACACAACATATAGAATTACATATAGATGATCTTGATCATGTTAGGCAGCTCACAAGATCCAACAATGAAGCACAACAAGGAGAAGACGACCATCTAGCTACTGCTATGGACCCATGGTCCAGGGGTGAACTACTCACTCATCACTCCGGAGGCGACCATGGCGGTGTAGAGTCCTCCGGGAGATGAATCCCCTCTCCGGCAGGGTGCCGGAGGCGATCTCCTGAATCCCCGAGATGGGATTCGCGGCGGCGGCGTCTCGGAAGGTTTTCCGTATCGTGGCTCTCCTCGGGGGTTTCGCGACGGAGGCTTTAAGTAGGCGGAAGGTCAACGCGGGGGCCACACGAGGGCCCAGGGGTAGGTCGGCGCGGCCAGGGCTGGGCCGCGCCGCCCTAGCCTCGGCTGCCTCGTGGCCCCACTTCGTTATCTCTTCGGTCTTCTGGAAGCTTCGTGCAAAAATAGGACCCTGGGCGAAAGTTTCGTCCAATTCCGAGAATATTTCCTTACTAGGATTTCTGAAACCAAAAACAGCAGAAACAACAACTGGCTCTTCGGCATCTTGTTAATAGGTTAGTTCAGAAAATGCATAAATATGACATATAATGTGCATAAAACATGTAGGTATCATCAATAAAGTAGCATGGAACATAAGAAATTATCGATACGTTGGAGACGTATCAGCATCCCCAAGCTTAGTTCTGCTCGTCCCGAGCAGGTAAAACGATAACAAAGATAATTTCTGAAGTGACATGCCATCATAATCTTGATCATACTATTTGTAAACATATGTAATGAATGCAGCGATCAAAACAAAAGTAATGACATGAGTAAACAACTGAATCATAAAGCAAAGACTTTTCATGAATAGTACTTCAAGACAAGCATCAATAAGTCTTGCATAAGAGTTAACTCATAAAGCAATAAATCAAAGTAAAGGTGTTGAAGCAACACAAAGGAAGATTAAGTTTCAGCGGTTGCTTTCCACTTATAACATGTATATCTCATGGATATTGTCAACATAAAGTAATATAACAAGTGCAATATGCAAGTATGTAGGAATCAATGCACAGTTCACACAAGTGTTTGCTTCTTAAGGTGGAAGGAGATAGGTAAACTGACTCAACAATAAAAGTAAAAGAAAGGTCCTTCAAGAGGAAAGCATCGATTGCTGTATTTGTGCTAGAGCTTTTATTTTGAAAACATGAAACAATTTTGTCAACGGTAGTAATAAAGCATATGAGTTATGTAAATTATATCTTTCAAGTTGCAAGCCTCATGCATAGTATACTAATAGTGTCCGCACCTCGTCCTACTTAGCTTGGACTACCGGATCTTTGCATGCCATGTTTCAACCAAGTGTCACAAAGGGGTACCTCCATGCCGCCTGTACAAAGGTCTAAGGAGAATGCTCGCATTTTGGATTTCTCGCTTTTGATTATTCTCAACTTAGACATCCATACCGGGACAACATGGACAACAGATAATGGACTCCTCTTAAATGCATAAGCATGTAGCAATGATTATTATTCTCATATGAGATTGAGGATATATGTCCAAAACTGAAACTTCAACCATGGTTCATGGCTTTAGTTAGCGGCCCAATGTTCTTCTCTAACAATTTTGCATGCTCCAACCACTAAAATGATAGATCCTTCAGACAAGACGGACATGCATAGCAACTCACATGATATTCAACAATAGTTGATGGCGTTCCCCAGAAGCATGGTTATCGCACAACAAGCAACTTAATAAAATATAAAGTGCATAAGTACATATTCAATACTACGATAGTTTTTAAGGCTATTTTGTCCCATGAGCTATATATTGCAAAGGTGAATGATGGAATTTTAAAGGTAGCACTCAAGCAATTTACTTTGGAATGGCAGAGAAATACCATGTAGTAGGTAGGTATGGTGGACACAAATGGCATAGTAGTTGGCTCAAGGATTTTGGATGCATGAGAAGTATTCCCTCTCGATACAAGGTTTAGGCTAGCAAGGTTATTTGAAGCAAACTCAAGGATGAACAAGTGCAGCAAAACTCACATAAAAGACATATTGTAAACATTATAAGACTCTACACCGTCTTCCTTGTTGTTCAAAACTCAATACTAGATATTATCTAGACCTTAGAGAGACCAAATATGCAAATCAAATTTTAGCAAGCTCTATGTATTTCCATTAATGGGTGCAAAGCATATGATGCAAGAGCTTAAACATGAGCACGACAATTGCCAAGTATCACATTATCCAAGACATTTTAGAATTACTACATGTAGCATTTTCCAATTCCAACCATATAACAATTTAACGAAGAAGAAACTTCGCCATGAACATTATGAGTAAAGCCTAAGGACACATGTGTCCATATGCAACAGCGGAGCGTGTCTCTCTCCCACAAAGTGAATGCTAGGATCCATTTTATTCAAACAAAGACAAAAACAAAAACAAACCGACGCTCCAAGTAAAAAACACAAGATGTGACTGAATAAAAATATAGTTTCAGGGAGGAACCTGATGATGTTGTCGATGAAGAAGGGGATGCCTTGGGCATCCCCAAGCTTAGACGCTTGAGTCTTATTAGAATATGCAGGGGTGAACCACGGGGCATCCCCAAGCTTAGACTTTTCACTCCTCTTGATCATAGTATATCATTCTCCTCTCTTGACCCTTGAAAACTTCCTTCACACCAAACTTCAAGCAAACTCATTAGAGGGTTAGTGCACAATTAATAATTCACTCATTCAGAGGTGGCACAAACATTATTTTCACTTCTGGACATTGCATAAAGCTACTGGACATTAATGGATCAAAGAAATGAATCCAACATAGCAAAAGAGGCAATGCGAAATAAAAGGCAGAATCTGTCAAAAACAGAACAGTCCGTAAAGACGAATTTAAAGCTGGCACCAGACTTGCTCAAATGGAAAAACTCAAAACTAATGAAAGTTGCGTACATATCTGAGGATCACGCTCGTAAATTGGCAGATTTTTTCAAATTTTCTACAGAGAACAGATTCGTGACAGACAGCAATGCTGTTTCTGCGCAGCGATCCCAAATATAACATCAACTTTGACATAGAAACTTTACTTGGCACAAAAACATGATAAGGAGAGGTTGCTACAGTAGTAAACAACTTCCAAGACTCAACAAAACAAAAAATTGCTGTAGGTAAAAACATGGGTTGTCTCCCATAAGCGCTTTTCTTTAACGCCTTTCAGCTAGGCGCAGAAAGTGCAAATCAAGTAACATCGAGAGTAGAAGCATCAACATTATTACCTTGGGAGCTGGGAGTTTTCTCAACCAAGCATAGTATGTTTGATATATAAGTTTTAGCGTCTCCCTTTTCATTAGTCTTAGGCTTGCTACTCTCATCGAACAAATTTTCAGGAACAAGCCAAGCATAGTTATTTTCTAGTGCATCATTCATAGCTAGGAGTTTACATGGTATTGGTGCTTTGATTTCCCCACCATCATTAATGTTATTAGTGTACCTTATTCTATCCATGTCCATTTTTTCAAGGAGACCAATAAAATTGGTATGAGAACCTAGCATATTAAATTTAGCAAAAACCTTTCTAGCCTCTCTTGCTAGACCGCCAAATTCTCTAAGAAGAGTTTCTAGAACAAAATCTTTCTTTTCCCCTTCTTCCATATCACCAAGTGTAAGAAACATGTGTTGGATTATAGGATTGAGATTAACAAATTTAGTTTCCAACATGCGAACTAAAGCAGCAGCAGCAATTTCATAGGTAGGTGCAAGTTCTACCAAGTGTTTATCTTCAAAATTTTCAGTAATACTAACATGATTGAAAAATTCTTCTATATTATTTCTCCCAACTATGGACCCACGTCCTACCGGTATGTCTTTTGTGGTAAAATTAAAAGGAAACATGATGCAATAAGCAAAAAGTAAACTAGGTAAACAAAGTAAATGCAAGTAACTAATTTTTTTGTGTTTTTGATATAGAGAGCAAGACAGTAAATAAAGTAAAACTAGCAACTATTTTTTTTGTATTTTGATTTAGTGCAGCAAACAAAGTAGTAAATAAAATAAAGCAAGACAAAAACAAAGTAAAGAGATTGAGAAGTGGAGACTCCCCTTGCAGCGTGTCTTGATCTCCCCGCAACGGCGCCAGAAATTTAGCTTGATACGCGTAGATGCACACGTCCGTTGGGAACCCCAAGTGGAAGGTATGATGCGTATAGAAGCAAGTTTCCCTCAGTATGAAACCAAGGTTTAATCGAACCAGTAGGAGCCAAGAAGCACGTTGAAGGTTGATGGTGGCGAAATGTGATGCGGCGCAACAACAGGGATTCCGGCGCCAACGTGGAATCTGCACAACAAACCAAAGTACTTTGCCCCAACGAAACAGTGAGGTTGTCAATCTCACCGGCTTGCTGTAACAAAGGATTAAACGTATCGAGTGGAAGATGTTTGCAAAGAAAACAGTAAAACAAGTATTGCAGTAGATTGTATGCTATGTAAAGAATAGGACCGGGGTCCACAGTTCACTAGAGGTGTCTCTCCCATAAGATAAAAGCATGTTGGGTAAACAAATTACAGTCGGGCAATTGACAAATAGAGAAAGGCATAACAATGCATATACATGATATGATAAATATAGTGAGATTTAATTGGGCATTACGACAAAGTACATAGACCGCCATCCAACTGCATCTATGCCTAAAAAGTCCACCTTCAGGTTATCATCCGAACCCCATTCAGTATTAAGTTGCTAAGCAACAGACAATTGCATTAAGTATGGTGCGTAATGTAATCGACAACTACATCCTTAGACATAGAATCAATGTTTTATCCCTAGTGGCAACAGCACATCCACAACCTTAGAACTTTCTGTCACTGTCCCAGATTCAATGGAGGCATGAACCCACTATCGAGCATAAATACTCCCTCTTGGAGTTAAGAGTACAAACTTGGCCAGAGCCTCTACTAATAACGGAGAGCATGCAAGATCATAAATAACACATAAACAATAGATTGATAATCACCATAATCATAGTACTCTCTATCCATCGGATCCCGACAAACACAACATATAGAATTACATATAGATGATCTTGATCATGTTAGGCAGCTCACAAGATCCAACAATGAAGCACAACAAGGAGAAGACGACCATCTAGCTACTGCTATGGACCCATGGTCCAGGGGTGAACTACTCACTCATCACTCCGGAGGCGACCATGGCGGTGTAGAGTCCTCCGGGAGATGAATCCCTCTCCGGCAGGTGCCGGAGGCGATCTCCCGAATCCCCCGAGATGGGATTCGCGGCGGCGGCGTCTCTGGAAGGTTTTCCGTATCTCTCGGACCGGGGTTTCGCGACGGAGGCTTTAAGTAGGCGGAAGGTCAATGCGGGGGCCACACGAGGGGCCCAGGTGGGTCGGCGCGGCCAGGGCCTGGGCCGCGCCGCCTAGCCTCCGGCTGCCTCGTGGCCCCACTTCGTTATCTCTTCGGTCTTCTGGAAGCTTCGTGCAAAAATAGGACCCTGGGCGAAAGTTTCGTCCAATTCCGAGATTATTTCCTTACTAGGATTTCTGAAACCAAAAACAGCAAAACAGCAACTGGCTCTTCGGCATCTTGTTAATAGGTTAGTTCCAGAAAATGCATAAATATGACATATAATGTGCATAAAACATATAGGTATCATCAATAAAGTAGCATGGAACATAAGAAATTATCGATACGTTGGAGACGTATCACTGCCCATCTCAATAATTTTGTTGAACTTTGTGAAATGCAAAAGTATAAGGATGTAGATGGTGATATTATTAAATTGAAAGTGTTTCCTTTCTCATTAAGAGGAAGAGCTAAAGATTGGTTGCTATCTTTGCCTAAGAATAGTATTGATTCATGGACTAAATGCAAGGATGCTTTTATTGGTAGATATTATCCTCCCGCTAAAATTATATCTTTGAGAAGTAGCATAATGAATTTTAAGCAATTAGATACTGAACATGTTGCTCAAGCATGGGAGAGAATGAAAACTTTGGTAAAGAATTGCCCAACCCATGGACTGACTACTTGGATGATCATCCAAACCTTCTATGCAGGACTAAATTTTTCTTCGCGGAATTTATTGGATTCAGCTGCTGGAGGTACCTTTATGTCCATCACATTGGGGGCGGCTACAAAACTTCTTGATGATATGATGATAAATTACTCTGAATGGCACACGGAAAGAGCTCCACAAGGTAAGAAGGTAAATTCTGTTGAGGAAACCTCTTCCTTGAGTGATAAGATTGATGTGATTATGTCTATGCTTGTGAATGGTAGATCTAATGTTGATCCAAATAATGTTCCTTTAGCTTCATTGGTTGCTCAAGAAGAAAATGTTGATGTGAATTTCATTAAAAATAATAATTTCAACAACAATGCTTATAGGAACAACTCTGGTAATAATTATAGGCCATATCCTTCTGCTAATGGTAATGGTTATGGTAATTCTTATGGGAATTCTTACAACAATAATAGGAGTGTACCCCCTGGTCTTGAAGCCATGCTTAAAGAATTTATTAGTACACAAACTGCTTTTAACAAATCTGTTGAGGAAAAGCTTGATAAAATTGATACTATTGCTTCTAGAGTTGATAGGCTTGCCTCCGATGTTAATCTTTTAAAATTGAAAGTTATGCCTAATAATGATATTGATAATAAGATTACTACTACAGCAAATGCCATCCAAGTTAGAATTAATGAGAATATAAGATTAATGGCTGAATTGCGTGCTAGGTGGGATAGAGAAGAAAATGAAAAACTAGCTAAAGAGAATAATGTAGCTAAAGTTTGGACTATTACCACCACTAGTAATGCTAATTCTTCACATGTTGCTGCACCTCCTACTATCAATGGTAAAATAATTGGTGTTGGCAATGTTTCTACTCCTAGTGCAAAGCGAACAAAACTGCCTGAAATTGCTAAAACTGCTGAAACTGCTTGTGATAAAACTGCTGAAATTTTTTCCAACCTTGGGAACAATGATCCCATTGCTGTAGCTCATAATGATTTAGATTTTGATGATTGCCACATCTCTGAAGTTATAAAGTTCTTACAAAAACTTGCTAAAAGTCCTAATGCTAGTGCTATAAATTTAGCCTTTACAAAACATATTACGAATGCTCTCATAAAAGCTAGAGAAGAGAAACTAAAACTTGAAACTTCTATTCCTAGAAAGTTAGAAGATGGTTGGGAGCCCATCATTAAAATGAAATTCAATGACTTTGAATGTAATGCTTTATGTGATCTTGGTGCAAGTATTTCTGTTATGCCTAAAAAGATTTATGATATGCTTGACTTGCCACCATTGAAGAATTGTTATTTGGATGTTAATCTTGCCGATAATGTTAAAAAGAAACCTTTGGGGAGGATTGATAATGTGCGCATTATGGTTAACAATAACCTTGTCCCCGTTGATTTTGTTGTCTTGGATATCGAATGCAATGCATCTTGTCCTATTGTGTTGGGAAGACCTTTTCTTCGAACCGTTGGTGCTGTTATTGATATGAGGGAAGGTAATATTAAATATCAATTTCCTCTCAAGAAAGGTATGGAACACTTCCCTAGAAAGAGAATGAAGTTGCCTTTTGATTCTATTATTAGAACAAGTTATGATGTTGATGCTTCATCTCTCGATGTTACTTGATTTGCACTTTCTGCGCCTAGCTGAAAGGCGTTAAAGAAAAGCGCTTATGGGAGACAACCCATGTTTTTACTACAGCAATTTTTTGTTTTGTTGAGTCTTGGAAGTTGTTTACTACTGTAGCAACCTCTCCTTATCATGTTTTTGTGCCAAGTAAAGTTTCTATGTTAAAGTTGATGTTATATTTGGGATCGCTGCGCAGAAACAGCATTGCTGTCTGTCACGAATCTGGGCACAGTCCTCTGTAGAAAATTCGAAAAAATCTGCCAATTTACGAGCGTGATCCTCAGATATGTACGCAACTTTCATTAGTTTTGAGTTTTTCCATTTGAGCAAGTCTGGTGCCAGATTTAAATTCGTCTTTACGGACTGTTCTGTTTTTGACAGATTCTGCCTTTTATTTCGCATTGCCTCTTTTGCTATGTTGGATTTATTTCTTTGATCCATTAATGTCCAGTAGCTTTATGCAATGTTCAGAAGTGAAAATAATGATTGTGTCACCTCTGAATGTGTGAATTATTAATTGTGCACTAACCCTCTAATGAGTTTGCTTGAAGTTTGGTGTGAAGGAAGTTTTCAAGGGTCAAGAGAGGAGAATGATATACTATGATCAAGAGGAGTGAAAGCTCTAAGCTTGGGGATGCCCCCGTGGTTCACCCCTGCATATTCTAAGAAGACTCAAGCGTCTAAGCTTGGGGATGCCCAAGGCATCCCCTTCTTCATCGACAACATCATCAGGTTCCTCCCCTGAAACTATATTTTTATTCAATCACATCTTGTGTTCTTTGCTTGGAGCGTCGGTTTGTTTTTGTTTTTGTTTTTGTTTGAATAAAATGGATCCTAGCATTCACTTTGTGGGAGAGAGACACGCTCCGCTGTTGCATATGGACAAATATGTCCTTAGGCTTTACTCATAATGTTCAAGGCGAAGTTTCTTCTTCGTTAAATTGTTATATGGTTGGAATTGGAAAATGCTACATGTAGTAATTCTAAAATGTCTTGGATAATGTGATACTTGGCAATTGTTGTGCTCATGTTTAAGCTCTTGCATCATATGCTTTGTACCCATTAATGAAGAAATACATAGAGCTTGCTAAAATTTGATTTGCATATTTGGTCTCTCTAAGGTCTAGATAATATCTAGTATTGAGTTTTGAACAACAAGGAAGACGGTGTAGAGTCTTATAATGTTTACAATATGTCTTTTATGTGAGTTTTGCTGCACCTGTTCATCCTTGAGTTTGCTTCAAATAACCTTGCTAGCCTAAACCTTGTATCGAGAGGGAATACTTCTCATGCATCCAAAATCCTTGAGCCAACTACTATGCCATTTGTGTCCACCATACCTACCTACTACATGGTATTTCTCCGCCATTCCAAAGTAAATTGCTTGAGTGTTACCTTTAAAATTCCATCATCCACCTTTGCAATATATATCTCATGGGACAAAATAGCCTTAAAAACTATCGTAGTATTGAATATGTACTTATGCACTTTATCTTTTATTAAGTTGCTTGTTGTGCGATAACCATGCTTCTGGGGAACGCCATCAACTATTGTTGAATATCATGTGAGTTGCTATGCATGTCCGTCTTGTCTGAAGGATCTATCATTTTAGTGGTTGGAGCATGCAAAATTGTTAGAGAAGAACATTGGGCCGCTAACTAAAGCCATGAATCATGGTTGAAGTTTCAGTTTTGGACATATATCCTCAATCTCATATGAGAATAATAATCATTGCTACATGCTTATGCATTTAAGAGGAGTCCATCATCTGTTGTCCATGTTGTCCCGGTATGGATGTCTAAGTTGAGAATAATCAAAAGCGAGAAATCCAAAATGCGAGCATTCTCCTTAGACCTTTGTACAGGCGGCATGGAGGTACCCCTTTGTGACACTTGGTTGAAACATGGCATGCAAAGATCCGGTAGTCCAAGCTAAGTAGGACGAGGTGCGGGCACTATTAGTATACTATGCATGAGGCTTGCAACTTGTAAGATATAATTTACATAACTCATATGCTTTATTACTACCGTTGACAAAATTGTTTCATGTTTTCAAAATAAAAGCTCTAGCACAAATACATCAATCGATGCTTTCCTCTTGAAGGACCTTTCTTTTACTTTTATTGTTGAGTCAGTTTACCTATCTCCCTCCACCTTAAGAAGCAAACACTTGTGTGAACTGTGCATTGATTCCTACATACTTGCATATTGCACTTGTTATATTACTTTATGTTGACAATATCCATGAGATATACATGTTATAAGTTGAAAGCAACCGCTGAAACTTAATCTTCCTTTGTGTTGCTTCAACACCTTTACTTTGATTTATTGCTTTATGAGTTAACTCTTATGCAAGACTTATTGATGCTTGTCTTGAAGTACTATTCATGAAAAGTCTTTGCTTTATGATTCACTTGTTTACTCATGTCATTACCTTTGTTTTGATCGCTGCATTCATTACATATGTTTACAAATAGTATGATCAAGATTATGATGGCATGTCACTTCAGAAATTATCTTTGTTATCGTTTTACCTGCTCGGGACGAGCAGAACTAAGCTTGGGGATGCTGATACGTCTCCAACGTATCGATAATTTCTTATGTTCCATGCTACTTTATTGATGATACCTACATGTTTTATGCACATTATATGTCATATTTATGCATTTTCTGGAACTAACCTATTAACAAGATGCCGAAGAGCCATTTTCTGCTGTTTTTGGTTTCAGAAATCCTAGTAAGGAAATATTCTCGGAATTGGACGAAATCTTCGCCCAGGGTCCTATTTTTGCACGAGCTTCCAGAAGACCGAAGAGGGAAGGAAGTGGGGCCACGAGGCGCGACACCATAGGGCGGCGCGGCCCAGGCCCTGGCCGCGCCGACCTAGGGTGGGGCCCTCGTGTGGCCCCCCGCGTTACCCTTTCGCCTACTTAAAGCCTCCGTCGCGAAAACCCCAGTACCGAGAGCCACGATACGGAAAACCTTCCAGAGACGCCGCCGCCGCGAATCCCATCTCGGGGATTCAGGAGATCGCCCCGGCACCCTGCCGGAGAGGGGATTCATCTCCCGGAGGACTCTTCATCGCCATGATCGCCTCCGGAGTGATGAGTGAGTAGTTCACCCCTGGACCATGGGTCCATAGCAGTAGCTAGATGGTCGTCTTCTCCTTGTTGTGCTTCATTGTTGGATCTTGTGAGCTGCCTAACATGATCAAGATCATCTATCTGTAATACTATATGTTGTGTTTGTCGGGATCCGATGGATAGAGAATACTATGTTATGGTGATTATCAATCTATTGTTTATGTGTTGTTTATGATCTTGCATGCTCTCCGTTATTAGTAGAGGCTCTGGCCAAGTTTTTGCTCTTAACTCCAAGAGGGAGTATTTATGCTCGATAGTGGGTTCATGCCTTCATTGACACCTGGGATCGTGACAGTAGGTTCTAAGGTTGTGATGTGCTGTTGCCACTAGGGATAAAACATTGATGCTATGTCTAAGGATGTAGTTGTCGATTACATTACGCACCATACTTAATGCAATTGTCTGTTGCTTAGCAACTTAATACTGAATGGGGTTCGGATGATAACCTGAAGGTGGACTTTTTAGGCATAGATGCAGTTGGATGGCGGTCTATGTACTTTGTCGTAATGCCCAATTAAATCTCACTATATTTATCATATCATGTATATGCATTGTTATGCCTTTCTCTATTTGTCAATTGCCCGACTGTAATTTGTTCACCCAACATGCTTTTATCTTATGGGAGAGACACCTCTAGTGAACTGTGGACCCCGGTCCTATTCTTTACATAGCATACAATCTACTGCAATTGTGTTTTACTGTTTTCTTGCAAACAATCATCTTCCACTCGATACGCTTAATCCTTTGTTACAGCAAGCCGGTGAGATTGACAACTTCGTTGGGGCAAAGTACTTTGGTTTTGTTGTGCAGATTCCACGTTGGCGCCGGAATCCCTGTTGTTGCGCCGCATCACATTTCGCCACCATCAACCTTCAACGTGCTTCTTGGCCCCTCCTGGTTCGATTCAACCTTGGAAAACTTTCGAGGGTCTAGATGATGACTCTAACCTTTCGGTTAAAGAAATGACATCTAGATTCTTGGCATATGAGGCCGAGAAGAAGAAAAAGGAGGATGAACTACAAAGCCAAATGGCAGAAATGTCTGTCATGCTTAAGAACCTAACTACTGGAGGAGCTCCTAGTGGGGTTTCGGCCTCTAAGGAATCCTTCCATGAAGTTAACCATGACTATCCTAGAAACACTTCACCCATGCCTCATATAAACCATAGTGGGACCGTTCCCCATTTTGATGGAACTCACTTTCCACATTGGAAATCTTCTATGGAATCTCATATTCGCAGCTGCAGTGTGGAGCTATGGGAGATCATTCTTCATGGATACCGGGAGCCACAAGATCCCGTTCGGTTGACCTCCACCGAGTTCTACAACCGTCAACTCAATGCCTCCGCACGTGACAAGATTAGAAGTGGCATCAATCGCAAGCTCCTTGATCAAGTCAATGACATCGGCTCCGCTAAAGAGTTGTGGGATCGAATCGTAGTACTCCAAGAGGGAACCGATTTGATCCAATCATCTCTTTATGAGACCGCAAAGCAAGAAGCTCACCGGTTCATGATTCTGTAGGATAACGTTGCATAGAAAACAAAAATTTTCCTATCGCGAACACGCAATCCAAGCCAAGATGCAATCTAGAAGACGGTAGCAACGAGGGGATGATCAAGACTAACCCTTGAAGAGATTCCAAAGCCTATAAGAGTAGGCTCTTATTGCTGCGGTAGACGATCACTTGCCGCTTGCAAAAGCGCGTAGAAGATCTTGATCACGATCGGTTCCGGCGCCACGAACGGGCAGCACCTCCGTACTCGGTCACACGTTCGGTTGTTGATGAAGACGACGTCCACCTCCCCGTTCCAGCGGGCAGCGGAAGTAGTAGCTCCTCTTGAATCCGACAGCACGACGGCGTGGTGTCGGTGGTGGTGGAGAAATCCGGCGGAGCTTCGCTTAAGCGTGCGGGATGTGGTGGAGGAGAGAGACCGCTAGGGTTTGGGGAGAGAGGGGGGTTGGGCGCCGGCCCTCTAAGGGGTGCGGCCAAGGCTGAGCCAAAGAGTGGCTGCCCCCCTCCCTCTCCTCCTCATTATATAGGTGGAAGCACCAAGAGTTCTAGTCCAAGTCTTCGAATAAGACCCCAACACTAAAACCTCCCATATGTGGGAAAACCTACCCAAGGTGGGAATCCCACTTGGGGTGGGATTCCCCCTTTCCATGAGGGGGTTTGGCCGGCCACCCTAGGGGAGTCCACCATGGACTCCTCCCCTTTAGGGTTGGCTGGTCATGCAAGGTGGAGTCCCTCCGGGACTCTACTTTCCATGGTGATTTCTTCCGGACTTTTCTAGAACCTTCTAGAACCTGCCATAAATGCACCGGATCATTTCCAAACTTGGAATATGACTTCCTATATATGAATCTTATTCTCCGGACCATTCCGGAACTCCTCGTGATGTCCGGGATCTCATCCGGGACTCCGAACAAATATTCGAACTCCATTCCATATTCAAGTACTACCATTTCAACATCCAACTTTAAGTGTGTCACCCTACGGTTCGTGAACTATGCGGACATGGTTGAGTACTCACTCCGACCAATAACCAATAGCGGGATCTGGAGATCCATAATGGCTCCCACATATTCAACGATGACTTTAGTGATCGAATGAACCATTTACATACAATCCCTTTGTCTCGCGATATTTTACTTGTCCGAGGTTTGATCTTCGGTATCACTCTATACCTTGTTCAACCTCGTCTCCTGACAAGTACTCTTTACTCGTACCGTGGTATGTGGTCTCTTATGAACTTATTCATATGCTTGCAAGACATTAGACGACATTCCACCGAGAGGGCCCAGAGTATATCTATCCGTCATCGGGATGGACAAATCCCACTGTTGATCCATATGCCTCAACTCATACTTTCCGGATACTTAATCCCACCTTTATAGCCACCCATTTACGCAGTGGTGTTTGGTGTAATCAAAGTACCTTTCCGGTATAAGTGATTTACATGATCTCATGGTCATAAGGACTAGGTAACTATGTATCGAAAGCTTATAGCAAATAACTTAATGACGAGATCTTATGCTACGCTTAATTGGGTGTGTCCATTACATCATTCATACAATGACATAACCTTGTTATTAATAACATCCAATGTTCATGATTATGAAACTAATCATCCATTAATCAACAAGCTAGTTTAAGAGGCATACTAGGGACTTCTTGTTTGTCTACATATCACACATGTACCAATGTTTCGGTTAATACAATTATAGCATGGTATGTAAACATTATCATAAACACAAAGATATATAATAACCATTTATTATTGCCTCTTGGGCATATCTCCAACAGTCTCCCACTTGCACTAGAGTCAATAATCTAGTTTACATATGTAAAGATATAACACCTTGGCCTTCTGGTGCTTTATCATGTTTTGCTCACGGGAGAGGTTTTAGTCAACGGTTCTGACATGCTCAGAAACGTATGTATTTTGCAATTCATATGCGTCTCAGCGCATCACTCATTTTCCAAATGAGTCGGCATATATGCTTAGTCCTCTGGTGGAACCTTAATTCCGCGGTCTGAAATATGTCACTAATATTGTCACACACAATATAGCTTCAAAGTTCTGACTTTGTCGGAACTACACCAAGTTCTCAAAGAACCTCCTGACTTAACATCCTTTGTCATTGTCAAAACAATGACATATTCTGCCTTCTTTTGTAGAATCCATCACAATATTTAGAACTCTTCTAAATCTAGCATAGACAACTTCTAGCTCATTGTGCTACCTTTTAAACAACACTTAGTCTAATTTGAGATTTGAAATTATATTTTATATGTGACAAAACCAATATCGGTGTAACACCTTACAGCGATTTGTTTGTCATTTCTTCATACAAAAATATATATATATATATCCTTAGTTCTTCTAAAGTACTCAAGGATATTCTTACTGTCGTTCAATGATCATCATATGAATCATTCTGGTATATGCTCATAACATTTTATAGCACATGATATCTGATTGTGTACATGTTATTCGTGATCTATAATCACTCATGTGTTTTTACTCATTGAGTGTCAGATACACTCAAGTCTTGTTAAACCTTCACATGACAAGAACATTTTCTTAATATTTCTATATTGAACTACTTCAATATCCATCATATGTACTTTGACTTAAACTTATTTATGTGTTTCAATCTATCTTCATAGATCTTGACACTAAATTTGTTTCAGTCCATATCCTTTCATTGAAGTTATTTCTCAATGAAACCTTTTAATCAAGTATATAATTACATCATTTATAACCAACTATATGTCACCTACATAAAGTATTATAAATGTGTCTTAGCGCTCCCACTTAATTTCTTGCAAATGCAAGCCTCTTCATCGTCTCTGATGAAATCAAAAACTCTTTGACTATTTCATCTGGTGAAGATTCTAACTCCGTGATACTTACTTCATCCAATTGAAGTTCGTATACCTATCTAGTATTCCACGGACCAGCAAAACTCTTGGTTGTATCTTGTATACACCTTTAATACACACTTCTGTTAAGTAGTGTATTTTGCCATCCTACTAGCATATCTCATAAAAGAAATATGTAGTGATTACTAGAATAATCCACATAGACTATAAGCATTGCTACGGAAGATCTAATCTTATCGTAGTCAACTCTTTGAACTTTGTCGTAAACAATTTTTCGACAAGTCGAGCTTCTTTAAGGATATTCCATCCAAGTCCATCAATTTTATAGATCCATTTACTTTCAAAAAGTATTTATCTATCTTGGATTTCATGGCATATAGCCATTTTAACGGAGTCAGGGCCCATCATAACTTCTTTGTTTGTAGTTGGTTTATCATTGTTCAAAATCAATCCTTTGTTCACAAATCATTTATTTGATCACAAAGTAAACCATACCTACAAGATTCAATATGTATTTCGATCTCCATGGCTAAAACACTTTGTAGTCATGGGAGCCATGATCGTTATGGCCGCTTCCGAAAACAATTCCGATGCTGCGCTACTCTGATCATTATGCTCAGGTTCATAAACCTTATCAAATTATATTGTCCTCCCACCCAAATACTTCACTAGAAACAATTTCTCGGAAATAAGAAACATTGACAAACACTTTTGTCTTTGTCTTGTGGGAAGAATTCCCAATTAAATCTCTGGGATAACCAACAAAGACATTCATCCGATTTTGGTTGTAAACTCTTAGACCAAAATTTAAAGAAAAGACTATTAGGGTTTATACCCATACCATAACTTGTATGGTGTCATTTCAACGGATCATGATGATACTCTATTTAGTGTAAAAGCGGTAGTCACTAAAGCATAATCCACAAAAATATAATGGCGTCATAATATTTTATCTAATCATTAATCCAACAAGGTTTGGATACATCTCTCGGATACTATATCATCATTATGATACTCCAAGAAATGTGAGTTGTAGAACAATTTCATAACTCTCTTAGATGTTCGCTAAAACTCGTAATTCAAATATTTCTACCATGATCCAATCATAGATATTTGACTTTTCTATTACGATGATTTCCACTTCATGCTGAAATTTATTTGAATCCATTCAAATGTTTCAAACTTCTTCCTTATTGAATATATCCACATATATATACTCAATTCATTGTTGAAAGTTTTTATGAAGTAGAAAAATCTCCCGCACACAACTATGCCCAGTGAACCACATACATCATCATGTATTTTTCCACTAAGTTAGTTGCCCGTTCAACTTTTGGCCTATGAACGGTATTTTAATCATTCTCTTTAGAAAAGATTTGCAAGCGCCAAATGATTCAAAAATCAAATGACTCCAAAAATCCATTTGCATGGAGTTCCTTCATGCGTTCCTTTCTAACATGACCTAAATGGCGGTTCCACAAATAAGTGGAATTTAAATCATTTGCCTTATGGCATTTTAGCGTCAGTGTTATGTATGTGTGTTTCACCATTAAGATTTATAATAACTTATCCATCGTACATGGAGTAATGTCATAATTTGAACAACTCATTGTTTTCATTTGACCAGAGCAAAATAACAATTATTAAGTTCTTTATTATAAATTCTAAGGGCTAGATAGAATGCCAACGACGAACATAATAACACTTTATTTTTGTTCCAGACGTGCATTCTTATCATATTCCTTGTCAGTCACTTAGGCCATTGTATTCTTGTATTGCATTGTTTTGTATGACACTTCATACCAATCAATATGGTACAAATACCCAAGAATTTCATTGTGTGACCTAACTAGGAATACAACCATAACATGTATATCATTTATATACACCTGAGCTAGACTTTCTAGTCTTTTCTTTCTTTTTGCCAAAATATCTTTTGCAGTTTCTCTTTTAGCTTTCCTCATTATTCAGAAAAACACTTCAACATCAATAACTTCTAGGTTTGTTGGTCAAATACCAATAACCTTGAGGTTCTTACTTTGAAGTTGATCATCATATGACAAGTGTTCTAGATTTCACTTATTAGTAACTATGATGAACAATTTCACTCATAATTTTATCCATCAATTCATGACAACTTTTTGAGACCATGTCTGTACATGCTAGGCTCATAAAGTTTAACCTTAGTATTCGCATGTACAAATCTGGCTTGCACCCGTTGTATGCACACGTAGAATCTATCACACCCGATCATCACGTGATGCTTCGAAACGACGAGTCTTAGCAACGGTGCATACTAAGGATGATAACTTCATGGATATGCGAATATTATTAGTGCCCCAATAGTTGGAGGATTGTGACGCCTGGCGTCTTCAACCTTCATACATTCCCATAAAACTTATGAGTTTATGTAGTCTCACCAAATGATATTCTATCATCTTGCAATAAGGTCTTAGATATCACATATATCTCATACCTTGATTTTCTGAAAACTAAATTTTCAGCTCCTTACTTTTCAAACAGATTTGAACTTCAAGTTTCACGGAGACAAGATGACTTTAGGTACTAACTGAAACCATAGCTCTTTGAATCAACAATGTGAGGTTTACTAAAAGTTTGCAATAGGACTTAATCAATTCTTGATTCTTTAACAATACGGTACCAGTCCGTAAAGTTTCTTGTCAGATTTTAACAGTATTTCTATCTCAATTACAAGACTAGCGCATGGTAGAAAACGGATGCCAATACTACAAAATTAATTCAAAATACTACTCAGACTATGTTTATGATAATTAGTTCATGTTTTAATCTAATTACTAATGAACTCCCACTTAATACAACATCCCTCATAGTTGTTAAGTGGTACACGATCCAAATCCACTACATCAAAACCGATCATCACGTGAGATGATGTAGCTTCAATGGTGAACATCAACATGTTGATCATATCATCCATATGACTCGTGTTCAACCTTTCGGTTTCCGTTGTCCCGAGGCCATGTCTGTACATGCTAGGCTCGTCAAGCAAACCCAAGTATTCCGCGTGTGCAACATGGCTTACACCCGTTGTATGTGAACGTTGAATCTATCACATCCGATCATCACGAGATGCTTCGAAACGACGAACTGTACAACGGTGCATACGAGGGGAGAACACTTTATTATCTTGATATTAATGTGAGGGATCATCTTATAATGCTACCGTCGCGATCTAAGCAAAATAAGATGCATAAAGGATTAACATCACATGCAGTTCATATGTGATATGATATGGCCCTTTTGTCTTTGCGCCTTCGATCTTCATCTCCAAAGCACGGACATGATCTCCATCATCAACGGGCATGATCTCCATCATCGTCGGCGTAGCGTCAAGGTCCATGGCGCCGTCTTCATGATTGTTCACCTCATGTAGCAACTATTACAACTACTTTGAAAAACTACTCAACATGAAATATAAAGACAACCATAAGGCTCCTGCCGGTTGCCACAATACAATAATGATCATCTCATACATATTCATCATCACATTATGGCCATATCACATCACCAAACCCTGCAAAAACAAGTTAGACGTCTCTAATTTGGTTTGCATATTTTACGTGGTTTAGGGTTTTCGAGTAAGATCTAATCTACCTACGAACATGAACCACAACGGTGATACTAGTGTTGTCAATAGAAGAGTAAATTGAATCTTCACTATAGTAGGAGAGACAGACACCCGCAAAGCCACTTATGCAATACAAGTTGCATGTCGAGCGTGGAGCAAATCTCATGAACGCGGTCATGTAAAGTTAGCCCGAGCCGCTTCATCCCACTATGCCACAAAGATGCAAAGTACTCAAACTAAAGACAACATAAGCATCAACGCCCACAAAACCATTGTGTTCTACTCGTGCAACCATCTATGCATAGACACGGCTCTGATACCACTGTAGGATAACGTTGCATAGAAAACAAAAATTTTCCTATCGCGAACACGCAATCCAAGCCAAGATGCAATCTAGAAGACGGTAGCAACGAGAGGATGATCAAGACTAACCCTTGAAGAGATTCCAAAGCCTATAAGAGTAGGCTCTTATTGCTGCGGTAGACGATCACTTGCCGCTTGCAAAAGCGCGTAGAAGATCTTGATCACGATCGGTTCCGGCGCCACGAACGGGCAGCACCTCCGTACTCGGTCACACGTTCGGTTGTTGATGAAGACGACGTCCACCTCCCCGTTCCAGCGGGCAGCGGAAGTAGTACCTCCTCTTGAATCCGACAGCACGACGGCGTGGTGTCGGTGGTGGTGGAGAAATCCGGCGGAGCTTCGCTTAAGCGTGCGGGATGTGGTGGAGGAGAGAGACCGCTAGGGTTTGGGGAGAGAGGGGGTTGGGCGCCGGCCCTCTAAGGGGTGCGGCCAAGGCTGAGCCAAAGAGTGGCTGCCCCCTCCCTCTCCTCCTCATTATATAGGTGGAAGCACCAAGAGTTCTAGTCCAAGTCTTCGAATAAGACCCCAACACTAAAACCTCCCATATGTGGGAAAACCTACCCAAGGTGGGAATCCCACTTGGGGTGGGATTCCCCCTTTCCATGAGGGGGTTTGGCCGGCCACCCTAGGGGAGTCCACCATGGACTCCTCCCCTTTAGGGTTGGCTGGTCATGCAAGGTGGAGTCCCTCCGGGACTCTACTTTCCATGGTGATTTCTTCCGGACTTTTCTAGAACCTTCTAGAACCTGCCATAAATGCACCGGATCATTTCCAAACTTGGAATATGACTTCCTATATATGAATCTTATTCTCCGGACCATTCCGGAACTCCTCGTGATGTCCGGGATCTCATCCGGGACTCCGAACAAATATTCGAACTCCATTCCATATTCAAGTACTACCATTTCAACATCCAACTTTAAGTGTGTCACCCTACGGTTCGTGAACTATGCGGACATGGTTGAGTACTCACTCCGACCAATAACCAATAGCGGGATCTGGAGATCCATAATGGCTCCCACATATTCAACGATGACTTTAGTGATCGAATGAACCATTTACATACAATACCAATTCCCTTTGTCTCGCGATATTTTACTTGTCCGAGGTTTGATCTTCGGTATCACTCTATACCTTGTTCAACCTCGTCTCCTGACAAGTACTCTTTACTCGTACCGTGGTATGTGGTCTCTTATGAACTTATTCATATGCTTGCAAGACATTAGACGACATTCCACCGAGAGGGCCCAGAGTATATCTATCCGTCATCGGGATGGACAAATCCCACTGTTGATCCATATGCCTCAACTCATACTTTCCGGATACTTAATCCCACCTTTATAGCCACCCATTTACGCAGTGGTGTTTGGTGTAATCAAAGTACCTTTCCGGTATAAGTGATTTACATGATCTCATGGTCATAAGGACTAGGTAACTATGTATCGAAAGCTTATAGCAAATAACTTAATGACGAGATCTTATGCTACGCTTAATTGGGTGTGTCCATTACATCATTCATACAATGACATAACCTTGTTATTAATAACATCCAATGTTCATGATTATGAAACTAATCATCCATTAATCAACAAGCTAGTTTAAGAGGCATACTAGGGACTTCTTGTTTGTCTACATATCACACATGTACCAATGTTTCGGTTAATACAATTATAGCATGGTATGTAAACATTATCATAAACACAAAGATATATGACTTATTGTCAACATCATGCTTTTGTCAAAAGGAGTGGTAACTCGTAGACACCATGCATTACTTATGACTTATTGTCAACATCATGCTTTTGTGTCTAGTTTTGAGCCACTCAAGGTACATGAAGCCTTGGTTGATCCGGATTGGGTCATTGCCATGCAAGAAGAATTGGAGTGTTTCACTCGCAATGAAGTATGGTCTCTAGTTGAGAGACCCAAGGATCATCGCATCAATGTCATTGGGACCAAATGGGTGTTCAAGAACAAGCAAGATGAGGATGGCATTGTCATTAGAAATAAAGCAAGGTTAGTGGCGCAAGGGTTTGCCCAAATAGAAGGTATGGACTTTGAGGATACCTTTGCGCCGGTAGCCCGTCTTGAAGCTATTCGTCTTTTGCTTGCATTTGCATCTTTCCACAATTTCAAACTATACCAAATGGATGTGAAAAGTGCATTTTTGAATGGTCCTCTAAAAGAAACCGCATATGTAGCTCAACCCCCGGGTTTCGAAGACCCATGCCGACCCAACCATGTGTATTTACTCCATAAGGCACTCTACGGTCTCAAGCAAGCTCCACGTGCTTGGTATGAGTTCCTTAGGGATTTTCTACTACAAGATGGGTTTTGCATGGGTACGGTCGATTCCACCCTTTTCACCAAGCGGGTTAAAGGGGGTGGCTTGTTTATATGTCAAATATATGTTGATGATATTATATTTGGTGGAACTAACCCCAATCATAACAAAGCTTTTGAGCAATTGATGACTAGGAAATTTGAGATGTCCATGATGGGGGAGTTGAAGTTCTTCCTCGGCTTCCAAGTGAGGCAACTTGCAAAAGGCACCTTCATCTCTCAAGAAAAGTATGTGAAGGACATGCTCAAGAAGTTCAACATGACCAATGCAAGCCCAATGAAGACACCCATGCCCGTAAAGGGGCAACTTGGCTCATGTGACGGTGAGAAGGATGTGGACATAAAGGTATACCGTTCCATGATAGGATCCTTGCTCTACCTTTGTGCCTCTAGGCCGGATATCATGCTAAGTGTAGGGATGTGTGCTCGTTTTCAATCCGCTCCTAAGGAGAGCCATTTGATGGCGGTCAAACGGATTCTAAGATACCTTGTTCTCACTCCTACTCTCGGGCTATGGTATCCAAAGGGGTCAACCTTTGAACTCATTGGCTACTCGGACTCCGATTGGGCCGGTGATAAGGTTGACCGGAAGTCTACCTCCGGGGCTTGCCAATTTATTGGCCGGTCATTGGTGAGTTGGTCATCCAAGAAACAAAACTCCACCGCTTTATCCACCGCCGAAGCCGAATATATATCCGCGGCATCTTGTTGCACTCAATTGTTATGGATGAAGCAAACCTTGAAAGACTATGGTGTGTCTCTTGGTACGGTGCCTCTTCTATGTGACAATGAAAGTGCAATAAAGATCGCCAATAACCCGGTTCAACATTGTCGCACCAAACATATTGACATTCGCCATCACTTCCTACGTGACCATGTTGCCAATAAGGATATTGATCTCACTCATGTGGGAACAACCTACCAATTGGCGGATATTTTCACTAAGCCTTTGGATGAAGCCCGGTTTGTAAACTTGAGAGGAGAACTTGGTATTCTTGATCCTAAAAACTTGGATTGAATCAACTTCTTGCACTATATTCTTGCATTTATCTAACTATCTAGCTTAGAGGCATAGCACATATGGGGATAGTCATCTTACCATGTCTTGGTATGATGCATACCCATGTGTGCAACATAAATAGACCCAATGTCATTATATGGACCCAAGCACGTCTCTTCGAGGTCACATGACATTTGCGCTTTCACATAGGGGGAGTAATCCCCCGCCCCTCATTTAGTCTCAAATTGCAACTTGATTTGACTATACAAGGCTAAATGATCTTATTGCAAAAATCACTTCAAAAATGACTTATGACTCTTGATTTATACTTCGAATCATGCCCATTGTTGCTATTTACATCTTGTTTGGATTTTCACTCCAATGGGTATGCCTAGAGAATTTTGTGTTTCCAACCCCATGTCTATGCTCATCTCATCATCCTCTATCTATCTATATGTACATGTCATCATCATATGAGCATTCATACACACTTACACAAAGAATAGGGGCAAAACGAGGCAAAAACGAGGCAAAACTGTGGCGGTCTTGGCCCTGGACCGGCCCCTGGGCCGGATCAGCCGGCGCCGTCCGGTCGACCGGACGCACGACCGGCCGGGCGGCTGTTATGATTTGAAGAAGGATACCCCTTGGGGCTTCTTCCTCATTATTCCCCAACCTCCAAACACTCCATGGCCGCCGCCCCCTCCAGCTCCACCACGCCCTAGGCCCTTCCCCCCACTAGTTTCTCCCCAAACTTCACTCAACCATAGATCGGGATCCCTCAAGCCTCTTCACCAAAGGATTTGGCTCCTCCCAAGCTATTTTGGGAGATCTTGGGGATTTGGTCCTCAACCCTTGTTCACGTGTTCCTCCTGCTCACTTGGGCAAAGAGGACAATGTCTTCGGGTAACTCCTTCTCCCTACCCCTCTCCCTCTTACTTTTCCTCTCCCATTGCCACATTTTGAGGAACTTTGAGAAAAATTAGGGTTAGGGTTAGGGTTAGTAAGTCCTCATGCCAACTAGAGTGTCTCACATGCCTATGCACATTGTTCACTCTCCTAGTATAGTCTATGTTCAAGTTTGTGAGTTTTTGCATGATTTTGTGTCGAATTTCTGGGCAAACATCACAACTCAGCATAACCCGGTTTACAGCCCGGTCGACCGGCCTCTCAACCGGCCGGTCCGGCGCCAGGTCCGGTCAACCGGATGGACAACCGGCTGGTCCGGTCCACCGTCCGGTCTGACCGGCCCCTGCGCCGGCCAGCCCAGCTTTTTCGCATAATTTCGTCGAGACACTTGGATATAGGCTATGCTTTTGGCTTCCTCATATATACTGATGACATGTACACTTATCCCCCCTGCTCCCTCTTGTTCTATTTTGCTGATTCACAGGAAGTTGGAGCGGTGAGGATCGTGGCACTACCGCCAAGAGAGGAAGGCTTGCAAGTGGCCGTGCAGCTCCGACCACTGGTGGCAGCTCAGCTAGGGGCCGTAACAAGACATCTGCCAATAAAAGGAAAGATAAACATGTAGCACAAGACGGTGATGAGGTATTGCCAGATTGCCATGTTGGTGATGTACATGTTGGGGCATGGAGAAGACTCAGAGAGTCCAACCCCTATCGGTATGAGGCACCTACTTACCAAGGGGGAGATAAGTTTTTCTGGACCAAGACACAGCAAGTCATGTGGGACGACTACTATAACTCCCAGGAGCATATGAAGTCTGGCACCATTGTTATGCCCAAGGCCATCAAAGATGTCATTGGAATGTATGAAACCACCAAGTTTCGCTTTGTGGTTGAGACCTTGAGGCGGATGGGGTTGTATGACCTCATGTGTTTGACACCTTCTGATGGATGCTACTGTCCAATCTTGGTGAGACAGTTTCATTGCACAGTCTTTTTCCATGATGATGCAGCTAGGACTATGACTTGGATGACTGGCAAACAGAAATACACTTGCAACTATCTTGATCTCTGTGAAGCCTTGGGGTTTGGTGGAGGCCGTGCTCGTGGTTTCAAGATCTATTCTCAGCAGACGTTCACCAGAGGGGACATTGCCTTTTGCTATCCTCCGAATCCCGCATCTGGACCTCCCACCATCTCTGGCATGTACTACTCATACCTTATCATTGCCAAGCTATTCCGAGAGAGTCTCATTAGCAAGATTGGCGACACAAGTGAATGTCGTGCATACCATCTGAACTTGATGTACTATTGCCATCCTGAGCATCAGCAACTTATTGACGGCTGTGATCTCATCTACTGTGAGCTACGGCGCTGTGTTCGTGAACGATTGACTCCTAATCTTGCCCAGTATGTTCAGCTGCTCATCAACAGGGTTGTGCCAGCACCTCTCAATACGCAAGGTGAACGGGTCAGGATGGCAGCCTTCAGGGTACCTGCCCAAGGTGATAGACCGGAAGTCGCTGCCATGAGGCCTTCTGAGCGCCGGTCCAAGGAACGCCATGACCATGCTAGCTCCAGCTACTCTAGGCGCCCACAGCATGGTGTCTCACGGTTCTTCTCTAGCCTATGGCAGATGTGCAAGAACACCAATGATGTTGCACATCAAAGTCTTTCTTTGAACCAAGAGACGAGGCGGCGCCAAAATGAGTTCATGGCTACTAGGAATGCACCTGTTCCTCCTCCTGGCCCTGAGTTGGAGCCTGTCCATGCACCAAACTGGGAGATGCCTCTCCTCTCTGATGAGATGTTCCAGAACTTTGATCCTTCCTTGTACTTTGGTGGTCCTCCTCCTAGACCTGCCCGTGCACCTACTGCTGATGCTGATGATGAAGAGGATGAAGGTGATGAGGATGACAATGGTGAGGATGATGATGAAGAAGCCGACGATGAGGATGGTGATGGCAGCTCTCCATCCACGGGGCACGAGTTCTATTGATGGGACGCTAGCATCTCTCCTCTTTTCTTCGCCTTTTTGGTGTTCCGATGCCAAAGGGGGAGAAGAGAGTAGAGTCTAGAATCACGGGGTTCTTTGATTGTCACAAGCCATGGGAGTTGCTTTATTTGGATTTTATATGGCTTGTGCGTATTTGCTTTGATTTCTCAAGAACCATTTGCTACTTCGAATAATTCATGTATGGATATGTATGGACGACTATTATGTGTGCTACTCTATGTTAGGATAATCATGCTTTATGCTTATATATCTTGATATACTTGTCCATACCATGCTTGTTTCCTAAAGATATTGGGGGAGCTTCTCATATTCCACAAATGGTGCACTTTGCATTCAAACGCAAATTCTCCAAGTGCACACATTATGGGGGAGCTGTCGTAATATCTTATATGGAATCAAGGTTTAGAGCTTATCATAATATCTATATGTGACTCTAGCTCGGTTTGTCATCGTATACCAAAAAGGGGGAGATTGTAAGGGTATTTTACCCTTATCCATTATTTTGGTAACTATGACACCGTGCTAGAGTATTTGGACTAATACATGTCTACAAGATAATTCACAGGTATTAGCCAAAGAGGTATAATGGTGTATCGATAAAAAGAAGGCAACGGGAGACCCCCCAATTCGATGAAGAATCAGCAAGGTTTGCAGAGTCTGGCCGGTCCCAGATCCGGTCGGACCGGCCCTGGCGCCGGACGACCCGGTCACCAACCGGACCAAGGACCGGTGCCATCCGGACGAGATCCAGTAAAGAATGAAGAGTGGCCCGGTCAGTGTCCGGTCGCCAGCCCGGTTGGAACCGGCTGCTCCGGTTCCTGGCCCGGTCGGACCGGGCTCCAGACCGGGCGTCCCGGTGCAACCGGCCTTTGCGCCTGTGCCATCCGGGCACTATCCAGTAAAGAATGGCGCCTGCCCGGTCAAGACCCGGTCCCAGCTCCGGTTGGAAACCGGCCGGTCCGGTCTGGCCCGGGGACCGGGCTGTGGACCGGCCTGTCCGGCGCCAGATCCGGTCGACCGGGCTCCTCGAGGAATCTGCTGATGTGGCAAGTGACCAACGGCCATATTTCGAAGTACACTATAAATAGGCCTTCTTCTACCTCTGAACAGTTAGGCACTACACTACAAGCTGTTCTTGAGCTCCTTCTTCCATGCTCCATTGTTAGAAACACCAAAAGCCTCAGATCTCCCTCCTCCTCCACCCAAACTCAAATCCCTCCGGGGAAACGATAGAGGAGGACCCGATCTACCGTTCTACCAAGCCAAATCTTATTCCCCCTTGTATTCATCAAGAAGCTTGCTTCCTAGGGTTCCTTGGAAACCCTAGGTGGGCAAGAGGAGTCCGGAAGCATCCGGGCTGTGGATCTGCTCCGGGCAAGATTGTGAAGGTTTGGAGGCTACCTCAAAGTCTACCACAAGTGAGAGAGCTATTCCTTCGTGGGATAGGCTCCGGAGAATAGGGTGAGCCTTCGTGGCGCGGGGAATCCTTCGTGGGACCTCCACTCCTCCAAACGTGACGTACCTTGTTGCAAAGCAAGGGAACACGGGAATACATCCTCGTCTCCGCGTGCTATCGGTTATCTCTAACCGAACTCCTTACTTGTGATTTAACTGCCTGTGAGAGCCTTCGTGCTCGAGTTAGTTGTATCCTCATATAGGTTGCTTCACCTAGTTTGCATTAGGCTCACCTTTATATTCCGCAAAGCCTAATATTGCAAAGAAAGAATTAAAATCTGTAGAAACCTATTCACCCCCCCTCTAGGTTTACCATCTCTATACTTTCAATTGGTATCAGAGAACTGCACTACGTTCTGCAGATTCACTTCGAAGCTACCAACAATATGGCGGAATACGAGGCTCTACTACATGGTCTGCGCATCGCTAAGGAAATTGGGATCAAGCACATCATATGCTGCGGAGATTCCGACCTGGTGGCACAACAAGTAGCCGGAACCTGGAACGCCAGAAACTCCGTCATGGCGGCCTACAGAGACGAAGTGGACGAGATCGCCAAGTGCTTCCTCGGATACGAAGTCAAGTACGTCAGGAGAGACGATAACACAGCAGCAGACATGCTGTCCAAGCTCGGATCCGGCAGGAAACCAATTCCGCCTGGAATCTTCCTTGAGCATCTACGAGTACCCTCAGTGAAGGGTGCAAACCCGGAAAATCCTGATCTGGCAGTTTCTCCGGCTAAGGAAGTGATGGCAATCATTCCGGCCTGGACTCAGCCGTTCTGGACTATCTCATTGATCGAAAGTTGCCGGAGGACGAGGTCCACGCACGTCAGATCATCAGACGAGCAAGATCCTACACAATTGTTGATGGACAGCTCTACAAACGAAGTGCAAACGGGGTATTTCTCAAATGCGTCTCTAGTCAAGATGGCATTGAAATCCTCAGAGAGATCCATGCAGGGGATTGCGGGCATCATGCCGCCCCCAGGTCCCTCGTTGCAAAAGCTTTTCGGTTAGGATTTTACTGGTTAACAGCTAAAGAAGATGCTGAGAAGCTGGTAAAAACTTGCCGAGGTTGTCAGTACTACGCTACTCAACCAAACGCTCCAGCCCAAGAGCTGAGAACCATCCCTATCACCTGGCCGTTCGCGGTCTGGGGGCTCGATATGGTTGGTAAGTTAAAGAAATCATCTCCTGGTGGTCATGAATACCTCTTGGTCGCTATTGACAAGTTCAGTAAGTGGATCGAGGCAAAGCCAGTGAGAAAAGCCGACGGTGCTACGGCACTAAAATTTGTTTGCAGCCTCGTGACGAGATTCGGCATCCCGCACAGCATAATCACAGATAATGGCACAAACTTTGCACAGGGAGAACTCAAGGATTACTGCGATGAAGTTGGGATCCGGCTTGACCTTGCATCTGTGGCACATCCACAATCTAACGGTCAGGTCGAACGAGCCAATGGCCTTATACTAGCCGGAATCAAGCCTCGCCTTGAAGAACCGCTGCGCCGCGCAGCCGGAGCTTGGGCTGATGAGCTAGACTCTGTTCTGTGGAGTTTACGAACTACCCCTAACAGGTCAACAGGATTTACTCCTTTCTTCCTGGTATATGGATCCGAAGCTGTGCTCCCCACTGACATCATCCATGATTCACCGCGAGTTTCCGCCTACAACGAAGAAACTGCTGACGAGGCTCGACAGCTATCTGTGGACCTGATCGAAGAAGCTCGGAATTTAGCTGACCAACGCTCCACCATTTATCAGCAGAAGCTCCGACGCTACCATAGCCGTCGAGTTCGGAACCGCTCGTTCATGGTCGGAGACTTAGTCCTCCGCCTTCGCCAGGTGAAAGATCACAAGTTGCAATCTCCATGGGAAGGACCTTTTGTCATCAGCAAAGTACTACACAACGGATCCTACTATCTCGTTGATTTCCGGGAACTAAAGGATAGACCTGCCAACTGGCACCGGAAACGAAAACGAGAAGATCCGGGTGACATATATGATGAAACAGATCGTCCCTGGAACATAGCACAGCTACGTCCTTTCCACACTTAGCGCTTTACGCATTACATACCTTGTAATATCTATGATACATGATCAATGAAATAAAGCTTTTGGTTCACTCTTAGAGTCTTTTACCTCCTTTAATTTTTCATTTCTGGATCGTGTATGTTTTTTCCGACTAAAACCGCAGAGCTGGATATTTCCGCCTAGGCGTGTATGAAAGTTGTGATTTTCAAAATCGTCCTTTAGGACGTAAGCTTAAGTTTTCTGGCGGAAATTTTTTCTGTTGCAAACCCATGGATTCCTGGTAGCGACTTCCGGCACTTGGGCTGGGGGCTTGTTTCCGCGGTTATTGACGGATTGCCATTGGGCTTCGTCGCCGCTGGCGAGCGTTTCCGGCACGGGTTTTCCGGCTCGTGGAAGGTCAAGTGGGCAAGCCGGAAATTATAAAGCCAGCACTTGCTTTCAAGAAACAACACATGCAAATAATATTAAAACGGATAGCAGGATAAGTATTTTCCGCCCACACATGCATGCTTGTTTCGTCCCTAACTACTTAAGAATTTAAGTTATATTACAAACCCTCGCTGGGGCCAAAATGATGCATTGTTTTATCCCGCAGGACATAAAAGTTTTCACTCCGCCTTGGACGGAGAAGCATTGCCCTCTGGATCTTTCCCTTTGGCGTCCTCAGCCGGAGACGATACATCTTCCTCGCTCTCTTCTTCTTCTTCGGAAGTCGCAGCGCTGGACTTGGGTTCCTCTTGGGGAGCATCCTTGGAGCTGGTCCAGGTAAACTGGGTTCCGGATTCCGCAGGTCGGGCTTCCGCGTCACGCTCTTTTTGAAGTTCAGCTTCAAGGGGCTCGTCCGCAGGGAGAACCGCCTTGTCGTAGAATTCGTCGTGACGGATCCTCCGCGCGATGCGGGTGTCATAGCCACTTACTGCATCTAGCAGCGCACCGACATCTGCTGTCGGAGGAACACCAGTAGTTACCCGGTCAAGATCCATCTCCGGGTTATGCGCCAAGCACATAGTCAAAGTCATGGCAGCCGCGCCTCGGGCTGATGAAGCTTGCAGATCCGTCACCAGCTCCGGAAGAATGTCCATTCTCTTGACCAGTTTGCGCAGACCGCAGGTGCGGCTCTTCTTCAATGACAAGTTGTGGCATATCTTCCGTGAGGCGGAGATAAGATCCTTGCAATCATCGCCAGCAAGAGAAAGAACATCGTCCCGGGGAAATTTATTCCGGCGCCTTTCAGAGTATCCAAGCGGCTCTGCACAAAAATACAAGAATAAACATTCAAGTTGAGCACAAGAAATTGTACATCAAGATAAGAAACTCCGAGTATATGTACCCAGGATGTTTGTGGCCAGCAAGTCCCAATGGTGCTCCGCGGTCTCCATGTATTTCCGGAGTCCGTTGAGCTCTTTTTGCTGCCTCTTGATGGTCTCGCTATCAGCATTGCGCTTTAACAAGAATTCGCCCTTCTCCCTGATGAGCTCGGAGTTTTTCTCCGCCAGTTGCTTCTCGGCCTGCTCCTTCTTTTGCTCCGCCTCCTTCAGCTTCGTCTCCAACTCTTGGTATGAGGAGCGCAGGTTCTCAAGTTCGGAGGAGGTCGTAGCCAGGGAAGAAGATGCGCCTATAAGGATTCAATTTAAATACAGTTCAAAGTCGGAACGTGAATTAATAACAAGAAAGGGCGGAAACCAACCTTGGGCGTCCGCCAGTTGTTTGTTCAGTTCTGCATTTTCATTCTTGAGGGTCCGGATATTTTCCGCTTGACCCAAGGTAACGCGGCGCTGCAGGGCAATATTCTTGTGTAGCTCATAGTGCAGTGCCTGCTGTTCCTGTAAAAAACAATCAGAGCAGGAGTAAAAATTCCGCCTACAAATAGTGGGGTCCTTTGAAGCATTATTGCCGGAATCTTTCCGACATCATGCTTGGGGGCTACTGCGACATTTTAAAAATCTTTCCAAAAGTGGCTTTACTCTAAAGCATCTAAGCGCTAACTAGTACCTAGTTTCCGCCTACATGCTTGGGGGCTACTGGGGAGTACCTTTTGTTTGCAGACAAGCTTGTCGAAGAACTGGCCGACGTCCTTCTTAAACTCCTGGATTTCCGACGTCGCGGCATCCGGTTTCCCCCAGGCATTGTTCAGCATGGCGTTGAGCAGGTCTTGTTCAAGTTCCCACTTCTCCGCCTCAGCTTGTTGAAGAACTTTGTAGCATATGCCTTGGGGGTGGAAGTGAGGTCAGCCGGATCTCCGAAGTTTTTCGGAAAAACGACGACGTCGCCAGCACCGGCTCCGACCTTCTCGGAGGAAGTAACCTCAGCCTCTCCTTGGCCTTGAACTTCTGTTTCTTCTTGGGCAGGGCCTTTGGCCTTAGGATCCTCTCCGCCCACCTTTTCGCTGCTGACCGGAATTATTTCCGGTGGAGTGTTTGCGGCAGGAGGGGGAGATTGTTCCGCCTGAGGAGGAGATGGCGGTGGAGCAGTGTGGGAAGCGCTTGGCGGAGCTGGAGTTGTAGGACCAACAGCCGGAGACTTTTTCATATATTTTGTGATGGGCTCTTGGCTGGTGGTCCGAGTGGCAGCGGTAGTCGGAGTCCTGCGAACAAATAAAAGAAGATCGCATAAGTAACAATTGCATCAAAGTAAATATGTGCCATACTCGGAAACTTACGGGGCGCCGGGGATGATGGGGCGTGAGCGTTTGCCTGCTGTGGAAAGCATTTTCAAACGTTCCCGCTCCGCTTTCCTTGAGTCTAGCGGAGGGGGCTTGATGGTCTTGGGCTTCTTGGCGGAGGCCTCGCCGCTGGCTCCGGCTTCAGAGCCGGAAGCTTTGGCGCGGGGACGCTTCGAAGGTCGGGGGGCTGCCTTGCGGGGTGCCTGCTCCTCTTCCTCCTCTTCGTCATCCGGAACCTCCTCCGCCGTGTCGCCACTGACGGGGACGCGAAGTATGGCGCGCAAGTTTTCCTCCGCCAAAGTAGCGAGCTGGAGGGAAAGATATCATAAATTAGTCAACATCCAAAAACTTGTGAAGTTTGAAGTAACGAAGGGATCAGAGCTTACCGGAGGATACTGGTCGTTCGTGTAGATATCCTTGATCAATTCCAGGATCGGTTGACCCCGGCCTATCTTCACCAGCGTCTTGAATCTCCTTTTGAGAGAATCAGCCGGAAGGTCGTGGCGGGTAGCTCGGAGCTGGTCGTCCGCCCCGGTGTATGCGCAGATTAACCGCGCATTATACCGTAGTGGCTGGATCCGCCGGGTAAACCAGCTGAGTGTGAGCTGGGTTCCGGTTAGCCCATCGTGGACTAGCCAGGAGATTCTCCGCGCTGCCTTCTCCAAGATGGGAGTTAGGGAAAGCGATGGGATGAAGCTCCAGCTTGCAAGTTCTTCCGGAGGCTCGTTGTTGAATTTGGGGAGACCGTCGTGGATCTCCGGAACTGAAACATTCTTCTCGTAAAACCATCCGGCGTTCCAGTACCGGACGGATTCGTGCGAGTCATGAGGAGGATACATGCGGCCAGGTCGGAGCATGAACGTCATGCTCCCGCAGTTCAACATGGCTTTGTCCTTTGTTTCCTTCTTCACTCGGAAGAAAAACTGCCATAGCTTGACATCTGGTCGGATTCCGAGATGCCCTTCGCAAAGAGTTGCGAAGTTGGAGAGCAGAAGGTACGAGTTGGGGCAGATGTTGTGGGGCTGAAGCCCGTACGTATTGAGGACGGAGAGAAAGAATTCCGAACAGGGGAGCGATAATCCGCGTTCCACCCAAGCTTTGGTCATGACCACTTCTCCGGCTCCAGGCTTGGGGACGACGGTGTCGCGTATGAAGCTCCAGTGAGCGGAGATCATACCCTCGTTTTGAAGCTCTCTAAGCTCCGTATCGGTGGTTTCGCAGGGCCACCATTGACCCCGCTCTCCTTCGCGGTTCCGAGCCTTGGAGGCTTTCTTGTTTTCCGTCTCCTGAACCTTGGCTGCCATTCTAGCTTGCCCTTGGAGTTCTTCTTCAAGTTCTTGAGCGGTTGGGATCCGGCCTAGCTTGGTGCTGGAAGATGCGGAAAAAGGTTGAGCTAGCCGGATGTCGGAAACATATGGTGGTAGATATGCTATGGGATCCGGACAGATTGGCTCTAATGAACTGGGATCCGGGCTATTCGGAGAACTACCAGTACAGTGTGAATCAATCGGCATGCTTCCGGCTGCACCCATGCAAAGTGTTTGAGTAACCGGAAACTACTCTAGTCTACTTCTTCTTCTACAAGTCCGGTGCACGTACCGTCAATGGCGCGGCGAACCGGCGATGCTCCGGCGAGGATGAAGGTCGCCGAACTTGCTGTGAAACGACCCGCGTGACCACGAATCGGCGGCGGGGGAGATTTCCCGATCAACCGCAACGATCTTGGAACGAGGGGAAGCTTGGAGCGACCTGGCGCGAAGTTCTCTGTGGCGGAGCTCGCCGGAGTTGAGATCTGACGGGCGGCGCGGCGCGAGGAGGAAGATGAAGTGGTGATGAGGTGAAAAGAATGAGGAGTTACCGCGCGTGGGGGTATTTATAGACCTCGCGCGGAGATTCGCATTTCGGATCCGACGGCGGAAACTGAACGGTCTCACCGTTGGATGCATGACGCGTGTCTTAGGTTAAAAGCGGTAAAATGACGTGGAGGTAACTTAACCATGCGCTCCCGAAATTTCCGGCTAAAGATTCGCATCTCCGAAAATTTAGCGCGGGAAAATAGGAAGTTGTGCGCGGGAAAGGTGCAAACTCCGTTACATTATCGTTACTGAAGGACATGTGAATTTCCGAGTAAATGATATCGGAAACAAGAAAGTTTGGAAGCTCTTCAAGATTCTCTTCGGTTCCGAGTTATTTGAAGACGGAAGAATGATGAATCTCGGAGAACTTCGGGGGCTACTGTTGTGGGTATACTTTATGGGTATATCAACGACATGGCCTAGATCCGGCAAGCCCGGGTGGCCCATAGACGGTGATGGTGGCATGGGGCCCATCGGGCGGCCCAGTTGCTGTTGATCATGAAGGATGAAGTCCAGCCCAGGAACCTGGAGCCGGATCCCAACCGACCTACGAAGGAGGCCGGATCCGTGGAGGCCCATAAAGTATCCGGATCCAGCACGACCATGAGGAAGGCGGATCCTTGACGTGCACGGCAAGATATTGTACCGTAGTTAGGCAACTTGTATTCCGGCTAGGACTCTCCATGTAAACCCTAGATCCGTGCGCCTTTATAAGCCGGATCCCGGGAGCCCTGAGGGCAGATCTCGAGCTAGAAGCGAGACAACCACAACCATTGTAACAACGCGCAAGCGCCCAGATAATTCCAGACAAGCAGCAGTAGGCCCTGTCTCGTGCAGGTGTTCCGAAGCTGGGTAACTCGCGTACCACCGTCCCGTGTGCACTCCGCCCTATGGCCCCTACTTCTTCTCCCCCTCGTGAGGATCCCTCCTCCGAGGTATTGTCGATTAGGCAACGACACTACTATAGGGTGGATAAACCGGGCGAGAAAGGCAAAATTGGTGGACATGCCTGGGCTTTTGCGTTAGGAGAAAAGGCGGAGGAGGCTGAAGTGGCGAGGACCGTTGCACCAAGCGAGAAAGATGGAGGCGATACACATGTGTGTTAGGGCAAAGGTATTTTTCTATTTATTGACTGAGGAAAAATGATCACATGTAGCTTAAAATCAGCCAATTATGTCCATAATAGCAGAAAAAAGAGAGTCAAAAATTGGTCAACCATCATTTCCGATGTTAGGGACCAAAGTTAGACTTAGTTAAGAGTTTGATGGCATATTTAGACCAAAATAGAGTTGAGGGACCAAATTTAGACTTTCGCAAGACTTAAGGGACCAAATGTGCGCTTAACCCTAAAAAAATCTTAAACTGTTCTTACTAGTTTAGGTCTTTAGAGCATCTCGAGTCACCTCTCCAAATCGTTTTCGAACATGCCGGACATATAACTCCATCTACCTACATGTCCTAACGTTCGTTTCCATTTGGTGCGGTCCAATAGCATGTTCGATGCTCCGAGGCCATTCCCGCTCCACACGGCACACCCTCGACGCCCGGATGGAAGCCACGCCTCGCCACGTAGGTAAAATCCATCCAGGTACCACCTACTAGTGTCCCACACCATTCACCCCCTCTTCCACATCGTGCATCCCCTCCCTTCCCTCCCGCCGCCACCACAACCCATTTCAGTGTTTTAGTTCGTTTGTGTCTGCTTCAGCAGTGCATCCCTCACCAGCCACCCATTTTTCGTCGATGTTTCTTCGTCTCAGGCCCCGAATGCCACGACCACTCCGCACGCCCACCATGCACGCAAGGTGTTCGACTGTTTGCTTGGTAGGTGACATTTCGTAGTTCTTGCCTCTCTCATTGTCACTCATTTGATTGATGTTTTTTTGTTGACTCGTAGACATGGACAACACACAACATTATGATCCATCAATTGACGGGAGAGGATGCCATTGATGCCGACATTAACGAGCACTTGCCGATCATCATTTGTCATCGATAAATGCAAGCCGTCGAGCAGAAGAAGCCTCAGCGGTGTGGAGGTTCCAATTTTGTGAGAAGAAAATCCAAGCCCCGACAAAGGATGGAGGTGCTTACCATGCTCTATACCGACTACTTTTCCATGATGCAACATACGCCGAATATTATCGGGGGTGCTATTGGATGAGCAAGGAGTTGTTCATGTCGATTCTTCATGCCCGAGAGAGTATGACAAGTACTCCATGCTAAAGCCAAACTGTTGTGGCTTGATTGGTTTCTCATCAATTCAGAAATGCATCACTGCCATGAGGATTCTTGTATATGGAGACCTTGTTGATTCAAGGGACAACTACCTTCACATTAGTGAGTCTACAAACATTGAATGGAGCACGCGGTCCGTGTCTTGCCACTGAGGTGGGCTCTCCTGATACAACTCAAACTGTCTCATCACTCTGTGCGGCTTGTGGTATTCAACAAGCCACAATCATATGAGTGGGCAGCGCATACGCCAGTAATACGCCTCCTCCAAGCACTTGGGGCTGAGGTCACTGATGTCTACGTGTGCTTCTATTCTTGTAGATAGTGTTGGGCCTCCAAGAGCAGAGGTTTGTAGAACAGCAGCAAGTTTCCCTTAAGTGAATCACCCAAGGTTTATCGAACTCAGGGAGGTAGAGGTCAAAGATATTCCTCTCAAGCAACCCTGCAATTAAGATACAAGAAGTCTCTTGTGTCCCCAATACACCTAATACACTTGTCAGATGTATAGGTGCACTAGTTCGGCGAAGAGATAGTAAAACACAGGTGGTATAGATGGTGGTAATATTGCAGGAAGTAAAGATGCAGTAAAACAGTAAACAAACGATGTTTGCAGTATTTGGAAACAAGGCCTAGGGATCATACTTTCACTAGTGGACACTCTCAACATTGATCACATAACAAATAAATAACTTCTCCTCACTTGTGCTACATACACTCTCTTGTTGGATAACAAACACCATTCATTGTGTAGGGCTACAAGAGCTCCCTCAAGCCGGAGTTAACAAGCGCCACAACATTCGGCATTCATATTTAAGTAACCTTTAGAGCATAATAGATCTTTGCAATTTAGACCGAGTACTAACATAGCATATACATTGTCACCATTAAACTATGAAAGGGGGAATAGATCACATCAATACTATCATAGTAATAATTAACTCCATAATCTACAAGAGATTACAATCATAACCTACGCCAAGTACTACATGATGCACACACTGTCACCATTACATCATGAAGGAGGAATAGACTACTTCAATAACATCACTAGAGTAGCACATAGATTAATAGTGATACAAAGCTCGTCATATGGATCTCAATCATGTAAGGCAACTCATGAGATCATTGTATTGGAGTACATGAGAGAGAGATGAACCACATAGCTACTGGTAGAGCCCTTAGCCTCAAGGGAGAACTACTCCCTCCTCATCATGGGAGACAACAACGGCTATGAAGATGGCGGTGATGTCGATGGACATGGATTCCGGGGGCAATTCCCCATCCCGGCGCCGAACAGACTTCTGTCCCCCGAACTTGACTTCACGATGGCGGCGGCTGCGTAACTTTTCTCGTCCCGTGGCTTATTGATTTAGGATTTTCGAGGCGGAGAGATTATATAGGCGAAGAGGCGGCCTCGGAGGAGTCCTGGTGGTCCCACACCATAGGGGAGCCCCCCCCTTGGTCGCGCCGCCTTGTGGGGTGGGGCGCCCGTGGCTCCCTCCGGTGCCTCTCGGCTCTCTGGAAGCTTGGAAAATAAGGTCCTGGGCGTTGATTTCGTCCAATTCCGAGAATATTTCCTTTGTAGGATTTCTGGAACCAAAAACAGCAGAGAACAGAACTGGCACTTCGGCATCTTGTTACTAGGTTAGTTCGGAAAATGCATAAAAACGATATAAAGTGTGAACAAAACATGTAGGTATTGTCATAAAACTAGCATGGAACATAAGAAATTATAGATACGTTGGAGACGTATCAAGCATCCCCAAGCTTACTTTCTACTCGCCCTCGAGTAGGTAAACTATAACAACAATAATTTCTGAAGTGACATGCTACCAACATAATCTTGATCAACATTATTGTAAAGCATATGAGATGAATGGTGTGATTCAAAGCAATAGATTTCTAACAAAAGATAATGACTAAACAACTGAATCATATAGCAAAGACCTTTCATGAATAGTACTTTCAAGACAAGCATCAACAAGTCTTGCATAAGAGTTAACTCATAAAGCAATAGATTCAAAATAAAAGGTATTGAAGCAACACAAAGGATGATTAAGTTTCAGCAATTGCTTTCAACTTGTAACATGTATATCTCATGGATATTTGTCAACATAGAGTAATATAACAAGTGAAATAAGTAAACATGTAAGAATCAATGCACACAGTTGACACAAGTGTTTGCTTCTAAGATAGAAAGAAGTAGGTAAACTGACTCAACATAAAGTAAAAGAAAGGCCCTTCGCAGAGGGAAGCATGGATTACTATTTTTGTGCTAGAGCTTTTATTTTGAAAACATAGAAACAATTTTGTCAACGGTAGTAATAATTCATATGTGTTATGCATAAAACTTCCTACAAGTTGCAAGCCTCATGCATCGAATACCAATAGTGCTCGCACCTTGTCCTAATTAGCTTGGATTTACATGGATTATCATTGCATAACATATGTTTCAACCAAGTGTCACAAAGGGGTACCTCTATGCCGCCTGTACAAAGGTCCAAGGAGATAAATCGCATTTGATTTCTCGTTTTTGAATAATCTCAACTTAGGACATCCATACCGGGACAACATAGAAAACAGATAATGGACTCCTCTTTAATGCATAAGCATTCAACAACAGATAATATTCTCATAAGAGATTGAGGATGAATGTCCAAACTGAAAACTTCCACCATGATACATGGCTTTGGTTAGCGGCCCAATGTTCTTCTCTAACATATGCATACTCAAACCATTTGATCATGATAAATCACCCTTACTTCAGACAAGACGAACATGCATAGCAACTCACATGATATTCAACAAAGGTGTAAAAAGTTGATGGCGTCCCCAGAAACATGGTTACCGCTCAACAAGCAACTTATAAGAACTAAGATACATAGCTACATATTCATCACCACAATAGTTTTTAAGCTATTTTCCCATGAGCTATATATTGTAAAGACAAAGGAATGAAATTTTAAAGGTAGCACTCAAGTAATTTACTTTGGAATGGCAGAAAAATACCACATAGTAGGTAGATATGGTGGACACAAATGGCATGGGTTTTGGCTCAAGGTGTTCGGATGCACGAGAAGCATTTCCTCTCAGTACAAGGCTTTGGCTAGCAAGGTTGTTTGAAGCAAACACAAGTATAAACAGGTACAACAAAACTTACACAAGAACATATTGCAAGCATTATAAGACTCTACACTGTCTTCCTTGTTGTTCAAACACTTTACCAAAAAATATCTAGACCTTAGAGAGACCAATCATGCAAACCAAATTTCAACAAGCTCTACAGTAGTTCTCCAATAATAGATTTAAACTACATGATGCAAGAGCTTAAACATGATCTATGAGAGCTCAAAACAATTGCCAAGTATCAAGTTATTCAAAACCATATGAAGCATTTTCTGATTCCAACCAAATAGCAATCAACGAAGCAATTTTCAGCCTTCGCCATGAACATTAAAGCATAACTAAGAACACAAGTGTTCAAATGAAAAAGCGGAGCGTAATATCTCCAATACAAGGATGGTGGCATCCAACTTTATTCAAACCAAAAAAAAGCAAACAGACGCTCCAAGTAAAGAACATAAGATGTGATGGAATAAAAATATAGTTTCACTAGAAGTGACCTGATAAGTTGTCGATGAAGAAGGGGATGCCTTGGGCATCCCCAAGCTTAGATGCTTGAGTCTTCTTGAAATATGCAGGGATGAACCACGGGGCATCCCCAAGCTTAGACTTTTCACTCTTCTTGATCATATTGTATCATCCTCTTCTCTTGACCCTTGAAAACTTCCTCCACACCAAACTTAAAGCAAACTCATTAGAGGGTTAGTGCATAATAAAAAATTCATATATTCAGAGGTGAAATAATCATTCTTAACACTTCTGACATTGCACAAAGCTACTGAAAGTTAATGGAACAAAGAAATCCATTCAACATAGCAAAAGAGGCAATGCGAAATAACAGGCAGAATCTGTCAAAACAGAACAGTCCGTAAAGACGAATTTTTCTGAGGCACTTAACTTGCTCAGATGGAAAAACTCAAAACTAATGAAAGTTGCGTACATATCTGAGGATCACACACGTAAATTGGCAGATTGTTTTGATTCTTCTACAGAGAGAAGGACGCGAATTCGTGACAGACAGCAAATCTGTTTCTGCGCAGTAATCCAAATCTAGTATCAACCTTACTATAGAGACTTTACTTGGCACAAAAACATGATAAGGAGAGGTTGCTATAGTAGTAACAACTTCCAAGACACAACAAAACAGTAGCAAAATAAACACATGGGTTATCTCCCAAGAAGTGCTTTCTTTATAGCCATTAAGATGGGCTCAGTAATTTTAATGATGCTCTCATGAAAATAGAAAATAAAGCAAAAGGAGCATCAAGAAGCAAATTCAAAACACATTTAAGCCTAACCCACTTCCTATGAAAAGGAATCTTGTACACAAATAAATTCATGAAGAACAAAGTGACAAGCATAGGAAGGTAAAACACGAGTAACTTCAAAATTCTCAACATAAAGAGGGGAAATGATAAGGGCTGAGCCCGTGTGGGTTGCCCGATCTCACGGTATGACCCGGGTGAGTGTGATTGCGGAGGGGATTCGCGGGGAAGTGGATGAACGCGAAGAACTCGATACAAACACACGCACACAACACAATCGGTTATCCTCGTTGGCCCGAAACACCAACTCGATAGAAGTTGCAGGAAAAGACCTTTCGGTAGAAGTCCCGCAAAAAGATCGACGAATCGAAATCCTATAGATCTAGAAGGGTGAAAAGACCAAATCGATAGAAGTGCAAGCAAAAGACCCAAAAGGTAGAAGTGCAAGCAAAAGACCAATATTGGTAGAAGTCACCAAAGAGATACAATAGGATTCGATAAGGAGCCCGGGTGGTACAATAGAAATTAATCTAAGGTGGGGGTTTCCCAAATCCACTAAGGGATAATAGAGGCATAAGCCAATTCATCTAAACATCATCTCTCCCTCATGAAGGTGGGGGTAGGTGCCTATTTATAGGTAGGGGGCCGAAGGGGTAAGTTACAAGCCAAAAGGGGCTGAGATCTGGCTGAGGTTCGATAGGGCGGAAGTTCCGGTCCTAAGGGGCGGAAGTTCCGGTCGGGGGCGGAAGTTCCGGTCCTAAGGGGCGGAAGTTCCGGGGGGCGGAAGTTCCGGCCATCAGGGGCGGAAGTTCCGGTGGGGCGGAAGTTCCGGCCATCAGGGGCGGAAGTTCCGGCCTGGAGCGTCCAGCTCCTCTTTCTCCTTCTCTTCCATGCTTCCGTGACATCGGCCTTGCGTCCTCGGGTCTCCATGGCATCCTCTCTTCCCTCCGTACTTGTCGTCGAGTTCCTATCATCAAGATATGACGGAGTATGAAGTAGTATATCGTCCCAAATAGGCGATTCGAGGCACGCGTAAAGGAGAAGATTCACCTTTGCGTGCCGTCTTGGCGATGAAGCACATGATGCGGTGAAGACCGAAGGTCGCCCCGTATCATCTCCCCCCACTTGAAAAAGAGTCGTCCTCGACGATAGCTCTTCATGAATGTGTAGAGGAGGTAGATGACACCAACGCTTGAATGTCCCTTCACTTGTCAAGAGCCCTATGAATAGCACAAGAAAAGCAAAGCAACACTCAAAGCGTAGCCAATGTTCCACGGGTTTAACAAGAGAGCGTCAGAAACCCACCGGCGGGCAGTGACTGGCCAACACGGTAGAGCCGGGAATGACTAGGGCTGCGGCTGGCCCCAGTCCCTCAGAGCGACGGCCCGCAAAGCCTCCTGGTCGCGCGCCGATGCTGGGTCGCAAGGGCGTGCCACCTGACCTATACCTGGTCAGGAAGGTGTGGATGATGCCTCGCTTAGTTTCCTGCAGGGCACACACGTACACGTTAAATACGAGCCTCGATCGGCTCTCAGGTTGTCCTGTGAATCGGCTCAGGGAGCCGATTCACCCATGATTCGTCCAAGGTGGCCGAATATATGGTGGTCCTGCTTGATCAATATAAAGCGTATGAGATCCACGACGATCTAGGGTTTTCACCGCATAATCGGATCATCCTACTCACGATTGGGCCTCGCGCTCACGCACGGTAAACGTAAGCCAGCCCTAGACAAGGCCTAAAAACCAACACTAGGTTGATCCTCGGAACGTCCTGTCTAGGGGCAGCAAACTACACCCTGCATGCCGCTGGATCCTCCAACCCTTTGTAAGGCCTAACTATTGCAGATATTAAACTAATCCTTGATGAATCAAGGATCGACCATAACGGATCAGATCTACTAAATAAAGATCAAGCGGGGTGCCGCCCCTGCACCCATGATGAGGCACAAGGACGGCTAGACGCGCAAGGGTTGCACTACGCGAGCATATGATGCTAAGAACGATGCTAACCCTAACGCGTCTACGATAACTACGTTGCTCGCCATCAAAAACGCTTCAGTACGAGCAACGCATGAACAACTAGGCAGGCTTGTGCTGCCTAGATCGCGAGATGCGATCTAGGCAGCATGATGCTTACCGGAGGAACCCTCGAGACGAAGGAGTTGGCGATGCGCCGAGATTGGTTTGTGTTGAACGTTGGTTGTTGTTTATTCCATAAACCCTAGGTACATATTTATAGTCCAGGGGACTTTCTAATGCGGGCGTGCACTAAACCGTGCACGAGACAAACTCTACGTAACCTACTAAGTAAAGATACACGGGCTAACTAGCCCAAACTTGATACACAAGGCCGATTTACATATCTCTCCACGCATATATCTTCAAATTCGTCTTGATCGCGGCCCACCTCTGGCTTGGTCAAATACTGGTGATAACACATGCCCCCCTGGTTTTGGAAATGACATTTCCAAAATCATTACGCTCTTTCTTTCGTCGGGTCATGTCGTGGCAGAGCAGAAACGTCGCAGAGTCCTTCATCATGATAGCTTGCCTTCTCAACTTCTCTGCGCGATTAGACTGTTCGGGCACCACCTCCTCGGGAACTGCTGTGGCCTTGAATTTTTACTATGCTCCCTTTTATTTAACCGCAGCAAACAGTCATCTTCCTCATCCCCTTCGCACTAGCCTCCAAAAAACCCTCCTCTACCACCATGTCTTCGTCCTCCTCTTCTTCCTCCTCATCGGGTCTTTCCTACGTGTCCTCTCCTATCCGAGAGGAGACGCCCTCGTGGGGCACGCAGGCGGCGTACGATATCCTCGCCCCAACGAAGTGGGACAAAGAGGATCATGACTCCTTCGTATGGTCCGAGGATGACAAATCCTCGACCGACGGGGAGAGTGACCTCCGTTTCCTCGCCGTTGGGGAACCGGTGGAGGAGAGCGACGATGACAACTTCTCCTGCGACTTCACCTCTTCCGGGGAGGAAGGGGAGCAGGGAGAGGAGGAGGAAGACGACGATGAGAGCTCCTCCGACGAGCCGCCGGCCAAGCGGTTCTGCCCTTGGCCGGGCAACTTCAGTGACTTCGACAGCGACGAGGACGACGCTGTCGGAGAAGATGAAGACGATGAGGGCCCAGTCGGCGGCCATTGGAGCGATGACGAGCCCGCCGGGAGCAGCGCCGACGGCAGCGACGAAGGCGACGACGAGGGCAGTGACGGCCCGTAGATTAGGACTTCTAGAATAGGACCAGACGGGGCAATGTACCCCGCATATTTCCTTTTGAGAGCAATTAGCTCTTCATGTAAGAAATCTTGCCCATCAATGAAGAATCTCTTCCCAATTTGATTTTGCCGATTTCTTCCGAGCTTAATTAAGCCGATTCCCTCTTCTACTGTCCTTGCCGACTCGCCCCCTTTACCAATGCGTAACGAGCCGATAGCACCGCATCGGTCCTTCGAAATTTGCTCTTTCCTTCTTCAACTGATGATTTTCTAAATCTGGCAGAAAAATGTAGGATCTTCAGGAAACTTTTGAACTTTCCCAACCAAACCCAATAATCCTTTCTAGCACTCATCATTTGTGACGAAGGTTTGCAATGAAGGATCAGCCGATGATCGCTCAATCGGCTCGTAAAAAACAGAGCAAGGCAGAACATCCACCAGGCCTGCTGCCCCCCGAGTCTTGGCCAAGGCAAACACTCAGCCGAATTAGCCTGGGCTTGATCATGCAGAGCCAGCCGATTTGCACGTAAATCGGTTTGCAGAGAACCTTCAAGGTGGGCTGCCCCCCGAGTTTCCTCAGTGCGCCTCTTTGCCCTTGCAAGTCAGATCGGCTCCCTTCCTTTGGTGGATCTGATGCGACCCACCTTTAACCTGATCTGGACGCCCAAGCTGCCCTTAGCACTGTTCTTGAAGAGAAGATCTGAGCTGTTAAACCTCTCTCTTGAGGAGTTCTTCCATTGTGGCTTCTCTTCATAATTTACTAGGGCTGACCTTCTGGTTGACAATTGTATTTCTTGAGTCGATGGCCATGCATCGGCTGCTTCTCAATTCTAAAGTCGATGGCCATGCATCGGCTATGAAAAATTTAAAAATTTCAGGCCGACTTGTGTATCGGCCTCCATACTTAGTGTTTTATCCATCTAGGTGCCCCCCGAGCCGATTCTGTCAAGAGAATTGATGGTATCGGCTCTTAGGTAGTCCCTATTGGGTCAAACGTTGATCCCAGGCAAAGCAGATGGTGAGGACAATTTTGGCCGATTGCTCGAATCGGCCTCCACGTTGCTTGCTCGGTGAAGGTTTTGTAATATCCCTTCATCAGTTTCGGAGGGCCGATCGCAAGGATCGGCCTCGCCATGTTGCTTATTGACGTAGTCTTGCTACTCGTCCATGTCGGCGGATAAAACCAGCCCAATCTCTGACTTTAGCACGTTGGTGTGCTTGCTGTTATCCATGTCGGGTGCACTGTGTAATCGTGGAGCACTACACCCCGCCGGACGAATGAACACCATGTTTGTGCCAGCCGATGTGTCATCATCGGCTCTCTTTTGCTTGGGGCGCCACTCTTTTCTTTGCGGTAGCCCCTCCTCATCCAGGGTCCTCTGGACTTTCGCAGCCAGATCAGGCCGCGCCTTCCTCAGCGTATGCAAGTACATCCTTTCAGCTTCCTCCAGACCGCGCAATCGCTGAACCCTGCGTTTTTGTGTATGGCTGAGACCGTCAGGGCACCACCTTGGACGGTGGCACCTGTCTTCTTCGTATTCCCCTTCGTCTTCTGAATCATCGAGATCTTCCAACGGAGGGGTCTCAGCCCGTCTGTTTTGCGGTGGGAGAGGCCCTAAGCGCTCGAACACAGATACGTTGGCTGTCTCCTTCTTCTTCCGGTTGCATTCTGGGCAATTTCCGATTGTTGGTAATCGGCTCATTCCTGAATCCCAGCAGTGTCTGAAGAAGGGGCAGTGCCAATGCCTGTCCGTATCGTCCTGCTCCCTGCCATGGCGTTCCTGTCGCTCCTCATCATGATTATGCCGGCTTTGCCTTTCGTCGTTTCTGGTCAGACGACCTCTTTCATCATTGTTGTTGTATCGCCGGCGTTGGTCATATCGACTAACATACTTGTTGAGGAGGTGATCAGAGAGGGGTCGTTGGTATCTTATGTTCTTCACTTCCCCCTCTGTGACGTAGCGCTTGCCATCTTGACGGAGCCGATCGCATGGAGCGGCCCCCTCAGTGTCCTTGCTCTGAGAGCAGCTGTCCTCATCCCCGTCCTTCTCAGAGCGGTGTCCAAGCTCTACCATACTGATGTTGGCTGAGAAATCAGGCTGGCACCCTCCAAGGTGGGTAAACTCCACCATGTTGACGGCGGGGAAGGGGTGTGTGTCGACCTTCATGGCGTACTGGTTAAAAATTAATCGCCCATTTTCTATCGCCACTTGGATCTGCTGACGCCACACCCTGCAGTCGTTGGTGGTGTGGGTGAACGTGTTATGCCACTTGCAGTATGGCTTTCCGTTCAGCTCTTGCACCGTAGGAAACTTGTGGCCTTCGGGTACCTTTATGTGCTTCTCCGCGAGTAAGAGGTCGAAAATCTGCTCGGTTTTCGTCACGTCGAAGTCGAACCCTCTTGGAGGCCCTGGTGGCTTTACCCATTTGCAGGTTACTGGGCCTGCAGCTCGAGTCCACTCAGCTACTGCGACCTCTCGCTCTCCCGTAGGACCTTCATCTTCGCCTGCGTCAACCATGGTAACCACGCGCTTGAATTTATCTTGGTAGATATCCGGGTGGCGTTGCTCATATGCTGACAACTTCTGCACCATGTGTGCTAATGAAGGATAGTCCGCCTGGGAGGCCACTTCCTTGATCGATGATGATAGACCCACCACCGCCAATTCGACTGCTTCCTTTTCGCTTACATGAACCGAATAGCATCGGTTCCTAACGGTCCTGAAGCGCTGAATGTATTCGGACACCGTTTCTCCGCGCTTCTGTCGTACTTGGGCTAGATCGGCAATGCCAGCCTCGGAAGCCTCTGAGTGATATTGCTCGTGGAACCGTTCTTCCAGCTGCTTCCAGGTCTGGATTGAGTTCGGTGGCAGCGACGTGTACCATCCGAAAGCCGATCCTGTGAGGGACTGCGAGAAGTACCTCACGCGCAGCTCATCTGACGCTGAGATCATGCCCAGTTGTGCCAAATATCGGCTCACATGCTCGATGGAGCTGGAGCCATCTGATCCGCTGAACTTTGTGAAGTCCGGGAGCCGATATTTGGGTGGTAGCGGGATCAATTCGTACTCATTGGGGTACGGCTTGGTATAGCCGATCGCCTTTCTCTTCGGCATCATGCCGAACTGATCTTTCAGGATCGTACAAATTTGATCCGCGGTGATGGCTGCAGGTGCCGAACCCTGAAGATTCGTCGGAGTGGCGTACTTAACCAGCCACGCCTGTTTCTCTGGAGCTGGGCTCGGGAGCTTTGTCGGGGTGGCGTATTTAGCTAGCCACGTTTGCTTCTCAGGGTCTGCCTCCGACGCTCCTCCTGTTGCCCCAGAAGTCCCTGCTATAGCAACCTGGTTCGAGGGTGCCCAGGTGCTGCAGTCTGGCACGTATGCACATGCGTATCCGTGCGGGATCTCCTTGGGCGCGTCCTGTAGGAACTGGTAGTCACTGGGGTCACCACCAATCTTGTAGACGACAAAAGCCGATGAGTTCGGCGCCTCGGGCGCTGCCAACGCGAATGGCAGCGGGGGACGGGAATGGAGCAGCGCTTCCCCTTGGTGAGTCCCTAGGGCTGGTCCTGACGGAGAGTACTGATGGCTCATGATCTCCTGGATCACGCGCAGCGCGACGCGCTCCAACGTATTCACCAGGCTCTCAGAATGGCGGTGCAGCGAATGAGCCACCATGAAGTTGATCTCCTGACGCAGCGACCTGGTGCGTTCTTCGGACGGGGTGGACAGGTCCACTCCATCAAGTGCGCCTTCAGGTGTGAACCCCTTCCATCTGATGCCATGGGAGCGGGTCCTGTGGAAAGAGCCGATTAGGTCGGCTTCGAGGGCAGACTTGATCTCGTCGTACTTCTTCTTGAGCTCGCCAGTGAGATCCCCGTACGTGACCGGAGTTTCTTCTGCCACTTCTGATGAAGACGGTATGGTGTCTTTCGCCATCTCTGATGTGGATAGCGAGATGGTTGTCGTTCAAGATTGTCCCACCGGGCGTGCAGAATGTGTTGGCGTCAGAAACCCACCGGCGGGCAGTGACTGGCCAACACGGTAGAGCCGGGAATGACTAGGGCTGCGGCTGGCCCCAGTCCCTCAGAGCGACGGCCCGCAAAGCCTCCTGGTCGCGCGCCGATGCTGGGTCGCAAGGGCGTGCCACCTGACCTATACCTGGTCAGGAAGGTGTGGATGATGCCTCGCTTAGTTTCTGCAGGGCACACACGTACACGTTAAATACGAGCCTCGATCGGCTCTCAGGTTGTCCTGTGAATCGGCTCAGGGAGCCGATTCACCCATGATTCGTCCAAGGTGGCCGAATATATGGTGGTCCTGCTTGATCAATATAAAGCGTATGAGATCCACGACGATCTAAGGTTTTCACCGCATAATCGGATCATCCTACTCACGATTGGGCCTCGCGCTCACGCACGGTAAACGTAAGCCAGCCCTAGACAAGGCCTAAAAACCAACACTAGGTTGATCCTCGGAACGTCCTGTCTAGGGGCAGCAAACTACACCCTGCATGCCGCTGGATCCTCCAACCCTTTGTAAGGCCTAACTATTGCAGATATTAAACTAATCCTTGATGAATCAAGGATCGACCATAACGGATCAGATCTACTAAATAAAGATCAAGCGGGGTGCCGCCCCTGCACCCATGATGAGGCACAAGGACGGCTAGACGCGCAAGGGTTGCACTACGCGAGCATATGATGCTAAGAACGATGCTAACCCTAACGCGTCTACGATAACTACGTTGCTCGCCATCAAAAACGCTTCAGTACGAGCAACGCATGAACAACTAGGCAGGCTTGTGCTGCCTAGATCGCGAGATGCGATCTAGGCAGCATGATGCTTACCGGAGGAACCCTCGAGACGAAGGAGTTGGCGATGCGCCGAGATTGGTTTGTGTTGAACGTTGGTTGTTGTTTATTCCATAAACCCTAGGTACATATTTATAGTCCAGGGGACTTTCTAATGCGGGCGTGCACTAAACCGTGCACGAGACAAACTCTACGTAACCTACTAAGTAAAGATACACGGGCTAACTAGCCCAAACTTGATACACAAGGCCGATTTACATATCTCTCCACGCATATATCTTCAAATTCGTCTTGATCGCGGCCCACCTCTGGCTTGGTCAAATACTGGTGATAACAAGAGCGCAAGTAGAAGGAGGTCACCTTAGCAAGATGCCGGTGTGCTCTCATGGAGAGGTCTTGTGTAGTAGATGTGTGGGGTTGAACCCATTCGTTGACGCTCATCCACAAGTCACTTGTACCTTCACACAACAAAGACCAAGCAAAGTATGTTTGTGTGTGATATTGGAGCACATCATCGATGACATGTCCTTTCATGTTCACAACACCGTTAGCACAACACAATTTTATCAAGAATAATGCATGTGCAAGGTCAATGTGTAAGATCTCCGTATGAACATCTTCCAAATGTGGAAACACAAAAACTCCAAATTGTGAGACGACCGTGGTGTCCATCTCATGTAGAAACTCATTTTCATTGTTGCTCTCAAGGCATCGGAAAGAGAAATTGTTCAACATCCTTGAAGCAACAAGTGGAGAATTTGGCCAAAATGCATGAGGTAGAGTGTTCAAAATAGCATCAACATGTGTGCACACAAACCATTGGAAAGAGAAATTGGTCCTCATATTTGGTGCAACACAAGACATATCATCCAAAAAGTTCACCAAGGAAACATTTGCACAACCGTGCGTGCCAACAAACCAAATGAAAGAGGAATTGGTCAACTTGTTTGAGGCAACACCAACGATAAGAATCACATCATCATGCTTGCAAAAGAACCACAAGAAAGAGAAATTGTTCGGCATGTTCAATGCAAAGCATGGTAAAGGTATTAGAGCCGGGTTCGATCTTGAACTCACTTGTATTATGCTCTCAAGAGCTCTCTTTGTCAACTCGTGCTCAATCGAGGTTGACATTGGCATTCTTGTACCTACACACACAATAGGCAAAGCAAAGAACGTGTGTGCATGGTATATGAACACATCATCCATCATGATGGTCCATCTCTTTTGCACATCACCATTAGCGTTAAGCAAAGCATCATAATAGATATGGTGAATATGCGGGGTAAACACATGAACATGCTCATCATGGATATAGGCAAAGTCTCCAAAATTTGAGAGAGCTATGGGGGCAATCTCATTCACAAGCATATTAACATTGTTGCAAACCAAGCATTGGAAAGAGCAAGTATTCAACATTTTGGTTGCATTAATGGGAGAGTATTGCAAGCATCTAGAGCAAAACATGTTCAACATTTTATCATTGTTGTCAACACACCAAGGGAAAGAGCAATTGTTCATCAAGGGTGTCACAACACAAGCATTATCATCAACATTGCAAGCAATACATGGGAAAGAGCAATTGTTCGACATATTGCAAGCAATAGGAGAGAATGTAAACTCTCATAGCATGGCATGACTATATTGTCACAAGCAAGTAATTCCACATGATCAACAATGTTATCAAGCAAAGCATCACATGGAGGAATGAACGAAGCATATGACATAGCAATTGTATCATCATCATCATGCATGCACTCACAAATCATCATGTCCACTAGTGGGATCATGGCATCATCAACACCTATGTTGTTACCTTTGTAGTCCGACTCATTTGAGGTAGGTGTTGTGGAAGTGGTAGGCTCCATGTGGCCTCCATGTTCATCTTCAAGCAAGCATGGTGTGATATCATCATCTTCATGCACCATGTACATCTTCTCCATGATCGGCGTCTCGTCATCCATGGAACCTAATGAGACATAAGAGAACACACTAGAGGTAGAGGGTAAGTTGTTAGAATTCGAAATGGCCTCACATGACCTATCAACTACCACTCTCATCTCACTTGGTGTATCACTCATGCTCTCGAAGTGTATGCACTCAAGCTCACATATAGTGGAGTCACTCATCTCACATATAGTGGAGTCGCTCATCTCACATATAGTGGAGTCCCTCATCTCCATGGTAATGACGTCGTCGATGTCCGAGCAACCTAGCAAAGAGGAAGACAACACAAGAGGAGTAGAGGTTAAGTTGTTAGAAATCAAAGTGTCCTCACTCAACTCATGTGGTGTGTCACTCTTGCTCTCAAGGTGTTTGAAGTAGGATTTGCACTCGGCTTTTTCTTGGAGGGTCATCTTGGCTTCTCGAGCATCTAGCTCGGCAAAGTAGGCTCTCATCTCGGCTTGTTCTTGTGGTGTCATTTTGGGTGGCTCTCACTAGAATGGGTGTATGTATGGTGGAAAGAGAACTACCAAAAGGTCAAAACTAGCAACAAAATCGAGAAAATGGTTCAAGTTAGAGAATAACCGATATGTACTCACGTAATGCACACGTTGGGAACCCCAAGTGGAAGGTATGATGCGTATAGAAGCAAGTTTTCCCTCAGAAAGAAACCAAGGTTGAATCGAACCAGGAGGAGCCAAGAAGCACGTTGAAGGTTGATGGTGGCGAAATGTGATGCGGCGCAACAACAGGGATTCCGGCGCCAACGTGGAACCTGCACAACACAACCCAAGTACTTTGCCCCAACGAAACAGTGAGGTTGTCAATCTCACCGCTTGCTGTAACAAAGGATTAACCGTATTGTGTGGAAGATGTTTGCAAGAAAACAGTAAAACAAATATTGCAGTAGATTGTATGCTATGTAAAGAATAGGACCGGGGTCCACAGTTCACTAGAGGTGTCTCTCCCATAAGATAAAAGCATGTTGGGTGAACAAATTACAGTCGGGCAATTGACAAATAGAGAAGGGCATAATAATGCATATACATGATATGATAAATATAGTGAGATTTAATCCGGGCATTACGACAAAGTACCACTAGAAGAAAAGTTGCCATGGCCGACGAAGTTGAAGTCGCGCCGTGGTTGCTGGTGTACCATGGCCGACGATTTTGGTCCCTCCGTGGTGCATGTCAAAACTTTTTTTTCTCGTTTTTGAGGCCACCTAGCCCGACGAAAGCGGCCAAAACGTGGCGTATGGTGGCCCGGGACGTGGTGCATCTCGAAATCTCGGGTTCGCCGGCCGAGTCAACGCAAATCCGCACCGCCGAGGGATGTAGGGCCCAGATGGCAGCCTCTCTGGCATTTTTTTTTCTACATCGCGCCATCTCGTTCAACGTTCTCCGATCGAGCCGTTTACGATGCAGGATCATGGGTCCCGCATGTCATCCTCTATGAACCAAAATTCTTTCTATTCTTGGATTTTTTTGACCCCCTGATTTCTGGCTACTTCTTTTTTCTTTTGATCCCTTGCCGCCTTGGAAACGTTGAGACCGCCTGCTAAATGGGACCCGCATGTCATCCTCTATGTGCAATCAACTTTCTTTTCTTGGAGTTTTTTTGGCACCTCAAATTTGGTCACTTGCCTTTTTCTTTCGATCCCCTGCCGCCTCTCAAACGGTGATACCGCTGCTGCTAACTGGGACCCGCATGTCATCCTCTATGTACTATAAAACTTTCTTTTCTTGAATTATTTTTGGCACCTCATATTTGGTCACTTACCTTTTTCTTTCGATCCCCCGCCTCTCAAACGGTGATACCGCTGCTGCTGGGACCCGCATGTCATCCTCAATGTACTATAAAACTTTCCTGGATTATTTTTGGCACCTCAAATTTGGTCACTTGCCTTTTCTTTCGATCCCCTGCCGCCTCTCAAACGTGATAGCTGGGACCCGCATGTCATCCTCAATGTACTATAAAACTTTCTTTTCCTGGATTATTTTTGGCACCTCAAATTTGGTCACTTGCCTTTTTCTTTCGATCCCCTGCCGCCTCTCAAACGGTGATACCGCTGCTAAATGGGACCCGCATGTCATCCTCTATGTACTATAAAACTTTCTTTTCTTGAATTATTTTTGGCACCTCATATTTGGTCACTTACCTTTTTCTTTCGATCCCCTGCCGCCTCTCAAACGGTGATACCGCTGCTGCTAAATGGGACCCGCATGTCATCCTCTATGTACTATAAAACTTTCTTTTCTTGGATTTTTTTGGCACCTCATATTTGGTCACTTGACTTTTTCTTTCGATCCCCTGCTGCCTCTCAAACGGTGATACCGCTGCTGCTAAATGGGACCCGCATGTCATCCTCTATGTACTATAAAACTTTCTTTTCTTGAATTATTTTTGGCTCCTGATATTTGGTCACTTGCCTTTTTCTTTCGATCTCATGCCACGTTTGAAACGTTGAGGAACCTGCAGGCTCATGGGACCCGCATGTCATCCTCTATGTACTATAAAAGTTTATTTTCTTTATTTTTTTCACCCTCTGATTTTTGGCTATTTCCTTTTTCTTTTGATCCCCTGCCGCCTTGGAAACGTATGGTAAGCTGCTGCCTCATGGGACCCGCATGTCATCCTCTATGTACAATCAACTTTCTTTTTCTTTTGATCTCAAGCCGCATTTGAAACGCTGAGAGACCGCTGCTGCTAAATGGGACCCGCATGTCATCCTCTACGTACAATAAAGTTTCTTTTCTTGGATTATCTTTGGCTCCTGATATTTTGTCACTTGCCTTTTTCTTTCGATCTCATGCCGCCTTTGAAACGTTGAGTAAGCTGCTGGCTCATGGGTCCCGCATGTCATCCTCTACGAACAATAAAAGTTTCCTTTCTTGGAGTTATTTTTTACCCCTAATTTCTGGCTATTTGCCTTTTTCTTTTGATCTCCTGCCCCCTCTGAAACGATGAGGACGCTGTTGGCAGGTCGGTCCCACATGTCATCCTCTATGAACAATAAAAGTTTCCTTTGATGGATTTATTTTGAACCCCTCATTAATTTCTGGATATTTCCCCTGCCGCCTTGGAATCGTTGAGGATGCTGCTGCCTCATGGGTCCCGCATGTCATCCTCTCAGAACGGTAAATGTTTATTTTCTTGGATTTTGTTGACCAAACGATTTTTGGCTTATTTTTTCTTTCGATCACCTGCAGCCTTTAAAACGTTGAGGACGCCGCTGGCTCACGGGTCCCACATGTCAACCTCTATGAACAATAAACGCTGAGGATGCTGCTGCCTCATGGGTCCCGCATGTCATCCTCTCAGAACGAAAATGTTTCTTTTCTTGGATTTTTTACCAACAGATTTTTGGTTTATTTTTTCTTTCCATCCCCTGCCGCCTTTAAAACGTTGACGACGCTGTTTGCTCATGGGTCCCCGATGTCAGCCTCCCCGTACAAGAAACATATGATATCTTGATTATTTTGCAGACAATAAACAATGTATTGCGCTCTGAGCTATTTCAAACGGATAATTAAATCTTTATTTTTACATAAACAAACTTATATGTTGAATCTCCTTGTTTTTTTGTCTTTGCGAAGCATAGGACTTTCCTGTTTTTTTAGAAAATTCGGAACTTTCCTGTTTTGGAGTGGGCTGAAATTGTACGAGTCAAAAGGCCAAGCAGGATAGTTCGAAAGCCCAGATGTCCAGATGCAGCCCAATTGAAATCTTTCTTCTTGGATTTTTTCACCCCCTGATTTCTGGCTACTTCATTTTTCTTTTGGTCCTGTGCCGCCTTGGAAACGTTGAGACCGCTGCTGCAAAATGGGACCCGCATGTCATCCTCTACGTACAATAAAATTTCTTTTCTTGGATTATTTTTGGCTCCTGATATTTGGTCACTTGCCTTTTTCTTTCGATCCCGTGCAGCCTCTCAAACGGTGATACCGCTGCTGCAAAATGGGACCCGCATGTCATCCTCTACGTACAATAAACTTTCTTTTCTTGGATTATTTTTGGCTCCTGATATTTGGTCACTTGCCTTTTTTCTTTCGATCTCATGCCACGTTTGAAACTTTGAGGAACCTGCTGGCTCGTGGGACCCGCATGTCATCCTCTATGTGCTATAAAAGTTTATTTTCTATTTTTTTTCACTCTCTGATTTTTGTCTATTTCCTTTTTCTTTTGATGCCCTGCCGCCTTGGAAACGTTGAGTAAGCTGCTTACACATGGGACCCGCATGTCATCCTCTATGTACAATCAAGTTTTTTTTCTTGAATTATTTTTGGCTCCTGATATTTCGTCACTTGCCTTTTTCTTTCGATCTCATGCCACGTTTGAAACGTTGAGGAACCTGCTGGCTCATGGGACCCGCATGTCATCCTCTATGTGCTATAAAAGTTTGTTTTCTTGGATTTTTTTTCACCCTCTGATTTTTGGCTCCTGATATTTCGTCACTTGCCTTTTACTTTTGATCCCCTGGCCCCTTTGAAACGTTGAGTAAGCTGCTGGCACATGGGACCCGCATGTCAACCTCTATGTCCATCAACTTTCTTTTCTTGGATTTTTTTTGACCCCCTACTTTCTAGCTACTTTCTTTTTCTTTTGATCTCAAGCCGCATTTCAAACATTGAGACCGCTGCTGCAAAATGGGACCCGCATGTCATCCTCTATGTACAATAAATCTTTGATTATTTTTGGCACCTCATATTTGGTCACTTGCGTTTTTTTCTTTCGATCTCATGCCACCTTTGAAACGTTGAGTAAGCTGCTGGCTCATGGGTCCCCCATGTCATCCTCTACGAACAATAAAAGTTTCCTTTCTTGGAGTTATTTTTGCCCCCTAATTTCTGGCTACTTCCTTTTTCTTTTGATCCCCTGCCGCCTTTGAAACGTTGAAAACTTTCTTTTCTTTGATTATTTTTGGCACCTCATATTTGGTCACTTGCCTTTTTCTTTCGATCCCCTGCCGCCTCCCAAACGGTGATACCGCTGATGCTAAATGGGACCCGCATGTCATCCTCTATGTACTATAAAACTTTCTTTTCTTGGATTTTTTTTGGCTCCTGATATTTGGTCACTTGCCTTTTTCTTTCGAGACCTCCTGCCGCATCTCAAACGGTGATACCGCTGCTGCTAAATGGGACCCGCATGTCATCCTCTATGTACAATAAAGTTTCTTTTCTTGGATTATTTTTGGCTCCTGATATTTGGTCACTTGCCTTTTTCTTTCGATCCCATGCCGCCTTTGAAACGTTGAGGAAGCTGCTGGCTCATGGGTCCCGCATGTCATCCTCTATGAACAATAAAAGTTTCCATTGTTGGAGTTATTTTTTACCCCTAATTTCTGGCTACTTCCTTTTTCTTTTGATCCCCTGCCGCCTTTGAACGTTGAAGAATCTGCTCGCTAATGGGTCCCACATGTCAGACTCTATGGACGATAAACCTTTCTTTTCTTGGAGTTATTTTGACCCCTAATTTCTGGCTATTTTGCCTTTTTTTGGATCCCGTGCTGCCTTGGAAACGTTGAGGATGCTGCTGCCACATGGGTCCCGCATGTCATCCTCTCAGAACGATAAATGTTTCTTTTCTTCGATTTTTTTACCCACTGATTTTTGATTTATTTTTTCTTTCGATCCCCTGCCGCCTTTAAAACTTTGACGACGCTGCTGGCTCATGGGTCCCGATGTCAGCCTCCCCGTACAAGAAACATGTGATATCTTGATTATTTTACAGACAATAAAAAGTGTATTTCGCTCTGAGCTATTGCAAACGGATAAATTAAATCTTTATTTTTACATAAACGAACTAATATGAATCTCCTTGTTTTTGTTTTGTTTTTGCGAAGCATAGGACTTTCTTGTTTTGGAGTGGGCTGAAATTGTACGAGTCAAAAGACGTCCAGCAGGTTAGAAGGCCCAGATGGCCAGGCAGCCCCAATTTATATCTTCCTTATCTTGGATTATTTTTTGATCAAAAGGCCCAGCAGGGGTACATCCTTTTTCTTTTGGTCCTGTGTGCCGCCTTGGAAACGTTGTGGACGCTGCTGCCTCATGGGACCCGCATGTCATCCTCTATGAACTATGAACTCTAAAAGTTTCTTTTTTCTTGGATTTTTTTTCACCCCTCTGATTTTTGGCTATTTCCTTTTTCTTTTGTTCCCCTGCCGCCTTGGGACCCGTATGTCATCCTCTATGTACAAAAAACTTTCTTTTCTTGGAGTTTTATTCCCCCTAATTTCGGGCTACTTTCGTTTTCTTTTGATCTCAAGCCGCATATGAAACATTGAGACCGCTGCTGCAAAATGGGACCCACATGTCATCCTCTATGTAAAATAAAAGTTTCTTTTCTTGGATTATTTTTCACGCTCTGATTTTTGGCTATTTCCTTTTTCTTTCGATCCCCTGCTGCTTGGAAACGTTGAGGATGCTGCTGCCTCATGGGTCCCACATGTCATCCACTATGAACAATAAAAGTTTCTTTTCTTCGATTTTTTTCACCCTCTGCTTTTTGGCTATTTCCTTTTCATTTGATCCCCTGCCGCCTTGGAAACGTTGAGGATGCTGCAGCGTCATGGGACCCGCATGTCATACTCTATGTACAATAAAAGTTTCTTTTCTAGGTTTTTGGCTCCTGATATTTGGTCACTTGCCTTTTTCTTTCAATCTCATGCCGACTCTCAAAGGTACAATAAAAGTTTCTTTTCTTGGATTATTTTTGGCTCCTGATATTTGGTCACTTGCCTTTTTCTTTCGATCTCATGCCGTCCTTGAAACGTTCAGACCGCTGCTACAACATGGGACCCTATGTTATCCTCTATGTACAATGAAAGTTTCTTTTCATGGATTATTTTTTGCTCCTGATATTTGGTCACTTTCCTTTTTCTTTCGATCTCATGCCGCCTCGGCCCTCTGAAACGACGAGTAAGTTGTTGGCTCATGGGACCCGCATGTCATCCTCTATGTACAATAAAGTTTTTTTCTTGGATTTTTTACCCCCTGATTTTTGGTCACTTGCCTTTTTCTTTCGATCCTGTGCCGCCTTTGAAATTGTGGACGCTGCTGGCTCATGGGTCCCACATGCCAGCCTCTATGAACAATAATATTTCTTTTCTTGGATTTTTTTTACCCCTGATTTCTGGCTATTTGCCTTTTTCTTTGGATCCCCGACCGCCTTTGAAACGATGAGGACGCTGCTGGCGCATAGCTCCCACATGTCAGCCTCTAAGAACAATAAACATTTCTTTTCTTGGATTTATAGTTGACCCCTAATTAATGGCTACTTCGCTTTTTTTTCGATCCCCAGCCGCCTTAGAAACGTTGAGGACGCTGCTGGCTCATGGGTCCCATATGACAGCCTCTATGAAAAGTAAAACATTTACTTTCTTGGATTTATTTTTGACACCTAATTAATGACTACTTGGTTCTTTTCTTTTGATCCCGTGACGCCTTTGAAACGTTGAGGGCCCTGCTGGCTCATGGGTCCAACATGTCAGCCTCTATGAACAATAAGAGTTTCTATTGTTGCATTTATTTTTGACCCCTAATTTCTGGCTATTTGCCTTTTTTCCATTGCCTGCCACCTTAGAAACGTTGAGGACGCTGCTGGCTGGGTCCCACATGTCAGCCTCTTTGTACGATAAAAGTTTCCTTTGCTGGATTTATTTTTGACCCCTAATTTCTGGCTATTTGCCTTTTTCTTTCGAACTCCACCGCCTTTGAAACGTTGATGACGCTGCTGCAAACTGGGTACAATATGTCAGCCTCTTTGTGCGATAAACCTTTCCTTTCTTGGATTTTTTGGACACCTGATTTCGAGCTACTTGCCTTTTTCTTTCGATCTCCTGCCCCCTTTGAGAAACGCCGAGAACGATACTGGTTCGTGGGTCCCACATGTCATCCTCTCTGAATGATAAATGTTGGGGCTGCGGCTGCAAGATACGTCCCACATGTCAGCCTGACTGTTGAATAAACGTTTCCTTTCTCGAATTTATATTTGACCCCTGATTTCTGGCTACTTTGCCGTTTCTTTCGATCCCCTGCATGTCTGCTACTCCACCGAAAAACAGACCGGCATGTATTCATCACAATACTGGTAGCTAATTTAGGAAAAATGTGTTCATCACGGGATTCAAACAAAGATCTTCATCTCTGCTAAATTTTGATTTCACCAAAAACCGAACAGCGTGTGTTCATGACTTTAACTTCACAAACACTATGGTTTCTCTATAAAATAAGGTCACCATCCGTTCCTTTATTGTAGGCATTTGCGAAAAGTGTCTTTGGCTAATGGGCACCAGTGCTCTGCTGTTTAAAAAAAATCAAATAGCATACATATTTGTTTCAAAAAAATCTGAAAATGAATGTAGACATAATAAATAAAGTAACCTACAAGCGTGTAAAATTTTAATATGATATTCTTTATATTGTAGACTACACAAAAAAGACAATCTGTTGAAATTTGGAGATTTGAAATATGCATACCCAGATCCACACGTTTGTTACTTTTGTGTAGCCCAGAATTTTTTTTATTTGAAACTGAAATTTTGCACGTTTATGGGACAATTCATTAGCTACTCCATGATTTGTTTTCTAATTTTTTGAACAAATAAATTTTTTTTTATTTTTTTCTAAAATAGCAGGAGCAATGGTGCCCAAGAGCACCAAATCTCTTAATAGGCATTTGCGCCTAATAGCGTGAGCTTAGCTAATTTTTGAAGAAAAAAAAGATGTCCATTGTGGTATTCAGGACAAAGATCTTCATGTCTGCTACTGCACCAAACAACAAACCAGCATGTATTCATCACAATACGGGTAGCTAATTTGTGAAAAATATGTTCAGCACGGGATTCAAACAAAGATCTTCATCTCTGCAAAATTTTGATTTCAGCAAAAACCGAACAGCGAATGTTCATGAGGTTAAGTTCACGAACACTATGTTTTCTCTATAAAATAAGGTCACCATCTGTCTCTTATTTCTCAAGGAAAAACAGGTGGAAGTGTTGGGACGAACCACATGGGTGCTTCGGCTCTATGTTCAGTCTTCTCTTTTTTGTACTGCAATCTTGAGCCTATGGCAGGACCTCCATTGACGTGCATTCTGCACCAATTTGGCCTTGGACGTATCCATGTATCACGGGCGCGATTGTGGGTAGCAAAGACACAGTCAGGTTTGAACAATTGGAAATCTGGTTCTGCAGCCTCTGCGTCGACTGGCGGGGGTAGCATGAAAATTGGGTGATTGAGTCCAAGAAATAAAGAACGCCCCTTCAAATTGTTCAATCTTTCCCACCTTGCCTCTTCTACAGGGTCCAAGGTATGGGCAGATCTCAAGAAAACGTAGCACCGTACCAAAGGATAAGACCTCAGCTTGTTACCCATATGTAATATTGGAGGACCGAGGATGGGCCGATAACCTTTAACCTGAATCCACGCGAGATCAGATTCACCAGTAATGGACTCTGCTCTCATTGGTGCCAGGAACCAAGTGCGCTGGTCAGAAAATCCAAGAAATACATCTTCATCTTCATAATTATGATTATCACCATCATCATCTAATTCTTCATCATCTAATTCTTCATCATCAAATTCGTCTTCTTCTAATTCTTCTTCTTCTAATTCTTCTTCATCAGCATCATTATCTTCATCGGCACCTCCATCGCCTTGAGCCACATTTGCTTCATCATCTTCCATGACAGCATCTCCCTCGATTTGAGCGAAAATTGCAGCCACTTCTGCTTCTTCATCTTCAATGACAGGGGCGTCAATGAGACGCGGGGCTGCATGTGTCCCTGCAATGCACAAAGATCAACCACAATGCAGCAAGTAGGAACTACACTGAAAATTATCTCTTCTCTTCTATCTTCTATTTTCTACTACTATAAGGCACCAGTTTTTAACAAGACATGTCGCAGCAATTCCAACTGTTGGTGTCCAAAATCTAACGGTTGGGATTAGAGGTATTCGCGTGAAAAAAATACCACACCAGTGTCCACGTGTTTCTAGAACCGTCATGTTTCCATTATGAAGAAAAATCAGAGCAGTCTCACACCGATATCACACGTCCCACTTGATAGTGATTAAGAAAGGTTCCAAATTTTTGTTCATATTTATAAACTGTATGCTCACACTTATTTTGATGGTATAACCAAATTATTAGTTGTATTGAAAGTTTGAACAACATTTAGAACGCAACTTTTATACATCAGTATTGCGAATCGTAATTGGTCCAACATGTGCAGCATGCCATTTACTAGTTAAGACATAAAACAAAGACTCACCACAGGTATATGGTTCCCAAACCAGAACATCTCCATACGGATATGTAACTGCGTATACACGATGTAGGTGTGAACTTGTACCATATCCAGGAATGCCCATGGCATCGACATAGCTGTTTCTATCAAAGAATTCAGGGTTTCTCAGGATATTCCACTCCTTTTCTAGGGGCGCTTGTAGGATAGCAATCAATTCGTCAAATACAACGATTACCTCGTAATGCCATGGCCCTGCTAGATCATCTTTGTACGGCCTCTTGACGATCCGTACTTTGAGCAGTTCCAAACTTTTATCTATTTTGTATTTGAACAGGAATGGTGGGCTGCCATGCCACCATTCACTAGTAGGGCCCAAAGAAATTCCTGCATCTTGCAGAGATGGAAGAGGTATAATAGTATCTGATATGTATATGTTGCGGATCGTCAAGTGCCCGTCCTGCTGGACAAATGCCACCCAGTCGCCGTTACAACCCACCCAGTGCATGGGTCCATGTCCATCCAGTTCCTCCTTGGTATGGATAAATGCTGGAACTGTCGGCTTGTCTAATGGCATCAGCAACGCGTGAATGCCCTGCAAATAGGATTTGTTTCAAAATTGTCTATGCATGCAAGGTATTCGACAGAATGAAGAGCGGATTGTGCAGAACTGAAGCACAGATGTAATGGATAAATAAAGCAATTCCGAAGAGTACATGTGCATAGTGAAGGCAGCAAACCTTACAGTACTCCCAAATCAGGTGATTATGTTGAGTCTAAATTCATGCATGATGTTTGGCAATAAGAAAAGTTGATTGAAAAAACACAAGCTGAAACGAGATGAGTAAATAAATAAATACTCTTACAGTATTGTCGCGGTCGTCTGGCCATGTCTCGGGGTCGCAGTGGAGCAGGCTCGGTAAACCGAACGGAACCTTATGCGCTCCGCGGATGGCATGCCGCATGCCGATCATGCCTCGAGCGAGGCGACCAGTGCTGAGGATATCCGCCCGCTCGGCTATGTTCTCCACCAGTGGGTAGTGGAGGTTGCCCCACCCCATGGACTGGTGGTAGCAATCAGGAATCTCCTCAATCTTACGCTTCTGCTTCATTGGAGTCGGTAATCCAATGCAAGGGAGAGAGGGGTGAACGGGAGAAAGAGACAGAAGAGGGTTTTTTTTGGAGAAGATGCAGTAGTAGTACTACGATACTAGGAGGTGGAGATGCGGGGCATGTTTCCGGGAGAGAGGAACCACTATTTCCCTTAAAAAAAATAACAGCACTTGCGCATTAGAACTTGGGGCGGGGATATAGCGGTAAGAGGTATTGACCAACTTTCCCTCACCTTGACCCCACGTGGTTGTGAACCCGAGATAATTCTTTTTGATGAACCCGATATACTTATTATAGTACTAAAATAGTACAAGTATATACCTTGTACTCCTATATACTAACATTACTATTTTAAGGACTTATGTTCCATGAGCAACAACTTCCCCCACTCCGCTCATCCGAAATCCTAGCCCCTCCAACTTCAAGGACCAATCAACATAGCTATGGCCTTCTAATTTGGCTCAAGTCGCCGCACACATAGTCCTCCCGCCGACAAGGAATAGGAGCATCAGCCCTTTCGTCGCTTGTTGTTACACATAATCATATACAGTACCATATATATTTCAAATTTCCATATCAAAAAATAGTTCAAATCTGAATTTTAACATCTCAAGCTAAACCCTCGCTTGCTCTTAAACATAAGCATACCATAGTTCTACTTTTGTCTTCACCGAACAACAGAACACAATTTCATCACAACATAGCCAACCGGAGTACCTAGTAATGTAACTAGAGAAGTGAACCTATAGTTGATCAAGCCTTCAACTTTAACACAATAATACCCCCACATTATGTGTTGAGGAGCCACACCCATATATTTAAGAGTACCATCAAGTAGACCACAAATGCATCAATGAAGAGAGGGGTATACTTATAGACCACCTCTTTACAAAACAGTTGTAACTAGTAGACCACAATTGCCTCGTTCATTAGCTATGAAATTACATACTATCAGTAGCTACAATGGCTGCAGGCCCTGTTTCAGAATTAAACATCACACTTGTTCCAATCCGGGGCGTTGGCGAAGTTTGGGATGAACCAAAGCGGTGTCTTTACCAGGTACCTATCTTTTTTTGTTTTGCATGTTTTCTCCAAGGCGTTGGTTTGGAAACCAACGGCGCAATCTTCACGATTCAGACTGAATCGGCATATTTCAGGCAGCTGCGAATTGCGAAGCCATGCTTCATTCGGCAAGGTGTACACACAATTTCTTCTCGTCAGACATCCTGGGACAACATCTGCACCGCCTAATGGCAGCATAATCGGATAGTTCACTCCAAGGAAAAGAGAATATTCTCCAAGGTCATCAATCTTTTCCCATGGAATACCTTCATTTAACTTACTAGTGTCCTTCGTGAACACCAGGCAACCAAACCCAGAAGCATAGTTGCCAACAGTGCGACCATGATGAACACGACGATCAGAAGCAGTATGGCAAACTTTACAGGAATATTCCCTTTCATCAGCAATGCCCAGTGTATGGATCAGAAGAAGTCTAGAACCATCTATAGATCTTGCTAACCACCACATGCCATAATCGACCTCGTGATCATGGCCAAGAGCATCATCAAGTGCACACCGCCATTCAAACACAATGGGCGGTGGCTCTACGATCAGCGGAGGACCTGCTTGAAAACGAAATTACTGTTAAGAAGGGTATGTTTGGTTTGCACAAATCTGAAAACGTAAGAATTGGGAAAACGCATTAGGATTCAGATGGGATGATATAATGGCATTTCCATTCAATAATACAGCATATTGGTGTATTTCAGTACATCACATGGGAAACCAAAGGATTCATTTCAAGAAGTTCAAGTAGAGGTCAAAATCCAACATAATTCAATCTGAGAATAAAACTCCTAATTATACAATCCTCAAATTTTTCTATGGTAATCATCTCGAATAAAAAGTCTAAATACCAATGAAATTTCATCCGAAGCAAATATGCCCCAAGCCTCCAAGTCAGATCAGTCAGGTTCGAAAATTAATAAGTTTGTGCATTAAAATTATCTTTACAGCCATGAATAATGAAGCTCATCATACACTACTTACGTCCGGAGGAAAATTACCAGCTTGCTGAGGATTCCATGCGTGAACAGTGCCAGTATGAGTTGTGGCAAACACAAGCCCATTGTGGAGAATTGCATCGCTGTAATTGTAAAAGATGTGGGACTTGGGCTCTGTAAGAACTGTCCATCCAGAATCTTCGCCGCAAAGGAGGGCAACTCTGATGTCAAAAACAGCAACAAGAGAGAAATTTTTGTACCCCCCAGCAGCTGTGGGAACTTGGCAAATATATATCTTGTGAAATATAATAGCACGAAGGTTGTGGTGGTATATATTTGGAATGTGGGTGGTTTCAAACGGCACAGGGAGAGGAATTTCACGGCGAGTGTAGACGTTGACAAGTTTCCATTTGCAAGCAGGAAAGCCAGTGTCAACCATGGCAACCCAATCTCCATTGGCACCTACCCACTGCTTACCCGTACCGTCTGGCATCACAGCGTCGGAGGAGAACCTGTCCAGCGGCGTCAGCTTGCAATCCCGTGCTACCTTCGTCGGGTGAGAATGAAGAACACATGGGAGGCCAAACGGGAGAGAAAAAGATAGAGTTGCACTATCATTTGCAGAGTCGAAAAATAGTTTGGACGAACCGACGAGGCTCGCGGCGGTGATGACGTCGCATCTTGTTACGAGTTCTTCAAGGGGACCTTCGGAAAAGACCTTCTGAAACAGTTCAGAGTCATCATTTTCCTTGTTCGATGCCGCCATCGCAGGGCAGGGGGTGGGTCTATGAGGTTTGGGTTCAACTGATTGGAGTTTAATTTGGGTTCGATGGCGGCAGGTGGCGGGGAAGATGAAGAACGGAGGCTCTCAAACTGGGCGGTGGAATTGATTCTAAAGCTGCATGGCGGCGGCACTGGCGTGTGCTATGGAAGGTGGTCGATTGGTGCGGGCGGGGGCGGAGGTAGACGATGGAGGTGAACAGAAATAGGGCAGGTGGGGGCGGGGCGCTTGACTTCGCTCCTCTACACTCTACAGCATCTCCTCCTGTTTCTTGGAAAGTGTATAGACCCATAATAAAAAGTCACTGTTCCCTCTGAAAAGGTGAAGAACAAGTCACTGGTCTAACGTGCAAATTTGGACATCCCAAGCTATGTGTTGTCATGTCAATTCAATGTCCATGGCAGTATTTTGAATTTTGCGTGACCAAAAGAAGTACGCCTTGGCCTTTCACAATCGGGGTTTCTTTAGAGCAAGAACAATAGAAGAGCCAACAGCTGGCAAAAGTATTGTCCTACTTCCTCTTGGCGTGATACTCCCTCCGTCCACAAATAAGTGGACGTGCAGGATTTTCAAGGTAAATTAGTAAAAGGAAAGAAAAAATGCATTGGAGCACTCGTATCTTAAGAAACACATGTACTCAACCACGGTTGTAGATTTTCTCGGCGCAAGACTTTTCCCCAGCAGTTGTGGCTTTCAGTTATTCGTGGGTGTGGGGAGGAGCTCCGCCGCATCGGTAAAAAGCAAAGAGGGACGGCGGCTCTCGATCGTGCGGTGTACTCGTAAATCACGTGTGACCCATGCCCTAATAATTCACAATGCATTGATGAGGGCTATCACTTCATCATCCAATAAAATGTACTTAGTAACTATGGTAATAATATTGTCTTCTCGCAAAAAAATGGTAAAAATATTGTCTCTTAAGCCATGTACTAGTACAGTGCAAGATGCTTTAGAGAAATAAACCTATATTTTATTGCTACTCCGTAATACACATGGTTATTTATTCTAGGCAAATGCCTACCGAAAGATGTAGGAATAGGGAAATGTAGGATTGCAATGTCATGTCCACTCCAATCCTATAGGAATTCATAGAATCCAAACTTTGTTTGATTCCACCATAGGAAAAGTAAAGCATTCTTAAAAAGAGGTATGAGTAGATGTTTAATTTTCTATGGAATCTGTGCAAAGAAATCCTTAGGAAAAATTCCTATCGGAAACAATCCTACAAATCAAACAGCCAAGGATTCAATTGTACCAATTCCCTATGCAAATCCTTGGTGTTCACCCAATCCTCTCGAATACTCATCCAAAAAATGCACTAATACTTTGATGGGGAGTTTTTGTATTCTAGGCAAGAATAGAGGGTTTGCGGGGATCACTTGAGAAGTGTATTAACCAAAGAAGGCATAAGTAATACACCAACACACACTAACATGCCCTTAATGGATGTATCTCCATAAACTCCCTCTGTTCTTTATTACTACTACTAGTTTATGTACTTCTTAACTAATATGGGATAATCATGAAATATATTTTCTAACATTCAGCCAAAATATAGTGTTTCGACTTTTTAAAATACTGAAAAACTAGTAATTAAAAATATTTGAGCTATCAAATCTAGGAAGTTTGAAAATATTTTGTATTCCGTCTGAAAGTTGTGTTACTTGGTGTAAGATTCACACAAAAATGATGAAAATATCAAACCTTCAAAAAAATTGTAGTAATTCAAACGTTATGTGCGTTTCATAATTTTGCAAAATCTATTCTATTTGCAATTAAAACTATAGTAGTTGGTGGTCCCCGATCATCTGATTTGCTCTTAAACAGCTCAATCCTAAATTTGAAATTCCCTGCAACAGAACACGATAGTTGGTGGTTTGTGCGGAAAAAAATTACAGTTTTAAAAAGTGTTTTAAGCAACGAAGGCAGCAATAAGCGGTAGTTTGTGCAATTTCCTCGTGTAAACAACATGTAGCGTCGAAGTAATAGTACTAGCAGTACAGAAATCTTGTGTAATTTCTAGTTCTACATATTACTAGTGTCCACTGTTTGAGAGTTGATGGTGAATGGGTCTGATTTTCAATCGAATGAGAATTAGCAAATTGATTTTTATGACAAAAGCATACAAAGGGAGTAAAACAACATACCCGCATTCGCCGCTGCTACCAGCATGCGATGCCTCCACGAGTGCATTGACGGCTGCTGCAAATCCTCGGAAGGCATCTAGGTTTTGCAGATCGTCGATTGCCGCTGTCCGGCTAAGCTTAACCAGCATAGCTGCCGCCAAGATATCTCGGATTTGGACCACAGGCAGAAGCTGATTGGGGTCGAAGGATTGCCTGATTCGGAATTTGAAGTACCAAGCCCTCGGCTCCGATGATGGAAGTTTGGAACTCGGCCCGGCCAGAACCTCCCAAATCTGTGTGTGGCAGTGGATGCCCATCGGCATCCCCAATGCTGCCGACGCCGTGATGTGGTCGGTCGCACTTTGGTCCCCACTAAAGGCTGGGGCTGCAGCACGTCGCCGCCGCCCCCGACGTCCCCACGACGGCAACGCCATGGACCGAGGCGCTGAGTTTGTTGGCGAACCCGAAGCCCTGGATGGCAAGTGCTTCTTCACAATGGAAGCATCCTCACCCGGCGAGGTTCGCCCCCGGCGCATGCCTATGCTCCGACCAGCCCACTTTGCCGCTGCTGCCTGGGCTGCCGCCGATACCTGGGCCACCGCCGCTTCATGGGACCCCCTCCCTCCTCTCCCTCTCCTAGATCAAAGGGCGCCAGGAGTCTAGCCACAGCAAGACACAGAGCCGCCTGCTTCATCGCACACCAATGGCACACAGACATTTGCGAGCTTTTAGCGCACACCCCTCCGAGGCTGAGTCGTGGAGCCTGGGTGCACGGGGCTATGGCTGGAGGAGTCGCCATGGGACGAGGGGTGTCGAGTGCTCGGGCAAATACGGGAAAGGCGAAGTTTTGGATAACCTTATATGATCACATCAATGCTTCTCAAGGAGCCAAATACTGTATGAGAAACCGGAAAAGTTTGAACGTTTGAAAACTTTGCCGGCATAATGCATCCTTCCAATGCACGCCTACTAAGGTAGAAAGCCAACTCAATTGCTACTTTGTTGGCAAAATGTACCATGGCTCAATCTTGGGTCACACACATCTATCAATTGGTATATTTTGGTCATATTCAAAATTTTACTTGAAACTTGTTGGTCATGCCATTCTACTACTCGCCTAACACTTTTTCTACGCGGGAAGGAGGGGGGTATGATGCTACCCTGAATTTTTATGCCCATTTGTATCTTGGACAAATCCTAGGTTTGACCAAAATTTAAAACATGAAGATGAAAAATTAAGCCTGGATCCACTACAAGAAAATTTGCCAAACTTTTCTTGTAGTGATCCTTCTTAATTAGTAACTTCAAAATGAAGCTTTTGGAAGGTTTTTGAAATTTCCATGTCTGAAACCCAAAACACCTCTTCATGATTGACTTCATAAGACAAATCGAGTTTAGGGTTAGGGGTAGATACATGATTTTTCTAGTTTGAATATGTCTAGACCTGGCTTATCAACTTGAATGCTTAGTATATGACATAAGAAGATGTACTATGTGCATTGGTTTTTTATTTATTTGATTTGTTTTGAATTTTCATGCCAAATCAAATTTTGGTCAAATCATAGGTTTAACCAAGATTTAAACAAGTTTAAAACATTAAAATGAAAAATTAAGCATGGATCCTTCTCAATCACTCCAAAATGAAGCTTTTGGGAGGCTTTTGAAATGTCTATGTTTGAAACCCAAAACCACTTCTCTTCATGCTTGACTTCATCAGACAAATGAGTTTAGGGTTAGGGGTAGATACATGATTTTTCTGGTTTGAATAGGTCTAGACCTTGTTATCAAGTTGAATGGCTTACTATGTGACATAAGAAGACTATGTGCTTTGGTTTTTCATTTTTGATTTTTTCGATTGTTTTTATGCCCATTTGAATCTTGGCCAAATCCTAGGTTTGAACAAGAATTTAAACAAGTTTAAAACATGAAAATGAAAAGGTAAGCATGGATCCTTCTTAGTCAGTCCGAAATGAAGCTTTTGGGCGGTTTTCGAAATTTCCATGTTTGAAAACCCAAACCACTTCTCTTCATGCTTGACTTCATAAGACAAATTTAGGGTTAGGGGTATAGATACATGATTTTTCTTGTTTGATATGTCTAGATATTGTTTATCAACACTTGAATGCTTACAATATATGTGACGCAAGAAGACTATGTGTTATGGTTTTTCATTTTTGGGGGTTTTTTCGAATTTTTTATGCGCACTTGAGTCTTGGTCAAATCCAAGCTAGCTAGGTTTGACCAAGCTTTAAACAAGTTTAAAACATGAAAATGAAAAAGTAAGCATGTATCCTTCTTAGTCACTCCAAAATTAAGCTTTTCGGAGGTTTTTGAAATTTCCATTTTGTAAACCCAAAACCACGTATCTTCATGTTTGACTTCAAAAGACAGAGTTTAGGGTTAGGGGGTAGATACATGATTCTTCTTTTAATATGTTTAGATCTTGTTTTATCAAGTTGAATGTTGACTGTATGACATAAGAAGACTATGTTTTTGAATTTTTTATGAATCTTGGTCAAATCCAAGGGTTGACCAAGATTTAAACAAGTTTAAAACATGAAAATTAAAACGTTTCAAGTTCACCTTTGGTTCGATCTTTCAGTAACCAGGCGCATATATATATGGATGCAAATTGAGATAATTAATTCGTGAAACATTGGAAATGTCCATCGTGTGTCGTGTTTCCCCCTAACATGAAAATTGGATTGGTGGCAGACAAGTAAAAGCACATTTATGTGCGACAACCCAAAATGCACATATTTTGCTGAGTTTTCATGCATGCATTAAAAGTTCTGAATATATACATAAAATGCATGTGGGTCATGATTGAAAAGTTTGACATGTATATGGTTCTTGTGTAGTAGTAGTACTATAGTAGATTAGTAGGTACGCAAACTCCCATCCATCTTCTTTGTCAAGAGAAGACGCGCACCAGGATGCGTAGTGGAAGTCGTCTCTGGATCCTTCTGTTGTCCCTCTCACGGAAAAGAAAAAGAAAAAAACATCTCTCTCATTCTCGGCCTCGCTCGACTCGCTCGCTCGCAGCCTCGCACCTCCTGCGCACTGACAAACGCTGCACAACAGTCAACATCACCAGAAAAAAGATATACACCATAAATAATAAGAGGGGCCCCGTGACTGCTATCCCTTCTTCTCCTTCCGTGTGATCCCTCTTCCTCCGAGTTTCACTGGACGGGCAAACACACATGTGCTGCATAGTAAAAATAAAAAAGTAAAAAATCGACCTATGAATCTATGATTAAATAGGTAAAATCCTGGGTTTTATCAAGGTTTAAACAAGTTTAAAACATGAAAATGAATAGGTAAGCATGGATCCTTCTTAGTCACTCTAAAATGAAGCTTTCGCGAGGTTTTTGAAATTTCCATGTTTCCAAAAGTAAGGGCTCCTTTGATTTAAAGGATAGGAAAAACATAGGAATAGGAAAGGTATAGGATTGGAATGGCATGTCTACTTGAAACCTATAGGAAGATGAAGTTTGTTTGATTGTAGCAAAGGAATTTTTCCATGAGGTATGAGCTAATGCTTTTTTCCTATAGGAATCACACTACAAGATTCCTATAGGAATTTTTCCTATAGGATACGTTCCTATGAATCAAACAACATGTATAGGAATTTTTCCCATAGGAATCAAATCCTACACAATTCCTATGCAAATCCTTTGAATCAAAGGAGCCCTAAAGCATTCTTAAAAAGAGGTATGAGTAGATGTTTAATTTTCTATGGAATTGTTCCTTTTGAATGCTTACTATATACATAATGTTTTTCATTTTTTCTGTTTTTTCTGATTTTTTATGCCCATTTAAATCTTGGTCAAATCCTAGGTTTGACCAAGAGTTAAACAAGTTTAAAACATGAAAATGAAAAGGTAAGCCTGGATCCTTCTTAGTCACTGTAAAATGAAGCTTTTGGGAGGTTTGTGAAATTTCCATGTTTGAAACCCAAAAGCACTTCTCTTCATGCTTGACTTCATAAGACAGAGTTTAGGGTTAGGGGGTGTAGATCGATACATGATTTGTCTGGTTTGAATATGTCCAAATCTTATTTATCAACTTTTGAATGCATGCTACTCTCTCAAAGAAAAACTTTTGAATGCTTACTATATATATGACATAAGAAGACTATATGCTTTTAAAATTCAAACATATGGTAAGCATTCTTATGTCATATAGTAAGCATTCAAGTTGATACACAAGCAAGGTTTGGACATATTCAAACCAGACAAATCATGTATCTACCCCTAACCCCTAATTAAATTGTCTTATGAAGTCTAGCATGAAGAGAAGTGGTTTTGGGTTTCAAACATGGAAATTTCAAAAACCTCCCAAAAACTTCATTTTAGAGTGACTAAGAAGGATATACAAGCTTCCCTTTTCATTTTCATGTTTTAAACTTGTTTAAATCTTGGTCAAACCTCTAGGATTTGACCAAAAGATTCAAATGGGCATGGAAATTCATAAAAAAACAAAAGAATGAAAAACCAAAGGACATAACATTATTATGTCATATATATATAGTAAGCATTCAAGTTGATAAACAAGGTCTAGACATATTCAAACCAGAAAATCATGTATATATCTACCCCTAACCCTAAACTCTGTCTTATGAAGTCAAGCATGCATGAAGAGAAGTGGTTTTGGTTTCAAACATGGAAATTTCGAAAAACCCTCCCAAGAGCTACATTTTGGAGTGAGTAAGAAGGATATATAGATGCTTAATTTTTCATATTCATGATTTAAACTTGTTTAAACCATGTTCAAACCTAGGATTTGACCAAGATTAAAATGGGCATAAAATTTTAAAAAAATCAAAAAATAAAAAACAAGGCACATAGTATTCTTATGTCATATATATAGTAAGCATTCAATTAAGTTGATAAACAAGGTCTAGACATATTCAAACCAGGAAAATCATGCATCTATCCCCTAACCCTAGCTAAACTCTGTCTTATGAAGTCAAGCATGCATGAAGAGAAGTGGTTTTTGGTTTCAAACGTTTAAGCCAAAAGCCCCTTTTCAAATATTTCAAACTTATTCAAATTTGGTTCAAATATGAAAGACATACAAGTTATAGCACACATAGTGCATACATTTTCACACATACTGCACTAGATGCTAACCCTATAGTTTGAGGCCATTTGAGTGACCTAGGTCGAAAAAATTCTTGGATTAGAATCGTGTTGTTCGAACCCCGTAGTTGGATATTTTTTAACCCTTGATCTGTAGAACTGGGCAAAACCCTAGTTTAACCTATTTAATTACAGATTCGTATATCGATTTTTCTACGAGTACTACCTTTTTATTATTACTATGCAGCACATGTGTGTTTGCCCGTCGAGTGAAACTCGGAGGAAGAGGGATCACTCGGAAGGAGAGAAGAAGGGAGAGAATTATGGTGTCTCCCCTTTTTCGGGTGATGATGTTGACTTTTGTGCAGGGTTTGTCAGTGAGCAGGAGGTGCGAGCGAGTCGAGCGAGGCCGAGAATGAGAGAGATTTGTTTTTTTTGTGAGAGGGACAACCGAAGGATCCAGAAGGACCCACAGACTTCCAATACGCATCCTTATGCGTCTTCTCTTGACAAAGAAGATGGCTTGGAGTTTGCGTACCTACTGCACTTGACTTGTGCTCACTGAAGTGTGGGACCTCACGCATGGGCGCCACACGTAAGTGACAGACCTGGTGAATGTTGGTGTAATAATAGCTGAGGTTAAAAAAAGACTTTGCCTTCTCTTAGCTAAGAGATGATCTCTTAGCACAATCTCTCTCACCACAAATTTAGGATGTTTCTTCTAAAGATAAAACAAAAAATTATCCATTGTACATCATGTTTTATTGTTATATCTAGATTGTGCTCACTAAGATGATAGTGTTATCAACCATGGGCACACACGTAAGTGACAGACCTGTTGGCAATGTTGGTGTAAAAACACGGTTGATTATTATAGTGCATTAGAACAAAGTTTCCTATGGATTCAACGGCAGGAAATCCAAGTTAACTCATTTACATGACATTATTATTTCCATGAAGCAAAGTTAACACATCTATCGATTGGTACATTTTTGAGTGACTAAGAAGGATCCATGCTTACTTATTCGTTTTCACGTGTTAAACTTGTCTAAATCTTGGTCAAACCTAGGATTTGACCAAGATTCAAATGGGCAGAAAAATAAAATAAAAAACAGAAAAATGAAAAACCAAATCACATAGTCATCTTATGTCATATAGTAAGCATTAAAGTTGATAATAAACAAGGTCTAGAAATATCAAACCATACAAATCATGTATCTACCCCTTAACCCCTAAACTATGTCTTATAAATTAAGTCAAGCATGAAGAGATGTGGTTTTGGGTTTCAAACATGGAAATATCAAAAACCTCCCAAAAACTTCATTTTAGTGTGACTAAGAAGGATACACGCTTCCCTTTTCATATTCATGTTCTAAGCTTGTTTAAATTATCTTGGTCAAACCTAGGATTTGACAAGATTCAAATGGGCATCAATATTGAAAAAAATCAAAAAAAAAGAAAAAACAAAGGAAATAGTTTTCTTATGTCTTATAGTAAGCATTAAAGTTGATAAACAAGGTCTAGACATATTCAAACTAGACAAATCATGTATCTATATATACCCCCTAACCCCTAAACTCTGTCTTATGAAGTCAAGCATGTGAAGAGGAAGTTGTTTTGGGTTGCAAACATGGAAATTTCAAAAACCTCCGAAAAACTTCATTTTAGAGTTTCTAAGAAGGATCCATGCTTAACTTTGCATATTCATATTTTAAACTTGTTTAAATCATTATCAAGCCTAGCATTTGACCAATATACAAATGGGTGGGCACAAAATTCAAAAAAATCAGAAAAATGAAAACAAATTAAAGCACATAGTCTTCATATGTCATATCGTATGAATTCAAGTTGATAAACGAGGTCTAGGTATATCCAAACCAGACAAATCATGTATCTATACCCCCTGTCGATCTTATGAAGTCTAGCATGAAGAGAGAAGTCGTTTTTGGTTTCAAAAATGGAAATTTCAAGAACATCCCAAAAGCTTCATTTTAGAGTGACTAAGAAGGATACATGCTTCCCTTTTCATTTTTATGTTTAAACTTGTTTAAATCTTGGTCAAACCTAGGATTTGACCAAGATTCAAATATATGGGCATAAAATTCAAAAAAAAACAGAAAAATTTAAAACCAAGGCACATAGTCTTCTTATGTCATATAGTAAACAATCAATTAATTAAGTTGATAAACCAGTTCTAGACATATTCAAACCAGGAAAATCATGTATCTACCCCCTAACGCCCTAGCTAAACTCTGTCTTATGAAGTCAAGCATGCATGAAGAGAAGTGGTTTTTGGTTTCAAACGTTTAAGCCAAAAGGTAAGCATGGATCCTCCTTAATTAGTCACTGTAAAATGAAGCTTTTGGGAGGTTTGTGAAATTTCCATGTTTGAAACCTAAAAGCACTTCTCTTCATGCTTGACTTCATAAGACAGAGTTTAGGGTTAGGGGGTGTAGATCGATACATGATTTGTCTGGTTTGAATATGTCCAAATCTTATTTATCAACTTTTGAATGCATGCTACTCTCTCAAAGAAAAACTTTTGAATGCTTACTATATATATGACATAAGAAGACTATATGCTTTTAAAATTCAAACATATGGTAAGCATTCTTATGTCATATAGTAAGCATTCAAGTTGATACACAAGCAAGGTTTGGACATATTCAAACCAGACAAATCATGTATCTACCCCCTAACCCCTAATTAAATTGTCTTATGAAGCAGTCTAGCATGAAGAGAAGTGGTTTTGGGTTTCAAACATGGAAATTTCAAAAACCTCCAAAAACTTCATTTTAGAGTGACTAAGAAGGATATACAAGCTTCCCTTTTCATTTTCATGTTTTAAACTTGTTTAAATCTTGGTCAAACCTCTAGGATTTGACCAAAAGATTCAAATGGGCATAGAAATTCATAAAAAATCAAAAGAATGAAAAACCAAAGGACATAACATTCTTATGTCATATATATATAGTAATTAAGCATTCAAGTTGATAAACAAGGTCTAGACATATTCAAACCAGAAAATAATGTATATATCTACCCCTAACCCTAAACTCCGTCTTATGAAGTCAAGCATGCATGAAGAGAAGTGGTTTTTGGTTTCAAACATGGAAATTTCGAAAACCCTCCCAAGACCAAGCTACATTTTGGAGTGACTAAGAAGGATATATAGATGCTTAATTTTTCATATTCATGATTTAAACTTGTTTAAACCATGTTCAAACCTAGGATTTGACCAAGATTCAAATGGGCATAAAATTTTAAAAAAATAAAAAAATAAAAAAACAAGGCACATAGTATTCTTATGTCATATAGTAAGCATTCAATTAAGTTGATAAACAAGGTCTAGACATAATCAAACCAGGAAAATCATGCATCTACCCCCTAACCCTAGCTAAACTCTGTCTTATGAAGTCAAGCATGCACGAAGAGAAGTGGTTTTTGGTTTCCAACGTTTAAGCCAAAAGCCCATTTTCAAATATTTCAAACTTATTCAAATTTGGTTCAAATTTGAAAGACATACAAGTTATAGCACACATAGTGCATACATTTTCACACATACTGCACTAGATGCTAACCCTATAGTTTGAGGCCATTTGGGTGACCTAGGTCGAAAAAATTCTTGGATTAGAATCGTGTTGTTCGAACCCCGTAGTTGGATATTTTTTAACCCTTGATCTGTAGAACTGGGCAAAACCCTAGTTTAACCTATTTAATTACAGATTCGTATATCGATTTTTCTACGAGTACTACCTTTTTATTATTACTATGCAGCACATGGGTGTTTGCCCGTCGAGTGAAACTCGGAGGAAGAGGGATCACTCGGAAGGAGAGAAGAAGGGAGAGAATTATGGTGTCTCCCCTTTTTCGGGTGATGATGTTGACTTTTATGCAGGGTTTGTCAGTGAGCAGGAGGTGCGAGCGAGCGAGCGAGTCGAGCGAGGCCGAGAATGAGAGAGATTTGTTTTTTTTTTGAGAGGGACGACCGAAGGATCCAGAAGGACCCACAGACTTCCAATACGCATCCTGATGCGTCTTCTCTTGACAAAGAAAATGTCTGGGAGTTTGCGTACCTATTGCACGTGACTTGTGCTCACTGAAGTGTGGGACCTCAAGCGTGGGCACCACACGTAAGTGACAGACCTGTTGGTGTAAAAACTCGGTTGATTATAATAGTGCATTAGAACAAAGTTTTCTATGGATTCAAGGGTAGGAAATCCAAGTTAACTCATTTACGTGTTAAACTTGTCTATATCTTGGTCAAACCTAGGATTTGACCAAGATTCAAATGGGCAGAAAAATAAAAACAGAAAAATGAAAAACCAAATCACATAGTCTTCTTATGTCATATAGTAAGCATTAAAGTTGATAAACAAGGTCTAGACATATTAAACCAGACAAATCATGTATCTATACCCCTAACCCCTAAACTCTGTCTTATGAAGTCAAGCATGTGAAGAGAAGTGGTTTTGGGTTTCAAACATGGAAATTTCAAAAACCTCCCAAAAGCTTCATTTTAGAGTGACTAAGAAGGATCCATGCTTCCCTTTTCATTTTCATGTTTTAAACTTGTTTAAATTATCTTGGTCAAACCTAGGATTTGACAAGATTCAAATGGGCATCAAAATTGAAAAAAAAATTGAAAAAAGAAAAACCAAAGCAAATAGTTTTCTTATGTCATATAGTAAGCATTAAAGTTGTTGATAAATAAGGTCCATACATATTCAAACCACACAAATCATGTATCTATACCCCGTAATTAACCCCTGAATTAATTAACTCTGTCTTATGAAGTCAAGCATGTGAAGAGAAGTGGTTTTGGGTTTCAAACATTGAAATTTTAAAAACCTCCCAAAAGCTTCATTTTAGAGTGACTAAGAAGGATACAGACTTCCCTTTTCATTTTTATGTTTTAAACTTGTTTAAATCTTGGTCAAACCAAGGATTTGACCAAGATTCAAATGGCCCTAAAAATTCAGAAAAAAAATCAAAAGAATGAAAAACCAAAGCACATAGCATTCTTATGTCATATGTGTATTAAGCATTCAAGTTGATAAACAAAGGTCTAGAGACATATATATTCAAACCAGAAAAATCATGTATATATCTACCCCTAAAACTCTAATTAAACTATGTTTTATGAAGTAAATCATGAAGAGAAGTGGTTTTGGGTTTCAAACATGGAAATTTCAAGAACCTCCCAAAAGCTTCATTTTAGAGTGACTAAGAAGGATCCAGAAGGACCCACAGACTTCCAATACGCATCCTTATGCGTCTTCTCTTGACAAAGAAGATGGCTGGGAGTTTGCGTACCTATTGCACGTGACTTGTGCTCACTGAAGTGTGGGACCTCACGCGTGGGCACCACACGTAAGTGACAGACATGTTGGTGTAAAAACTCGATTGATTATTATACTGCATTAGAACAAAGTTTCCTATGGATTCAAGGGTAGGAAATCCAAGTTAACTCATTTACGTGACATTATTATTTCCATGAAGCAAAGTTAACACATCTATCGATTGGTACATTTTTGAGTGACTAAGAAGGATCCATGCTTACTTATTCGTTTTCACGTGTTAAACTTGTCTAAATCTTGGTCAAACCTAGGATTTGACCAAGATTCAAATGGGCAGAAAAATAAAATAAAAAACAGAAAAATGAAAAACCAAATCACATAGTCATCTTATGTCATATAGTAAGCATTAAAGTTGATAATAAACAAGGTCTAGAAATATCAAACCATACAAATCATGTATCTACCCCTTAACCCCTAAACTATGTCTTATAAATTAAGTCAAGCATGAAGAGATGTGGTTTTGGGTTTCAAACATGGAAATATCAAAAACCTCCCAAAAACTTCATTTTAGTGTGACTAAGAAGGATACACGCTTCCCTTTTCATATTCATGTTCTAAGCTTGTTTAAATTATCTTGGTCAAACCTAGGATTTGACAAGATTCAAATGGGCATCAATATTGAAAAAAATCAAAAAAAAAGAAAAAACAAAGGAAATAGTTTTCTTATGTCTTATAGTAAGCATTAAAGTTGATAAACAAGGTCTAGACATATTCAAACTAGACAAATCATGTATCTATATATACCCCCTAACCCCTAAACTCTGTCTTATGAAGTCAAGCATGTGAAGAGGAAGTTGTTTTGGGTTGCAAACATGGAAATTTCAAAAACCTCCGAAAAACTTCATTTTAGAGTTTCTAAGAAGGATCCATGCTTAACTTTGCATATTCATATTTTAAACTTGTTTAAATCATTATCAAGCCTAGCATTTGACCAATATACAAATGGGTGGGCACAAAATTCAAAAAAATCAGAAAAATGAAAACAAATTAAAGCACATAGTCTTCATATGTCATATCGTATGAATTCAAGTTGATAAATGAGGTCTAGGTATATCCAAACCAGACAAATCATGTATCTATACCCCCTGTCGATCTTATGAAGTCTAGCATGAAGAGAGAAGTCGTTTTTGGTTTCAAAAATGGAAATTTCAAGAACATCCCAAAAGCTTCATTTTAGAGTGACTAAGAAGGATACATGCTTCCCTTTTCATTTTCATGTTTTAAACTTGTTTAAATCTTGGTCAAACCTAGGATTTGACCAAGATTCAAATATATGAGCATAAAATTCAAAAAAAAACCAAAAATGAAAACCAAGGCACGTAGTCGTCTTATGTCATATAGTAAGCAATCAATTAAGTTGATAAACAAGGTCTAGACATATTCAAACCAGGAAATCATGTATCTACACCCCCTAACGTACCCTAGCTAAACTCTGTCTTATATTATGAAGTCAAGCATGCATGAAGAGAAGTGGTTTTTGGTTTCAAACGTTTAAGCCAAAAGGTAAGCATGGATCCTCCTTATATAGTCACTGTAAAATGAAGCTTTTGGGAGGTTTGTGAAATTTCCATGTTTGAAACCCAAAACCACTTAAGACAGAGTTTATGGTTAGGTGTGTAGATACATGATTTTTCTTGTTTGAATATGTCTAGACCTTGTTTATCAACTTGAATTTTTTACTATATGATATAAGAAGGCTATATATATGTGCTTTGGTTTTTCAATTTTTGATTTCTTTCGATTTTTTATGCCTATTTAAATCTTGGTCAAATCCTAGGTTTAAACAAGTTTAAAACATGAAAATGAAACGGTAAGCATGAATCCTTCCTTACTCACTCTAAAATGAAGGTACTTGAAAATTTTATGTTTGAAACCCAAAACCCCAGTTCTCTTCATATGTTTGACTTCATAAGACAGAGTTTAGCTAGGGTTAGGGGTAGATATGATACATGATATTTCTGCTTTGAATATGTCTAGAGATCGACCTTGTTTATCAACTTGAATGCTTACTATATGACATAAGATCAAGGCTATATATATATGTGCTTTGGTTTTTCATTTTTTTTGAATTTTTCTGAATTTTTACTCCCATTTGAATCTTGGTCAAATCCTAGGTTTGACCAAGGTTAAAACAAGTTTAAAACATGGCAATGAAAAGGTAAGCATATGGATCATTCTTAGTCTCTCTAAAATGAAGCTTTTGGGAGGTTTTTGAAGTTTCCATGTTTGAAACCCAAAATCACTTCTCTTCATATGCTTGGCTTCATAAGACAAAGATTAGGGTTTAGGGGTAGATATATACATGTTTTGGGAGGTTTTTGAAATTTCCATGTTTGAAACCCAAATCCACTTCTCTTCATCCTTGACGTCTTCATAAGACAAAAGTATAGGGTTATATATATATGCATATGGGTAGATACATGATTTGTCTGGTTTGAATATGTACAAATCTTATTTATCAACTTTTGAATGCATGCTACTCTCTCAAAGAAAAACTTTTGAATGCTTACTATATGACATAAGAAGACTATATGCTTTTAAAATTCAAACATATGGTAAGCATTCTTATGTCATATAGTAAGCATTCAAGTTGATAAACAAGCAAGGTTTGGACATATCCAAACCAGACAAATCATGTATCTGCCCCCTGTCGATCTTATGAAGTCTAGCATGAAGAGAGAAGTCGTTTTTGGTTTCAAAAATGGAAATTTCAAGAACATCCAAAAAGCTTCATTTTAGAGTGACTAAGAAGGATACATGCTTCCCTTTTTATTTTTATGTTTAAACTTGTTTAAATCTTGGTCAAACCTAGGATTTGTCCAAGATTCAAATATATGGGCGTAAAATTCAAAAAAAACAGAAAAATTTAAAACCAAGGCACATAGTCTTCTTATGTCATATAGTAAACAATCAATTAATTAAGTTGATAAACCAGGTCTAGACATATTCAAACCAGGAAAATCATGTATCTACCCCCTAACGCCCTAGCTAAACTATGTCTTATGAAGTCAAGCATGCATGAAGAGAAGTGGTTTTGGTTTCAAACATGGAAATTTCGAAAAAACCTCCCAAGAGCTACATTTTGGAGTGACTAAGAAGGATATATAGATGCTTAATTTTTCATATTCATGATTTAAACTTGCTTAAACCATGTTCAAACCTAGGATTTGACCAAGATTCAAATGGGCATACAATTTTAAAAAAATCAAAAAAATAAAAAACAATGCACATAGTATTATTATGTCATATAGTAAGCATTCAATTAAGTTGATAAAGTAGGTCTAGACATATTCAAACCAGGAAAATCATGCATCTATCCCCTAACCCTAGCTAAACTCTGTCTTATGAAGTCAAGCATGCATGAAGAGAAGTGGTTTTTGGTTTCAAACGTTTAAGCCAAAAGCCCCTTTTCAAATATTTCAAACTTATTCAAATTTGGTTCAAATATGAAAGACATACAAGTTATAGCACACATAGTGCATACATTTTCACACATACTGCACTAGATGCTAACCCTATAGTTTGAGGCCATTTGGGTGACCTAGGTCGAAAAAATTCTTGGATTAGAATCGTGTTGTTCGAACCCCGTAGTTGGATTTTTTGAACCTTGATCTGTAGTACTGGGTAAAACCCTAGTTTAACCTATTTAATTATATATTCGTAGGTCGATTTTTCTACCTTTTTATTATTACTAGGCAGCACATGTGTGTTTGCCCGTCGAGTGAAACTCGGAGGAAGAGGGATCACTCGGAAGGAGAGAAGAAGGGAGAGAATTATGGTGTCTCCCCTTTTTCGGGTGATGATGTTGACTTTTGTGCAGGGTTTGTCAGTGAGCAGGAGGTGCGAGCGAGCGAGCGAGCGAGCGAGTCGAGCGAGGCCGAGAATGAGAGAGATTTGTTTTTTTGTGAGAGGGACGACCGAAGGATCCAGAAGGACCCACAGACTTCCAATACGCATCCTGATGCGTCTTCTCTTGACAAAGAAAATGGCTGGGAGTTTGCGTACCTATTGCACGTGACTTGTGCTCACTGAAGTGTGGGACCTCACGCATGGGCACCACACGTAAGTGACAGACCTGTTGGTGTAAAAACTCGGTTGATTATTATAGTGCATTAGAACAAAGTTTCCTATGGATTCAAGGGTAGGAAATCCAAGTTAACTCATTTACGTGTTAAACTTGTCTATATCTTGGTCAAACCTAGGATTTGACCAAGATTCAAATGGGCAGAAAAATAAAAACAGAAAAATGAAAAACCAAATCACATAGTCTTCTTATGTCATATAGTAAGCATTAAAGTTGATAAACAAGGTCTAGACATATTAAACCAGACAAATCATGTATCTATACCCCTAACCCCTAAACTCTGTCTTATGAAGTCAAGCATGTGAAGAGAAGTGGTTTTGGATTTCAAACATGGAAATTTCAAAAACCTCCCAAAAGCTTCATTTTAGAGTGACTAAGAAGGATCCATGCTTCCCTTTTCATATTCATGTTTTAAACTTGTTTAAATTATCTTGGTCAAACCTAGGATTTGACAAGATTCAAATGGGCATCAAAATTGAAAAAAAAATTGAAAAAAGAAAAACCAAAGCAAATAGTTTTCTTATGTCATATAGTAAGCATTAAAGTTGTTGATAAATAAGGTCCATACATATTCAAACCACACAAATCATGTATCTATACCCCCTAATTAACCCCTAAATTAATTAACTCTGTCTTATGAAGTCAAGCATGTGAAGAGAAGTGGTTTTGGGTTTCAAACATGGAAATTTCAAAAAACTCCCAAAAACTACATTTTAGAGTGACTAAGAAGGATACATGCTCCTCTTTTCATATTCATGTTTTAAGCTTGTTTAAATTATCTTGGTCAAACCTAGGATTTGACAAGATTCAAATGGGCATCAAAATTGAAAAAAATTCAGAAAAAAGAAAACCAAAGCAAATAGTTTTCTTATGTCATATGTATATTAAGCATTCAAGTTGATAAACAAAGGTCTAGAGACATATATATTCAAACCAGAAAAATCATGTATATATCTACCCCTAAAACTCTAATTAAACTATGTTTTATGAAGTAAATCATGAAGAGAAGTGGTTTTGGGTTTCAAACATGGAAATTTCAAGAACCTCCCAAAAGCTTCATTTTAGAGTGACTAAGAAGGATCCAGAAGGACCCACAGACTTCCAATACGCATCCTGATGCGTCTTCTCTTGACAAAGAAGATGGCTGGGAGTTTGCGTACCTATTGCACGTGACTTGTGCTCACTGAAGTGTGGGACCTCACGCGTGGGCACCACACGTAAGTGACAGACATGTTGGTGCAAAAAAATCGATTGATTATTATACTGCATTAGAACAAAGTTTCCTATGGATTCAAGGGTAGGAAATCCAAGTTAACTCATTTACGTGACATTATTATTTCCATGAAGCAAAGTTAACACATCTATCGATTGGTACATTTTTGAGTGACTAAGAAGGATACATGCTTACTTATTCGTTTTCACGTGTTAAACTTGTCTAAATCTTGGTCAAACCTAGGATTTGACCAAGATTCAAATGGGCAGAAAAATAAAATAAAAAACAGAAAAATGAAAAACCAAATCACATAGTCATCTTATGTCATATAGTAAGCATTAAAGTTGATAATAAACAAGGTCTAGAAATATCAAACCATACAAATCATGTATCTACCCCTTAACCCCTAAACTATGTCTTATAAATTAAGTCAAGCATGAAGAGATGTGGTTTTGGGTTTCAAACATGGAAATATCAAAAACCTCCCAAAAACTTCATTTTAGTGTGACTAATTAAGAAGGATACACGCTTCCCTTTTCATATTCATGTTCTAAGCTTGTTTAAATTATCTTGGTCAAACCTAGGATTTGACAAGATTCAAATGGGCATCAATATTGAAAAAAATCAAAAAAAAAGAAAAAACAAAGGAAATAGTTTTCTTATGTCTTATAGTAAGCATTAAAAGTTGATAAACAAGGTCTAGACATATTCAAACTAGACAAATCATGTATCTATATATACCCCCTAACCCCTAAACTCTGTCTTATGAAGTCAAGCATGTGAAGAGGAAGTTGTTTTGGGTTGCAAACATGGAAATTTCAAAAACCTCCGAAAAACTTCATTTTAGAGTTTCTAAGAAGGATCCATGCTTAACTTTGCATATTCATATTTTAAACTTGTTTAAATCATTATCAAGCCTAGCATTTGACCAATATACAAATGGGTGGGCACAAAATTCAAAAAAATCAGAAAAATGAAAACAAATTAAAGCACATAGTCTTCATATGTCATATCGTATGAATTCAAGTTGATAAACGAGGTCTAGGTATATCCAAACCAGACAAATCATGTATCTATACCCCCTGTCGATCTTATGAAGTCTAGCATGAAGAGAGAAGTCGTTTTTGGTTTCAAAAATGGAAATTTCAAGAACATCCCAAAAGCTTCATTTTAGAGTGACTAAGAAGGATACATGCTTCCCTTTTCATTTTTATGTTTAAACTTGTTTAAATCTTGGTCAAACCTAGGATTTGACCAAGATTCAAATATATGGGCATAAAATTCAAAAAAAAACAGAAAAATTTAAAACCAAGGCACATAGTCTTCTTATGTCATATAGTAAACAATCAATTAATTAAGTTGATAAACCAGTTCTAGACATATTCAAACCAGGAAAATCATGTATCTACCCCCTAACGCCCTAGCTAAACTCTGTCTTATGAAGTCAAGCATGCATGAAGAGAAGTGGTTTTTGGTTTCAAACGTTTAAGCCAAAAGGTAAGCATGGATCCTCCTTAATTAGTCAAATAAAATGAAGCTTTTGGGAGGTTTGTTTCCATGTTTAAAAACCTTCATGCTTCTCATAAGACAGAGTTTAGGGTTAGGGGGTGTAGATCGATACATGATTTGTCTGGTTTGAATATGTCCAAATCTTATTTATCAACTTTTGAATGCATGCTACTCTCTCAAAGAAAAACTTTTGAATGCTTACTATATATATGACATAAGAAGACTATATGCTTTTAAAATTCAAACATATATGGTAAGCATTCTTATGTCATATAGTAAGCATTCAAGTTGATACACAAGCAAGGTGTTTGGACTTATTCAAACCAGACAAATCATGTGTATCTACCCCCTAACCCCTAATTAAATTGTCTTATGAAGCAGTCTAGCATGAAGAGAAGTGGTTTTGGGTTTCAAACATGGAAATTTCAAAAACCTCCAAAAAACTTCATTTTAGAGTGACTAAGAAGGATATACAAGCTTCCCTTTTCATTTTCATGTTTTAAACTTGTGTAAATCTTGGTCAAACCTCTAGGATTTGACCAAAAGATTCAAATGGGCATAGAAATTCATAAAAAATCAAAAGAATGAAAAACCAAAGGACATAACATTCTTATGTCATATATATATAGTAATTAAGCATTCAAGTTGATAAACAAGGTCTAGACATATTCAAACCAGAAAATAATGTATATATCTACCCCTAACCCTAAACTCCGTCTTATGAAGTCAAGCATGCATGAAGAGAAGTGGTTTTTGGTTTCAAACATGGAAATTTCGAAAACCCTCCCAAGACCGAGCTACATTTTGGAGTGACTAAGAAGGATATATAGATGCTTAATTTTTCATATTCATGATTTAAACTTGTTTAAACCATGTTCAAACCTAGGATTTGACCAAGATTCAAATGGGCATAAAATTTTAAAAAAATAAAAAAATAAAAAAACAAGGCACATATAGTATTCTTATGTCATATAGTAAGCATTCAATTAAGTTGATAAACAAGGTCTAGACATAATCAAACCAGGAAAATCATGCATCTACCCCCTAACCCTAGCTAAACTCTGTCTTATGAAGTCAAGCATGCACGAAGAGAAGTGGTTTTGGTTTCCAACGTTTAAGCCAAAAGCCCATTTTCAAATATTTCAAACTTATTCAAATTTGGTTCAAATTTGAAAGACATACAAGTTATAGCACACATAGTGCATACATTTTCACACATACTGCACTAGATGCTAACCCTATAGTTTGAGGCCATTTGGGTGACCTAGGTCGAAAAAATTCTTGGATTAGAATCGTGTTGTTCGAACCCCGTAGTTGGATTTTTTTGAACCCTTGATCTGTAGAACTGGGCAAAACCCTAGTTTAACCTATTTAATTACAGATTCGTATATCGATTTTTCTACGAGTACTACCTTTTTATTATTACTATGCAGCACATGGGTGTTTGCCCGTCGAGTGAAACTCGGAGGAAGAGGGATCACTCGGAAGGAGAGAAGAAGGGAGAGAATTATGGTGTCTCCCCTTTTTCGGGTGATGATGTTGACTTTTGTGCAGGGTTTGTCAGTGAGCAGGAGGTGCGAGCGAGCGAGCGAGTCGAGCGAGGCCGAGAATGAGAGAGATTTGTTTTTTTTTGTGAGAGGGACAACCGAAGGATCCAGAAGGACCCACAGACTTCCAATACGCATCCTGATGCGTCTTCTCTTGACAAAGAAGATGGCTGGGAGTTTGCGTACCTATTGCACGTGACTTGTGCTCACTGAAGTGTGGGACCTCAAGCGTGGGCACCACACGTAAGTGACGGACCTGTTGGTGTAAAAACTCGGTTGATTATAATAGTGCATTAGAACAAAGTTTCCTATGGATTCAAGGGTAGGAAATCCAAGTTAACTCATTTACATGACATTATTATTTCCATGAAGCAAAGTTAACACATCTATCGATTGGTACATTTTTGAGTGACTAAGAAGGATCCAGGCTTACTTATTCGTTTTCACGTGTTAAACTTGTCTAAATCTTGGTCAAACCTAGGATTTGACCAAGATTCAAATGGGCAGAAAAATAAAATAAAAAACAGAAAAATGAAAAACCAAATCACATAGTCATCTTATGTCATATAGTAAGCATTAAAGTTGATAAACAAGGACTAGAAATATCAAACCATACAAATCATGTATCTACCCCTAACCCCTAAACTATGTCTTATAAATTAAGTCAAGCATGAAGAGATGTGGTTTTGGGTTTCAAACATGGAAATTTCAAAAACCTCCCAAAAACTACATTTTAGAGTGACTAAGAAGGATGCATGCTTCCCTTTTCATATTCATGTTTTAAGCTTGTTTAAATTATCTCAGTCAAACCTAGGATTTGACAAAGATTCAAATGGGCATCGAAAAAATCAGGAAAAAGAAAAACCAAAGCAAATAGTTTTCTTATGTCATATAGTAAGCCAATTAATTAAGTTGATAAACAAGGTCTAGACATATTCAAACTAGACAAATCATGTATCTATACCCCCTAACCCCTGAACTCTGTCTTATGAAGTCAAGCATATGAAGAGAAGTGGTTTTGGGTCGTTTCAAACATGGAAATTTGAAAAACCTCCCAAAAACTTCATTTTAGAGTGACAAAGAAGGATACATGCTTCCCTTTTCATATTCATGTTTTAAGCTTGTTTAAATTATCTCAGTCAAACCTAGGATTTGACAAGATTCAAATGGGCATCAAAATTGAAAAAAATCAGGAAAAAGAAAAACCAAAGCAAATAGTTTTCTTATGTCATATAGTAAGCCAATTAAGTTGATAAACAAGGTCTAGACATATTCAAACTAGACAAATCATGCATGCATCTATACCCCCTAACCCCTAAACTCCGTCTTATGAAGTCAAGCATATGAAGAGAAGTGGTTTTGCTCCCAAAAGCTTCATTTTAGAGTGACTAATAAGAAGGATCCATGCTTACCTTTGCATTTTCATATTTTAATCTTGTTAAATCATTATCAAGCCTAGGATTTGACCAAGATACAGATGGGTGGGCACAAAATTCAAAAAAATCAGAATAATGAAAAACAAAAGCATGTAGTCTTTTTATGTCATATCGTATGCATGCATTCAAGTTAAACGAGGTCTAGGTATATCCAAACCAGACAAATCATGTATCTACCCCATGTTGATCTTATGAAGTCTAGCATGAAGAGAAGTCGTTTTGGGTTTCAAACATGGAAATTTCAAGAACATCCCAAAAGCTTCATTTTAGAGTGACTAAGAAGGATACATGCTTCCCTTTTCATTTTCATGTTTTAAACTTGTTTAAATCTTGGTCAAACCTAGGATTTGACCAAGATTCAAATATATGAGCATAAAATTCAAAAAAAAACCAAAAATGAAAACCAAGGCACGTAGTCGTCTTATGTCATATAGTAAGCAATCAATTAAGTTGATAAACAAGGTCTAGACATATTCAAACCAGGAAATCATGTATCTACACCCCCTAACGTACCCTAGCTAAACTCTGTCTTATATTATGAAGTCAAGCATGCATGAAGAGAAGTGGTTTTTGGTTTCAAACGTTTAAGCCAAAAGGTAAGCATGGATCCTCCTTATATAGTCACTGTAAAATGAAGCTTTTGGGAGGTTTGTGAAATTTCCATGTTTGAAACCCAAAACCACTTAAGACAGAGTTTATGGTTAGGTGTGTAGATACATGATTTTTCTTGTTTGAATATGTCTAGACCTTGTTTATCAACTTGAATTTTTTACTATATGATATAAGAAGGCTATATATATGTGCTTTGGTTTTTCAATTTTTGATTTCTTTCGATTTTTTTATGCCTATTTAAATCTTGGTCAAATCCTAGGTTTAAACAAGTTTAAAACATGAAAATGAAACGGTAAGCATGAATCCTTCCTTACTCACTCTAAAATGAAGGTACTTGAAAATTTTATGTTTGAAACCCAAAACCCCAGTTCTCTTCATATGTTTGACTTCATAAGACAGAGTTTAGCTAGGGTTAGGGGTAGATATATATGATATATACATGATATTTCTGCTTTGAATATGTCTAGAGATCGACCTTGTTTATCAACTTGAATGCTTACTATATGACATAAGATCAAGGCTATATATATATGTGCTTTGGTTTTTCATTTTTTTTGAATTTTTCTGAATTTTTACTCCCATTTGAATCTTGGTCAAATCCTAGGTTTGACCAAGGTTAAAACAAGTTTAAAACATGGCAATGAAAAGGTAAGCATATGGATCATTCTTAGTCTCTCTAAAATGAAGCTTTTGGGAGGTTTTTGAAGTTTCCATGTTTGAAACCCAAAATCACTTCTCTTCATATGCTTGGCTTCATAAGACAAAGATTAGGGTTTAGGGGTAGATATATACATGTTTTGGGAGGTTTTTGAAATTTCCATGTTTGAAACCCAAATCCACTTCTCTTCATCCTTGACGTCTTCATAAGACAAAAGTATAGGGTTATATATATATGCATATGGGTAGATACATGATTTGTCTGGTTTGAATATGTACAAATCTTATTTATCAACTTTTGAATGCATGCTACTCTCTCAAAGAAAAACTTTTGAATGCTTACTATATGACATAAGAAGACTATATGCTTTTAAAATTCAAACATATGGTAAGCATTCTTATGTCATATAGTAAGCATTCAAGTTGATAAACAAGCAAGGTTTGGACATATCCAAACCAGACAAATCATGTATCTGCCCCCTGTCGATCTTATGAAGTCTAGCATGAAGAGAGAAGTCGTTTTTGGTTTCAAAAATGGAAATTTCAAGAACATCCAAAAAGCTTCATTTTAGAGTGACTAAGAAGGATACATGCTTCCCTTTTTATTTTTATGTTTAAACTTGTTTAAATCTTGGTCAAACCTAGGATTTGTCCAAGATTCAAATATATGGGCGTAAAATTCAAAAAAAACAGAAAAATTTAAAACCAAGGCACATAGTCTTCTTATGTCATATAGTAAACAATCAATTAATTAAGTTGATAAACCAGGTCTAGACATATTCAAACCAGGAAAATCATGTATCTACCCCCTAACGCCCTAGCTAAACTCTGTCTTATGAAGTCAAGCATGCATGAAGAGAAGTGGTTTTGGTTTCAAACATGGAAATTTCGAAAAAACCTCCCAAGAGCTACATTTTGGAGTGACTAAGAAGGATATATAGATGCTTAATTTTTCATATTCATGATTTAAACTTGTTTAAACCATGTTCAAACCTAGGATTTGACCAAGATTCAAATGGGCATACAATTTTAAAAAAATCAAAAAAATAAAAAACAATGCACATAGTATTATTATGTCATATAGTAAGCATTCAATTAAGTTGATAAAGTAGGTCTAGACATATTCAAACCAGGAAAATCATGCATCTATCCCCTAACCCTAGCTAAACTCTGTCTTATGAAGTCAAGCATGCATGAAGAGAAGTGGTTTTTGGTTTCAAACGTTTAAGCCAAAAGCCCCTTTTCAAATATTTCAAACTTATTCAAATTTGGTTCAAATATGAAAGACATACAAGTTATAGCACACATAGTGCATACATTTTCACACATACTGCACTAGATGCTAACCCTATAGTTTGAGGCCATTTGGGTGACCTAGGTCGAAAAAATTCTTGGATTAGAATCGTGTTGTTCGAACCCCGTAGTTGGATTTTTTGAACCTTGATCTGTAGTACTGGGTAAAACCCTAGTTTAACCTATTTAATTATATATTCGTAGGTCGATTTTTCTACCTTTTTATTATTACTAGGCAGCACATGTGTGTTTGCCCGTCGAGTGAAACTCGGAGGAAGAGGGATCACTCGGAAGGAGAGAAGAAGGGAGAGAATTATGGTGTCTCCCCTTTTTCGGGTGATGATGTTGACTTTTGTGCAGGGTTTGTCAGTGAGCAGGAGGTGCGAGCGAGCGAGCGAGCGAGTCGAGCGAGGCCGAGAATGAGAGAGATTTGTTTTTTTGTGAGAGGGACGACCGAAGGATCCAGAAGGACCCACAGACTTCCAATACGCATCCTGATGCGTCTTCTCTTGACAAAGAAAATGGCTGGGAGTTTGCGTACCTATTGCACGTGACTTGTGCTCACTGAAGTGTGGGACCTCACGCATGGGCACCACACGTAAGTGACAGACCTGTTGGTGTAAAAACTCGGTTGATTATTATAGTGCATTAGAACAAAGTTTCCTATGGATTCAAGGGTAGGAAATCCAAGTTAACTCATTTACGTGTTAAACTTGTCTATATCTTGGTCAAACCTAGGATTTGACCAAGATTCAAATGGGCAGAAAAATAAAAACAGAAAAATGAAAAACCAAATCACATAGTCTTCTTATGTCATATAGTAAGCATTAAAGTTGATAAACAAGGTCTAGACATATTAAACCAGACAAATCATGTATCTATACCCCTAACCCCTAAACTCTGTCTTATGAAGTCAAGCATGTGAAGAGAAGTGGTTTTGGATTTCAAACATGGAAATTTCAAAAACCTCCCAAAAGCTTCATTTTAGAGTGACTAAGAAGGATCCATGCTTCCCTTTTCATATTCATGTTTTAAACTTGTTTAAATTATCTTGGTCAAACCTAGGATTTGACAAGATTCAAATGGGCATCAAAATTGAAAAAAAAATTGAAAAAAGAAAAACCAAGCAAATAGTTTTCTTATGTCATATAGTAAGCATTAAAGTTGTTGATAAATAAGGTCCATACATATTCAAACCACACAAATCATGTATCTATACCCCCTAATTAACCCCTAAATTAATTAACTCTGTCTTATGAAGTCAAGCATGTGAAGAGAAGTGGTTTTGGGTTTTAAACATGGAAATTTCAAAAAACTCCCAAAAACTACATTTTAGAGTGACTAAGAAGGATACATGCTCCTCTTTTCATATTCATGTTTTAAGCTTGTTTAAATTATCTTGGTCAAACCTAGGATTTGACAAGATTCAAATGGGCATCAAAATTGAAAAAAAGTCAGAAAAAAGAAAAACCAAAGCAAATAGTTTTCTTATGTCATATAGTAAGCCAATTAAGTTGATAAACAAGGTCTAGACATATTCAAACTAGACAAATCATGTATCTATACCCCCTAACCCCTAAACTCCGTCTTATGAAGTCAAGCATATGAAGAGAAGTGGTTTTGCTCCCAAAAGCTTCATTTTAGAGTGACTAAGAAGGATCCATGCTTACCTTTGCATTTTCATATTTTAATCTTGTTTAAATCATTATCAGACCTAGGATTTGACCAAGATACAAATGGGTGGGCACAAAATTCAAAAAAACAGAATAATGAAAAACAAAAGCACGTAGTCTTCTTATGTCATATCGTATGCATTCAAGTTAAACGAGGTCTAGGTATATCCAAACCAGAAAAATCATGTATCTACCCCCTGTTGATCTTATGAAGTCTAGCATATGAAGAGAAGTCGTTTTGGGTTTCAAACATGGAAATTTCAAGAACATCCCAAAAGCTTCATTTTAGAGTGACTAAGAAGGATACATGCTTCCCTTTTCATTTTCATGTTTTAAACTTGTTTCAATCTTGGTCAAACCTAAGATTTGACCAAGATTCAAATATATGAGCATAAAATTCAAAAAAAACAAAAAATGAAAACCAAGGCACGTAGTCTTCTTATGTCATATAGTAAGCAATCAATTAAGTTGATAAACAAGGTCTAGACGTATTCAAACCAGGAAAATCATGTATCTACCCCCTAACCCTAGCTAAACTCTGTTAGGAAGTCAAGCATGCATGAAGAGAAGTGGTTTTTGGTTTCAAACGTTTAAGCCAAAAGGTAAGCATGGATCCTCCTCAGTCACTGTAAAATGAAGCTTTTGGGAGGTTTGTGAAATTTCCATGTTTGAAACTCAAAACCACTTAAGACAGAGTTTATGGTTAGGTGTAGATACATGATTTTTCTTGTTTGAATATGTCTAGACCTTGTTTATCAACTTGAATTTTTTACTATATGATATAAGAAGGCTATATATGTGCTTTGGTTTTTCATTTTTTGATTTCTTTCGAATTTTTTATGCCTATTTAAATCTTGGTCAAATCCTAGGTTTAAACAAGTTTAATACATGAAAATGAAACGGTAAGCATGAATCCTTCCTTACTCACTCTAAAATGAAGGTACTTGAAAATTTTATATTTGAAACCCAAAACCCCAGTTCTCTTCATATGTTTGACTTCATAAGACAGAGTTTAGGGTTAGGGGTAGATATGATACATGATATTTCTGCTTTGAATATGTCTAGACCTTGTTTATCAACTTGAATGCTTACTATATGACATAAGAAGGCTATATATGTGTTTTGGTTTTCCATTTTTTTTGAATTTTTCTGAATTTTTACTCCCATTTGAATCTTGGTCAATTCCTAGGTTTGACCAAGGTTAAAACAAGTTTAAAACATGGCAATGAAAAGGTAAGCATGGATCCTTCTTAGTCACTCTAAAATGAAGCTTTTGGGAGGTTTTTGAAATTTCCATGTTTGAAACCCAAAATCACTTCTCTTCATGCTTGACTTCATAAGGCAGAGTTTAGGGTTAGGGGGTAGATACATGATTTGTTTGGTTTGAATATGTCTAGACCTTGTTTATCAACTTGAATGCTTACTATATGACATCAGAAGACTATGTTCTTTGGTTTTTTTCCGTTTTTTTTGAATTGTTATACCCATTTGAATCTTGGTCAAATCCTAGGTTTGACCAAGATTTAAACAAGTTAAGAAATTGAAAATGAAAAAGGTAATCCTGGATCCTTCTTAGTCACTGTAGAATGAAGCTTTTGGGAGGTTTGTGAAATTTCCATGTTTGAAACCCAAAACCAGTTCTCTTCATATGTTTGACTTCATAAGACAGAGTTTTTATCAACTCGAGTGCTTACTATATGACATAAGAAGGCTATATATGTGCTTTGGTTTTTCATTTGTTGATTTTTTTCCGAATTTTTATGCCCATTTAAATCTTGGTCAAATCCTAGGTTTGACCAAGGTTTAAACAAGTTTAAAACATGAAAAGAAAAGGTAAGAATGGATCCTTCTTAGTCATTCTAAAATGAATGAAGCTTTTGGGATGTTCTCACAAATCGATCTAGTCTACATGACTTTGATAAATTTTAATTAAGAAGCAGCAACTTAACAATAATTACCCAAAATCTAACAGCTGGTTCGACAACAACCTGGACGTTACGCTAAAATGAACTGCGAAAACAACGAACAGCACTTTTGTAGTACTGTACTCGGTACTCCGTACTTGCTCCAGATAATCCCCATTGCTTCACTACTACAGTAGTACTACCCTGGCTCGCATTCATTGTTTCCCCTGACTATTCAGAGCTTTGGACGTCCATCAGAGTTGTAGTCAGTAGTACAGTACTGCTAGCTCGATTAATGGCGTGCTATAAAATTCTATACTAGCCGACAGATGTCCATTCCTCGGGTTGCGCGCCAGAGCCTTCGAAGAGAAGGTAGCCGCTCTGTCCCGTTGATTTACGGTGGACGGACAGGATACTCCGGACCGCTCTCGATTCATTTGCTTCTGCTCCCGCGTCCTGACCCTTGAGCCCCCTCTCGGCCGTTGATTTAGGATGGGCGGACCAGGTTGCTCGAAGCGAGGGCAGGAGACGGTTGTCTGGTTTTAATAGGGGGGAGTACTTCTTCCATCCCCTTCTTGCTTCACTTCCAGTCTCCTTCCACTTCCAGCGATGCCTCCGAAGTCAAGGCCACCATCTCGCTTGAAGAAGCACCATCTAGTGTTGACCAAGGACGCGGAGAGTTCCCGCCGGCGGTCTATCCAGATGCTGGCCGCGAGAAAGGGCCCGCCAGAAAACGAAGGCCCTGCTTCGCGCTCGTCTCGGAACGGCGTCAGTCGTGCGGTCGAAGATTCCTGGTTGGTTTCCATCGCCATGTTTCTTGATTCTTCCTGGCCCGGAGGTCCCAACTCTTTATTCCGTATTAATCCTTTTTATACATATCTCAGTGCCCCACGACGCACCCTGACATCTTCTCATGACGACTTCAACCCCTGTCTCCTGCGCTTAGAGGTTACCACTGATTGGACATTTTCGTCTTCCTCTCGTCACTTTGTTTCGGTACTGATGATATTGCCATGCAGGAAGCATCGGCGTGTTTCAGAGATGAGCTTAAAACTCTCGTGGAACTCGCCTCCAACTTTCGCGATGATGTCGATACTTTGAAGGACGAGGTCACCGGCCGGGGCAAGCTGCATGATGTGAGGGTTCCATCAAGTGAGGAAACGAACTCTGTCATCAAGAAGCTCAAGGGCGAGAATTTGATGCTTAAGATCGAGTGCGGCTTTCTTCGCGAAGAAAACGTCGAGCTATCAAACAGGTGCGTTCAAGCTCTCAACGGGAGCCTCAACACCCAACATGATGCGGTGAAGAAGATGATGGATAACAGCATCTTGAAGAAAAACAATATGGTGGAGGACACGCGCGGGATGGTCGATCCAATCCAGGCACCGCAGAAGGAAGTCGATGCGCTCCGAGTCCAGCCACCTTTGCGTAGGTCGCCGAGGCGCCCTCGCGCAGGTCACTGAGGAGCGCACGTCGCCGAGTAGGCTGGGGGATAAGGAATTCCAACGAGAGAAGCGGAATCACCACCTGTCCTGATGGAGGGCCACTCCGCCAAGTAGGCTGGGGGAGAGAAACACTGCCTCTCATTGTTCTTTAGCTAGTCCTCCGATCCATATTACTTGATGTTAAAATGGATGTATCTACAACTGAAATATGTCTAGATACATATATTTTAGTATCACAAAGTAAGTAGTATCAACGTTTATATTGCCCAAGTCTTATTATCCATCCCTAAGGTGGGTCGCTTTTGTAACTACTGATTGCAGATTCGACTCTTCTGCAGACCGAAAGATTTTTAGAGTGACTAAGAATGATTCATGCTTAGCTTTCCATTTTCATGTTTTAAACTTGTTTAAATCTTGCTCAAACCTAGGATTTGACCAAGATTCAAATGGGTTTAACAATTAAAAAAATCAGAAAAATGAAAAACCAAAGCACATAGTATTCTTATGTCATATAGTAAGCATTCAAGTTGATAAACAAGGTCTAGACATATTCAAAACACACAAAACATGTATCTACCCCCTAACCCTAAACTCTGTCTTATGAAGTTAAGTATGAGGAGAAGTGATTTTGGGTTTCAAACATGGAAATTTCACAAACCTCCCAAAAGCTTCATTTTAGAGTGACTAAGAAGGATCCATGCTTACCTTTTCATTGCCATTTTTTAAACTTGTTTTAACCTTGGTCAAACCTAGGATTTGACCAAGATTCAAACGGGCGTAAAATTCAAAAAAAATAAAAAAAATAAAAACCAAAGCACATATATAGCCTTCTTATGTCATATAGTAAGCATTCAAGTTGATAAACAAGGTCTAGACATATTCAAACCAGAAATATCATGTATCATATCTACCCCTAACCCTAAACTTTGTCTTATGAAGTCAAACATATGAAGAGAACTGGGGTTTTGTGTTTCAAACATAAAAATTTCAAGTACCTTCATTTTAGAGTGACTGAGAAAGGATTCATGCTTACCTTTTCATTGTCATGTTTTAAACTTGATTAAACCTTGGTCAAACCTAGGATTTGACCAATATTTAAATGGGCATAAAAACTTCGAAAAAATGAAAAAAATGGAAAACCAAAGCACATATATAGCCTTCTTATGTCATAAACATTCAAGTTGATAAACAAGGTCTAGACATATTCAAACAAGAAAAATCATGTATCTACGCCTAACCAAAAACTCTGTCTTAAGTGGTTTTGGGTTTCAAACATGGAAATTTCAAGAACATCCCAAAAGCTTCATTTTAGACTGACTAAGAAGGATACACACTTCCCATTTCATTTTCATGTTTTAAACTTGTTTAAATCTTGGTCAAACCTAGGATTTGACCAAGATTCAAATAAGTAAAAACATGAAAATGAAAAGGTAAGCATCGATCCTTATTAGTCGCTCTAAAATGAAGTTTTTGGGAGGTTTTTGAAATTTTCATGTTTGAAACCCAAAACCACTTCTCTTCATGCATGCTTGACTTCATAAGACATAGTTTAGGGTTAGGGGTAGATACATGATTTTTCTGGTTTGAACATGTCTAGACCTTGTTTATCAATTTGAATGCTTACTATATGACATAAGAAGGCTATGTGCTTTGGTTTTTCATTCTTACGATTTTTTTCTTAATTTTTATGCCCATTCGAATCTTGGTCAAATCCCAGGTTTGACCAAGATTTAAACAAGTTTAAAACATGACAATGAAAAGGTAATCAATCCTGGATCCTTCATAATTAATAAGTTAGTCTAATTAAAATGAAGCTTTTGGGAGGTTTTTGAAATTTTTGTGTTTGAAACCAAAAACCACTTCTCTTCATGCTTGACTTCATAAGATAGAGTTTAGGGTTAGGGGTAGATACATGATTTGTATTATTTGAATTGTCTTGACCTTATTTATCATCTTTTAAATGCTTACTATATATATGACATAAGAAGACTATGTGCTTTAGTTTTTCAATTTTCTGATTTTTTAATTTTATGCCCATTTGAATCTTGGTCAAATACTAGGTTTGACAATGATTTAAACAAGTTTAAAATATGAAAATGAAAAGATAAGCATGGATCCTTCTTAGTCACTCTAAAATAAAGCTTTTGGGTGGTTTTTGAAATTTCCATGTTTGAAACCCAAAAGCACTTCTCTTCATGCTTGACTACATAAGACAGAGTTTAGGGTTAGGGGGTAGACACATGATTTTTCTTGTTTGAATATGTCTAGACCTTGTTTATCAACTTTAATGCTTACTATATGACATAAGAAAACTATGTGCTTTGTTTTTTCATTTTTTTATTTTTTTGGAATTTTGATGCACATTTGAATCTTGGTAAAATCCTAGGTTTGACCAAGATTTGAACAAGTATATAACATGAAAATGAAAAGGGAAGCATGTATCCTTCTTAGTCACTCTAAAATGAATTTTTTGGGAGTTTTTTGAAATTTCCATGTTTGAAACCCAAAACCATGCACTTCTCTTCATGCTTGACTTCATAAGATAGAGTTTAGGGGTTTGCGGATAGATACATGATTTGTCTAGTTTGAATAAGTCTAGACCTTGTTTATCAACTTTAATGCTTACTATATGACATAAGAAGACTATGTGCTTTCGTTTTTCATTTTTCTATTTTTTTATTTTATGCCCATTTGAATCTTGGTCAAATCCTAGATTTAACCAGGATTTAAACAAGTTTAAAACATGAAAATGAAAAGGTAAGCCTTGATCCTTCTTAGTCACACTAAAATGAAGCTTTTGGGATGTTCTTGAAATTTCCATGTTTGAACCCAAAACGACTTCTCTTCATGCTAGACTTCATAAGACAGAGTTTAGGGGTTAGCGGGTAGATACATGACTTGTCTAGTTTGAATAAGACTAGACCTTGTTTATCAACTTTAATGCTTACTATATGACATAAGAAGACTATGTGCTTTGGTTTTTCATTTTTCTATATTTTTATTTTATGCCCATTTGAATCTTGGTCAAACCTATATTTGACCAGGATTTAAACAAGTTTAAAACATGAAAATGAAAAGGTAAGCCTTGATCCTTCTTAGTCACACTAAAATGAAGCTTTTGGGATGTTCTTGAAATTTCCATGTTTGAAACCCAAAACGACTTCTCTTCATGCTAGACTTCATAAGACAGAGTTTAAGGTTTAGGGTTATAGATACATGATTTGTATGGTTTAAATATGTATAGACCTTGTTTATCAACTTGAATGCTTACTATATGGCATAAGAAAACTATGTGCTTTGGTTTTTCATTTTTCTGATTTTTTTAAATTTTGATGCCCATCGAATCTTGGTCAAATCCTAGGTTTGACCAAGATTTAAACAAGTTTAAAACATGAAAATGACCAGGGAAGCATGTATCCTTCCTAGTCACTCTAAAATGAATTTTTTGGGAGGTTTTTGAAATTTCCATGTTTGAAACCCAAAACCAGTTCTCTTCATGCTTGACTTCATAAGACAGAGTTTAGGGGTTAGGGGGTAGATACATAATTTGTATGGTTTGAATATGTCTAGACCTTGTTTATCAACTTTAATGCTTACTATATGACATAAGAACACTATGTGCTTTGGTTTTTCATTTTTCTGATTTTTAAATTTTAATGCCCATTTGAATCTTGGTCAAATCCTAGGTTTGACCAAGATTTAAACAAGTTTAAAACATGAAAATGAAAAGGGAAGCATGTATCCTTCTTAGTCACTCTAAAATGAAGTTTTTGGGAGGTTTTTGAAATTTCCATGTTTGAAACCCAAAACCACTTCTCTTCATGCTTGACTTCATAAGACAGAGTTTAGGGGTTAGGGAGTATGTAGATACATGATTTGTATGGTTTGAATATGTGTAGACCTTGTTTATCACCTTTAATGCTTACTATATGACATAAGAAGACTATGTGCTTTGGTTTTTCATTTTTCTGATTTTTTTAATTTTCTGCCCATTTGAATCTTGGTCAAATCCTTGGTTTGACCAATATTTAGACAAGTTTCTAGACCTTGTTTATCAACTTTAATGCTTACTATATGACATAAGAAGACTATGTGCTTTGGTTTTTCATTTTTCTATATTTTTATTTTATGCCCATTTGAATCTTGGTCAAACCTATATTTGACCAGGATTTAAACAAGTTTAAAACATGAAAATGAAAAGGTAAGCCTTGATCCTTCTTAGTCACACTAAAATGAAGCTTTTGGGTGGTTTTTGAAATTTCCATGTTTGAAACCCAAAAGTACTTCTCTTCATGCTTGACTACATAAGACAGAGTTTAGGGTTAGGGGGTAGACACATGATTTTTCTTGTTTGAATATGTCTAGACCTTGTTTATCAACTTTAATGCTTACTATATGACATAAGAAGACTATGTGCTTTGGTTTTTCATTTTTCTGATTTTTTTTTATTTTCTGCCCATTTGAATCTTGGTCAAATCCTTGGTTTGACCAATATTTAGACAAGTTTAACACGTGAAAACGAACTGATAATCCCATTTGTTGACTCATTTAACTAGTTAATCCCATTTGTTGACTCTCTGTTGACCAGGCACTTGAGGTAAAACTGAGTATATTGCACTAGCCAGTATTAGTACTCAAGGGGAAAACCGAGCACACAAAAAATGCTACAGTATAAGACTCGAGAGTATATCTAAATTTCCAGGGTTAGACTCGAGTACGCGTGTTGCGGTGCAGAAGTGGAAGACGTGCAATTGTTGACGGGTACTGACGCGAGTCGCGGTGCAGAAGTCGAAGACGTGCAATTGTGGACGCGTGTCGCGTTGCAGAAGCCCAAGACGTGCAGACGTTAAATGGTGGACGCGTAGGACGCGGGTCGCATTAACCACCCCTCGCCTTTATAGACGCCTCCTCGCACTATCTCTGTCACTCTCACTCGCTCATGCAACGCCGCCTCTCACGTCCCATCATCTTCTCCAAAGCAAAAACCCTCTCCCTCTCTGCAGGCGAGATGGACATGGAGAATGCGAATCCCATCGTCCATGACGCCGTCGGCTCCAAGCGCGACGCCTCCCTCTTCGACGTCGTCCCCTCAAAGGCCGTCGCCGCCGCCGGTGGCGGTCGTATCCCGCCGGGATGGGACCCCTATGAGCCGGTGCCGTACATCTCGCCTCCGAACCCCTACGACACCTTCATGGACGACCCATGGAACGAGGTAACTATGGTTTGCTCCCTTTTTTCTTCGCCCATTCCTTTTTTAACCCTATTTTTGCTGGTTCCCTAGTAACTATTAGTGCCGATCTGTAGATGGTTGAGTATTGGGTTAATATTTGCGCCGATCGATTTTATTCCATTTTGCTTTGATCCCTTCTTGATTTCGTTTAAGATTTGGAGTTCGGCCGTTCGGTTAATTTATGCAAGTAATAATGGGATCTCAATCAGTTAATTTATGGGATCTCAGTCAGTTATTTTATGCAGGAATCAAAAGATATCAACCGTTTAATTTTGCAAATATTCTGGAATCTGTTCAAAATCAGATCTGGAATCTGTTTCTTTGCCTATGATGAATCGTTGGGCACAAATTTTTACAGAGTGGGTTCAGCGAACCATTGCTGTGTACAAATCTGTTGTGCATGAGCTATGGTTCGCTAACACCATCCCTGTAGACATATAATCGTGTCCACTCTAACTGAGGCTGGCTCTGTTTTTCCTTACTTTGTTATCATGCACGTTAGTCATCGTTGCATCTCATTCACTAATAGTTCCCGTTTGATATGGATCAGCTGTCTGGCAGCGACGTCGGCAGCGACGACGAGCACCATGACGTCAAGACTCGCCAGGTGCTGCGGAGGCTGCAGGTCGGCCAGTACGTCTCCTACTTCGCCAAGGGTGTCTACAGGTGCCCCTTCTGCACTAGGAGGCTCGGCCGCACTGACTTCAACTGCCTCCTCACGCATGCCGAGAACATCGGCAACACCAACCCCAAGGTCGGCGCGTCGGTGAACCCCCACTCCTTCCGCGCCAAGCACATGGCGCTCGGCATGCACCTCCGCAGCATCCAGCGGGTGGAGATCTCCGCCGGGCGCATGCCTCCGCTCAAGCCCAAGGCTCCCAAGGGGAGCAACAAGTGGAGGCAGATGGGGTAGGCGGAGTCCCGGACGTGTGCTGCTGCTGCTGCAAAGCAGCTTCTATTTTGTTGTTAGCTAGGGATCCCTTGTTGTTATGTTGTTAGTATGATGGTGTTGTGAAGAACCTCGAACCTGTTGGCTGCTGTGTATGCAGCTTATTATCTAGGGAGGGATCCCTATTATCTATCCCTATTCTACTGGAGTATATTTTGTTGGCCCTACTTTGTTTTCTCGATTTACTATTACTGCGAATTTGTCGTACGGAGTACATTACCCTGGAGATTTGCTTCTAGATTTAACTACATACATATGGACCAGAGGGAGTACTAGATTTGCTGCCATATTGGGCAAACAACGAGGGCCAAAAGGCACAAATAATTGAAGAAAGACAGAAATGCAAGCTTCTCTAGATTTGATACTTTTGGTTAATAAAGACAAAGAGACAGAGGGGGAAAAGGTGCTCTTAAAAATGCCAATTCGCGCCGAGAGAGACAGAACCCAGCTCCTGCTCACGTACAACCAAACGCGGTCTCGTCCTGTCCCACGCGGTCCCTTTCTACTAGCCCCACACGTCAGCACGGAACGGTCAACTAAACTGGAATCCTCCCGTCTGAGCTCCTTCTGCGGGTAACAAATAAGGGCTTGGCGAAAACTGAGGAAAAACATAAGGCAATCTTATTGACTAATATAGCTGTTTAATTAATAAAAGGATTAGCTACAACGTGCTCAGTTTGCCCATTTATTAAGGTATAAGACTGGCAGGAGAGAAAGTAATCGCTAGTTTCCTCATTTTGCCCCTGCATGCTCGCACGATTAAAGCTCCTTCCGCACGCGCTGGACTCCTCGTTTCCTTAAACCTCCTCGTTTCTCGGGATAGACCAACAGTTTTTCAGGATCTTGGGGTTTTTTTTTTGACAATCAATACCACATATATTCATAGCAAAAATAGTACATGGTAGAGGGCTACATGACGACTAGATATATCACCAAAAAGGGTGATGCATGTCTCCTTCACCAAAACAGCTGAAACAAGCAGTACACGGACGCAAGTACACCACCATAATAATACTACTACATTAACACAAGTACGAGTAATAAAGTAAGAGTACTACTCCCTCTAATCTAATTTAAACCAAAATAAAACTTAAACTTCATCCTAAATTTGAACTAGTGCCTCGTCCTCGTTCTTCGCTCATTTTCTGATCCAAGACGGCGCAGAGTGCCAGAGTGCATGGCACGGAACTCTTCATCGGTGGCATGCCATGGGCATGTCACCGGATGCATGATTTTTTTCGCAATGTTTTAAATTTGAATTTAGGCCGCATGTCACACGGTGACATGGAAAAGGTGCATGTCACCTGGTGGTGGTAGGCAACTACCCTTATTTACGGCGGCGTAGGCGACTGGACGCCGCGTGGCCAGCCGCTGCCTCGTGGCCGCCTCGGTTTCCACGCGGGAGACCATTAAACGCCGACGACCAACCTTCCCGCGTCACGGTTAGCGACTATGACTATAAGGGCAAAACGCTAAACTCTCTCGTTCCATTCACTTTCTTCCTCTCTCCACCTAACAAACATTTGTTCGTCGCTCTCTCCTCCAGCAATGTCTTCAAAATTCAGGTCGTCGGCGGTCAAGTACGCGGAGAAAAAACGCCGGCTCGAAATTTCGAGAGACGCTTCCAGAAACCAAGTGGGCTCGCCGTCGCCGCCGCCGCCGCCGAAACGCGTCCGTGCTGTGCTCACCGGGTTAGTTTCCTTCGCCATGTACTTTCGTTTCTTTCGTCGCTCTCTCCTCCAGCAATTAATGTGTTCAAACTTCAGGTCGCCGGCGGTCAAGTACGCGGATAAAAAACGCCGGCTCGAAATTTCGAGAGACGGTTCCAGAAACCAAGTGGGCTCGCCGTCGCCGCCGCTGCCGCCGCCGCCGAAACGCGTCCGTGCTGTGCTCACCGGGTTAGTTTCCTTCGCCATGTACTTTCGTTTCTTCTTGCCCGGGCTCAAGCTCTTTAAGAGTCTCTATGGTTATACATCTTAAAGGGTTGGAAGTTCCAACGACGCCCCTACTGCACCAACTTCCACGACCAAGGAATCATCGTCGTCCGATGATTTCAACCCGGCCCTACCCCGGCGAAATGAGGTAGCACCAACTTCTTCTTCTTCTTCTTCTTCTTCTTCTTCCTTTGCGCTTACTTGCTACCGATGATTTCGCCCTGAAGGAAGCGGCGCCGACTATCGACACCACTGTCGCCATCTTGATGGAAAAAAACGAGGAGCTCAGCTTAGAGTGTGATCGCCTCCGAGACGATTTGGCTGCCAAGAAGAAGAATTCGAAAACTCTTGTGGAGCTCATTTGCAGCCTTCGAAATGAGCGCGATATGTTGAAGAACGAGCTGATTAAGCAGAAAGCATCAGCGGAGAAAGCCAGCAGCATACTCAAGACTGTGTGCCTCGACAGAGACAAGTCTGATATAGAGTACAAAATCCTTCTTCAGGATAAAGTACAGCTCCAAAAGTTGAACCTTGAATATGCTGACATCGCCATCCTTGCCCTTCTCGAGAGGCAGAAGGCACAAGATAAGTTGATGCACCTGATGTTGGAGAGCTGCAGTGAAAGAGAAGAGACATTGAAAGAAGTGAGCAGTTTGGTGGGATACATGAGTGACGTCGGGCGAACTTCGCAGAATCCGCCCCGGCTGAGCTCAAATTCCAGCGGAACCAGCTTTCAGCAATGCATGTTAGGCGCACCTACAACTTCTACTCATTGATTAGAGGTCGCACGACATGGCATTTTCCCTCGAAATAGTAGTACTGTACTAATAGTTGTACTACTTAATATGTACCTTTTTGTAAAATAATTTCTTACATGTATTAGAAACTACCCCTCTCGTTTCTGGATGCACCCGGGACATTGTCATCCGGCCCTCTTCTGGACAAACCCCCTCGGGAAGGGCGGTATATTTTGCACATTTCGCTACTAGTACTTCTAATTCCACCGCTTATTTTTCTAATCCGTTAAATCGTTAATTGGATGACCAACTGATGGAAGCTGCGATAGATTAGACCAACAAGTGGTGAATTGTGCAAAAGATATGTCCGTGTTTTATGCAAAAGAGTGATATGGGGATCTGGTGGAATCTTGAATTTCCTCTTCAGTGGTAGGCATGCTTCACTTATAGCTGGAGTACATTGCGGACCTGGTGCATTTCGTCAGTACCGATCAGCTATTTTTGCTTATCCGGGAAGAAAAGGTAGTACTAGCCTTTTCTGTGAGATGTCTTTTCAGTGCTACGGAGTTGTCTGTTCACTGCTTGCTTTGTCTGTCGGTGACTTTGCCAAGCTGACTTTGCCATGACTTTGGGTGACTGATATGTGGACCACAGTTGTAAGTGACTCAAAGTCACTGACTTTGGGGACTCGTGAATGCTTCGTATATTTCTGACGGTTTCTGAATTATGTACTCCGTACAACTTTTGTAATATTGGTCAAACTAGTTTTGACCAGGGTTTGTGTAGGGTGTTTTTTTTTGGTTGGTCCAAATGGTGTTGTGTGGTCCAAATGTGATGTATCATCACACCACCATGTGCCCCCCTCCCCCCACCCCACCCCTAGGTTTTGGTAATGCCATTCTGATACATGCTTCTTAGAAGGAGTACATTTTTTCCGTTAGGGCATGACAATTTTGAAAAATTCAAAAAAAAATGGGAAGACAGAATGGTAACATCATTTTCCATGTGATGATGCACCCCTGTGCCAAATTTTGGTTCATTTTAAGAATGTAAGGTGACAAATTACTCGAGGAAGCTAGTTGGAGTAGACGGGCATGATCGGATTGGCATAGGCGATTTATTTTTTGAAGGATGTTATTTTTCATAGACAATATCTGACACAAAAAATAAAATGTTAAGGTCTCATATTATTCTGAATGATTTTGAATTACTTATGACGTTTGGAAGTATTGGTATACATGAGTCCCAGATGAAGTTAAATGGTCCAAAAAAAAGTTTCGTACACGTCTCCCAGAAAGTGGAAAGTCGAGTACATGCATGACTTCACGCGTCCACTACTGGATACAGGGGGTCGGAGGCTATAACATAATCGGCCTCATCATCTCTCGCGAGCTCGTCCTCTCCACTCCCCCAACTTGCCTCCCCCACACTGTGAAAACCCCCATCCACTCACCGCACCTCTGAGGCATCGACTTTCCCGTTTCCAACCACAACAGCATGAAGATAGGTATTGCATACGAGGCGGAGCAATAGGCGACCGCCCACGCAGAGGATGCCTCTACGGTAGTGGCCGTCGTGGTGGGTGAGGCTTCACCGGGCACCCAAGCCGCTCGTCTCCTCTGCTTGTCGGATTCTTCAACCTCGGTCGAAATGGGCATCCTAGCCGTCACGACGGGTGAGGCTTCACCGGGCACCCATGCCGCTCGTCTCCTCTGCTTGTCTGGTTCTTCGACCTCGGTCGAAACGGGCGTCCTGGCCGTCGAGCAGAAGGTGGATACCAACGTTGTTTATCCCGCCGAAGATGTGCACGGCGTTGCAGGCCACCACGGCGAGGTCTTCCTAGGCCCGATGCTGGACGCGAACCTCGACCCCTTCGATGATTTCGGCCCAAACGTTCAGTTCCAGGAGGATGTTGAGGGTGATGACGAGGAGGTACTTCTCTTTTACCGAAACTGTCCCAACCCTCTTTGTGTCATATTGCTGTTCACATGGTTTGCACGAGCCTGGTTCTTGATTGATTTGATATCCTACCTTGTTCTTGTAGATGTAATTGATTCTACGATTCGTAAGATCAGATTCTAGTTTAATTTCGACTAATCTGCCATGTAGTCATATAATCAATTTATGTGTTCATACTTAGTGGACTTGCAATTGTTGTGGCTAATGTTCATGGTTGTTCATAGGGTTTCTCATGATTTATTACGATTTCTTCTGCCATTTACTTGTTCTACACATTTAATTTTAGGGTTTCTAAGGTTTGATTATGTTAGTGGAGTATTTATTCGATCTGTCATAAAAACTTGATTATGTAGTACTTAATAATTCATAGGAGTATTCTGATGACATGGACAACAACAAGGTGCGCAGGGACCGGAAAAGCCGCTATGTTCTCAAGCGGCTGAAGGGTGGTGAAATTCGTTTCTGCATACGCGCGGGGAGCTATTTTGCCCATTATGTGGCAAATTTCTCTAGAAGGACATCCACAGCCTGATCCAACATGCGATGGGTGTAGGCCTAAGTACATAGGGGGAAACACCGCCCTGCAACCAAGGCCAAGTACGCATCATATGGCCTCTTCCTCCAGAATTACGTCTTGCCTAGCTTGCTCCACGTCAACGCCCCTGCTGCTGGCCCTCATGCTCCTGGTCATGTTTAAAGTTCATATGTGTAATCTTAATCCCTTTGGAAGTTCAGCATTAAACTCTACTAGTACAACCGTGGTGGTCTTGTGATGTAGTACTCTTTTGATGCATTTGTGATGTAGTAGTACTTTTTTTGAAATGATATAGTACTATCTAAGAAAAGTACTCCCTCCGATTCACATTCATTTCACATCAAGAAATATGGATCAGAGCGAGGGAGTAAATTAAACATGGCATCTCGTGCATGAAGCTTGACATATCGATCAGGTTGGCTAGAATAGCAATACAATGTTGCTCATTAGGCAAATGCATGCCATGTACGATAGTATACATCCAGTAAAGAAGTCTATACTGACATAAAAAAACTACTTTGGGGATGAGAGTCAATTGGGGCATCTACAATATAGAAAATCTTGCTCGTAGATGATTTTGGCTAAGAGGGTTTTACTCACATTACACGTGCCACTTTCCTTGTCTGCAAAACAAGTTCCAATAAAGGGAGAGGAAAGAAGAGGGTATTGTGGGCGAGATTGAACACCTTTTTTATGTGTTAAGCTGAGGCCTCGTTTAGATGAGGATTTCGACTTATGCCTAACAGCTCAACACATCCACAAATAACTCTGCTTGCGCACACCACCGTTCATTAAAAATAACAATATTAGCTCGCAAGATTAAGAACAAAGTGAATTTAAGTAACTTGGTAAGCTTTTCAAGCAATATATTCAGAGAAAGAGCACACATGTTCGGCTCAAAATAATCATAAGAGAAGAACAATAAATCTAAGACACCACATGGATTCATACCTTGAGTCGACGCTGGCTCGTAGAAGGGCGGCCGCGCCTCGAGGATGCCGGGGACGTCTCCACCTCGGTCTCACATGTGACTGCTTATCGGCGGGTGGTGCGCCGCGCCATGTAGAAGATCTATCAAGAGATGAGAGCCCGATGACGCTACCGACGCCTCAACCTTGATAGCACCGACTTGTTGCTCCGCACCGAGATGCGCCACGTGCAAGATTTAGCGGATGCACTAATTTTAGAGATATGTCATGATCATTGTAACAAATTTCAACGTGATGATGATTTGATCTTGTACTCGGCCTTGAACATAAGAACTAGTACAATCTCACCTTTTTTTATCATTATCCTTTGCGAGATTTAGCGGTTGCGCCAAATTCAGAGAAATATCATGATCATGGTAACACAATTTTCAATATAATGATGATTTGATGTTGCACTCGACCTTGAACATAAGTACTAGTACGGTCTCACAAATTTGTATCATTATACTTTGCAAGTTTTAGTGGATGCGCCCATTTTCAGAGGTAGATCATGATCATGGTAAGTTGGTAACAAATTTTCAACGTGATGATGATTTGATTTTGCACTCGGCCTTGAACAGAGGTACTAGTACGGTGTCACAATTTTTTATCATTATACTTGGACGGTGGCCAAATTCAAAATCTCATAGCGGCAAAACTTCCCGCCCACAAAATACAAAAATTTCACACGCTTCCAAATTCCCATTCTACCCCTGTGGAGATGGCAGCAAAGTCGGTTGGTGGGGGGGTCTGCCCGTCATTTTTTGGATCACCACCTCCCTAGCCCGGAAACCCTCCCAAAAAAATTCATTTCCCTCAGACCACCCACCGGAACTTCCCAAGTCCCTCTCTCCCACCTCCACGACCACCGCACCGGAACATCCCCGCCGGACTTCCCTGGCCTACCCGAGCCTCGCGATCCTCGTCATCCGGCTGCCTGCCGGAGCCGCTTCATCGACGCCGTCATCAACCGGACCGGATCATCCCCGCCGAACCTCGAAACCATATGCTCATCCAGCAGTCTACCGCAGTCGCTTCAGCTGCGGTATCGTCCACCCCGCCGGAGCCGCTTCGCCGGATCCGTCGTCCACCGCATCGGATCTTGCTCACCGACACCGCTGTGCATGAACCGGATCTGCTTCACCGGCGCAGTGCATGATCTAAACTCTTCTACTGCGCTTTTCTATTGCTTGCCTGCAAGTTCTTGTTTAATCTTGGGGGAACCTGTTTGTGCTAACGACGCGCCGTTACGTTTTTGCAGATGAGATGAGTAACCATGAAGTGTAATGGCCGTCTCTCCAACCCCAAGTAGCACATGTAGCGTACTTCATCACCGGATCTATCAACCCCAGGAAGATCTGCTGTGACTCCCACAGAGTGCTTCTCCTAATGTAAGTCCCTTGTTTTAGCGCCATGTTCTGGGTTCAGATTCTTGTTTGTCTGAAGCTCTTTTAGTTCATTCCTAGCTATGACCGTAACACGTTGCTATTTTCTACTTCATTGCTAACTTTAAGCGATTGAACATTTTGGTTTGCATTCCCTGCTCTGTAGATGTAGCCATCATAACTTCTATCTTGCTCAGTCGTTGTTACAAAAATTATACTGTAGGTATTATAGTAACATCCTGCTATTATTTAGTTCATGGCCAATTTTAAGTAATTGCACATGTTGGTTCGCATTCCCTGCTCTATAGCTTTTGGCATCGTAACTTCTATATTTGGTTTACATTCCCTGCTCTGTAGATCTAGCCATCATAACTTTATCTTGCTCAGTCGTTGTTACAAAAATTATGGCCTGCTACTATGTTGTTTGTGCCAATTTTTTACTCCATGAACATGTTGGCTTGCATTCCCTGTACTACAGGTGATGCCATTGTTTTGTATCTAGTTCATTGTAAGCTAACAAAGTAAGGACTTAGTTTGGCATGCTATCACTCTGCTATCTAGCCTGTAGTACAAATAAACTTGTCATATACTACTAGATAATAATTTTGCGTGCCATCTTGTTCTTCAAAAGCTGCATTATTGACTTGTTTCTCTGACTTGGCATGACGCTCACATATGGAAAGCTGAACATATTGGTTTGCATTCCCTCTTATACAAGTTCACAGGTGATCCCACTATATTCTGTATCTGGTCCATCCTAAGCTCCAGCATTAACTATCCTCTATGTGTTGCTCATTACAAGTTTATATCCCGAAACATCTTGATTTGCATCCCCTTCACTATAAGTTCAGGAGTATTATTTAGTTCACGGCAAAATGAAGTAATTGCACTTGGCACATGTTGGTTCACATTCCCTCCTCTTTAGCTTTTGCCATCGTAACTTCTATTTTTGGTTTACATTCCCTGCTCTGTAGATGTAGCCATCATAACTTCATCTTGCTCAGTCGTTGTTACAAAATTTATAGCCTGCTACTATGTTGTTCATGCCAATTTTGTACTCCCTGAACATGTTGGTTTGCATGGGACTCGACAGTAGTAAGTCTGCTGTTTCATTCTAACATGCTCTGTTATATTGGCTGTTGGTATGCGGCATGCACTCTTTGTTTGCTTATTGTGCGCATTACAATGATCTTGTTATAACGACGAAATGATGAGTTCCAAATTCTTTGGCAAACAATATTGTAGTGTCTTTGCCTTTCCATTGTTGCTGTCTTAACTTGTAATGTCTTTGTTTCAGATATAGGTGCTGCATGGACAACTTAAAAGATTGCCGGATCGCTTCATTGTATTGCTAGGTTTAATTACCATTCAATTTCTCTGGGTTCTGTAATATTTTTTCAATGCCTTGCAGCTGATGTAATATTTAGTTAGTTTTTATAGTTCTTTCGCGCATTTTTTCTTTGGTGCTTGTGGTAAGTGAGGCTATCCGACAGAAATCAATGCTGCGTAAATATTCTCAGTATCTAAATCACGAATTCCCATCCCTTAAGCGGCCCAATTAATCGAAATCACATATGTGCCTGCCCGCAAAATCCTAAAGCGCATATTATGCCGGCATATAAACAGCAACTAAACGGGCTGGCCCACTTACTTCTTGGGCCAGCCCATGTGAGTTACGGTGGACCCCACACTCTAATTGGGTGGCCCACTTGCTTTAAGGTGGACCCCACCCACTAGGCCGGCCCACTAATTAGTTGGGCCACCCCATTTGCTTTTGGTGGACACATACTAAACGGGCCGGCCCTTCAAGAGGAAAGTGGGACCCACCTGTTTTTGGCCCGCCCACTATCTTGTTGGGCCCCCACTTGCTATGGTGGACCCCGCATACTAATTGGGCCGGCCTTTTAACAGAAAGTGGGGCCCACCGTGCTTTTGGCCCGCCCACTCATCTTGGGCCCCACTTGCTATATGGTGGTCCCACATGGTAAATGGGCCCTTTAATAGTAAGTGGGACCCACCTGTGTTTTTGGCCCGGCCACTAACTTGTTGGGCGGCCCACTTTCTACATGGTGGACCCCACGTAACAAATGGCCTCCTAACAGAATGTGGGACCCACTTGTGTTTTTGGCCCGCCTATCTTTGGGGCCACCCACTTGCTATATTGTGGACCCCACATGCTAAATGGGCCCTTTAGGAAGGTGGGTCCCACCTGTGTTTTGGCCCGGCCCACTATCTTGTTGGGCCCCACTTGCTATATGGTGGACCCCACATACTAAATGGGCGCCTTTAACGGGATATGGGACCCGCCATGTGTTTTGGCCCGCCCACTAGCTTGTTGGGCCCCACTTGCTATATGGTGGACCCCACACACTAAATGGGCGGCCTTTAACAGAAAGTGGGACCCACTGTGTTTTGGCCCGCCCACTTGCTTCGCTGGCCCAGTGCTGTAAGGTGGACCCCACATGTTAAATGGGCGCCCATTTAAGTTTTGACCAGTCAACCTTAGAGGTTAGGCCCGGCCCACGTAACTAATGGACCAGCCCAGCTATATAGTTGACCGGTCAAACTATGTCATCTGGCCCGGCCCGCTTAAGACGTGGATGGCCTCGTGTGGGCCTACCATCTACCACGGGGTTTCAGGGTTAACGCCGTTAACTTAGCACGCGTCTGCCACGTGTCGTTTGCATGACGTCGCAGTCAACGGGCTCCCGAAAACACTTCCGCAACGGTCCGATTTTCCGTGGCGGAAGGCGCCCAAGCGCGACGGACCGAAAAATCGTCGTTGGACTTTGCCTGACGCAGTTTCGACAAAGGAACCCATATCGTCGGGTTAGGCCCATAGGCGACGAAAAATACCCCTTAGCGGACGATTTTGAGACGTTGTCTATCAGAACTTTTCTTGTAGTGTACATAGACCGCCATCCAACTGCATCTATGCCTAAAAAGTCCACCTTCAGGTTATCATCCGAACCCCATTCGTATTAAGTTGCTAAGCAAGACAATTGCATTAAGTATGGTGCGTAATGTAATCGACAACTACATCCTTAGACATAGAATCAATGTTTTATCCCTAGTGGCAACAGCACATCACAACCTTAGAACCTACTGTCACGTCCAGGTGTCAATGAAGGCATGAACCCACTATCGAGCATAAATACTCCCTCTTGGAGTTAAGAGCAAAAACTTGGCCAGAGCCTCTACTAATAACAGAGAGCATGCAAGATCATAAACAACACATAAACAATAGATTGATAATCACCATAACATAGTATTCTCTATCCATCGGATCCCGACAAACACAACATATAGTATTACAGATAGATGATCTTGATCATGTTAGGCAGCTCACAAGATCCAACAATGAAGCACAATTAGGAGAAGACGACCATCTAGCTACTGCTATGGACCCATAGTCCAGGGGTGAACTACCCACTCATCACTCCGGAGGCGATCATGGCGATGAAGAGTCCTCCGGAGATGAATCCCCTCTCCGGCAGGGTGCCGGAGGCGATCTCCTGAATCCCCCGAGATGGGATTCGCGGCGGCGCGGAAGGTTTTCCGTATCGTGGCTCTCCGCATGGGGTTTTCGCGACGAGGCTTTAAGTAGGCGGAAGGGCAACGTGGGGGGCCACACGAGGGCCCCACACCCTAGGTCGGCGCGCGAGCCTAGCCGCGCCGCCCTATGGTGACGGCGCCTCGTGGCCCCACTTCCTTCCCTCTTCGGTCTCTGGAAGCTCCGTGCAAAAATAGGACCTGGGCGAAGATTTCGTCCACCCGAGAATATTCCTTACTAGGATTTCTGAAACCAAAAACAGCAAAACAAAGAATCGGCTCTTCGGCATCTTGTTAATAGGTTAGTTCCAGAAAATGCATAAATATGACATATAATGTGCATAAAACATGTAGGTATCATCAATAAAGTAGCATGGAACATAAGAAATTATCGATACGTTGGAGACGTATCATTGGGCCTCCAAGAGCAGAGGTTTGTAGAACAGCAGCAAGTTTTCCCTTAAGTGGATCACCCAAGGTTTATCGAACTCAGGGAGGAAGAGGTCAAAGATATCCCTCTCAAGCAACCCTGCAACCACAAAGCAAGAAGTCTCTTGTGTCCCCAACACACCAAATACACTTGTCAGATGTATAGGTGCACTAGTTCGGCAAAGAGATAGTAAAACACAGGTGGTATAGATGGTGGTAATATTGCAGAAAGTAAAGATGCAGTAAAACAGTAAACAAGCGGCGCCAGAAAATAGCTTGCTGGCGTAGGAAGCAATTCTTTGTGGTGGAAACAAGGCCTAGGGATCATACTTTCGCTAGTGGACACTCTCAACATTGATCACATAATAAATAAGTTCTCTTTCCTTTGTGCTACATATACTCTTGTTGGATGATGAACACCACTAATTGTGTAGGGCTACAAGAACCCTCAATGCCGGAGTTAACAAGCTCCACAACATTCGATATTCATGTTTAAGTAACCTTAGAGTATAATAGATCTTTGCAAAATAGACCAAGTACTAACATAGCATGCACACTGTCACCATCACACTACGAAGGAGGCATAGATCACATCAATACTATCATAGCGATAATCAACTCCATAACCTACAAGAGATTATGATCATAATCTACGACAAGAACTACACGATGCACACACTGTCACCATTACACCATGCAGGAGGAATAGACTACTTTAATAACATCACATGAGTAGCACATAGATAAATAGTGATACAAAACACATTGCAATCATAAAGGGATATAAATAAGCACTTCACTACGCCATTCATAACAGTGAATAAGTATTCTGTGAAATATAGCCTAAGAGACCCACACGGTGCACACACTGTCACCTTTACACACGTGGGACAAGGAGTCTCCGGAGATCACATAAGTAAAACCCACTTGACTAGCATAATGACATCTAGATTACAAGCATCATCATATGAATCTCAATCATGTAAGGCAGCTCATGAGATTATTGTATTGAAGTACATAGGAGAGAGATGAACCACATAGCTACCGGCAGCCCCGAGCCTCGATGGAGAACTACTCCCTCCTCATGGGAGCGGTGATGAAGATGGCGGTGAAGATGGCAGCGGTGTCGATGGAGAAGCCTTCCGGGCACTTCCCCGTCCCGGCGGCGTGCCGAACAGAGACTCTTCGTCCCCGATCTTGGCTTCTTGATGGCGGCTCGGAAGGTTTCACGACCGTGGCTTATTCGTCCTGGGTTTTAGGTCGGGGACCTTATAGGCGAAAGGCGGAGTCGGAGGGCGACGAGGCGGCGACACAGGCGCGCCGGGGCGCGCCGGGTGGTGTGTGGAGCCCCCGTGGCCCACCTGGTCCTTCTGCTCTGGAAGCTTCAGAAAATAGGATACTGGCGTTGATTTCGTCCGATTCGAGAATATTTCCTTACTAGGATTTCGAAACCAAAAACAACAGAAAACAGGAACTGGCACTTCGGCATCTCGTCAATAGGTTAGTTCCGAAACGCATCAAACGATATAAAGTGTGAACAAAACATGTAGGTATTGTCATAAAACAAGCATGGAACATCAGAAATTATAGATACGTTGGAGACGTATCAGCATCCCCAAGCTTAGTTCCTACTCGTCCTCGAGTAGGTAAACGATAACAAGAATAATTTCTGAGGTGACATGCTACCATCATAATCTTGATCAACATTATTGTAAAGCATATGACATGAATGGAGTGATTCAAAGCAATGATCTATAGTTTGACAAATAGATGACATATAGCAAAACTTTTCATGAATAGTACTTTCAAGACAAGCATCAAAAAGTCTTGCATAAGAGTTAACTCATAAAGCAATAAATTCAAAGTAAAGGCATCAAAGCAACACAAAGGAAGATATAAGTTTCAGCAGTTGCTTTCAACTTTCAACATGCATATCTCATGGATAATGGTCAACATAGAGTAATATGATGAATGCAAATAAGCAAGTATGTAAGAATCAATGCACAGTTGACACAAGTGTTTGCTTCTAAGATGGAAGGAAATGGGTAAACTGACTCAACAATAAAGTAAAAGATAGGCCCTTCGCAGAGGGAAGCAAGGATTAAATCATGTGCTAGAGCTTTTCAAGTTTTGAAATCATATAGAGAGCATAAAAGTAAAATTTTGAGAGGTGTTTGTTGTTGTCAACGAATGGTAATGGGTACTCTAACTACCTTATCAACCAGACTTTCAAGAGCGGCTCCCATGAAGGACGTTATCTCTACCAGCAAGGTAGATCATCCCTCTTCTCTTTTGTTTACACATGTACTTTAGTTTTATTTATTAGATGACACTCCCCAACCTTTTGCTTACACAAGCCATGGCTAACCGAATCCTCGGGTGCCTTCCAACATTCACATACCATGGAGTGTCTATTTGCAAATTTAAGTTGCTTACTGATAGATCAGAGCAAAACATGTGAAGAGAATTATTAATGCAAGTTAATTAATTGGGGCTGGGAACCCCATTGCCAGCTCTTTTGCAAAATTATTGGATAAGCGGATGAGCCACTAGTCCATTGTGAAAGTCTGTCAAAAGTAAATGACAAGATCGAAAGATAAAACACCACATACTTCCTCATGAGCTATAAAACATTGACACAAATAAGAGATAATAGCTTTTGAATTGTTTAAAGGTAGCACATGAAGTATTTACTTGGAATGGCAGGAAATACCACATAGTAGGTAGGTATGGTGGACACAAATGGCATAGTGGCTGGCTCAAGGATTTTGGATGCATGAGAAGTATTCCCTCTCGATACAAGGTTTAGGCTAGCAAGGTTATTTGAAGCAAACTCAAGGATGAACCGGTGCAGCAAAACTCACATAAAATACATATTGTAAACATTATAAGACTCTACACCGTCTTCCTTGTTGTTCAAAACTCAATACTAGAAATTATCTAGACCTTAGAGAGACCAAATATGCAAACCAAATTTTAGCAAGCTCTATGTATTTCTTCATTAATGGGTGCAAAGTATATGATGCAAGAGCTTAAACATGAGCACAACAATTGCCAAGTATCACATTATCCAAGACATTTTACCAATTACTACATGTAGCATTTTTCGTTTCCAACCATATAACAATTAACGAAGCAGTTTCAACCTTCGCCATGAACATTAAAAGCTAAGAACACATGTGTTCATATGAACCAGCGGAGCGTGTCTCTCTCCCACACAAGGATGAACTTATTCAGAGAATGAAAATAACAAAATGAAAATAAAAGCACTCAGACGCTCCAAGTAAAGTACATAAGAATGTGATGGAATAAAAATATAGTTTCACTAGAAGAAACCTGATAAGTTGTCGATGAAGAAGGGGATGCCTTGGGCATCCCCAAGCTTAGATGCTTGATTCTTCTTAAAATATGCAGGGATGAACCACCGGGGCATCCCCAAGCTTAGACCTTTCACTCTTCTTGATCATAGTATATCATCCTCTTCTCTTGACCCTTGAAAACTTCCTTCACACAAACTTCAAGCAAACTCATGAGAGGGTTAGTGCTTAACCACAAATTCATATATTCAGAGGTGACACAATCATTATTAACACTTCTGGACATTGCACAAAGCTTCTGAAAGTTAATGGAACAAAGAAACTCATTCAACATAGCAAAAGCGGCAATGCGAAATAAAAGACAGAAACTGTCAAAACAGAACAGTCCGTAAAGATGCATCTGGACTGGGCACTTAACTTGCTCAAATGGAAAAACTCAAAACTAATGAAAGTTGCGTACATATCCGAGGATCACGCTCGTAATTTTGCAGATTTTTCAATTTTTTACAGAGACTTATGCCGAATTCGTGACAGACAGCAATGCTGTTTCTGCGCAGCGATCCCAAATATAACATCAGCTTTAACATAGAAACTTTACTTGGCACAAAAACATGATAAGGAGAGGTTGCTACAGTAGTAAAAAACTTCCAAGACTCAACAAAACAAAAATTGTTGTAGTAAAATAAACACATGGGTTATCTCCCAAGAAGTTCTTTCTTTATAGCCATTAAGATGGGCTCAGCAGTTTTAATGATGCACTCGCAAGAAATAGTATTTGAAGCAAAGAGAGCATCAAGAGGCAAATTCAAAACACATTTAAGTCTAACATGCTTCCTATGCATAGGAATCTTGTAAATAAACAAGTTCATGAAGAGCAAAGTAACAAGCATAGGAAGATAGAACAAGTGTAGCTTCAAAAATTTCAGCACATAGAGAGGTGTTTTAGTAACATGAAAATTTCTACAACCATATTTTCCTCTCTCATAATAACTTTCAGTAGCATCATGAGCAAACTCAACAATATAACTATCACATAAAGCATTCTTATCATGAGCCATATGCATAAAATTATTACTCTCCACATAAGCATAATCAATTTTATTAGTTGTAGTGGGAGCAAATTCAACAAAGTAGCTATCATTATTATTCTCATCAAGTGTAGGAGGCATAGTATAATCATAATAAAATTTACTCTCCATAGTAGGCGGCACCAAAAGACCACTATCATTATAATCATCATAAATAGGAGGCAAAGTATCATCAAAGAAAATTTTCTCCTCAATGCTTGGGGGACTAAAAATATCATGCTCATCAAAACCAGCTTCCCCAAGCTTAGAATTTTCCATATCATTAACAACAATGGTGTTCAAAGCGTTCATACTAATATCATTGCTACCAGCATGCAAATAAGATTCCATAGGTTTTTTAATTTTCGCAGCAAACAATCCATGTCTTAAATCAGGAAATAGAATAAGAAGCTCATTGTTGTCCATTATGCCTAACTAGTGTAAAACAAGAAACAAAAAGATGCAATTGCAGGATCTAAAGGAAATAGCTTCGAGTACTTACAACGGCGCCGGAAAATAGCTTAGTAGCCGAGATCCGGAGTGTGAGTACCTTTTTACCTTTCCTCCCCGGCAACGGCGCCGAAAATAGCTTGATGTTCACGGGTGCTTCTATTCTTGTAGACAGTGTTGGGCCTCCAAGAGCAGAGGTTTGTAGAACAGCAGCAAGTTTCCCTTAAGTGGATCACCCAAGGTTTATCGAACTCAGTGAGGAAGAGGTCAAAGATATCCCTCTCAAGCAACCCTGCAACCACAAAGCAAGAAGTCTCTTGTGTCCCCAACACACCAAATACACTTGTCGATGTATAGGTGCACTAGTTCGGCGAAGAGATAGTAAAACACATGTGGTATAGATGGTGGTAATATTGCAGAAAGTAAAGATGCAGTAAAACAGAAACAAGCGGCGCCAGAAAATAGCTTGCTGGCGTAGGAAGCAATTCTTTGTGGTGGAAACAAGGCCTAGGGATCATACTTTCACTAGTGGACACTCTCAACATTGATCACATAATAAATAAGTTCTCTTTCCTTTGTGCTACATATACTCTTGTTGGATGATGAACACCACTAATTGTGTAGGGCTACAAGAACCCTCAATGCCGGAGTTAACAAGCTCCACAACATTCGATATTCATGTTTAAGTAACCTTAGAGTATAATAGATCTTTGCAAAATAGACCAAGTACTAACATAGCATGCACACTGTCACCATCACACTACGAAGGAGGCATAGATCACATCAATACTATCATAGCGATAATCAACTCCATAACCTACAAGAGATTATGATCATAATCTACGACAAGAACTACACGATGCACACACTGTCACCATTACACCATGCAGGAGGAATAGACTACTTTAATAACATCACATGAGTAGCACATAGATAAATAGTGATACAAAACACATTGCAATCATAAAGGGATATAAATAAGCACTTCACTACGCCATTCATAACAGTGAATAAGTATTCTGTGAAATATAGCCTAAGAGACCCACACGGTGCACACACTGTCACCTTTACACACGTGGGACAAGGAGTCTCCGGAGATCACATAAGTAAAACCCACTTGACTAGCATAATGACATCTAGATTACAAGCATCATCATATGAATCTCAATCATGCAAGGCAGCTCATGAGATTATTGTATTGAAGTACATAGGGAGAGATGAACCACATAGCTACCGGCACAGCCCCGAGCCTCGATGGAGAACTATCCCTCCTCATGGGAGCAGCAGCGGTGATGAAGATGGCGGTGAAGATGGCAAGGTGTCGATGGAGAAGCCTTCCGGGGGCACTTTCGTCCCGGACGGCGTGCCGGAACAGATACTCCTGTCCCCCAGATCTTGGCTTCGCGATGGCGGCTCTGGAAGGTTTCGCGTACCGTGGCTTATTCGTCTCGGGGTTTTAGGTCGGGACCTTATATAGGCGAAAGGCGGAGCCTGAGGGTCTGAGGCGGCGACACACTAGGGCGCGCCCCCCCCCTGGGCCGCGCCGGGTGGTGTGTGGGCCCCTGTGGCCCACCTCTGGTCCTTCTCGGGTGTTCTGGAAGCTTCGTGAAAAATAGGATGCTGGGCGTTGATTTCGTCCGATTCCGAGAATATTTCCTTACTAGGATTTCTGAAACCAAAAGCAGAAAAGAGGCTGGCATCTCGGCATCGTTCTTAGGTTATTTAGGAAAACTATCAAAACGTATATATGTGTTATAAAACTGTAAAAGTCAAAACAAGAAACAAAATCGAGAAAATGGTTCAAGTTAGAGAATAACCGATATGTACTCACACACACACTCAAAGCACACGCAAAAGGCTAAGAACTCTATATGGTGGTAGGTGAGGAAGTGGATAGCAAACGAAAAGAACCAAAGAAAATGTCTATTGTCAAATGTGGGTAAGATCCAAAGTCAAATGTCAAAAGCGGTGATCTATGTCAAGGAAACACGGAAACACACACAAGGAAGAACAATGGGGTTAGCGCGACCAAGGAAGTGAGCAAGTAACAAAGATGGTCCTAACGAAGACTATTAGCTCGGTGTCGCGCCAACACAAGAGAGACCGTAGCTTGGTTGCATATGAGAGAAGCAACTAGATTTGCACAAGATGTCACTCTTTTTCTCTCTTAGTGCGTACAAGCTTTGCACTCCTTCGTATCGGTGGACACACACTCTTTTTCTATTTCTTTTTCTTTTTCTCTTCTTTTCACTTTTTTCTATGCTTAGAAGCTTTATTTTTCTCTATGTCACACTTTTTCTTCTTTTGTGTATCTTTCTCACCGAGCGTGCTTCGGAGCTTTGCTCAACACAACGCACACACACCCTCTCACGGTCGTGACACTTGTGCAATGCTTCGCAACACTCGGAAAGCCACTCTCAATGGGATAGGTACACAAAGAAAGAAACGGGGCTACAAGGGGTGGGGCAAGTTATACCTATTGATGTTAGGCGGTGTCAAGCACACGAACTTGCGATGGTGGTGTCGATGATGGTGTCGAAGTTGCGCCGGAATCCGGGGTGCCAAAGGTGTCGTCGCGGTGTTGGTGTAGGCGCGGAAGCGGAATAGACAACCAATGCACTCCAAATCGGAAACCGAGCAAATTAAGTCAATGCCCGAAAAGTTGGGTCAAAACGAGCGGTCAAAAGTTGGGTTCCAAAAATAGTCAAAAATTAGACGTGGACTATGTGGAATAGTTGGAGGATGTTTGTTAAAGTTTGGAGTCAAACGGACTCCGAAAAGTTGTCAAAATTTGGGACAAAAAGAGGAGTCAAAATTTGGAGTCAAGATGGTGGAATTATGGTCAAAGTTTGAGATCAAACGAGCTCCGAAAAGTTGTCAAAAGTTGCTGAAAATAGGGTCAAAAGTTTGCGTCGGGCGGAAGTTCCGGTCAACTTCCGGTCAACTTCCGGAAATACACATTATACAACCAGGGGTTACTGCGAACTGAATCGCGCAATTTCGGAACAAGGCCGAAACAAGACAGGAAGTTCCGGGCCACCTGAAGTACCGGAGATTTCGAGCGGTAGTTCCGCTGGGGGAATTTTCTGGGAATTTGTTCTTCTCTGCAGCGGAATCGAGCGAGACTGATGGTGCTTGTGCGCGCGATCAGGATGAACAGAGCCAGGAATGCAAACGTCTGGGAAAACCTTGGTGGACGAGCTGAGCGGAAGCTGAATTCGCGCGAGGATTTGCTGAGATGATTGGCTGGAGCGCGCGCGTGGTGCGGCGGCCAGGGGCTGTGCGCTGCTGTTGCGTGGGCTGCGCGGGTGGAGCGTGAGCGAGGGTGCGGGCGCTGCGTGCGTGGCCGTGGTGCCGTGTGCGCGCGGGCGCAGCCGATCGAGGCCAGGTGAGCGGGCAAAACCTATACACCGACCAGGTCGGTGGCTACCGGTCACCGCACACCCTCTGGTCGGGTATGGGCCAGGCCTATTTGGGTCTGTTTTAACCTGTGCAGTTCGTTTTTTGCTTTTTTTTCTTTGCTGGTTTTTTTTTCTGTTTTCTGGTTCTTTTCTTTTTTCTGTTTTTTTGGTTTTGTTTATATTTTTCAGATTCGAAAATTTTAATTTTTAAAAATTGTTTAAATTGAAAAGAATTTTCTTTTAAAAATGTTCAAATTTGAAAACCGTTCAAATCTAAAAACCGTTCAAATTTGAAAACCGTTCAAATTTAAAAACCGTTTAATTATGAAATTTGTTTAAATTAAAAAATTGTTTAAACTTTTAAAATGTTAAAATGTAAAATTTGTTCAAATTTAAAAATGTTCAAATTTAAAATTTGTTCACATCGAAAATTGTTCAAATCCAAAAATTGTTCATATAAAAAATAAAAAACTAGAAAATAATGCTTTCAATTTTTCGAAAATATAAAAAAAATGGAAATTTTTGTTTTCCTGAAAAAATTTCACATTGGCATTTTAATTTTTTTAAAAAGAAAAAAATGAAACAGCAGAAAAACAGAAAAAAAAGAAAAAAACGAAAACAAACGCTCATTTGGCCGCCCAACAGCACCCAGGGGCGGTGCTGTCCGCACCGACCAGGGTGGTGTATAGCACCCCTGTGAGCGGGCGTGGCTGGCGGCGTGGTGCCAGGCGGGGGCCGGCGCTGCCACGGGCGGCGGTTTGGGCTCGCTGCGGCTTGCTGCTGGTGGCGTTGCTGGGCCAGGTGCGCTGCGGGGCTGGCGGAGGTTGGATCGAGCGGAGGTCAACGCGCGGCGAGCGGTGGTGGTGGTTGGCGTGCGGGAGTGAGGCGTGGGCAGCTGCGGGCGCGTGCGAGCGGAAACAGCGGCGGTGCGTTTGGAGGAAGATGACGACCCAGCATTTGGCCCAAGGCCGGTAGTTCCGGAAATACACGAATTTTCGGATCTGAGATCTGTGAGACGAACTGCACGAACACGGGTGGAAACTGGGACAAAATCGATGGATTTGAGGGGGAAAACGGTGGAATTTGACAAAGAAAAGTTGGGGAATGATAGATCAACACCAATAACAACAGATCTATGGACCAAAACCACAAAAAACGCAACAAATCCTCAGATCCAAATTCGAGCTATTTTTTGGGGAATTTTTTTTGGGGAAATTTTTGGGCGAAATTGGTGAAATCGGAGGGTCAAATCCGTGGCAACCTTTGCTCTGATACCATATGATAAGGGCTGAGCCCGTGTGGGTTGCCCGATCTCACGGTATGACCCGGGTGAGTGTGATTGCGGAGGGGATTCGCGGGGAAGTGGATGAACGCGAAGAACTCGATACAAACACACGCACACAACACAAATCGGTTATCCTCGTTGGCCCGAATCACCAACTCGATAGAAGTTGCAGGAAAAGACCTTTCGGTAGAAGTCCCGCAAAAAGATCGACGAATCGAAATCCTATAGATCTAGAAGGGTGAAAAGACCAAATCGATAGAAGTGCAAGCAAAAGCAAAAGGTAGAAGTGCAAGCAAAAGACCAATATTGGTAGAAGTCACCAAAGAGATACAATAGGATTCGATCGGAGCCCGGGTGGTACAATAGAAATTAATCTAAGGTGGGGGTTTCCCAAATCCACTAAGGGATAATAGAGGCATAAGCCAATTCATCTAAACATCATCTCTCCCTCATGAAGGTGGGGGTAGGTGCCTATTTATAGGTAGGGGGCCGAAGGGGTAAGTTACAAGCCAAAAGGGGCTGAGATCTGGCTGAGGTTCGATAGGGCGGAAGTTCCGGTCCTAAGGGGCGGAAGTTCCGGTCGGGTGGAAGTTCCGGTCGGGGGCGGAAGTTCCGGCCATGAGGGGCGGAAGTTCCGGTCGCAGCTCTTCAGTGCGAGCATCTTCAGTCTTGGATGGAATCTGGGCGGAAGTTCCGGCGGTGGTGGGCGGAAGTTCCGGCCTGGAGCGTCCAGCTCCTCTTTCTCCTTCTCTTCCATGCTTCCGTGACATCGGCCTTGCGTCCTCGGGTCTCCATGGCATCCTCTCTTCCCTCCGTACTTGTCGTCGAGTTCCTATCATCAAGATATGACGGAGTATGAAGTAGTATATCATCCCAAATAGGCGATTCGAGGCACGCGTAAAGGAGAAGATTCACCTTTGCGTGCCGTCTTGGCGATGAAGCACATGATGCGGTGAAGACCGAAAGTCGCCCCGTATCAGGAAACTTAATATTATTAAGATGCATATAACCATGTTTCCCTCTCTCATAATAACTTTCAGTAGCATCATGAACAAACTCAACAATATAACTATCACATACAACATTCTTGTCATGAGCTACATGCATAAAATTATTACTCTCCACATAAGCATAATCAATTTTATTAATTGTAGTGGGAGCAAATTCAATAAAATAGCTATCATTATTCTCATCACCATAATCATCATATATTGGAGACATATTGTAATCATAATTAATTTTCTCCTCAATAGTAGGTGGACTGAAAATATCATATTCATCATTGTAAACATCATATATAGGAGGTAAAGTATCATCAAAGTAAATTTTCTCCTCCATGCTTGGGGGACTAAAAATATCACAACCAGCTTCCCCAAGCTTAAATTCTTCCATAGCTTTAGCAATAATAGTGTTCAAAGAGTTCATGCTAATAACATTGCTACAACTATTTTGCAAACAAAGTTCCATGGGTTTTTTAATTCTCTCTTCAAACACATCATGTCCTAATTCAAGATAAATACTATAAAGATCTCTAATTTTTTTGTTGTTTTCCATTAAGCCTAACTAGAGAAAATAAAAACAAGAAACAAAAAGATTTAATTGCAGAATCTAAAGGAAATAGCTTCGAGCACTCACACATCGGCAACAGTGCTAGGAAATAGCTTAGTAGTCGGAGGATGTGAATACCTTTTACCTTACCTCCCCGGCAACGGCGCCATAAAATAGCTTGATGTCTACGTGTGCTTCTATTCTTGTAGACAGTGTTGGGCCTCCAAGAGCAGAGGTTTGTAGAACAGCATCAAGTTTCCCTTAATTGAATCACCCAAGGTTTATCGAACTCAGGGAGGTAGAGGTCAAAGATATTCCTCTCAACCAATCCTGCAATTAAGATACAAGAAGTCTCTTGTGTCCCCAACACACCTAATACATTTGTCAGATGTATAGGTGCACTAGTTCGGCGAAGAGATAGTAAAACACAGGTGGTATAGATGGTAGTAATATTGCAAAGTAAAGATGCGTAAACAAGAAACAAGCGATGTTTGCAGTATTTGGAAACAAGGCCTAGGGATCATACTTTCACTAGTGGACACTCTCAACATTGATCACATAACAAATAAATAACTTCTCCTCACTTGTGCTACATACACTCTCTTGTTGGATAACAAACACCATTCATTGTGTAGGGCTACAAGAGCTCCCTCAAGCCGGAGTTAACAAGCGCCACAACATTCGGCATTCATATTTAAGTAACCTTTAGAGCATAATAGATCTTTGCAATTTAGACCGAGTACTAACATAGCATACACACTGTCACCATTACACTATGAAAGGGGGAATAGATCACATCAATACTATCATAGTAATAATTAACTCCATAATCTACAAGAGATTACAATCATAACCTACGCCAAGTACTACATGATGCACACACTGTCACCATTACATCATGAAGGAGGAATAGACTACTTTAATAACATCACTAGAGTAGCACATAGATTAATAGTGATACAAAGCTCATCATATGGATCTCAATCATGTAAGGCAGCTCATGAGATCATTGTATTGGAGTACATGAGAGAGAGATGAAACACATAGCTACCGGTAGAGCCCTTAGCCTCGAGGGAGAACTACTCCCTCCTCATCATGGGAGACAGCAATGGCGATATGAAGATGGCGGTGACAAAGGATTAATTTGTCAATGCCTACAGATTGTAGACTAGGGTTTTGCTAGAAGTAGAGGGCAAGTAGATCTCGAAGGTTTCAGCCGAAAAGTATCCGCCGATTATGAAAATTAGGGTTATGTTGACAGTAGAGAGATTCTTTCTTCGTCCCTCGACTCCCCTTATATAGAGGTGGAGCCGAGGATTTCGTAATACACAAGTTACAGAGTTCGGGAGGGTTTCGAACCCAACCCGTAAGATTACAAATATCTATCTTTCCTAATACAAACTATCTTTCCTTAACACTAAATAGGCTTCTGAGTCTTCTTATTCTTCAAGTCCTGGGCCTTTAGTAAACCCCGGGTACCATCTTCGGCAGGCCCATTGGGGATGCCTATGTCAGGCGGTGATGTCGATGGAGATGGATTCCGGGGCACCGTCCCGGCGGCGTGCCGACAGAGACTTCGTCCCCGAACTTGACTTCGCGATGGCGGCGGCTGCGTAACTTTTCTCGTCTCGTGGCTTATTGATTTAGGGTTTTCGAGGCGGAGAGATTATATAGGCGAAGAGGCGGCCTCGGAGGAATCCTGGTGGTCCCACACCATAGGGGGGCGCGCCCTGGTCGCCGCCTTGTGGGGTGGGGCCCCGTGGTTCCCCTCGGTGCCTCTCTCTCTGGAAGCCAGGGAAAATAAGGTCCTGGGCGTTGATTTCGTCCATTTCGAGAATATTTCCTTTGTAGGATTTCTGGAACCAAAAACAAAAGAAAACAGGAACTGGCACTTCGGCATCTTGTTAATAGGTTAGTTCCGGAAAATGCATAAAAACGATATAAAGTGTGAACAAAACATGTAGGTATTGTCATAAAACTAGCATGGAACATAAGAAATTATAGATACGTTGGAGACGTATCAGTCACGCATCCCCGAGCCAATATGGTCAAAGCTACCATATGGCTCCCAATCCATCTGTATCATACAAATATTTCATAATTTACAACATGCCAATGAAATTTATGAAATAGGATAGCAAAAGAGTGATCGGTTACCTGCTCAGCGGTAAGAGTGTCCAACTCCTCAGTGTAGTGCTTGTACATGACCATTGGATCGCTCGTCATCTCCGAGACATTGTCCCAAATGTATGCCCAAGTGGGCTCCCGATAAAGGTTCTCGTAATGAGTCCACCGCCTTGTTGAATCTCGGGCCGCCCAACTGTAGGTGTCCCAGCTCCATACGAAAAGTAGGAGCATGCATCCACCAATCCCGCCGGTACCAGTCCTACGATAACCTTCGTCCAATTGCGTACATACGAAATTTGGTTAGTACTTTGTCTAGCATACTGATACGTCTCAAACGTATCTATAATTTCTTATGTTCCATGATACTTTATTGATGATACCTACATGTTTTATACACATTATATGTCATTATTATGCGTTTTCCGGAACTAACCTATTGACGAGATGCCGAAGGGCCAGTTCTGCTGTTTTTGGTTTCAGAAATCCTAGTAAGGAAATATTCTCGGAATCGGACGAAATCAACATCGAAGATCTTAGAATCTGGGAGCTTCTAACACCCGAGAACCGTCGGAGAGGGGGCCACAGGCCCCACATGGTGGCGGCGTGGCCCAGAGGGGGCGCGCGCCCTAGTGTCCGGTGGCCCTGCCTCTCCGACCTTGCCCTTTCGCCTATATAAGGCCCCGACCTAAAACCCCGAGGGAATAAGCCACGGTACGAGAAAAGTTCCGAGCCGCCGCCATCGCGAAGCCAAGATCTGGGACAGGAGTCTCTGTTCGGCACGCCGCCGGACGGGGAAGTGCCCGGAAGGCTTCTCCATCGACACCTGCCATCTCCACCGCCATCCTTCACCACTCGTCTCCCATGAGGGAGTAGTTCTCCATCGAGGCTCGGGGCTGTACCGGTAGCTATGTGGTTCATCTCTCTCCTATGTACTTCAATACAATAATCTCATGAGCTGCCTTACATGATTGAGATTCATATGATGATGCTTGTAATCTAGATGTCATTATGCTAGTCAAGTGGGTTTTACTTATGTGATCTCCGGAGACTCCTTGTCCCACGTGTGTAAAGGTGACAGTGTGTGCAGCGTGGGTCTCTTAGGCTATATTTCACAGAATACTTATTCACTGTTATGAATGGCGTAGTGAAGTGCTTATTTATATCCCTTTATGATTGCAATGTGTTTTGTATCACTATTTATCTATGTGCTACTCATGTGATGTTATTGAAGTAGTCTATGCCTCCTTCATGTGTGATGGTGACAGTGTGCATGCTATGTTAGTACTTGGTTTATTTTGCAAAGATCTATTATGCTCTAAGGTTACTTAAATATGAATATCGAATGTTGTGGAGCTTGTTAACTCCGGCATTGAGGGTTCGTGTAATCCTACACAATTAGTGGTGTTCATCATCTAACAAGAGTATATGTAGCACAAAGGAAAGAGAACTTATTTATTATGTGATCAATGTTGAGAGTGTCCACTAGTGAAAGTATGATCCCTAGGCCTTGTTTCCATCACAAAGAATTGCTTCCTACGCCAGCAAGCTATTTTCTGGCGCCGCTTGTTTACTGTTTTACTGCATCTTTACTTTCTGCAATATTACCACCATCTATACCACCTGTGTTTACTATCTCTTCGCCGAACTAGTGCACCTATACATCCGACAAGTGTATTTGGTGTGGAGGACACAAGAGACTTCTTGCTTTGTGGTTGCAGGGTTGCTTGAGAGGGATATCTTTGACCTCTTCCTCCCTGAATTCGATAAACCTTGGGTGATCCACTTAAGGGAAAACTTGCTGCTGTTCTACAAACCTCTACTCTTGGAGCTACAAGAAAAGAAGCACCCGTAGACATCAAGCTATTTCTTGGCGCCGTTGCCGGGGAGGAAAGGTAAAAGGTACTCACACTCCGGATCTCGGCTACTAAGCTATTTTCGCCGTTGTAAGTACTCGAAGCTATTTCCTTTAGATCCTGCAATTGCATCTTTTTGTTTCTTGTTTACACTAGTTAGGCATAATGGACAACAATGAGCTTCTTATTCTATTTCCTGAGTTAAGACATGGATTGTTTGCGGCGAAAATTAAAAAACCTATGGAATCTTGTTTGCATGCTGGTAGCAATGATATTAGTATGAACGCTTTGAACACCATTGTTGTTAATGATATGGAAAATTCTAAGCTTGGGGAAGCTGGTTTTGATGAGCATGATATTTTTAGTCCCCCAAGCATTGAGGAGAAAATTTTCTTTGATGATACTTTGCCTCCTATTTATGATGATTATAATGATAGTGGTCTTTTGGTGCCGCCTACTATGGAGAGTAAATTTTATTATGATTATATTATGCCTCCTACACTTGATGAGAATAATAATGATAGTTACTTTGTTGAATTTGCTCCCACTACAACTAATAAAATTGATTATGCTTATGTGGAGAGTAATAATTTTATGCATGTGGCTCATGACAAGAATGTTTTATGTGATAGTTATATTGTTGAGTTTGTTCATGATGCTACTGAAAGTTATTATGAGAGAGGGAAACATGGTTATATGCATCTTAATAATATTAAGTTTCCTCTCTTTATGTTGAGAATCTTGAAATTGCGCTTGTCTTGCTTTTCTATGCTTACCACTTTGTTCTTCATGAATTTATTTGTGTACAAGATTCCTTTTCATAGGAAGCATGTTAGGCTTAAATATGTTTTGAATTTGCTTCTTGATGCTCTCTTTTGCTTCAAATACTATTTCTTGCGAGTGCATCATTAAAACTGCTGAGCCCATCTTAATGGCTATAAAGAAAGAACTTCTTGGGAGATAACCCATGTGTTTATTTTACTACAGCAATTTTTGTTTTGTTGAGTCTTGGAAGTTGTTTACTACTGTAGCAACCTCTCCTTATCATGTTTTTGTGCCAAGTAAAGTTTCCATGCTAAAGTTGATGTTATATTTGGGATCGCTGCGCAGAAACAGCATTGCTGTCTGTCACGAATTCTGGCATAAGTCTCTGTAAAAAAAATCGAAAAAATCTGCAAATTTACGAGCGTGATCCTCAGATATGTACGCAACTTTCATTAGTTTTGAGTTTTTCCATTTGAGCAAGTTAAGTGCCCAGTCCAGATGCATCTTTACGGACTGTTCTGTTTTTGACAGATTCTGCCTTTTATTTCGCATTGCCGCTTTTGCTATGTTGAATGGGTTTCTTTGTTCCATTAACTTTCAGAAGTTTTGTGCAATATCCAGAAGTGTTAAGAATGATTGTGTCACTCTGAACATGTGAATTTTGATTATGCACTAACCCTCTCATGAGTTTGCTTGAAGTTTGTGTGAAGGAAGTTTTCAAGGGTCAAGAGAAGAGGATGATATACTATGATCAAGAAGAGTGAAATGTATAAGCTTGGGGATGCCCCGGTGGTTCATCCCTGCATATTTTAAGAAGACTCAAGAGTCTAAGATTGGGGATGCCCAAGGCATCCCCTTCTTCATCGACAACTTATCAGGTCACTTCTAGTGAAACTATATTTTTATTCCATCACATCTTATGTACTTTACTTGGAGCGTCTGTTTGTTTTTATTTCTGTTTTGTTTGAATAAGTTCATCCTTGTGTGGGAGAGAGACACGCTCCGCTGGTTCATATGAACACATGTGTTCTTAGCTTTTAATGTTCATGGCGAAGGTTGAAAGCTTCGTTAATTGTTATATGGTTGGAAACAGAAAATGCTACATGTAGTAATTGGTAAAATGTCTTGGATAATGTGATACTTGGCAATTTTTGTGCTCATGTTTAAGCTCTTGCATCATATACTTTGCACCCATTAATGAAGAAATACATAGAGCTTGCTAAAATTTGGTTTGCATAATTGGTCTCTCTAAAGTCTAGATAATTTCTAGTATTGAGTTTTGAACAACAAGGAAGGCGGTGTAGAGTCTTATAGTGTTTGCAATATGTATTTTATGTGAGTTTTGCTGCACCGGTTCATCCTTGTGTTTGTTTCAAATAACCTTGCTAGCCTAAACCTTGTATCGAGAGGGAATACTTCTCATGCATCCAAAATCCTTGAGCCAACCACTATGCCATTTGTGTCCACCATACCTACCTACTACATGGTATTTTCCGCCATTCCAAAGTAAATTGCTTGAGTGCTACCTTTAAACAATTCAAAATTTATCACCTCTGATTTGTGTCAATGTTTTATAGCTCATGAGGAAGTATGTGGTGTTTATCTTTCAATCTTGTTGGGCAACTTTCACCAATGGACTAGTGGCTTCATCCGCTTATCCAATAATTTTGCAAAAAGAGCTGGCAATGGGATTCCCAGTCCCAAATTAATTAACAAAAATAGACACTCCTCCATGGTATGTGATTGTTGGACGGCACCCGAAGGATTCGGTTAGCCATGGCTTGAGAAAGCAAAGGGGAGGAGTGTCATCTAAATAAAACTAAAATAAAAAGGCACTCCTTCATGGTATGAGATTGTTGGCTGGCACCCGAGGATTCGGTTAGCCATGGTTTGTGAAAGAAAGGTTGGAAGGAGTGCCACACAAAAATAAAAATAAAATGGGAGCCGCTCTTTGAAGGTTTGTCTGGCAAGGGGGTTAGAGTGCCCACTACCATTCGTTGACAACAACAAACACCTCTCAAAACTTTACTTTTATACTCTCTTGATGTTTTCAAAATCAAAGCTCTAGCACAAATATAGCAATCGATGCTTTCCTCTTTGAAGGACCTTTCTTTTACTTTTATGTTGAGTCAGTTCACCTATCTCTCTCCACCTCAAGAAGCAAACACTTGTGTGAATGCATTGATTCCTACATACTTGCATATTGCACTTATTATATTACTTTGCATTGACAATATCCATGAGATATACATGTTATAAGTTGAAAGCAACCGCTGAAACTTAATCTTCCTTTGTGTTGTTTCAATACCTCTACTTTGAATTATTGCTTTATGAGTTAACTCTTATGCAAGACTTATTGATGCTTGTCTTGAAAGTACTATTCATGAAAAGTCTTTGCTTTATGATTCATTTGTTTACTCATGTCATTACCATTGTTTTTGATCGTTGCATTCATTACATATGCTTACAATAGTATGATCAAGGTTATGATGGCATGTCACTTAAGAAATTATCATTGTTATCGTTTACCTACTCGAGGACGAGTAGGAACTAAGCTTGGGGATGCTTGATACGTCTCAAACGTATCTATAATTTCTTATGTTCCATGCTACTTTATTGATGATACCTACATGTTTTATACACATTATATGTCATTATTATGCGTTTTTCGGAACTAACCTATTGACGAGATGCCGAAGGGCCAGTTTCTGTGTTTTTGGTTTCAGAAATCCTAGTAAGGAAATATTCTCGGAATCGGACGAAATCAACATCGAAGATCTTAGAATCCCCGGGAGCTTCCAGAACACCCGAGAACCGAGAGGGAAGGGCCACGGGGGCCCACACATGGTGGCGGCGTGGCCCCAGGGGGCGCGCCGCCCTAGTGTCTGGTGGCCCTGGACCCCTCGACCTTGCCCTCGCCTATATAAGGTCCCCGACCTAAAACCCCGAGGGGAATAAGCCACGGTACGAGAAAAGTTCCGCAGCGGCCGCCATCGCGCCAAGATCCGGGGGACAGGAGTCTCTGTCCGGCACGCCGCCGGACGGGGAAGTGCCCCCGAAGGCTTCTCCATCGACACCGCTGCCATCTCCACCGCCATCTTCATCACCGCTTTTGTCTCCCATGAGGAGGAGTAGTTCTCCATCGAGGCTCTGGGCTGTACCGGTAGCTATGTGGTTCATCTCTCCTATGTACTTCAATACAATAATCTCATGAGCTGCCTTACATGATTGAGATTCATATGATGATGCTTGTAATCTAGATGTCATTATGCTAGTCAAGTGGGTTTTACTTATGTGATCTCCGGAGACTCCTTGTCCCACGTGTGTAAAGGTGACAGTGTGTGCACCGTGTGGGTCTCTTAGGCTATATTTCACAGAATACTTATTCACTGTTATGAATGGCGTAGTGAAGTGCTTATTTATATCCCTTTATGATTGCAATGTGTTTTGTATCACTATTTATCTATGTGCTACTCATGTGATGTTATTGAAGTAGTCTATGCCTCCTTCGTAGTGTGATGGTGACAGTGTGCATGCTATGTTAGTACTTGGTTTATTTTGCAAAGATCTATTATGCTCTAAGGTTACTTAAATATGAATATCGAATGTTGTGGAGCTTGTTAACTCCGGCATTGAGGGTTCGTGTAATCCTACACAATTAGTGGTGTTCATCATCTAACAAGAGTATATGTAGCACAAAGGAAAGAGAACTTATTTATTATGTGATCAATGTTGAGAGTGTCCACTAGTGAAAGTATGATCCTAGGCCTTGTTTCCATCACATAATTGCTTCCTACGCCAGCAAGCTATTTTCTGGCGCCGCTTGTTTACTATTTTACTGCATCTTTACTTTCTGCAATATTACCACCATCTATACCACCTGTGTTTTACTATCTCTCCGCCGAACTAGTGCACCTATACATCTGACAAGTGTATTTGGTGTGTTGGGGACACAAGAGACTTCTTGCTTTGTGGTTGCAGGGTTGCTTGAGAGGGATATCTTTGACCTCTTCCTCCCTGAGTTCGATAAACCTTGGGTGATCCACTTAAGGGAAAACTTGCTGCTGTTCTACAAACCTCTGCTCTTGGAGGCCCAACACTGTCTACAAGAATAGAAGCACCCGTAGACATCACATACTACTATACAAGAATAAGCCAACTTCCCTATCATTACCTGACGGTGCGGTAGGCAAGTGCCGTTGTTCCCCAACTCCACTTGTGCTCCAACTTCGTCAGCGCCTTGAGCCAACACCAATGGGCCGACTTCCCACCACTGTCAGCAAAGAGAGTCCTCGAAATGACATACCACAAGTACACTCGGGTGTATGTCTTGAAAGTTTCACGGTTGGCCCCTTCCGGGCATTGTCTAAAGTTAGTCCTGATCCAAAGGAAAGGTGCGCCGGCGGGAGCTCTATCCTTTTTATCTTCTGGCTCCGAAGGAGCCATGCCAATAAGCCCCTCCATGTACTGGCGCCACCGATCAGAAGCTGTGTTCATACACAGTGCCTCGCCCTGAATAGGAAGACCAAGGATCATGGAAATATCCTAAAGAGTAGGGGTCATCTCGCCGACCCTCAAGTGGAAGGTGTGCGTCTCCGGCCTCCACCGGTCGACAAGGGCGGTGAGTGCCGCGGCGTTCATGTTCGGCGGCCTCCAGCTTACAAGCGTGATGAACGGGAGAAGACCGGTAGGCTGGATGAACTCCGTGTACCGCTCGTCATACGGCATGTCCTTCATGCTACCGTGGTAACGAATCTTCAAGGGCTCAAGAACCTACAAACACATCTAGACACAGAATATTATGCCATATCCAATGGAATAAAACAAGAGGTGTTAACAAAAATAAATATTAGTACCTTCCCCCTTTCCGCGATATGATATACCCGGTGATCCTTGTCATACTCATGATCTATGAGCCACACCATCCTACATTTTTTCACAAATACACACAATCAGAACTACCATATTTGTGACCATACATGTTCTAAATTTTGGTTCCACTAACAAATATGAGCCACACATACATGAGAATATATCTAGGGTTCCAAGAAATCGAGGGTGTCAACAAACACATACATACATATACATACATAACAATATGGATACATACATATCTAGGGTTCCTACACATACACATTCATTGAAATTTGATGTCTAGGGTTCCAACAAATCTAGGGTTTCAACACATAGATACATGAGAATATGGATTTCAACACATACATGAGCACATGGATTCAAGTTCTAAGATTTTCATATCTAGGGTTCCATGTCTAAATCGAATTAAATCCGAGAAAATCATGGATGAAACGAAGGGGATCGAGGGAGAATACCTTGAGGAAGGGATTGGGATGAGAATGCTCGGGATCGATTGGTGGAGGATTTGGTGGGGGGCGGCGGAGGAGGAGGCCGCCGGCCCGTGTTCTTGACGAGAAACAGAGAGAAGAAGTGAGGAGGGCTCAGGCTGGGGCGGGCGCGGGCGCCACACATAAGTGGATGTGTGGCGCCCTTAGGAACGATGCCACATTTTCAATGTGTGGCGCCCATGCGAACGGCGTCACACACCCTGCCACGTCGGCTGGTTAACGGCGCGCAGCGTCGACCACGCCACGTCGGCATGGATGTGTGGCGCGCTCGCATGGGCGCCACACAAACAAGTGTGGCGTCTATGGCAAGAACGCCACACAAAAGGGTTAGTCCAGTAAAATAGTTTGGCTAGAGGGTCATTCCGTGCTTTTCTTTCACAGATAGGTTATTTTTATTAAAATCGCCCACTTGGGGTTCCAGAGTGTCTGTCCTAAGAGCATGTCTAGCAGGCCCCTTACTTTTCTGCCCCGTATTTCGCCGCTTTTTCGCCCCGTATAAAAAAATGGTCGATCAGACACCGCTCCGTCTAGCAGAACCCGTATTTGACCCCGTATATTTGTAAATTTAAAACCCCGAGAAACTTTCATTCGTAGTTCGTCGATCATACATAGAAATCGACGGACCTACATACATACAAAATGCGCGATCGGATCGCGACTTCTAGTCGGAGAGGTCGATGATGAACCCGTCGGCCTCCGCCTCCGCCTCCCGCGCCTCCGCCTCCTTCACGGCGGCGATGGCCGCCGCCTTTCTTCCTCCTCCGCCTTCTTCTTCTCGTCGGCGTCCTTGAGGGACTCTTGAATCGCCTTCAAGAAGGCGGGGTCCTTCTCGTCTTCCTCCTCCTCCTCGCCGGCGCGGCGGGGCACCCCCGCGCTGGTGCTCCCGATGGTCGCCCTCCACGCCTCGTTCACCCGGCGTTGGCGCTCCCACTCGGCGAGCCACGCCGAGAACTTCGGGCCGCTCATCGGCTTGAGCGGCGGGTCCTCGTGGTACCAGCGGCCGCCCCGCGTGAAGTCGCGGAGCTTCGACGAACTCCCCGCCGTCGTACTTGCAGGCCGCGCGGCGGCTGCCGGCGGCGGATCTTTTGCAAAAAAGGCGCCAGGCATCCTCCACGTTGTCCGGCGAGCGGGATCGCTTCGATTCGCTCGCCGGCGAGGCGGTACTACGGCGGCGGGAGTCCATGCTTGAGATTGGGTGAAATGCGGCGCTGGGTTGGGACGAATTGCTCGCCGGAGCAGGAGGAGAAGGCGGCGGCGCACGACGGAGCTAGGGTTGCGAGTGAGGGGTTAACCCCTCACTCGCACCTGCGCCCAGTATGCGCCCGGTATAAGTAGGGGGCGGAGGGGCCGATTTCCTGGGCCCCGTATTCCGCCGAAACGGGGCGGCCCAAATACGGGGCCTGCTAGACGGTCCAAACCGCGCCTGCCTCGTATCTCGCCGGAATTTTATGGGGTGGGCGGGTTATAAGGGGCCTGTTAGACATGCTTACGTCACCAAATCCAACAACACCGCTGAAATTATCCTCAAAGAACTTGGTTACATCCGCCTAATTTGTGAACTAGTAATAGCCCTCCTCGATCCATCCACGTTATTAGTTCACCCTATTCTTCGTCTTCCGAGTCGGTGAAAGTTTCTTGGAAGAACTTGGCAACCTTGGCCTCGTCCTGGGCCAGTGCGGCGAAATATTCCTCGTCCAACTCGACGAAGCCCCTGGCGGCATACGCGGCACGGACCCAGGCCTGGTACTTCTCGTATCTCTTCTCCATCTCCTCCAATCTGGGATTCTGCATGGTCATGTTCGCCCTATCATGGGTCAGGATAAATTGTACCTTCTCCGGCCGGAGCCGCTTCATCTTCCTCACCGGAGACACTGCCGTTGCCATCGTCGAGACGTCAGACTCGTCAACCGAGAACGACTGGGACGAGAGAGGAAGTATTCGATTCTTCTTTCTAACACGGGGCACCTGAGGTTTTTGCTCGCGGCGTGGCGGCGGTAGGGAACGCGCCGTGGAAGCCCATCACGGTTTTTGCCCTGACCGTGGGTGTTCACTTATAGGTTTTAACTGGGCTGGGCTGGGCTGGCGGCGCCATGGACGGGCCGTGACCACCTACAGGCTGACGCACCTCTGATTCGATCCAGTCGGGTAATCCTGTCGTTCCAGTTTCCCGTCTTCAAATGTGGCATAGCACAATCTCCATACAAACCCAAAGTGGTAACCCGGCTTCAACTATTATTGAAACATCCTGTCTAATAAACTTCATTTTTTACCCGCAAAAAAAACTATTATTGAAACAAAGCATGTACACAGTTACCCTGCAGCTATACAGAGGATCAGAGATTGTTCCTCCTACAGATATGTGTTTAAGGATCCGAGATTGTTCCTCCTACAGATATATGTTTAAGGATCCGAGATTGTTCCTCCTACAGATATGTGCTTAGCTTTACAGAGTATCAGACATTGTTCCTCCTACAGATATGTGTTTAGCTATACAGAGGATCAGACATTGTCCACAGACTGTTGATCCAACATATACGTATTTGTCAATGGGTACTGATTCATCATTCACCTTTCTCTCTGTTCTTATCTACGCCCAACAATATACACATGACAATGCTGCTCTACCTCGTGCACCTTTCCCACGAACCAAATCTTGAGCTGAAAGTCCCTCCTCCATACTGCTGCGCAAGCTTTGTGACGGCCGTCCGCACACAGGTATCCCACGCCTTGGCAATATCCTTGATCGAATGGGACTCTGGGAGATTCTTGAGGGCGAGGGAGAATGCCGCATGCACTGAGTTTGAGATGGCACTCGGCTTCTTCCTGCAGATTTTCCATGTCAAGCCAATGGTTTGGTGAAGCAAGTGCAGATTTTAGACAATATGATGATCACTGGTAGCATGAATTAGCTGAACTCACCTAAGCTGGTCATCTCCTTCATCAGTGATAAGCATCGGGGATCTTCTTGGGTAATCCGAAGGGACAGATAGCTTTGCCGGCATGATATCATACTGCATTGGTCAGAGGATCGGTCAGTACATCAGGATACTCACACAGTGTTTCCTATCCTGCGGGGAGTACTTAAGGTCAAAGGTACCATTTCAGATGATGCAAACAGTGATTTGAGTTCTGGTGAAAGTGCCACGGCGGTGTACGAAAGCTTGATGGTTGTACCAGCATCACAAGAGGTTCCACTATCCCCGGAGATGGTGATCTCTGTATCAATCAGTGTTCTGTTAATAGATTTGACCTCTTCACTCAGAGCATAGATTGCACCCTGCAAGGCAAAATTCAGAGAATTCAAACTGTTTGCTAAATAGAAAATTGTGTCCCCATATGTAACTTCAGAAAGTATTCATCAATCATGGTACCTGCATTTTCTGCCTCTTAGGACTGCGTACTCTGCTGGATTCAGAGTCTGAAGCTCTAACCTCAAATGGCATACCATTGCTCTCCCCAAAGACATACGCCATTGAACAAACTGAGCTGCGAAAGGCTTCTGGCGACGAAGACTGCACCTGATGACGATAGATATCAGAGAGCATGAAACTGTCAGTACAAGAGTTTGTAAAATAGCATCAACTGTGACTGGGACGATAAAACTTGCTGACTTACTGCATAACGTAGGCGGTCGAATGGACTCTTGGCCACCAGTGTCTCAGCCCCTTCACGCTGTACCTGACCCTCTGGTGAACTGATTGGGAAACTAGGACTTGCATCTGCAGGTTGCGCTTGCTTTTGTTGTGGTCTGCTTCAAAAACGATTGCATACAGCACATTACACACATTTCTCTTGATATCTTTTGACATATAGAAATTTAACAAAAATAATAAAAGAACTAAAATGATTCCATACATCAATTACATGCATTCTCTTGAAAAGTAACTATGAAACTGTAAATACAGAATAAAAGTTACTTTACCCAACACATTATTTGTAATAATTCATGAAATTCAGAGTGACAAGTTATGTTGATTCAGGCTTCAGGTCATACTTTCAGCTTCCAATATTTCTCAATGTTCTCTTTTAACTTTAAAAGAGTAAATAAGAATGGGCTGCATAAAAGAAAAACACAACATTACGAACCTTTTATCACCAGAAAGTGGGGATCTCATTTCCAGGAGGAGGGGCATCAAAGACACAATGAGTGCTTCATACTTGGGAAACTTCTTCATTAAACCATCGTGCACATGATTTTTCTCGGTCTGCAAGAACTTCAGCGCCTTTCTGATAGACTTTTTGGTTCTTACTGTATTGTTGAATTCCTCAGTATTTTCACCCTGTAGATGGAATAAAGGAATGTAAGATAGGAAATAGGAACGGAGATTCTTCACAACGAGAAAAGATTACAAGGAAAGGAACAGAGGACCTCAGTTAATTCTGGAACAGTGTATTGTTGATCAAGTTCCACCAACTTGGAAAGGTAATTATCCTTGAGTAACTTGATCTGCAATCAAACAATTTTCGCAGTAGTATGAATAAATGGAATTGTTCAAATTTAATGGATAATCATGGAAGAGGAAGAATATTCATTCTCACACGACCAAACAGTTTGTCCATTAGGTTGATTTCTCCATCACTTGCCGTTATCACGGGTTTATCTAATATTGAGTCATTATCAAGTTGATAATTAGTTCTCTCTGTTAGCTGCACAATGACAACACATAATGCTATAAGATACAGGGTAAGTGTGATGGGAAGTTCGACTAATACACGGAAACAGGAATGTAAGCATGGTGAATGTAAGCATCCACCAGTCAGTTTCAATGTACGCTGCCGGACATCTTTCTTCGAAAGAAAATGGTGAAACAAGATAAGTAGCATAACCAGAAATGGAAAAAAAATGACTACGAGGGGAAGAAGTCCTTTGTTTTTTGGTCCCGAGTTTCTGCTCTTCAGAAACAATATGTCATAGAGCGTATAACTACCGATTACATCCCAGGATATAGCGGTGCAAAACTAAAGCACAATGGGAACATATATGATATTTAACATCTTACGAAAATCACAAGTTACAAACTCAAGTACAATGCAAAATCGAACTGCTACAGAGAGAAGGAAGTGCAGGTCATTTTACTATATATGATACAGGAGAATATAAGGCTGTACCTTTTTCTTTCAACTCCCAATCGATTCAATAATTTTTAGTGCTATTGCTACCCGTTACTATAATAGTTCATAAGAAATCAGCAATAATATCTTAATGATTAGTGCTCGGTGAATAGAGCAATTTGCTTGCTTCGGAACCTTTGCCATTTTGGCAGAACATGAGTTATGAAGAACACAATTGAAACATCCAGTAGAAAAATACAGGGCAATTTATTTGGTGTGCAGGAAGCAATGGCAACAGCCTGTGACTTACATATCCAGAAGACAATGTAGCAGGATCATCAATTACTCCTCCATGGAGTGGATCAGCCTAACAACACAGCATAATAGTGAAATTAGAATATTGATGGGCCAATAAATTTGACTCCATGGAAGCTGTTACGTATGAATAGACAATGCTACTGGACTTGAAAATAAAATAAAATTCTGCCCAAATTCTAATAGTTCCTAAACGAAGAAATGGATATACAGTACGTTTTTCGCAATAGCACTGAGAGTTCCCACTGGACTTTTTTCGAGTTTGACTTCAAACGATAATTTGCAATTGATCACCTGCACTATATGGCAACGGCCAACAAGAACTAGACAGGGCGATGTTCTTGGACGAAAATAAAAGGAAAACTAGCAGACGGTGTTCATCATCCGAGCAACAGCAAGAAAGAGGCACGAAAACGAGGGGAACCAGAAGAAGACATGAAACTGAATCAGAAATCCCAAGAATCAGAGACCGTGGCACTTACATCACTCGAAGGGGATTTGCTGGCGAAATCGCGAGGGAGTATGGGAGGCTCCACTTTCTTGTCCGTGAGGCCAGTCATTGCCTGCTCCATCTCCGCGAACGCTGCCTCACCATGGGCGTCGGCCGCAGCAGCCTCTTGGATCGCAGCGGCGAACTCAGACCGCGTGTTGGCTACGGGCTTCTGCCCTGAGTTGGTTTCATCTGTTGCCGACACCTCGGGCACCGACTCTGACGTGACGGCGACGTCCGGTACTGTGTTCTGCTCGCGCAGGGTCCTTGCCGGTGAGCTCGGCAAGGAGGGGGCGGAGTTCTTGCCGACGCCTAGAACCTTCGACGGGGACGGCGGGGCGGAGGAGGAGGAGGAGGTCTCTTGAGCATCGCGAAGCGGCTCTTCTTGCATGGTCGCGTCCGCTGGGGCCGAGCTCGCGGAGTCAAGGGAGGCTGGCGTTGCTCCCCCGGGCGCGCTTGTTCCGCCTCCGGCCTCCCTTCCCGACATGATCGCTTCTTGGTTTCTTGCCGTGGGAGTTCTTTGGTCTTGCCTGCCGTTGGGTTCTTTGTTTTGAGCTTGGGAGGGAACAGGAGAGACGGACTGGCCGGCCTTTTATATCCGGTACGGAACGGCTGGACTTCTGTGTTGTTTCTGGTGGGAATTGTAGTGTACAGAGGTCGGTAATCATCACTTGCTATCTGACAGATGATGCCGCCGATTCCAAATGTACATAGGAAACCTGGCTTGTGTGAATCAACCAATTCAATACCGTCTCGAGTTGCCATCAGTCGAACAACCACTGGAACCCAAATCCATCTCTACAGATTGCAAGGCGGATTCTGCAAGCATTCCGTCGAGCTGAGCTGAGCATTGGCTTCCAAACTCAGTAATGGCAAAGCCTTTGCATTTAGTTCCTCCTCTGCTTGGCATTTGACCGAACACATCTAGCGCCCAGAATCATGTTTCCCTTAGCCCGGCATTTCGTCGAGCATCTGCGCCTCGCCACACCGGGCGCAGAAGCAGCTCAGCTGACAGAACGTCACCGGGAAGCAGGAAGCGACGACTCGGCCAGGCATCTGGTTGCAGGGTACCGTGAACTTGACCCGAGAGTTCGGTGCGGGCTTCCACGACCGGCGATTGAGAGTGCGGGCACGCGGTGAAGAGGGGGCGGCGCCGGCCCGTCGCCAACTCGCTATCTGGCTGAGAAGTATAGGGATTGGGGAGGACATGGCGAGATGGAGGAAGCCAGGGAAGGGAGAGTGGAGGAGCAGCGCCGTGCCTGTTGGGAATGGCAACATGTGCAAGGCTGTGCTCGAGGAACCAGAGGGTGTTACTGGAAGTTGCAGACTGTTAATTTTTTGAGCAACGAAGTTGCAGCTTTCATATTTCTATACTTATAATGAAACAAATCTATTGCAAGATCATTTCTAACATAAAAATTAAGTTGTCGAGTCCACTTAACTACTAGGAAAAGCCTTACCGCCGGCACACCTATTTAGCCTATTCCTGGCGCACTGGCGCCAGCCCACAAATTATCGATGGCGCACCATTATCACCGGCGAGGCAGAATGGTGGTGCGCCGGTGATAACCCTGGGCCTATAGTTGTTTCCTAGTAGTGGTTCCATTCGCAACTGATCTCACATGCGACCAAAAAGCGGCGGAGGCGAGGATAGGGGCGGCGGTGCCAATGAACCAACAAAACTAAGAGCAATTAGAGGCATATAGGAGAGACATGTGAGAGAGAGGGGGAATATGGAGTACATGTCAAGCGGTTCCACCCGCTAGGTGCCTTGGTGTTGCAGATCCAAACACCACGAACCTACCCCAAATTTGTGGAGCAACAAGAACATCTGAATTTTTTTGGCCCATAGAGTCCATTTAGAGAGGTCAGTTGTGGAGTGAAAATTATCCCGATGCCTCAAACCTCCAACGGATAGACAAGGTGGGGCTCCCTTGGAGATGCTCTTAAGCCCTCCTTTACTAGTAGAGTGTAAATTCCTGTCCTAGGGGATTGGGATTGAAGAAGATTTTGATGAAACTATCTATAATACTATATATAAAAGTCAAACCCTTTTGCTTGAACCAAAGTGATCCAAGTCACTGTTCATGCAATGATGAACACTGACTTGGTTCCACCTTTTATTTACTTTTTTTTTTTGCTTTTCTATAATGTTTTGAGGAATTTTGTTGATATTTTTTTATGGTAAATTTTTAGCTTTGCAATTTTTTGACACTACTTTGTTAATGAAAACGTTTAGTTTTTGGAAGTGAATTTACTATATAGAAAAGTTGGAAACAAATTCCCAACAATTCGTTGGTAAAAATATTGTAATACTCCCTCCGTTCCTTTCTATAGTGTCTATTGTTTTTTGGCACGGAAATTAGCGCAAGCCATTTTTTGACACAAAACCCCCTAGCAATATCACAGACAAAATAGGAAACTGAAAACAGATCTTAGAAATACATGACCAGATCGGTTTCCAGATTTTCTGGACTTACCTGATCGGTGGAAGGGTTTCTTTGTAAAAAAACATAGGTTTACTCTTATATTCTGAAACAAATGCGAAAAAACAATAGGCATTATAGAAAGGAACGGAGGGAGTACTATTTTGCCACGTTAACTATTCAGCAGTTATTTTTGCAAGGCGGTAACTACCTATAATTTCCTAAAAAAAATCTCGATAAAAACTTGGACGTCAACAGTAATTTTCCGGTGTCAACTATGAAATAGATTGTCAATTACCTAATGTTGAATTTTTTGAGGGTGCATATTCTAGCGACGGTAATTTCTCAACGGCACAACAACATGGTAATTGCAACCTCAAGTGTAGTTTCGGCAGTAATATTTCGCGAGGCGACAACTACCTGTATTTTTCTAGAAAGAAATTTCTCAGTAGACAACTTGAACATTGCCGATGTCAACTATGAAACACGTCATTAACTACCTACTATTAATTATTTAAGGCCGCCTATTTCTCCGCCGGTCTTTTTGCAACGACGCACAAGGGTAGTAATTTTTACATGAACCTTCAATCTCGTGGTTCTGTATAGTAATCACCCGCCAATATTTCTTTTATTGTGCATAATTCTTCAACGGTGCTTCAAATAAAATCCAACATCCTCCCCCTCTTTTACTCAGGGAAAATAATGTTGTGTTTTTCTACGGTAACATCGTAAAAAATACTTACTCCACCAGCCGTCACATTTTGACGTTGGATGACCTTTTTCAACGGTAAATTTAGAAAAATAGATTTACGCCATCACCCGTTGCCTCTTTTGGCCGGAGAAATACTACCATTTCCTTTTGTAGCAACACATAAACAAAAGCACTCCACCAGCCGCCGCATATTTCACCAGCACTTATGCGGACCTTCAGCAACCCCGATATTGTTTTATTTCTACAATCTTTAACCAACGATCAAGAAACAAAAGCATTCCACCATCCACCGCCTATTTCATTGGAACTTCCGCGGTATTTCAGCAACCCAGATATTGTATTATCTCTATAAAATTGTAACCAACAATCTTGATACCAAGGGAGCGGTCGAGTTTTAGATGTTTTTTCAGCTATTTTTTGAAAAGGAATACTGCACTCTTAAACCTAAAAAACGTTGTTTTTAAAAAAGAATGTCACACGTAGACAACACGGGCGCGGCGTGCGCCGCGCGGCAAACTTCCTAGTTTCACCTAATGTCCTTAAATACTCTTCTCTCCCAATCCACTAGTATGATGGAGTGATTTTAAGCTTAACAAAAATGAGGGGATTGTGTGGATATCTTTTGTTTATACCCCATCTAATACCGAACCATTGAGAATGTTTTGGATCTACAGTAATCCCCTCCAATCCTCTTGGGTTGTTCTTTCTGGAAGGATTTGAAGGGGATTGGCATGGAATGAGGTTGGCTAATTCCTTACAAGTTAACAACCCCCCAACATCCACTCCAATCCCCTCTAATCAATTTCTTTTGTTAGATACCTGATTGTTGAGGGTTCAATTTGGGAAGCCACGGAGAGTGGGAGCCGACCCCCAAACCACGGCACATTTTGCCCCCCCCCCCACCCACCCACCCCAAAGCCTATTTAGAGCATCGCCACCGGTGACCCTCAAATAGTAGCCGGCATGCAGCACACATGCCGACAGCAAGTGCCGGTCAAAAAATTCCAAACCTCCACCCGATAGAAAAAAGACCCCCAAATCGACGTGAAAGTGGTCTGGGTTTGGTGCCGGCGACCCCGATAGCCTCCCTTGGCATAGAGGTTGGTTGGGGCCCGCCGGCTATTTTATTGGGCTCGGGACGACGTTAACTTCGTATGGAGGTTGCCGGTGTTAAGCACTTTCTCTCATTAAGACCCCTAAATCGTCTCCGGCTACAATTTAGAGCTCCCCAGTGCTTACCGGCTCACATTTGGGGGCACCGGTGGGATGCCCTAACATATCCTTTGCTTAAACCTGAGAATGGTTCTGAAATAATCGGGTGTGTTTGGTCGGTTTTCCTGTGCGGGCTTCGTTGAATGCAACACCGTCTTCTTGACCGTGGCGGATGGTAGAAAACTTATGTCGTATGGCATGGATCGTGGGGAAGCTCGTGTTCGCGGCTTTCTCAATTCGCACACCCATGGGAGTGCAATCCGTACCTTTCCTATGTTCCCTCCTGGAGATACATTCCTTGATTAAGCCTGGCAACCACACTACCACAGTATGGTTAGTGCTGAATAATTGCTGATGTCTATATCTTTTGATCGTCCGTTGCGTCTAGTTTTATTGAAGTTTGACCAACTTAATAATTTGACTTGCGTAGATCAGTCTTGTTTCATTGTGTACTCTTCGTTTTGATGCAAATTCCTCCTAGTACCAAGTCTGCCGTTCTGTCCAACAACGAACTAAGCAAGATCGCAGCAGTATAATCACTGGAGACCGATTAGGCAGCAGCGCAGCACAACGATATCTCCTCGATCAGTGGCTGCACCATCTTCTTCAGATCGTATGCCCGTATCTGGAGCATGTGCAGAGTGTGCACTCGCACAGGGCCTCCTAATATTTTAGGGCCTCAAATTTTGCAACTTAGCTGTGTTAATCCTCAGATTACATGTAAAATAATCAAGTGTAGGCAATAAAAATATGTACACTTACTCCTTTCTAGGAATCTGCACACTGATGACTTTAATTGTTTGGGTCCAGTTCAAGTTATTGCATGTTAATGCTCCATTGCTCCCTGTTTCACCTTGGTGCCGTCTGTTCACCTACTCTAATGAGGAGAGATCTCCAATGAGTATATAGTATTAAAGTTTAATTAGTATACTCATTTATCTTAAAAGTGTGATTTGATATATTAAAGTACTGTTGGGCTACGGATGACGCATTTGCATTGGCCTAATATCGAGCCCTAGAAAATCTACAAATGCAGGGCCGAGTGGGGGTTTCGGTGTCGGCCTGTAAAAATTTTTTTCGGTTTTGACTTGTATATTAGCGGCATTATTCAAAGAAAAAACCTAGCTAGCGGCAATTTGATTTTAGACTATCCATGCACGAGTAGTGGTAGTTCTTTTCTAGCATCAACCCGGGCAGGGAAAACATTAATCGTAATGCAGCTTGTTCATCTTCGACGGATCGAATTCCTGAGCTGCGCGCACTCTGGGATGTTACATCATTGGTAGGGATACATACAGATGCGAAGCTTGCTGATGCATCTACACGGTGACCAGTTCGGTGAGTAAGTGTCATTCCCGATGCCTCTCAATCCCGAGCTGCACTCTGAAATGACACTGTTGGTAGGGATGCATACGGACGCGGAGCTTACAGGTGCATCTAGACGGTGACATTCAAGTCCCATGTGAAGGTGCCATGTCGCTAAATCCTAGCAATGCCCTAAATCCCCTTGTACGTACATATGCACATGGATAACCTATCACAAGTAGTGGTGATCCTCTTGTATAGTCGGCATAACATGGGAGTGATGCTCTGCGGCGGCTGGCTTATATCGTCTTCTCCTGCTAGAATGGTGCCTGAAACTTTATTCTTGTACCCACTTTTTAATTATGTGCATTTGTTACTGTACTATGCGTGGTTTTAATTGCGATAGTAATTTATGGTTCACTTCTCATGGAAATGTCAGGCCTTTATGTTGAGCTAATTTAGTTATTCTATCATTTTGGAACTTTTGGTAAATTTTAGGTGGAAAATACTTGTTCGTGTATTATGATAAACATAATCAATGGCCAAATGTTTTGTATGTGTTGCGACATGTTTCACTTTTTAATGGTCTCCCACAGGCTTTAAATGCACTAAAAAAAATTATAGAAAAAACTCATGTATCTAAACACCTTTTAGTGTATATATGTCAGAAATATAAGCAATTTTTATATACTGATCTAGGGCTTGCCTTTGGTCGACAACACATGCATTTGCATTGTTGTGTGAGCTGCCTGTCAGCTTTATGGGTTGCTATGATCCTAACCTATTGTAGATTAGATCACCCAAGTGATGTTTATCACCATGGAGCTATTAATTTTTACTGCCACTTGCTTTTGCTTGTTGTCATTTTTGTTCTTGTAGGACTGGAAAAAGAAAAGAAATGAAGAATTCTAGCTAGGTTTAGTTTAGGGTTTTCTTTTTATTTCTTACTTTAATTCTTGTAATATTTATTCTTGTAATGTGATGAATTTTGTGAAGACAATGTAGTGTCGTTTATAATTAATAAAATTTATTTTCTCTATTCTTGTTATTATTATTTGTTGTATTTGGTTGACATGTAATTTAGAAATTTATAATTTGGAATCCAAATTTTCTTTTATTTGAAATTCAAATTTGAGTTTAATTCAAATTGTTTCCCTCAAAACACATAACTTCAATAAAGGTCATATCGAAATCCATCACAATCCATTAATGACTAAACCCTAGTCATCAGTTGAAAGGAATTTCGATCACTTCAAGGTTTAGTTTTAGGTGCAAAAAAATTCACACAATTTCAAATGAATGAATGCATATGCACATAATTCTAGTTCTATCGCCCGTTTAGCCCTAAGTGTTGGGATGTTACAACCATGGCACAAAAAGAAGCGAGAGAATTTTCTAGGATGCTTGGAAACATCGATTACATGTATTGGGCATGGAAGATTTGCCCGTTTGCTTGGCAATGAGTGTACAAAGGTCACAAAGAAGATTGCAACGTGGTACTTGAGGTAGTGGCGGATCAGGAGATTTGGCCTGCTTTCTTTGATATGGATGGATCTCACAACGATATCAACGTGTTGTAGTGCTCAAAATGTGTTTGCCAAGCTTGTTGAAGGCTATTCTCTTCTGGTGAACTATGTGATCAATGGCCATGAGTACACCAGGGGATACTACTTGGCAGATGGTATCTATCATAGGCTCGTAACGAACATCAAACGTTCTAATTAGGCAACCTAGAAGAAACAACGACTCGATTTGCTCGAGGTTACTAGTCTGAGACACACCACGGACGCTGGGATCCAACAGGTTCACCTCACAAGATTGAGGATTTGAGGCAGAGACATGGGATCGGGATGCTTACCCGCACGGTGTCGCGCTGGCGCTGCAGGGGGTGCGCGGGGAGTGTGGGAAGCGAGCGGAGGTAGACGAGAAGAAGGCCAAAGCGGACGATGGCGACGGGAAGAGGAGGCGCGGAGGGCGCTGCAGCGGTTGGCCGGAGTGGGGAGGAAGCCAGCAGCGGTAGCGGGCGCGTGAGACGGGACCGCAGGGGAGGCGAGGGAAGCCATGGGGAGGGGAGTTCAGTCCACGCCGTTTCCCCCCTCCTCAGCCACCCATCGCCATAGGTTTGCAGGTAGCGAGTGAGGGAGATGCCACGAGGGCCGTGCACGCGTTATCTTATGGCTACGGCCTACGGTAGGTGTTCATGAAGTCTTCCATTCCGAGTCTAGCTAGCGGCAATTTTATTTTAAATATTTATAAAAATCCACATGGTAGAAATGTACTACTCTCTCCGATCCAAATTAGAATTAGAATTAGGTAAACTAGTCGTTAACCCATGCACCTGCATGGCCTAGCTATAGAAGACATATGATAAACTTAAAATCACCCATTTAACGCCAATATGAATGAAACTATTGATAAAAGTAATTAGAAATGTGGTTTTGGCTGAGTAGTTAAAAGTGTTCGATAAACTGTAGGTGCTAACTAGAAATGAAATTACATTTCAAGAACGATTTACTAATACCTTTATTTTTGTATAGTATAACTAATTCATCTACTGAATTATACAAATTTTATAAATCATTAATTTAATAAAACTTCTATCACAAAATAATTATTTTGTACTATTCTTATGTGCCACCTATTTTGGCACATAACATACAATTCTCTAAGCCATCTAAGAAGTAATTTGCAGAATTTGGAAGAACCACATACTTGATTATGGATGAATATCTGGAAGGTAAAAAAAAATCTTAGGCTTGCATATATTCAATAAGTCAGGTATGATCTTACCTAGTAGGGAGAATTAGTGTTGATGTTGATTCCAATCATTTGTTTAGCGACAACTTCCACCTCATTTTCATCATGCACCAATAGGTAAATAAGTGGAGCCAGATTTACTAAGATTACTACTTACTAATACATGGTCTACTTCTCACTTTCACAAAGTGAGTAAGAGCAAGTGCTAGAGCAGAACTCTTGGATTAGAGTCTACTTACATTTTCTCTCGTATTCTCTCTCTCATCTAAGTGAACATGATACAATATTTAAAATCCTTATAGCATGTTAACTAAGCTTTATTGTATTTGCTCCAAGATAGAGAAACCCTCTCTTCACACTGCTCAATTATATGGTGCCAACAAAATGGCCTAGGATATAACGCTAAGAAACCTATTGTGAAATGCATTAGACTACCCCGGAATAAGAATAACCACAGTGAGAGTATTATAGGTAGTATCATGTATTCTATGCATGCAAAAAACTGATGTGTCACTACAATTAATGATGAGAGAGTAGTTTTTGTATTATATAATTTATATTATATAAGACTAGCCACAATGGGAGTATCATAAGTAGTATCATGCATGTTATGTTAGCAAAAATCTGAGGTGGCTAATTAATAATGTGAGATATGAGAGTGGTATCATAATATGATACCGTATCATAGCACGTAAAATTAAAAAAGTTAATGGGAAATACATCATGTACACACATTTGCATTGAGATTCTACAAAACATTAAATATGATGACACTATGATACTAACATATGATACTACGCATTGTGGGGGCATGTGCATGATACTAGTGTATGATACTGCCCGTTGTGACTAGTCTAAGTTAAATTGGGGACCTATATGGTGGGAGTATTATTAAATGACTTGTTATCTGGTCTTAAAATTTGTTAAAACATAAATTAAAAGTATGTTTGGGTAAGGGCATCTCCAGCGGCGCGACGCATTTCGGACGTCGAAACGGACGCGTCGTGTCCGTTTGCGTCGGTCCAAATGGTCAAAATCATCCGGGCGTCCGTTTGCGTCGGGGGTGGCTCAGCGGCGCGACGCATAATTTTTTTTCATTCATGCAACCATAATTTACATTAATAAAAACATAAAAAAGCCATAAAGGCGTGCTAAAAGTAGCTGCTGCCTACTGGTCGTCGTCGCTGACGAGGTCAATGAACTCCGGCGTCGGCCATGGAAGCTCGTACGCCGGCGGTGGAAGAGGTACCGCCGCATGCCGGAGCAGCAGGCGGAGCGCGGTCGTTGGAACGCGTCGGCGTTGCCGGAGGAGTCGCCGACCTCCCCTGCCGACTCGCGCAGCTGGATTGCGAGCCCTCCCACAAAGCGAGCTCGTTGAGCTCGTCCTGCGCGCTGTTGGCCAGTGTCATGGCAATGGCCTCATCCTCAGAAAGGTCCGGCGGCTGGGTCTCCGGATCCCACGCCGGCCCGCCGTCGTCGTGGTCGTAGTCGACCATGTCGACATCCTCGTCCGCGTCCTCGTCCTCCTAGTCGTTCTCTTCTTCTTCTGCGGCGATCTCTCGGTCGAAGAAGTCCACGTCGCCGAGGTAGCCAGCGCGGCGGCGCGCGTCGAACTCCCACGTCCCGAATGAAATCCAGTTGTAGGAGTTCAGCGCGTACGCCTCCTCCCGCAGATCCGGCGGCAAGATCGCTCGGCGGCGGCGCACCTCGTCCCGCCGCTCTCGGCCCTCGCGCGGCACGGGGGGACCGGCACGCGCCGCGAGTTCAGGTACCAGCCCCCTCCCGGCAAGTTCGCGTCCGGCCATGGCACCGGCCGGTTTTCCTCCCATAGCTGCCGCGCGAGGTCAACGCGGACGTACCGGCCGACCCGTGCCTTCTTGCCGGAACGCGAGCCGCTAGCCTCCTGGTCGTTCTTCGTCTTGCGGAACGGCCAGCATTTCTTTCCCATGGCGTCGGTGGGGTGGATACTGTGGGATTTGGCAATGGTTTGGTCGTGGAAATGGCCGCCGGCAGCGTCCATTTAAAAGGAGGCTCTGACGCCATCTCGTCTTCAATGGCCTGCCAAACGTCATGCGCACGTCGCGAAGCCGAGGCACGCCATTAACGTGGCCCTGCAAAGGCTGCAGCGCGCCGCCCGGAAGTAATGCCGCGGAAGACGAAGCGGTGCTGCTGGCGGGCCCGCGAGGACCGGGGGACTGCGGTCCGCGAGAGACGCAAACTGTCGTATTATTTGGGCGGTTTTACGTTGCTTGGCCACTTATGCTACATTATATGTGTGCGACATTTTCGATCACGGCGCTGGAGGTGGTGCACGACGCATTTTCGGTCACGGCGGACACAAACGGTCGCTCACGTCGCGCCGCTGGAGATGCCCTAACTATTTTTTTTTTGTTTTGCACCGGGCCTCCGATTTTCCAGGTACGGCCTCTATATGCCATAACATATACTCCATCCGATTCACAAACTAGACATGACAGAAGCAAGTCCCAGAAATGTTTAATAGAACATGGTTAAAAAATAACAGCTCCTACCCTTACTAGCACCAAACATCGTTCAAATCCACTCCCTAGCATTTTTATTTTGTTTAATCCTTTCTTTAAGATTGCCTTTTCTCATAATGATATTCACTGACTTCAGATTTTGTCAAAAGTTGACAAACTCCTTAAAAAAAACCTTGATAACCCATTCACATCAAGTAGTCATGTTTCGCAGGGACACACGTCCAAAGTTCACATGAAGTAAGCTCAGTTGCATGCCATAAAAAAGAATACTACATCAGCCAACTATACCCGAGTCTGTATGAGTATGACTTGAACAAAATTCACGATTCGCTATAGCTATGGATGGATAATTGTGTTTTCATGACCACAGCACTAACACATGCCTAAAGTTTTACGTAACAATCAAAAAATATCTGAATTCTGTACGAATTTTAACAATAGCTTCCTCAAGGCAGCTGCTACTTTCACTTGGTTTTGGGGGAGAGGACGCCAAGCCCACCCATGAAGGGCCTCAGCGGTTCCGGAATCACCACAGTACCATCCTCTTGCTGAAAATTCTCCAGAATAGATATGATCAGTCGAGGAACAGCCACTGCCGTCGCATTGAGTGTGTGCACAAACTGTGTTGGGCCTGAACTGCCACCCTTTCCTTTCTTAGCGTTCGTCGCCGGTGGAAGCTCCAAGGGTGCTGGACGGAAACGGATGCCCAGCCGCCTGCTCTGGTAATCCGTGCAGTTTGAAGCACTTGAGATCTGCCCGTTTTGTTCAGAAAAATATCAGCAGGACTGCTCAGAATGGACAGAAGTGGAGAGGGGGCATAAAGTACGTGTTCCTTACCTCGCCATACTTATCTAGACCTGGCATCCATGCCTCGATGTCATACTTTCTGTGGGCCGGTGCGCCCAAATCCCCTGTGGCCATATCCAAAGTTCTACGAGGGAGAAGAATATTTGTATTGGTGTTGGAATGTTTATGAAATGGAAACTCAGAAGTAGACAAGGACATACTTGAAATGAAAAGTGGAAACTCAGAAGTAGGCAAGGACATACTTGAAATGAAGTCCAAGTGATGCATAAAGATCCTCTTCAATGGTAATAAGTTCTTCATGGTACTTGTCACTTTCCTCTGGCCGACATAATACAAACATCTCAACCTTGCTAAATTGATGTACTCGGTACAGGCCCCTATTCAAGACAGGTTGACTGAAACTCAGCAACTTTATGGAAGACAGTAAACAATTGCATTAAGGACTTAAATGATCCATCAACAACTCTTGGAACCTTTATATGAACATACTATGATCAAACTTTATATATCAATAAAGACACCCAAAAATTCTCAAGATAATCTTCCAGAAAAGAAGAAAAAATAGATACCTGGTGGCAGCACCTGCAGCACCAGCTTCTGTGCGAAAACAGTGTGAATAGGCCACATATTTTATAGGTAAATCAGAGTCAGGAAGTATAGAGTTCATATGGATGCCTCCGACAGGAATTTCTGCAGTGCCTATGAGGCACTGATCACTGTCATCTATTGAATAGACCTACATAAAGATGGCATAAGTGCTTAAGTAAAATTTCTAATCTGCAAGGGACATAAATGACAAAATGTATGATATGATTCTGCATAGCACTATCAATAGCAAGTTAGTAACAAGACAGAGGTACCACCATAACGTGCCACAACACAAAGGCACAAAGCTTATACTACAGAAATTTCACTTATATAATTCTATTGCTTGAACATATGTGCAAGAACCTGACAATAGAGCCAGTTCTAAAACTCCTAACATCGTCATACATGTTGTTAACTATGTACTATGCTACAGTCTTGTCTGCTATATTCAAACTAAACCTTTTCTATCTAAAATCCAATCTGTAATCATTAAAATGAGCAGGAAACCAATATAAGCACAAGAACAATAAAAAAATGTACCTCCCTCTAACATTTTTTTAAATAGAATAGAAATTGTTAATGGACCTGCATTGACCATCGCAGCAACCTGGCCGCATATCCGCAGTAATCAAATAATAATCAGCAAGCAGATATTGATGGAGAACGCATCACATAAAAACAAAAATACTGATACTAACTCACTAACATGGACACCTGGTGCTTGAGTGGCTATGTAACAAGAAATGTATCAATACACTATGTTTACCATGGGACTCCATACCTGGGTATTTTGGGCCCTTGGCTGGAAACCGCATCTCTCAACAACAGATGATCTTACAATCTCTGGAGTTATGAGTGGTGTAAAACCTTTCTTTGAGACCTCGGCAATAGCCCAACTTACAAGGGCCATTTCCAACAGAACAGCTTCATTCTTCAAGTAGTAGAACTTTGAACCACTGACCTGTGCAGGGAGTACATTTTTGTATAAAGAGTAGGACCAATCTGCACATCTACTCATATTAGGAGTTCGTACTATGTATTACAAGGAAAAATGAAGTCATTTAGTACAAGTATCCTCTGTAACTAAAATAGTTGGCACCCACTAATGATTTTTCCTGATTCCTCATCATTCAGCCACGTCACTGTAATAATTTCAAACATCGGATAAGATCAAGCGAGACCACCTTAGCTGATCTATTGGAGCTATCAATCTGTAAATGATGCGCACATGAAATTCATATACAGCTTTGGCACCCATCAATACCTCTCGTACTACCGTCCCACATTCTACCTCCCTTTAACTTCTCCACCGGCCTGGCAAGCTCGTGGATGAGCAACGCCTCCATTGCGTAAACAATAATTCTTTCGCCAACACAGAATTTTGCCCCAAGGTATTGACTTATAGGGTGTGTTTGGTTTTGAGCCAATGCCAGCCTAACCAAAAAAATTGCACGCCCGTGCCTGTCGGCTGCTGCTTGGTTTGCTACCAAAATATTGGCTAGCCCAAGCCCACTTCCTCTGGCCCCGTGTATTTTTTTCGCCAACAGTTGGCAATCCGGGCGGAGGAATCGCTCGCCAAAATATTGGCGGCCCCAGGAATTTGGCGGGACTCACGTTGGCGTGAACCAAGCACATCCATAATGCCCTACCCAAACATCCCATACGCCTCCTTACCCTGTCCGCATGCTGCTGTCCAGTCCAAGATCCCCAATGCCTCCTCCACACTCTGATCTAACTTCTAGAAGATTCTCAGCCAAGATGTCTCTGTTTCTTGCGCCCATCCCAAAATTACTCCGCTGGCCTCTCTGCCAGTGACATCGTTGATGACTTCCTCCCTCAGAGCGACACTGCCAGGAGTGGTCCGCCATGATGGTTGCCCATCTACAGGCTACCACGTCTCTGTCTTCTAAGTCTCCGGCCACTCTTGATGCTCCTGGCTCCTTCACTTTCATGCATGGTAATCACCTTCTGTAAGATTATGCCTCTATGTAATTTCATATGATTGCTACAGATCTCATTTGGCTGGTTAATTCTACCTGTCTCAGTTCCTTCTCCAAACAATTTGCTGCTACTTTGCCCTAAGATGTAGTTTCAGCAGCTTCGGTTGGACTATTTGTTCCACTGAAGCACATGATACTGTGATAGAATGTGAATAGACGTATGCTTTTCCCTTCTGCCTTTTCAGGATTACAACTGTTGCTAATGGTGTGCACATGTTTTGCCAAAATGACAAACCTCCAAAAATTGGATATGTACTTTTGCATGGCTACATGTAATCATAGCTACTGCAGAATTTCAGCAACAAAACTGCATGGGCACTTATTGCTACATATATATGCACATGGAGTTAAAGTAGTTGGTTCAGATATCAACATGTTTTATTTTTATTTTTCTCTATATGATCGTAACTCCGCCTATGTTGTCTCAACATAGCCGGTCCCAAGCCCGGGTAAAGGAGGAGGGTTGTGATAGGCGAGGCGAGCCAACGTAAAAAACCCAGCCACTCTTATGGAGATGAAACCCAAAGGAACCTCGTTGGGGCGTAACCCTCTTAGCGACGCGCCACATCGGAACCCGGGTGTGGTGTCAAATGGGCAAGGGCCGGGCCGTCACCCCCTTGGTGGCGCGCCGTATCTTGATCTGGATACGGTGATAAGTGAGCAAGGGTCGGGTCGCCGCATCCTTAGTGGCGCGCTGCACCGACGCCCCGGTGTAGTGAAAAATGAGCAAGGGTCTCCGCATTTGACTCGACGAGTGCGGAGGGTAAGGAAGTTAGCCGAGCCTAGGAGGATACGCTTAGGTAGCTGGAACGTAGGGTCCCTGACGGGTAAGTTACGGGAGTTAGTTGATACGGCGGTGAGGAGGCGTGTTGATGTCCTATGTGTCCAAGAGACCAAATGGAAGGGACAGAAGGCGAAGGAGGTGGATGATACCGGTTTCAAGTTGTGGTACACGGGGACAACTTCAAACAAAAATGGAGTAGGCATCTTGGTCAATAAGAGCCTCAGGGATGGAGTTGTGGATGTCAAGAGGCAAGGGGACCGGATGATCCTTGTCAAGCTGGTTGTTGGGGACTTAGTCCTCAATGTTATCAGCGCGTATGCCCCACAAGTAGGCCACAATGAGAGCACCAAGAGGGAGTTCTGGGAAGGCCTGGAGGACTTGGTTAGGAGGGTACCTATTGGTGAGAAGCTCTTCATAGGAGGAGACCTCAATGGCCATGTGGGTACATCTAACACAGGTTTTGAAAGGGTGCATGGGGGCTTTGGCTATGGCATCAGGAACCAAGAAGGAGAAGATGTCCTGAGCTTCGCTCTAGCCTATGACATGGTCGTAGCTAACACCCTCTTTAGGAAGAGAGAATCCCATCTAGTGACGTTCAGTAGTGGTCTACACTCTAGCCAGATTGATTTTGTCCTCTCTAGAAGAGAAGACAGACGCGCCTGCATTGATTGTAAGGTGATACCTGGAGAGAGTGTTGTCCCTCAACATAAGCTGGTGGTTGCTGACTTTCGCTTTAGGATCCGTGTCCAGCGGGGTAAGCGCGCCAAAGTCGCTAGAACAAAGTGGTGGAAGCTCAAGGGTGAGGCATCCCAGGCTTTCAGGGAGAGGGTTATTAAGGAGGGCCCTTGGGAGGAAGGAGGCGATGCAAACATGATGTGGACGAGTATGGCGACCTGCTTGCGGAAGGTCGCTGTAGAGGAGTTTGGGGTGACTAAGGGAAGTAGAAGGGAAGCTAAGGATACCTGGTGGTGGAACGATGAGGTCCAGAAGGTTATTAGGGAGAAAAAGGACTGTTTCAGATGCCTATATCTGGACAGGAGTGCAGCTAACATGGAGAAGTACAAGGTGGCGAAGAAGGCTGCAAAGCGGGCGGTGAGTGAAGCAAGGGGTCGGGCGTATGAGGACCTCTACCAACGTTTAAACACGAAGGAAGGCGAAAGGGACATCTATAAGATGGCCAAGTTTAGGGAGAGGAAGACGAGGGATGTCAACGAAGTCAAATGCATCAAGGACGGAGATGATCAGCTTCTTGTGAAGGATGAGGCGATCAAGCGTAGATGGCGGGAGTACTTTGACAACCTTTACAATGGAGAGGCTGAGAGCTCTACCATTGAGCTAGACGACTCCTTTGATGATACCAGCATGTGCTTTGTGCGACGTATCCAGGAGTCTGAGGTTAAGGAGGCGTTAAGGAGGATGAAAGGCGGCAAGGCGATGGGTCCTGATGGTATCCCCATCGAGGCGTGGAGAGGCCTTGGGGACGTAGCGATACTATGGCTAACTAAGCTTTTCAACCTCATTTTTCGGTCAAACAAGATGCCCGAAGAATGGAGGCGGAGTATTTTAGTACCAATCTTCAAGAACAAGGGGGATGTTCAAAGTTGTACTAATTACCGTGGAATCAAGCTGATGAGCCATACTATGAAGCTATGGGAGAGAGTCATTGAGCACCGCTTAAGAAGGTTGACAAGCGTGACCAAAAACCAATTTGGTTTCATGCCTGGGAGGTCTACCATGGAAGCCATCTTCTTGGTACGACAGCTGATGGAGAGATACAGGGAGCAAAAGAAGGACCTTCATATGGTGTTCATTGATTTGGAGAAGGCCTATGATAAGATACCTCGGAATGTCATGTGGTGGGCCTTGGAGAAACACAAAGTCCCAATAAAGTACATTACCCTCATCAAGGATATGTATGATAATGTTGTGACAAGTGTTCGAACAAGCGATGGCGACACTGATGACTTTCCAATTAGAATAGGGCTACACCAAGGGTCAGCTTTGAGCCCTTATCTTTTTGATTTGGTGATGGATGAGGTCACAAGGGATATACAAGGAGACATCCCATGGTGTATGCTCTTTGCGGATGATGTGGTGCTAGTCGATGATAGCCGAACGGGGGTTAATAGAAAGTTAGAGTTGTGGAGGCGAACTCTCGAATCGAAAGGTTTTAGGCTTAGTAGAACTAAAACTGAATACATGAGGTGCAGTTTCAGTTCTACTAGGCACGAGGAGGGAGAGGTTAGCCTTGATGGGCAGGTGGTACCGGAGAGAGACACTTTTCGATATTTGGGGTCCATGTTGCAGAAGGATGGCGATATCGATGAAGATGTGGGCCACCGAATCAAGGCTGGTTGGATGAAGTGGCGCCAAGCTTGCGTACTCTGTGACAAGAGAGTGCCACAAAAGCTAAAAGGGCAGGTTTTATAGGACAACTATCCGACCTGCGATGTTGTATGGCGCTGAGTGTTGGCCAACGAAGAGACGACATATCCAACAGTTAAGTGTAGCAGAGATGCGCATGTTGAGATGGATATGTGGCCACACAAGAAAGGATCGGGTACGGAATGACGATATACGGGAGAGAGTTGGGGTAGCACCGATTGAAGAGAAGCTGGTCCAACATCGTCTCAGATGGTTTGGACATATCCAACGGAGGCCTCCGGAAGCGCCAGTGCATAGCGGACGGATAAAGCGTGATGAGAATGTTAAGAGGGGTCGTGGTAGACCAAACTTGACATGGGAGGAGTCCGTTAAGAGAGACCTGAAGGTTTGGAATATCGACAAAGATTTAGCCATGGATAGGGTGCGTGGAAGTTAGCTATCCACGTTCCGGAACCATGACTTGGTTTCGAGATCTTATGGGTTTCAACTCTAGCCTACCCCGACTTGTTTGGGACTGAAAGGCTTGGTTGTTGTTGTTGTTGTTGTTTCTCTATATGATCGTATATCGTGTAATCTGAAAAGTATTATAGACAATGGCTCGATCTCCTGGTATTAAATATTAACCTTATAAGTTCCGTTGATCTACTCGAGGACAAATAACCTTTTATATCTGACTTTTGTTGTTTCTATGATTGGCAATGCATGCTAGTAGGGCACATCAAAGGCATTTACAAAAGCAATGGTTATCTGCACTAATCGCAGGTGTATCTTTGCTCTCTTGAGATCAACCATAAGGTATCTTCCTGATTGAGTTGCTTATAGGTGATTGAAAACCCAAATTGTCTGCTACAAAATCTTGGTACGTCATTCTGAATTCTTCTATATAATTGATTTACCTGAGCTAAGGTGCAGATCAATTTTCAAGGAAGTAAGCAAAGTTGATGTAGCCCCGCCTAAGGACGACACTACACCAAGACCAAGTGATCCTCCAAGTGGACCTATGACGCGAGCACGCACCAAAGCACTTCAACAAGAGGTGAACTCGCTCCTCACCATGCTTGATCCTAACCTCCCTTTGAATGGCTTGCTACTTCATCAAAATGCTTTATGTGTCATCAGGTACATCGCCGAGGAGGACCCACAAGGAAGCCAAGCCATCAAGGGAGGAGAAGAACGAGGAAAAAGGAAGCTGGAGCAAACAGGGCGCCGGGACCGGCAGCGCCAGACCCCACGCCGGAACCGAACCGGTTCGCCGGTTCCAAACCGGAATAGCCAGGACAGCTTACAGTAGCCCGTTCCGGTAAACCGGAACCCGAGCCGGCGCACGGGCCGGCACCGCCGGTTTTACCGCCGGAAATCGTCAAATCTTAGCTGTCTCCAACCATTTGCCTTGTAACTTTACCCTTCTGCCCCTGGGTACTATATACACTCTTGGTACGGCCAGATCTCGGTTTAGACAAGATTTTGAGATTAGACTTGAGCTTTGTCTCCCTAGAACCCTTGTTCTTTGTATCAAGGTACTCTTGAGGATCTTTCTCTCTTCATGTATGACTCTAGTGCAAGCACTCTCTCATACAAGTTATAGAGTGGATTCCTTCACCGATCTCTCACTCCTTGGTCTCTACCCCATGGGTCTCTCCAAGGTTTGATTCTATTGGCTTGGTTTAACCTACCAAGGGAGTGAATTTGGTTTGTATTGGGTGTGAGTGTGTTTGTGTTTTGGTTCTTTGTGTTCTTCTTCCTTTTCCCATCCCCCCTTATTCACCAACGTGGTCAATTTCGTGAGATCGGGCCAAACCCTAGGCCTTAGGCCTCATCAAAAGTTCAGTAATGAATTATACTGTATAAGTCTGTTTGCTTAACATTCTGCTATAAGTTACCTTACTTTTTGCGTCTCCACATTCGTGGTTGTTTAACAAATAAAATAGGTGTTATTTATCACGAATCTGCATACAAAACTTTTATTGTGGTGGGCTGAAGTATCGAACTGTGGAGATGTAAGTAAACCCTCACTCAAGGCATGTCCTTAATACTAGTGAAGTACTACAGATTGAACAAAAACCACAAAATCCCCTGCCATACTCACGCGGTGAGACGTAGTTATTGTAGCATGAGATACATTTGGCAAATTGATGCACTTAGCTACGTCAAGAATCCTAATCTTATTGTTTGTATTGCTTTCAATGTTGCTATTCTTTTTTGTTTTGTCAAAGTGTGAGATTTCAACTATAGTAATTTTTTTATTCTTATTTTGGTTTTCACTTTAGACCCCTGATGATACTACTGTGCTATCCATACAAATATGTGATGATATAACTGTCACTGTGGTTGTATATAAACTTTATACAGGATTTCAAACTTATCATCATTCAGATTCATTTTGCATGTCCATGGGTTATATGATCCTTAGCTAAAAATATATATAATGTACTGAGTTTTTCTTCTATATGGTTTAGTTAGTAATCCAGTTTGATGTTCATAGCCAAAGAGCTGAAAGGCATTGGCACCGGTATTTCTATAACTGAGTACAGCCAAACATTTCAAAATGTGTTCTTTCTATTATATAAACTGAAGTTGCAGTTTTTTGGGCCAACATACACAAATTTACTATGCAGTTACATACATGTATTTGTAACAAAATATTATTAATAGTTTGCTAATCCATCTTTGTCTGCATAAAAAAATGGTTACATAGATTTTAATTCTAATTGGTAGTCATGTTTCAGATTACGTACCACTATATAAATATTTATTTTATGGTGATTTATATCCCTTCTTTTACTGCTGGATGCAATAAATCCCGCAGATCACAGTGTATCATCCAGTTGTGTTATTAAATGACTGGTATAACATGTTGTTCAACATTGTAAGTTAACAAAACATTGTCATAGTTATACCTCAGAAGCTGCATCAAAATCAAATAAATCAAGGTCCTTTCCCAGCTGAACATGGTCTTTGATGGTGAAACTGAAGTTTCTCTGACTGCCTACCTGTATAACATAACCGAAACGAATTAAGAAACGTCGAAGGTACATAAATGGCATAATTTGTAAAAAGAAAAACACAAGTACTGCAGGTGAAGTATACAAAAATCTACTACCTCCTTTCTGACGACAGAGTTTTCTTCGCCCCCTATGGGAACATCTGGATGTGTGGTATTAGGAATACTTTGTGCTTCTAACTGAAGATTATCAGTTAGCTGAACAAGATTCTCTTCCAGCACAATAAGGCTTTCTTTCAGGTTCTTGCCTACAATATCCCAAAATGAGTTCAAAACTATTAACTCATGCATTTGATTTGGTCATAGTTGACTTCCAAAATACAATCGCAACGATTATACCTTCCTCAACAAGGGCTTGGCGCACAGATGGGTCAAGTTTCCCTTTCATTTTGTTAGCAACAGCATTTCTTTCAGCTCGGAGCACTTCGACCTCCTGCCATCTGCCATCATTAGGAATTGTTGCCATGCTTTTGTTACCACCATATTATATAACAGAACTAGTTAACCAATTGTATTCAGTTAATGAATGTAAAGACACGTGATAGAACAGTTTAAAGGGCAACAGAGTGTGCACGCCATGTACTAAAATGTGGATGAACGAAGTCCACGGTGAACTTACAAACTTTGCATGTTGACTTGACCACACGACGAATTGACTAGCGGGAGAATCTTAAAACAGTTTAGGGCAACCAAAGTTTACTAACGATTGAGCTTTTCATAATACGAACATACTTTTCTAATTCAATATTGATGGTGGGCAAGAAAAAATACATGTCATAATATATCATCACAAGGTATATCTGGAAAAGCTCAACAAAAGCTCAGGGTTCCGTATGAGTTGCCACTTATCACAAGGCATATCTGGAAGAGCTCAACAAAAGTTCAGGCGCATGTATGAGTTCCTCCGCACAACTTCTAATTTTCATCGGTAGCAACAAAATTTACTGCCAATTTTTCCTAATATGAGTGTTGTTACAGTGATGCTAAGGTGTAAGGAGAACATATACTATCTCCAGAATACGTGTTTCAACCATAGAGACACCTCAAACAGCAACTCATGCATAATCTGAGATGGAAGCTATAATCTTTGATAGAAAACCATTTCATCTCACAGCAACTCGATGCCTAGCAAACTCACGCGCATTGGCATGGAAGCTATCCGTTCTAATACAATACAGTCCAAAAAAGGAATCCGAAGTGCAGCAGTGGCAATAACAGGCAGGCCCCTGACCTTCTGCAGCGTGAGGTACTGGTCGTAGAGCTGGAGGACGACATCTAGGTTGGCGACGGAGTTCCGGTTGAGAATGTTGGTGGCGACGGCATCCCTGTTGTCCCGGATCCACTTGAAGTCTATCGCCGCCTTCCACTTGGGCGTCGTGGCACCACCACCCGCGCCACCGCCGCCGCCGCCGCCTGTACCCAAACACACACAATTCAGATGGTGGTACGAGAGTATAAGAGATGATCTCATCTTAGGAGTTCGGGGATTTTTACCTCTGGTATCGGTTTGGACTGCGGTGGCGGCGGCGGCGGAGGCGGAGGAGAGGAAGCGGAGAGGGTGACGGCGGAGGAAAGAGGAGGTTAGGTTCCGATGCGGGGAAAGGGAAAGAGTGGTGGCAGCGGCCGAGGAGAGGTACCGGCCGCAGGTCAGCATCTCGCCGGAGAGCGGAGAGGGAGATGGCCGGCGGGCGGCGGGCGGCGGGCGGCGGATAGGGGGATAAGAGACTTGCTACTTCCCCGTCGTAGGGGCCTTGATATGGAAGCCGATTTTGGCCGTCCAATGGTGTTCCTCGCTACGATATCCACCGTCCGATCGTGTTACTTGGTTCTGATAATCCTGACTACCAGTCACAAGCTACATCAGTTGGTAGGTTGTACAGTATCAGTTTATTTTAAAAAAACTTTAAATCTGGTTTTCTCTTCAAAACTAAAATCTGGTTTACATTAGATAGAGATCTTGTTTTCTCTTTAAAACTAAATCTGGTTTACATTAGATAGAGAGAACCATAGTTTATAACCGTGCGGGGGGGAGTAAGGCAGGTAGGCCCATGTAGCGAGTCGCTGATCAAGACCAAGACGCCATCTCGAGGAGCCTGACCAAGGCCCAGCACGACGAATAAGCCCGATCGATCCGTCAAGACCATCAAGGAGAACAAGCAAAGGAAACAACAGTGGTACTCGACTAGGGTTTTAGATGACTCACCCGCGTCATGTAAAACCCTAGGTCAAGTCGGTAGAATTGACCAGTCGCACGGAGCGTTCCCTCCTAAAAAAAATCCCCCTTTTCCTCTCTTCTGGCCCCCGGCATCAGCTGATGGCCGCCTTCCGTCAGCGGCGGGTGAGGTCGGCGGCGCGCCCCGACGGGTTCCTGATACGTCTCCAGCGTATCTATAATTTATTATGTTCCATGCTTGTTTTATAGCAATACCTACATGTTTTGTTCATACTTTATAATGCTTTTATGCATTTTCCGGCACTAACCTATTAACAAGATGCCGAAGCGCCAGTTCCTATTTTCTGCTGTTTTTGGTTTCAGAAATCCTACACGAAATATTCTCGGAATTGGACGAAACAAAAGCCCACGGTCTTATTTTCCATGGAGCCTTCCCGAACAGAAGAGGAGACGGAGAAGGGCCACCGAGCGGCCACCCCATAGGGCGGCCCCCCCCGGCGCCGCCGCCATGGTGTGGGCCCCTCGGGGCACCTGCCCCTTCGCCTGCAATCCCTCGTCGCGAAAACCCTAGTGCGAGGCCACGATACGAGAAAAGTTGCGAGGCGCGCCAATCCCATCTCGGGGATTCGGAGATCGCCTCCTGGGAGAGGGGAATCATCACCGGAGGCTCTACATCACCATGCCCGCCTCGGACTGATGCGTGAGTAGTTTCATCCTTGGACTACGGGTCCATAGTAGTAGCTAGATGGTTGTCTTCTCCTCTTGTGCTATCATGTTTAGATCTTGTGAGCTGCCTATGATCAGGATCATCTATTTGTAATGCTACATGTTGTGTTTGTTGGGATCCGATGAATATTGAATATTATGTCAAGTTGATTATTGATCTATCATATATGTGTTATTTATGTTCTTGCATGCTTTCCGTTGCTAGTAGAGGCTCTGGCCAAGTTGATACTTGTGACTTCAAGAGGGAGTATTTATGCTCGATAATGGGTTCATGCCTCCATTGAATCGGGACAGATTGAAAGTTCTAAGGTTGTGGATGTGATGTTGCCACTAGGGATAAAACATTGATGCTTTGTCTAAGGATATTTGTGTTGATTACATTACGCACCATACTTAATGCAATTGTCTGTTGTTTGCAACTTAATACTGGAAGGGTTGCGGATGCTAACCTGAAGGTGGACTTTTAGGCATAGATGCATGCTGGATGGCGGTCTATGTTCTTTGTCGTAATGCCCTAAGTAAATCTCATAGTAGTCATCATGATATGTATATGAATCTCTATTCTGTCAATTGCCCAACTGTAATTTGTTCACCCAACATGCTATTTATCTTATTGGATAAACACCACTAGTGAACTGTGGACCTCGGTCCTTTTTTACATCTGAAATACAATCTACTGCAATCACTGTTCTGTTGTTTTCTGTAAGCAAACATAATTCTCCACACCATCGTTTAATCCTTTGTTTTCAGCAAGCCGGTGAGATTGACAACCTCACTTGTTAAGTTGGGGCAAAGTATTTTGATTGTGTTGTGCGGGTTCCACGTTGGCGCGGAATCCTGGTGTTGCGCACACACTCCTTCACCAACAACCTTCACGTGGCCTTCATCTCCTCCGGTTCGATAAACCTTGGTTTCTTTCGAGGAAAAACTTGCTGTTGTGCTCATCATACCTTCCTCTTGGGGTTCCCAACGGACGTGTGCTTTGCGTCACAGGAAGTTGTTGCCTCCACGCCGGGTTCCTCGCGCGCGGGGGGGGACGTCTCCAGGGCGGCGCGGGTGGCGTGTGTGCGTGGAGTAGCTCTCCGGCTACGGCGGGGAGGTGCGGAGGAGTGGAGGATCTCGGCGGTGGACGCAGTGGCGGCGGGCGCGCGGTGGAGATTCGGCGCTGGATGGGGGCGGTGACGCGGGTCAGGAGCTTGGTGGCGGCGGCGTGGAGTGCGTCCAGGGGACTTCCTGGCGCAGCGGAGGCCGGCCGGCGGCCAAGGAGGAGGACGCGCGCCATCGTTCCCCCGATGGCGCCGACGAGGAGGAGGGAGTGGAGGCGCAGGGCCCATATCTGGGTCTTTTTTGGGCCCGATCTGGTTTTCGGGCCGGGTGGCTGTGGGCCTGAGCACAGGCGACTCCTGCTGGAGCCCGGAGGGTTGGTGGTGTCTGCTGTTGTTCGCGTCTAGGCTGGAGGTGGAGCTCGGAGTGTGTCCTCCTTGGCCATGCCAGGAGCTGGTGGAGCACCATGGTGAGGCTGCGATGACTAAGTGCTGCGGCGGCGGCGGTGTGGACAACAAGATCAGCGGCCCCAATCCGGCGGGCAGCGTGGGCGGTTGATAACCCACAAGTATAGGGGATCGCAACAGTCTTCGAGGGAAGTAAAAACCCAAATTTATTGATTCGACACAAGGGGAGACAAAGAATACTTATAAGCCTTAGCAACTGAGTTGTCAATTCAGCTGCACCTGAAAAAGCACTAGTAACATGGGTGATGTGAAAGCAGCAGTAATATGAGAGCAATAGTGGTAACACAACAGCAGTAGTAGTAACACAGAGGCAATGGCACCAGAAAATAGTTGATACTACTTCTAATGGCATATAGGACCGAGTGAGTATTTGATGATGAAAGATGGACCGGGGTTCCAGCTATCTACACTAGTGGTAACTCTCCAATAACAAGTGTTGGGTGAACAAATTATAGTTGGGCAATTGACATAATTATTATAGCATTGAGAAAGAACATCAGTTTATTAATCATGTAGGCATGTTTTCCATATATAGTCATACGTGCTCGCAAAGCATAACATCTTTTGTCCTACCAGCCGGTGGCAGCCGGGCCTCAAGGGAATCTACTGGTAATTAAGGTACTCCTTTTAATAGAGCACCGGAGCAAAGCATTAACACTTGGTGAAAACATGTGATCCTCATATCTAAGCCATCCCCTCCAGTTATCCCAGTTGTTGTCACTTTGGGGCCTCGGGTTCCGGACATAGACATGTGCAAACAACTTGTAGATACAATCTAAGCAATAATTATAGAGCTTAAATCTAAGATCATGCCACTCGTGCACTAGTGACAATCATTAAACACAATAAGATTGCAGCAAAAATAACTTCACAAACTTTATAGATAGAATGATCATAATGTAACAATTCATCGGATCCCAACAAACACAACACCGATTACATCAGATGGATCTCAATCATGTAAGGCAGCTCATGAGATCATTGTATTGAAGTACATGGGAGAGAGAGAGAGTACCAACTAGCTGCTAGAACCCGTAGTCCATGGGGGAACTACTCACGGAGCATGATGGAGGCGGTGGCGTCGATGGGGAAGGCTCTGGGGGTCGATCCCCGTCCCGGTAGGGTGCCGAAACAGGAACTTCTGACCCACGAAACTAGGTTTCGCGATGGCGGCGGCGCTCCGGGAGTCTTTCTGGAGTATGATAGATATCTTTAGGGTTTTCGCGATGGAAGGAATATAGGCGAAAGGGCGGCGCGAGGGGGTGCCCGAGGGGCCCACCCCATATGGCGGCGCCGCCCCTTTGGCGCGAGCCTATGGTGCCGTGGGCCTCGGCTTGCCCTTACGGCTCCGTGTGTTCCTCGGAAAAATAGGAGGTTTGGCTTTGTTTCGTCGAATTAGGAATATTGCCCGAACAGCTTTTGGAACCAAAAACAGCGAGAAAACGAGCGGCACGATGTCTGGTACTTCTATTCTTGTAGCAGTGTTGGGCCTCAAACGAGGTTTGTAGAACAGCAAGTTTCCCTTAAGTGAATCACCCAAGGTTTATCGAACTCGGGAGGTAGAGGTCAAAGATTGTCCTCTCAAGCAACCCTGCAATTAAGATGCAAGAAGTCTCTTGTGTCCCAACACACCTAATACACTTGTCGGATGTATAGGTGCACTAGTTCAGCGAAGAGATAGTAAAACACAGGTGGTATAGATGGTAGTAAACGTAATTGCGATCGGAAATAAATATTGCAGCAAGCGAACATGTAGCAGAACTTGTTGGAAACGGTGTTTCAATGCTTAGAAACAAGGCCTAGGGATCATACTTTCACTAGTGGACACTCTCAACAATGCAATCATAATTGAATATAAATATAAGCACTTCACTATGCTATTCTGAATTACTCTCTGGCTGGATAACGAACACTAATTCACCATGTAGGGATGCAAAAGCAAACCTTAAAGATGTATTCCCAAGTACTAATAAACACCCCACGCTGTCACTTTGAGCATTCATAGGAGGTACTAACACACCACAATTTCATAGAGACATCCAACTCAAATCATAACCCAGTGAACAAGTATTCTGTGAAATATAGCCTAAGAGACCCACACGGTGCACCTTGTCACCTTTACACACGTGGGACAAGGAGTCTCCGGAGATCACATAAAATCCACTTGAATAGCGTAACTACATCTAGATTACAAAGCTCATCATATGGATCTCAATCATGCAAGGTAATTCATGAGATCATTGTATTGAAGTACATGAGAGAGATGAACCACATAGCTACCGGTAGAGCCCTCAGCCTCGGGGAGAACTACTCCCTCCTCATCATAGGAGACAGCAATGGCGATGAAGATGGCGGTGGTGTCGATGGAGATGACTCCGGGGGCAATTCCCCGTCCCGGCGGCGTGCCGGAACAGAGATTTTTGTCCCCCGAATTGGAGTTTCGCGATGGCGGCGGTGTCCCTGGAGTCTTTCTGGAGTTTCGTCAATCCGTGTCGAGTTTTTAGGTCACGAGGGATCTTATAGGCGAAGAGGCGGAGTCGGAAGAGTCCCGAGGGGCCCACCCCATAGGGTGGGGCGGCCACCCCTGGCCGCGCCGGCCCATGGTGTGGAGGCCCTGGGCCTCTCTGGCTTGCCCTACGGCCGTGAGTCTTCCGCGAAATAGAACTTGTGATTTTTCTGGATTTTTCCGAGCACTTTGGTTTTTGGGCCTTTTCTGCAATAAACAGACATAATAGAAACTGGCACTGTGACATCTTGTTAATAGGTTAGTCCAGTAAATGCCATAATATGATATAAAGTGCATATAAAACATGTGAGTATTGTCATAAAACTAGCATGGAACATAAGAAATTATAGATACGTTTGAGGCGTATCAAGCATCCCCAAGCTTAGTTCCTGCTCGCCCTCGAGTAGGTAAACGATAACAAGGATAATTTAGTGACATGCTATCATAATCTTGATCAATACTATTGTAAAGCATATGGGATGAATGCAGTGATTCGAAGCAATGGTAAAGACAATGATTAAACAACTGAATCATATAACAAAGACTTTTCATGAATAGTACTTTCAAGACAAGCATCAATAAGACTTGCATAGGAGCTAACTCATAAAGCAATAGATTCTTAGTAGAAAGTTTTGAAGCAACACAAAGGAAGATATAAGTTTCAGCAGTTGCTTTCAACTTCAACATGTTTATCTCATGGATAATTGTCAACACAAAGTAATATGATGAATGCAAATAAGAAAGTATGTAAGAATCAATGCACAAAGTTGACACAAGTGTTTGCTTCTAAGATATAAAGAAGTAGGTAAACTGACTCAACATTAAGGTAAAAGAATGGCCCTTCGCAGAGGGAAGCATGGATTGCTATATTTGTGCTAGAGCTTTTATTTTGAAAACATAGAAACAATTTTGTCAACGGTAGTAATAATTCATATGTGTTATGCATAAGATATCTTATAAGTTGCAAGCCTCATGCATAGTATACCAATAGTGCCCGCACCTTGTCCTAGTTAGCTTGGATTTACATGGATTATCATTGCATAGCATATGTTTTAACCAAGTGTCACAAAGGGGTACCTCTATGCGCATGTACAAAGGTCTAAGGAGAAAGCTCGCATTGGATTTCTCGCTGATTATTCTCAACTTAGACATCCATACCGGGACAACATAGACAACAGATAATGGACTCCTCTTTAATGCATAAGCATTCAACAACGATAATATTCTCATAAGAGATTGAGGATTGTTGTCCAAAACTGAAACTTCCACCATGGATCATGGCTTTAGTTAGCGGCCCAATGTTCTTCTCTAACAATATGCATACTCAAACCATTTGATCATGACAAATCACCCTTACTTCAGACAAGACGAACATGCATAACAACTCACATGATATTCAACAAAGGTGAAATAGTTGATGGCGTCCCCATGAACATGGTTATCGCTCAACAAGCAACTTATTAAGAAATAAGATACATAAGTACATATTCAATACCACAATAGTTTTTAAGCTATTTCTCCCATGAGCTATATATTGCAAAGACAAAGGATGGAATTTTAAAGGTAGCAATCAAGCAATTTACTTTGGAATGGCAGAAAAATACCATGTAGTAGGTAGGTATGGTGGACACAAATGGCATAGTTTTTGGCTCAAGGATTTTGGATGCACGAGAAGTAATCCCTCTCAATACAAGGCTTAGGCTAGCAAGGTTGTTTGAAGCAAACACAAGTATGAACCGGTACAGCAAAACTTACATAAGAACATATTGCAAGCATTATAAGACTCTACATTGTCTTCCTTGTTGTTCAAACACCTCACAGAAAATATCTAGACTCTAGAGAGACCAATCATGCAAACCAAATTTTAACAAGCTCTATGTAGTTCTTCATTAATAGGTGCAAAGTACATGATGCAAGAGCTTAAACATGATCTATTTGAGCACAACAATTGCCAAGTATCAAATTATTCAAGACATTATACCAATTACCACATGTAGCATTTTCTGTTTCCAACCATATAACAATTAACGAAGCAGTTTCAACCTTCGCCATGAACATTAAAAGTAAAGCTAAGAACACATGTGTTCATATGCAACGGAGCGTGTCTCTCTCCCACACAAGCATGAATTTATTCAAACACAAACAAAAATAAAAGCACACATACGCTCCAAGTAAAGCACATAAGATGTGAGAATAAAAATATAGTTTCACTAGAGGTGACCTGATAAGTTGTCGATGAAGGGGATGCCTTGGGCATCCCCAAGCTTAGATGCTTGAGTCTTCTTGAAATATGCAGGGATGAACCACGGGGGCATCCCCAAGCTTAGATTTTTCACTCTCCTTGATCATATTGTATCATCCTCCTCTCTTGATCCTTGAAAACTTCCTCCACACCAAACTCAAAACAAACTCATTAGAGGGTTAGTGCATAATCAAAAATTCACATGTTCAGAGGTGACACAATCATTCTTAACACTTCTGGACATTGCCAAAAGCTACTTAAAGTTAATGGAACAAAGAAATCCATCCAACATAGCAAAAGAGGCAATGTGAAATAAAAGGCAGAATCTGTCAAAACAGAACAGTTCGTAAAGACGAATTTTCCAGAGGCACTTAACTTGCTCAAATGAAAATGCTCAAATTGAATGAAAGTTGCGTACATATCTGAGGATCACTCACGTAAATTGGCAGATTTTTCTGAGTTACCTACAGAGAATCCTACTCAAATTCGTGACAGCAAGAAATCTGTTTCTGCGCAGTAATCCAAATCTAGTATCATCTTTACTATCAAAGACTTTTCTTGGCACAACAATGCAATAAAATAAAGATAAGGAGAGGTTGCTACAGTAGTAACAACTTCCAAGACACAACAAAACAGTAGCAAAATAAAAACATGGGTTATCTCCCAAGAAGTGCTTTCTTTATAGCCATTAAGATGGGCTCAGCAATTTTAATGATGATGCTCTCATAAGGATGAGAGTTGAAGCAAAGAGAGCATCGAAAAGCAAGTATGAAACAAATTTAAGCCTAACCCTCTTCCTATGAAAAGGAATCTTGTACACAAATAAATTCATGAAGAACAAAGTGACGAGCATAAGAAGATAAGACGCGAGTAACTTCAAAATTCTCAACATAAAGAGGGGAAACTTAATATTATTAAGATGCATGTAACCATGTTTACCTCTCTCATAATAACTTTTAGTAGCATCATTGATGAAATCCACAATATAACCATCACTTAAAACATTCTTATCATGGTTCATATGCATAAAAGTATCATTAATTTTGGCATAAGAAGAATTCTTCTCATTAATAGTAATTGGAGTAGGATCATTATCAAGAATTTGAACATGGTAAACAAGTTGCATACTAAGGGAATTGTTTTTGGCAATCCAATCATAACTATGACAAGTTTCATAAGGATAGTTATAACCTATATCATAGCATTCTTTATAATAATCATCAAAGATTGGAGGCATAGTGTCATCATAAGAAATAGAATAGTTATCTTTCACAGTATGTTCATCTGTGACCATACCATCATTGTTACTAGAAGGAGATGTATCAAACATATAATGATCAGTAGCAAAAGGATTTTCAAACACCTCATTGAAAGGATCGTATGCCGCACCTAGAGGGGGGGGGTGAATAGGTGCTAACCAATTTTTAGTTCTTTTTCAATTTAGGTTTGACACAAAGGTAAATTCTCTAGATATGCAACTAAGTGAATTTACCTATATGACAAGGTTATCAACTAAGCAAGATATAGCTACGCAATATATAGGAGATAGAGTGGGATAGAGGTAACCGAGAGTGTAGCACGCGTTGACACGGAGATGATTCCCGTAGTTCCCTTCCTTTGCAAGAAGGTACGTCTACGTTTGGAGGAGTGTGGTTGCTACGCAAGCCAAACCAAGCCACGAAGGCTTCACTCAGATCTCCTGTGAGCAACGCCACGAAGGCCTAGCCCACTTCCACTAAGGGATTTCCTCGAGGCGGAAACCGGGCCTTTACAAGGTTCTTGGGGCACACATCCACAACTGAATTGGAGGCTCCCAAATCTGTAACAATACAACAATCAACAACAACACATCAACAACAAATCAACTAGGGAACCAAATAGGAACACTAGCATGAGATCCCTCAAACAAGTGAGGGGGAAATGAAGAACGCTTCGGTGAGGATGTAGATCGGTGGCTTCTCCTTCGAATCCCCAAAGATCAAGAGCTTTGGTTGGGGGAGGAAGGAGATCTTGCAAATCTTGTGTTTCTTGAGGTGGCTCTAATGGTGGTGAAGCTTGGCAGATTTCTTGAGCAATAATTGAGCAACTTGTCCCGTTGGAGAAGAGAGCTATTTATATGATTGGAGCTCTCAGATCTGACCGTTTGGACCATTTCTCGTAACACCGGAAGTTCCGGCCAGGAGGGCCGGAAGTTCCGGCCGGCACCGGAAGTACCGGCTAAGAGAGCCGGAACTTCCGCCAGGAGCAGTCTTCGTCAGGCAACCTGTCAGAAAACGGTGAGGGCGGAACTAGGGCGGAACTAGGGCGGAACTTCCGGTGACGGAAGTTCCGGCCAAGTTCAAATAACGCGAAAACCTTACTGGAACATACTGAGCCACAATCGCGGACTTTCGGAACTTGTCGGAAGTTGGGCGGAAGTTCCGCTGACCGGAACTTCCGGCCAGCTTCACCGGAACTTCCGGCCAGAGAGGAAAAGCTGTAAACAGAACTATGCTGAAGGCCTTCTGCAGGAAGCAACAGGGCGGAACTTCCGGCTGTTGGGACCGGAACTTCCGCCAGAACCAAAAAACCTTCAGAGCTTCAGAATTGCCAAACCATTTTACCGAGCAACAAAGTTTATCGAGAACTTGTACCTGTCTACATCAACACACATGAATGTATACCTAGTGTTGACATCAAACACACAAAACCCAAAAGGGCGGGAAATGTTCTTTCAATCTCCCCCTTTTTGGTGTTTGATGACAACACACGTATTTGCAAGGAATGAATAATGTAAGTCAACAAAGTGAAAGATATAGAGGAGCTCCCCCTAGATATGAGCATTGGGGTATAGGAAGCTCCCCCTATATCTAGCATCCGTCTTCCATGGGTTAGCAATACAATATAGTGATAAGCATATGGATAATAGAATCATGCACATATAGATAACCATGGAAGACACATAAACGGAGATAACCATCCACATAGATAAAGTTTTACAAGCCAAATTAACTAAGAACATAGTTCAACCACATAGATAGACACCACAAAGATAAATAGAATCACAAGCGATAAAAATCAAAGCCAAATACGAGCTTGTGACTCCCCCATGCAAATACCCACCGGAGAGCAACCTAGAAGGTCTCACTCTCCCCCTTTGGCACCAAGGCACCAAAAAGGGAAAGGAGAAACTACACGCCCCAAGGGTCGGCGTTAGCCCAGCCGGGAGGAAGATCCGATGGAGCGCCGGGGTAGGGTGGAGTGTGTGGAGGAGACTCGATCTCAAGCCCATCTGGAGGAAGAGGAAGACCATGCTGAGAAATCCACTCAGCCTCCGGAGTGATATTCTCCTCGGATCCGGGAGGAGACACTTCCACCGCAAGAGCCCTCATGATGCTCTTCTGACGAACCCGAGACTTCTTGGCTTCTGCGTGCTGCTGATACTGGCGGTGGTTGACTGCAGCGGTGAGGCAAAAGATCTGTCTCATGCGGCGAGCAAGCTTAGAAGCCCAGCTAGGTGGCTTCTCATCCTTGGGGGAACATCTTCAATAGGGGAGTTGTGGCGCTTGGTCCTCAGAACCTTCACATCATGCATAGTGACGTTGAGAGGAATGGAGTGGATGAGGGAAGTCTGACAAGAATCCACCCAAGTGTCCTCAATGAGCTTCATAATGTACGGAGCATAGGCGGGAAGCTTCTTCTCCATAACACATGACCACATCTCATTGTAGATGTAGTCCATCACATCAAGCTTCTCACCGGTGCCCCTCTTAGCAAAGGAGTTTGCCATAAGGTCGACTTCATATAAGTGCAACTCATCAAGGTTGCCACCCTTTGGTCCAATGGTTTCCCGGTAGACCCTAAGCATGATGTCCCAAGTAGGGAGAAGATCCGCACTCTTGCCCGGGATGCCCCAACCTTTGATATAGAGGGGCTCCAACACTTCCCTTGGTTGAGAAAATGAACTGTCGTGGCACCTCCAACCATTCGCATCAACGCCCGGGAGGCGAGGGTATCCAAGAGCACTCCCGAACTTCGCCAAGTTAGACTCAAGAAGCTTGTCATTAGACATCCACCGGAAAGTTTTAGCTTCATCCGTGTCAAAATGGACGGTGGCATAGAATTGATGGATCAACTCCACATCATACTCCTTGGTGAGCTCCATTATGGGATAGAGCCCAAACTCTCCACACATAGCATATGCTTCGGCAAAGTACTTCGAAGCGGCCATCTTGCCGGTGTCAATAGCATGTTGAGGGGTTACCCCCTTCTTGAATGGCACATACACCTCATAGAAGATCTCCTCTTGAGTCTTGTTGTGGAAGCGCTTATCCGTAACCCGATTGCTCCGAGGAGTGAGGTAAGGGTTCAAGTCACGGATCTCCTTGTACTCAAGATATTGCATGTTCTTCACGGATACATGGATGTTCTTGCCCCGAGCAGCGGGTGTCTTTTGCCTTTGAGATGCTTGCTGACGAGCGGTGAGCTTGGAGGGCCTAGTTTGCTCAAGTTCTTCCTCAATCTCGTCCACGGGACCTTTGTTCCTCTTCTTGGAAGAACCTGGGATGGAGACAGCATGATAGGTATGAAACATGAGTGCACAAGGACAAGGAGAACAAAGAACTAGAGCCTGCACAGGATATTGAGCAATAGCAGAAAAATTCGCCAGGCCAGAAGTTTCGGTGAGAACCGGCGGAAGTTCCGCCTCGTGGCGGAAGTTCCGGCCCTTGGAGCCGAAACATCCGGCTGTTCGAAAAACAGCACAATTTCTCACCAGATCTGAGGCAATGACTTGATAATCCACATCACAACAACATCCTAAGCAAGTTCTAGTCAGGGAAGGGCATCTAAAGATGTTCTACCATAGCATTGCCTAGAGTATGCCCTATAGTTCATCTAGTGAGGTCTACCCACACATAGAGAGGGAGAGGGCACAAACCGGGAGGAGCCATGGGAGAGGAGAGGGAGTGGATGCCGATCCACGGAGCCGATCCGGCGGAGGTCGCCGGAGGAGAGAGATCTGGCCGGAGGAGCAGCAGCCGTCACAGGGGAGGAGCACCACCAAATAGATCTTGGAAAAGGGGAACTGAGGAAGATGGAACTGCTCACCCGTTCGGCCCAGTTATATAGTGGTCACTTAAGGCCGGAAGTTCCGCTCGTTGGAGCCGGAACTTCCGGTCTCGCAGGAACCAGCCAGGTAGGACACGAACGGTAGAACAGGCGACAAGATACCAGCCGGAAGTACCGGCGAAACGACCAACTTCCGGTGGAACAGGAAACTGTGCGAAAAGCAGGATTTTGACAAGAACTTGAGAGGTGTAGGATATGTCTTAGATGAGATAGGCTTAGGACAGATACGCCAAACTGTGAGATGGTACATGATCACTCATTTTTGCAAATAATGCAAATAAAGGCCAAAAATGAGTGATTTCCCATAAACAAGGAGATGTCAAAAAAATCCAATTAAGATCCACATAACTCCAACTCTTCACAAAGAAGAGTGTGGTGGCCTAGGCCACCATATATGAGTGTTATGGCATGGCACCGCGAAGATGTATCTTGGGCCCAAAACCACTACTCATCATTGAAGCTCACATATCATTATATGATATAAAGAGAATGATTTTATTTAATGTTGGCATTATGGGGGGAGGGATAGCTCAATAGTTTAAACCGCACTCCCCCTATTTCCATGCCCACATCTAAACCAAATAAAGTTTTGAGACAAAGGTGTGTTTGCAAGATGGTCAAGCTATACTCCTTGAATCTATGATATTTAGCTCATTCCTCAAATAAGAGAACCTTGCTTCATCAAGAGGCTTCGTGAATATGTCGGCAAGTTGATCTTTGGTAGGAACATAGATGAGCTCAATATCACCACGGGCAACATGATCCCTAATGAAGTGATTCCGGATCTCAATATGCTTCGTTCTTGAATGTTGCACCGGATTATAGGCAATCTTGATGGCACTTTCATTGTCACATAATAGAGGCACTTTGTCACAAATGACACCGTATTCCTTTAAAGTTTGCCTCATCCATAACAATTGAGTGCATCCACTTGCGGCGGCAACATATTCGGCTTCGGCGGTGGAGAGAGATATGCAATTTTGCTTCTTAGAAGACCAACACACCAAGGACCTACCAAGGAATTGGCAAGCCCCGGAAGTTGATTTCCTATCATCCTTGTCACCCGCCCAATCCGCATCGGTATATCCATTGAGAATAAAGCTTGAGCCTTTGGGGTACCAAATACCATATCTTGGGGTATCAACCAAATATCGAAAGATTCTTTTGAGAGCCATCATGTGGCTCTCCTTAGGAGAAGCTTGATACCTTGCACACACACCAACACTCAACACTATGTCCGGTCTAGATGCACAAAGGTAAAGCAAGGATCCAATCATGGAGCGATATACCTTTTGATCCACCTCTTTACCATTGGGATCTAGTGCAAGATGACATTTGGTAACCATAGGAGTGGCCACACCCTTCAACTCGGTCATCTTGAACCTCTTGAGCATGTCTTGGAGATATTTTGCTTGATTGATGAAGGTTCCTTCTCTCAATTGCTTGATCTCAAAACCAAGGAAGAACTTCATCTCTCCCATCATAGACATCTCAAACCTATCGGTCATAAGCTTTGAAAATTCATCATTGAAAGCTTTGTTAGTAGAGCCAAAGATAATATCATCAACATATAATTGGCAAACGAAAAGCTCCCCATTAACCCTCTTAGTAAAAAGAGTGGGATCGATTAGCCCAACATCAAACCCACGGTCTACCAACAATTCTTTAAGGTGCTCGTACCAAGCTCTAGGAGCTTGTTTGAGACCATAAAGTGCTTTATCAAGCTTGTAGACATGGTTAGGAAAGTTGAGATCCTCAAACCCCGGGGGTTGCTTAACATAAACCTCTTCATGCAAAGGACCATTAAGAAATGCACTTTTAACATCCATTTGTTGCAACTTAAAGTTATGATGCGATGCATAAGCAAGAAGGATACGGATGGACTCAAGACGAGCCACGGGAGCATAGGTCTCTCCAAAGTCAATTCCTTCAACTTGAGAGAAACCTTGAGCCACCAATCTTGCCTTGTTCCTCACAATATTTCCAAACTCATCTTGCTTGTTCTTGAATATCCACTTAGTGCCTATAACATTGCGGCACTCCTTTGGCTTCTCTACTAAGGTCCACACTTTGTTGCGCTTGAAGTTGTTGAGTTCCTCATGCATGGCTTCCACCCAATCCGAATCTTCAAGGGCTTCAAATACTTTCTTGGGTTCCACAACGGAGATATAAGCATGATGATTGCTAAAGTTAGCCAATTGCCTTCTTGTGGAGACCTTTGCTCGAACATCACCAAGGACCTTGTCATGAGTGTGTCCACGAATTTCAAGGGTCCTATCTCTTCTTGCTAGACGACGGGCCTCGATCTCCTCCTTGGTTCTTTTAGGCCTTGGAGGTGTCACTTGATCAACTTGATCATTTGGGTCCCCGTCTTGACCTTCAATTTGAGCTTCCTCAATTTCTTGAGAATGCTCATCCTCATGTGCTTGATCTTGGACAATATTTGGTGAAGCGCAAATATCAAATGGATACTCATCGGAGCCATCATGAATTCTAGGTTGATCTTGTCCTTGATCTTGTTCATGAGAGGGAGGGTTTTCTTCTTGTTCTTGGGTTGGTGCATCATTAGCTTCAATAGATGGGGTTTGTTGATGTTGAGAGGATGAGGGCTCCACCGTGGTAGAGCATAGTTCTTCCCGAGACGCCACACCGTGTCCCTCAATGGGGCGGAAAAATCCCACACCCATTCTTACTATGGCATCTTGAGGTATTTCATCACCTGCACATACATCAACTTGCCCCACTTGGGAGCTATCATTTTCTTCGAACCTCACACTACAAGATTCAATGATAATCCCGGAGGCTATATCAAAGACTCTATAAGTGTGAGATTCGGCACCGTAACCAACAAATATACCCTCCAAAGCTTTAGGAGCAAATTTAGACAAACGAACTCCTTTGATTTTGTAGAAACACTTACAACCGAACACCTTGAAGTATGAGATATTAGGCTTGTTGCCGGTGAGTATTTCATATGGAGTCTTGTTCAATCCCTTGCGGAGGTAGAGCCGGTTAGAAGAGTGGCAAGCGGTGGAGATGGCTTCGGCCCAAAAGTTATAGCGGGATTTATACTCCGCCATCATAGATCTTGCCATATCCATAAGAGTCCGGTTCTTCCTCTCCGCAACACCATTTTGTTGAGGGGTGTAAGCAGCGGAATATTGATGACGAATCCCCTCATCACTAAGGAAATCATTGAGTGTGTAGTTCTTGAACTCGGAGCCGTTGTCACTTCTTATTGCCATAATGAGGAGGTTGTGTTGGCGTTGCACCTCGGTGGCAAAGTCAATGAATATTTGTTGAGTCTCATCTTTCGTCTTGAGAAAGTAGACCCAAGTGTATCTTGAGTAATCATCAACAATCACCAAGCAATGTTTCTTCGCACCAAGACTTGCATGAGTAACGGGACCAAAGAGATCCACATGAAGGAGCTCCAAGATCCTCTTGGAAGAGATGATAGTCTTGCTTGGATGCGGAGAGTCATGCATTTTGCCTTCAACACAAGCCCTACAAACACGATCTTTGGCAAAAGAAACACTTTCCATTAGTCCCACAATATGGTTCCCCTTGTGAAGACTTTGCAAAGTTCTCATGTTGACATGGGCTAGGCGGCGATGCCACAACCAACCCACATCCGCCTTTCCGAATAGGCACATCGCACTTGAAGTGGTGGTCCCCGAAAAGTCCACCACATACAAGTTATGTTCGCGATACCCAACGAAAGCGACTTTTAGAGTCTTGCTCCACAAGAGGACCACAATATCATTATCAATAAAGACGGCGAAACCCATCTTGCCAAGGGCGGAAACGGAAAGCAAATTGTAACCAAGGGTTTTGACAAGCATGACATCCACAAGTGTTATGTTGTGTGCAACCACAACCTTGCCAAAACCCAATACCTCGGATGTAGAATTATCGCCAAAGGAGACGGTGATATTGTTTATGTTGGGCCTCAACTCCTTGACGAGGTTCTTGCCGCCGGTCATATGACTTGTACATCCACTATCAAGTACCTGATGACCCACAAGTATAGGGGATCGCAACAGTCTTCGAGGGAAGTATTACCCAATTTATTGATTCGACACAGGGGAGACAAAGAATACTTGTAAGCCTTAACAGCGGAGTTGTCAATTCAGCTGCACCTGGAAACAGACTTGCTCGCAAGAGTTTATCAGTAGTAACAGTTTTATGGCAGTGGAAATAGTGAAATAACAGCAGCGGTGAAATAAAGACAGCAGTAGTGATTATAGTAAACAGCAGGATTAAAATACTGTAGGCACAGGGACGGATTTAACGGGCGTTGCATGGATGAGAGAAACTCATATAACAATCAAAGCATGGGCATTTGCAGATAATAATAAAACAGTATCCAAGTACTAATCAATCAATAGGCATGTGTTCCATATTTAGTCGTACGTGCTCGCAATGAGAAACTTGCACAACATCTTTTGTCCTACCAGGTGGCAGCCGGGCCTCTAGGGAAACTACTGGATATTAAGGTACTCCTTTTAATAGAGTACTGATACGTCCAATTTGCATCACTATTTTGTATCATAATTTGCTGTTATTCATTGATATATTTCATATTGGAGCACAATACTTATGTTATTTCATCTATTTTGCATGTTTCATCATTATTGGAGGATCAAGCACCGGAGCCAGGATTCTGGAAAAAGCACCGTCAGAACGCAATATTTCGGAAGATCAACTGTGGAAGGGAATTTCACGTAAATTCCTATTTTTCCAGATGACGGAGGGAGCGAGAAGGGGAGAAGAGAAGAGCCACTGTGGGCCCAGACCACGGGCGGCGCGGCCCAAGGCCCGCGCCACCCTGTGCTCTGGGGGCCCCACAGCCCTTTCGCCTCCTTTTCTTCGCGTACTCCTTCGTCCCGAAAACCTAAGCCACGAGAGGGATCCTCACGAAGGGTTACGCCGCCTCTGCGGGGCGGAGAACACCAGAGAGAAAGAGCTCTCCGGCGGGCAGGAATCCGCGGGGAAATTCCCTCCCGGAGGAAATCGACGCCATCGCCATCGTCATCGAGCGGGACATCATCTCCATCATCATCATCATCATCTCCACCATCTACACCGCCATCACCACCGCTGCACCTCGTCATCGCAATTCGGGTTAAATCTTGATTGTTTGATAGGGGAAACTCTCCCGGTGTTATTCTATACTTGTTGTAGATGCTATTGAGTGAAACCATTGAACCAAGGTTTATGTTCAGATTGTTATTCATCATCATATCACCTCTGATTGTATTCCATATGATGTCTCGTGAGTAGTTCGTTTAGTTCTTGAGGACATGGGTGAAGTCTAAATGCTAGTAGTGAATTATGGTTGAGTAATATTCAATGTTATGATATTTAAGTTGTGGTGTCATTCTTCTAGTGGTGTCGTGTGAACGTCGACTACACGACACTTCACCATTTATGGGCCTAGGGGAGTGCATCTTGTATTCGGTTGCTAATTGCGGGGTTGCCGGAGTGACAGAAACCTAAGCCCCCGTTAGTATATCGATGCAGGAGGGATCGCAGGATCTCAGAGTTTAAGGCTGTGGTTAGATTTATCTTAATTACTTTCTTGTAGTTGCGGATGCTTGCAAGGGGTATAATCACAAGTATGTATTAGTCCTAGGAAGGGCGGTGCATTAGCATAGGTTCACCCACACAACACTTATCAAAACAATGAAGATTAATCGTATGTAGCGAAAGCACTAGACTAAAATCCCCGTGTGTCCTCGGGAACGTTTGGTCATTATAAGTAATCAAACCGGCTTGTCCTTTGTGCTAAAAAGGATTGGGCCACTCGCTGCAATTATTTCTCTCGCATTTTATTTACTTGTACTTTATTTATCTGCAATATCAAAACCCCCTGAATACTTGTCTGTGAGCATTTACAGTGAAACCTTCATCGAAACTGCTTGTCAACACCTTCTGCTCCTCGTTGGGTTCGACACTCTTATTTATCGAAAGTACTACGATACACCCCCTATACTTGTGGGTCATCAAGACTATTTTCTGCGCCGTTGCCGGGGAGTGAAGCGCTATTGGTAAGTGGAATTGGTAAGGAAAACCTTTACTGTTTGTGCTGATTTTATTTCTGCCTGCTGCTATAATCATTATGGAGAGATCTTCTCTTCAATTTCTATTTGGGAAATCTACTACTACTGCAACGGTAGTGGATGAAGCGCCAGGTGAGGAAGTAGTACCATATAAAATACCTACGAAAATTATTGAACGTGTTATGGATAACCGCTATGAAGGGGATGGAACTGTCCATCCTGGTGATCATTTACTGTTTTTGCATGAATTATGCGGTTTATTCAAATGTGCAGGTATTTCTATGAATGAAGTTAGGAAGAAACTATTCACTATATCGCTGTCTGGTAAAGCGGCGCACTGGTATAAATTGCTGAAGAATGGTGATTCTATTGATTGGGAGGACATTGTGCCTTTATTTTATTCCAAATTTTATCCTCCAAGTGAAATTCACAAAGATCGGAACCGCATATATAATTTCTGGCCTCATGATGGAGAAAGTATTGCCCAAGCTTGGGGGAGATTGAAGTCTTTAATGCTCAAATGCCCCATTCATGAGCTTCCTGGTAATGTTATTATTGATAATTTCTATGCAAGACTTTCTTTTCAAGACAAGACCTTGCTGGATACTTCTTGTTCTGGATCATTTACACGCAAGAATGAAGAGTTTAAAAGGGACCTTCTTGATCGGATCCAAGAAAATACTGAAGGATGGGAGAATGACAAAGATAGAGAATCAGGTATAATTTATGATTATAAATGCATTGAAGCTTTTATGGATACTGATAAATTTCGTAATATGAGTGCTACATATGGTCTTGATTCCCAAGTTGTTGCAAATCTTTATAGAGCTTTTGCCTCTCATTATGAACTGCCTAAGAAGAATTTTGATAAGTATCATGAACCGTATAAAGATAAAATTGATTCATCTGTAAACAAATGTGTAGTGATTGAAACTGTTGATAATGTTATTCCTGAAGCTTATATTGAAAAAACTCCTTTCCCTGCTAAAATGAAGGAGTACTCTGTCATATCTAGTGCAGTTAATAAAAGTGAAAAGAAACCTAAAGAACCTGAAGAACAAATTAAAATTGAACCTGCTGTTGCTATAGTTAAAGATCTTGTGACTGAGAATGTGGAGGATGGTCATATTATTTTCTGTGAAGATGCTTCTAATATTGTTTCACATCCTAATAAATCCAAACAAGTTAGTGTTCCTATGCTATCTGTTAGAATTGGTGATCATTGCTATTATGGTTTATGTGATATTGGTGCAAGTGTTAGTGCTATTCCTTATGAACTTTACACGGAGATTATGCACGAAATTGGTTCTTGTGAACTTGAAGATATTGATGTGGTTATTCATCTAGCTAATAGAGAAACTATTTCTCCAATTGGTATTGTTCGAGATGTGGAAGTTCTATGTGGTAAGATTAAATATCCTGCTGACTTTTTGGTACTTGGTTCTGCTGCTAGTGATTATTGTCCTATCATTTTTGGTAGACCTTTTCTAAATACTTGTGGAGCTATTATAGATTGTAAGAAAGAGAAAATTTTGACTAGATTTGCTGGTGAACCTTATGAATTTAACTTTTCTAAATTTACCAAAACTCCTTATAAAGTTGACTTGCCTAGTAATGATTTTAAAATGGAGCAGTGTGCATCTATTGTTCTTGTTCCTAATAACCCTTTGCAGCAACATTTGGAGAATAGTGAAAGTGAAGCTTTTAGGAAAGAAAGAGATGAGCTTGAGGAAATCTTTCGTCGCCAACCTATTCTCAAGCATGATTTACCGGTGGAAGATCTGGGTACAACACCGCCACCAAAGGAAGATCCTGTTTTTGATTTAAAGCCTTTACCTGATAATCTTAAATATGCTCATATTGATGATAAGAAAATATATCCTGTTATTATTAGTTCTAAGCTTTCAGAGATTGAGGAAGAAAGGTTATTGGAAATATTGAAGAAACACCGAGGAGCTATTGGCTATACTCTTGATGATTTGAAAGGGATTTCTCCTTCTATTTGCCAACATGCTATTAATATGGAAGAAGATGCAAAGCCTGTTGTTGAACATCAACGTCGTCTAATTCCGAAGATGAAGGAAGTGGTAAGGAATGAGGTATTAAAACTTCTTGAAGCTGGTATTATATATCCTATTGCTGATAGTAGATGGGTTAGTCCTGTTCATTGTGTTCCTAAGAAAGGAGGAATGACTGTTGTGCCTAATGATAATGATGAGCTTATTCCTCAAAGAATAGTTGTAGGTTATAGAATGTGCATTGATTTTCGAAAAGTTAATAAAGTTACTAAGAAAGATCATTACCCTTTACCATTTATTGATCAAATGTTAGAAAGGTTGTCTAAAAATACTCATTTTTGCTTTCTTGATGGTTATTCTGGGTTTTCACAAATTGCTGTTAAAGCTAAAGATCAAGAGAAAACCACTTTTACTTGTCCTTATGGAACTTATGCTTATAGGCGTATGCCTTTTGGTTTATGTAATGCTCCTGCTACTTTTCAAAGATGCATGTCTGCTATTTTTCATGGTTTTTGCGAAAGTATTGTAGAGGTGTTCATGGATGATTTTTCTGTCTATGGGAATTCTTTTGATAATTGCCTGCGAAACCTCGATAAAGTTTTGCAGAGATGTGAAGAAACTAACCTTGTTCTTAATTGGGAGAAATGCCATTTTATGGTTAATGAAGGAATTGTATTGGGACATAAAATTTCTGAGAAAGGTATTGAAGTTGATAGAGCTAAAGTTGAAGCGATTGAGAAGATGCCCTATCCGAGGGATGTTAAAGGTATTCGTAGTGTTCTTGGTCATGCTGGGTTTTATAGGAGATTTATTAAAGATTTCTCTAAAATTTCAAAGCCTCTTACTAATCTTCTTCAAAAAGATGTACCTTTTGTTTTTGATGATGATTGTAAGGAAGCTTTTGAAACTTTAAAGAAAGCCTTAACAACTGCTCCTGTAGTTGAACCTCCTGATTGGAATTTGCCTTTTGAAATTATGTGTGATGCTAGTGATTTTGCTGTAGGCGCTGTTCTTGGACAGCGAGTAGATAAAAAATTAAATGTTATTCATTATGCTAGTAAGACTCTTGATGCTGCTCAAAGAAATTATGCTACAACTGAAAAAGAATTGTTAGCTGTAGTCTTTGCTTGTGATAAGTTTAGACCTTATATTGTTGATTCAAAAGTTACAATTCATACTGATCATGCTGCAATTAGATACCTTATGACAAAGAAAGATGCTAAGCCAAGGCTTATTAGATGGGTACTTCTGTTGCAAGAATTTGATTTACATATTATAGATAGGAAAGGTGCTGATAATCCTGTTGCTGATAATTTGTCTAGATTGGAAAATATTGCTTATGATCCTGTTCCTGTTAATGATAGTTTTCCAAATGAACAATTGGCTGTAATAAAGGTGAGCTCGCGAGAGAGCCCTTGGTATGCAGATTATGCTAACTTTATTGTTTCGAAGTACTTGCCTCCAACCTTTTTCAGCAACGGAGGAAATTCTTTTATGACTTGAGGCATTATTTTTGGGATGACCCACACTTATATAAAGAAGGAGTGGATGGTATTATGCGAAGATGTGTTCCTGAATATGAACAACAGGAGATATTGAATAAATGTCATGGAAGTGTTTATGGAGGACATCACGCTGGAGATAGAACCGCGCAAAAGGTTCTACAATCAGGTTTTTATTGGCCAACACTCTTCAAAGATGCAAGGAAATTTATTTTATCTTGTGATGAATGTCAAAGAGTTGGTAATATCTCTAGACGCAATGAAATGCCTATGAATTATACTCTTGTTATTGAACCATTCGATTGTTGGGGATTCGACTTCATGGGACCTTTCCCTTCTTCAGACGGTAACACTCATATACTTGTCGCTGTTGATTATGTTACTAAATGGGTAGAAGCTATACCTACAAAAAGTGCTGATGGTGAGACCTCTATAAAAATGCTTGTAGATATTATATTTCCTAGATTTGGAGTACCTAGATATATTATGACTGATGGAGGTTCTCATTTCATTCATGGAGGTTTTAGAAAAACTCTTGCTAAGTATGGTATTAATCATAGAATTGCTTCTGCTTATCACCCTCAAACTAGCGGTCAAGTAGAATTATCAAATAGAGAGATTAAAGCTATCTTGGGTAAGACTGTTAATAAATCTAGAAAGAATTGGCCTAGCAAATTGAAAGAAGCGTTATGGGCTTATAGAACTGCTTATAAAAATCCTATGGGAATGTCGCCTTATAAAATGGTTTATGGAAAAGCTTGTCATTTACCTTTAGAACTAGAGCACAAAGCTTATTGGGCTGTTAGAGAACTAAATAAAGATCCTAAATTAGCCGGTAATAAGAGGTTGTTGCAATTAAGTTCTCTAGATGAATGGAGAAGTGAAGCTTATGAAAATGCTAAACTCTTTAAAGAAAAAGTTAAGAAGTGGCATGATAGAAGGATCATTAAAAGAGAATTTAATGTTGGAGATCAAGTTCTATTGTATCGGTCTCGTCTCAGATTCTTTGCAGGGAAATTACTCTCGAAGTGGGAAGGACCATATGTTGTTGAGGAGGTGTATCGTTCAGGAGCAATTAAAATTAGCTCTCTCCAAGGCAATGCCACACAAGTGGTGAATGGACAAAGACTCAAGCATTATATCTCGGGCGATTCTTATAATGTTGATGTTGATATTATTCAAGTGGAAACACCGGAGGCTTTCATCAAAGGACAAATTGACAGTCCGCCAGAACTCGACTTTGAATAGGTAACAGTACTGGTAATGAAAAGTCCGCGTTTACCTTTCCGAACATTATTTTTGCTGTTTTTGGAAAATATGAAAAATTACGGAATCGAAACGGAGTGGAAAAGACGCGCGAGGGCCCGTCACCACAGGCCGGCGCGGGCCCCACCCTGGCCGCGCCGACCTATGGTGACGGCACCTCGGCGTCCCGTTTCCACTCGTTTTCGGCCTGGAACCTTCCTTTTGTCGTAAAAATATTTGCTATATAATTCCCCGGACCCCTGGAGGTCCGTAATATCGTTTTCTCGTCGCGTTTTGTTTCGAGCTGTTTTCTGCCAGGATCTGCTTCGGATCTAGATCCATCATGTCTTCGTCGGGAACTCAGAAGGACAGCTTCTTTGAGGACGTCGTCAACCCGTACATGAACGAGCTGAAGATGCACCCCAAAGAGTTGCAGCTCGTGGATGGAGAGTTGCAGATCAAAGATGTCCAGGGTCCTAAGGGAGAAGGGAGCTTGGAAGACAGGATGGAGAAGCTGGAACAAGAGGTTTTCAACTACAAGAAGATGGCTGAGCGTGAAGTGGATATCTTTCACAAGATTGTGTCTGAACTCATTGATGGACACAAAAAGGAGACTGCGAAGCTGTGGGACGATATCTTCTCACTTCACGACACCACCAACAAACTCCAAGCTCAACTCTATGATGTCCATAATCAGAACTGTGAGTATGAAAACAGGTTTAAGCGCATAAGTCATGCTGCTAGTTTCAGGTTTCCGGAAACCAAGATGTCTTTTGTTGATGGAGGGCCTCTTCCATGGAAGTCTGATGACGACAAAGATTCACCATCATCACCGAAGGAGTAATTCATCGTCGGTATTGGCATCCCCTTGGTTTGTTCCAAGCTTGGGGGAGTGCCGCGGTATCACATCACCACCTTTATCTTTTACTATCAAGTAGTGTCATATCATGAGTAGGGAAGTTATCATATAGAATAGTATGCAATGTGGAAGTATCTCTCTTAGTTAGTTATCGATGTATCCGTTGGTGTGAGTTATCGTTATGGAATATTAATGAGAAGTCTTATCATTTACTTTTTGCACACCTTATTTTAGTTTGCAATCTCCATTATATGATTACTCTTGACATGAGTATTGATATCACTTTGGGAACATTAAGTAAATCTATTTGGTTTTGGCAAACTTAGCATTGGTCAATAGCAACAACATCTTGATGTTTAATGAAGGAGAGAAATACACTTAGATACATTACTCCATTATCTCTATGCTTAGTATTCTTAAGTTAAAATTGCTTGTGCTTATGGGAAAGATGCATGATTGTTTCTATCATATGTATATTTGTTTGTTTCCCTCAACCTTTATGCTTGCTATCAAACCTTGCTAGCCAAAGACCTGTATCGAGAGGGAATGCTTCTCATACATCCATAACCTTAGACCAAACCTATGCCATTTGTGTCCACCATACCTACCTACTACATGGTATTTTCTGCCATTCCAAGTAAATACTTCATGTGCTACCTTTAAATTATTCAAACTATACTACTCCTTATTTGTGTCAATGTTTTATAGCTCATGAGGAAGTATGTGGTGTTTTATCTTTCAATCTTGTTGGGCGAACTTTTCCTAATGGACTAGCGGCACATCCGCTTACCCAATAACTTTGCAATAAGAGCTGGCAATGAGGTTCCCAGCCTCAATTAATAACTTTCATTAATAATTCTCTTCACATGTTTTGCTCTGATTCATCAGTAAGCAACTTAATTTTGCAATAGACACTCCTCCATGGTATGTGAATGTTGGAAGGCACCCGAGGATTCGGTTAGCCATGGATTGAGAAAGCCAAGGTTGGGGGGAGTGTCATCCTAAATAAAACTAAAATACATGTGTAAACAAAAGAGAAGGGGGATGATCTACCTTGCTGGTAGAGATGCCGTCCCTCATGGGAGCCGCTCTTGGAAGGTTCGTTTGGCAAGGGGGTTAGAGTGCCCGCTACCATTCGTTGACAACAACAAACACCGCTCAAAATCTTACTTTTATGCTCTTTATATGATTTCAAAACTTGAAAAGCTCTAGCACATGATTTAATCCCTGCTTCCCTCTGCGAAGGGCCTGTCTTTTACTTTTATGTTGAGTCAGTATACCTATTTCCCTCTATCCTAAGCAAGCAATTGAGTTGTTGTGAACCAATCATTTATGCTATGATTCAGTTAATCATGTCTTTTATACTTTCTTGTTTAGTACCAATTTTATCTGAATGAATATGACTTTGAAGTTATCAATGATTATGAAGAGATTGTTATGCTTAAATATGAAGGCTCAGCTATAAATTCTAATATGAAAGCTTTGCTTAGAAGTTAATCCGTTCTCTGACCAAGAACAAAGTTTGCCATCACCAACTATGATTTCTTATGCACCTTTACTTGTGATTTCTCTTTACTTATTTCGAGATGAGTTATATGAGGAAGTTGTTTACTAGAATGTCTTGTGTGAATGAATATGATGCTTCTTGTCCGTATTTTATTTATCGACTCTTCACTCCATAAACATGTGGTCTTGTTTCTCGAGCTCAGTTTCGCTTGGGGACAAGCGAGGTCTAAGCTTGGGGGAGTTGATACGTCCAATTTGCATCACTATTTTGTATCATAATTTGCTGTTATTCATTGATATATTTCATATTGGGGCACAATACTTATGTTATTTCATCTATTTTGCATGTTTCATCATTATTGGAGGATCAAGCACCGGAGCCAGGATTCTGCTGGAAAAAGCACCGTCAGAACGCAATATTTCGGAAGATCAACTGTGGAAGGGAATTTCACGTAAATTCCTATTTTTCCAGATGACGGAGGGAGCCAGAAGGGGGAGAAGAGAAGAGCCACTGTGGGCCCAGACCACAGGGCGGCGCGGCCCAAGGCCTGGCCGCGCCACCCTGTGCTCTGGGGGCCCCACGCCCCTTTCGCCTCCTTTTCTTCGCGTACTCCTTCGTCCCGAAAACCTAAGCCACAGAGGGATCCTCACGAAGGGTTACAGCCGCCTCTGCGGGGCGGAGAACACCAGAGAGAAAAGAGCTCTCCGGCGGGCAGGAATCCGGGAAATTCCCTCCCGGAGGGGGAAATCGACGCCATCGCCATCGTCATCGAGCGGGACATCATCTCCATCATCATCATCATCATCTCCACCATCTACACCGCCATCACCACCGCTGCACCTCGTCATCGCTGTAGCAATTCGGGTTAAATCTTGATTGTTTGATAGGGGAAACTCTCCCGGTGTTATTCTATACTTGTTGTAGATGCTATTGAGTGAAACCATTGAACCAAGGTTTATGTTCAGATTGTTATTCATCATCATATCACCTCTGATTGTATTCCATATGATGTCTCGTGAGTAGTTCGTTTAGTTCTTGAGGACATGGGTGAAGTCTAAATGCTAGTAGTGAATTATGGTTGAGTAATATTCAATGTTATGATATTTAAGTTGTGGTGTCATTCTTCTAGTGGTGTCGTGTGAACGTCGACTACACGACACTTCACCATTTATGGGCCTAGGGGAGTGCATCTTGTATTCGGTTGCTAATTGCGGGGTTGCCGGAGTGACAGAAACCTAAGCCCCCGTTAGTATATCGATGCAGGAGGGATCGCAGGATCTCAGAGTTTAAGGCTGTGGTTAGATTTATCTTAATTACTTTCTTGTAGTTGCGGATGCTTGCAAGGGGTATAATCACAAGTATGTATTAGTCCTAGGAAGGGCGGTGCATTAGCATAGGTTCACCCACACAACACTTATCAAAACAATGAAGATTAATCAGCTGTATGTAGCGAAAGCACTAGACTAAAATCCCCGTGTGTCCTCGGAACGTTTGGTCATTATAAGTAATCAAACCGGCTTGTCCTTTGTGCTAAAAAGGATTGGGCCACTCGCTGCAATTATTTCTCTCGCATTTTATTTACTTGTACTTTATTTATCTGCAATATCAAAACCCCCTGAATACTTGTCTGTGAGCATTTACAGTGAAACCTTCATCGAAACTGCTTGTCAACACCTTCTGCTCCTCGTTGGGTTCGACACTCTTATTTATCGAAAGTACTACGATACACCCCCTATACTTGTGGGTCATCAAGTACCGGAGCAAAGCATTAACACTCCGTGAACACATGTGATCCTCACATCACTACCATCCCCTCCGGTTGTCCCGATTTCTGTCACTTCGGGGCCATTGGTTCCGGACAGCGACGTGTGTATACAACTTGCAGGTAAGACCATAAACAATGAATATCTTCATGAAACAATAACATGTTCAGATCTGAGATCATGGCACTCGGGCCCTAGTGACAAGCATTAAGCATAACAAGTTGCAACAATATCATAAAAGTGACATCTACGGATACTAGGCACTATGCCCTAACAATCTTATGACTATTACATGACCAATCTCATCCAATCCCTACCATCCCCTTCAGCCTACAGCGGGGGAATTACTCACACATGGATGGGGGAAACATTGCTGGTTGATGGAGAGGCGTTGGCGGTGATGGCGGTGAAGATCTCCTCCAATTCCCCGTCCGGCGGAGTGCCGAACGGAGACTTCTGGCTCCCGCGACGGAGTTTCGCGATGTGGCGGCTCTCTGGAGGGTTTCGGCGATGTCGACTTCCTCCGTGCGTTTTTAGGTCGAACCCGATAAGTAGTCCAAAGGGGGCGTCGGAGGCCGGCCGAGGGGGCCACACCATAGGGCCGCGCGGGCCCCCCCTGGGCCGCGCCGCCTTATGGTGTGGGGCCCTCGGGCCTCCACCTCCTTCGCCCTTCTGGCTCCGTCAATATTTTGGTAAAATAGGGCCATCTGAAGAAATTCCGAGGATTTTCCCGAAAGTTGGATTTCTGCACAAAAACGAGACACAGAGCAATTCTGCTGAAAACAGCGTTAGTCCGTGTTAGTTGTATCCAAAATACACAAATTAGAGGCAAAACAATAGCAAAAGTGTTCGGGAAAGTAGATACGTTTTGGACGTATCAACTCCCCCAAGCTTAGCTTATTGCTTGTCCTCAAGCAATTCAGTTAACAACTGAGCGATAAAAGAACTTTCACGAACACATTTGCTCATATGATGTATATATTCTCATGCTATGGCTAATACTTAAGCAGTTCATAATGAGATACATGCAAATAAGATCATCCAACAGCTATGTCAATCATGGAGAAGTACCAACAATTAATAATAAGCATCATGAATCATGTATGTAAGCAAGATTGCAATGTTCATAAGAGAATATGATAAAGTGGTATCTCGCTTGCCTGTATTTGATCGGCAAAACATAAATGCCGAGGCACCTCTTGAGTTCATAGAAAGACTAGAAATAGTGATTGTCAAAGATAAAAGCATCAAAGTTATACCACAATCAATCATATTTTGAGACAAGCATATTATACTAAGAATGACAGTTGTGCTCTCAAGATAGTGCTCAAAGAAAGAATGGAGACACAACATAAAAGTAAAAGATTGACCCTTCGCAGAGGGAAGCAGGGATTAACATGCGCTAGAGCTTTTCATTTGTAAAGCAGGAGTAAAATTATTTTGAGAGGTGTTTGTTGTTGTCAACGAATGGTAATGGGTACACTAACTACCTCATCAACCGGACTCACAAGAGCGGCTCCCATGAATTATTTTTGGGTGGCACTCCTTCCAACCTTTCTTTCACAAACCATGGCTAACCGAATCCTCGGGTGCCTGCCAACAATCTCATACCATGAAGGAGTGCCTTTTTATTTAAGTTTTATTATGATGATGACACTCCCCCAACCTTTGCTTACACAAGCCATGGCTAACCGAATCCTTCGGGTGCCGTCCAACAATCACAAACCATGGAGGAGTGTCTATTTGAGATAATTAATTCGGGACTGGGAATCCCATTGCCAGCTCTTTTTGCAAAATTATTGGATAAGCGGATGTGCCACTAGTCCATATGAGAGTCCGTCAAAAGTAAATGACAAGGTTGAAAGCTAAACACCACATACTTCCTCATGAGCTATGAAACATTAACACAAATTGAGAAGCATTTTGAAGGTTTTAAAGGTAGCGCATGAGAATTTACTTGGAATGGTTTGAAATGCCATGCATAGGTATTTATGGTGGACACTTATGGAACAACTTGGTTTTCAGGTGTTTGGAAGCACGAGCGGCGATACCGCTCAGTACAAGTGAAGGCTAGCAAAAGATTAGGGAGCGACAAATCAAGAGAGCAGTAACTGTCATAATCATGCTTGCGGCAAAATAAATTAACGGAGGCATAAAAGTGATACAAGAACTCTGAAGCAATATAAATCATCGAGGCTTAATTGACTTTTTGTTCAGTCATATGCATGCGTGAGCATGTGCCAAGTCGATATAAATGAATTATTCAGAGGAGGATACCACAATGCCATACTTACTTATGAATAAAACAATGCAAGCAAACATCCATGACATGCTACTCATATTAATAAATTGGAACTAAACATGAGAGATCATGAACTACTAGACTTTCTCAAATAACATATACCTCACATGAACCAACTAAGCATGCTCATATGGATGAGTATATGTACAAAAATGAAAACAAATAGAGTTCATACCAGCCTCTCACCACAATCAGATTGTCGTAGATCGTCATTATTGCCTTTTCACTTGTGTAGCTTGAATAATATGAAATGAAAACCACGCTCCAGCCACCGAAGACCATTGAACTCATGATGAACTTTACAAACCAAAGAAGAACAGCAAATATTTTTGGTGTTTTCGAATTAGAAATAAGAACGAAAGAAAACAAGCAAACAAAGCAAAATCTTTTTGGGTTTTCTCATAGCAAACTAACGATAGCAAATAAAGCAAACTAAGAGCAAGGTACCAAATAAATAAATGGTGAAGAGAAACAACAGAAATATTTTTGGTCTTTTTGTGTTTTAGGAAAGAAACAAAGTGAAAACAAAAGAATGCAAACTAACAGAAACACAGAAAAGCAGGATGACAGAAATCTGCCAAATCCTGACAGCAGTACAGAAATCGAATTTAACAAAAATCTTCCATTGCTCAGACCAAAAAGTGTTCAACTAATGAAAGTTAGATAACAACCTGGGGCACATGCTCAAAAATTGGCAACTCAAAATAACGTTCTGGCTGTGCGTACGAATTTTTTTGGTAACAGCACAGAATCTGTTTTTGGACAGCACTTCCCCAAATATCATCTCCCTCTCATTAGAAAACCACTCTAGAGACTAAACAAGTATGTACAAGTATCCAGCAATCATAATATGCAAAGAATGAGTGATGCCGGTATACCTCCCCCCAAGCTTAGGCTTTTGGCCTAAGTGGAGTTCATTCCCAACGAGGGTCGGGGTTCCACGCCGGTGGATCATACATGGAGTGGTAATAAGGCCCCTGTGCAGAAGAATATCGTGGAGGCTCCACGTGACCATGATGTTGATATGAGGAGCTTGCTGCATCGGATGAAGAGTCGGGATGCTCCTCGGTCTCCTCCACATCTTCCCTCGCACGACGGCTTTCTCTTTCTATGTATGCATTTAGCTCATTTTCTGTGATCGACCACCCGTCCCTGGCATCAAGGTTAAACAAAGCAGGTGCAGGCAATCGTACTAGTTTTTCAATTTTCTTAGTTACTCCATTTTTTCTTATACAAAGTTATCCTATAATGCAGGTTGTTCAAGTTAGATGCATCTGAAATAAACTCATGTCTAATCATGGAAACCACATCAAGCTTCTCTATAGAAAGCGGAATATCTAAATGGTGAGGTTCTACACCATGCATAGCTAATAAGCGAGAGGCGATAAGACCTCCACAAATTCCTCCTTTCTCACGGTTAGTAGCAAGTCTACAAGCTATTAAAGCACCCAAATTATAAGTCCTATCCTGTTGCAAAGCAGCAGCTAAGAAAGCCAAGTCTGGGACAGATAATTTACCTCCGGTCCTTCTTGCAAGGACGCACTTTGTAATGAAATAGGCAAAGTAGCGGATGGCTGGATGTTGAATGCTACTAATCTTACCATCATCATTGGAGAGGCTCCTCCCATTACAAATCCTTGTATAAAGATCTGAGAGCTCCCGCGGTGTTCCCCTGATCTTCTCGCAGGATCCCCATTGCGGTACTCCAATTGCTGCACAAAAAACACCAAATGGCAAGTTGACAGCTTTATTGTAAATTTTATACTGGACCATGGGGTCGGACCGCGACCAATTGAACTTGAAGTCCTGCACAAAAGACATAGTTAATTTTACATATTGTCTTGGCTCTCCTTCAACAAAACCACTCAGCCCTGCACGAGAGATTAGAGTTTGCACATCTTGTAAAATCCCCGCACTTCTCATAAAGTCCACGCATGGGTAGTAAGAGGGGTATACTCCCTCCTCACGATTGACTCTTGAAACTTGCTGGACTTCCAATTCTTCTTGGTTCAATTGGGGCACACCTTCTTCCATTTTCTGAAATTTTCAACAATCATTATAAAATTTGATTTCAAGGTGTGCAATTGAAGGGAACTACTATAGGAACTTGCTAGAGTACTTCACATGCATCAAAACTAATTTCTTCCACTTAGAACAAGCATGCAAGCTCACTAAACATGTTATCTACAGCAGCAAAATATTCAAGATATACTCAACCAAATGAAATTCTAATTGGACAATCAAAGGAGTCACATACCAAGGAGTAAATGTGCCAAATTTCAGACAGAAATCTGGGCTGAGCAAGGAGATCGAAAAATCGCGAGTTCTTGAGCAGAAACACGAGTGAGAGAAACTTGGTGCGAGTTTTTTCGGGAGAGAGAAGGTGCTGGGAGGAAGAGATGGTGTAGTGGGGCAAGGGGTGGCCCACACCACATGGTGGCGCGGCCCCCTTGCTGGCCGCGCCAGCCTATGGTGTGGCACCCCCTGGTGCCCCACAGGTCATCCTCTGGTGCTCCCAGGTGCCTCGTCGAAAAATAGGACCAACGGTGTAATTTTTGTAATTTTTAGAGAACTTTGAAAAATGCACATTTCTGGGTATTAAATTAATGATTACTGCGCAGGAAAATGATTTCTAAAATCTTAAATGACCTAAGCATATTGCAAAATAAAAGTGCTACAGCAAGTAAAATAGGTGAAGGGAGAGAGAAAGAAAGAAGTGTTGTTTAACTCTCCTATGCAATAAAATATACTTGTTAACAAGGTTGATCAAGTCTTGCTATCAAATAGATTTTATATGACATAAGAAGAAATAAACCCCAAATCAATCATGTTACCTTATATTGAATTGATATGGATCCAATCACAAGAGTTTGATATTCTTCTTTAGGCTCATATATAGGACAATCAATGGATCCCACTTTGATAGTTTTCACATTAAAAATTGTATTGACTCCACATACTTTATCAATCCTCTTGGGAAAATAGACAGTGTGTTCCTTATTATCAACATTAAAAGTAACCATGCCTTTATTGCAATCAATAACAGCCCCTGCAGTATTAAGAAAGGGTCTTCCAAGAATAATGGACATATTATCATCTTCAGGCATTTCCAACACAACAAAATCAGTTAATATCAAGCAATGCTGAGTAACTTGAACAGGAACATTTTCACATAAACCAACAGGAATAGCAGTAGATTTATCAGCCATTTGCAAAGATATATCAGTTGGTATCAATTTATCTAAATCAAGTCTCTTATAAAGAGAAAAAGGCATCACACTCACACCTGCTCCCAAATCACATAGAGCAGTTCTAACATAATTATTCTTGATGGAACAAGGAATAGTCGGTATACCTGGGTCGCCCAGCTTCTTTGGAATCTTACCATTGAAGGAGTAATTAGCGAGCATAGTAGAAATTTCCTCATTGGGGACTTTCCTTTTGTTAGTAACAATATCTTTCATATACTTTGAATAAGGAGGCAATTTAATAGCATCAGTCAAAGGGATTTGCAAAAATAAAGGTTTCATCCAATCACAAAATTTATTATAATGTTCCTCCTCCTTTGATTTTAGTTTCTTAGCAGGAAAAGGCATTTGCTTTTGAACCCAAGGTTCTCTTTCATTACCATGCTTCTCAGTAATAAAGTCTTCTTTAGTGTACTTTTTATTTTTAGCATGCTTTTCAGGTTCTTTTTCAATTTCTTCTTTATCAGGAGTATCATTCTTATCATTATCTTCATCATGTTCATTACCACTTTCAGTTTCAGCATCAGAAATAGAAATACTATTAGGATCATTAACAGGTTCAGAGGATTCTACAACATTCTTATGTTTCTTTTTCTTTTTCTTAGATGGAGCACTAGTTTTAATTGGTTGAGAATCTTGTTCAATTCTTTTGGGATGCCCTTCAGGATATAGAGGATCCTGGGTAGAAGCACCACCTCTAGTTGTTACTTCATAAGCATGTTTTTCTTTAGAATTATTTCCTAACAAGTCATTTTGCACTTTAGTAAGTTGATCAATTTGAGTTTGAACCATTTGAAAATGTTTAACAAGTATCTTAACATCATTGGAGGTTCTCTCCACAATACCATGCAATTCACTAATAGCTCGGGAATTTTCCATTAAATGATTCTCTATTCTCATATTAAAATTTTCTTGCTTAACAATATAATTATCAAATTCATCTAAACATTGAGCAGGAGATTTTGAATACGGAATATCTTCTCTAGTAAAGTGTTGAAGCGAGTGTACCTCAATCATGGATGAAGGGGGAATTGTCTCACATATATCTTCTATAGGGGTAAATTCTTCACATCTTCAGGTTTAATACCCTTCTCCTTAAGAGACTTCTTGGCTTCCCTCATATCTTCATCATTCAATTTAATCATACCCCTCTTCTTCACTATCGGTGTCGGGGTTGGTTCAGGTGTAGACCAATCATCATGATTCCGGCCTATTTTAGCCAATAATTCTTCAGCGTCTTCTGGAGTTCTTTTCCTGAAAACACAACCAGCACAACTATCCAGGTATGCCCTAGACTCAATAGTTAGTCCACTATAAAATATATCAAGTAAATCATGCTTTTCCAAATCATGGTCAGGCTGAGCTCTAATAAGAGAGCAAAATCTCGCCCAAGCCTCAGGCAATTTCTCTCCATCCTCCTGGTCAAAATTATAAATTCTCTGCAAAGCAGCATGTTGAGCACTAGCAGGAAAGTATTTCCGAAAGAAAATATCACGCAAATCAGTTGGACTTTTAATAGAACCAGGAGGCAAATTATTATACCAAGTTTTAGCATCATCCTTTAATGAGAACGGAAAAATTTTAGCAACAAAATAAGTACGCATCTTGACATCATCAGAAAACACACCACTAAGAGTAGATAACTCAGTCAAGTGTTCAACAGCACTTTCTTTTTCAGTACCACAAAAGGGTGTTTTCTCAACAATAGCTATATGAGATAGATCAAGAGAAAAATCATAATCTTTATCCCTAATGTTTATAGGAGATGTGGCAAATTTAGGATCAGGAGATGGTGTATATCTAACAGCATGTTCTGCAAGCAACTTTTTAATTTTTCTTGCATCAGTAGTAGCCTTGCATTTTTCAATAAAATCATTATCAAGCTCTACATAATCCTCATCAAGATCATCACTAGAATATTCAACAGACTCAGGTGAATTAACAGGTGTAGCAGCATTAGGAGTTTCAGTATTTTCAATTTGTCTAGACTTAGCAATTGTAGCATCTAGAAAAGATCCCAATGAACCACTATCATCAAGCACAGCAGAAACATTATCAATATTATGAGAATTTTCAGATTCAGCAGAAGTACCAGCACGCGAAGCATGTGGCGGTGAAACAAGTTTATCAATCACAGATGGTGAATCAAGAGCAGCAGAGGTACTAAGAGTTGTACCTTTTCTTGTAGTGGATGGTAATATGGCGATCTTAGTATCGCGAGGTTTACCCATGATGGAGAATTTGCAGCGAACAATATCAATCCAAGTGAACTTCCAAATAAAGCTATGCTCCCCGGCAACGGCGCCAGAAAATAGTCTTGATGACCCACAAGTATAGGGGATCGCAGTCTTCGAGGGAAGTATTACCCAATTTATTGATTCGACACAAGGGGAGACAAAGAATACTTGTAAGCCTTAACAGCGGAGTTGTCAATTCAGCTGCACCTGGAAACAGACTTGCTCGCAAGAGTTTATCGGTAACGTTTTATGGCAGTGGAAATAGTGAAATAACAGCGTGAAATAAAGACAGCAGTAGTGATTATAGTAAACAGCAGGATTAAAATACTGTAGGCACAGGGACGGATTTAACGGGCGTTGCATGGATGAGAGAAACTCATATAACAATCAAAGCATGGGCATTTGCAGATAATAATAAAACAGTATCCAAGTACTAATCAATCAATAGGCATGTGTTCCATATTTAGTCGTACGTGCTCGCAATGAGAAACTTGCACAACATCTTTTGTCCTACCAGCCGGTGGCAGCCGGGCCTCTAGGGAAACTACTGGATATTAAGGTACTCCTTTTAATAGAGTACCGGAGCAAAGCATTAACACTCCGTGAACACATGTGATCCTCACATCACTACCATCCCCTCCGGTTGTCCCGATTTCTGTCACTTCGGGGCCATTGGTTCCGGACAGCGACGTGTGTATACAACTTGCAGGTAAGACCATAAACAATGAATATCTTCATGAAACAATAACATGTTCAGATCTGAGATCATGGCACTCGGCCCTAGTGACAAGCATTAAGCATAACAAGTTGCAACAATATCATAAAAGTGACATCTACGGATACTAGGCACTATGCCCTAACAATCTTATGACTATTACATGACCAATCTCATCCAATCCCTACCATCCCCTTCAGCCTACAGCGGGGGAATTACTCACACATGGATGGGGGAAACATTGCTGGTGATGGAGAGGCGTTGGCGGTGATGGCGGTGAAGATCTCCTCCAATTCCCGTCCGCGGAGTGCCGAACGGAGACTTCGGCTCCCGCGACGGAGTTTCGCGATGTGGCGGCTCTCTGGAGGGTTTCTGGCGATGTCGACTTCCCTCCGTGCGTTTTTAGGTCGAACCCGATAAGTAGTCCAAAGGGCGTCGGAGGCCGCGAGGGGGCCACACCAGGCGCGGGCCCCCCGGGCCGCGCCGCCTTATGGTGTGGGGCCCTCGGGCCTCCACCTCCTTCGCCCTTGGCTCCGTCAATATTTTGGTAAAATAGGGCCATCTGAAGAAATTCCGAGGATTTTCCCGAAAGTTGGATTTGCACAAAAACGAGACACCAAGCGCTTCTGAAAACAGCGTTAGTCGTGTTAGTTGTATCCAAAATACACAAATTAGAGGCAAAACAATAGCAAAAGTGTTCGGGAAAGTAGATACGTTTTGGACGTATCAGTACCCATTTTGAACCTCCGGCGGCATAGTCCTACATGAGATCAATTCTTGGATTTAGGTACCCATTTCTCAATGGGTCCTCTTTTGTTAGCAACAAGGGTCTTTGGGACCCAAATAGACCAAGCAACATAACCATCATATGGGCCAACATATTTAGCATAAACATTACCATAATAATCTTTAAATAGAACATAGTGAGGGTTAGCATTTCCCGCATTATCATCATTAATGGTGTTGCCCTTAGGGGCTTCACCATTGGTGATAGCTTTCTTCTTCTCTTGTGCGGGCTTGGCCTTTTGCTTGTTTGCCTTCTTCGCCTTGGCATTGTAACCTAGGCCCTCCCTCCCATTGTTTGATCTTTGCTTACTCAAAAGATCATCCAAAGAGAGTTTACTTTGGGGAGAGGAGGCCTTAGCAAGTTCATCCTTCAACCTAGCATTTTCCTCAATAATATTTGCATGATCGCAAGAAGGGGTAGAGGAACTAGGCACATCATATGAAGCAAGCCTAATTTGAAGTTGCTCATTTGACTTGGATAGGAGAGAGTATTCACTCTTCAAGGCTTTGTGAGCTTTGTCTAGTTCATCTAGATCCTTCACAAGTTTCTCATGATCAACACCAAATTGGGCCTTTTCCTTTTTAAGCAATTTAGTCTTAGCCCTAGCATGATCTCTAGCTTTAGTGAGCTTGTTAATTTCATCTTGAGGCTCTTCAAGATTTTCTAGCCTCTCCTCAAGAGAAGCTATAGTTTCTTGACTTTCCTCAAGGGCATTTTTAAGAGCATGGATTTCAAGAGAGTCTTCTCTCTCTATTTGACCCTTTTTCTCAAGCATATCATTTTGTTGAGCTAAACGAGCCATGAGATTTGAAACATGCTTTTTGTTGATACCTTGTAGGTTAAACATGAATTCATCAAATTCTAGCATTTCTTGTTTCACTTTTAGACTAGCATCATCAACCCCTAGATCACTTGATATGTTAGGCATAGAGGGGCTAGGAGATGATACCTCGGAGGATTTGGCCATGAGACAACTTTCTTCCTCCACATGAATGATCTCATTGGGGGATTCACTTGGTGATGAAGAGTTAGTGGAGAGGGAGGCAAGAGCGACCAATCCATTAGAGGTTGCATCTTCTTCATCATCAACATCATCATCTCCGGAGGAATATTCTTCATGAGTTGATAGCACAATAGATGTGTCCAAGGAGGACGTTGCCATGAAGCAATGTGCATTCTTGATATGAGGATTCTCATTGGGGGATTCAAAGAGAGATGAAGAGGGAATGTTGGTAGTGACGATGGCGGCCACTTCTTTTGAGCTTCCTTCTTCATCATCACTAGAGCTTACAATTTCATCGGAAGAATATTCTTCCCTAGTCACTAGCACAACTTTTGGGTGCCTCTTGCCCTTCTTGGTCTTGTTGTTGTAGAACTTCTTGTTGGGGGCTTTTGAGTATTTGCCCTTTGATTCTTTGCTCTTGTCCTTGGGAATGAGCCTTCCATTATGAAGCTCTCTATTTTCATAGGGGCATTCGGCAATGAAGTGGCGCTTGTCATCATAATTGTAGCATGATCTTGTCTTTGGACCAAAGCTAGTGAACCCACTCTTGTGGTTTCTCTTGATGTTGTCTTCCTTGGCCTTGGAGGGATCAACCCAAAAGGACTTTGCATGGAAGGCCATGTGATCATGATAGTGGCATTCCAAATCTTCCGGATAGGACATACTCCAAGATGCCCTATATTGCTCTTGAGGGTGCACTTCTTCTAAGGGGTTGACCACCAAGGCAAGATTGTTCCCTTTTGACATACCAATGGCACGATTGAGAGAATCATGAGAGTTTTGCTCGAGCACCTTGAGGGCTTGCATCTCGTGCACGGCATCTTGAGAAGAGAGAGAGGAATAGCATTCTCTCCCAACAAGGGTCTTGACATCAATGGGTACATATGGCATCATGCATTCAATGTACTTCTCCTTGATCCAAGAGTCATTGATGTGGGTGGCACCAATAAGCCGGAAGGAATCGGCAACAATGAGGAGTCTTGAATACATGTCTTGATGATCTTCATCCGGTAGCCTCATGAATCCTTCGGCTTGATTCCGAAGAGCATTATACTTGTTCCTTCTCGTGCTCTCACTTCCAATGCAACTAGCGGCCAAACCTTCCCAAGCTTCCTTGGCGGTGGTGTAGTTCCGAACCACGAGGCAAATCCTTTGTCCCCACACTAGTTTGAATCATGTGCAAGGCGGTGTTGTTGAGTTGACTATCAACCGCTTCTCTTCTAGTCAACTTGTCGGGGTTGTAAGGGTTGAAGCCTTCCTGGATGATTCTCCAAAGTTCATTGGAGGCACTGCAAACATGAGAGCGAAACTCAAATCGCCAAGTATCGTAATTCTCAACGGAAAACTTAGGTGGGTCGCCCCGAATGTTCAAATGAGGATGGGGGACCGGTATATCGGGAGATAGAAAAGGTGGAGCTACTCGATTGTAGCTCTCACCTCCACTAGTATCCCTAGGAGATGCAATGGTAGATTTGTTAGTGTTTAAGTTATCACCTTCCACGGGTTTGGTAGAGGAGGGTAGTGCCGAAGCACCTCCCTCTTCTAACACACCCGTGTCCTTTACCTCTACGACGGAAGCCTTAGGAGGGACCGGAGTCAAAAGCTCGGAAATCAATTTTCTCATGCTTTCCATTTGAGCGTCCATGGAGGATCTCAACGAATTGATTTCCTCCATGATGACCAACTTATCGGACTCTTCCATAGGCGTCTCGTCCGGCATACTCTTAGGCGGTTAAGCCCGAAATAAGAGCCGAGGCTCTGATACCAATTGAAAGGATCGTATGCCGCACCTAGAGGGGGGGTGAATAGGTGCTAACCAATTTTTAGTTTTTTTCAATTTAGGTTTGACACAAAGGTAAATTCTCTAGATATGCAACTAAGTGAATTTACCTATATGACAAGGTTATCAACTAAGCAAGATATAGCTACGCAATATATAGGAGATAGAGTGGGATAGAGGTAACCGAGAGTGTAGCACGCGTTGACACGGAGATGATTCCCGTAGTTCCCTTCCTTTGCAAGAAGGTACGTCTACGTTTGGAGGAGTGTGGTTGCTACGCAAGCCAAACCAACAGCCACGAAGGCTTCACTCAGATCTCCTGTGAGCAACGCCACGAAGGCCTAGCCCACTTCCACTAAGGGATTTCCTCGAGGCGGAAACCGGGCCTTTACAAGGTTCTTGGGGCACACATCCACAACTGAATTGGAGGCTCCCAAATCTGTACAACAATACAACAATCAACAACAACACATCAACAACAAATCAACTAGGGAACCAAATAGGAACACTAGCATGAGATCCCTCAAACAAGTGAGGGGGAAATGAAGAACGCTTCGGTGAGGATGTAGATCGGTGGCTTCTCCTTCGAATCCCCAAAGATCAAGAGCTTTGGTTGGGGGAGGAAGGAGATCTTGCAAATCTTGTGTTTCTTGAGGTGGCTCTAATGGTGGTGAAGCTTGGCAGATTTCTTGAGCAATAATTGAGCAACTTGTCCCGTTGGAGAAGAGAGCTATTTATATGATTGGAGCTCTCAGATCTGACCGTTTGGACCATTTCTCGTAACACCGGAAGTTCCGGCCAGGAGGGCCGGAAGTTCCGGCCGACCGGAAGTACCGGCTAAGAGAGCCGGAACTTCCGGGAATCTTCGTCGGCAACCTGTCGAAAACGGTGAGGGCGGAACTAGGGCGGAACTGGTGACCGGAAGTTCGAAGTCCCGCCAAGTTCCAATAACGCAAAACCACTGGAACATACGAGCCACAATCGCGGACTTTGAACTTGTCCGAAGTTGGGCGGAAGTTCACGGAACTCCGGCCAGCTTCACCGGAACTTCCGGCCAGAGAGGAAAAGTATGGAACTATGCGAAGGCCTTCAGAGAAGCGGGCTTCCGGTGTTGGGACGGAACTTCCGCGTAACCAAAAACCTTGAGCTTCGAATTGCCAAACCTTTTTACCGAGCAACAAAGTTTATCGAGAACTTGTACCTGTCTACATCAACACACATGAATGTATACCTAGTGTTGACATCAAACACACAAAACCCAAAAGGGCGGGAAATGTTCTTTCACTCATCCCCAAGCTTAGAGCTTTCTATATCATTATGGGAGGAAGCATGGATAGTACTGATACTATGGCAATTATTAACATCATCATTTTCAGAATTAGTTTCCCAGAGATTTTCAATATCAAAAGTAGTGTGCTCTTTCAAATCATGATCACTAATGTAGGTAAAGGGCATAGGAAGATCATTGTACTCAGATTCATTATCATAATAATCATCAGGAGCAACATACTTACGGTTACCTATCGTTATCTCATACACGCGGGGATATGCTGTTACCTCTTTCTTTTTATTCTTCTTCTTCTTCTTCTTCTTCTTCTTCTTCTTCTTCTTCTTCTTCTTCTTCTTCTTCTTCTTCTTCTTCTTCTTCTTCTTCTTCTTCTTCTTCTTCTTCTTCTTCTTCTTCTTCTTCTTCTTCTTCTTCTTCTTCTTCTTCTTCTTCTTCTTCTTCTTCTTCTTCTTCTTCTTCTTCTTCTTCTTCTTCTTCTTCTTCTTCTTCTTCTTCTTCTTCTTCTTCTTCTTCTTCTTCTTCTTCTTCTTCTTCTTCTTCTTCTTCTTCTTCTTCTTCTTCTTCTTCTTCTTCTTCTTCTTCTTCTTCTTCTTCTTCTTCTTCTTCTTCTTCTTCTTCTTCTTCTTCTTCTTCTCTTTAGGAGGGAGAGGCTTGAAGGGAGGTTTCTCCACATAACCTGATTTATTTCCAGAAACAATAGAAGAAACTTGGGAGGATTCCTCCTTTTCATTAATAAGTTTAAAACACACAGCGGTCCTATCATATTTTGGCAAAGTGTCATCTTCTAAAATATTCTGTATGTAAGTATTTGTATGGCAATTATTAATGCAATAAGAAAGACACCCATGCAGGACATCATCGATATCAAGATCGTTAATATCTAACAAATAAATTTTTCTTGATAACTCTTCACACTTAAAAAATAAGGTAAGTTCATCATGCTGATTAGGAGTAATTTCATCATCACAATACAAATTTGCAGCACTCATGGGGTTCGAATTATCATTGGAGGAGCATTGAAAATTAAAATGACCCACTCTATGGCAAAGTTCACAAATAAAAGGATAGAGGGCACAAACTTTTTACCAAGATCATCTAGAGCCCTAGACCACTTTCTAGTTTTTTCATTTGTGATGGATACAATATTCATCTTCGATTTGATTAATTCCACAAGGTCTATGTATTCCACAAAAATTAACATGCTTATAGGAAATAGCATTTTCAGAAGTTTGAACATGTTCATTGCAATCATTAATAACAGTTTCATCCTTCATGCAAGTGTCTTTAAAAGGTTCATGATACTTATCAAAATTCTTCCTAGGCAATTCAAAATGAGAAGCAAAAGCTTTATAAAGATTTGCAACAACTTGAGAGTCAAGACCATAAGTAGCACTCATATTTCGAAATTTATCAGTATCCATAAAAGTTTCAATGCATTCATAATCATAATTTATACCTGACTCTCTACCTTTGTCATTCTCCCAATCTTCAGCGTTCTCCTCAATCCGATCAAGAAGATCCCATCTAGCTTCAACCTCCTTGCTTGTGAAAGATCCCTCCAAACAGGCATCTAGATAGTCCTTGTGATGTCCTGAAAGCCTTGCATAAAAATTATTAATAATAACATTACGGGGGAGCTCATGAATGGGACATTTGAGCATTAGTGACTTCAATCTCCCCCATGCTTGGGAAATACTCTCTCCATCACGAGGATAAAAGTTATAAATGTAATTCCTATCAATATGCACTTCATGAGGAGGATAAAATTTAGAATAAAAGAGAGATACAATTTCCTCCCAACCAAGAGAATGACTATTCTTCAGCAATTTATACCAATGCGCCGCTTTACCAGACAAAGAAATAGAGAATATTTTCTTCCTCACTTCATCCATAGAGATACCTGCACACTTGAATAACCCGCATAATTCATCCAAAAACAGTAAATGATCTTCAGGACGGACAGTTCCATCCCCTTCATAGCGGTTATCTATAACACGTTCAATAATTTTCATGGGTATCTTGAAAGCAGTACTTGCAGTAGGTGGATTTAAAATATCACAAGCATCATTGGAGTTATCGCGTATGGGAGATAAAGAATTATCAGAGCAAATTTTCTCCCCTAAAGATGGGAAGCTAAAAAGATCATAAAAACTAGCTTCCCCAAGCTTAGACTTTTCCATAACATTAGCAGTAATTGCATTCATACTAATAACATTGCTACTAGCATGCAAATAAGGTTCCATAGGTTTTTTAATTTTCGCATCACACAATTCATTTCTTAACTCAGGAAATAGATTAAAAAGCTCACTGTTGTTTTCCATTATGCCTAACTAGTGAAAAACAAGAAACAAAAAGATTTAATTGCAGAATCTAAAGGAGATAGCTTCGAGCACTCACACACGGCAATGCTAGGAAATAGCTTAGTAGTCGGAGGATGTGAATACCTTTTACCTTACCTCCCCACAACGGCCGTAAAATAGCTTGATGTCTACGGGTACTTCTATTCTTGTAGAGAGTGTTGGGCCTCCAAGAGCAGAGGTTTGTAGAACAGCAGCAAGTTTCCCTTAAGTGAATCACCCAAGGTTTATCGAAGTCAGGGAGGTAGAGGTCAAAGATTGTCCTCTCAAGCAACCCTGCAATTAAGATGCAAGAAGTCTCTTGTGTCCCCAACACACATAATACACTTGTCAGATGTATAGGTGCACTAGTTCGGCGAAGAGATAGTAAAACACAGGTGATATAGATGGTAGTAAACAGTAATTGCGATCTGAAATAAATATTGCAGCAAGCGAACATGTAGCAGAACTTGTTGGAAACGGTGTTTCAATGCTTAGAAACAAGGCCTAGGGATCATACTTTCACTAGTGGACACTCTCAACAATGCAATCATAATTGAATATAAATATAAGCACTTCACTATGCTATTCTGAATTACTCTCTGGCTGGATAACGAACACTAATTCACCATGTAGGGATGCAAAAGCAAACCTTAAAGATGTATTCCCAAGTACTAATAAACACCCCACGCTGTCACTTTGAGCATTCATAGGAGGTAACACACCACAATTTCATAGAGACATCCAACTCAAATCATAACCCAATGAACAAGTATTCTGTGAAATATAGCCTAAGAGACCCACACGGTGCACACACTGTCACCTTTACACACGTGGGACAAGGAGTCTCCGGAGATCACATAAGTAAAATCCACTTGAATAGTAACTACATCTAGATTACAAAGCTCATCATATGGATCTCAATCATGCAAGGCAATTCATGAGATCATTGTATTGAAGTACATGAGAGAGAGATGAACCACATAGCTACCGGTAGAGCCCTCAGCCTCGGGGGAGAACTACTCCCTCCTCATCATAGGAGACAGCAATGGCGATGAAGATGGCGGTGGTGTCGATGGAGATGACTCCGGGGGCAATTCCCCGTCCGGCGGCGTGCAGAGACTGTCCCGAATTGGAGTTTCGCGATGGCGGCGGCGTCCCTGGAGTCTTTCTGGAGTTTCGTCAATCCGTGTCGAGTTTTTAGGTCACGAGGGATCTTATAGGCGAAGAGGCGGAGTCGGAAGAGTCCCGAGGGCCCACCCCATAGGGTGGGGCGGCCACCCTCCGGCGCGCCGGCCCATGGTGTGGAGGCCCTGGCCTTGGCTTTCCCTTCGGCTCCATGAGTCTTCCTGAAATAGAATTTCTGTGATTTTCTGGATTTTTCCGAGCACTTTGGTTTTTGGGCCTTTTCGCAATAAACAGACATACATAAACTGGCACTGTGACATCTTGTTAATAGGTTAGTCCAGTAAATACCATAATATGATATAAAGTGCATATAAAACATGTGAGTATTGTCATAAAACTAGCATGAAACATAAGAAATTATAGATACGTTTGAGGCGTATCAGGCACTTCGGCATCTTGTTAATAGGTTAGTCCCAGAAAATGCATAAAAATATTATAAAGTGTGAACAAAACATGTAGGTATTGTCATAAACCATGGAACATAAGAAATTATAGATACTTTGGAGACGTATCAGCGATGTGCGGCATCGGACGATAGTCTAGCCCGCTTTGCCGGTGCCGGCGGCGACGGATCCCGTGGGCGTCGTTTCCCTCCTTGGAGGCGTCGCCGAGGTGTGCCGACACTTCCCTGCTCCCGCATTGGTTTGGTGCTATCTCCGGGCGAAAGCCTAGGTTCGGATGGAACCGACGCATTGGCGGCATTTTGATGTCGTTCCTCTGTTGGGAGCTTTGCAGTTGGAGACACGGCTTGTTGATTCTCTTTACGCTCCTCCAGTGTCCGTTACTGTCCAAGGTTGATCTTTCGGGGCGCTATGTACGACGTCGTTGGAGAGTCCAAGACGACGCCTTTTTTGGAGGCCGACCTAGTCCCGCCATCTTCTCCTTTGATGGTGCATCGACAAAGGAGAGTTCTCTTGCAGGTGTTGATCTCTGGAGGTATCCGGTGTGGAGCGAGACGCGGCTTTGAGGATCATCTTTGGATAGGTTCTTTGTGTTGTAGTTGTAACTTTGGTGTTGGCTGGTCTTCGAATTAGCCGGTGTGGAGTTCGTTCTGCACTCGTTGTTCGCAGCGAGTTGTAGTCATCTTGTACTATATTCTGCCTTCTATAAAGATATGGTACGCCTTTGGCGTACTCTCGAAAAAAAAACCCTAGGTCAAGTATACCCATCTCGTCCATGTGCTCCAATGTCGTCATCGTCAACCACCTCTCCCTGCAGCATCTGCTTCGTTAATACCACTACAGGGGTTGAACCCACATATGCAGAAAAAACTTATACAAGGAGAAATTGCAAATAATATTAGAGACCTCAAAATTCTTGCTAGAATCATAGTCAAACTCATAGTCGTTGTGCTACCACAGTTCTCGCTGATGATGGTTGCCAATGCCTAAAAAATAACCACTAAAGTACCGAAAGAGATATGTAGAAGATAATTTGAATCCCCTCAATAGTGGACCGCTGTCCCCCATGTATGATGGAGATTAGCGATAGTTCCACGCACATCGGCAGGGGCACTAGCCTGATCTAGGCATGCATCCACGCTAGCATCATTGGCAAGGTCAACAATCTTTCTCGCAAAGTCTCGAAAGAAAGGGTTGGGGTTGTTGAAGATGACCATCGAGCCACGCCAATGGACAACAACAAGAACATACACCGTCCATTTGCGGGGAGAACTTCCAAGCTCCTCGACAACGCCAAACCAAGCATCATCGAGACGAGACTAGAGTAAGGAGAACAACTATTAGGGACAATACCAACATCACTTGCATAACAACGTTACCTTAACAAACAAACGAAATGAAAGAATATTTCCTAAACCATATGAGATATGTAATTATCTCCTGTTTGTCCCTCAACACTAGAACGATGCCCAGAGGCGAAGAGAGTCAACATTGGAATCAAGGTGGTGGCTAGGGTTCTCAAGGCTGGAATGATTCCTTATGTTGTATTAGTTTCTTGATTCAGTGATTCTACATCTTGGATCCTCAAATAGGTGACCTTTTCCGCAAACCCTAGTGAAGATTGGTTCGCTTTAACAAAACTCCACGAATTTTGGTGAACAAGATTCTTACAAAATTTATGCCTAATTCATACATTGTGACGAGGAACTAAAGGTTTGTAGCCCTCCAAACATCACATGGGATACATGAGCTATTCTTGCATATTTTTGTGCTGGTGATAAAACCCTTAAGCTTTTTCTGTACTCACTCCATCCAAAAATAAAGTCTCTCAGATTTTTATAGATATGTATGTATCTATAAATAAGTGTGTCTCGATACATCCAAATCTACACAAAACTAAGACACTTATTTTTGGACGAAGGTAGTATGAATGATGATGCAAACAAAACAATGATAAAATTGAAGAAGTAACAACATGAAATATTTTCAAACATATGAGGTGGATGTTCAAAAACGAGATACAAATTTATGAGAGAAGGAGCCACCAAATCATTAATGCTTATTATTATTTTTTTTTTACTTTAGACCCGATGGATTAACATGGAAATTCGAGGAGCAGAAACTGTAGAAAGTTATAAAAAGATAAGGTTGCCATGCTTGATGATAACTGAATGGACAAAGCTCGACAATAGGAAGGAATGTGGTCGGATTAGATGGAAGGATAGTGGCGCCTCTCCCATTGAGTCAATAATTTTTTTGAGAGGACATCGAGTCAATGGCGTGCCTTAACTTTTCTTATACACTCTTTTTATTCTAAATTAATTGATTAAACTCTTTTAGATATACATGTATCTGAACGTCTTTTAGTATGTAGATAGATGTGCGTCTAGATAATACAGAGTCAATTAATTAGGAAGTATATATAGATGAGTAGTATCACACTTTTATCACTTATTAATACACATACAGAATCATACTACAGTAGACTACATCTTTTTCAATTAAAGAGTACGTATTGATGTGTAGCTGTATATTTGATTAAGATCTTCATCAATATATAGCCTGACAAAGGGTGAACCCTGCGTGGAGGTGACGCTGACCAAACGCAACCTCGGATCAACGCCTAGGCTAGTTATTCTTCTCGCCCCGTCGTCACCTGCATCTCCCCACACGCGCTCTCTCTCCCCGCACCGCACCTCACCTCCGGCGAACATCGCGCACCTCCGGCCACCGCCATCTCGCTCCCTCTATCTCCCGCGATGGCGCCGCGCGGCGGCGGGCAGACCTACGGCTTCCCCATCTACTGCGCCTCCTGGCTCCCACTCGCCCACATCCTCAAGCCCTCCGCCCACGATGCCGCGGAGCCGGATGCGCCCTCTCCGGCCCCTCCCCCGCGCCCCATGGTGACCCTCGGCGGAGGTGGCGGCGAGGGAAACAGCGGCGTGCCCAACGCGCTGGTCGTCGCCGCGGTCGACCCTGCCACGGCGGGGGCGCCCCCGGCGCTCTCCCCCGAGCCGGTGAGCGATCCTTGCCCCCTCGCTCTCTAGTTTCACCAGATCCGCGCAGATCTCGGGAGAGGTTTACGTGCTAACCTAAACGCTGGCTGTTGTGCTGGTGGTCGGGTGCAGGTGTTTAGGCTGCAGACGGGTCAGCAGGTGCCATACAGGATGTCTGTCCACCCCCGTGGCGACGGCGTCGTCTGCGCCTTCCCCAACGGCTGCAGGTACTCGGATCCTCGATGAATCGTGTACATTTTCATATACTCGCTACTGCGTTGGTTGGCTGTGAATTTTGATTAGCTCATAATCTTCATAATGTTACCCTGTGGGTTAGTTGTTGTCAACCTGCGGAACGCGTTGTGTCTATGCTTGGAATACTTGGGTACTTAGATCGGTTGGGAGATTGTTGTGGATGTAAGTTGTGATGGCTCTACATTCTTGTCAATTCAACCAAATATAATCGTCATACCATACCACAACATAGTGTTCAGGACTTCAGGTTACAATATGATGATATTCTTGATAACCCCATACTTAACTTCAATAGTCGGTGTAGGCAGTATGTTGGATTTGTTAGTAATTTGGAGCGTGTGTATCTGTTCCATCTTTTTTATGGCATGTTCATTCAAGTTGACTTATTGTGTCTATCTCATTGGCACCAACCATATACTGGGCTTTCTGGGTTGAGTTAGGGTAAATGAACTGACGGTTAAGTAAGTTATAGCTGCAAAACATTTAACTGTTATATTTCTTCGATCATCCTAACTTCTACTTCCGCTGTTCCCTAATATAGGATATAGGACGTTTTAGCAAGCTAAGTTTGCTTGCCAAAACGTCTTATATTAGGGAACCGGTGGAGTATAAAATAGGCCGGGGGTCTGATAGATCCATAATAATGTGTTTGGTTTAGCCAATGATCTTCAGTTCAGAATTTCAACCATGTGCCACTTGTATAGGCTGTTGCGATGGGAATTACCAGAAGGAGATGATCCACACAGACTAGAATTGAGATCTGACGAAGAGGCTTTAGTGACGCTAAGTGATGTTGGTTTACAGTTGGCGGTGTCATTCAGTGAAGCGGGCTCACTACTTGCAACTGGTGGTGAGGTAAATGAATGCCCTGTCACTTACTTTTTCATAGAGTAATATTCCCACTGGTGTGCATGTATTATTGCCTTCCTTTTTGACAATTCAAATTTTCTGTTGGTCGTTAAGGCGCTAGTTTGGTTTATAACCTGTTTATTGCCATTTTCTGTATTCCCTAAATTGCTTTATTTTCACTAGTAGTCATGTAGGTGCACATACTTAGTCAGATCTGACAGCTGTAGGTATTCATAGAAACAAAAACAATAATGTATAGTTGGTTACTTCATGCATGAAGCAATGCGATACATGGTTATTGTGGCAACACCTGAATCATACACTATAGCTATAGAACTTGTAACTTAGTCTGGCCACCTAATGAGCTTTTTACAATATTTGAGAACCACTGTTTGATCCATAGGGTTAGCCAACTGAGGCTGGCATAGAATGCTTAAGGGATTATTTTACAAAAGTTCAGGAATAATTGGTTGCAGTTGAGCATATGGATAGATCAAAGGAGTATTTTAGTATTCCCATGATGATCTTGTTTTGTATTTTTTTTGCATCGTAGTGTTGTCTTCATTATTTAGATCAAAACAAACTTAAACACGTACAAGCTCTAGGAAGTTTTTATTCCTTCATTATATCTTTCTGCAGTCACTTCTTATAGGCATCCAAACGTTTTTTACCTTATATTTTATTACTAATTACCAAGCTATTCTGATTTTTCTGTCATTTAGTTCACAAATTGCACATACAAATTATAGTCATGCGCTTGTACTTTTGAGGATTAGTCGATTGTTCATATGGTGTCGCTGTCATTTTCTAGTTATTCTATGGCAGTCGGAACAGAACATATATACTTATTATACATTTTAAATAATGTATCTATGTGCTGTATAGGATGGGCATTTAAGGGTCTTCAGATGGCCTACCATGGAAACCATTGTTGAAGAACCTGATACTAAAACATCTGTTAAGGATCTTAGTTTCAGGTAAAATAGTGCCGCGTGAACCTTCTCTTCCAGATGGATATTGGTTGTATGATACTGATGAGTTGCCTCTATTATTGGGCATGCTTTTAGTTCCGATGAGAGGTTTCTAGCTGTGAATAGGAGCAGTGGCCCATCTAAAGTGTGGGATTTAGGGTCAGCTGAAGCTGTGGCTAATCTGCCAAGAGAAGCTGTGAGTGTTTTTTTCCCTGACAATTTGTGTTGAATTATTTTCTTTGTTTAAGGTGAACTTCTAACTCGTACTTTTCCAGGGAGAAATATTTGGATTCTGCAGATTTTTAAATAAGCCTGACAACAGTCAGATCCTCTTTGTTACAGCGATGCAAGGTGATGACAAGACTTGAGTTAACCCTATTATGAATGGAATTGTTTGAAGTTCTCTAAAAAATGTACATAATTGTTTGGTAAACCGGAGACCTGACAGTTACAGAATAATCTGCTTCTTAGGTGATTATGGAAAAATAATATCTTGGAATACTACTACCACATGGACGAGAATTGGATCGAAGAAAATAACTCGTGAGGCGATTTCAGCATTTGCTGTCTCGCCTGACGGTACACTTCTAGCATTGTGAGCAAGGAACTATTATTGAAATGTAGCAATGAAATTATGGTTAACATGACTGCATGTTTTCTTAAAGGTCTAATATGCTTGCCTTTGTGTGCCCAGTGGAACTATTGAGGGAAGCATCAGCGTACTTGGCTCAAGAGACATGCGAGTGCTTGTAAAAGTTAAGAAGGCACATCTTGGCATTGTTACTACGTTGGCCTTCTCTCAAGATTCAAGGTCAGTACCCGTGCTCTGCTTTAGTTGATGCATTCCACAAATGCAGTCTCTCATTGTTGTTACTTTATTATATCAGGACCTTGCTGTCGACTTCCTTCGACTCAACTGCAAGGCTCACATCGACTGCACCCCCAAAGAGTACGGGTATGTCGGATGCTGATCTTCAGTTCTCGACTTGTTGTGTACTTGCCAATTTTTGGGAGTATTCTAAGAATGGCTGCTTGTTTTCTGACAGGTGTGAGCCTGTGGTCCATGATACTAGCTATCATTCTGGCAATTTTGGTATATTACTACATGCAGCACAAAGAAGATCTCTTGGCAATGTTGCCCAAGTGAAAGTTTTGTTCTATCTACTGATCCGCTTACCTCTGTGATTATCTGATCTTCTACCGGAGATAAATGCTTATTTGTGTCAGAGCTAGAGCAAATTTTGTATTTATGTCAAAGACGAAGCGTCCATTTATCTCTCAAGTTCTACCAAATTGCAGAAACCACCAGGCTATTTGTCAGGTCACGCTGGTATAGAAATGGACAACTTCCCTGGGTTTGCAAAATGGATGGTCCTTTATGAGTTATATCCTGTAGTACCCATAGTTTATCCTCTTGCGAATTTTTTCCAGAGTCCACTGTAAAGAATTTGGGACCAAGTTATGATGCATGTCAAGTAAAACCATATGAAGATTAATGAAAGCAAGTGTGCTTCACTAGTGTTTTAAATCTGTGATGACCGATCCTGTGTGGTATAGAATGGATACTTGTAGCTCTGTCTGTTTTTCTTGCTTTTGCCCTTGGTTTGCTTCTCTACGCTGCTACGCATGGTGTAGCAGTATATACTGAATGTATTTTCCTTTGGTATTTTCATGTATCACATCTGCACATGCACTGTCTTGAACAATGTCAACTTGTTTGGATTTCAATTTCACACCTTTGAAGATGGACGCAAGATGAAAGGAAACTTCCTGTTCTGCAACTTTACAAGCGCGAAGGGTCTTGTCTAAGACAAGAAATAGCTTTGCTTGGAGGACAAACACGACAAAGCTAAGAGCATCTCTAACAGAACCCGTAAACCCCGCCTGAACCGAACTTTTCCGGCGGATTTACGGGTTCGGGCTGAAAGTGTCGCAGATCAGTGACCGAAAAGATGGGCCGGCCCGTAAAATAAGTTCAGGGGCCCGAACAAATCTCCGAACGGCCCCTATTAAAAGGGTTCGCGGAGAGGAGTTCGGGTCGCAAACCCTACTCCCCTCCGTTTCTCTCTCGCCGCCAAGCACCATCTCCGACGAGCAATCCGGCGAGCCCGGCCAGCAATCCACCGGCCGACCGTGGGCGATGGCGTCCCGTGGCGGCTCCGGAGCGATGCGCGGATTGGCGGCGACTCGCCGCCGCGTCAGCCGTCTTCCAAGCGCGGAGCCGCGCGCAAGCGCCGCCGGTGGACGACTGGGGGCTCACGCCCCCGGGGAAGGCGGCAGTGCGGCAACGCCGGCGAGGGCTCCTCGTCCGGCGGTCAAGCGCACCGCGGCTCCCGTCGCGGACGTGGCGACGACGCCTACCTCGTCCCCGCGGTCGCCCACCTTCTCCGCCGGGGATTATGTCCACGGCAGCGGCAGGAGGACGCCGTCCTCGCGCAGATCAAGCCATCGGGCGGAGGCTCGCGGCGTTCCCGGGAGGAGGCGAGCCGTCCGCCTCGTCCGTGAATACGAGGCGGCCGCCAGGAGGCCGCGTCCGCCGCGTCAAGCTCGAAATAGTCGAGCTTGACGCCGATGACGCGTGAAGATCATCGACGACAGCGTCGGCGCCCTCTGCCGCCGAAACGCACCGGCATCGCCGCGCTCGTAGGTCTTATATTGGCCGCATTTTGCTTTAGCTAACTAGCGCCCGCCAGTGTACCGGTAATGTAGGTTTAATTTTACGAACTATGTAAGTTTTGATGCTCAATCGGAGCATCAATTTGATGTCGAACTATGATCATCGCCAAATTTACCCGCCCCGTTAAAATTCTGCTTTTCAGTTCCATTTTTACGGTTTCTATTGTGCGCCACTGCGAAATTCGAACGAACTTTCGTTTTCGGAAGACTGAAAAACCACTTATTCGGTTTGCACTTTTTCGGGCTCTGTTAGAGATGCTCTAAGAAGCATATGATGTCCGGTGCCCTATGAAGTCACCCTAAACCTGAAAAACTTGAGGTACACCAAACTAAAACCATACTTCCTGGTGGTGCTTGTTCCTCAAGGTGCTTGCTTTCATTTCCATATTGGACACAAATTTACGTGGAAGCGAGGCAGACTGCGTGAAAGGCTCGATAGGGCTGTGGGAAATGATGCATGGTCAGCGTTGTTTCCGGATGCAGGGGTTCATAATCTTATCATGACTGGGTCTGACCACTTGCCTATCATGGTGGACACAGCTACATATACTGAGGGCAGTGCTACCATCGGCAGTAGGCGTCGCAGGTTTGAAGCCAGATGGCTTAAAGAGGAAAAGATAAGAGATGTGGTAGCTACGGCATGGGAGCATGCATCTCCCCATGCGTTAGTAGCAGACAAGTTGGCTGCAGTACATGCGGAATTACATGAATGGGACCGGACAACTCTTAAAGCTCCTCGTAAAAGAGTGAGGCAGCTTGAGGCACTCCTGAATGGCCCAATGAATGAGGATTCAGATCGTCAGCAAGCCAAAATCACAAAGGAAATTGAAAATGTTCTCGAAGAGGAAGAGATTCACTACATGCAGAGAAGCCGATTGAATTGGTTGAAGCATGGGGATAGAAATACGTCGTTCTTTCACAATTTTGCAAAAGCGCGACGGAAGATAAATACCATTGTCAAACTCAAGGACGACAATGGGGATTGGAAGGAAGGAAATGATACTATTGGTCCACATATTTGGGACTATTTTAGTGAACTTTTTACATCAGAGGTGGCAGAGACGAACCCAACCCTTTTGGAAAGGGTGAAGCCGCGAGTGACAGCAGATATGAATGATCAATTGCGAAAGCCATACACGGCAGATGAAGTACGGGCGGCTATCTTCAGCATAGGCGATTACAAAGCACCTGGCACAGATGGCCTTCATGCAGTTTTCTACAAGAAGTTTTGGGGCGTTGTAGGCGAGGAGGTAACAGTAGCAGTGCTTCAAGCCCTTAACTCTCATATTATACCTGACGGATGGAACGAGACTGCAGTGGTTCTGATCCCTAAGGTGGACAGCCTGGAGCTTATTACTCAGTTCTGACCGATCAGTTTATGTAACGTGGTTTACAAGGTAATATCCAAGGTACTTTCTAATAGATTGAAAGCTCTTCTACCCGAAATTATTGCATTGACTCAAAGTGCATTTGTACCGGGAAGGTTAATTACTGACAATGTGTTAGTAGCTTATGAATGTTTTCACTCTATTAAGAAAAGAAGACAGGGCAATAATGGTACTTGTGCTGTAAAATTGGATATGCACAAGGCGTACGACCGAGTGGAATGGGGCTTTCTAAAGGATATGATGCTTCGGCTTGGCTTTGATGTAGATTGGGTAAGTATGATTATGTCATGTGTGACAACAGTTAATTATCGGGTCTGGTTTAACTCCGACGAGACAGACTCTTTTACACCCACGAGAGGTTTTCGCCAGGGGGATCCGTTATCCCCATATTTGTTCTTGATATGTGCTGAGGGGCTCTCTAGTCTGCTAGCGCATGAGGAGGAGATTGGTGGTATCCAAAGAATTAGGGTGTGCCGTAGTGCACCGTCAGTGTCACATTTACTTTTTGCTGCTGATTCCCTGATTCTGATGAAAGCGGATGCGTCTAATGCCACGTCACTCCGAAATGCTCTGGATATGTACTGTGCGAGTTCAGGCCAGCTTGTCAGTGATGCAAAGTCTACTATCTTCTTCAGTCCAAACACACGAGTGGAGGTACCGGAGGACGTTTGTGTGAGATTGAACATTTTTGCAGAAGCTCTAAATGATAAATACCTTGGTTTGCCTTCCCTTGTTGGGGCAGACCGAAGTGATAGCTTCCAATATTTGATTGAGCGTGTTTGGAGCTTAATCAATGGTTGGAATTAAAAGACATTGGTGGCAAGGAGGTCTTAATAAAGGCAGTGGCTCAAGCAATACCAGTCTATGCAATGTCGGTCTTCAATATACCAAAAGAAATTTGCAAAGGTATATGTGATGCAATAGCCCGGTATTGGTGGGGTGGTACCCAAGAAAAAAGAAGAATGCATTGGAGGGCTTGGTGGAAGATGTGTGTTCCAAAGAAAGAAGGAGGTATGGGTTTCAAAGATTTACATTGCTTCAATCAAGCGATGTTGGCAAAACAATGTTGGAGACTTCTTAGTGATCCAGACTCTTTGTGTGCTCAGGTATTACGAGCTAAGTACTACCCAGATGGTGACTTGTTAAAGGCAGTGTTAAAAAGAGGTTCATCTTTCACCTGGCAAAGTATCATGGCGGGGCTGAAAACTTTCAAACGCGGTGCGATATGGAGACCTGGTGATGGCTCATCAATCAATATTTGGTCTGATGAGTGGATCCCTTCTAGCCATAACAGAAGGGTGATGACGCCAAAACGACAATGCTTACTCCGTACTGTTCAGGAACTAATTGATCCTGTAACAGGAGGATGGGATGAACAGCTTGTTCGGGATAATTTCTGGCCTGTGGACGTCGAAAGGATTATTCAAATCCCTCTTCCTTCATTTGGTCAGCCAGATTTCATAGCATGGCATTTTACGAAGTCTGGATGTTTTTCGGTTAAGTCTGCATATTATGAAGAATGGAGAGCAGAGTACAGACGGAGAGCTCGGCTAGATGAAGTCACGGGAGCAGCTGATCCACATCCTGTCTGGAAAAAAGTTTGGGAAGTGTGTGTACCTCCTAAAGTTCAGATTTTTAGTTGGAGGATTCTACATGGGATAGTGCCATGCGCCCATGCTATTGCACTTTGTCGGAAAGGCATATACAGTCACCAGTGGTGTGCCCTGTTTGCAAAACCGAACCTAAAGATTTGGAACATTTGTTGTTTCAATGTGATAGGGCGAGAGATATTTGGCGGTTTCTAGGCCTTGAAAGTACTATAATATCTACTGTGAATGTTGATAGATCAGGGTCGGCAGTGCTAGAGGATTTGATTTGCTCAGCCAATCCAGGTGGTGTGGAGTTGAGTGAACCTAATGCAGTTGAACTGATTATGGTTGCATGTTGATATATCTGGTGGGAGCGCCGTCAGATAGTCCATGAGGAAAAAGTAGGAAAAACTGAAAGATCAGCTCTTTCCATTCGCGGAATTGTTGCTAACGCTTTGGCGCGAAAGAAGAAGACCGCAGTGGTCCAATCTAGATGGACTAGACCTGCGTCTGGTGTTATAAAATTAAACGTTGATGCAGCGTTTGATGTGGAATCGGGTACTGGAGCGGTCGGTGCTGTCCTAAGAGACTCTTTAGGGATGTTCATTGCTGCTAAGACTGAACATGTTCAGTTTGCACTTGATGTGCCGTCAATGGAGGCTACTGCATTGTGGAAGGGATTGAATCTTGCGGAGCAGTTGGGAGTCCATTCGTTGTTAATTGAGATTCGATGGAGATGGTTCAGGTGGTGCTCAACCCGTCAGAATATAGAGCAGTAGGAGCGGTGGTGATTGATGATTGCCGAAAAAAGATGACTGAATTCGGTAAGGCGACGATTATGCACTGTTTTAGAGAAGTAAATGTAGCCGCGCATGAGCTTGCTCGTTTTTCTTTTAGGGAAAGGATTGGGGAGGTCTGGTATGATCAGCCACCTGGATTCCTTCTCCCTTTTCTTGTAACAGACTTGGTTATCATTGAGTAAAGTCGCCTATAGTTTAAAAAAAAAAAAACACTTGACAGCCATCTCACTTGATCATCAACAGTGACCAGCAACAATTTCTTGGCTGAAAACAGTTGATGCACACCACACCGCCTACTGAGTTGACTGGGATTGATTACCCACCTTGCCTCCTACTTTGTCACCCACACTATTCGCACTGCAAATGGAGGCATCATTTTTAATGCAGTCTTGGTAGGATGAAGGTGACAGGGCAAGGTGGGTGGCCAGTCACTGGAACTTCCTTGAGAATCCTGGTTCAGCAGGCAAGTCTCTGTTGTACTTTCTTTTCAGAATCTAAAAAATGTATGTATGTTCTCCTTTTTGTGGTGCAAGGGATTGGAATAGGATCCAGTTCGTTTTGGATTGGAACACAACCAATTCCACACCAGCATCGACACGTACGTTTCAACTCGGTTGAGAGTGGAATGGAAATTAACTAGCTGCATGCTTTGCTAGTTTGGGACCTGAAACCTTATGAAGTTTATTATCATGAGATTTCCACAAATATATGAATACACGTGAGAACAGATTACCATACACATATCGATGAGCATTTTTTTTCCGAAGCGACATATCTTGATTGTCATGAACTGGACAACAAATATGCGCTAGTGATCTTCATATCTTAAGAGACCTTTGTAGCTTATTGTTTACAATCTCGCATACTGAACACGTCTTTTCTGTCAGTAATCCTTATTTACAACTTCTGACATCCTCGCGGTGTATGCACAAAGCTCACGCTGTTTCACCCCAAAACTTTGTAACTTTGAATCACTTGACGCCAACCAAGCAGCAATGGTCTTCACCGTGTGACCTCGTCGACGCTGGCGCCGGCGGCCGGCTGGGCTGACCGCCCTGGCAAACGTAGGGAGGGCGCCGCGCTGAAAGACGCCGACCTGCGTTCCCCGATCCCGGCCATCTCCAACGCTTCCGACAGCTTGAGCACCCGAGTGATCTTGGCTAGGCCCATCTCCCCCTGGCGCGCGCTGTTGGACGCGGGCGCTCGTAGGGAGTCGACGTCCGGCCACGCACGCCTGGGCAGCGCCAGCATGGACGCGGCGCGCCTGAGAGCGCGGTCCTCCGTGGACGGGTCGTCGCCATCGCGGCCGGCCTCCTCCTCGGCGCCAGCAGCCACGCCAAGGTTTGCCGCGGGCTCGCCGCCGAGGGTGGCGGCGTTGGCAGAGGCGACCTTGACGGGGGCGCGGCAGAGCGGGCAGTTGACGTGGGCGCGGAGCCAGGTGTCGATGCAGGCGCGGTGGAAGGCGTGCGCGCAGCGCGGCAGCAGGCGCAGCGTCTCCCCGTCGCGGAACTCGGCGAGGCAGACCGCGCAGCCGCCGTCGGCTCCGAGCCCCGCGGCGCGGCACTTGTCGGCGTCGTAGACCAGCGCGGTGATGGCCGCGATGGCGCGCTCGTCGAGCCCCACGGTCTTGATGTACCACACGTGGTGCATCCCGTCGCCGCCGTCGTCCGAGTCCTGCTCATCCGCCGGCGCCGGGGCCAGGGGTACGGGACCGCCCTCCTCGTCGACGGCGTTGTGGTGGTTCAGCGGCGCATGCTGCTGCTGGTGGGTGGTGGCGGGCTGGCGCCGCCGGCGCCACCGCACGACGCGGCAGACGAGGAGGACGAGGAGGAGGAGGACGGAGACGGCGAGGAGGGAGGCGGAGAGCGCGATGAGCGGGGTGGGGAGGCGGGAGCGGGAGGACTGGAGGTGAAGGGTGGTGGTGCGCGAGGGAGGCGGCGGCGGCGGCGGCGCGCAGAGGCTGTGGAGGGCGCAGGCCTGGGAGCAGTGGAGGGCGCAGGCGATGGGGTCGGGAGGCAGCGGGACGGCGACGCCGTGGGTCTGGTCGCGCACCGCCGCCGGCCTGGGTTTGGGTGGCTTGGGCTTGGGAGGCTTTGGCTTGGGCCGCGGGCGAGGCGGCGGCAGGGGATGGTTCTCCGGCGGCGGAGGCATGGCCGCGGGTGTGGGCTCGTGGACGCCGCAGGAGAGGGCGGGCGAGCGAGCGGCTGCGGTTAAGCTTCCGGTTGCTTTTAAGCGTGTGAAGTGCGGACCGCGGCGTGTGGTTGAAGGTGCAGCTCCAGTCTCCGGCGGCCTGATACAAGTTGCACTGTGCCGGGGGAAACTGGAAAGGAGCTTGTCGTTGAAGGATGACCGGCCGCCGGTAAAAAGCAGGACGTGTTACGATCTTGATGGATTTCATGGAGATTCGTCGGTCACAAAAAAACCATCTTAGCCAGTTTCTCCTTGATGCATACACGTCACTGATCACTCACGTTGGCACAGGTTGTGCGGGATCGATCAGCTAGCTCCGTAACATCAGTACTACTCTACTGTGCAAGTAATAGCAACAGGCTAGCTAGCCGATCGATCCTACCGTCCGTGGCGTTGGTTTCCTGGTCGTGCAGACAAGCTTGGAAATTGGACTTGACTTGTACCGCTCGCTGACGCTGAGCTAGCCAGGGACCGATAGTTGTTGTTGGGTGGTCCGTGCTCATTAATTGCCATCGCACGTCCGTCTTAGGGCGTGTTCGGAAGTGCCCTGGCTTCCCAAACTCCTCAGATTCTGCTTCGGAATTGCAGTTCCTGCTTCCCGGCCGGAGCGACAAACGTTCGGCTCTGCTCCTCCTTTTCCGAATCGGTTGGGTCCCCATTAGTCTGGTTTGGGCCCATTGGAATGGGAAAGAATTGAGCCCACATGTGTATTCGGTGGTGTAGCCCCACCTTATCTCCTACGGAGTACTCGTCTTCCCAGCATCCTTCCGCCGCCGCCTCGTCTAGGAATCCGCTCCTCCGGCGACAGCTCTGCGACGAGCAGCATCGACTGCTCCTCGTCTACCTCCTCCTGCCCCTAGCGTTCTCCGCCTCTTTCCGCCGCCACTCATCGGCAAGCTCCGCGACGAGCTCATCGTCGAGCTGCTGGCTGGCCTCGATGGCTGTTGTCAGGGGCGCTGCTCGTAACGGAGTCCCGGACGAAGCTGAGATGGCGGCTACGTAAGGTTGGAGGCCGGGGCAGCGGGTGGATACTGGATGCGGCGGCGGCGTCTGTTCTTTTCTTTTCTCTGAGCATCAGGAGAGAGGAACATGTTGTATACATGGGAGGAAGAAAAGAACTACCGAATCGTTACATAACTGGGCGGTGGCAAATTGTTGTAATTATCAACTGCTCCGCCCTTTTCAGTTCCGCGGAATCGCAAAATAGCTGCTTCACGTTTTGTGCACGGAAATGGGTCAGCTTCGTGGATCCAGCTCCGTGGAGTTAAACTGTTCGGCGCTGCGCCGCGTTAGAATTTGGAGAAGCGAGAAGCTAGGCCGTTTCCGAACACGCCCTTAATTTCTCGCTCGACAACCATAATCCGACGGCCGTCGATGATGATTTCTATCTGTTCAAAAGGAATTATTTTTTTATTAATGATTGTTAATAGAGCAAAAGAAAAAAACTGTTTTTATCCGTGCCCTTCCATGTGCCTCTAATATCTTGTTAGGTTATTACACCATTTCCGAATATGATAAAACAAAGGGGGCCCTCATCATCAAGAATACGATATTGGGTGGCCATGACATGCAAGTCTTTTATATGTTGATCAAGCATCTTGATCCATGATTATTTCGTTTTCTTTTTTAATCACGTCTTGGGTGGCCATGATTTTGACAACCACTTGTTATTTGAGCATGAAAAGTTCTTGTTGCACCGCTCGAGAGGCCAAACGTCGTCGTGAGCCTTCATGGCGGCGTTGTTGTGGGAGGCCAAAGCTTCGGTGGCTATGGGATATCCGATATGGCTCTCCCTCTCCCTCTATGATGTGGTGAGCTGCTGCTTGGGAACGCACACGACCACGACGACGATAGTCAATGGTGCAGCAACCGTAGATTTCTTGGGTAGCAATGGAGGTGGCTCGATTTGGGAGATGACAGAGAGTGGAGTGGGTGGAGAAAATGATTGGTGTTGCTAACAAACATGACAAGAAGGGTTTAGAATAGGACACATCCGGTTCGCCTCAAATTTAAGTCTGATTTCAAGCCAAACAGACAAGTTATCAATTTAGAGGATGCTATTGGACCTTGATTTTTGTCAGGACCGCGAAAGGACATCAATGCATGCTCCAAACGAAAAATAGGTCCAACAACATCAATTCTTTTCACTCTTCTACCAAAAACATGACGTGGCCACTGTGCACGAATCATTAAGTAATGTGACACATTGAAAATTGGTTGAGAAGAGAAACAAAACCCTCAGGCGTCAAAAATATATGTAGGAAAAAACACAAGACCTACAACCCCTGATAGAAGGAGTACATAACCGACAATAAGTACAATTAGTTGACATCTACATCTCACAGTGCATTACAATTATTTGACATCTGCAATTCACAATGCATGACGTCGGTTGCAGGACTCCAGAACGTTTAACTTAACTTTAGGAAAACTTTACCCAAAATGTATGTTCTCACAACCAAGATTGTTTTATGTGCCTGCCTGGATATGAGTTGATTTGGATTTGACTAAATCTCAGTGAACAATTTTATCAAAGTCTCAATTACAACCTACCTACAACTCATAGGTCAACATAAATCACGAAGCATATTTAGCGATCTAGATTTTTTTCTCGCTTTCAACCTGTGTGCAACAGGGAAAATCTAAGTGCATCCTATGTGCTATAAAAGATCGCACTTCCAGCCCCTTATGTAATTAAGGATATCTCGGTTGGAATCCATGTGCAACTCACAAGACAACATGAGTCAAGACGTACTTCAGTGGTTAGAAAGTTGACTAAAATTTAGTTAATTTTCAGTGAACTTTCAATTAGATAAACCAGATAAATAAAGTGGAAACCAAGCATTCACCACTAGATATCGTACCGTCACCACTTGGTCCCACCTCCGTGGCATTATCTTGTATTTCAATGTACTTTCCTTGTGATTCTAAAAAAAAGTACTCCCTCCATTCATAAAAGAACGCCTCGACTTTATTAAAATTTAGATTTACATATATATAGTAAATCAAGTCTAGATATATCTAAATTTAAACAAAGTTAAATTATCTTTTTATGAATAGAGGGAATACTTTCCTTGCGAATGTAACTATTTTAATGGCATTTGTCCTGTTCCCGGCAGTTTCAAGAATATCACTCCAGCTTCAACAGAAGAGATCCATCAAACACGGGGAAAGGTACGCAACAGGAGAAAAATGGTACAATCGGGTGCCAGCATTTCTTAAAAGAGAAAAAAAATCTTTCGCCTAAACGTAAGAAATTGGAGATGCGGGGTATCGATCCCCGTACCTCTCGCATGCTAAGCGAGCGCTCTACCATCTGAGCTACATCCCCGTGATGTCAGCATGTTAATCTTAGTGTTATTAATACCAGTTGTTGTTAGTTCATCTGTCTATTAATTTTATTTCCTTTGAAAGGTACTCTATTCCTCCAGAGCACCCATTATTTTTTCCCTACTTTCTCATCTAAGGTGTCGCTCTGGACAAAAAAGGATATTGTCATTTTGTTTACTACCATCTCAGTTACTAACATTGGAAGTTTGGAAGCGGTTGCACTACAAGACGTTACAAAGCGATATGTCGTAGGCCCTAGGTGTTACTACAAGTTGTCAGTTTGATAAACAATACTTAATCAGCCTGCATATTTTTTTTCTTAATCTGATACATGGTCTTTTCAGGAAAAAAGAGAGGCTCTTATGGTGTGCTCTGATGGAGTATTACATGACCACGCATGAAGTTCAGAGTTCATTGCAGGTCTTGGGCTAAAATCTCTTGTTTCTTCATCCTGCATAGAGTAAAACTTCTCAGATCGGTTCTACTACTAATCTTACTGGTGGCAGTAATTTCTGGGTTCTTTGCAGTCTAGATTGGGAACCCTTATGAATCTGTATTCAAACGGTACTGCTCTGAACTCCATTTGCGGTGCTGTTTGTGGAACTTACGGAAATTTAGAAATGACATGGACTTTAACAATGTTTCATGGAAAACATCAAACAGGCGTGCAGAACGTTACTGAATACTGTCAAGGAACAAGCACTGAGAAGGTGGAAATATTCTGCCAGTTCCTCTCACACAAGACAATGGGGCCACTAATACTGGACAATGGCTGATGCACTTCCTGAAGATATCTTGGGTGGATTGAAGATCTCTGAAGACCAGCAGTTCATGCCAAGCTTGACTGCTCGAAGTACCAACATATGGGGCAAGAAGGCCAGCCTAAGCTCAGCTTCCCGTCTCCTCTTGCTGGGAGCAAGCCTCCATGAGGTTCAAGCAAAACGTGCTGATAAACGCAATGATCACCACCTGCCTCTCAATAGACTTTCAAGTTGATAAGGAGATGTAATATCGCTACATGTTGTTTCGCTGTAATCTCTAGTTGCCTCGATGCCTTATAATCTCTAGTTGGAGTAAGAACGATGCTTTTTAATCTCTAGTTGGAGTAAGAACCTGATACAATGGAACTGGGAATTACCTCCCTTTTGCTCTAAAAAAAATCTTATTGGTGGCAGTCTGCTAAAGACCCTTGTTCGGCTGATTTCTTGGTGGTTTCTCCGTCTTTCTGTAATTTTGCAGCACTGGCCTGAGTGCTATATACGATGAGTTACGACAGACAGAGATGGAGATGGTTCGAAACCTGAAGCAGATTCACCGCTGACACGCTACCTTGTGCTATGTACTTAAAAGGCTCAGCTCGTATACCCACACAGTCATCGTGGTGAGAGGTAATAGTATACATCATTACATGATGGCCATTTAGTTCGCTTTTACCCAGCGCATCAAGCTAAATCTTATAAGCTTTATGTTTGCTGCACATACATTGATACATATAACTGGAATTGTCAATGTAAAATATATTGATCTTGTGCCAAACATTTCACTCTAGCATAATTACCAAGTTCAATTCATCATCCACAGCGCAAAGGATTGGAGTCTCACAAAAAACAAAATAAGTAGCCAGATTCTGCTCTTCTATACGTTCCAGGAGTTACATTTAAAATAGCATCATAATTTAAAGTTCTAGTTTGAGGATACACAAAAATAATGTACAGAACTTGTGTCCATAATTGGCATCAGGTTAATTGGTAATCTACGGAACTTGTGTCCATGCAAGAATCAGTTGATCAAAAAATGTACTTATTAATTGACTCATCTCCAAAGGCCAACAGTGATAGGGCAAGTGCCTACACAAATAAAGACATCATGGTTCGGTTAGAGACACCACGTATATTGCTGATTATCGCATTGTATTTACACATGCAACAAAGCAAGGGGAGGAAGAATTCAAGAAATTCTAAAAGTGTACAATAAAGTCTCAGGGCAATTCTTGAACAAGAAAAACTGAATCTACACAGAGAGGGAAATACTATAACTTAGGTTGACAACAAAAAATCAACTACTACGTTGAAAAAGATGTTTACCTTCTATGATGTCTTCTCCACAATCCGATACAGTTACAGTCAAGTTTCTAGCTCTTCGGCAAAGTTTCGTGGCACGAAATATTTGAATCTGTAAAGTCAATTTAATTATTTCAAAGTTCTATGGTCAACATAAATTTATGTATTCCATAGTTAAAACATAAAAGTAGTAACTTACACGAATATCTAGCTTCGCATTTGAGACTTTTGCTTTAGGAAAATGGTCCCCGCCTATGTCCAGCAACATCTTTTCCAACTGACAAGTTACAAAAACCAAGAGCATCACATAAAAATAATACGGAGTAATATATATTCCTTTCGCATTTTACTACCTACCTCGGTTGTAGTAGAAATATACTGTCCATTCAAACGTTCAATAATATCACCCTTGCGGATTCCAAGTTTCTCAGCATTTGATTCTTTTGACACCTAATGATTAATTGACCATGATTAAATCATAATATGCATAGGAGGATTTTGTATGAAAAACTAATAAGAATGTGAAAATAAATAATGTTAAACCTTACCTGTTCAACAATAAGACCGGACTCAATGTTATGCTTACGTCTCATCCTCTCAATACAAATAGGATCTAGAAACTTGATGGGAGTAAAGGTCATTCCAAGGTGGGCACGAGGGATGCATCTACACCAAATATATAATCATTAGGATTGTAATCGTTTTACATACTTATATTAAAATAAAATACCAGAATGAATATCACACATAACTTAGGCAAGAACATTACATAAATAATACCATAACAAGGCATTAGTTCACGTCGTGCTCCAGAAAAATAGATCACCAAGGTAAGTAGAAAAACTGAATATTTTCACCAAATTTAGTTCCGACACCCTGGATAGGAATAGTTTTGAAAACACGCAGAATTCGATGAGGTGACCAGCACCCGTTTTATCTACAGTCTTACACATATTTTGTAGCACCTAGGCCTCACCTAATGATTTCTCTTAATCACAATTTAGCAATTCATTCAAATGTAATAATTGCAAAGCAATCACAATCTAAACATAATTTCGTAGTTGTTCAATTGCATTGCATGAGATAAAATATATAAGAGAATGTGTTAGTTTAATTAACAGTAGTATTTTTTTTTTTTTGAGAATAAAGTTCGTACTTCAACTTTCTCCAAAAATCCAAGCATTTGTGCAATATAGAAGAAGGTAAAAAGGTATCTTTCATTTGACTGATGACCATTCCCACAACCTTCCCTTCTAAGTCAATGATAGGGCCTCCATCTTCATGCAACTACAACATAGTAACAATAACAAACATTATATTTTGTTTGAACAAAATATTAAGATAGAAGTACGAAGCATAAAGTTATAATTAAATAATAGTACATACACTGCATTCATCTAGCCTATCCCAACTTCCTTGGGAATAAGGCTTTGATGTTGTTGTTGAAGATACACTGAGTTCATCGTGGGAAAAATACATGTAGTGGCATCTCTCATGGTGGTCTGGAAACCTATATTCCACCCTACCATGGGTTATCCTTAGATCAAGACTTTCATCTCTTCCAAGTCGGAGAACATCTTGACCAGAATGCACATTGTCATTAAAAGTGGACAGTTGAACCGGTTTGTCCACTACAACCTCATAAAGAGCTAAGTCGTAATGCTCCTGGAGGTAGATGAAACGGGCTAATGCAGTTGTGCCGTCCAGCAAATGAACAATAACCTGGAAAGAAAACCGCAAAAATTATGACACTAAGATTCCGATAGAATTTTCATAGTATTTGACAGAAACATTTTCAAGAGATTAATTATCAGAAAAACCATCCAACCAAGTCTTTGTTCTAAAAAGTACAAAGTAGTTCACTTTTCCTCTACGGAAACTGAAGAGATAACGCATTTAACTGGTAATCATCTAGCTGATGATTGAGGCATTACAGATAATTAAATTTTGACATGAAACAAAGAAAGAAAGGAACACCGATTGCTGAATTAAGATAGATATAAACAGAATCATGAATTAATGTTAAGAAGCTCACGCTAGCATCACGATGATATTCGCCTGTCCGCTGGTTCCTCACCAAGGAGGGATCCTTTGCCCGAATCAGATAGGCGGACGTCAAAACAAGGGCGGTTTTCTTCTTGTCGTCCCGTTGAATCCACAAACCACAACACCTATTCAGAGGCTCATCGTCTGCAATGGAAGCAAGCCGAAAGTCACAACACTAGCTCGGTCGATGTGCTCGAAAATAGTGTTAACTTACATGCGCGCGTAGGTTCGTACCAAGATAGGATGAGAGGCTGATAATAGAGTTGGCGGCAAGAAGCACGGCATCCTTTGCTGCCTCGCGGATGTGAAGAAGGCGTCGATCGTTGGACAGGCATGAACTAGAAGAGTAGAGATCCATTGTGAGGACAGCAGACCGACGCTCTACAAACATATATGAAATTAGCTAGCTAGGGTGGTGTCTTGGCGACGACGATGATAAAGAGGGATCAAAGCTAGAGGGAGGGGAGCTGACCTATGTCTGCTTCGTATGTGGCATTGGCCTCCCGGAAGGCTGCAAGTATGTCCGCCCTACCAGCTAGCTCGTCGGGGATGTAGGGTCTATGGAGCAGAGGGCTGGGTGGATCGGAGGATTCCTCCGTCGCGGAGTCGACCACATCGGCGTACACACGATCTAGGTACAGAAAAAACGAACAAGTAAATACGAATCCTGCTCATGTCGTGATGCGGAGGGAAAATTAAGCGGAAGTTGTGCACCTAATTTTGCTTCGGATTGGGATTTTTTACTCTCCACGAAGGCCGCCAACAACACCGGCCGATCGTCTGCTCTCTTCTTCTTCTTCTTCGCTTCCCTCCCCCTCTCCGTCACCAGATTTCCCCTCGTGCGCCGCCTGCCGGCCTTCGGCATTTTCCAACAGTTTGGGGATTGAGCGACGGGAACTGCTATAAGCCGACCTGGTCGGCGCGTGCGGGGTGCCGCACACCCCCAGCGACCAGGTCGGGTAGTTTGGGCCGCGGCCCATTAGCTCAGGTACGTTTTTTTCGTTTTTTCTTCTTCTCTTTCTTCTGTTTTTTTCTGTTATTAATATTTTTCTTTTTCAAAATCTAACATTTTTTATGAAATTATTTTTCAAGATTTTTTTCAAAATATGAACATTTTTAATTCAATAGTTTTAAAATTTGAACGATTTTATATTTTGAATATTTTTCAAAAAAAATATTTTTCAAAATTTGAACATTTTTTTACGTTTGAACAGTTTTTTAATTTGAACGGTTTTTAAATTTGAACATTTCTCATGTTTGAACGATTTTTAAATTTGAATGGTTTTTAAATTTGAACATTTTTCATGTTTGAACAAATTTCATGTTTGAACGATTTTTAAATTTGAACGATTTTCAGATTTTGAACGTTTTTTATATTTAAACATTTTTTAATTTAATTTTTTAAAATATTTCTATTTTTAGAATCTGAAAAATAAAAGTAAAAAAAGGAAACAGAAAAAACGAAAGAAAAACAGCAAAGAAAAAAAGAAAAAAGAAACAGAAAATAAGAAACAAAAAAGAAAAGAAAAATCGAAAAAAAGGCAGCCCGCACCTAACTGGGCCAGCCCGTACCGCGCGCGGGGTGTGCGGCGCGCGGTACGCGCCGACCTGATCGGTGTATAGGATTTGCCTTGAGCGACTCGCGTCGAGGACTCAAGGGGTGTGACTGCCGCACACCATTTAGCATAGAGACTGTCGATTATGGGCTTGGCCCGTTTAACGCGTCTTCTTATATCTTTTCTCCATCTTCATCTCCACTAATAATCATAAAATATATTTTTAAAATTATATGCATTTAATATGAATGTTGTCACCTGAATGGAGCTTTGCTCTTCCGGACTCCATCCTCACCTCCTCCACTCGCCCCACGTCCGATAATGTCCCCCTCCACCTTACCGCCTCCTCCCAAGCCCCTTGTACCTCTATTTTCAGGATGGAAAACTCCTAGCTTTCTCACCCTTCTTTCCCTCCTCTAGTGTCCTCGAACTGGCTTAGCGTCGGTACAAACCACTCCCACCTCTCGTCCACCTCTCGTCTTTGTCTTAGGCTTAAGTGGGTTCGCTCGGCAGCTAAATCCTGGGCAAAAGCCCGTAGGCTTCCCTCCGTTTACCTTGTTAATTGTCGAGCAGTCATTTCCTTCCTTGACCTCTTAGAAGAGCATCGCCCCCTCTCTCTCCTGGAAGGTCGTCTTCGCTTGCTTGCAAAAACCCACCTCAGTTCCCTGAACGTCGCGTGCGCTACTTACTGGCGCCAACGTGCAAAAATCCGGCATTGTACCCTTGTGGACGAGAATTCCCGCTATTTCCACCTCTGTGCGTCTATCCGGCTTAGGAAGAATCAAATCAAAGTCCTTGATACAGATGGTGGGGAATCAGCCTTCTCCCATCCCGCAAAGTGATACGGGGTGGCCCGATCTTCTCAGTAAGCACGGTGGTGATGATGATCACGGGATGAACACAACGGAGATATACGATGATGAAGTGGAAGATAACTTGTATGATGCTGACGAGTCTCTCGATTGATCCATGTCGCCAATGCAACAGCTCTCAACCCTGCAAGATATTCGCAACTCCACACACTTGCGCACGTAGCCGCCGACCACGATAAGTTGAACCGTCTAATTCCCAATGGAACAAGCAGATCACACAAGACTTTCAGGGGTTCAACACCAAATCGATGCAATATGGTATAGAGATTCAATAGAGTTGCAAAGCAAGCAACTATGAACTAGGGTTATTTTAAACGTGGTCTAAACCTAAATTGGGGGCGTCCTGGGCACTTATATAGGGGTTCAGGACGACCAGGGGTCGAAAAAGTACATAGAAAACCGACTCAGATCGGATCGGTCGATCTGGACTCGGAGTCGGCGGTCGGGGGCGGTCGGCCGGGCTGGGACCGGGCCATCCGGTTGCCACCGGGTGTGGCGCGGGTGGTGACCGGGTGAGGGCTCAGAGCCCTGGATAGTTGCCTGGTTGGCACAAGTGTATCTCCGGTTTGGACCGGCTGGGACGGGTGGCCCCGGCTCGGTCGGCCGGAACTGGCGCCGGCCTGACATCTCCTCCTCTCGCGTATTCCTCCCGCTCCTCCCTCGCGCGTCCATGGGATATCTTCATGTCCAGCTCCATGTCCAGCTTCACGTCCAGCTTTTTGTCCAGCTGCTCCTCTCCTCTTCATACCTGATCATACATAAGTAATATGACTTAGGCAGTATAAAGTTCTCATCGATCAAAGTATCACATAGGAACAAGTTCACCTGTTGCTTAAGTAGCTTCGCACGAGCTCGTTTCATTGGTCCAATCCTGACTTCATTGGACTTGAGCTTCACAGAAGCATCATTTTCATCTTGCAATGACGGAGGTAGTGGTGTAGTAGCAGGGATGTCCTCATCACAAAGGCATCAATTCTTCATTCCTTTTTCTATAACCTTTTAGGAACCTCTCTCCTTTCTTCTGACTCTATTAACCTTCGACCTCTGGTGGCTTCCACTTCTCTTGACTCCTTTCAGGCTACATCCCTCATCCGCCCCTTCTCTCTTGACGAAATCCGGGCTGCGCTTCTCTCTATGAACGACAACTCTAGCCCTGGGCCTGATGGCTTTGGCCCCGCTTTTTTCAAAAAGAACCGGGACTTGGTTAAGAGTAGCCTTTTTGATTCCCTCCAAGACTTCCACTCCCTCATCTAGACCTTAGACCCATAGACAAATCCTATACTGTCCTTCTTCCAAAGAAAACCGGCGCCAATCGTCCTGACAATTTTCGACCTATCTCCCTCCAAAACTGTTGTCTCAAGATCCACTCCAAATGTCTTACTCTTTGTTGATAAGTCTCCGACGTATCGATAATTTCTTATGTTCCATGCTACATTATTGATGATATCTACATGTTTTATACACATTATATGTCGTATTTTCGCATTTTCTGGAACTAACCTATTAACAATATGCCGAAGAGCCGTTCTTGTTTCTTGTTTTTGGTTTCAGAAATCCTAGTAAGGAAATATTCTTGGAATTGGACGAAATCAACGCCGGGGTATTTTTGCACGAAGCTTCCAGAAGACCGAAGAGGGAAGGAAGTGGGGCCACGAGGCGCCGCCACACTAGGGCCGCTGATGGGGTTCGTTGCATAGAAAACAAAAATTTTCCTACCGCAAAGCGAATAAAACCAACAGATCTAATCTATGGAACACCCAAGATCCAATCTACTAGATCTAAGCAACGATATGGAGATGAGACTAACCCTCAAAGATTCCAAAGCCTACGAGATTAATCTCGTTGTTGGTGTAGACGATCGTCCCCGGTGCTGCAATCCGGCAGCACTTCCGTACTCGGTCGCGCGTACGGTGTCGATGAAGCTCCTTCCTCTCCCGTTCCAGCGGGCAGCGGAGGTGTGGTAGATCTCCACGGAATCCCAGCAGCACGACGGCGTGGTGGTGGTGGTGGAGAAGAATTCTGCAGGGCTTCGCCTAAGCCGGAGCAGAAGAAACTGGGAGGGAGGAGAGGTGGCACTTTAGGGTTTCGTACGGAGCAGCAATGGCCGGCCAAACTACCCCACTATTTATAGTCGGAAGGTAGGGTTAGGGTTTCGCGAAACCGATCAAGTGGCGGCGCCTGGTGGGCCCACACCACACCCTGGCGCGGCCAGGGGGGCCCGCGCCGCCGTGTGGTGTGGCCCACTCCTGGCCTTTCTCCGTCTCCCCTTTGGACTCCGTCTGCGTGACAGAAAAATAAGAACTTCTGTTTTTATTTCGTCCAATTCCGAGAATGTTTCCAGAACAACTTTTCTTGAAATACAAAACAGCAGAATTCTTCCAGAACAATTCCGGCTCCTCGTGATGTCTTGGATCCTATCCGAGACTCCGAACAACATTCGGTCTCCATCTCATATTCCGAATCTACTTATGCGACATCGAACCTTAAGCGCGTCACCCTACGGTTCGTGAACTATGCGACATGGTCGAGACTCCTCTCCGAGCAATAACCAATAGCGGGATCTGGAGATCCATAATGGCTCCCACATATTCAACGATGACTTAGTGATCGATTGAACCATTTACATACGATGTCAATTCTCTTTGTCTCGCGATATTTTACTTGTCCGAGGTTTGATCATCGGTATCTCCATACCTTGTTCAACCTCGTTACCGACAAGTACTCTTTACTCGTACCGTGGTATGTGATCTCTTATGAACTATTCATATGCTTGCAAGCTAATCAGATGACATTCCACCGAGAGGGCCCAGAGTATATCTATCCGTCATCAGGATGGACAAATCCCACTGTTGATCCATATGCCTCAACTCACACTTTCCAAATACTTAATCCCACCTTTATTGTCACCCATTTACGCAATGACGTTTGATGTAATCAAAGTACCCTTTCGGTGTAAGTGATTTACATGATCTCATGGTCGAAGGATTATGACAACTATGTATCGAAAGCTTATAGCAAATGAACTTAATGACTTGATCTTATGCTACGCTTATTTGGGTGTGTGTCCATTATATCATTCAACCAATGACATAACCTTGTTATTAATAACATCCAATGTTCATGATCACGAAACCATGATCATCTATTAATCAACAAGCTAGTTATACAAGAGGCTTACTAGGGACTCCTTGTTGTTTACATAACACACATGTATCAATGTTTCGGTTAATACAATTATAGCATGATATATAAACATTTATCATAAACACAAAGATATTATAATAACCACTTTATTATTGCCTCTTGGGCATATCTCCAACAGTCTCCCACTTGCACTAGAGTCAATAATCTAGATTACATTGTAAGGTACCTAACACCCATGGCATTTTGGTGTTGGTCATGCTTTGCCCTTGGGAGAGCTTTAGTCAACGGATCTGCAACATTCAGATCCGTGTGTACTTTGCAAATCTCTACTTCACCATCTTCGATGTACTCGCGAATCGAATGAAAACGCAGCTTGATATGCTTTAGCTTCTTGTGTGACCTTGGTTCCTTTGCATTGGCGATGGCACCCGTGTTGTCACAATAAATGACTAGCGGGTCCAATGCACTAGGAACCACACCAAGCTCAACAATGAACCTCTTCATCCATACCGCTTCGATGAAGCCTCTGAAGCCGCTATATATTCAGATTCTGTTGAAGATTTCGCCACCGTGCATTGCTTGGAACTGCTCCAGCTTCTGCCGCACCATTCAATATAAACACGTACCCAGTGAGACTTAGAGTCATCAGGATCGGTGTTCCAACTTGCATCGGTGTAACTGGTTACAACGAGCTCTTGGTCACCGCCATAACAAAGAAACATATCCTTAGTCCTTTTCAAGTACTTCAGGATATTCTTGACCGCTGTCCAGTGTTCCATTCCTGGATCACTTTGATATCTGCTGGTCAAACTAACAGCATGTGCTATATCCGGTCTAGTACATAGCATGGCGTACATGATAGAGCCTACTGCCGAAGCATAGGGGATCTTGCTCATCCTCTCTCTTTCATCTGCCGTAGCCGGACCTTGAGTCTTACTCAAGACCTTTCCTGGCAACATAGGCAAGAACCCTTTCTTGCTTTCATCCATTCTAAACTTCTTTAGAATCTTGTCTAGATATGTACTTTGTGAAAGGCCTATTAGGCGTCTTGATCTATCTCTATAAATCTTGATGCCTAAAATGTATGCTGCTTCACCAAGGTCTTTCATTGAAAAAGACTTATTCAAATAACCTTTAACGCTGCTTAATAGTTCTATATCATTCCCAATCAATAATATGTCATCTACATATAATATCAGGAACGCTACAGAGCTCCCACTCACTTTCTTGTAAATACAGGCCTCACCATGAGTCCATATAAAACCGAAGTCTTTGATCACTCTATCAAAGCGTAGATTCCAACTCCGGGATGCTTGCTTCAGTCCATAAATGGAACGCTGAAGTTTGCATACCTTGTCAGCATTTTTAGGATCGACAAAACCTTTGGGTTGTACCATATACAACTCTTCCTCAATGTCACCATTAAGGAACGCCGTTTTGACATCCATCTGCCAAATCTCATAATCGAAAAATGCAGCTATTGCTAACAAAATCCTTTAGCTTCGCTACAGGTGAGAAAGTCTCATCGTAGTCAACTCCTTGAATTTGTCGGAAACCCTTTGCGACAAGTCGAGCTTTATAGACAGTAATATTACCATCAGCATCTGTTTTTCTCTTGAAGATCCATTTATTCTCGACAGCCTTGCGGCTATCAGGTAAGTCTACCAAAGTCCATACTTTGTTATCATACATGGATCCCATTTCGGATTTCATGGCTTCTTGCCATTTGTTGGAATCTGGGCTCATCATCGCTTCTTCATACGTCGCAGGGTCTTCATCATTGTCGTCCACAATCATGACATTTAGACAGGGATCATACCAATCAGGAGTGGTACGTTCCCTCGTCGATCTGCGAGGTTCAGTAGCTTCCTCGTTCGAAGTTTCATGATCATCATCATTAGCTTCCTCTCCTATCGGTGCAGGTGCAGGAACTTCTTCCGGCACTGCGCTACTCGATCTATGAGAGAAGGTTCATCAACCTCGTCGAGTTCTACTTTTCTTCCAGTCACTTCTTTAGTGAGAAACTCCTTCTCAAGAAAGGATCCGTTCTTGGCAACAAAGATTTTGCCTTCGGATCTGTGATAGAAAGTATACCCAATAGTTTCTTTAGGGTATCCTATGAAGACGCATTTCTCCGCTTTGGGTTCTAGCTTGTCGGTTGTAACTTCTTTACATAAGCATCGCAACCCCAAACTTTAAGGAACGACAGCTTAGGTTTCTTCCCAAACCATAATTCATACGGTGTCGTTTCAACGGATTTAGATGGTGCCCTATTTAAAGTGAATGCGGCTGTCTCTAAAGCATAACCCCAAAACGATAGTGGCAAATCGGTAAGAGACATCATAGAACGAACCATATCTAAGAGAGTTCGATTACGACGTTCGGACACACCATTGCGCTGTGGTGTTCCCGGCGGTGTCAACTGTGAAAGTATTCCGCATTTCTTTAAATGCATGCCGAACTCATAACTCAGATATTCGCCTCCGCGATCAGAACGCAGAAACTTAATCTTCTTGTTACGTTGATTTTCTACTTCACTTTGGAATTCCTTGAACTTCTCAAAAGTCTCGGACTTGTGTTTCATAAAGTAAATATACCCATATCTACTCAGATCATCCGTGAAGGTTAGAACATAACGATAACCACCGCGCGATGCTACGCTCATTGGTCCGCACACATCGGTATGTATGATTTCCAACAAGTCTGTAGCTCGCTCCATTGTACCAGAAAATGGAGTCTTAGTCATTTTTCCCATTAGACATGCTTCGCATCTGTCAAGTGACTCAAAGTCAAGTGACTCAAGAAGTCCATCGGAATGGAGTTTCTTCATGCGCTTCACTCCAATATGACCAAGACGACAGTGCCACATATAAGTAGAATTATCGTTCAATTTAATTCGCTTAGCATCAATGTTATGAACATGTGTATCACTACTATCGAGATTTAACAAGAATAAACCATTCATCTCAGGTGCATGGCCATAAAAGACATTACTCATATAAATCGAACAACCATTATTCTCAGACTTAAACGAATAACCGTCTTGCATCAAACAAGATCCAGATATAATGTTCATGCTCAACGCAGGTACCAAATGACAATTATTGAGGTTTAAAACTAATCCGAAGGTAGATGTAGGGGAGCGTGCCGACGGCGATCACATCGACCTTGGATCCATTTCCAACGCGCATCGTCACCTCGTCCCTCGCCAGGCTTCGTTTATTCCGCATTCCTGTTTCAAGTTACAAATGTGAGCAACCGAACCAGTATCAAATACCCAGGCACTACTACGAGAACCAGTAAGATAGACATCTATAACATGTATATCAAATATACCTTTCTTCTTGGCGTGGCCGCTCTTCAGATCGGCCAAGTATTTGGTGCAGTTCCGCTTTCAGTGCCCCTTCCCCTGGCAGTAGTAGCACACAGTCTCAGGCTTAGGACCAGCCTTAGGCTTCTCAGGAGGCGCTGCAACTTTCTTGCCGCCCTTCTTGAAGTTGCCCTTGTTAGGCTTGCCCTGTTTCTTGAAACTGGTGGTCTTGTTGACCATCAACACTTGGTTCTCCTTCTTTATTTCTACTTCAGCAGACTTCAGCATGGAGAAGAGTTCAGGTAACTCTTTGTTCATGTTCTGCATGTTGTAGTTCATCACGAAGTTCTTGTAACTTGGTGGCGGTGATTGGAGGACACGATGAATACCCAGCTTGTTAGGGATCACAATCCCCAAGTCACTGAGCTTCTTCGCATGTCCGGACATGGCGAACATGTGCTCACTAACGGAGCTGCCCTCTTCCATCATGCAGTTAAAGAACTGTTTCGAGGCCTCATAGCTCTCCACGGCTGCATGAGTCTCAAAGATAAGTTTGAGCTCACGCATCATCTCACATGGGTCGTGGTGCTCAAAACGTTTTTGGAGCTCTGCCTCTAAACTGCACAAGATGGCACACTGAACTTCGGAGTACCGAGTTGCCCGAGTCTCATAAACATTCTTTATGTCCTCGGACACTACAGGAGGTGGTGGGGAACCTAGCGGTGCTTCGAGCACATATTGCAGGCTTACGCCAGCGAGGAAAATCCTCACATGACGGAACCAGTCAGTGAAGTTGCTACCATTGCCCTTAAGCTTTTCTTTCTCTAGGAACTGGTTAAAATTGATGGAGGGGGCGCCATGATCTACAACATATTTGCAAAGAGTTTAGACTAAGTTTATGATAAAATGAGTTCAATTTTAATTCTTAAATTAACTAGGTGAACTCCCACTCAAAACAACATCCCTCGCATTGTCTTAGTGATAACACGAACCAAATCCACTACACCAAGTCCGATCTTCACGAGAAAAGATGTAGCTTCAAAGGTGAACACTCAAAGTGTTCATCATATCATTCATATGACTCATGCTCTACCTTTCGGTATCCCGTGTTCCGAGACCATGTCTGTACATGCTAGGCTCGTCAAGGCAACCTTAGTATCCGCGTGTGCAAATCTGGCTTGCACCCGTTGTATGCACATGTAGAGTCTATCACACCCGATCATCACGAGATGCTTCGAAACGACAAGTCTTAGCAACGGTGCATACTTAGGATGAACACTTTATTATCTTGATATTTAGTGAGAGGGATCATCTTATAATGCTACCGTCGCGATCTAAGCAAAATAAGATGCATAAAAGGATTAACATCACATGCAATTCATAATGTGTGATATGATATGGCCTTTCTTCTTGTGCTTTTGATCTCCATCTCCAAAGCACGGACATGATCTCCATCATCACCAGCATGGCGTCAAGGTCAGTGGCGCCGCTTCATGGTTGTCCATCACTTATAGCTACTATAACAACTACTTGAAATAAAGCTATTACATGATGAATAGACACGCAGGTCTTTAACAAAAATTAAAAACAACCATTAGGCTCCTGCCGGTTGCCATAATACAATAATGAACATCTCATACATCAAATATAATCATCATCACATCATGGCCATATCACATCACCAAACCCTGCAAAAACAAGTTAGACGCCTCTAATTTGGTTTGCATCTTTTACGTGGTTTAGGGTTTTCGAGTAAGATCCAATCTACCTACGAACATGAACCACAACGGTGATACTAGTGTTGACAATAGAAATGCAAATTACAATCTTCACTATGGTGGGAGAGACAGACACCCGCAAAGCCACTTATGCAATACAAGTTGCATGTCAAGCGTGGAGCAAGTCTCATGAGACGCGGTCATGTAAAGTTAGCCCGGGCCGCTTCATCCCACCATCCCGCAAGAAGCAAAGTACACAAACTAAAGCAACAAAAACATCACCGCCCACAAACCATTGTGTTCTACTCGTGCAACAGATCTATGCATAGACGTGGCTATGATACCACTGATGGGGTTCGTTGCATAGAAAACAAAAATTTTCCTACCGCAAAGAGAATAAAACCAACAGATCTAATCTATGGAACACCCAAGATCCAATCTACTAGATCTAAGCAACGAGATGGAGATGAGACTAACCCTCGAAGATTCCAAAGCCTACGAGATTAATCTCGTTGTTGGTGTAGACGATCGTCCCGGTGCTGCAATCCGGCAGCACTTCCGTACTCGGTCGCGCGTACGGTGTCGATGAAGCTCCTTCCTCTCCCGTTCCAGCGGGCAGCGGAGGTGTGGTAGATCTCCACGGAATCCCAGCAGCACGACGGCGTGGTGGTGGTGGTGGAGAAGAATTCCTGCAGGGCTTCGCCTAAGCCAGAGCAGAAGAAACGGGGAGGAGAGGTGGCACTTTAGGGTTTCGTACGGAGCAGCAATGGCCGGCCAAACTACCCCACTATTTATAGTCGGAAGGTAGGGTTAGGGTTTCGCGAAACCGATCAAGTGGCGGCGCCTGGTGGGCCCACACACACCCGGCGCGGCCAAGGGGGCCCGCGCCGCCGTGTGGTGTGGCCCACTCCTGGCCTTTCTCCGTCTCCCCTTTGGACTCCGTCTGCGCGACAGAAAAATAAGAACTTCTGTTTTTATTTCGTCCAATTCCGAGAATGTTCCAGAACAACTTTTCTTGAAATACAAAACAGCAGAATTCTTCCAGAACAATTCCGGCTCTCCTCGTGATGTCTTGGATCCTATCCGAGACTCGAACAACATTCGGTCTCCATCTCATATTCCGAATCTACTTATGCGACATCGAACCTTAAGCGCGTCACCCTACGGTTCGTGAACTATGCGGACATGGTCGAGACTCCTCTCCGAGCAATAACCAATAGCGGGATCTGGAGATCCATAATGGCTCCACATATTCAACGATGACTTAGTGATCGATTGAACCATTTACATACGATGTCAATTCTCTTTGTCTCGCGATATTTTACTTGTCCGAGGTTTGATCATCGGTATCTCCATACCTTGTTCAACCTCGTTACCGACAAGTACTCTTTACTCGTACCGTGGTATGTGATCTCTTATGAACTATTCATATGCTTGCAAGCTAATCAGATGACATTCCACCGAGAGGGCCCAGAGTATATCTATCCGTCATCGGGATGGACAAATCCCATTGTTGATCCATATGCCTCAACTCACACTTTCCAAATACTTAATCCCACCTTTATTGTCACCCATTTACGCAATGACGTTTGATGTAATCAAAGTACCCTTTCGGTGTAAGTGATTTACATGATCTCATGGTCGAAGGATTATGACAACTATGTATCGAAAGCTTATAGCAAATGAACTTAATGACTTGATCTTATGCTACGCTTATTTGGGTGTGTGTCCATTATATCATTCAACCAATGACATAACCTTGTTATTAATAACATCCAATGTTCATGATCACGAAACCATGATCATCTATTAATCAACAAGCTAGTTATACAAGAGGCTTACTAGGGACTCCTTGTTGTTTACATAACACACATGTATCAATGTTTCGGTTAATACAATTATAGCATGATATATAAACATTTATCATAAACACAAAGATATTATAATAACCACTTTATTATTGCCTCTTGGGCATATCTCCAACAGGCGCGGCCCAGCCCTTGGCCGCGCAGCCCTAGCGTGTGGGGCCCTCGTGTGGCCCCCCGCGTTGCCCTTCCGCCTACTTAAAGCCTCCGTCGCGAACCCCCAGTACCGAGAGCCACGATACGGAAAACCTTCCAGAGACGCCGCCGCCGCGAATCCCATCTCGGGGATTCGGAGATCGCCTCGCACCTGCCGGAGAGGGGAATCATCTTCCGGAGGACTCTTCATCGCCATGATCGCCTCGGAGTGATGAGTGAGTAGTTCACCCCTGGACTATGGGTCCATAGCAGTAGCTAGATGGTCGTCTTCTCCTTATGTGCTTCATTGTTGGATCTTGTGAGCTGCCTAACATGATCAAGATCATCTATCTGTAATACTATATGTTGTGTTTGTCGGGATCCGATGGATTGTTATGGTGATTATCAATCTATTACCTATGTGTTGTTTATGATCTTGCATGCTCTCCGTTATTAGTAGAGGCTCTGGCCAAGTTTTTGCTCTTAACTCCAAGAGGGAGTATTTATGCTCGATAGTGGGTTCATGCCTCCATTAAATGTGGGACAGTGACAGAAAGTTCTAAGGTTGTGGATGTGTGTTGCCACTAGGGATAAAACATTGATGCTATGTCTAAGGATGTAGTTGTTGATTACATTACGCACCATACTTAATTGTTGTTGCTTGCAACTTAATACTGAAAGGGGTTCGGATGATAACCTGAAGGTGGACTTTTTAGGCATAGATGCATGTTGGATGGCGGTCTATGTACTTTGTCGTAATGCCCAATTAAATCTCACTATATTTATCATATCATGTATATGCATTGTTATGCCCTTTTTTATTTGTCAATTGCCCGACTGTAATTTGTTCACCCAACATGCTTTTATCTTATGGGAGAGACACCTCTAGTGAACTGTGGACCCCGGTCCTATTCTTTATATCGCATACAATCTACTGCAATTGTTTTACTGTTTTCTTCGCAAACAATCATCTTCCACACAATACGGTTAATCCTTTGTTACAGCAAGCCGGTGAGATTGACAACCTCACTGTTTCGTTGGGGCAAAGTACTTTGGTTGTGTTGTGCAGGTTCCACGTTGGCGCCGGAATCCCTGGTGTTGCGCCGCATCACATTTCGCCACCATCAACCTTCAACGTGCTTCTTGGCTCCTCCTGGTTCGATTAAACCTTGGTTTCTTTCTGAGGGAAAACTTGCCACTGTGCGCATCATACCTTCCTCTTGGGGTTCCCAACGGACGTGTACATCTACGCGCATCAAGCTGTTTCGCCGTTGCCGGGGAGATCAAGACACGCTGCAAGGGGAGTCTCCACTTCCCAATCTCTTTACTTTGTTTTTGTCTTGCTTTATTTTATTTACTACTTTGTTTGCTGCACCTAAACAAAACACAAAAAAATTAGTTGCTAGTTTTACTTTATTTATTGTCTTGCTCTCTATATCAAAAACACAAAAAAAGTAGTTACTTGCATTTACTTTATCTAGTTTGCTTTATTTACTGTTACTAAAATGAATACCCCTTTGTGTGACTTCACAAACACAAATAATAATGATTTCCTATGCACACCTATTGCTCCACCTGCTACTACAGCAGAATTCTTTGAAATTAAACCTGCTTTACTGAACCTTGTTATGAGAGATCAATTTTCTGGTGTTAGTTCTGATGATGCTGCTGCCCATCTTAATAATTTTGTTGAACTTTGTGAAATGCAAAAGTATAAGGATGTAGATGGTGATATTATTAAATTGAAATTGTTTCCTTTCTCATTAAGAGGAAGAGCTAAAGATTGGTTGCTATCTTTGCCTAAGAATAGTATTGATTCATGGACTAAATGTAAGGATGCTTTTATTGGTAGATATTATCCTCCCGCTAAAATTATATCTTTGAGAAGTAGCATAATGAATTTTAAGCAATTAGATACTGAACATGTTGCTCAAGCATGGGAGAGAATGAAAACTTTGGTAAAGAATTGCCCAACCCATGGACTGACTACTTGGATGATCATCCAAACCTTCTATGCAGGACTAAATTTTTCTTCGCGGAATTTATTGGATTCAGCTGCTGGAGGTACCTTTATGTTCATCACTTTGGGGGCGGCTACAAAGCTTCTTGATGATATGATGATAAATTACTCTGAATGGCACACGGAAAGAGCTCCACAAGGTAAGAAGGTAAATTCGGTTGAAGAAACCTCTTCCTTGAGTGATAAGATTGATGTGATTATGTCTATACTTGTGAATGCTAGATCTAATGTTGATCCTAATAATGTTCCTTTAGCTTCATTGGTTGCTCAAGAAGAAAATGTTGATGTGAATTTCATTAAAAATAATAATTTCAACAACAATGCTTATAGGAACAACTCTGGTAATAACTATAGGCCATATCCTTCTGCTAATGGTAATGGTTATGGTAATTCTTATGGGAATTCTTACAACAATAATAGGAGTGTACCCTCTGGTCTTGAAGCCATGCTTAAAGAATTTATTAGTACACAAACTGCTTTTAACAAATCTGTTGAGGAAAAACTTGATAAAATTGATATTATTGCTTCTAGAGTTGATAGACTTGCCTCCGATGTTGATCTATTAAAATTAAAAGTTATGCCTAATAATGATATTGATAATAAGATTACTACTACAGCAAATGCCATCCAAGTTAGAATTAATGAGAATATAAGATTAATGGCTGAATTGCGTGCTAGGTGGGATAGAGAAGAAAATGAAAAACTAGCTAAAGAGAACAATGTAGCTAAAGTTTGGACTATTACCACCATTAATAATGATAATGATTCACATGTTGCTGCACCTCCTACTATCAATGGTAAAATAATTGGTGTTGGCAATGTTTCTACTCCTAGTGCAAAGCGTACAATGCCTGAAATTGCTAAAACTGCTGAAACTGCTTGTGATAAAACTGCTGAAATTTTTTCCAACCTTGGGGACAATGATCCCATTGCTGTAGCTCATAATGATTTAGATTTTGATGATTTCCACATCTCTGAAGTTATAAAGTTCTTACAAAAACTTGCTAAAAGTCCTAATGCTAGTGCTATAAATTTGGCCTTTACAAAACATATTACGAATGCTCTCATAAAAGCTAGAGAAGAGAAACTAAAACTTGAAACTTCTATTCCTAGAAAGTTAGAAGATGGTTGGGAGCCCATCATGATAATGTGCGCATTACGGTTAACAATAACCTTGTCCCCGTTGATTTTGTTGTCTTGGATATCGAATGCAATGCATCCTGTCCTATTGTGTTGGGAAGACCTTTTCTTCGAACCGTTGGTGCTGTTATTGATATGAGGGAAGGTAATATTAAATATCAATTTCCTCTCAAGAAAGGTATGGAACACTTCCCTAGAAAGAGAATGAAGTTGCCTTTTGATTCTATTATTAGAACAAGTTATGATGTTGATGCTTCTACTCTTGATGTTACTTGATTTGCACTTTCTGCGCCTAGCTGAAAGGCGTTAAAGAAAAGCGCTTATGGGAGACAACCCATGTTTTTACTACAGTACTTTGTTTTATATTTGAGTCTTGGAAGTTGTTTACTACTGTAGCAACCTCTCCTTGTCATGTTTTTGTGCCAAGTAAAGTTTCTATGTTAAAGTTGATGTTATATTTGGGATCGCTGCGCAGAAACAGCATTGCTGTCTGTCACGAATTCTGTCATAAGTCTCTATAGAAAATTCGAAAAAATCTGCACAATTACGAGCGTGATCCTCAGATATGTACGCAACTTTCATTAGTTTTGAGTTTTTCCATTTGAGCAAGTCTAGTGCACCTTTCAGGTTCGTCTTTACGGACTGTTCTGTTTTTGACAGATTCTGCCTTTTATTTCGCATTGCCGTATTTGCTATGTTGGATGAATTTCTTTGATCCATTAATGTCCAGTAGCTTTGTGCAATGTCCAGAAGTTTTAAGAATGATTGTGTCACCTCTGAATATGTGAATTTTAATTGTGCACTAACCCTCTAATGAGTTTGCTTCAAGTTTGGTGTGAAGGAAGTTTTCAAGGGTCAAGAGAGGAGTATGATATACTATGATCAAGAGGAGTGAAAGCTCTAAGCTTGGGGATGCCCCGTGGTTCATCCCTGCATATTTTAAGAAGACTCAAGCGTCTAAGCTTGGGGATGCCCAAGGCATCCCCTTCTTCATCGACAACATCATCAGGTTCCTCCCCTGAAACTATATTTTTATTCAGTCACATCTTGTGTTCTTTACTTGGAGCGTCGGTTTGTTTTGTTTTTTTTGTTTTTGTTTGAATAAAATGGATCCTAGCATTCACTGTATGGTAGAGAGACACGCTCCGCTGTTGCATATGGACAAATATGTCCTTAGGTTTTACTCATAATATTCAAGGCGAAGGTTGAAACTTCTTCGTTAAATTGTTACATGGTTGGAATTGGGAAATGCTACATGTAGTAATTCTAAAATGTCTTGGATAATGTGATACTTTGCAATTGTTGTGCTCATGTTTAAGCTCTTGCATCATATACTTTGCACCCACTAATGAAGAAATACATAGAGCTTGCTAAAATTTGGTTTGCATATTTGGTCTCTCTAAGGTCTAGATAATTTCTAGTATTGAGTTTTGAACAACAAGGAAGACGGTGTAGAGTCTTATAATGTTTACAATATGTCTTTTATGTGAGTTTTGCTGCACCGGTTCATCCTTGAGTTTGCTTCAAATAACCTTGCTAGCCTAAACCTTGTATCGAGAGGGAATACTTCTCATGCATCCAAAATCCTTGAGCCAACCACTATGCCATTTGTGTCCACCATACCTACCTACTACATGGTATTTCTCCGCCATTCCAAAGTAAATTGCTTGAGTGCTACCTTTAAAATTCCATCATTCGCCTTTGCAATGTATAGCTCATGGGAAAAAATAGCCTTAAAAACTATTGTGGTATTGAATATGTACTTATGCACTTTATCTCTTATTAAGTTGCTTGTTGTGCGATAACCATGCTTTTGGGGACGCCATCAACTACTCTTTGTTGAATATCATGTGAGTTGCTATGCATGTCCGTCTTGTCTGAAGTAAGAGAGATCTACCACCTTAATGGTTGGAGCATGCATATTGTTAGAGAAGAACATTGGGCCGCTAACTAAAGCCATGAATCATGGTGGAAGTTTCAGTTTGGACATATATCCTCAATCTCATATGAGAATAATAATTGTTGCTACATGCTTATGCATTTAAGAGGAGTCCATTATCTGTTGTCCATGTTGTCCCGGTATGGATGTCTAAGTTGAGAATAATCAAAAGCGAGAAATCCAAAATGCGAGCTTTCTCCTTAGACCTTTGTACAGGCGGCATGGAGGTACCCCTTTGTGACACTTGGTTGAAACATGTGTATTGCGATGATCCGGTAGTCCAAGCTAAGTAGGACAAGGTGCGGGCACTATTAGTATACTATGCATGAGGCTTGCAACTTGTAAGATATAATTTACGTAACTCATATGCTTTATTACTACCGTTGACAAAATTGTTTCATGTTTTCAAAATAAAAGCTCTAGCACAAATACATCAATCGATGTTTTCCTCTTTGAAGGACCTTTCTTTTACTTTTATTGTTGAGTCAGTTTACCTATCTCTCTTCACCTCAAGAAGCAAACACTTGTGTGAACTGTGCATTGATTCCTACATACTTGCATATTGCACTTGTTATATTAGTTTACATTGACACTATCCATGAGATATACATGTTATAAGTTGAAGGCAACCGCTGAAACTTAATCTTCCTTTGTGTTGCTTCAATACCTTTACTTTGATTTATTGCTTTATGAGTTAACTCTTATGCAAGACTTATTGATGCTTGTCTTGAAGTACTATTCATGAAAAGTCTTTGCTTTATGATTCATTTGTTTACTCATGTCATTACCATTGTTTTGATCGCTGCATTCATTACATATGTTTACAATAGTATGATCAAGATTATGATGGCATGTCACTCCAGAAATTATCCTTGTTATCGTTTGCCTGCTCGGGAGAGCAGAACTAAGCTTGGGGATGCTGATACGTCTCCGACGTATCGATAATTTCTTATGTTCCATGCTACATTATTGATGATATCTACATGTTTTATACACATTATATGTCGTATTTACGCATTTCTGGAACTAACCTATTAACAAGATGCGAAGAGCCAGTTCTTGTTTTCTCTTTTTTGGTTTCAGAAATCCTAGTAAGGAAATATTCTCGGAATTGGACGAAATCAACGCCCAGGGTCCTATTTTTGCACGAAGCTTCAGAAGACCGAAGAGGGAAGGAAGTGGGGCCACGAGGCACCGCCACACTAGGGCGGCGCGGCCAGCCCTTGGCCGCGCGGCCCTAGCGTGTGGGGCCCTCGTGTGGCCCCCGCGTTGCCCTTCCGCCTACTTAAAGCCTCCGTCGCAAAACCCCCAGCGAGAGCCACGATACGGAAAACCTTCCAGAGACGCCGCCGCCGCGAATCCCATCTCGGGGGATTCGGAGATCGCCTCCGGCACCCTGCCGGAGAGGGGAATCATCTCCCGGAGGACTCTTCATCGCCATGATCGCCTCCGGAGTGATGAGTGAGTAGTTCACCCCTGGACTATGGGTCCATAGCAGTAGCTAGATGGTCGTCTTCTCCTTATGTGCTTCATTGTTGGATCTTGTGAGCTGCCTAACATGATCAAGATCATCTATCTGTAATACTATATGTTGTGTTTGTCGGGATCCGATGGATAGAGAATACTATGTTATGGTGATTATCAATCTATTACCTATGTGTTGTTTATGATCTTGCATGCTCTCCGTTATTAGTAGAGGCTCTGGCCAAGTTTTTGCTCTTAACTCCAAGAGGGAGTATTTATGCTCGATAGTGGGTTCATGCCTCCATTAAATGGGAACACTGAAAGTTTAAGGTTGTGGATGTGATGTTGCCACTAGGGATAAAACATTGATGCTATGTCTAAGGATGTAGTTGTTGATTACATTACGCACCATACTTAATGCAATTGTCTGTTGCTTGCAACTTAATACGAAAGGGGTTCGGATGATAACCTGAAGGTGGACTTTTTAGGCATAGATGCATTGGATGGAGGTCTATGTACTTTGTCGTAATGCCCAATTAAATCTCACTATATTTATCATATCATGTATATGCATTGTTATGCCCTTTTCTATTTGTCAATTGCCCGACTGTAATTTGTTCACCCAACATGCTTTTATCTTATGGGAGAGACACCTCTAGTGAATTGTGGACCCCGGTCCTATTCTTTATATCGCATACAATCTACTGCAATTGTTTTACTGTTTTCTTCGCAAACAATCATCTTCCACACAATACGGTTAATCCTTTGTTACAGCAAGCCGGTGAGATTGACAACCTCACTGTTTCTTTGGGGCAAAGTACTTTGGTTGTGTTGTGCAGGTTCCACGTTGGCGCCGGAATCCTGATACGCGTAGATGCACACGTCCGTTGGGAACCCCAAGTGGAAGGTATGATGCGTATAGAAGCAAGTTTCCCTCGTATGAAACCAAGGTTTAATCGAACCAGTAGGAGCCAAGAAGCACGTTGAAGGTTGATGGTCGCGAAATATGATGCGGCGCAACACCAGGGATTCTGCGCCAACGTGGAATCTGCACAACAAAACCAAAGTACTTTGCCCCAAAAACAGTGAGGTTGTCAATCTCACCGGCTTGCTGTAACAAAGGATTAAACGTATCGAGTGGAAGATGTTTGCAAAGAAAACAGTAAAACACAATTGCAGTAGATTGTATGCTATGTAAAGAATAGGACCGGGGTCCACATTCACTAGAGGTGTCTCTCCCATAAGATAAAAGCATGTTGGGTAAACAAATTACGGTCGGGCAATTGACAAATAGAAAAGGGCATAACAATGCATATACATGATATGATAAATATAGTGAGATTTAATTGGGCATTACGACAAAGTACATAGACCGCCATCCAACTACATCTATGCCTAAAAAGTCCACCTTCGAGTTATCATCCGAACCCCATTCGGTATTAAGTTGCTAAGCAACAGACAATTGCATTAAGTATGGTGCGTAATGTAATCGACAACTACATCCTTAGACATAGAATCAATGTTTTACCCCTAGTGGCAACAGCACATCCACAACCTTAGAACTTGTCAGCTGTCCAGATTCAATGGAGGCATGAACCCACTATCGAGCATAAATACTCCTCTTGGAGTTAAGAGTACAAACTTGGCCAGAGCCTCTACTAATAACGGAGAGCATGCAAGATCATAAACAACTCATAAACAATAGATTGATAATCACCATAAAAAAAGTACTCTCTATCCATCGGATCCCGACAAACACAACATATAGTATTACAGATAGATGATCTTGATCATGTTAGGCAGCTCACAAGATCCAACAATGAAGCACAACAAGAGAAGCGACCATCTAGCTACTGCTATGGACCCATGGTCCAGGGGTGAAACTCACTCATCATCCGGAGGCGACCATGGCGGTGTAGAGTCCTCCGGGAGATGAATCCCCTCTCCGGCAAAGTGAATCCGAGATGAACCGCGGCGGCGTCTACGGAAGGTTTCCTCGTGCTCTCGGTGGGTTTCGCGACGGAGGCTTTGAGCGGAAGGGCAACGTGGGGGCCACACGAGCCCCACCACATAGGTCGGCGCGGCCAGGGCACAGGCGCGCCGCCCTATGGTGACGGCGCCTCGTGGCCCCACTTCCTTCCCTCTTCGGTCTTCTGGAAGCTCCGTGCAAAAATAAGACCCAGGCGAAGATTTCGTCAATTCCGAGAATATTTCCTTACTAGGATTTCTGAAACCAAAAACAGCGAAAACAGCAAGCTCTTCGGCATCTTGTTAATAGGTTTGTTCCAGAAAATGCATAAATATGACATATAATGTGCATAAAACATGTAGGTATCATCAATAAAGTAGCATGGAACAGAAATTATCGATACGTTGGAGACGTATCGGCTCATCCCAAGCTAGTTCTGCGTCCCGGCAGTAAACGATAACAAAGATAATTTCTGAAGTGACATGCCATCATAATCTTGATCATACTATTTGTAAACATATGTAATGAATGCAGCGATCAAAACAAAGGTAATGACATGAGTAAACAAGTGAATCATATAGCAAAGACTTTTCATGAATAGTATTTCAAGACAAGCATCAATAAGTCTTGCATAAGAGTTAACTCATAAAGCAATAAATCAAAGTAAAGGTATTGAAGCAACACAAAAAGATTAAGTTTCAGCGGTTGCTTTCAACTTATAACATGTATATCTCATGGATATTGTCAACATAAAGTAATATAACAAGTGCAATATGCAAGTATGTAGGAATCAATGATTCACACAAGTGTTTGCTTCTTAAGGTGGAGGGAGATAGGTAAACTGACTCAACAATAAAAGTAAAAGAAAAGTCCTTCAAAGAGGAAAGCATCGATTGCTGTATTTGTGCTAGAGCTTTTATTTTGAAAACATGAAACAATTTTGTCAACGGTAGTAGCAAAGCATATGAGTTATGTAAATTATTTCTTACAAGTTGCAAGCCTCATGCATAGTATACTAATAGTGTCGCACCTCGTCCTACTTAGCTTGGACTACCGGATCTTTGCATGCCATGTTTCAACCAAGTGTCACAAAGGGGTACCTCCATGCCGCTGTACAAAGGTCTAAGAGAATGCTCGCATTTTGGATTTCTCGCTTTTGATTATTCTCAACTTAGACATCCATACCGGGACAACATGGACAACAGATAATGGACTCCTCTTAAATGCATAAGCATGTAGCAATGATTATTATTATTCTCATATGAGATTGAGGATATATGTCCAAAACTGAAACTTCAACCATGATTCATGGCTTTAGTTAGCGGCCCAATGTTCTTCTCTAACAATTTGGCATGCTCCAACCACTAAGGTGATAGATCCTTCAGACAAGACGGACATGCATAGCAACTCACATGATATTCAACAATAGTTGATGGCGTTGAAGCATGGTTATCGCACAACAAGCAACTTAATAAAAGATAAAGTGCATAAGTACATATTCAATACTACGATAGTTTTTAAGGCTATTTTGTCCCATGAGCTATATATTGAAAAGGTGAATGATGGAATTTTAAAGGTAGCACTCAAGCAATTTACTTTGGAATGGCGGAGAAATACCATGTAGTAGGTAGGTATGGTGGACACAAATGGCATAGTGGTTGGCTCAAGGATTTTGGATGCATGAGAAGTATTCCCTCTCGATACAAGGTTTAGGCTAGCAAGGTTATTTGAAGCAAACTCAAGGATGAACCGGTGCAGAAAAACTCACATAAAAGACATATTGTAAACATTATAAGACTCTACACCGTCTTCCTTGTTGTTCAAAACTCAATACTAGATATTATCTAGACCTTAGAGAGATACGTCTCCAACGTATCGATAATTTCTTATGTTCCATGCTACTTTATTGATGATACCTACATGTTTTATGCACATTATATGTCATATTTATGCATTTTTGGAACTAACCTATTAACAAGATGCCGAAGAAGCCAGTTGCTGTTTTGCTGTTTTTGGTTTCAGAAATCCTAGTAAAGAAATATTCTCGGAATTGGACGAAACTTTCGCTCGGGGTCCTATTTTGCACGAAGCTTCCGAAGACCGAAGACCTAACGAAGTGGGGCCACGAGGTGGCCAGAGGCTAGGCCGGCGCGGCCCAGGCCCTGGCCGCGCCGACCTGCCCCTGGGCCCTCGTGTGGCCCCTCGCGTTGACCTTCCGCCTACTTAAAGCTCCGTCGCGAAACCCCCGGTACGAGAGCCACGATACGGAAAACCTTACGGAGACGCCGCCGCCGAATCCCATCTCGGGGGATTACGGAGATCGCCTCCGGCACCCTGCCGGAGAGGGGATTCATCTCCCGGAGGACTCTACACCGCCATGGTCGCCTCGGAGTGATGAGTGAGTAGTTCACCCCTGGACCATGGGTCCATAGCAGTAGCTAGATGGTCGTCTTCTCCTTGTTGTGCTTCATTGTTGGATCTTGTGAGCTGCCTAACATGATCAAGATCATCTATATGTAATTCTATATGTTGTGTTTGTCGGGATCCGATGGATAGAGAGTACTATGATTATGGTGATTATCAATCTATTGTTCATGTGTTGTTTATGATCTTGCATGCTCTCCGTTATTAGTAGAGGCTCTGGCCAAGTTTTTACTCTTAACTCCAAGAGGGAGTAATTATGCTCGATAGTGGGTTCATGCCTTCAGTGATAGAAAGTTCTAAGGTTGTGATGTGCTGTTGCCACTAGGGATAAAACATTGATGCTATGTCTAAGGATGTAGTTATTGATTACATTACGCACAATACTTAATGCAATTGTCTGTTGCTTTGCAACTTAATACTGGAGGGGGTTCGGACGATAACCTGAAGGTGGACTTTTTAGGCATAGATGCAGTTGGATGGCGGTCTATGTTCTTTGTCGTAATGCCCAATTAAATCTCACTATATTTACCATGTCATGTATATGCATTGTTATGCCTTTCTCTATTTGTCAATTGCCCTGTAATTTGTTCACCCAACATGCTTTTATCTTATGGGAGAGACACCTCTAGTGAACTGTGGACCCCGGTCCTATTCTTTCCATAGCATACAATCTACTTGTTTTACTGTTTTCTTTGCAAACATCTTCCACTCGATACGTTTAATCCTTTGTTACAGCAAGCCGGTGAGATTGACAACCTCACTGTTTCGTTGGGGCAAAGTACTTTGGTTGTGTTGTGCAGGTTCCTAGTTGGCGCCGGAATCCCTGGTGTTGCGCCGCATCACATTTCGCGACCATCAACCTTCAACGTGCTTCTTGGCTCCTCCTGGTTCGATTAAACCTTGGTTTCTTTCTGAGGAAAACTTGCTACTGTGCGCATCATACCTTCCTCTTGGGGTTCCCAACGAACGTGTGAGTTACACGCCATCAAGCTCTTTTTATGGCGCCGTTGCCGGGGAGATCAAGACACGCTGCAAGGGGAGTCTCCACTTCTCAATCTCTTTACTTTGTTTTTGTCTTGCTTTATTTTATTTACTACTTTGTTTGCTGCACCTAAACAAAATACAAAAAAATTAGTTGCTAGTTTTACTTTATTTTGTCTTGCTCTCTATATCAAAAACACAAAAAAATTAGTTACTCGTCTTTACCTTATTTGCCTAGTTTACTTTTTGCTTATTGCATCATGTTTCCTTTTAATTTCACCACAAAGGACATACCGGTAGGACGTGGGTCCATAGTTGGGAGAAATAATATAGAAGAATTTTTCAATCATGTTAGTATTACTGAAGATTTTGAAGATAGACACTTGGTAGAACTTGCACCTACCTATGAAATTGCTGCTGCTGCTTTAGTTCGCTTGTTGGAAACTAAATTTGTTAATCTCAATCCTATAATCCAACACATGTTTCTTACACTTGGTGATATGGAAGAAGGGGAAAAGAAAGATTTTGTTTTAGAAACCCTTCTTAGAGAATTTGGTGGTCTAGCAAGAGAGGCTAGAAAGGTTTTTGCTAAATTTAATATGCTAGGTTCTCATACCAATTTTATTGGTCTACTTGAAAAAATGGACATGGATAAAATAATGTACACTAATAACATTAATGATGGTGGGGAAATCAAAGCACCAATACCATGTAAACTCCTAGCTATGAATGATGCACTAGAAAATAACTATGCTTGGCTTGTTCCTGAAAATTTGTTCGATGAGAGTAGCAAGCCTAAGACTAATGAAAAGGGAGACTCTAAAACTTATATAGACCAGATACAATGCATTGTTGAGAAAACTCCCAACACCCCTGGTAATAAGGTTGACACACCATCTCTCGATGTTACTTGATTTGCACTTTCTGCGCCTAGCTGAAAGGCGTTAAAGAAAAGCGCTTATGGGAGACAACCCATGTTTTTACCTACAGCAAATTTTTTGTTTTGTTGAGTCTTGGAAGTTGTTTACTACTGTAGCAACCTCTCCTTATCAAGTTTTTGTGCCAAGTAAAGTTTCTATGTCAAAGTTGATGTTATATTTGGGATCGCTGCGCAGAAACAGCATTGCTGTCTGTCACGAATCTGGGCATAATTCCCTGTAGAAAATTCGAAAGAATCTGCCAATTTACGAGCGTGATCCTCAGATATGTACGCAACTTTCATTAGTTTTGAGTTTTTCAATTTGAGCAAGTCTGGTGCCATTTATAAATTCGTCTTTACGGATTGTTCTGTTTTTGACAGATTCTGCCTTTTATTTCGCATTGCCTCTTTTGCTATGTTGGATTTATTTCTTTGATCCATTAATGTCCAGTAGCATTATGCAATGTCCAGAAGTGAAAAGAATGATTGTGTCACCTCTGAATGAGTGAATTATTAATGATGCACTAACCCTCTAATGAGTTTGCTTGAAGTTTGGTGTGAAGGAAGTTTTCAAGGGTCAAGAGAGGAGAATGATATACTAAGATCAAGAGGAGTGAAAGCTCTAAGCTTGGGGATGCCCCCGTGGTTCATCCCTGCATATTTTAAGAAGACTCAAGCGTCTAAGCTTGGGGATGCCCAAGGCATCCCCTTCTTCATCGACAACATCATCGGGTTCCTCCCCTGAAACTATATTTTTATTCAGTCACATCTGGTGTTCTTTACTTGGAGCGTCGGTTTGTTTTCGTTTTTGTTTTTGTTTGAATAAGATGGATCCTAGCATTCACTTTGTGGGAGAGAGACACGCTCCGCTGTTGCATATGGACACATGTGTCCTTAGGCTTTACTCATAATGTTCAAGGCGAAGTTTCTTCTTCGTTAATTTGTTATATGGTTGGAATTGGAAAATGCTACATGTAGTAATTCTAAAAATGTCTTGGATAATGTGATACTTGGCAATTGTTGTGCTCATGTTTAAGCTCTTGCATCATATGCTTTGCACCCATTAAGAAGAAATACATAGAGCTTGCTAAAATTTGATTTGCATATTTGGTTTCTCTAAGGTCTAGATAATATCTAGTATTGAGTTTTGAACAACAAGGAAGACAGTGTAGAGTCTTATAATGTTTACAATATGTCTTTTATGTGAATCTTGCTGCACTTGTTCATCCTTGAGTTTGCTTCAAATAACCTTGCTAGCCTAAAACCTTGTATCGAGAGGGAATACTTCTCATGCATCCAAAATCCTTGAGCCAATCACTATGCCATTTGTGTCCACCATACCTACCTACTACATGGTATTTACCCGCCATTCCAAAGTAAATTGCTTGAGTGCTACCTTTAAAATTCCATCATTCACCTTTGCAATATATAGCTCATGGGACAAAATAGCCTTAAAAACTATCGTAGTATTGAATATGTACTTATGCACTTTATATTTTATTAAGTTGCTTGTTGTGCGATAACCATGTTTCTGGGGAACGCCATCAACTATTGTTGAATATCATGTGAGTTGCTATGCATGTCCGTCTTGTCTGAAGGTCTATCATTTTAGTGGTTGGAGCATGCAAAATTGTTAGAGAAGAACATTGGGCCGCTAACTAAAGCCATGAATCATGGTGGAAGTTTCAGTTTTGGACATATATCCTCAATCTCATATGAGAATAATAACTTTGCTACATGCTTATGCATTAAAGAGGAGTCCATTATCTGTTGTCCATGTTGTCCCGGTATGGATGTCTAAGTTGAGAATAATCAAAAGAAATCCGAAATGCGAGCATTCTCCTTGGACCTTTGTACAGGCGGCATGGAGGTACCCCTTTGTGACACTTGGTTGAAACATGGCATGCAAAGATCCGGTAGTCCAAGTTAAGTAGGACGAGGTGCGGGCACTATTAGTATACTATGCGTGAGGCTTGCAACTTGTAAGATATAATTTACATAACTCATATGCTTTATTACTACCGTTGACAAAATTGTTTCATGTTTTCAAAATAAAAGCTCTAGCACAAATACAGCAATCGATGCTTTCCTCTGCGAAGGACCATTCTTTTACTTTTATTGTTGAGTCAGTTTACCTATCTCCTTCCACCTTAAGAAGCAAACACTTGTGTGAACTGTGCATTGATTCCTACATACTTGCATATTGCACTTGTTATATTACTTTATGTTGACAATATCCATGAGATATACATGTTACAAGTTGAAAGCAACCGCTGAAACTTAATCTTCTTATGTGTTGCTTCAACACCTTTACTTTGATTTATTGCTTTACGAGTTAACTCTTATGCAAGACTTATTGATGCTTGTCTTGAAGTACTATTCATGAAAAGTCTTTGCTATATGATTCGTTGTTTACTCATGTCATTACCTTTGCTTTAATCGCTGCATTCATTACATATGTTTACAAATAGTATGATCAAGATTATGATGGCATGTCACTTCAGAAATTATCTTTGTTATCGTTTTGCTCGAGGAGCAGAAACATGCTGATACGTCTCCAACGTATCGATAATTTCTTATGTTCCATGCTACTTTATTGATGATACCTACATGTTTTATGCACATTATATGTCATATTTATGCATTTTGGAACTAACCTATTAACAAGATGCCGAAGAGCCAGTTGCTGTTTTCTGCTGTTTTTGGTTTCAGAAATCCTAGTAAAGAAATATTCTCGGAATTGGACGAAACTTTCGCTCAGGGTCCTATTTTTGCTGAAGCTTCCAGAAGACCGAAGACCTAACGAAGTGGGGCCACGAGGTGGCCAGAGGCTAGGCCGGCGCGGCCCAGGCCGCCGCGAGCCTGCCCCTGGGCCCCTCGTGTGGCCTCGCGTTGACCTTCCGCCTGCTTAAAGCTCCGTCGCGAAACCCCCCCGAGAGCCACGATACGGAAAACCTTACGAGACGCCGCCGCCGCGATCCCATCTCGGGGATTACGGAGATCGCCTCCGGCACCTGCGAGAGGGGATTCATCTCGGAGGACTCTACCGCCATGGTCGCCTCCGGAGTGATGAGTGAGTAGTTCACCCTGGACCATGGGTCCATAGCAGTAGCTAGATGGTCGTCTTCTCCTTGTTGTGCTTCATTGTTGGATCTTGTGAGCTGCCTAACATGATCAAGATCATCTATATGTAATTCTATATGTTGTGTTTGTCGGGATCCGATGGATAGAGAGTACTATGATTATGGTGATTATCAATCTATTGTTCATGTGTTGTTTATGATCTTGCATGCTCTCCGTTATTAGTAGAGGCTCTGGCCAAGTTTTTACTCTTAACTCCAAGAGGGAGTAATTATGCTCGATAGTGGGTTCATGCCTTCATTGATACCTGGGACAGTGACAGAAAGTTCTAAGGTTGTGATGTGCTGTTGCCACTAGGGATAAAACATTGATGCTATGTCTAAGGATGTAGTTATTGATTACATTACGCACAATACTTAATGCAATTGTCTGTTGCTTTGCAACTTAATACTGGAGGGGGTTCGGACGATAACCTGAAGGTGGACTTTTTAGGCATAGATGCGGTTGGATGGCGGTCTATGTTCTTTGTCGTAATGCCCAATTAAATCTCACTATATTTACCATGTCATGTATATGCATTGTTATGCCTTTCTCTATTTGTCAATTGCCCACTGTAATTTGTTCACCCAACATGCTTTTATCTTATGGGAGAGACACCTCTAGTGAGCTGTGGACCCCGGTCCTATTCTTTCCATAGCATACAATCTACTTGTTTTACTGTTTTCTTTGCAAACATCTTCCACTCGATACGTTTAATCCTTTGTTACAGCAAGCCGGTGAGATTGACAACCTCGTTTCGTTGGGGCAAAGTACTTTGGTTGTGTTGTGCAGGTTCCTAGTTGGCGCCGGAATCCCTGGTGTTGCGCCGCATCACATTTCGCGACCATCAACCTTCAACGTGCTTCTTGGCTCCTCCTGGTTCGATTAAACCTTGGTTTCTTTCTGAGGGAAAACTTGCTACTGTGCGCATCATACCTTCCTCTTGGGGTTCCCAACGAACGTGTGAGTTACACGCCATCAGAGACCAAATATGCAAACCAAATTTTAGCAAGCTCTATGTATTTCTTCATTAATGGGTGCAAAGCATATGATGCAAGAGCTTAAACATGAGCATAACAATTGCCAAGTATCACATTATCCAAGACATTTTAGAATTACTACATGTAGCATTTTCCAATTCCAATCATATAACAATTTAACGAAGAAGAAACTTCGCCTTGAACATTATGAGTAAAGCCTAAGGACATATTTGTCCATATGCAACAGCGGAGCGTGTCTCTCTCCCACAAAGTGAATGCTAGGATCCATTTTATTCAAACAAAAACAAAAACATAAACAAACGACGCTCCAAGTAAAGAACACAAGATGTGACTGAATAAAAATATAGTTTCGGGGAGGAACCTGATGATGTTGTCGATGAAGAAGGGGATGCCTTGGGCATCCCCAAGCACGCTTGAGTCTTCTTAAAATATGCAGGGGTGAACCACGGGGCATCCCCAAGCTTAGAGCTTTCACTCCTCTTGATCATAGTATATCATTCTCCTCTCTTGACCCTTGAAAACTTCCTTCACACCAAACTTCAAGCAAACTCATTAGAGGGTTAGTGCACAATTAATAATTCACATGTTCAGAGGTGGCACAATCATTCTTTACACTTCTGGACATTGCATAAAGCTACTCGACATTAATGGATCAAAGAAATGAATCCAACATAGCAAAAGAGGCAATGCGAAATAAAAGGCAGAATCTGTCAAAAACAGAACAGTCCGTAAAGACGAATTTAAAGATGACACCAGACTTGCTCAAATGGAAAAACTCAAAACTAATGAAAGTTGCGTACATATCTGAGGATCACTCTCGTAAATTGGCAGATTTTTCGAATTTTCTACAGAGAACTGTGCCCAGATTCGTGACAGACAGCAATGCTGTTTCTGCGCAGGGATCCCAAATACAACATCAACTTTGACATAGAAACTTTAGTTGGCACAAAAACATGATAAGGAGAGGTTGCTACAGTAGTAAAAAACTTCCAAGACTCAAATATAAAACAAAGTACTGTAGTAAAAACATGGGTTGTCTCCCATAAGCGCTTTTCTTTAACGCCTTTCAGCTAGGCGCAGAAAGTGCAAATCAAGTAACATCGAGAGTAGAAGCATCAACATTATTATTCTTCATGCAAACACAACTTGTAGGGTACTTTAGGTGCTCCATTATCTAAATTTTCTATGGTGATGCTAGGAGTTTTAGCAATTTTAGGCCTATAGTAATTCTTTTGTTTAGGCACTTTAGAGGCATACATGAATTTTTGCTCTTTACCCACATAAGCTTTCTCATTATACTTGAGAGAAGAAAAGGTTGAACCCAAGGTTCCCATAGCTTTTTCAAGTTCATCAATCCTATTGGTTTGATTATCATGGACAACACAAGTTCCTAGGACACTAATTCTTTCATCAATTCCTCCTAGGGATTTATCAAGTTCATCAGTTTTATCCAATAACATTTCCAATTTAGTTTCAATACTTGGAAAATTTTTCTCTATGGTTTCCAATTTTTTCATAACATCCTCAAGAGAGATTTCAATTTTAACTTCATTAACAGGTGGCATTCCAACTAGACTCTCAATGATGCAACTAGCTTCTAAAGCGGGAGTACCTAGGAAATTACCTCCCGAAAGAGTATCAAGAACATACCTATTCCAACTAGATAAACCAACATAAAAGTTCCTAAGAAGGATAGTAGTGGAGTGTTTTTTAATGCACCTATGATGAGCATTACTAATTCTGTACCAAGCATCTTTAAAACTTTCTCCACCTTGTTGCTTAAAAGAACGAACTTCAACTTCAGGATTACTCATTTTAGTAGCAATAAAGTAAACTAGACAAACAAAGTAAAGACAAGTAACTAAATTTTTTTTTGTGTTTTTGATATGGAGAGCAAGACAGTAAATAAAGTAAAACTAGCAACTAATTTTTTTGTGTTTTGTTTAGGTGCAGCAAACAAAGTAGTAAATAAAATAAAGCAAGACAAAAACAAAGTAAAGAGATTGAGAAGTGGAGACTCCCTTGCAGCGTGTCTTGATCTCCCCGGCAACGGCCCTTGATACGCGTAGATGCACACGTCCGTTGGGAACCCCAAGTGGAAGGTATGATGCGTATAGAAGCAAGTTTCCCTCAGTATGAAACCAAGGTTTAATCGAACCAGTAGGAGCCAAGAAGCACGTTGAAGGTTGATGGTCGCGAAATATGATGCGGCGCAACACCAGGGATTCCTGCGCCAACGTGGAATCTGCACAACAAAACCAAAGTACTTTGCCCCAACGAAGCAGTGAGGTTGTCAATCTCACCGGCTTGCTGTAACAAAGGATTAAACGTATCGAGTGGAAGATGTTTGCAAAGAAAACAGTAAAACACAATTGCAGTAGATTGTATGCTATGTAAAGAATAGGACCGGGGTCCACAGTTCACTAGAGGTGTCTCTCCCATAAGATAAAAGCATGTTGGGTAAACAAATTACAGTCGGGCAATTGACAAATAGAAAAGGGCATAACAATGCATATACATGATATGATAAATATAGTGAGATTTAATTGGGCATTACGACAAAGTACATAGACCGCCATCCAACTGCATCTATGCCTAAAAAGTCCACCTTCAGGTTATCATCCGAACCCCATTCAGTATTAAGTTGCTAAGCAACAGACAATTGCATTAAGTATGGTGCGTAATGTAATCGACAACTACATCCTTAGACATAGAATCAATGTTTTATCCCTAGTGGCAACAGCACATCCACAACCTTAGAACTTTCTGTCACTGTCCCAGATTCAATGGAGGCATGAACCCACTATCGAGCATAAATACTCCCTCTTGGAGTTAAGAGTACAAACTTGGCAGAGCCTCTACTAATAACGGAGAGCATGCAAGATCATAAACAACACATAAACAATAGATTGATAATCACCATAATCATAGTACTCTCTATCCATCGGATCCCGACAAACACAACATATAGTATTACAGATAGATGATCTTGATCATGTTAGGCAGCTCACAAGATCCAACAATGAAGCACAACAAGGAGAAGACGACCATCTAGCTACTGCTATGGACCCATGGTCCAGGGATGAACTACTCACTCATCACTCCGGAGGCGACCATGGCGGTGTAGAGTCCTCCGGGAGATGAATCCCCTCTCCGGCAGGGTGCCGGAGGCGATCTCTGAATCCCCGAGATGGGATTAGCGGCGGCGTCTCGGAAGGTTTTCCGTATCGTGGCTCTCGGTACTGGGGTTTCGCGACGGAGGCTTTAAGTAGGCGGAAGGGCAACATGGGGGCCACACGGGGCCCCACACCATAGGTCGCGCGGCCGGGGCCTGGGCCGCGCCGCCCTATGGTGCCCTCCGTGGCCCCACTTCCTTCCCTCTTCGGTCTTCGGAAGCTCCGTGCAAAAATAGGACCCTGGGCGAAGATTTCGTCCAATTCCGAGAATATTTCCTTACTAGGATTTCTGAAACCAAAAACAGCAAAAAACGGCTCTTCGGCATCTTGTTAATAGGTTAGTTCCAGAAAATGCATAAATATGACATATAATGTGCATAAAACATGTAGGTATCATCAATAAAGTAGCATGGAACATAAGAAATTATCGATACGTTGGAGACGTATCAAATCCCTGGTGTTGCGCCGCATCACATTTCGTCACCATCAACCTTCAACGTGCTTCTTGGCTCCTCCTGGTTCGATTAAACCTTGGTTTCTTTCTGAGGGAAAACTTGCCTTTGTGCGCATCATACCTTCCTCTTGGGGTTACGCTGGCGTGTAGTTGACGTGGGAGTTAGAAATCTTTGTGGTGTAACTTTTCTTCAGATTCCCCGGCAACGGCGCCAGAAATTTGCTTGATGCGCGTAGATGTACACGTCCGTTGGGAACCCCAAGAGGAAGGTATGATGCGCACTGGCAAGTTTCGAAGAGAAACCAAGGTTTAATCGGACCAGTAGGAGTCAAGAAGCACGTTGAAGGTTGATGGTGGCGAAATGTGATGCGGCGCAACAACAGGGATTCCGGCGCCAACCTGCACAACACAACCAAGTACTTTGCCCCAACGAAATAGTGAGGTTGTCAATCTCACCGTTGCTGTAACAAAGGATTAACCGTATTGTGTGGAAGATGATTGTTTGCAAGAAAACAGTAAAACAAGTATTGCGATGATTGTATGCGATGTAAAGAATAGGACCGGGGTCCACAGTTCACTAGAGGTGTCTCTCCCATAAAATAAAAGCATGTTGGGTGAACAAATTACAGTCGGGCAATTGACAAATAGAGAAGGGCATAACAATGCATGTACATGATATGATAAATATAGTGAGATTTAATTGGGCATTACGACAAAGTACATAGACCGCCATCCAACTGCATCTATGCCTAAAAAGTCTACCTTCAGGTTATCATCCGAACCCCATTCAGTATTAAGTTGCAAAGCAACAGACAATTGCATTAAGTATGGTGCGTAATGTAATCGACAACTACATCCTTAGACATAGAATCAATGTTTTATCCCTAGTGGCAACAGCACATCACAACCTTAGAACTTTCTGTCACTGTCCCAGGTGTCAATGAAGGCATGAACCCACTATCGAGCATAAATACTCCCTCTTGGAGTTAAGAGCAAAAACTTGGCCAGAGCCTCTACTAATAACGGAGAGCATGCAAGATCATAAACAACACATAAACAATAGATTGATAATCACCATAACATAGTATTCTCTATCCATCGGATCCCGACAAACACAACATATAGTATTACAGATAGATGATCTTGATCATGTTAGGCAGCTCACAAGATCCAACAATGAAGCACAATTAGGAGAAGACGACCATCTAGCTACTGCTATGGACCCATAGTCCAGGGGTGAACTACTCACTCATCACTCCGGAGGCGACCATGGCGGTGTAGAGTCCTCCGGGAGATGAATCCCCTCTCCGGCAGGGTGCCGGAGGCGATCTCCTGAATCCCCCGAGATGGGATTCGCGGCGGCGCGTCTGGAAGGTTTTCCGTATCGTGGCTCTCGGTACTAGGGTTTCGCGACGGAGGCTTTAAGTAGGCGAAAGGCTAGGTCACGGCGGCGCGAGGGCCCACACCATAGGGCGCGGGCCCCCTCGCGCGCGGCCCTATGGCGCGCCTCGTCGCCCCACTTCGTTATCCCTTCGGTCTTCGGAAGCTTCGTGCAAAAATATGACCCTGGGCGTTGATTTCGTCCAATTCGAGAATATTTCCTTACTAGGATTTCTGAAACCAAAAACAGCAGAAGGCAACTGGCTCTTCAGCATCTTGTTAATAGGTTAGTTCCGGAAAATGCGTAAATACGACATATAATGTGCATAAAACATGTAGGTATCATCAATAAAGTAGCATGGAACATAAGAAATTATCGATACGTTGGAGACGTATCAGCATCCCCAAGCTTAGTTCTTGTCCCGAGGAGGTAAAACGATAACAAAGATAATTTCTGAAGTGACATGCTATCATAATCTTGATCATACTATTTGTAAACATATGTAATGAATGCAGCGATCAAAACAATGGTAATGACATGAGTAAACAACTGAATCATAAAGCAAAGACTTTTCATGAATAGTACTTCAAGACAAGCATCAATAAGTCTTGCATAAGAGTTAACTCATAAAGCAATAAATCAAAGTAAAGGTATTGAAGCAACACAAAGGAAGATTAAGTTTCAGCGGTTGCTTTCAACTTATAACATGTATATCTCATGGATTTTGTCAACATAAAGTAATATAACAAGTGCAATATGCAAGTATGTAGGAATCAATGCAGTTCACACAAGTGTTTGCTTCTTAAGGTGGAGGGAGATAGGTAAACTGACTCAACAATAAAAGTAAAAGAATGGTCCTTCAAAGAGGAAAGCATCGATTGCTGTATTTGTGCTAGAGCTTTTATTTTGAAAACATGAAACAATTTTGTCAACGGTAGTAATAAAGCATATGAGTTATGTAAATTACATCTTACAAGTTGCAAGCCTCATGCATAGTGTACTAATAGTGCCCGCACCTTGTCCTACTTAGCTTGGACTACCGGATCTTCGCAATGCCATGTTTCAACCAAGTGTCACAAAGGGGTACCTCCATGCCGCCTGTACAAAGGTCTAAGGAGAAAGCTCGCATTTTGGATTTCTCGCCTTTGATTATTCTCAACTTAGACATCCATACCGGGACAACATGGACAACAGATAATGGACTCCTCTTAAATGCATAAGCATGTAGCAATAATTATTATTCTCATATGAGATTGAGGATATATGTCCAAAACTGAAACTTCAACCATGATTCATGGCTTTAGTTAGCGGCCCAATGTTCTTCTCTAACAATATGCATGCTCCAATCATTAAGGTGGCAGATCCTTCAGACAAGACGGACATGCATAGCAACTCACATGATATTCAATAAAGAGTAATTGATGGCGTTCCCCAGAAGCATGGTTATCGCACAACAAGCAACTTAATAAGAGATAAAGTGCATAAGTACATATTCAATACTACGATAGTTTTTAAGGCTATTTTGTCCCATGAGCTATATATTGCAAAGGTGAATGATGGAATTTTAAAGGTAGCACTCAAGCAATTTACTTTGGAATGGCGGAGAAATACCATGTAGTAGGTAGGTATGGTGGACACAAATGGCATAGTGGTTGGCTCAAGGATTTGGATGCATGAGAAGTATTCCCTCTCGATACAAGGTTTAGGCTAGCAAGGTTATTTGAAGCAAACTCAAGGATGAACAGGTGCAGCAAAACTCACATAAAAGACATATTGTAAACATTATAAGACTCTACACCGTCTTCCTTGTTGTTCAAAACTCAATACTAGATATTATCTAGACCTTAGAGAGACCAAATATGCAAATCAAATGTTAGCAAGCTCTATGTATTTCTTAATTAATGGGTGCAAAGTATATGATGCAAGAGCTTAAACATGAGCACAATAATTGCCAAGTATCACATTATCCAAGACATTTTAGAATTACTACATGTAGCATTTTTCAATTCCAACCATATAACAATTTAACGAAGAAGAAACTTCGCCTTGAACATTATGAGTAAAGCCTAAGGACATATTTGTCCATATGCAACAGCGGAGCGTGTCTCTCTCCCACAAAGTGAATGCTAGGATCCATTTTATTCAAACAAAAACAAAAACAAAAACAAAAACAAACCGACGCTCCAAGTAAAGAACATAAGATGTGATTGAATAAAAATATAGTTTCAGGGGAGGAACCTGATGATGTTGTCGATGAAGAAGGGGATGCCTTGGGCATCCCCAAGCTTAGACGCTTGAGTCTTCTTAAATTATGCAGGGATGAACCACGGGGCATCCCCAAGCTTAGAGCTTTCACTCCTCTTGATCATAGTATATCATACTCCTCTCTTGACCCTTGAAAACTCCTTCACACCAAACTTCAAGCAAACTCATTAGAGGGTTAGTGCACAATTAATAATTCACATATTCAGAGGTGACACAAACATTCTTTTCACTTCTGGACATTGCATAAAGCTACTGGACATTAATGGATCAAAGAAATTCATCCAACATAGCAAAAGAGGCAATGCGAAATAAAAGGCAGAATCTGTCAAAAACAGAACAGTTCGTAAAGACGAATTTTAAAGTGGCACCAGACTTGCTCAAATGGAAAAACTCAAAACTAATGAAAGTTGCGAACATATCTGAAGATCACGCTCGTAAATTGGCAGATTTTTCGAATTTTCTACAGAGACTTGTGCCCAGATTCGTGACAGACAGCAATGTTGTTTCTGCGCAGCGATCCCAAATATAACATCAACTTTGACATAGAAACTTTACTTGGCACAAAAACATGATAAGGAGAGGTTGCTACAGTAGTAAACAACTTCCAAGACTCAAATATAAAACAAAGTACTGTAGTAAAAACATGGGTTGTCTCCCATAAGCGCTTTTCTTTAAGCTAGGCGCAGAAAGTGCAAATCAAGTATTATCAAGAGATGAAACATTAACATTACCTTGGGCTTTACCCTTACCTTTCTTGTCCTCTTTCTTACTCTTTGGCTTAGGGAATATATGGCTACCCCCGGGTGTAGAGGTGAATTTTAAGGTGCCTTCTCTCACGTCTATGACTGCTCCCAATAGTTTCAGCAGGGATCTTCCGAGTGTGATTTGTCCTGTTCCTGCGCATTCAATGACAAGGTAATCAATGGATATTGTTATCCCAAGAATGGTTGTATGCACACCCGCAGCTATCCCTTTGGGAATTATAACAGAGTTATCAATAAGAGTTATTCCTTCTCCCCCTTCAGAGAATTCCCAAAGTTTCAATGATTTATGAATACTCTCAGGCATTAGGCAAAATTCAGTCATAATATCACAATTAGCATGAAGAGTTTGATTACCTATGACAATTTTAATAGTAGGATTCCACAATGAAGGTTCAGAGTTCACTAAAACTTGATCAAGACGGTTACGAATATATCCATAATTTTCATTTAGGCGAGATGCACTTGTTTCAAGAGTGTTTAATCTATTATAAATGCTAATAAGGGCTGAATCAAAGTTATTAGCTGAATCATGTGATGCAACCAATTTTTTATGGCATTAAAAGCTTGATCCCCATTACAATGAAGGAAATCTCCTCCCACTAGAGCATCCAAGGCATATCTATAGCGAATCATAAGACCAAAATAAAAATTACTAAGGAGCAAACTTAGAGTCATTTGAGGTTCAGTTTTACGATAAGAAGTAAAAATCCTAGACCAAGCATCTTTAAAACTTTCCTCATCCCCTTGTTTAAAAGTAAAAACTAATTCCTCAGGTGAAGAAGTAACAAGTACAGAACTAGACATGATAACAAAAGTAACCTAAATGCAAGTAACTAATTTTTTTGTGTTTTTGATATAGAGAGCAAGACAGTAAATAAAGTAAAACTAGCAACTAATTTTTTGTGTTTTGTTTAGGTGCAGCAAACAAAGTAGTAAATAAAATAAAGCAAGACAAAAACAAAGTAAAGAGATTGAGAAGTGGAGACTCCCCTTGCAGCGTGTCTTGATCTCCCCGGCAACGGCTCCAGAAATTTACTTCCTGGCGTGTAGTTGACGTGGGAGTTAGAAATCTTTGTGGTGTAACTTTTCTTCAGGCAAAGCGCAGAAATTTGCTTGATGCGCGTAGATGTACACGTCCGTTGGGAACCCCAAGAGGAAGGTATGATGCACCAGTTTCCTGAAGAAACCAAGGTTTAATCGGACCGTAGGAGTCAAGAAGCACGTTGAAGGTTGATGGTGGCGAAATGTGATGCGGCACAATAAGGGATTCCGGCGCCAACGTGGAACACACACAACCCAAGTACTTTGCCCCAAGAAAGTGAGGTTGTCAATCTCACCGGCTTGCTGTAACAAAGGATTAACCGTATTGTGTGGAAGATGATTGTTTGCAAGAAAACAGTAAAACAAGTATTGCAGTAGATTGTATGCGATGTAAAGAATAGGACCGGGGTCCACAGTTCACTAGAGGTGTCTCTCCCATAAAATAAAAGCATGTTGGGTGAACAAATTACAGTCGGGCAATTGACAAATAGAGAAGGGCATAACAATGCATGTACATGATATGATAAATATAGTGAGATTTAATTGGGCATTACGACAAAGTACATAGACCGCCATCCAACTGCATCTATGCCTAAAAAGTCTACCTTCAGGTTATCATCCGAACCCCATTCAGTATTAAGTTGCAAAGCAACAGACAATTGCATTAAGTATGGTGCGTAATGTAATCGACAACTACATCCTTAGACATAGAATCAATGTTTTATCCCTAGTGGCAACACACATCACAACCTTAGAACTTTCTGTCACTGTCCCAGGTGTCAATGAAGGCATGAACCCACTATCGAGCATAAATACTCCCTCTTGGAGTTAAGAGCAAAAACTTGGCCAGAGCCTCTACTAATAACGGAGAGCATGCAAGATCATAAACAACACATAAACAATAGATTGATAATCACCATAACATAGTATTCTCTATCCATCGGATCCCGACAAACACAACATATAGTATTACGGATAGATGATCTTGATCATGTTAGGCAGCTCACAAGATCCAACAATGAACCACAATTAGGAGAAGACGACCATCTAGCTACTGCTATGGACCCATAGTCCAGGGTGAACTACTCACTCATCACTCCGGAGGCGACCATGGCGGTGTAGAGTCCTCGGGAGATGAATCCCCTCTCCGGCAGGGTGCCGGAGGCGATCTCCTGAATCCCCGAGATGAGATTCGCGGCGGGCGTCTCGGAAGGTTTTCCGTATCGTGGCTCTCGGTGGGGGTTTCGCGACAGAGGCTTTAAGTAGGAGAAAGGGTAGGTCAGGAGGCGCGCGAGGGCCCACACCATAGGCGGCGCGGGCCCCCTCTGGCCGCGCAGCCCTATGGTGGCGGCCTCGTCGCCCACTTCGTTATCCCTTCGGTCTTCTGGAAGCTTCGTGCAAAAATAGGACCCTGGGCGTTGATTTCGTCCAATTCCGAGAATATTTCCTTACTAGGATTTCTGAAACCAAAAACACAGCAACTGGCTCTTCGGCATCTTGTTAATAGGTTAGTTCTAGAAAATGCGTAAATACGACATATAATGTGCATAAAACATGTAGGTATCATCAATAAAGTAGCATGGAACATAAGAAATTATCGATACGTTGGAGACGTATCAGGTTCCCAACGGACGTGTACATCTACGTGCATCATTTGTCTCTGTGATCTTATCATTTTTCTTGTTCACCCAGACCAAACCGGTTTCATTAAAGGTCGCTCCATTGCCGAGAACTTCGTCTACGCGACTGATATCGTTTAGTCATGCCATAAAAGGAATGCCACTGCGGCCATTTTCAAACTTGATTTTCGCAAAGCCTTCGACTCCATAAGTTGGGACGCTCTGGATCGCATCCTCTTGGCAAAAGGGTTTCTCCCCCTGTGGCGCGCGTGGATAGCGCGCCTCAATGAAACAAGTCAAACCTCGGTCCTCCTCAATGGGGTTTCGGGTAGATGGATCAAGTGTCGCCGTGGTCTCCGCCAGGGAGACCCCCTCTCCCCTTCCTCTTCAACATAGTGGCAGATGTCCTCCAACAACTCCTTCTCCAAGCCTCTCAGGACGGGCTCCATCTCCACCCCCTTGTCGATGACCTCGCATGTCCCATTCTTCAGTATGCGGATGATACCCTCATTATCATTCGCGCCATCCCTAAGCACGTTACCAACCTCAAAAACATCCTCGATTCCTTCACCGCCGCCACTGTCTTGCGATCAATTTCCACAAAAGTACCTTCGTACCTATCAAAACGGACTCTGAGTTGAGTCTGCATCCAACATGGCTGCTCTTTTTGGATGCGCCGTTTCTAGTTTTCCCCAAACCTACCTTGGTCTCCCTCTTTCCACCCATAACTTCATCTGGCTGACTTTAATCCCATCTTAACCAAAAGCGACATGCGCCTTTCTGGGTGGTGTGGACGTTCTCTCCCCCATCGGCGGGCGCCTCCTGCTGGTCAACTCTGTCCTCACCGCCATGCTGGCTCACGCCATGAGCGCCAGCCTTCTCCCTGCCGGGGTTATTGAAGCCATTGACAAAAGGCGTCGCGCTTTCGTTTGGACTGGCGAAGAAGTCTGCCATGGGGGGCATTGTAAGGTGGCGTGGCCTGGCACACCAAAAAACCTTGGGGGCCTTGGAGTTCTATTGCGGCTCAAAACTCGGCTCTTCTATCCAAATTCCTCTCTAAGATTCACTCAGACTCTTCCGCTCCCTGGGCATGCTGGTTTCGTCGCAGATATGGATGGTCTGCCGCCCACGACGTGGGGGACCGTCACTACCTTGACACTCCTGTTTGGAAAGATATTGTCGCTGGTCTTGAGTCTTTTTGCTCCATCTCCAAAGTAACTGTCGGGGACGGCTCCTCAACTTCTTTTTGGTTTGATCAATGGCTTGGCAGCACCCCTCTCTCGGAGCGCTTCCCTGATCTCTTCTCCCATTCTGACAGAATAAATGTGTGTGTCTGTTACATCCTTACCTCTGGCATCCAGGGTAACTTAGGTCCGCGCTTGTCCAGCGCTGCCATGGCAGACTTACTTACGCTTTCCCATGACCTTAGCTCCGTGGTTATGCATTCTAACGAACCGGATCAACGCGTGGGCCACCTCTCTAACAATGCGCTCTCGAACAAGTGTTTCCATGCCAACTCATTTAGGCATCTGCAGGTGAACGTCTTGGCGGATAAGGTCAGGGGAAACACGGCCCCCTTGAAGTGCAAGATTTTCTGCTGGCTAGCTAAGCGTCGGCGCCTTCCCACCAACGAGAGGCGTTTTCGGCACTCGCTTGCAACATCCGCCACCTGCGCCTCCTGCGACCAAGATGAGGATACCAACCACCTTCTCTTCGGATGCTCCAGGGCCCGTGAAGTTTGGATGTTGTTCTTCCTGCACCTCTCCCCCTTCCCCGCAAGCCTTGAAGAACTTTGGTCTCGTTGCTACTGCTCTTATGAAGACTCTACCATCATCACCGCTATCGCTTGGAACGTTTGGAAGCGCATAAATGCTCAGGTTTTCGACTCCCTTGATTTGGGTACCCCTGCAGTGATTCGTAAATGTATTGAAGATGTTCGTCTTTGGGCCTTTCGCTGCCCAAAACCCTCCTCCACCTCTCTCCTAAATTCTTGGTGTAATGGGTATGACCCCCCCCGATTCTCCCCCTCTCTCTTCTACCCTCTCTCTTCTAATTTTTTTGTAATGGATCCTGCTACTCACATTGTGCGACGCTTTATATAAATGTTCAGGCTGGCGTAAGCCCGCCGTAGTTCCGGTCAAAACAATATGAATATTGATATTTTTCTTCTATTTTGGTTAAACTTTACAAAATTTAACATTGACTAAATCCAAAACGTGTGGTATTTGTGAATGGTGTGAGTAATTTTTAGGATTGCATTGAAACAAATCCCGTTGGATATCTCTCTGAAGGATGCTTATGTCTGCTTAAAATTAGTAAAAATCTCTGCATGGCAGAGGGACGGTCACTGTTTTCTCTTGCTTGGTTGATTTAGGAAACACGGTCTTCTACATATAACTTACCGATGCATAATGTAGTAGTAGGTCAAACCCTTAAAAACACCATTTGGCCCACATGAGACGTTCAACAACATTACTCGAAATTGTTTTTAAAAGAAGCATCGTATACAATATATTAAGATAAGACAAAACAAAAGGACAATGTTGCAGTTAGATGCCATTTTTGCATTAAATAAGAAAATAAAGACAGTCTGTTAAAATTTTGGAGATGCGGGGTATCGATCCCCGTACCTCTCGCATGCTAAGCGAGCGCTCTACCATCTGAGCTACATCCCCCATGTTGCAATTTGTTAGTGGATACAGTATTTATATTTCAATTTTCATGCATTTTAATGTATTATTTTGTATCGTTTGAGAGGTTCTGTTGCTCCTCCTAAGCACCATGTTTTCCGTATGCTTTGCATCTAAGTCGCTATGAACTAAAATCAATTGATACCGTTTATTACCATCTTAGTTGCTTTCATTCAAACACGTTGCACCGCAATGCACTGGGATCTTAAGCCTGAAAACTTCCTGTACGCCAATTCATCTGAGATCTCCCCTCTCAAGGTCATTGACTTTGGCCTCTCCATGTGCTTCAAGCAAGGTATCAACTCCTGAGCTTCTCTAGCTTCTCTATGATTTCATTGGCAACATATCACGAACATCGTATATATGTCTCGTTTTTTTTCTCAGGTGAAAGATTCAGCGAGATCGTCGGGTCTCCCTACTACATGGCGCCTGAAGTCCTTAAGAGAAACTATGCACAAAAAATCGACATCTCGAGTGCAGGGGTCATATTGTACATATTGCTATTCTGGGCCGGTAAGTTCAGACTTGATTCATGTGTTGCCCGAACTGGCAAATTGTGTTCATGCTCACAAACTGACCAAGTTCATTTTTGCTCTTTCCGGAGAGACGGACGAGGCCATCATCCGGTCACGCATCGACTTGGATCGCGAGCCTTGGCCCAAGGTGTCGGACAATGCCAAGGATCTCGTTAGCAGGATGCTTGACAAGAACCCTTACGCTAGGTTAACGGCTTAGCAGGTTCTAGCTACTGTCAGAACGCACACTGTATTTCCGTGGGTTTCTTTCTAGATTTTTGGTGCATTTCCAATTGCTACAAGAAACAAAGTCAAACTGTAAACATAGTTACATAGACAAAGAGGCTGTGCCTACAACTATGCCTATGCTTAGCTGAAAGCCTGAAACTTCAGGAACACTTGACCAAGACACATGTCCATTCACCGTTGACGGACAGAGGGCGTGAGATTGTGGCTCGTGCTAGGGCGGAGTACCCTCACTTGGTCGCTTCACCTCCGTCGGCTGCTCGGGCTTCCTCACCGTCCAGAGTTCGGACTTTTATGCAGGGTCGCACTCGCCCCACTTCTTCGACTAGTTCACGGGCCGCTTCTCCGAGCACGCAGCGACCGACACCGCCTCCGTCTTCTACCTCGACACAGACGGATGCGGTGCCGCAGCCGCCGACACCGCCTCCGTCTTCTACCTCGACACAGACGGATGCGGTGCCGCAGCGACCGACACCGCCTCCGTCTTCTACCTCGACACAGACGGATGCGGTGCCGCAGCCGCAGTCGAGTCTGCAGCCACCGCTCTCGTCCACGCCTAGGCCGGACGTGTTTGCGCGGCAGCCAGCCGCGGGGCCAGCGTGCGCGCACCAGCCGGTCTTCGAGCGGACGGTCACGTCGCCGCGTCAGGATGCGTCGCCAACACCTGTGCTGCGGCTGACCTCACAGCAGCCGGCCTCGTCGACCACTGCGCTGCAGCAGGAGGCTACGGCGCCGCCAACGGTGCAGCTGCTGACCTTGCAGCAGCCGGCCTCGCAGCCAGCTTCAGTGCTGCAGCCGGCCTCGGGTCAGCCGGCCATGGAGGGCGATGGGCTGGTACGTCGTGTGGAGGAGGAGTCGCACGCGCCTCCTCAAGCTCAGCCGCGTCCGAGTGTGGCGAGTTTGGAGGAGGGGGACGTCGACTCACAGCTACGCCAGCCTAGAGTGGTACTCGAGGAGGGGCAGGCTTCGACTCTTCAGGGGATTGTGCGCGCTCCTTCTTCGTCGACGCCTTCTCCGTCGAAGGAGGGATCGTCAGGGGCTGGTTCGATTCAGGGGGCTACACCGACGTCTACCCCTGGAACGCCGGCTGTATCTCCGTCCACGGTTGGGTCTTCACGGCTTTCGTCTTCACCTTCGCCGGTCCCCATCCTGCAGATGCCACCTCCCGCTAGTCCTCCTCCTGTCGTTCAGCCGACGGTGAGACGGAGTGGGAGGTACGCGCTTGCGGAGGATGGGTCGGGGGCGACGGACGAGGACGTCATGCAGCGGGCCATGCGACGAAAGGCGGAGAAGAACCTCGACACGGCTGGTATGAAACAACCATCCAAGTCTTTTACTTCTTTTTCAGATTCTCGCATTTCTTCTAATTTGAGTAGTCTAGGGGTCTCGTTGGGTACTACGTCTGATGAGATCTCGGTTTCGGCTAATGTGTTGAGACAAACAGAACTTGACCGTTTAACGGTTGTTCCGAATGACTCCACGGTGCTTGAAAATTCCGTGATAGATGATGATGAAGAGGATGACATCCTAGATGGTCAGCTTCTCTCAGCTATCATTGGTAATTTTTCAGAAGTCGACTTAGAACACTCGGAGCTTAGTTCAGTTTATGATCTAAATGCTGGAAAGAAGTCTCGTCGATATAGCAAGGGTTCTAAATCTAAAACAGTCTCTCGATGAATGGCATGTTTCGGAATAGCAGAGGTCTTGGAGACTTGGCTAAGCATTCTCATATTGCCGATGGTTGTAGAGACTATGATTTAGATTTTATTGCCATATCAGAGACGGGTAGGCGACATTTCTCACAAAGTTTCCTAGACCGGTTATCTGGTGGGATTAACTTTCAGTGGTTTTCTCGCCCGCCTCGTGGTAGGTCTGGGGGCATTTTACTTGGCGTCCGCATTGACACCATGACTGTTCTAGCTAGTTCTGATGGAGAGTATCACATTAAGCTCGACATTCAGAATAAAGCTGACGGTTTCACTTGGAGTCTGGTTGCTGTGTATGGTGCCGCCCAAGATGCTTTTAAGGCTGACTTTTTACGTGAGTTGGTAAATCTTTCTAAAGATAATCCCTACCCGATTTTGATTGGAGGGGATTTTAATTTACTAAGATTTCCTCATGAGAAAAGTAAAGGTCTTTTTGATGGACATTGGCCTTTCTTGTTTAATGCTGTCATTGATAGCCTTGACTTAAGAGAGGTGTTTATGTCCGGTCGACAGTTTACTTGGGCCAACAGCTTGCCTGAACCCACATACGAAAAGCTAGATCGCGTGTTGATGGATACCGAATGGGAAGATAAATACCCTATGGTGTCTGTCCGTGCACTAGAACGTATTGAAAAATTGTCTGACCATGCTCCTATCCTCTTAACTACTGGGAATCCCCGACCTGTTTGTAAGCGGCCTTTCAAATTTGAACTTGGCTGGTTACATAGAGAAGGGTTCCATGAGATGGTTAAGACGGTTTGGGAGAGGCCAGTTGGGGGTACCACTGCAATCTTGAGATGGAATAATAAAATGCGGGCAATGCGTTCTGGTTGGGCTGCCCATACAGCTGGTCTCCTCAAAAAAGAGAAGGCTCGCTTATCATCTGTGATTGATGAGCTAGAGGCGGTTGCTGAGGTAAGACCGTTGTCTACGCATGAGATTGAACTTAAGAACCAGTCCAATGCGCAGATGGCGAGTCTTCTTCGCGAAGAGGAACTCAAATGGTATCAACGTTCCAAAGCCCAATTCATTTTGGAAGGAGACTCAAATACGCGATATTTCCATGGCATAGCCAATGGGAGACATCGGAAAAAACGTATTCACTCTCTTATTCAAGATGAAGGGTTGATTGAAGGCCACGAGCAACTCAAATCTTACATTACTAATTATTATAAAGGCTTGTTTGGTCCTCCGGATGAAAGTTCCTTCTCTCTAAATGAGGACTTAACAGCTGATATACCCCAAGTTTCTATAGAAGAAAATGGCTTACTAACTGCACCGTACTCTGAGGAAGAAGTGCAGAAGGCGATTTTCCAAATGGAATGCAACAAAGCACCAGGTCCCGATGGCTTTCCAGCGGAGTTTTATCAAACTTTCTGGGATACTATTAAAGCGGATCTTCTAGATTTGTTCAGTGCTCTGCATATAGGACAACTAGAACAATTTCGTCTAAATTTTGTTGAAGTAATCTTGTTACCGAAAGTTAATGAGGCAGAAAGGATTCAACAATATAGACCTATTTGCCTCTTAAACGTAAGTTTCAAGATTTTCACGAAAGTGGCCACCATTAGACTTAATACGGTTGCCGATCATGTCGTTCAACCATCACAAACTGCTTTCATGCAAGGAAGAAATATCCTTGATGGAGTGGCGGTTTTGCATGAGACGGTACATGAGATGCATTCTAAGAAATTAAATGGGGTCATTTTAAAATTAGATTTTGAAAAGGCCTATGACAAGGTCAAGTGGTCTTTCTTACAACAGACACTCAGGATGAAAGGTTTTTCTCCTGAATGGCGCGCTTTAATAAATGATTTCGTGTATGGAGGTAGTGTGGCAATTCGGGTTAATGATGACACCGGCCATTATTTCCAAACACGAAAAGGGTTACGCCAAGGAGATCCGTTATCACCAATGTTATTCAACATTGTGGCGGATATGCTGGCTATACTCATAGAGCGGGCCAAGTCTGATGGTCAGATTGAAGGTGTGATTCCACATCTTGTTGATGGTGGTTTATCTATCCTTCAATACGCCGACGATACAATCCTGTTTATGGATCATGATCTCGAAAAAGCTCACAACCTGAAATTAATTTTGGCGGCTTTTGAGCAATTGTCGGGATTGAAAATCAATTTCCATAAAAGTGAATTGTTCTGCTTCGGTGATGCCCAAGATGATACAGCTCTATATACAGAGTTGTTTGGTTGCGGGCAAGGCCAATTTCCTATTCGCTATTTGGGTATTCCGATTCATTATCGGAGACTTACGATTGCTGAATGGAAAATAGTGGAAGAAAGATTACAGAAGCGTCTTAGTAGTTGGAAAGGTAAATTGCTGTCCCTGGGAGGAAGATTGGTACTCATTAATTCGGTACTGACAAATATGGTACTGTATATGTTATCATTCTTCCTATTACCAAAAGGAATTCTGCACAAACTCGATTATTATCGATCCAGATTCTTTTGGCAAGGGGACAGTGAGAAAAAGAAATATCGTCTGGTTAAATGGAGTATAGTTTGTAGTCCCAAAGATCAAGGCGGGCTTGGAGTTCATGACCTCGAGGTCAAGAATTCAGCTCTGCTGGGTAAATGGCTTTTTAAGCTCCTTACCGAGGATGGGATCTGGCAAACTATTCTTCGGAGAAAATATATCGGTTCTAAGACGTTATCCCAAGTGGTTTGGAAACCTGGGGATTCACACTTCTGGGCTGGTCTAATGGCGACAAAAAATGTCTTTTTCCGCCATGGAACTTTCTCAATTAAGAATGGAGCACAAATACGGTTCTGGGAGGATGCTTGGTTAGACAATGCACCCCTAAGTGAACAGTATCCTGCGTTGTATAGTATCGTTCGTCGCAAAGGAGATACCATTGCCACAGTAATGGCTACCTCTCCCCCGAATGTGACGTTCAGACGAGTTTTGCTAGGACAAAGGCTTTTGGCATGGAATGCCTTAATTCAAAGGTTGGGGGATATTAATCTATCACCTGAACCAGATGAATTTAGGTGGAATTTACATGTAGATGGCTCCTTCTCCGTCAAATCTTTATACAACGCCATACTTCATTCTGATTTACCAGTTGATAATAATAAGAAAATTTGGAAGATGAAGATACCATTAAAAATAAAAATATTTGGATGGTATCTTCGTCGAGGTGTCATCCTCACCAAAGACAATCTTGTTAAGCGGAATTGGCATGGAAGTACTCAATGTGTTTTTTGTCATCACGATGAAACTATTAAACACCTTTTCTTCCAGTGCCAATTCGCGAGATCTATTTGGTCTGTCATCCAAGTAGCGTCTACCCTGTATCCTCCTACTAGTGTGGCCAATGTCTTTGGCAATTGGCTTCATGGTATAGATCCAAGGTTCAAGTTGCTTCTTAGGGTGGGGGCGCTAGTAGTTATCTGGGCGCTTTGGCTAAGTAGAAATGACAAGATTTTTAATGATAAAAATTGCTCTTTATTGCAGGTCATCTACAGATGTACATGTATTCTCCGTTTGTGGTTACCTCTTCAGCGCATGGAGAACCGAGACCTATTTACGGAGGTCTGTACACGGTTGGAGGCTACGGCGAGGGATACTTTTTCCCTACATGGGTGGCAACATAGTCTACGGATTGAACACCTTAGGCGTTATATACTTCATCGTTCCGATATGTATTCCGCCTAGTTCTTTTTTAGTTTGGCATCTTTTTGGACTTAAGACTCTTAAACGGCTGTGTGCATCCTGGTTATGCAGAGGCTGGATGTAATTGCTTCTAAAAAGTAATAAAGCATCCTTTATCGAAAAAAAAATGTCTCCAACTTATCTCAAAGTAGACAAAAAAGAAAGTGTGGCACTTGTCTTTGAATTACATTATTTCTTTTCAGAATAGGCAAATATACATCTGAATCGTACTTTCTGCAGAAACCCGATCAATAAATTCAACAAGGCACCCTGCTTCAAAAACATGCAGAATTCACAACTTCATTTTGAGTTATAATGTTTACAACTTACATCGTCACACAAAGACTGGCCATAAGACCAGAATAACCAACGAAGCCATTGGCTCTCAACCAAAATGCCAATGATCTAGTCATCAGTAAGATGTAACTGCAAAATTACAGGGTTGACATATATGATGATCATGGGCTGAGAGGCGAATTGAGCACCTCAACAAAACGTAGCAGGAACTAAAGATATCTCAGCATCCCAATGAATTGAGCACGCCGTCGAGAGTGATGTGGGGGTCGTCGAAAAACACCGTTTGCACCACCTTGTCGAGCTCTCGTCGAGCTGCCTCCCTCTGCTGCCTGTAGACGTTTTTCTGCCGCCTGTCCAGAGCTTGGCGAGCAGTGACGAGGGCCGCACGTAGCGAGTCCTGCGGGGCGTAGGGATCCTGATGGTTCTTCGTCGTCGCGGGCGCCGGCGGCGGGATGCTCTTCGCGACAGCCGCTTGGACGTGCTCGCTGGCCTCCTGCTTGGTCTTGATCACGTCGCTGCGGAGGACGCCGGCGACGCTGCCGGTCTTGGCCTTGTCCTTGATGCCGCCCGACGCTTGCACCGCCGGCCTGATCCTGGTGCACGGGATCTTCTCGCTGGCCTTTTGCTTCGTGATCACGCCGTGCGCGACGGTGCGGGCGCTGTTCTTAGGGCGCGATGCCGGCTCGATCTTCTTGCAGCAAATCCTCTCGCCGGTCTTCTCCTTCAGTGTCACGTCGTGCGCATCGCCACCGGTGGTGACCTTGGTCGCTTTCTTCGGCCGGGACGCGTGCACGAACGGCCTAATTCAGAAGGATTGTAGAATTGTCTGGTTGATTGCTGATGAGCTCAGGGGAGCCAGGTTTAGTACATGGCGATCATGAGATCGTGGGCAAGCAGAGGCGTGCGCAGACGCGTGCAGGCGCATGAATAGGGACTACTGAAGACTAGGACTACGGTGGTTACAACGGTACAGAGATTCAGGTTTCAACACCCCCCCGCAGTCTGAACGGCACTTGGAGTGATATTCAGACTGGTTCGGAATTCTTCGAAGACGGACGTCGGCAGCCCCTTCGTGAAGATGTCCGCGTACTGGGAGCCCGTCGGGACATGAAGAATACGAGCTTCGCCAAGCGCCACCTTGTCGCGGACGAAGTGCAGGTCAATCTCCACGTGCTTGGTGCGTTGATGATGCACGGGATTGGAGGAAAGGTACACCGCGGAGATGTTGTCGCAGTAGACGATCGTGGCGCGCGAGGGAGGCCGATGAAGCTCGACGAGGAGCTGCCGGAGCCAGCAGGATTCCGCAACGCAGTTCGCGACGGCGCGGTACTCAGCCTCCGCGCTCGAACGGGAGATTGTGTTCTGCCGTTTGGACGACCATGAAACCAAGTTGCTGCCGAGGAAGACGCCGAACCCGGAAGTTGATTTGCGCGTGTCCGGGCATCCGGCCCAGTCCGCGTCGGAGTAGGCCACCAGGTCGTGCGTCGATGCGCGGTGAAGCTGGAGTCCGAAGTGAGAAGTCCCACGGATGTATCGGAGAATCCTTTTGATGAGCTGAAAATGCGCGTCCGTTGGTGCATGCATGAAGAGGCAGACTTGCTGCACTGCATAGGCTAGGTCGGGCCTAGTGAGGGTTAGGTACTGGAGCGCACCGGCGAGGCTGCGGTACAGCGAGGGGTTCTCGAAAGGTTTGCCAGTGGTGATGGAAATTTTTGAAGTGGTGTCAACGGGAGTGGAGATGGGATGACAATTCAGCATGCCAGCCCGGTCGAGAACCTCAAGCGCATATTGCTGCTGGCAAAGAAAGAGACCACGTGTATTGCGATGAACGTTGATCCCGAGGAAGTGATGAATGTCGCCAAGATCTGTCATGGAGAACTCAGTTTTGAGAGAAGTGATAGTGGAGGCGAGGAGGGTGGATGTGTTGGCTGTAAGGATTATGTCGTCAACATAGAGCAGGAGATAGGCAATGTCGGAACCACGGCGAAAGATGAACAGGGAGGTGTCGCATCTGGAAGTGACAAAGCCCAAGGAGTGAAGAAAGGTGGTGAACCGGGTGAACCAGGTTCGTGGCGCTTGTTTTAGGCCGTAGAGGGATTTGTTGAGGCGGCAGACGTGTGTTGGATGGTCGGAATCAACAAACCCGGAGGGCTGCTGGCAGTAAACAGTTTCAGCCAGCTCGCCATGAAGAAAGGCGTTTTTGACATCCATCTGATGGATTGGCCAGGAATGTGAAGTGGCGATGCTGAGAACAACTCGAATTGTGGCCGGTTTGACCACGGGACTGAACGTCTCGCCGTAGTCGACGCCAGGTTGTTGCATAAACCCGCGTACCACCCAGCGAGCTTTGTATCTAGCCAGTGTGCCATCCGGATGGAGTTTGTGTCGGAAGATCCATTTGCCTGTCACCAAATTAACACCTGCAGGCCGAGGCACAAGAGACCAAGTATCATTTCTCATCAAAGCATTAAACTCATCTAACATTGCGTCATGCCAATGGGGGTCTTGTAGTGCCACACGGTAGGAAGCTGGAAGGGGAGAGATGTGTGTTGTGGAGGCTGTGAGGTTGAAGTGCTGTTTGGGCATGAAATAACCGGTTTTGCCGCGGGTCGCCATTTTGTGTGCGTTGTCGGGTGGGCACACTGCGATGGCGCGAGGTGGGATAGGTGGTGGAGGTGGCGTTGGCTGGTTGGTAGGTGGGGTCTCGGTGGGACCAGCGGAATCTGGAGACGCGGGATTGGGCGCAGTGGGATCAGTGACAGGGGAAGGGTGGTCCGGACTAGGTGGGTCAGGTGTGGTGACGGTGTTTGGGTCGGAGGGAGCAGGCGTGAGTGGTGGTGAGCCAGGCAGGTGAGGTGGCGGTGTGTGGTTGGCGGGGGCACGCAGTGGCAGAGCCGGTCGTGCGCCAACCGTTGGAAATGATGGGGCGCCGATCCCGGGGGAGATCCGCTCAGAGGCGATGGGATCCGGTGTGGCGGGTGGGTCTGTGGCGTCTGGTGGGGCGGAGTATGGAAAAATGGCCTCGTTGAAGACGACGTGCCGCGAGATGTGAATTTTGCGCGTCGTGAGATCAAGGCAGCGATAGCCCTTTTGTTCCCTGGGGTAGCCGAGGAAGATGCAGCGTGCGGAGCGTGGCATGAGTTTATGGGCGGCGGTGGAGGTAACGTTGGGGAAGCATAGGCAACCGAAGGTGCGCAGGTGGTCATACGAGGGTGGGTCGCCAAAGAGGAGGAAGTGAGGGGTGTTGTGCTGAATGGCTCGTGAGGGACGCAGATTGAGCACATGATTGGCAGTGTAGAGGGCTTCCACCCAAAATGTGGGAGGTAGAGTGGCTTGAAAGAGGAGTGTGCGCACAATGTCGTTTGTGGTCCTAATGAGTCGTTCGGCGCGGCCGTTCTGGGGAGAAGTGTAGGGGCAGGACAGACGAAGGGCGACGCCGTGGGTGGAGAAGAAAGCGCGCAAGTTGGTGGTGAGAAATTCACCACCATTGTCACATTGCATGCAGCGGATTGTTTTGTGAAATTGTGTGTGAATGTAGAGGAAGAAATTCTTGAGTATTTGAAAAGTATCTGATTTGTTAGTGAGAGGAAAGACCCAGGAGTAATGCGAGTAGTCATCAAGGATAATAAGGTAGTATTTGTAGCCTGAAAAGCTAACTATGGGAGAGGTCCACAAGTCACAGTGAATTAAATCAAATGGAGATACAGCTCGGGAATGAGATAAAGTGAAAGGTAAGCGAGAATTTTTGCCTAATTGACAGGAATCACAAAAACTAAATCGAGGAGTGTCTTTATTACACGAGGAAAGAAAATCTAGGGGTAGATGAGCCAGAGCTGCATTGCTAGGGTGACCGAGCCGCCGGTGCCATAAATCGCCAGAGATGGTGAGTGCAGAGGTGTGCTGGTCGCCGTTGGTGCCGTGGAAGGGATACAGATCGCCCGAGCTATTGGAGCGCATAAGGAGACGCCGGGTAGCCAAGTCCTTCACAGAAAAGCCAAACGGATCAAACTCCACAGAAACAAAATTATCGCGCGAGAATTTACGAGTGCTGATGAGGTTTTTGACTATGTGTGGTGAGACGAGCACATTGTTGAGATAAAATGGGCGAGATGTGAGTTCAGCAGTACCGGTGGCGACTATGGGTAGACGAGAGCCATTGCCTACGACGATATGTTGTGAATTTGGCTTGAATGAGGAATGAGAAGTGGTCAATGTACCTGGGTTACCGGTGACATGTGATGAGGCGCCGGAGTCCATGACCCAATCTCCACCGGAGGCGTGGAAGGCAGATCCGTAGCTTGGCGCGTTCTGGTACATGGTGGTGTAATCCCACGACGTAGGCTGTCCGGGAGCAGTGGCGGCCGCAGGTTCTGGTGGTGGCGCGGTGGAGTGCACGTTGGAGTCCATGACAGGGTACGCCTGGGTTGGTGGGCGAGGACGGGAGCCGAGCACGCCATGAGCGTTTGGAGGGATCCAGGCACGAGGTGGGAACGGCATCGTGGCGGGGGCAAAGTAGCCGTACCACGGGAGCTGGCCACCACCGCGCCCCATGAAGGTGTCTCCAGAGCCACGCCCGCCGCCAGATGGGGCGCGCCCACGGCCATGAGCGCCGCCAGGGGGCGGAGGAGCGCCGTCGCCGCGGTCGCGGCCAGGGTGCACGAACCCGGGGATGGGGTTTTTGCCCTTGTAGTTGGGGCTGATGTATCCGGGTGGACGTGGCTGCCCACCACCAGTATGCTGCTGGCCAGGACCGGCGCCGGCGCGGGTTTGTCCGCGGTCGCTGTCGTGGGCAACCATGACCTGAGAGGCGTGCTGGAGCTGTTCGGTGTCGTCGTCGAGCTCAGAGTGCTGGAGACGGGCGCAGGCGACGGCGAAGGAGGGGAGCGGATCGGCGTTCTTGAGGAGTTCGCCCTGGAGTTTGAAGCGCTTGCCGAGGCCGTCGATGAATGCGCCAGTGAGGTCGGTGTCGGAGACGGGACGACCAATCGCAGCAAGATCATCAGCGAGGCCCTGCAGTTTGCTGGCGTAGTCTGTGATGGTGAGATCGCCGCGCGGACAATTGTGGAAGGCCTTGCTGAGGTAGAGATAGCGGGATGTGCCCCTGTCGAGGAAGAGGCGGTGGAGACGCATCCAGGTGGTGCAGGCCCGGCCATCGGAGCCCTGCACTAGGCGGTGAAGATCGTCGCTCAGGGTCGCCAGAAACCACAAGGATATGTGGAGATCGACGGCCTCCCAGGTGTCGTCGGGAGACGCCGGGGCCGCCCCTTCGGTGATGTGGTCAACAGCTTTGTACATGGTGAGGAGGGAGGTTATGGTCTGACGCCATTTGGAATAGTTGGCTCCGGCGGTGGTGACCTTGTAGGAGATGTAGGTGGAGATGTTGATGGCAAGAATGGGGTGGGATATGGGTGGGGAAAAGTAGGGGTATGGCAGTGGTATGTATCCGTCCATGGGACCGGCAGCGGCGGCGCCGGTTGCAACGGAGATTGGATCGGAGGCGCCGGCGAGATTGAACGCATCTGGGGAAGGGGTGGGCGGCGCACGGGGCATTGGAGGGCGTTGTTGGATTGGGGTGAAGAGGGTTTCGTCAATGGGGTTGATCGGAGGTACGGGAGAGAAGGAGGAGTTTGTGGCCGAGGAGGTTCCGGCCATGTTTTTGAGCCTAAGCTCTGATACCAAGAAGGATTGTAGAATTGTCTGGTTGATTGCTGATGAGCTCAGGGGAGCCAGGTTTAGTACATGGCGATCATGAGATCGTGGGCAAGCAGAGGCGTGCGCAGACGCGTGCAGGCGCATGAATAGGGACTACTGAAGACTAGGACTACGGTGGTTACAACGGTACAGAGATTCAGGTTTCAACAAATTCTGGCGCAAGAAAGGTGCGCGACCGGAGAAGCCACACTCCCGACCGCCCGCTTCTTGCTCGCGCCGGAGTCGTCGTCATCACCTCCCTGGCGGCGTCGGCGCTTGCAGTCCCAGGCAGCGTCGGATTCCATCAAGACGCGGGAGGGGATGCGATCCGCGCGCGCCGGCGCCGGCGCGCGAAGGCGGAGGGACGAAGCCGGAGAGGAACCGCGCGGCCGCGGAGCAGGACAGGGAGCCATGCTCCTGTCTCTCGCTCGTCTTCTTGCTTTGGTTGCCGGATCGCTGATGGGGGCGGTGGACTGGGACTCAAGGGCTCGATCGGAAGATGTGATGCATGCAGCCGGATCGCTGTGAATTCGTTATATGGATCGCGGCGGTTGCAAGGTCGGCGCTCTACTCTACTCCGGGTAGAAATCGGAGACGCGGAGCAGGATGCCACCTTTTCGCGCGCGCCACGGTTTGCAGTTGCACAGCTATCCCTGAAATTTGGAAAGTACAATGCGCGCAGGGTGTTCGACTCCGATTTCACTCTGGGTTCCATTTCTGGTTTGTGAGAGCAGCGCGTCCCTTCCACGCGCGTGCTCTGAATTGCTTGCAATGCACGGCAAAGACGTTACAAAGATGTCGTCGGCCGTGCTTCATTCCCATGCACCGCTCCTGTTCTGGCCAGCTTCTCCGATGAAATCACTACATCTTGAAATACAATTCAACATTTAGATGTCTTAAGCAGTTACGCTTTTGTGTCAAGCTGATGCATCAAGATCGATGGCGAACTGCTTGCTATATTTCTTAATCTGATGGTGTTCTCGGAGGGAAAAAAAGGCTCTGATGGCATTCTGTGTGCGTGCGTGTTTTTGAGTAGAGTGTTGTTGCCAATTTGGTAAACAGTACTCCGTACTAATAATTGCATTACCACGCGTAAAGTTCAGAGTACAGTGGAGGTATCAAGCTTGGAAAGCAAATTCGGCCCGCATAGAGAAAATCTTGTGCACATCAGATCGTTTTCCGCTAATCTTATTGGCGGTAGTCTGTTAACGAGCCTTGATCGGCTGATGGCTTGGTGGTTCCTTTCGCTTATTTTTGTATTTTTGCAGTACTGCTGCTTGTGTATGTTTAGGGCGCTGCTGGCGATGCGTGAAGCTACTGACGGAGATTGTACTGAAGCAAATCCATCGCTGCCATGCTAGCTTGGGCCTTGGTGCTCTGTACCTAAAAGGTTCATATCGTATATGTACTCCATACGACAAGAGACTCTCATCGGCCTCTTATGTGTAATGCCGTGGAAAGTATGGGACTTACGCGTTGACATAGTAAATCTGCTGTCCCATCTCGTAATTTTCTTTTGCAGATTCGACTGAACAAAATAATTGTAATTTTGTGAATCCTTATTGCAACGGCAGTTCTGTTCTGCGTGCTTACGGACTACTACTAGCTGATTGATGTCAGAACGAAGTTGAAATTTTTGTAGAGGAAACATGCTTGTTTGTAGTCTTGTGTGCTCTCAAAGGCGACCTGATCGAGCTTACACTTGACATTCATGCATTTTCTGAATGATCACACTACTTTCTTATTTGGATTCTGGCATAACAGAATGGCAAAGAAGAGGGGATGTTCTGCACTTCTGCTGATTGTGTATTATTCTACCAAGTCGTCGTTGAACATCATCCGACCTTAGCTCAGTTGGTAGAGCGGAGGACTGTAGTGCGTTGCAGAAAAATCCTTAGGTCACTGGTTCGAATCCGGTAGGTCGGAATTCTTTTTAGTTTTTTTTCCCAATCAAATTTCAATTTCGCTGCTCGATATAGAGCAGTGACCGATCATTGCTTGCGTAGGGCGACGTATAGAGCAGCGATCACGAGCACCGCTTTCACGTAACAGACGGTGAAAGAACCACATGTATTTATCAAGGGTCAACTCTCCTTTGGTGGGCAGATCTATTTCACACATCAACTAAATACTACAGATATTTCCTAAAATAAAATACTCCCTTCAATCTATATTACTTGATGTTAAAATCTCTACTAGATGTATTTGTCGGTGCCCTTGCTTTTTATCCACCGTTCAAAAACTAGGCCGAACCAACGATTAATAGGCCGATTAATCTCTACTAGAGGCCTAGCCATGTCGATTACCTCTAATCGCTACCTCTAATCCTTTGATCCCATTATTAGGAATGTTTCGGATTGAATGGTCCACTTTGGTCAATAAAGTGGCAAAATTCCCAACATAGATTGCTCGTCCAACCGTGTCCAAATCAAGTAGGTTTTGAAACTTCAACTTGATTCTCGTCGCCAGGAAAGCTCGATTTCCGCCGTGAACTATTTTGCTCACCGTTGCTGATCAGACTTTGAATACAAGATCTTGACTGTCTTGAGGAGCTTGCCGATGAGCTCCAGGCCTTCAGATAGGGTAGGTGGTTGAGGTGCAAGAGGGACAATACTCTGGGTAGGTGATGGGAGAAGAGAAACTTCAGTGGGCATAGGAGGAGAAGCGAAAGGAAGAAACATGGTAGCGGTTGGCGGTTTTTTTATCACAGAGGAAAAGCGTACATATTTTAATGGGATTTTGGGCCCTAGAAAAGTAGGGCAGGCATATGGAGACCCATATAATATTTGTTTCTCTCTTATATATACGTGTTTTGGGTGCTAATTTGTGTAGGTTGAAACGATTAATAGCCGACCGATTATATCAGTTAATCGTCTGAATTCCAATTATTCACTACTCCCAAGCCGATTGAAGAGTTAACGATTACCGATTTTCTTACCATTGCTTTTATCTATTTGATATGGGTAAATTCAGTACCCTATTCGTCGTCGTTGTCCAACTAGATATAAATCGACAGCGACCACGGCCATGGCTAGTGTTGTTGTGGTGTAGGTGTAGGCCACATCGCTCAGGGCGATGTCTGTCGCGGTGGAGTCACCGGTTGATAAGGGATTAACTTATCAATGCCTACAAGTTATAGACTAGGGTTTAGTTGGAAGTAGAGGGCAAGTAGATCTCGAAGGTTTCAGCCGGAAAGTACTCGACTGCTATGAAAACTAGGGTTGTCTGGAAAACAATGAATCGATCCTTTCTTTGTCCCTCGACTCCCCCTTATATAGGAGGCGGAGCCGAGGGTTTCGTGATACACAAGTTTATAGAGTCCGGGAGGGTTTCTGACCCGTCCCGCAATAATTACAAGTCGATATTCCTAATACAATTCTATCTTTCCAAACTATATCTCGATTGGGCTTCTAGGCTTTGTAAAACTTCGGGTCATGGGCCTTCAATGAACCCCGGGTACTTTCTTCGGCAGGCCCATTGGGGATGCGTATGTCAGTAGCCCCCGAGATTTTGCTTGAATCGAAAAATCGGGGAAAATCTCCATCTTTACAATCTGCACATGAGTTCTTCAACTCGACAAATAATCTTTTCAAAGGATTTATATATTGTACAGGATAACGGTAATTGGGGATGGTTCGTCTGATAGATCAGGTACCAGTTAATTGCTCTCGTAGCAATCCACCAAAACCTACTTCAAGATCACGTCCCTGGACATGATCCCGGGATACTGGTGTAATTCGACATGTGCCGCTTAAGGTCTTACCAGATGCCGAATTCCAGTCAGGTTTTATCGGGTACCTAACGCGTCCGTTAGGATTTTCTTCATATCTGTTGATACGGAAAAAGTAGCAAAGCGCCGTCAGGCGGTGCCACGCCGCACAGGACGGATCCCGGGACTTACCTTCGCAGAGTTTTGCGGCATTCAGAGATTATTTCGCGACTTAGGCGCTCTGAGAATATATTGTCAAGTGCTTTTTCCGGCTGCTAGAATAGCACATTTATTCGAGTCAACGGATGACTTATATTGCTTTTAACTTATCCTCCCGATGGGAGTATATGAAGAGTTATTTTGATAACTCGAAATATACTCATCAGTACTTATTAAATTTCATCGGGCACGCGAACAGCGTTCCCGATGGGAGTAGCCTCCGAGGCTACAGCCAAGTGCTTGTACTTGGTTGTAGGCTCCCTTTTGTAGCATCTTAGCTGTTATATTGTTATATATTATGCTTCTGTTCATATTTATCGGGTGCGCGAACAGCGCTCCCGATGGGAGTAGCCCCGAGGCTACAGTCGAGGATTCATACTTGGCTGTAGGCTCCAATTTGCCTCTGTCGCAATATTTTTGAATCGTCCTCTTCGGAATCATCTCCATCAATCTTCGTGACATCTTTCTATTCTTAATAGGTGATCCCATTTTCCTGCACATGCAAGATATCCACCTCATCATGTATCTACAAGCAATCTTAGACTGCCACCTCAGCAATCTTGCCAAAAAAATTTGTGAGACCACGGTCATCAACAATCTCACCATTACGAGTCATTGATAATTTGTGTTTCTTCCTCCCCCACGATCTCCTCCAGAATCAGAAACGGATGGAGGCGTCCGAAGAGTGGCCGCAGAATTTATCCTCTTTAAAATCTGAGATTGGGGTCACGTCACGCTGCGGTCTTAAATCAGCAGCACCTCCACTAGAACCATCCTACATGGGAGGGGAGGGCGTTATTCTGCCAAGTCTCTGGCGATCACTTGCGCCCGTATCTCTCCATTGCCTCCTCCTGCAGGCATGGTGCCACCGCGCCCTGTCGTCTTCCATTAGCGCAACTCTGACATCATGCACGACCGATATCCCGTACAACTCCGGACGTGCGTGCATGTCGTGTTGCCTCTGCAGAGCACGGCGTAATCGCTCACGGAGAAGAACCGGCTGTTTGGCTTGGTCTCCACGGCCTGATCCCGACCAGCGTCGTTTCCTCAGCAGCAGAAATCGACCGATTCAGTTAGTTATGATAACCCCGCGAATTCCTTCCATAATCCGTTTCCTTCCTTCATGTATGCTGTCCTAAATTGTATTACTTGCTGCTGCGCAGGGAGATATCTTGGTGAATGATGGGCAGACTCACACTGTCACACATGGGATTGTCGACTATATATGTTCGCACCATTATTCCAGGTTCCCAGAATTTTCTTAGTCTTTTTCTTTGTTAAAAATCATATATATATTGCAGTTGCACACGTGAAGCCTAGAAATTTACAAGTTTATTTCCATCTGTTGCAAATCCCCTTACGCTCCCTAAATTTGGTATTTTCATATGCCAATTTACGATACACTGTACATATCCATAAATTTGTTCATTATATGAAGGAAAATGGAATGAAAAACTATGATAGTGCTTCTATGCTAACACAATTCTTGGGGCCTGCGTGCGTAACTAAGCAAGTTTATTCCGTACTTGATCAGAGGAAGATCCATGGCTCCATTCAGATGCTTTCTGCATGATTCAGACATAAAAACAGCAGTCCATTCTATTAAAATAACTTCGTTTTTCAGCCATGCAGGTTAGGGAAAAGTCAAATACACAAAAGACAATTTTGATGACTTCTTTCAAACACTCCCTCGCCCGATTGTTTCTTATCTTTGTGACACATCAGCTTTTTGCATGCATGTGATGCAAGTTTTTTAAAAACTGTTATTAACACATGATCTTCCGCAGCAACGCGCGGGCTATCATCTAGTATCTTTATAAAGTAGCTCCCGAGCATTTGAACAAAAACTTGTATTTGGTCAAAGGCTCTCGAGATTATCAGTCGTCCTTTCCTGTCTCCAATTTTCACATCACCACAGCCGATGTTTTTCCATTGGTAAAATGACATCAGTGCTGACGTTTGCCACGATCACTGTATCGGGAAGACGCGAAGTCTGTCTCTTCACTGACTTGTAGGCCCAAAATCTATGACACGTTGACACGTTACGCAAGTGGGGGACACACGTCATCCACTTTTTCTGGCACGCGCACTGCAGCGCCTGTCCAGTTCCATCGTGGTAAAAATACCGTTTTACCCCTTGATCCACGTGTAGCGCATCAAACCCATTCACACAGCATCCGACGGTGCGTCAACTTGCAGATTTGACTATAAAAGACCTTCTTCTTCCTCCGTTCTTCCCTTCGCTGCGCCGCACCTCTGCTTCTCTCTCTCCAAAATCCCCATTGCCAAATACGCTCATGCGCCTGTGCCTACTTCCCAACTGCAGCCAACTCCACTGAATGCCGTCGCGGACTAGGCTCACCAAGCACACCTCCTCCATGGTGACGGAAGGCCTACAATCCTCCGAGTGGGAGAGATCTAGGATCTCAAACCAAGATGTGAACCTGCTCAAGAAGCTTGGGTTCATGAAGAAGGAGAACACGCTGATCTTCCCCGGCGAAGAGAGCTACCCCACACCATGCATTGGATACCGGGTAACTTTTGTCGATTATCTTATCCGTGGCCTAGCTACTCCGATCCACGAATTTCTTCGTGGATTACTCTTTGTTTACGGTCTGCAACTCCATCATCTCACCCCTAATTCCATCCTTCACATCGCCATTTTCATCACCCTCTGCGAAAGCTTTCTCAGGACCCCTCCCAACTGGGGCCTGTGGAAACGCATATTTCTAGTCCGCCGCAACAGCTCCCACACCACTGCATGCAATGTAGGTGGTGTAGTTATATGCGTCCGCCCAGATGTCGAATATTTTGATGTCAAATTCCCTGACTCTGTTCAAGGGTGGCGAAAAAGATGGCTTTATGTCCAGGAGGCGCACAATGATGCGCAGGAATACAATGTCGCTTCTTTTGACGGTGCCGAAAAAATCATCCGCCGCCGTTCATGGGACGCGGAAGCCTGTGATGAAGAAAAAACGGCGACTGATGCACTGATGAAGCGCATTCATGAACTCCAGAATACCCGCGGCAAAGAGCTGTCGGGCATTCAGATAACTGCATACTTCCTTAGAATTAGGGTGCAGCCCCTTCAAGCTCGCAAGAACCCTCTCTGGATGTATGCTGGCGCAAAGGATGTGGATCGCTTTTCCAAAGACCTGTCGATAAAAGACTTGGAAAGGCTTGTCCGAAAAATTTCATCGCTGAGCAAGAAAGACACTATTCCATCATCTTGTGCGTTGAACCGTACAGCAGTACCAATGCTCTCCCCCAGGTGAACTATTTTTGCGCTGTCGAGTTTTTAACATTTGTAGACTGCTATTTTTGCTGACTTCCCTTGTATAACTTATGGTCGACATATTCTGCCATCTTGTAGAAACATCAAGTTTTATCGTCTCTTCCTCCCCTTCCTGAGGGCGGAGAAGTCGAAGAAAGAACCGTCGTTACTGACGACAACCAGGGCACTTCTCGTCCTGATAGTGAAGTCGCGGGTTCTCACAAATCCGCGGCTTCCTCTGAAAAAGAAAACGAGACTGAGGCTTCCGAGTCTTCACGTTCACTCCCTTCAGCTGCTTCCCCGAAAAATAAGAGGAAGAGGGAGGAGCTCGAAGATTCCGGCACCTCCAAAATGGGGAAATCTCCTGCTAAGGAGACTTCTCCCGAAAGAGAGCAGAAAACCTTCAACCCTTACGACAATGCTCTTGTTAGCTCGTAAGTTCACATCATCCTTTGTATTTTTTGCTATATTGTTTTTTCTGCATATCTTCATACTATATTTTGCTGCATAGTGGCGACGAAGAAGAGGACCCCATTGTTAATGTGACTGCTCATACAAGCACGTCACATACCTTGGTGCTTTCCGAGACTCGCCCTGCTACCGAAGAAACCTCGCCTCCTTAGCGAGATACAGGGGACTTAACTCCTCCCGGCAGCCCCCGTGCCTCTTCGCCAAAAAAAGCAAGGATTGAACCTGTCGAAGGATCAAACCTTCTGCCTGGGAGTTCATCAGCTTCTGCTCAGGACGATGTAAGTGGCCTTACCACCTATTTTTACTGCTGTCGAACTTTTCTTCTGGCTTTCTTACCCCTTTTTCGTTTTCTCAGCCTCTCATACAAAAATTTATTCGTCTATGTACCCAATTTATGTGGTACCGCGACCATGCGAATAGTTTGAAAGGTACTTCACTTATCTCTTTCTTTGTCGAGTAATTTTGTCTTCCCTACCTTGTTGTAACTTTTGTTGCTGTATTTTACCAGAGGCTCTCGCCAAAGCCAATAAACGCGCTGATGATCTTGCTCTCGAGCTGGCCAAGAGCGAAAAAGCCCGCGAGAAAGCAGAGCTAGAATCTGCTTCAGTTGAAAGTCTTCGAAAGAGGCTTTATGATGCTGAAAATGCTCTGAGTGAGCGCACATCCCAACAGATTGCTCGTGAAGCTGGTATCGCCGCTCGCTTGGAGTCGCAAAATCGGCGCTTTGTCAGTAAGTGCTCAACGCTTTCCTCTCATTCCCTTTAATTTTTACATATGCTCGTCAGTAATCTGGAATTTTGCTTCAGCAGGGAAAATGAGCCAAGAATATCAACTTGAAAAGCCCGAAGATGATCGCCTCCTCGACGCCCTTTCTCTCCTCGAAATTTATGGGGACGACGTGCGCTGAAGCATTTCTGATGCCAAGGCAGGATTTTCGCGGCTTTTCCCCTACTTCTTCCCGAAGACAGATGAGCCCAACACTTTTGCTGCGCTTGCTAAGCGCTTCATTCCGAAGGAGGATCTTGGGCTAGCTCTTCGGCAAGAAAACCTCAAGATTGGCGTTGAAGGCACCATTGCATTGGTTGCCGAGAGTCAACAGAGTGTCAACTGGGCGAAGGTTGGTGATGTGAAGAATATGGAGCCAAAGAGGTGGCAGTCGATGATCAAGGCTGCAAAGCCCCACTCAAAGAAGATCCTGGCCTTCCTCGGGTACAAGCCAACGGCTTCCTCTAGTTCTGACAAACCGGAGGTCAAGTAGAATACCCTACCTGTCCTTTTTTCCTTTTCTTTCTTTTGACGCTTGTCGCAATAGATGTAGCTTGCGACAGTGTACGATTGGTTCACTAGGAACCCTCCTTTTGTAAGGACCATGTAAATATCTCGAAAATCAATGGAAATCTATTTTGCTTGATGATTGATGTCGAACTTTTTATTTCCAGTTGGTATTTGATAACTACACTTCAACTCCCCGTCCTTCCGATGCTTTTCCTGCTTCCTCCTACTCGAAGAAAACGCCTGTCGATGATGAATTCATTGAAAATTCCTCGAGTATGGGTTTAGTACCAGACTTGAAAGAACTCCGCCAACAGCTGCAATCTATGAAGAAGCAAACACTTGTAATAATGGAGCAATCTCCAAGATCAACTGAAAAGGAGCAAATTGCCCGACAACAAGCTCAAGAAGCTATAGCTGCAAAAGAGTCTGCAGTTGCTGAGGCTACGCAAGCCACCTCCCGAGAAAATTTCATGCTTGAATTGTTGACTGATGCAAGCTTGGAAATGGCAGGTAAACTTCTCGATCTTAAACTTCTTCAGTTGTTTACTTGTTTTCTTTCTCTAACTGGTGTGCTGCCATTAACTAGGTCCCTTCTTGGATGCTGCTGCCGAAGATCAATGAGTGGACGCAAGGTCAAATTTCCTTGTTAATCTAGCGCTGGACCATGGATCCCTCTTTTGGGCGACACCTGAACGCACCCGACAAATCGTCAGGTTTCAAGATCGGGCGTGCCAAATTCGTGAGTTCCTTAAGTTCTGTACCAAAACATTGTCCACGGTTTACAGCTCCATGTTCCCTCGAAACGTTCAGCCTAAGACTCTTCCTGAATTGATGACCAAGTTTAAAGACTCGCATCAAATCCATGGTTTTGTAAGAGCTCAACTAGTGGCTGGTGCTAGATTTGCCCTCATTATGCTTCAGATCTGCCACTCGAAATTGGATATGACCAAAGTGGTTGAGAAGGTCCATAACAAGCTAAGGCAACGACGAAGAGGTGTTGACAAAATTGACGAAGTAGTGACGCCAGTTGCTGAAGAAATAATTGGTGACCTTCTTCGAATGGATGCCGACTTTTTTGCAGACGACCATTATGCCGATTTTATGGGTGCCTCCAATGAAGAAGATAGGATAAATATAGACGACATGTTAGGTCGTGACTGAATTTACTTCAGTATATAACTATCTTGTCGAGAGAATATGTATCTTGTCATGTATATTGTAAAACAAGGATATGTATTTTTCTTTCCCCTAGCCCCCGAGTATTTCGGCAGCTAATGTCGTTATTTTTATTTTTATTTGCGAGATGTTTAACACCAAGGCAAAGATCGTTGTAGTTTATATGTTGTATGAATTTTTCTTGTATATACTATCTTTTGTCGGGTAGTGAATCCAGAGCTTGTCGAAGAAAACCATCCTTCTCTTTACGATCGAAGAGATCGTCTTCTTCGGAGTAGCCCCCGAGTCTGGACATGAACGCTTTACGATCGGGTGCAGACTCGAGCCGAACATTCCATCCTTCTCTTTAAATATATCTTTGAGTCCTCATTCTTTCGAGTGTGCGTCTTCTTTTTATCGGGTGCGCGTCAGCGCTCCCGATGGGAGTAGCCCCCGAGTCTGGACACGAACGCCTTACGATCGGGTGCAGACTCAAGCCTGAACATCCGAAGATTATCTATTTCCCTTTGATTGCTTTCGATTTCCTCCATGATGTCATTGATGACGCTTTTACCGATATTTTAACTTTGACTGACAAGATGCGACCCGCTGGGCCTGTTTTTTCTCTGTCTATCCCTGTTTTTAAGCAACATCCGCCCCTCTCGCTCAGTTACCGAGGCATCTCCTCGATTTCCGCAATCTCTAATGGAAAGGGTCCACTTGATGAACTGGCAGCAATGACACGCGTCCACACAGCCCTCAAGTTCTCCCTTTCTTAAAATCTCCAAAGGACGAAAATCTCTATCCTTCTCCCACATTTTCCGTAGCATCCTCTCGCCCTTCTTCTTCTTCCTCCTGTCGCTACAGCTGCGCCACCGCCACTGCTTTTCCAATCTTCCTCAGATATCGCAATGGTGAAGAATAAGAGCCTCACCGCCACCGCCAGTTCTACCAGTGGTGGCGCCGCCGCCAGATCCTCCTCGAATCTTCCGAAGGGGAGCGCTCCAACCGCTCCTCCCCCAGCTCCGGTGCCGCCAGCACCGCCAAGCTCGGTAGCCAAGCCTGGGGACTGGATAGCGTCATCCATCACCAAGCGTGATGAAAAGAGATCCCGAAGCCTGGGGTTAATCTCCTCCGACGAGGGGAACGTGATTTTTCCAGGTGCGGTTTCTCGGCCCAATCCCCCTGCCGGATTTACTGTGATGTTCTTGTCGTTCCTTTATCGGGGTCTCTCGCTTCCTGCTCATGAATTCCTTCTTCATCTTCTGCGGACTTATGAAATCCAATTGTGGCAACTCACCCCTAACTCAATCCTTCACGTCACTGTGTTCATCACTCTTTGCGAAGCGTTTTTGGGCATTGAGCCTCATTTTGGATTGTGGAAAAAGATCTTTTATGTAAAGAGGTACAGCAGTAGTAATGGATCTTTTGTCATTGGAGGAGTGGGGTTTGTGGCTCGTTCGGAGGTTAATTACTTCAATTTCCCAATGAGAGAATCCGTGCAAGGATGGAGACTGAAATGGTTTTATGTCAAGGATTCCTTGTCAACCGAGTCCCAGCTTCCTTGCTTTGCCGATGTCCTCGAAGCCAAGCCTAAAGATTCCTGGAAGAACATTCTCTCTCCCGACGAAAGGGCAGCTGCCGACGAATTATTCGCCAAATTTCTTCGAATCAAAGAGGCCGATGGCCAAACTATGGTTGGCACAGAGGTGGCAGCGGTGTTCCTGAAACGTCGAGTCCAACCAGTCATGGCCAGAATTCGTCCAATGTGGTTGTATTCAGGTTCGAAGGATGAGACCAGGGTTAATGCTGCCGAACTGTCGGAAAAGGAGCTGCTTGATGAAGTCCGTCGCCTTACTTTCTTTAGTCAAGAAGACTCGATCCCATTGATATCCTCTTACATTCCTCTTGATGCCGATCATCCACTACCAGAGGTAACTTCCCTTTTCATATTCTCATTATGTTATATCCACTTAGTCGACGTAATTCTTATTATCCCTACTTGTTTTTTTTATCTTTGACATGTCCCCAAAGTCTCTGGAAACTTGCATGATTCACCAAATGACACTTCCGAGGGAAGAGGTTCCTCTGTACCCGTCGATTTTCACACTGTCGAGCACACAGGCCCAGAGAGCAAACTCGATGATCCGATAGATTCTGGAACTGCTCACACCGACCTTCCTCCCCCAGCCGATGATGCTTGTGATACAGAGGGATCAGTGCGTGATGACGACGCTGATCGTGATGCCTTTGTTAATGCAGCTGCGGAGGAGGCCAGGGCTTCACCCGTGAAGAGATCAACCGGCGGCTTCACCGAAGAAGACGATCTCTTCGATATGTAAGTACTTTCTGTCCTGACGCCATATTTTGTCCTCTTATTTCTCACATTCTTTTCATAACCTTTATCGATCATTTTCCTTTTTGCAGGGACGAAGGTTTCGTCGAGCCTCCGTCCAAGAAAGCCAAATCTGGCGCTGCTCCGCCGGACGTTGCGGCTTCTGAAGCTTCGGCTCCTAAGGCGGTCCCCGTGGCCCAGGTATCGACAGCTTCTTCCCTTTCTAAGGGGAAAGAAGTTCCTTCGACTGCCGCCGCCGCGACTCCTCCTTCTGTAAGTCCCTTTTTGATTATAACGCGAATTGACCTAGTGCGTACCTTGCTTAATGAACATCCTTCTTTCTCAAGGACCTGCGAGGTGTCATTTCTTCTTTGGAGGCCTTCGCCTCCCAATTTTTTTCCCTTGAAGCAGACAAGGTTCGGCTGCAGAAGGAAGTTAAATCTTCCTCCTCGAAGCTGGATGATGCTGTCAAAATAGCCGCCGCAGCTTGCCAAGAAGTCGACTCCCTCAAGGAGGAGCTTGGCAAGCTAAAAGAGAAACTGAAGGAAGAGGAAGCCTCTCGGTTGGCTGCCGAAGCTCGGGCAGCCGAAAAAGATGACCTCCTGCGCCAATCTTCATTGGCTTTGCTTGGTACTTCCTCTTTACGCCTTCTTAGCGACTTTTTGCGAATCTAGTCCTTTGATAGTAATCTTTTCCATTTCGTTTCCTTTCAGAGGCCGCCGACATCCCTGTTGCTGCACTGGATAAAATTCCAAACAATTCTCCGGCAAACGGTGTGTCGATGACTCTCGCCACCCACCAACTTACACGAGAGCTCCTTGAAAAGGGGAAAGGCGCCATGGCGCGGATGCACTTGATGATCTTCCCCAAGCTCAGCCAAAACAAGACCTTGGGGCAGTTGATTGACGCCTTCGCGGTCAATACCAAGGAGGTTATCGAGGTATTCAAACGTACTTCGCGTACTTATGGTGCCCTCCTGGCCTTCCAACTTATGATGGGTCATGGCTTCAAGGCCGATATCGAGAAGATGTCTAAGGAACTGCCAAAAGATCAGGATGGGCAGTTTATAGATTTAGGCATATTCAAGACGTCGGCTGTTCAATGCGCACGCCAGCTCCTTGACCTGGTTTCATCGGAGAAAACACCGGCTGGTCCAAGTCTATCATCCCAAACTCAAGCCCCTTGACTTTTGTAACAAGTTTGTCTTTGATTTGATGTGAAACGATGATTTGCCGAAAAACTCATGTTTGTAATAAACTCCGTGCTAGCAATGTTGCTAGTACACCTTTGTTATGATATTTTTACTTGCCCTTCTCCCGATGGGAGTTACTTCGGATGCTTGAATTGACCCAATCCGTCACACCTTTTAACGCTGTTTCCCGCAGGTTTTCCCAGTCCCCTCATTTGTCGACGACTCGTCGGGTGCTCTTCCTGAAGGTGATCGAATCCAGCGTATGAAGGATCGAATCACTCAGATGGAAAAGGATCTACGCAGCACTTATGCCTTAGCTGCTATTGTCAATAAGAAGGGCGAGATTGCAGCCGAAGTGGAGCGGTATGCTCTTACTGAACTGCATAAAGCTACCGAGAGTTTAAACTGTAAGTTTCTTTATCCTTGCACTTTTTTGTCAACAACGCCTTGTCTGATCCTCTATTGATTCCTTTGCCGGTCATAGCTCTGAACCGTGCAGAAGAGAACAAACTGATTCACGAGCGTGTGCACGCTTTAACCTAGCTGTCATCAGCCGAAGAGATTTTTTGGCGAGAACACTCGAAGGCTTCGGTTGTAGCTCAATTTCAGGACCGGGTTCAGCAAGTCCACCATTTCTTCCACAAGTGCTACAGAGCCATGATGGTAGTTTGGAAAACGATGTTCCCTTTAAACGTGATTCCCCCTACGCTGCTGACTCTGATGTCTGAGTTCGGGAATGCCAAGAAGATTCGAGACTTGGTGCGAGCTCAAGTTTTTGCCGGAGCCAGGTTTACACTTGCCCTCGTCCTTGCACGTTACCCGTCGGCAAATCTTCTCACTATAGCCAACGCGGTTGGTGACTTGGAGACTCTGTATCCGAAGGTATTGCTGTTCACCAATATAATTGTCGACAGACTTGAAAAGGATTCAAAGGTACCTGAAGAAAAAGAGACTCCTCAAGGGTGAATTCAGGGATTGAGGTTACTTTGTAAATAGGCTATTTTGGCTACTTTATCCAAGTGTTAGGATTGTTTAGCCGAAGCTTTATATTCGGTAGATACATGTATATGTACTTTTACCGTGTTGATGCCGTTGGCAAATTTTGAGGGAGCAAATTTTAATTGTCCGTTAAAACGTTTTTCATATTCGTTGGTCAGCAAATTGTGTGAGTGATCAGCTCGTGTTGCAGGTCTTGCTAAAACCCGTTGTATGTGCAACTTTGCTTTCAACCGATGTATGTTCTGACAGTCATTCCCAAATATTTGGGGTGCAATGATGTTGCCGATGAGCCCGTTGTTCTTTGATATTTCCATAAGTAAAATATCGAGCGTGGGTTGTATTGTGTGTATTTCCAAACTCTTGCTATTTTCGGCGCTCGTAGAGGCATCTATAGCAGAGAGAAAGGTCATCACCCTTGTTTTTTTGCATCCTTTAGCACTCGTAGAGGCTTTTTCGGAACACAATCTTTAGCCGCGTACTACATTGCGCCATCGTTCACCGAGGGATGTAAGCAATGGCTACGATGATGCGGATTAGGTGCTCCAAATTACTGCATGTTTACCAAGGGATCAAAGACTGAAGTTTTCATTAATAAAGGTAAACACGGTACTAAAGGGCGTAAGGAAGAAAGCCCTGCTGAAAATAAAGGAGAAAGCTAAACATTATTCGACTATTCTAAACGAAGGAGGGGTTCTTCTTATCTTCAGGTTGTCTACCACGTTAGCGGTTTTCGAAGCGTCGTTGATTATAGTAGGTGTCTCGACAGTGGCTGCCAGTGTCTTGCTTTCTTCTAAGACTGCTTTGCCATCAACTGCCGAAGTTTTTGCTGCCGAAGCTTCTATAGCAAGGTCGGCTGGCTTCTTCTTGATTTCCCTGTCCTGTTTCTCCTCCTTAATTTCGCGTATCGACAGCTTGGGTGGAGGATTGATAATTTCTTGTTTGAACCCAAACTTCGCAGCAATCCTCTGAAAGTCGCGATCACAATTGTCCGAGCGTGAAAAACTTTCATAGACTGTGATGTTTGTCCCGTTGTTCCCAGGCATTTTCAGCTTAAGGTATGCGTAGTGCGGCACAGCCATGAACTTGGCATAAGCTGGTCTTCCGAGTATAACGTGATACTGTGACTCCCAGTTCACTACTTCAAACTCGATCTTTTCCTTCCTGAAATTGTTGGTCTTGCCAAAGACAACGTTCAGGTAAACCTTGCCAAGAGAGTAACCCGGTGCAGTTGGAAGAATCCCATGGAAACAAGTGTCTGTTTCTTCTAGCATCCTCATGGTGATCCCCATACTTTTGATTGTGTCGACGAATATCAGGTTTAGCCCGCTTCCACCATCCACGAACACTTTGCTCATTTTGAATCCCCCGATTTGTGCCTCGACTACTAAGGCAGCGTGTCCTGGTTTTGGTATGGTCATCGGGTGATCTGCTCGACTGAATGTAATGTTCTGAGAGGACCACTCGACATACTCGGGGATGTTCGCCATGATGCTTTCAGCCAGATTAATTTCTCGGGTGAGCTTCTTCATTTCTCTTCTCGAGACACCTGTCTTATGAATCATGCTCATCTGCCCACGTGGTGGTGGAAACGCCTCGTTGGGTTGATGAGGTTGGGCCTGCTGGACTTGATGCTGCGGTGGAGGTGGTGGTGGTTGTTGCTGGCCTGCCTGCTGGATGAGTTTGTGCATGTCAATGAACTGCCGACAGTCCCTGAGCAGGTGGCTCGACTTCGTTTTGCCGTCCTTAGAATCGACATACGAGTGTAGATAACAGGGGGCATTGATCTGCTCAGCGTAGGGTAATTCGGGCGTCCTCTGCTGCCGTGGTTTGTAGTTGCCACGGTTCCCAGAGTTATTCCGATTACCGTCCTATTGATCGTCTCTTCTGTCCTCATATCGATCGTCCTGCCGATCGGAGTATCCTGCGGCTACCAGGTTGTTGTCGTCATAGCTGCGGTTGTTCCTTCTCTTGTGGCGATCCCGTCGACTACCCGAGTCGTGCTTCGGCTGGTCGTCGTCTTCGTCGTCACTGCGCTGTCGCGGCGACGTTGTCCTCACCATCAGCCCAGCTGTTGGCGATTTCCATTAGCTTGGTTATGGTTTTTGGCTTTTTGCGCCCGAGTTCTAGCTTTCACGGGACATCGCTGAAAGCGTCGATTGCTCTGTCCACAGATACATCTTCGGCAGCGTTTAGGAGTTTGGTGAATCCTGTATGATGTATCGATTCCTTGCTTTTGCTGACAATGCCGTAACTCTTCGATCCCGACAGATCTTTTGTATGTTGCTTAAAAATTGGTAACGAAGGCATCTACTAGGTCGTCCCATGACTTGGGTGGATTCAGAGTTTCCGACATGCCACCTGAGCGCGGACGTTAACTGGAACCTGTTCATCGCCAGGTGCTGGCAACCTCCGCGGCGCCGGCAACTCGGCAAGTCATCAATTTCTCATAAAACCTTGGCGGCGTCCACGGTGCCGGCAAGGCAGACAAGGAGGCTACGCTGGCTGAATCAAAACCGGACAAGCAGGGGCTGCAGGGCTGCTGTCAATGTCAACTACTCAACTGTCGTGGCCACGCAAAGAAACTCCCGTGTCCATGGATTTCGTTGGAATCATGGCGTTCGGGGCGTTCTATGGTCGGCGCCATCCGCGAGGCAGTCCCACGCGTCGACAACGAGCGACTTGTGGCCTGTGGGCTCGTCCGTGCAAGAATTCAAGCGTCTGAAAAACCTATTTATACGTGCCAAAACGGTGCATGCATCATACTACTTCCGTGCCTAGCTTTTTCCGCGTGGTATAGCTCGCTGATAGGCGCGGTAACGCTTCGGCAAGGTCCATCGCGGTGGTGGCCTCCACGAAGAGAACCATGGAGTCGTTGACTATCAGTGCTATGGTTGAACAGCTAAAAGTACACAACGTGCCAGAAAATGTCTTCGTGACGACAAGTAGGAAACAGATGACCAAGTTTGAGTACATGTGTTTCAGCTCGGCCGCCAAGCCTGGCATTGGATTGGTCTCGATCGATGTGATGTCTTGGCGAAAGTGTCAACCTGAGTGAGGTCAACATAACATGGATATCGTTCCATCTCGTGACGTGAATCCGATTGATTCATTTACCGCCTCCAGTATTTTGATTGAATGAACATGTAAAGATAGGTCAGAAAATGTCCCTTCAGCATCTGGCTTTTATTCATATATAACGTACTGGTTGTGCACCTTCGAAAGCCGCTGTTGGCAAAAGTTTGGTACACTTCAAGCTCCGACTGCACATAACCGAACCGAAAATGAAAACCGAACCGAAAAAAACCTAACCGAAAATGAATTTCAGTTTTTATGGTTAGATTTCAGTTAGCAATATATAAAACCGAAAGGACTTCGGTTAATTCGGTTTTTAACCGAAAAACCGCGGTTAAACCGAAAGAAACCGAACATCTAGCCTACCATAGAATCGCGCACTCTAGGCCAGAATAACTTCGTTAATATAGCACGTAAAGTGAGTTAATTACACGTTACTTGCTGTAGCGTGTTGGTTTGTTCCTTGGTTGTTCTCTTGATAGGTTGCTAGTTCGAATCCTACATACAGTATGCCTCAACTTGGTCAATTTTTTTTTTGTTTTTTCTATCCCTCTTTTGCAAAACCTTTAGTATGGTCATACAAAATACATATATAATATTATTTGTCCGAAATTTCTTTATTTCTTGTTTCCATCTTTTCCAAAATCTTTAGTATGATCATACAAAATACAAAAATGAAATATATGACCATAAAAGTTAGTTTTTATTCTAAAATTCGCGTCAACTTTGGTTAATTTGGTTATTACCGAAACCGAACCGAAGTTTAATGGTTATTACCGAAACCGTACCGTATTTTTATACGTAACCGTATTAACCGAAGTACCGAAACCGTACCGTATTTTTATACGTAACCGTATTAACCGAAGTATTGAAGTTCAAGCAGACAGAGAGGACGACGGCGAATTGGTGCAACCCCAAACCTGACAAGCACCAGCAGAAGTCCAATACCATGTTAACTTTGTTTTTTTTTTCTTTAGGTCCTTGACAAATTTCCCACCAAAGTAATTTTTGTTTTCAAGAAATTCTAGGTGATTTTAGATGAGAAATTTGATTGGTCCCAATAGTAAATATTTATTGTTTTTAAGGGTCTAAAAATATTTAATAAAAGTATTTTTTGTGCTGCATTTGTTTTTCTCCTCCCAGTGCAACGCACGGGCATTTGTCCTAGTTCTTACTTAATCATCACATGTGTTGGTACACATCTTCCAATAGGATATCTTCTTTATGGTTGTATCCTCTCTTTGGACTACCATGTATTGTATACCAACTGTGATCTAATTATTTATTGTTTTAAGGACTTAATGATGTGCTACATGTTTAGGATTAGCTAAGTAACTTTACTTAGGAAAGATAGGTAAGAAGGGTTGACTCAAGTGTGTCAGGATTATTCTCAAGTGAATATCCATCTCAAGTCATAAGAAGTATTTGGTTTAGCATAATTGACTTGGCTAATACAACTTCCTATAGACACTACCAATCCTATAGGTCTCCTTTAAAGGGTTTTAATCCTAAGGTCAAAGCATTTGCTCTGATACCAACTGTGGTGACCCGGCATACTGCATGGTGTAGTATGCAAGTCTGACATAACACCAATGAAACACCGTTCCACTAGCATTATATCGCTCAGAGTGGTACAACAGAAACATATGCGGGTCCAAGGCATGTCTATAGAATTACATATAGACTCTGTTACAAAAGATCAGCATAGCCTCCTACTTTACAATGAGGTAAATCTTTAAATAAGCTCCAGAAAAATGACTCGTAGTCTAATCCTATCGCGAACTCTATTTGTAGAGTATTTAACTAGCTATAGAGGCTAAGAATAGATTCTAGCTAAATAGGAGCTAGGTTTAGGAAGCTAGTTCCTTTCTATTGCTAATCTAGGTTTTCTCCTTGTTGAATGTGGTATCTGACTCTCTGACATGGTCCTGTCCCTTGAAGTAGTTGTTGACTCCTCGACCTTTGAGTTGCACTGTAGATCCTCCTTCGATGCCTCCATATCTAAGCAATTTAAGAGTGGGATGAGTACGAGCGTACTCAACAAGTTCATTATAGGAAAGAGGTGTTTAATGCACTAGCTACAGTCATAGACCAGAAAGTCATAGGCAATGTAGGTTTTTGTAATCATTTCTTCAAAAGATTGCTTTTATTCTGAAGAGCTATGTCCGTCAGCCTTCACCGGTTGACTAGAACTTCATGGAGTTCCTTTCCGGCAGCGTTCGCAGTTCCATATCCGGAACAGACTGGTCACAGTTACTCTGCAGAGGTGTGTTGCTTTACCCATAAGAGATCTTAACCTTGGTGCCAACCGGGCAATTTCCCCGTCCACACTTCCTTTGGTGTGAGGCCCGGTATAAGGTCATAGCCAATCATATTCCTCCGCTACCTCGCACACCCACCCTTTGTTGCATACCCCGACCCTGGGTCCTCGTCGGTCCCATTATTCCCATGTTAGGGTGGACCCCGACCACGACAACAGTTCTGGGCTCATACCATAAACTCCTTCGCCGGTAGCTGCAACCCATCATAGACCGCAATACCGTGGGGACTTTAGGCTTCCCGAGCCACCAAATGCTCCTCGGGCTACAAGTGTCTACGGACAATGCCGTGGGGACTTTAGGCTTCCCCAGCCACCAAATGCACCCTTGGATTACAAGTGTCTACGGTAAAGCGCGTCCGTTGATGTACAAGAGGTGGAAATACAATTGACTATACCGTCCCATTCCAGATCTTATGGTTAACACGGTTATTACGGGGACGACATTTGTTGTTTAATCCTAGATGGATATAAACCCTTGCAATGGAACCTCCACCATATCAACACAATCCATGGTTCCATTGCCCACCACATAGTCATATTCATAGTTATGAAAATAGTGGTTTTGCTTTTTTATGCAATAGTGATAAACATAGTACTTTGCAAGTAATTTGGTAAAAATACTCAAATGACATGAGCAAGCGATGAACTTGCCTTTCTTGGCTGCAAGATTATGCAGCAAGGTCTTCGATACGCAATAACTCCAACTTCTGAAATAGCATCATCGTCCGTTAAGGACGATGTTTAAAAGATTGGCAAGGATGCAATAATGCATAAGTATGAGATGCAATCGCTCTAAGCGTGACCTAACCCCGATGGTTTAGGATTAGTGAGTTGAAATGATTTGTTTTAGGGTGTGTTGCACTTTTTAGAGTGATTCACAAACAAGGTTCTTATTTGTGTTTTGTTGTCTTAGAATCATAAACAATTGGTAGAATGCATAATAACAATCATATACACCAAGGAATAGTAGTTGTATAATAAGTAAAGAGCAGTTGTCAATTTTAAGTCCTATAGTGCATGGTTAATGATTACTTGTTATATACTTCAAAAGAATAACTTTTGAAGAACATGTTCTTTAATAAAGAACAAGTATGATAATTAGGGTTGTGGAGTTCTATGATTTGCTATGGTTCTAATTGGTTTCTAGAGTAAGGATGGGATGGATCACAACAAAGTTGGATCCATCAGCAACTAGAGCTTGTATGGATTTAGTGAAGCATAAGTATCTTAAGCAATTAATGGTTGCTATCATGGTGGTATATCTTACTGGTAATAGATAGCTAGAGTTTATAGGTCCTATTAGGCAAGGTTGAGGATTACTCTTTATTTTCTTCAAAAGAATAACTTTTGAAGAACATACTTCTTAATTAATAAGAAGTATATCAATTAGGGTTGAGGTGGTGTAGGTTTTATTATGGGATCCACTTAAATAGGGTATAGTTGGCTCCTGGATACTATGGTTTATAAGTATCTAATACTAATAGGGTTTAGTGGAATATGATTAGATAATGCACAATATTTGGCATAGTTGTTATTGGAGTTCATCACAATAGTGTGATGCTAAATAAGGTTAATAAAGTATGATGGCTTTGGTAATAGGATCTAGGGTTTATCCTTGGTTGATCCTATTTGATCACCTTGGTTTGATGAGTATGCATACAAAGGATGCTAAATTATTAGTGATAGGGTTCCTATATATTATATAGGCATGAACAAGCATTTAGTTGCTAATTATGAATCTATGCATGAGAATAAAGTAGCATTGTTACATGTTATAACCTAGGGTTTAGGTTATAATCAAGTTAGGGTTCATATGAATTAATGGTGTTAGGGTTCCTAATGGCATTAGGGTTTTAGGATTCACATGAAATAATGGAGCTAGGGTTCCTAATTAACTTTATAGTCCTATGATTAATAACTTAATTAATAAAGTTGAAGTTATTAATAACTTTGAAACAAATATAATATGGGATTTGGTATTTTATTATTTTCCAAGAAATAATAATTAAGACAATTATTAATTAGGTTTTAAATTTCTCTATTAAGGATTTAATAAGATAACAAATAAAGAAAATTAGTTTTAATGTTTTCTTTATTTACTTAATGATTTTTATTTAATTTGAAAAGTTTTACCAACTATTGAATTTTAATTGAATTTAGAATTAAAAGAAAAGGCTTAAATAATAAGTATTAAACAATTAAATTTTTATTTAGAATAAAAATTTCATATTATATTTTTATTGGATAGATTTTATTTTTAGGAGCATTTTGATATCTCATTTGTATTTTTCTGAGTTATAATGAATTTCTTAAATATTTGCTAAGTTTCAGCAATTATTGAATTTGAAATAAAAACTAAAAATGACTAAACGTACCCGGACAGATACCACCCACAGTCTATGACTGGTGGGGCCGTGTCCACCTCATCCGCCACGGGGCTTTGACCAAGTCAAAATAGCCACCGTGGCGTCGGGGCTTGCTGGCCGGCGGCAACTGGCGATGGTCGCCGGCGATTGGGGTTTCCCGCGGGGCCGTATGGGTGTGTGTCGGAAAGAGGACAACGAGGCGAACACAACGGTGGTGGCGCCGCCCCCTAATGGTCACCGGAGTAACTCCGGCGAGCTCAAACAGCGGCGGCGGTCACGGGTGTACGGCGCGGCGATGCTACGGCGGTCTAGGAAGCAAGGCGAGCCTGCCATGCGGTAGAGGAGCTCACCGCGAGTACGACGGGCGTGTCGGCGAGGCTTGCGGTGGCCTACATCGACGGCGAGCGTCGGCGTCTGATGGTGACCAGCGGAGAAACGATGACCGGATTCATCGGGTTTAGGGCTTCCCGGCAAGCACACGTCGACGAGGGGGTTGCTGGCGACGAGGCGAAGCTCCAGGGCTTCACGGCGAGGCTCGAAGGTGCTCCAATCGACGGCGACGAGAATCGGCCGGTGAGCTAGGGTTTGGGAATTTTCAGAGAGGAAGCAGAGAAAAAGGGGAATGGCTCCTTAGGGTTCCTAGCGGCGGCGCGACGGTTCTTATAGACGTTCGGGGGCGGCGGCGCACATCTTGGCGCGGCCGGTGGCCGTGGTGCCTCCACCGAGCTGCTTGCTCGAACGGAGGTAGGGGATGAATTTGTCCCCCATCATAGAAATAACGCTAAGCGTTATTTGGGTTGGGTCGATTGGTGGGCCGAGGCACTGGGCTGCTGCTGGGCTACGTTGGGCTGTGCTGGTGGGCTACACGGCCAGGTAGTCTGGTAAGCCTCTCCTCTCTTTTCCTTTTTATTTTTATTTTCTGTTTTCATTTGTCTATTTTGAATTCATATTCGAATTCATATTTTAACTCTTTTCTATTTTGTAGGTGTCTCAACTATGTTATTTTTAATGAAGATGTGGAGCAACAATTATTATACTACTCTCCTAATTGAAGAAAATATTTTATATTTGATTAAATTCATACATGTGGCCTATTCAAAATACCAATTAGACATGAGTTTATATTCTCATTTGAATTTCATTTTTCTTATGAATCAAATCCTTTGGATGATTAGATGTGATACTTTGAACTCAAAGGATTTCAAAGGTTGTTATTAGGGCTTGGTTTCTATTTGGGGAATTCGTCACTTGCATATAATTTTATGTGAGCACTTGCTTGTTAAGGTCTTGTAGGTTTTATTATAATCCTATTCCAAGGTTAATACTAGTATTATATTTTAATAGCACCTTGGAATACCTAGAGTAGGTATTACTCTCCTCATGGTTGGGTCTTGGCTACAAGTACAAGTGGTTGATCACCACCATGGGTTTAATTCTAGGATTTAGCACTAGGTATCTCTTATGTTCAATGATTGAAGCATAAGATTTAACTAGTGAGCAATTCAGGGTTCTAATTATATTCACCTAATGGCACATGGTTTGAATCTCAATTATGTACTAGGTTTATGGTTGTGATCACCCAGGTGATGCACAAACTAAAGTTGAGATATAGGCATAGGTTCTAGATATGAATGGATACCATAATGGATTGGCTAGGGTTTAGTATCTCTCATTATGGATAGGTTATTTAACTCAAAATATTATTAAGGTCCTCACAAGTCTTGGCTAGGCAAGGTCTTAATATCCTTCATGTGCTTCACTACTTAAGATGTGGAGAATAATCTAGGTTTCTCACTTAGTAGTCTCCCTATGATTTCATGTGATTGATGATATTTGTTTATTATTCTAGGTTTAACTTATGGCTTATTCTCCTATTTCTCCAAAGCATGATCATGGCATTATCATGATTAACTTATTCTTAATGGCTCCTTTCTTTAAGTTCTTAGGGATTATGATCATTACCCAATGGTGATGATCATGCATGGTATGGCTTCACAAGGTATCACTAGATGTATTTGGCTGAAGTTATACCAATTACCTCTCTCACTCCACAAGGACTTAGACTATAATTTAGGATTCTACTCAAGGGGTGATGATGTGATTATGTGAATATGTAGTTTGCCTAAGGACTCTACCTTGCTATCTTCTGTAGCTTGTTCTTTAGGAACTCTCATAAACCTGCATCTTGTGGTATGCCTCCACCTCCTAGCTGCTTCATCTTAATCCTATCTAAATCATGGAGTGGTCCAACACTTTGGTTTGCTTGTATCATGGTACAAGATGATGGAATGAATGAGGTAGATGGTTCCTTTTATAGGCTTGGGCATGCTCTAGTATCATGCCACATAGGTGGGTGACTCTTGTTTTGATTTGATGAGTAAGGTGCTTGGTTGTCATGCTCTCATCCATAGTAATCCTTTAAGCATGAGGTGGCTGATACGTCTCCAACGTATCTATAATTTCTGATGTTCCATGCTTGTTTGATGACAATACCTACATGGTTTTCTTGCACTTTATATCATATTATGGCATTTATTGGACTAACCTATTAACAAGATGCCACAGTGCAGTTTCTGTTTATTATGTCTGTTTATTGCAGAAAAGGCCCAAAAACCAAAGTGCTCGGAAAAATCCAGAAAAATTACAGAAATTCTATTTCGTCGGAAGACTCACGGAGCCGAAGGGCAAGCCAGGGGGAGGCCCAGGGCCTCCTCCCAATAGGCCGACGGCCTGGAGGGTGGTCACCCCACCCTGTGAGGTGGGCCCCTCGGGACTCTTCCGACTCCGACTCTTCGCCTATTTAAGGTGTCGTGACCTAAAACTTCGACACCGATTGGAAACTCCAGAAAGACTCCAGGGCGCCGCCACATCGCGAAACTCCAATTCGGGGGACAGAAGTCTCTGTTCCGGCACCCTGCTGGGACGGGGAATTGCCCCCGGAGCCATCTCCACCGCCGTCTCCACCGCCATCTTCACCGCCATCGCTGTCTCCATGATGAGGAGGGAGTAATTCACCCCGGGGCTGAGGGCTCCGCTGTAGCTATGTGGTTCATCTCTCTCTTTATGTGATCTAGTTGAATATCATCTATGTGCTACTCTAGTGATGTTATTAAAGTACTCTATTCCTCCTGCACGGTGTAATGGTGACAGTGTGTGCATCGTGTAGTACTTGGCGTAGGCTATGATTGTAATCTCTTGTAGATTATGAAGTTAACTATTGCTATGATAGTATTGATGTGATCTATGCCTCCTTCATAGTGTGATGGTGACAGTGTGCATGCTATGTTAGTTCTCGGTGTAATTGTGTTGATCTATCTTGCACTCTAAGGTTATTTAAATATGAATATCGAATATTGTGGAGCTTGTTAACTCCTGCATTGAGGGTTCGTGTAATCCTACACAATTAGTGGTGTTCATCATCCAACAAAAGGGTGTAGAGTAGTCCTATTATGTGATCATTGTTGAGAGTGTCCACTAGTGAAAGCAGGATCCCTAGGCCTTGCTTCCAAGCATCGAATCTCCGTTTGTTTACTATTTTGTTGCATGTTTACTCGCTGCCATATTTTATTCAGATTGTTATTACCACTCATATACATCCATATTACTTGTATTTCACTATCTCTTCGCCGAACTAGTGCACCTATACATCTGACAAGTGTATTTGGTGTGTTGGGGACACAAGAGACTTCTTGCTTTGTGGTTGCAGGGTTGCTTGAGAGGGATATCTTTGACCTCATCCTCCCTGAGTTCGATAAACCTTGGGTAATCCACTTAAGGGAAACTTGCTGCTGTTCTACAAACCTCGCTCTTGGAGGCCCAACACTCTACAAGAATAGAAGCACCCGTAGACATCAAGCTATTTTCTGGCTCCGTTGCCGGGGAGGAAAGGTAAAAGGCACTCATACTCCGGTCCCAGTTAACTAAGTTATTTTCTGTTGCCATTGTAAGTGCTCGAAGCTATTTCCTTTAGATACTTGATGGCGTGTAACTCACACGTTCGTTGGGAACCCCAAGAGGAAGGTATGATGCGCACAGTAGCAAGTTTTCCCTCAGAAAGAAACCAAGGTTTAATCGAACCAGGAGCCAAGAAGCACGTTGAAGGTTGATGGTCGCGAAATGTGATGCGGCGCAACACCAGGGATTCGGCGCCAACGCGGAACCTGCACAACACAACCCAAGTACTTTGTCCCAACGAAGCAGTGAGGTTGTCAATCACCGGCTTGCTGTAACAAAGGATTAAACGTATCGAGTGGAAGATGTTTGCAAAGAAAATAGTAAAACACAATTGCAGATTGTATGCTATGTAAAGAATAGGACCGGGGTCCACAGTTCACTAGAGGTGTCTCTCCCATAAGATAAAAGCATGTTGGGTGAAAAAATTACAGTCGGGCAATTGACAAATAGAGAAAGGCATAACAATGCATATACATGACATGGTAAATATAGTGAGATTTAATCCGGGCATTACGACAAAGTACATAGACCGCCATCCAACTGCATCTATGCCTAAAAAGTCCACCTTCAGGTTATCGTCCGAACCCCCTCCAGTATTAAGTTGCAAAGCAACAGACAATTGCATTAAGTATGGTGCGTAATGTAATCAACAACTACATCCTTAGACATAGCATCAATGTTTTATCCCTAGTGGCAACAGCACATCACAACCTTAGAACCTACTGTCACGATCCCAGATTCAATGAAGGCATGAACCCACTATCGAGCATAAATACCCCCTCTTGGAGTTAAGAGCAAAAACTTGGCCAGAGCCTCTACTAATAACGGAGAGCATGCAAGATCATAAACAACACATAAACAATAGATTGATAATCACCATAATCATAGTACTCTCTATCCATCGGATCCCGACAAACACAACATATAGTATTACGGATAGATGATCTTGATCATGTTAGGCAGCTCACAAGATCCAACAATGAAGCACAACAAGGAGAAGACAACCATCTAGCTACTGCTATGGACCCATGGTCCAGGGGTGAACTACTCACTCATCACTCCGGAGGCGACCATGGCGGTGTAGAGTCCTCCGGAGATGAATCCCCTCTCCGGCAGGGTGCCGGGGCGATCTCCTAATCCCCCGAGATGGGATTCGCGGCGGCGGCTCTGTAAGGTTTTCCGTATCGTGGCTCTCGGTACGGGGGTTTCGCGACGAAGCTTTAAGTAGGCGGAGGGTCAACGCGGGGGCCACACGAGGGGCCCAGGTAGGTCGGCGCGGCCGGGGCCTGGCCGCGCCGGCCTCCCTCCTGGCCGCCTCGTGGCCCCACTTCGTTAGGTCTTCGGTCTTCGGAAGCTTCGTGCAAAATAGGACCCTGGGCGAAAGTTTCGTCCAATTCCGAGAATATTTCTTTACTAGGATTTCTGAAACCAAAAACAGCAAACAAACGGCTCTTCGGCATCTTGTTAATAGGTTAGTTCCAGAAAATGCATAAATATGACATATAATGTGCATAAAACATGTAGGTATCATCAATAAAGTAGCATGGAACATAAGAAATTATCGATACGTTGGAGACGTATCAGCATCCCCAAGCTTAGTTCTGCTCGTCCCGAGCAGGTAAAACGATAACAAAGATAATTTCTGAAGTGACATGCCATCATAATCTTGATCATACTATTTGTAAACATATGTAATGAATGCAGCGATCAAAACAAAGGTAATGACATGAGTAAACAACTGAATCATAAAGCAAAGACTTTTCATGAATAGTACTTCAAGACAAGCATCAATAAGTCTTGCATAAGAGTTAACTCATAAAGCAATAAATCAAAGTAAGGGTGTTGAAGCAACACATAAGAAGATTAAGTTTCAGCGGTTGCTTTCAACTTATAACATGTATATCTCATGGATATTGTCAACATAAAGTAATATAATAAGTGCAATATGCAAGTATGTAGGAATCAATGCACAGTTCACACAAGTGTTTGCTTCTTAAGGTGGAGGGAGATAGGTAAACTGACTCAACAATAAAAGTAAAAGAAAGGTCCTTCAAAGAGGAAAGCATCGATTGCTGTATTTGTGCTAGAGCTTTTATTTTGAAAACATGAAACAATTTTGTCAACGGTAGTAATAAAGCATATGAGTTATGAAAATTATATCTTACAAGTTGCAAGCCTCATGCATAGTATACTAATAGTGCCCGCACCTCGTCCTACTTAACTTGGACTACCGGATCTTCGCATGCCATGTTTCAACCAAGTGTCACAAAGGGGTACCTCCATGCCGCCTGTACAAAGGTCTAAGGAGAATGCTCGCATTTGGATTTCTCGCTTTTGATTATTCTCAACTTAGACATCCATACCGGGACAACATGGACAACAGATAATGGACTCCTCTTAAATGCATAAGCATGTAGCAATGTTATTATTCTCATATGAGATTGAGGATATATGTCCAAAACTGAAACTTCCACCATGATTCATGGCTTTAGTTAGCGGCCCAATGTTCTTCTCTAACAATTTTGCATGCTCCAACCACTAAAATGATAGACCTTCAGACAAGACGGACATGCATAGCAACTCACATGATATTCAACAATAGTTGATGGCGTTCCCCAGAAGCATGGTTATCGCACAACAAGCAACTTAATAAAATATAAAGTGCATAAGTACATATTCAATACTACGATAGTTTTTAAGGCTATTTTGTCCCATGAGCTATATATTGCAAAGGTGAATGATGGAATTTTAAAGGTAGCACTCAAGCAATTTACTTTGGAATGGCGAAGAAATACCATGTAGTAGGTAGGTATGGTGGACACAAATGGCATAGTAGTTGGCTCAAGGATTTTGGATGCATGAGAAGTATTCCCTCTCGATACAGGGTTTAGGCTAGCAAGGTTATTTGAAGCAAACTCAAGGATGAACAAGTGCAGCAAAACTCACATAAAAGACATATTGTAAACATTATAAGACTCTACACTGTCTTCCTTGTTGTTCAAAACTCAATACTAGATATTATCTAGACCTTAGAGAAACCAAATATGCAAATCAAATTTTAGCAAGCTCTATGTATTTCTTCATTAATGGGTGCAAAGCATATGATGCAAGAGCTTAAACATGAGCACAACAATTGCCAAGTATCACATTATCCAAGACATTTTAGAATTACTACATGTAGCATTTTCCAATTCCAACCATATAACAATTTAACGAAGAAGAAACTTCGCCTTGAATATTATGAGTAAAGCCTAAGGACACATGTGTCCATATGCAACAGCGGAGCGTGTCTCTCTCCCACAAAGTGAATGCTAGGATCCATCTTATTCAAACAAAAACAAAAATGAAAACAAACCGACGCTCCAAGTAAAGAACACAAGATGTGATTGAATAAAAATATAGTTTCAGGGGAGGAACCTGATGATGTTGTCGATGAAGAAGGGGATGCCTTGGGCATCCCCAAGCTTAGACGATTGAGTCTTCTTAAAATATGCAGGGGTGAACCACGGGGCATCCCCAAGCTTAGAGCTTTCACTCCTCTTGATCATAGTATATCATTCTCCTCTCTTGACCCTTGAAAACTTCCTTCACACCAAACTTCAAGCAAACTCATTAGAGGGTTAGTGCATCATTAATAATTCACTCATTCAGAGGTGACACAACCATTATTTTCACTTCTGGACATTGCATAATGCTACTGGACATTAATAGATCAAAGAAATAAATCCAACATAGCAAAAGAGGCAATGCGAAATAAAAGGCAGAATCTGTCAAAAACAGAACAGTCCGTAAAGACGAATTTAGAAATGGCACCAGACTTGCTCAAATGGAAAAACTCAAAACTAATGAAAGTTGCGTACATATCTGAGGATCACGCTCGTAAATTGGCAGATTTTTTCGAATTTTCTACAGAGAATTGTGCCCAGATTCGTGACAGACAGCAATGCTGTTTCTGTGCAGCGATCCCAAATATAACATCAACTTTGACATAGAAACTTTACTTGGCACAAAAACATGATAAGGAGATGTTGCTACAGTAGTAAACAACTTCCAAGACTCAACAAAACAAAAAATTGCTGTAGGTAAAAACATGGGTTGTCTCCCATAAGCGCTTTTCTTTAACGCCTTTCAGCTAGGCGCAGAAAGTGCAAATCAAGTAACATCGAGAGTAGAAGCATCAACATTATTATTTTTCATGCAAACACAACTTGTTGCAGAGGGTACTTTAGGTGCTCCATTATCTAAATTTTCTATGGTGGTGCTAGGGGTTTTAGCAATTTTAGGCCTATAGTAATTCTTTTGTTTAGGCACTTTAGAGGCGTACATGAATTTTTGCTCTTTACCCACATAAGCTTTCTCATTATACTTGAGAGAAGAAAAGGTTGAACCCAAGGTTCCCATAGCTTTTTCAAGTTCATCAATCCTATTGGTTTGATTATCATGGATAACACAAGTTCCTAGGACACTAATTCTTTCATCAATTCCTCCTAGGGATTTATCAAGTTCATCAGTTTTATCCAATAACATTTCTAATTTAGTTTCAATACTTGGAAAGTTTTTCTCTATGGTTTCCAATTTTTTCATAACATCCTCAAGAGAGATTTCAATTTTAACTTCATTAACAGGTGGTATTCCAACTAGACTCTCAATGATGCAACTAGCTTCTAAAGCGGGAGTACCTAGGAAATTACCTCCCGAAAGAGTATCAAGAACATATCTATTCCAACTAGATAAACCAACATAAAAGTTCCTAAGAAGGATAGTGGTGGAGTGTTTCTTAATGCACCTTTGATGAGCATTACTAATTCTATACCAAGCATCTTTAAAACTTTCTCCTCCTTGTTGCTTAAAAGAACGAACTTCAACTTCAGGATTACTCATTTTAGTAGCAGTAAAATTAAACAAACTAGATAGAGTAAATGCAAGTAACTAATTTTTTTGTGTTTTCGATATAGAGAAACAGTAAATAAAGTAAAACTAGCAACTAATTTTTTTGTATTTTGATTTAGTGCAGCAAACAAAGTAGTAAATAAAATAAAGCAAGACAAAAACAAAGTAAAGAGATTGAGAAGTGGAGACTCCCCTTGCAGCGTGTCTTGATCTCCCGGCAACGGCGCCAGAAAAAGAGCTTGATGGCGTGTAACTCACACGTTCGTTGGGAACCCCAAGAGGAAGGTATGATGCGCACGTAGCAAGTTTTCCCTCAGAAAGAAACCAAGGTTTAATCGAACCAGGAGGAGCCAAGAAGCACGTTGAAGGTTGATGGTCGCGAAATGTGATGCGGCGCAACACCAGGGATTCCGGCGCCAACGCGGAACCTGCACAACACAACCAAGTACTTTGTCCCAACGAAACAGTGAGGTTGTCAATCTCACCGGCTTGCTGTAACAAAGGATTAAACGTATCGAGTGGAAGATGTTTGCAAAGAAAATAGTAAAACACAATTGCAGTAGATTGTATGCTATGTAAAGAATAGGACCGGGGTCCACAGTTCACTAGAGGTGTCTCTCCCATAAGATAAAAGCATGTTGGGTGAACAAATTACAGTCGGGCAATTGACAAATAGAGAAAGGCATAACAATGCATATACATGACATGGTAAATATAGTGAGATTTAATCCGGGCATTACGACAAAGTACATAGACCGCCATCCAACTGCATCTATGCCTAAAAAGTCCACCTTCAGGTTATCGTCCGAACCCCCTCCAGTATTAAGTTGCAAAGCAACAGACAATTGCATTAAGTATGGTGCGTAATGTAATCAACAACTACATCCTTAGACATAGCATCAATGTTTTATCCCTAGTGGCAACAGCACATCACAACCTTAGAACCTCTGTCACGATCCCAGATTCAATGAAGGCATGAACCCACTATCGAGCATAAATACCCCTCTTGGAGTTAAGAGCAAAAACTTGGCCAGAGCCTCTACTAATAACGGAGAGCATGCAAGATCATAAACAACACATAAACAATAGATTTATAATCACCATAATCATAGTACTCTCTATCCATCGGATCCCGACAAACACAACATATAGTATTACAATAGATGATCTTGATCATGTTAGGCAGCTCACAAGATCCAACAATGAAGCACAACAAGGAGAAGACAACCATCTAGCTACTGCTATGGACCCATGGTCCAGGGTGAACTACTCACTCATCACTCCGGAGGCGACCATGGCGGTGTAGAGTCCTCCGGGAGATGAATCCCCTCTCCGGCAGGGTGCCGGAGGCGATCTCCAATCCCCGAGATGGGATTCGCGGCGGCGGCGTCTCCGTAAGGTTTTCGTATCGTGGCTCTGTGCGGGGTTTCGCGACAAGCTTTAAGTAGGCGGAGGGTCAACGCGGGGGCCACACGAGGGGCCCAGGGGTAGGTCGGCGCGGCCAGGGCTGGGCCGCGCCGGCCTCCCTCCCTGGCCGCCTCGTGGCCCTTGGTTCGGTCTTGGAAGCTTCGTGCAAAAATAGGACCCTGGGCGAAAGTTTCGTCCAATTCCGAGAATATTTCTTTACTAGGATTTCTGAAACCAAAAACAGCAGAAAACAGCAACTGGCTCTTCGGCATCTTGTTAATAGGTTAGTTCCGAAAATGCATAAATATGACATATAATGTGCATAAAACATGTAGGTATCATCAATAAAGTAGCATGGAACATAAGAAATTATCGATACGTTGGAGACGTATCAATACTGCAATTGCATCTTTTTGTTTCTTGTTTTTATTTTCACTAGTTAGGCATAATGGAAAACAACAAAAAAATTAGTGAGATTTTTAATCTTTTTCCTGATTTAGAATTGTTTGATGAAAAAATTAAAAAACCTATGGAACCTTATTTGCATGCCAGTAGCAATGTTATTAGTATGGATGCAATTACTGCTAATGCTATGGAAAAGTCTAAGCTTGGGGAAGCTAGTTTTTGTGATCTTTTTAGCTTCCCATCTTTAGGGGAGAAAATTTGCTCTGATAATAATTTATCTCCCATATGCGATAACGCTAATGATGCTTGTGATATTTTAAATCCACCTAATGAAAGTATTCCGTATAAAATACCTATGAAAATTATTGAACGTGTTATGGATAACCGCTATGAAGGGAATGGAACTGTTCATCCTGAAGATCATTTACTATTTTGCATGAATTATGCGGGTTATTCAAGTGTGCAGGTATTTCAATGGATGAAGTTAGGAAGAAATTATTTGTTATGTCGCTATCTGGTGAAGCGGCGCATTGGTATAAACTGCTGAAGGACGGGAGCTCTCTTGATTGGAAGGATATTGTGCCTCTATTTTATTCTAAGTTCTATCCTCCAAGTGAAATTCACAAAGACCGAAACCGTATATATAATTTCTGGCCTCAGGATGGAGAGAGTATTGCCCAAGCATGGGAGAGATTGAAGTCCTTAATGCTCAAATGCCCCAATCATGAGCTTCCTGGTAATATCATCATTGATAATTTCTATGCAAGACTTTCTTTTCAAGATAAAACCTTGCTGGATACTGCTTGTTCTGGATCATTCACACGCAACAAAGAAGAGTTTAAATGGGACCTTCTTAATCGGATTCAGGAGAACGCTGAAGATTGGGAGAACGACAAAGGTAAAGAGTCAGGTATAAATTATGATTATGAATGCATTGAAACTTTTATGGATACTGATAAATTTCGAAATATGAGTGCTACTTATGGTCTTGACTCTCAAGTTGCTGCAAATATTTATAAAGCCTTTGCTTCTCATTTTGAATTGCCTAAAAAGAATTTCGATAAGTATCATGAACCTTTTAAAGAGGCTTGCATGAAGAATGAAATTGTTGTTAATGATTGCAATAAGCATGCTCAAACTCCTAAGAATTCTATTTCCTATAAGCATGTAAATTTTTGTGGAATGCATAGACCTTGTGGAATTAATCAAATCGAAGATGAATATTGTATCCACCATATTAATGAAAAAACTAGAAAGTGGGCTAGGACTCTAGATGATCTTGGTAAAAAAGTTTGTGCCCTCTATCCTTCTATTTGTGAAGTTTGCCATGAAGTGGGTCATTTTAATTTTCAATGCTCCTCCAATGATAATTTGAACCCAATGATACGTCTCCAACGTACCTATAATTTCTGACGTTCCATGCTTGTTTTATGACAATACTTACATGTTTTGCTTGCATTTTATGATGATTTCATGCGTTTTCCGGAACTAACCTATTAACAAGATGCCGCAGTGCCAGTTCCTGTTTTCTGCTGTTTTTGGTCCCAGAAAGGCTGTTCGGGCAATATTCTCAGAATTGGACGAAATCAACGCCAAAGATCTTATTTTTCCCGGAGGCTCCAGAACACCGAGGAGGAGAGCCAGGGGGCCACTACACATGTGGGCCGCGCGGGCCACACCCGGCCGCGCCGGCCTGGTGTGGGGCCACCCTGTCGCCCCTCTTCTTCGCCTATTTAAGCCCTTTCGACCTAAAAACGCAGTACCAATTGACGAAACTCCAGAAAGACTCCAGGGCGCCGCCACCATCGCGAAACTCCAATTCGGGGACGAACTCTCTGTTCCGCACGCCGGACGGGAAGTGCCCGGAAGCCATCTCCATCAACGCCACCGCCTCCATCATGCTCCGTGAGTAGTTCCCCCATGGACTAGGGGTTCTAGCTGTAGCTAGTTGGTATACTCTCCCCCATGTACTTCAATACAATGATCTCATGAGCTGCCTTACATGATTGAAATTCATCTGATGTAATCGGTGTTGTGTTTGTTGGGATCCGATGGATTGTTACGTTATGATAGTCTATCTACAAAGTTTGTGAAGTTATTGTTGCTGCAATCTTGTTGTGTTTAATGCTTGTCACTAGGGCCCGAGTGGCATGATCTTAGATTTGAGCTCTATAATTATTGCTTAGATTGTATCTACAAGTTGTATGCACATGTCTATGTCCGGAACCAAAGGCCCCAAAGTGACAGAAATTGGGACAACTGGAGGGAAAGGCTTAGATATGAGGATCACATGTTTTCACGGAGTGTTAATGCTTTGCTCCGGTGCTCTATTAAAAGGAGTGCCTTAATTTCCAGTAGATTCCCTAGAGGCCGCTGCCACCGGCTGGTAGGACAAAAGATGTTGTACAAGTTTCTCATTGCGAGCACGTATGACTATATATGGGAAACATGCCTACATGATTAATAGACTTGATATTCTGTCTTAATGCTATTTCGATCCTATCAATTGCCCAACTGTAATTTGTTCACCCAACACTTGTTATTGGAGAGTTGCCACTAGTGTAGATAGCTGGGAACCCCGGTCCATCTCTCATCATCATATACTCGTTCTACATGTCATTGGAAGTAGTATCAACTATTTTCTGGTGCCATTGCTCTCATATTGCTATTACTGCTGCTGTGTTACTGTTACTACTGCTCTCATATTACTGCTACTTTCACATCACCCCTGTTACTAGTGCTTTTCCAGGTGCAGCTGAATTGACAACTCAGTTGTTAAGGCTTATAAGTATTCTTTACCTCCCCTTGTGTCGAATCAATAAATTTGGGTTTTACTTCCCTCGAAGACTGTTGCGATCCCCTATACTTGTGGGTCATCAAGACTATTTTCTGGCGCCGTTGCCGGGGAGGCATAGCTCTACTCATAAGTTCACGGGGAGTACACTCTACCTCTCTCTCCGCTTTTATTTTATTTTGTCTTGCTAGTTTATTTCTGTCTAGTTTATTTGTGCTTAGTTTATTTCTGTCTAGTTTTATTTTGCTTAGTTTACTTTTGCTTAGTTTCTTTTTGTCTTGTTTTATTTTCCCTATATACCCGAAAATCCATAAAAATTTGAAAAACCTAAAAATTAAAAACTGCTGTTATGGGAGAACCAACAACCTACTTGGAGCTTATAGAATGTTATAATAATTATAGAGAATCAAGAACTGGTAAAATAATGAGTGCTATGATAGAAAAATTGAATACAATGGCTAGAATCTTGCTTAGACGCCATGATATAAACTGTTGCTCTCAACATGATACTAAACATCTTAAATTTCAATGTGGCTTTAGTGAGGAATTTTTAATTAAGAACTATAATCGGAATTGCTATATTCATTATGGGTTCGAAGAGGTAGAACAATTTGTCTTATTTATGGGAGCCTCCGAGATAGAATCCTTCATGGTTGAGAATTATGAAACTTGTGCTATTTGTAAGGACCTTAAAGATTATGTCTCTACTATCCTTAATTCTTGCATAGAATGTTACAGTAGGAATCCTTATATCCTTGATTATAAAGAGAGACACATTAATGCACAAGAATGCACTCACAATTTGCAGGAACCTGTGGAAGAAGAAATTGATGAACCTGAAAGCTCATTGGATGAAAAAGAAGAGGAGAGCGATGAACAAAAGGAGGAAGAATGGATTAGCTACCCATGCCAACCTTCTAATGAGAGTAACTCTTCATCTCTTACACTATTTGATTGTCCTCCATGCTTACCGAAAGAGGTTGAATGTTATGTTCCTGTGGATTCTCTTGAAATATTTCCTATAAGTAAAACTTGTGAGAATAATTATGCTGCTGTTATATATGATAATCCATGCTACTTTGATAAATCTTATGATAATGCTTTGTTTGTTCCTGATGTCGAAATGCATGGTACTAAAGAATTTTGCTTGGCAAATGTTTACGATAAAGCTCTAGATGATGGTCCTATGTTACTTGATAATATTAATTGTACTACTAATGAAAATGGGATTGGAAAAGTATTGACTTTATTTAAGAGTCCCATATCTCTTGAGATTGATCGATCACCTTGTTATATTATTGATAAAAGTGAGTTTGGAAGTTTTGATCCTACTATATTTGAGCTTGATAAAAATTATGTGTTTGGAAATCATGAAAAGTATGCTGCATGTGATAGTTATATTGTTGAGTTTGTTCATGAAGCTACTGAAAATTATTATGAGAGAGGAAAATATGGTAGTAGAAATTTTCATGGTACTAATACACCTCTCTATGTGCTGAAATTTTTGAAGCTACACTTGTTCTATCTTTCTTTGCTTGTTACTTTGCTCTTCATGAACTTGTTTATTTACAAGATTCCTTTTCATAGGAAGCATGTTAGGCTTAAATGTGTTTTGAATTTGCCTCTTGATGCTCTCTTTTGCTTCAAATACTATTTCTTGCGAGTGCATCATTAAAACTGCTGAGCCCATCTTGATGGCTATAAAGAAAGAACTTCTTGGGAGATAACTCATGTGTTATTTTGCTACAGTAATTTGTTTTATATTTGTGTCTTGGAAGTTGTTTACTACTGTAGCAACCTCTCCTTATCTTAGTTTTGTGTTTTGTTGTGCCAAGTGAAGCCTCTAATCGAAGGTTGATACTAGATTTGGATTTCTGCGCAGAAACAGATTTCTATCTGTCACGAATCTGGGCTTATTTCTCTGTAGGAAACTCAGAAACATCTGCCAATTTACGTGCGTGATCCTCAGATATGTACGCAACTTTCATTAGTTTTGAGTTTTCTGATTTGAGCAACGGAAGTACCATTTTAAAATTCGTGTTTACTGGCTGTTCTGTTTTGGCAGATTCTGTCTCTGTTTTTTGCATTGTCTCTTGTGGACTTTATGTGAGGCTTTCTAGACGTGGAGAGCTGTAGCTAATGTTTTATTGAGTTCTTGCAATGTGTCACTACAGGACCAAGGTGGATTCAAGTTTTTTGAGTACTAACCCCTCTAATGAAGTTTATGAGAAGTTTGGTGTGAAGGAAGTTTTCAAGGGTCAAGAGAGGAGGATGATATATGATCAAGAAGAGTGAAAAGTCTAAGCTTGGGGATGCCCCCGTGGTTCATCCCTGCATATTTCAAGAAGACTCAAGCGTCTAAGCTTGGGGATGCCCAAGGCATCCCCTTTCATCAACTTATCAGGTTTCTTCTATTGAAACTATATTTTTATTCGGTCACATCATATGTGCTTTACTTGGAGTGTCTGTGTGTTTTTATTTTTATTTGTGTTTGAATAAAGATGGATCCTAGCAATCCTTGTTTGGGAGAGAGACACGCTCCGCTTTTTCATATGAACACTTGTTCTTCGTTTTACTTTTAATGTTCAATGATAAAAGTTGGAAGCTACAATACTTATTGGTATTTGGTTGGAAATAGAAAATGCCTCATAATGTCTTGAATAATTTGACACTTGGCAATTGTTTTGAGCTCTCAAGTAGATCATGATTAAGTTTTTTCATGTAGTTTAAACCTATTAGTGGAGAACTACCGTAGAGCTTGTTAAAATTAGTTTGCATGATTGGTCTCTCTTAAGGTCTAGATATTTTCTGGTAAAAGTGTTTGAGCAACAAGGAAGATAGTGTAGAGTATTATAATGCTTGCAATATGTTTTTATGTAAGTTTTGCTGTACCGGTTCATACTTGTGTTTGCTTCAAATAACCTTGCTAGCCTAAGCCTTGTATCGAGAGGGAATACTTCTCATGCATCCAAAATCCTTGAGCCAACCACTATGCCATTTGTGTCCACCATACCTACCTACTACATGGTATTTCTCCGCCATTCCAAAGTAAATTGCTTGAGTGCTACCTTTAAACAATTCAAAATTTATCACCTCTGATTTGTGTCAATGTTTAATAGCTCATGAGGAAGTATGTGGTGTTTATCTTTCAATCTTGTTGGGCAACTTTCACCAATGGACTAGTGGCTTCATCCGCTTATCCAATAATTTTGCAAAAAGAGCTGGCAATGGGATTCCCAGTCCCAAATTAACTAACAAAAATAGACACTCCTCCATGGTATGTGATTGTTGGACGGCACCCGAAGGACTGTTAGCCATGGCTTGAGAAAGCAAAGGTGGGGAGGAGTGTCATCATAATAAAACTAAAATAAAAAGGCACTCCTTCATGGTATGAGATTGTTGGCAGGCACCCGAGGATTCGGTTAGCCATGGTTTGTGAAAGAAAGGTTGGAAGGAGTGCCACCCAAAAATAAAATAAAATGGGAGCCGCTCTTTGAAGGTTTGTGGCAAGGGGGTTAGAGTGCCCACTACCATTCGTTGACAACAACAAACACCTCTCAAAACTTTACTTTTATGCTCTCTTTATGTTTTCAAAACCAAAGCTCTAGCACAAATATAGCAATCAATGCTTCCCTCTGCGAAGGGCCACTCTTTTACTTTATGTTGAGTCAGTTTACCTACTTCCTTCCATCTTAGAAGCAAACACTTGTGTCAACTGTGCATTGATTCTTACATACTTGCTTATTTGCATTCATCATATTACTTTGTGTTGACAATTATCCATGAGATATGCATGTTGAAAGTTGAAAGCAACTGCTGAAACTTATATCTTCCTTTGTGTTGCTTTGATGCCTTTACTTTGAATTTATTGCTTTATGAGTTAACTCTTATGCAAGACTTTTGATGCTTGTCTTGAAAGTACTCTTCATGAAAAGTTTTGCTATATGTTACCTATTTGTTAGCAACTATAGATATGGCCTTGAGTCACTTCATTCATTTCATATGCTTTGTAATAGTATGATCAAGGTTATGTAAGTAGCATGTCACTACAGAAATTACTCTTTTTATCGTTTACCTACTCGAGGACGAGCAGGAACTAAGCTTGGGGATGCTGATACGTCTCCAACGTACCTATAATTTCTGACGTTCCATGCTTGTTTTATGACAATACTTACATGTTTTGCTTGCATTTCATGATGATTTCATGCGTTTTCCGGAACTAACCTATTAACAAGATGCCGCAGTGCAGTTCTTTTCTGCTGTTTTTGGTTCCAGAAAGGCTGTTCGGGCAATATTCTCGGAATTGGACGAAATCAACGCCAAAGATCTTATTTTTCCGGGAGGCTCCAGAACACCGAAGGGGAGTCGGAGGAGAGCCAGGGGGCCACCACACATGTGGGCCGCGCGGGCCACACACTGGCCGCGCCGGCCTGGTGTGGGGCCCCTTCGCCCCTCCTGCGCCGCCTCTTCGCTGTTTAAGCCCTTTCGACCTAAAAACGCAGTACCAATTGACGAAACTCCAGAAAGACTCCGGGCGCCGCCACCATCGCGAAACTCCAATTCGGGGACAGAACTCTGTTCGGCACCTGCGGACGGGGAAGTGCCCCCGGATGCCATCTCCATCAACGCCACCGCCTCCATCATGCTCCGTGAGTAGTTCCCCCATGGACTACGGGTTCTAGCTGTAGCGAGTTGGTATACTCTCCCCCATGTACTTCAATACAATGATCTCATGAGCTGCCTTACATGATTGAGATTTATCTGATGTAATCGGTGTTGTGTTTGTTGGGATCCGATGGATTGTTACGTTATGATAGTCTATCTACAAAGTTTGTGAAGTTATTGTTGCTGCAATCTTGTTGTGTTTAATGCTTGTCACTAGGGCCCGAGTGGCATGATCTTAGATTTGAGCTCTATAATTATTGCTTAGATTGTATCTACAAGTTGTATGCACATGTCTATGTCCGGAACCAAAGGCCCCAAAGTGACGGACAACTGGAGGGAAAGGCTTAGATATGAGGATCACATGTTTTCACGGAGTGTTAATGCTTTGCTCCGGTGCTCTATTAAAAGGAGTGCCTTAATTTCCAGTAGATTCCCTAGAGGCCCGGCTGCCACCGGCTGGTAGGACAAAAGATGTTGTACAAGTTTCTCATTGCGAGCACGTATGACTATATATGAGAAACATGCCTACATGATTAATAGACTTGATATTCTGTCTTAATGCTATTTCGATCCTATCAATTGCCCAACTGTAATTTGTTCACCCAACACTTGTTATTGGAGAGTTGCCACTAGTGTAGATAGCTGGGAACCCCGGTCCATCTCTCATCATCATATACTCGTTCTACATGTCATTGGAAGTAGTATCAACTATTTTCTGGTGCCATTGCTCTCATATTGCTATTACTGCTGTTGTGTTACTGTTACTATGTGGTGACCCAGCGTACCACTGCATGGTGTAGTACACAAGTCGTTGACATAACACAAGTGAAACACCGTTCCACTCATATTACATCCCTCAGAGTGGTACAACAGAAACATATGCGAGTCCAAGGTATGTCTATAGAAGGATACACAAGCTGTTTACAGAAGATCAACACAGCCTCCTACTTTACAGTGAGGTAAAACTTCAAATAAAGCTCCAGAAGAACGACTCGTCATCTAACTTATTGCTAACACTATCTCCAGAGATACTGGGCTTGCTATAGAATTCTAGCTACTTAGGTGCTAAGATTAGGGAAAGGCTCCCTTCTATTACTAGTCTAAGTTTCCACTTAAGTTGCTGCAGCAGTTGACTTCATTGACTTCTTTGCTTGGATTCTCCATCTTGTTGCAGTTGACTCCTTTGTCTTCGAGTTCCACGGTAGTTCATCCTCCGGTGCCTCCATAGCAGGGGATTTAAGAGTGGGATGAGTACGAGCGTACTCAGCAAGTTCATATTAGGAAATAGGTGTATCATGCACTAGCTACAGCCACAGACCAGAAAGTCATAGGCGAATGCAAGTTTTCATAAACATTTCTTCAAAAGGTTTATTTTATTCTAAAAACTATGCCGTCAGTCTTCACAGGTTGACTAGAACTTCATGGAGTTCCTTTCTGCCGCGTTCGCAGTTCCTTCCCGGAACAGGGACAGTCACAATTTTGATATCCTCTGCAGAGGTGCGTTACTTTTCCCATAAGAGACCTTATCCTTGTTGCCAACCAGGCGTATACTTTCCCGTCCACACTTCCTTGGTGTGAGGCCAGGTGTAAGATCCAAGTCCACACCGCCTTCTCCGCGACCTCGCAGACCCACCCTTTTGTAAGTCTGTCCTCTCCTATATCTATGGGTAGACTAACACAGGCACTTGTTCTCTCCTATACCGTTAAGGTAGACTGATCCGAACAACTTATGTGCCCTGTCCTATACACCATAGATAGACTGATCCGGACAACCCTTACAATCCTTCATAGACCAATAATAAGTCTACCCTCTCCTGTATCTAATGGTAGACGTGCAGGACCACATGTCCCCACCTTTACCAAAGATAGACTGATCCGGCAACCCTTATCACCAGTCCGTTGGCATGCGAGAGGGAAAAGATACAGACTTCCCCAGAGCCATTATAGATCTTATGGTTAACGCGATATGTACGGCGCTAGAATCACTGGACGGCATTGGTACTTAGTCCTAGATGAATAGTACCCTTGCAATGGAACCTCCACCAATCAACACATACCATGGTTCCATTGCCCACCACATAGTCATATTCATAATTGTAAAATAATACTTTGCTTTTCAATGCAGGAGTGATAAGTATAGTACTTTGCATATAATTTGATAAAAATAATCAAATGACATGAGCAAGCGATGAACTTGCCTTTCTTGACTACAAGATTATGCAGGCAAAAGCTTCGATTCGTGAGAACTCCAAATTCTGAAATACCATCATTGTCCGGTAAGGACAATGTTTAAAGAAGCAAAGATGCTATAATGCATAGTATGAGATGCAATCGTGAGCGTAACCTAACCTCGATGATTTAGGATGAATGAGTTGTAAAGATTTCTTTAGTGTGTGTTGCACTTTTAGGATGGTTCTCAAACAAGGTTCTTATTAGGGTTGGTGATATTAATAGCATAAACAAGTGATATAATGCATCATAACAATCATACACATAAAGAATAGTGGTGGAACAATATGTAAAGAATAGTTGTCAATTTTTAAGTTCTATGATGCATGGTTGAGGATTATATGTATTATACTTTAAAAGAATAACTTTTGAAGAACATGTTGATTAAGAAATAATAAGTATTTCAAATAAGAACTATGGCTTCTATGGTTTGATTGACATCTGTACTTCAAAAGAATAACTTTCGAAGAACAGGTTAAATAAGAACAAGAATTACTATGAATAGGAGCTATGGGCTTCTAGGGATTACTAATGGGTTTATTTAGTTTACTAATAGGAACTAGTTGGTTCTTAACTTGGAATGGGTTTATATGTAGCAAATATTGGTAGGGTTATTATTATGGTTTCCCATATACATCATATCAAAGGATGGTTATTAAGATAGTTCCATAGGTTTGTTATTAGGTTTACTATGGTTTCACAACTGCTTCATTAAGTGATCTCTAATTGCTTCTAAACTAAATGGTTTATAATTTCTTTAATAGGGTTTAGTTGGATAGGAGCATGTAATGTGAATTACTACACAAGGTTGATACTAGGGTTCATCATTATAGTTCTACTAGGTTTTGATGGTTGAGATTGATCCTAATGGTATGATCTATAGGATAGTGGTCAATGGTACTAATTCAATAAACAAGTTAGGGTTTATACCTAGGTGGCACTAGTGGGTCATATAGGTTTTAAATAGGGACATGAAATGATAATCTCATGTGACTTGGTTTTATGCTAGTGGATCATAAGCATGCATTAGTTTCTTTTTAGGGTTCTACATGTAAAGTGGAATTCATATAATCATATGAGATAAACAACTAGGGTTTTAGAGTTGGTTCTAATATGAGTTGATCACATAAAATAATGAGGTTGGTTTCTATTTATTTTAAAACTAGGTTCCTAAATTGTGATATTGTTCTTAAAAGGATAAATAGGCAATATAGGTATGGTTACTAATTACTTTGAAATAAAATTAATAATGGATTTAACATTTATTATGTTTAAAAGACTTAAAATATGATAAATATTATTAGGGTTTAGGGTTTGAATTAATAGTTGAAGTTATGATCAATTAGGATTATCATATGATTAAACATAATCATAAGGAAACATTTGTGGTATTATAAGAAAATTTTAATACAAAGTAAATTTTTCTATTTTCTTGATGTGAAAAATAGAAATAAAAATATTATATTTTTAATATTTTATGTATTAATAGTTTAAGATTTAAGAATTGATTTTCTAGAATTGGTGGAAAGTTCATATTATTTTTCGTTGGCTTTTGCAGTATTTGTTTCTGTTTTCACTTGTATTTATAAATTCTTAATTTTTTAGGAACAATTTACTCATATTTGGAGTTTCTCATGACTTGATTTATTAAGAAGATAAATCAATTAAAAAAAAATAGCTAAACGGTTAGATGGGCTGGCCCAATTGGTTTGGCCCAAACCAGGTCCGACCTGGTCGGTTTGGTCGAGCACGAGCAAGACCCGACCCGACCCCTCTCTCTCGCTCACCTCCCCACACGCACACATACGATCCCCTCCTCTCTATCTCTCTCGTGACCACTAAGCTCCTGCGGCGTCGCCGCCCGCCTCTGGCCGTTCCCGGCCATCTCCGGCGCCGGCGAGATGGGGTTCCTGGTCGCCTCGACATGATCTACCACCTCCCCTTGGTTAATTTGGTTCTCGTGGTCTCTAGCGGTCGCCTCTGACCCCGGAACCCTAGCTCCGCCTCCTGTATGTCCGGCCATCGCCGGCCGCTTCCAGCGTCGCCACCTGCCGACGTGGCTCCGCCGCGACTTATCCCTCACCAGCCGCCGCCACGGCGCCCCTTAACTCCGCCACGCGCACGGCCACGAAACTCTAGCCCAACCTGGCTAGGTCGCCGACGTAGTGTCGCGCGCCGCTGCGCCTTTGGATGGTTCTCTGCTTCAACCTCGCCTCCCGTACGAGCTCCTTCTATTACACTTCTTGGCGCTGGCTGGACAGCATCGCTAGAATGCAACCCTGGTACCCCTTTGGCTTGCCACGGCTTGCTCCAGATGCTGGTGATGGTGTGGGTGTGGTGATGTTGCTGGTGGTGGCATGGTGTTGTGTTGCTGGTGATTACTTCCTCCTCGACCTCGACGCCGGCGGGACGGTGTCGCGGACGCAACCCCGGCGTCAACTACTGCTCTACTCTCGATTGTACTCACTGTGAGCTATACCCCTTCTCTCTCTATTCTCTATAGCTATAAATTTGTTGGCCAAAAATTTGGGTGTGCTTGACCCGATTGTTGTATGTCAATGGTGATCATTATATGATACTACTATTAGATAATCAAGTGTCGTGTGCTTCATTCAATTGCCTACTAGCTGTTTGTACTATGTTGGTATCTCTCTTTGGATGATTTGCTCATTCTATGACTGACGAAACTGAACTTGGACAGTTCAGTCAGCGGAAGTAATTTGGTTATACCCCTGTGTATCTTATTACTGAATTTGGAAATGTGAGAGGCATTTATATTTGCTTGTAGATTGATGCTTGGTTTGGTGGCTTGCTCATGATCTTAGATTTATACTTATATTGCTGTGCTGCAACTATGGTACTACTTGGTTGGTCAGAAGCATTTTCTGGACAGTATGTAACCTTATCTAATTGCCCTACTGGATGCTATATTCTTGTGATGCCCTTGATACTCGACTTGGCAATTTATTTGATGGCTTGCTGTATTAGCTTGTATGCTTATAGCCCCTGATTGCTGCTATGGTATTACTTGGTTGGCCTAGGATAATTTCCTGGACCCCAAGTAGACCACTGTAGATGGTGAATTTATTGGTGAAAGATGTGTTGTGTAAAATTTATAAGAACAGATGTTGCACTTGATATCTTGGCCTAGCCTATGATGCCAAGGCTGAGGCACAAACTTGTGATAAGAACAGATGCTTTTATGTGGCTTTTAATTTCTCTAGGATGATTTAGCATAGCAACACTATGCTAGACTGAGAGAAATAAATCCTTCCAATCCTCCTAGATAAAAATCTAGTGGAAGGGTAGTTGGATGGGTGATTTTCTTTGTACACTCCTTTATTCCCCAGAGATGTTCATGCAAGATAAGAACATATACTCCATGATCAAGTTATGTTACTGGAGGTTTTCTACCTGTTGCACTCTGGAGCTTGGTATCTTGTTCTTGTTGGTCCTGAAATAAACTGCAGCTTGTGGCATGCCTTCTCCTCCTCGCTGCTTGTATATCTTCCCAGATTCATTTGTAGGCTTGTGGTTCTAGCTAGTGGATTTGTTCTTGCTGTTCTATAGCTACTTACCAGATTTGCCAAAGTGTGGTGTGTGTGTTGGCTGAAAATGTGAGATGTGGAGGAAAGCTGCTTGGTACAGCCTATGTGCTGTTTATATAGGGCTGGAGTGTTGGCTGTGGGGGTGACAACACACAGTTGCATGTGTGAGTATGCTGCTTGCAGATGACATCATCTGATTGTACAAGTTCCCATGTTGGTTTGCTTTTCCTCTTGTGCAAGGCATCTCAGGTTGATCTTATCCCTTGCCTGACCATGCTTTGCCTTATTTTGGTACTGCCAAGTGTTATTTCTTATGGGCTGCTACATGTGAGCTTTGCATTATAATCTGTGGGATTAAATTATGTGGCTAATGATCATTCATCTTGACCATCTCATGTCAATGGTGAATTACTTTATTTAAATCATGTGGGCTTGCTTAAATAGGAACTTAGTTAGGTTAGAGGGATTAATTGGTTGCCTTTGTTGCCTAAAATAAGTGGATCAAATATTGTTGCCCTTTTTTCTTATTTGACATGGATCAAATATTGTCACTTGTCCCTATTGCCTATTTTCTCACTGGTTCATAATGATACAGTATGATCCATTGGTCCCTCTTATGATCCAAAGATGATACATGATTCCCAATGCTGCCTATAAATTGAAATTGATCCCTCTAATCCACAATTTAGATATTAGGACAAGTTCCTAATGTCTAGTAATTGAGTTCCAATATCAAAATGCCTCATCCTTGATGATGGCGACATTTTAACCATAACACAATTTATTTTCCTTTTGTCTTTGTTTTGTTTCTCTTATTGCAGGAAAATGATAATAAGAAGGTTGGGAGAGATTGGGAAGATGAAAATTTAGTTTAGGATTTTCTCTTTATTATTTTTGTACTCTTCTATTTCTTTTGGGAACTTGTAAATGATTAATTTATGATAATTATAATCAGATTTAAATTATCTATCTATTTTGAATTATCAAATGTGTTAACTTTTACCTATTGTTTTTCATATTAAAGTTTGGAATTCAAATTCAATTCAATTTCTTATTTGAATTCATATTACCCATATTTGATTTGAATTCAAATTTTTTCTCCCAAAAACACATGAATTCACAAAGGTCATGTCGAAATTTGTCGCACTCACATCGATGACTAATTCAATTCCACCGATGCTAGAGAAACCTCGATCTCTTTGTGTTTTAGATGAACGCGCGAAAATTCCCCGGATTTTCTATGCATGAATGCAATGCACACACTGGTGTTCTCTCTTTTTCTTAGCTCTAAACCTGGAATATTACAGCCTCTCCCCCTTAAACTGAACTTCGTCCCGAAGTTTGAACGCTCTCATGTTTCGGAATGTTGAACTGACTTGAACAGATCAGAATCCTTCGAACTCCATGGTGACCTCATTAGATATAATTGGATATATCCCTTGTCCAGATCTTTCCTGGAGTCCTCTGATGTCTGGCACTGATACTTTTTTCAATACTATGTTTTCTTCCAATATTCTAAGCTTATAATCTTGTTCTTCTAATATCCTTGGATTAGGACCACTTATTATGCTTATGGACTTTACTAATGGTTGTAATGACAGCTTCCTATCTGGGTACCCAAAACTTGGTTCTACCAGCTACGGTGTAATATGGCACTACGGTGTACCAGCTGCGGTGGCCAAACCTTAATTCTAAAAGATTTATTTAAGGTAGGTTATTGTTTTCCCTTACTAACATAACGAAAGTAAGGGTACTTAGTAAGGCATTTACAATAGGCATGGTGCTGGTGGTTTATTCCTACGAATGGGTTAGACTCATTTAGTCCATCCAGTCATGGCTTCTAGCTTATACTATTTGTCCTCCTTTTGGTTTCTTTAGGTTCCATGAAAGGAATCTTGCTAATAAACATTAGTTTTGGTTTGGTCAAACCCTTCGGCCTTTGAGCTTCTCAAGCTTTAATTGTCCTTCGATCTCTTCTTCATCCAACTTCATTATCTTAGACTTACTTGAGCTTTTCTGCTTCTGAGTAATTATTAATTACCCACTCAAGTTAGGGTCTAACTCTTACTTCTTTGAGATATAAACCTCGGCTTCTAGTCTGACATCCTCCTGAGAGTACTTTGATATGGATACTTCCCAACAACCTTATAAAAATAAGATCGGACTTTCTCTCAGTTCAGATCTTCTACTTTGTCTATCATTCTCCAAATATTATATTTTGATACTTCTCATTCAGCCTTCCTCTCCCCCTTGGAGTTTACTAATGATCTTTAGACTCATGTTCTGCTAATTATTAAACTCCAAGGTTAGAAGATTGGTCTTGGTCTGGCTTAGGGTTTGTACTTTTCTAAAGTCTCACGAAGAATTCTTTGCGGTGTATCCACACAGTTGTGGGTATCCGATGTGAATCCTCCGACTAAATGGTTACCAGCTATGGAATACCAGCTGCGGAATACCAGCTGCGGAATCCCTCTTTCCTTTAGAGTGAAGGAAGGATTAAGTTGCGAACTATTTGGTACCAGCTGCAGACTAACTAGCACCAGATGTGGCTTATTTGATACCAGATGTGGACTATTTATGGTTCTAGTCAACATCTACCTACCAGATGCGGACACTCTATAGTTTTAGTTAAGATCTACCTCACTTCCAATATTTTCTCTTCATATTTATCCTATACCAGCTGCGGTCTTATTATATCAGATGCGACTTACTTGTCCATTTTCCTTCTTTCAGGGTTTGTTTTGCAAGAGAACCACTTGGTGACACCATAAGAATAGTATCGTAAGTGACTTCACTTGCATTCCCTTCTTCCATAATGAATATGGCTCCACTTCTACTGCTCCATATTCACTATTTTTCTCACTTTCATGGTACTTCCATGTTGAAGTACTCCTTGATTAAGGATAAAAGTGAGTTTAATTGGTCCTTCCTTTAGAGTATTATGGTTGCTTCCCACAATTTGACTTCTTTCTTCCAGTGAACCTTCATCTTGTCTTCCAAAATCTTCAGAATTCGTCACTTCCTCACGCGAATACCTTTACCCTCTAGACCTATAACATCAAGTAAGAGCTTTGATATTGCAACATGCATTTGCATATCAAAGTCAAACTTCATGTATGGATCTAGTCAAACAATGAAAATCCAATAAAATCCAAGAAAATCCAGCTTTGTGCTTATAATACACATCTTTATATGCCTGAATATAATAGTTGGGTAAGACATCCCTAAATATCAGGCTCAGATGTGTAGTATATAACACCACATAAGATAGGTTTAGGTTGTGATACTTAGCACGAATACGTGGAGTTCTACTATTTGTCTCAACATTTATCTTAATTGCACATTTGCAATGAGACAAACTTGAAACAAAATGGCTTGGGATAGTTGAAGTTAACCTAGTTTTCTTTGGAAGTACTAACAAAATAGGATACCATATATATGTGCTATTGAGGACTACTTCCTATAATACAACTAGTTCTAACATGTCTACTCTAAACACATGATTGTTTAGAATATACCACCTATAACTCTAGGATTTCTCTATGTGATATGCTCTAAATAAGCCTTCTTTAAATTAAGGACTATGGTTCTAACATACTTGGTACAGTTATTAGGATTTTAAGGCCTAAGCTTTCGAACTATTCCCTAAATCCTACTCCTTATCATTCTTTTGTTATCGTACTTATGATGGTCTATTCCATCACATCATGACTCTCAAGTGAATCATATATGATTACCAACTCTACCATGAAAAGTAGACTTATATAACTCCTATCACTCTTCCTTACCTCCCATGATTGACTTATCATAGATCTAAACTACCTTATATAACTTATCTTTATTAATTAACATCAGTCATTTGGTATTTTAAATGACTTTTACTTAACTATAACTTGCATTGGTATACTTCTTCCAATAGGATATCTTCCTTATGGTTGTATCCTCTCTTTGGACTACCATGTATTGTATACCAACTGTGGTCTACTACCACCCATTATCTTAAGCTCCAATGGTGTTCTACTAATTTGAAATGAAGCAAGATAACTAATCAACTGTACTTAAGAAAGATAGATAAGAAAGATTGACTCAAGTGTGTTAGGATTATTCTCAAGTGAATACGCATTTCAAGTCAAAAGAATAGTTGGTTTAAGCATAGCTGACTTAGCTAAGACACTTCCTATAGACACTACCAAACCTATAGGTCTCCTTTAAAGGGTTTTAATCCTAGGGTCAAAGCATTTGCTCTGATACCAGCTGTGGTGACCCAGCGTACCACCGCATGGTGTAGTACACAAGTGGTTGACATAACACAAGTGAAACACCGTTCCACTCATATTACATCCCTCAGAGTGGTACAACAGAAACATATGCGAGTCCAAGGTATGTCTATAGAAGGATACACAAGCTGTTTACAGAAGATCAATACAGCCTCCTACTTTACAGTGAGGTAAAACTTCAAATAAAGCTCCAGAAGAACGACTCGTCATCTAACTTATTGCTAACACTATCTCCAGAGATACTGGGCTTGCTATAGAATTCTAGCTACTTAGGTGCTAAGATTAGGAAAGGCTCCCTTCTATTACTAGTCTAAGTTTCCACTTAAGTTGCTGCAGCAGTTGACTTCATTGACTTCTTTGCTTGGATTCTCCATCTTGTTGCAGTTGACTCCTATGTCTTCGAGTTCCACGGTAGTTCATCCTCCGGTGCCTCCATAGCTAAGCAGGGGATTTAAGAGTGGGATGAGTACGAGCGTACTCAGCAAGTTCATATTAGGAAATAGGTGTATCCTGCACTAGCTACAGCCACAGAGAAAGTCATAGGCGAATGCAAGTTTTCATAAACATTTCTTCAAAAGGTTTATTTTATTCTGAAAACTATGCCCGTCGGTCTTCACAGGTTGACTAGAACTTCATGGAGTTCCTTTCTGCCGCGTTCGAGTTCCCTTCAGGGAGTGACAGTCACAATTTTTATATCCTCTGCAGAGGTGCGTTACTTTTCCCATAAGAGACCTTATCCTTGTTGCCAACCAGGCGTATACTTTCCCGTCCACACTTCCTTGGTGTGAGGCCAGGTGTAAGATCCAAGTCCACACCGCCTTCTCCGCGACCTTGACCCACCCTTTTGTAAGTCTGTCCTCTCCTATATCTATGGGTAGACTAACACAGGCACTTGTTCTCTCCTATACCGTTAAGGTAGACTGATCCGAACAACTTATGTGCCCTGTCCTATACACCATAGATAGACTGATCCGGACAACCCTTACAATCCTTCATAGACCAATAATAAGTCTACCCTCTCCTGTATCTAATGGTAGACTGTGCAGGACCACATGTCCCCACCTTTACCAAAGATAGACCGATCCGGGCAACCCTTATCACCAGTCCGTTGGCATGCGAGAGGGAAAAGATACAGCTGACTTCCCCAGAGCCATTATAGATCTTATGGTTAACGCGATATGTACGGCGCTAGAATCACTGGACGGCATTGGTACTTAGTCCTAGATGAATAGTACCCTTGCAATGGAACCTCCACCAATCAACACATACCATGGTTCCATTGCCCACCACATAGTCATATTCATAATTGTAAAATAATACTTTGCTTTTCAATGCAGGAGTGATAAGTATAGTACTTTGCATATAATTTGATAAAAATAATCAAATGACATGAGCAAGCGATGAACTTGCCTTTCTTGTGCAAGATTATGCAGGCAAAAGCTTCGATCGTGAGAACTCCAAATTCTGAAATACCATCATTGTCCGGTAAGGACAATGTTTAAAGAACAAAGATGCTATAATGCATAGTATGAGATGCAATCGTCCCAAGCGTAACCTAACCTCGATGATTTAGGATGAATGAGTTGTAAAGATTTCTTTAGTGTGTGTTGCACTTTTAGGATGGTTCTCAAACAAGGTTCTTATTAGGGTTGGTGATATTAATAGCATAAACAAGTGATATAATGCATCATAACAATCATACACATAAAGAATAGTGGTGGAACAATATGTAAAGAATAGTTGTCAATTTTTAAGTTCTATGATGCATGGTTGAGGATTATATGTATTATACTTTAAAAGAATAACTTTTGAAGAACATGTTGATTAAGAAATAATAAGTATTTCAAATAAGAACTATGGCTTCTATGGTTTGATTGACATCTGTACTTCAAAAGAATAACTTTCGAAGAACAGGTTAAATAAGAACAAGAATTACTACGAATAGGAGCTATGGGCTTCTAGGGATTACTAATGGGTTTATTTAGTTTACTAATAGGAACTAGTTGGTTCTTAACTTGGAATGGGTTTATATGTAGCAAATATTGGTAGGGTTATTATTATGGTTTCCCATATACATCATATCAAAGGATGGTTATTAAGATAGTTCCATAGGTTTGTTATTAGGTTTACTATGGTTTCACAACTGCTTCATTAAGTGATCTCTAATTGCTTCTAAACTAAATGGTTTATAATTTCTTTAATAGGGTTTAGTTGGATAGGAGCATGTAATGTGAATTACTACACAAGGTTGATACTAGGGTTCATCATTATAGTTCTACTAGGTTTTGATGGTTGAGATTGATCCTAATGGTATGATCTATGGGATAGTGGTCAATGGTACTAATTGAATAAACAAGTTAGGGTTTATACCTAGGTGGCACTAGTGGGTCATATAGGTTTTAAATAGGGACATGAAATGATAATCTCATGTGACTTGGTTTTATGCTAGTGGATCATAAGCATGCATTAGTTTCTTTTTAGGGTTCTACATGTAAAGTGGAATTCATATAATCATATGAGATAAACAACTAGGGTTTTAGAGTTGGTTCTAATATGAGTTGATCACATAAAATAATGAGGTTGGTTTCTATTTATTTTAAAACTAGGTTCCTAAATTGTGATATTGTTCTTAAAAGGATAAATAGGCAATATAGGTATGGTTACTAATTACTTTGAAATAAAATTAATAATGGATTTAACATTTATTATGTTTAAAAGACTTAAAATATGATAAATATTATTAGGGTTTAGGGTTTGAATTAATAGTTGAAGTTATGATCAATTAGGATTATCATATGATTAAACATAATCATAAGGAAACATTTGTGGTATTATAAGAAAATTTTTAATACAAAGTAAATTTTTCTATTTTCTTGATGTGAAAAATAGAAATAAAAATATTATATTTTTAATATTTTATGTATTAATAGTTTAAGATTTAAGAATTGATTTTCTAGAATTGGTGGAAAGTTCATATTATTTTTCGTTGGCTTTTGCAGTATTTGTTTCTGTTTTCACTTGTATTTATAAATTCTTAATTTTTAGGAACAATTTACTCATATTTGGAGTTTCTCATGACTTGATTTATTAAGAAGATAAATCAATTAAAAAAAATAGCTAAACGGTTAGATGGGCTGGCCCAATTGGTTTGGCCCAAACCAGGTCCGACCTGGTCGGTTTGGTCGAGCACGAGCAAGACCCGACCCGACCCCTCTCTCTCGCTCACCTCCCCACACGCACACATACGATCCCCTCCTCTCTATCTCTCTCGTGACCACTAAGCTCCTGCGGCGTCGCCGCCCGCCTCTGGCCGTTCCCGGCCATCTCCGGCGCCGGCGAGATGGGGTTCCTGGTCGCCTCGACATGATCTACCACCTCCCCTTGGTTAATTTGGTTCTCGTGGTCTCTAGCGGTCGCCTCTGACCCCGGAACCCTAGCTCCGCCTCCTGTATGTCCGGCCATCGCCGGCCGCTTCCAGCGTCGCCACCTGCCGACGTGGCTCCGCCGCGACTTATCCCTCACCAGCCGCCGCCACGGCGCCCCTTAACTCCGCCACGCGCACGGCCACGAAACTCTAGCCCAACCTGGCTAGGTCGCCGACGTAGTGTCGCGCGCCGCTGCGCCTTTGGATGGTTCTCTGCTTCAACCTCGCCTCCCGTACGAGCTCCTTCTATTACACTTCTTGGCGCTGGCTGGACAGCATCGCTAGAATGCAACCCTGGTACCCCTTTGGCTTGCCACGGCTTGCTCCAGATGCTGGTGATGGTGTGGGTGTGGTGATGTTGCTGGTGGTGGCATGGTGTTGTGTTGCTGGTGATTACTTCCTCCTCGACCTCGACGCCGGCGGGACGGTGTCGCGGACGCAACCCCGGCGTCAACTACTGCTCTACTCTCGATTGTACTCACTGTGAGCTATACCCCTTCTCTCTCTATTCTCTATAGCTATAAATTTGTTGGCCAAAAATTTGGGTGTGCTTGACCCGATTGTTGTATGTCAATGGTGATCATTATATGATACTACTATTAGATAATCAAGTGTCGTGTGCTTCATTCAATTGCCTACTAGCTGTTTGTACTATGTTGGTATCTCTCTTTGGATGATTTGCTCATTCTATGACTGACGAAACTGAACTTGGACAGTTCAGTCAGCGGAAGTAATTTGGTTATACCCCTGTGTATCTTATTACTGAATTTGGAAATGTGAGAGGCATTTATATTTGCTTGTAGATTGATGCTTGGTTTGGTGGCTTGCTCATGATCTTAGATTTATACTTATATTGCTGTGCTGCAACTATGGTACTACTTGGTTGGTCAGAAGCATTTTCTGGACAGTATGTAACCTTATCTAATTGCCCTACTGGATGCTATATTCTTGTGATGCCCTTGATACTCGACTTGGCAATTTATTTGATGGCTTGCTGTATTAGCTTGTATGCTTATAGCCCCTGATTGCTGCTATGGTATTACTTGGTTGGCCTAGGATAATTTCCTGGACCCCAAGTAGACCACTGTAGATGGTGAATTTATTGGTGAAAGATGTGTTGTGTAAAATTTATAAGAACAGATGTTGCACTTGATATCTTGGCCTAGCCTATGATGCCAAGGCTGAGGCACAAACTTGTGATAAGAACAGATGCTTTTATGTGGCTTTTAATTTCTCTAGGATGATTTAGCATAGCAACACTATGCTAGACTGAGAGAAATAAATCCTTCCAATCCTCCTAGATAAAAATCTAGTGGAAGGGTAGTTGGATGGGTGATTTTCTTTGTACACTCCTTTATTCCCCAGAGATGTTCATGCAAGATAAGAACATATACTCCATGATCAAGTTATGTTACTGGAGGTTTTCTACCTGTTGCACTCTGGAGCTTGGTATCTTGTTCTTGTTGGTCCTGAAATAAACTGCAGCTTGTGGCATGCCTTCTCCTCCTCGCTGCTTGTATATCTTCCCAGATTCATTTGTAGGCTTGTGGTTCTAGCTAGTGGATTTGTTCTTGCTGTTCTATAGCTACTTACCAGATTTGCCAAAGTGTGGTGTGTGTGTTGGCTGAAAATGTGAGATGTGGAGGAAAGCTGCTTGGTACAGCCTATGTGCTGTTTATATAGGGCTGGAGTGTTGGCTGTGGGGGTGACAACACACAGTTGCATGTGTGAGTATGCTGCTTGCAGATGACATCATCTGATTGTACAAGTTCCCATGTTGGTTTGCTTTTCCTCTTGTGCAAGGCATCTCAGGTTGATCTTATCCCTTGCCTGACCATGCTTTGCCTTATTTTGGTACTGCCAAGTGTTATTTCTTATGGGCTGCTACATGTGAGCTTTGCATTATAATCTGTGGGATTAAATTATGTGGCTAATGATCATTCATCTTGACCATCTCATGTCAATGGTGAATTACTTTATTTAAATCATGTGGGCTTGCTTAAATAGGAACTTAGTTAGGTTAGAGGGATTAATTGGTTGCCTTTGTTGCCTAAAATAAGTGGATCAAATATTGTTGCCCTTTTTTCTTATTTGACATGGATCAAATATTGTCACTTGTCCCTGTTGCCTATTTTCTCACTGGTTCATAATGATACAGTATGATCCATTGGTCCCTCTTATGATCCAAAGATGATACATGATTCCCAATGCTGCCTATAAATTGAAATTGATCCCTCTAATCCACAATTTAGATATTAGGACAAGTTCCTAATGTCTAGTAATTGAGTTCCAATATCAAAATGCCTCATCCTTGATGATGGCGATATTTTAACCATAACACTATTTATTTTCCTTTTGTCTTTGTTTTGTTTCTCTTATTGCAGGAAAATGATAATAAGAAGGTTGGGAGAGATTGGGAAGATGAAAATTTAGTTTAGGATTTTCTCTTTATTATTTTTGTACTCTTCTATTTCTTTTGGGAACTTGTAAATGATTAATTTATGATAATTATAATCAGATTTAAATTATCTATCTATTTTGAATTATCAAATGTGTTAACTTTTACCTATTGTTTTTCATATTAAAGTTTGGAATTCAAATTCAATTCAATTTCTTATTTGAATTCATATTACCCATATTTGATTTGAATTCAAATTTGTTCTCCCAAAGACACATTAATTCACAAAGGTCATGTCGAAATTTGTCGCACTCACATCGATGACTAACTCAATTCCACCGATGCTAGAGAAACCTCGATCTCTTTGTGTTTTAGATGAACGCGCGAAAATTCCCCGGATTTTCTATGCATGAATGCAATGCACACACTGGTGTTCTCTCTTTTTCTTAGCTCTAAACCTGGAATATTACATACTACTGCTCTCATATTACTGCTACTTTCACATCACCCCTGTTACTAGGGCTTTTCCAGGTGCAGCTGAATTGACAACTCAGTTGTTAAGGCTTATAAGTATTCTTTACCTCCCCTTGTGTCGAATCAATAAATTTGGGTTTTACTTCCCTCGAAGACTGTTGCGATCCCCTATACTTGTGGGTCATCACCCAATGAGTGCTGCAAATTTGTATTGTGATGATGAAATTACTCCTAATCAGCATGATGAACTTACTTTATTTTTGTGGTGTGAAGAGCTCTCAAGAAAAATCTCTTTGTTACATATGAGTGATCTTGATATTAATGATGCCTACATGGGTGTTTTTCTTATTGCATTGATAATAGCCATACAAACACTTACATACAAAATATTTTAGAAAATGACACCTTGCCAAAATATGATAGGACCGTTGTGTGTTTTCAATTAATTAATGAAAAGGAGGGATCCTCCCAAGTTTCTTCTATTGTTTCTGAAAGTAAATCAGGTTATGCGGACAAGCCACCCTTCAAGCCTCTTCCTCCTAAAGAAGGGAAAGAAGGAAGAAGAAGAAGAAGAAGAAGAAGAAGAAGAAGAAGAAGAAGAAGAAGAAGAAGAAGGAGAATAATAAGAAAGAGGTAACGGCATATCCCCGCGTGAATGAGATAACGCTAGGTAACCGTAAGTATGTTGCTCCTAATGATTATTACGATAATGAATCTGAATACAATGATCTTCCTATGCCCTTTACATACATTAGTGATCATGATTTGAATGAGCACACTACTTTTGATATTGCAAATCTCTGGGAAACTAATTCTGAAAATGATGATGATAATAATTACGATAGTATCAGTGCTATCCATGCTTCCTCCCATAATGATATAGAAAGCTCTAAGATTGGGGAAGGGGTGTTTGAAAATCCTTTTGCTACTGATCATTATGTGTTTGATACATCTCCTTCTAATAACAATGATGGTATGCTCACAGATAAACCGACTGTGAAAGATAACTATTCTATTTCTTATCATGACACTGTGCCTCCGACCTTTGATGATTATTATAAAGAATGCTATGATATAGGTTATAATTATCTTTATGAAACTTGTCATAGTTATGATTGGATTGCCAAAAGCAATTCCCTTAATATGCAACTTGTTTACCATGTTCAAATTCTTGATAATAATCTTGCTCCAATTACTATTAATGAGAAGAACTCTTCTTATGCCAAAATTAATGATACTTCTATGCACATGAACCATGATAAGAATGTTTTAAGTGACGGGTATATTGTGGATTTCATCAATGATGCTACTGAAAGTTATTATGAGAGAGGAAACATGGTTATAGGCATCTTAATAATATTAAGTTTCCCCTCTTTATGTTGAGAATCTTGAAGTTACTCGTGTTTTATCCTCTTATGCTTGTCACTTTGTTCTTCATGAATTGATTTGTGTACAAGATTCCTTTGCATAGGAAGTGGGTTAGACTTAAATGTGTTTTTAATTTGCTTCTTGATGCTCTCTTTTTCCTCAAATCTTATTTCTTGCGAGTGCATCATTAAAACTGCTGAGCCCATCTTAATGGCTATAAAGAAAGAACTTCTTGGGAGATAACCCATGTGTTTATTTTGCTACAGTACTTTTATTTTGTATTTGTGTCTTGGAAGTTGTTACTACTGTAGCAACCTCTCCTTATCTTAGTTTTGTTGCATTGTTGTGCCAAGTAAAGTCTTTGATAGTAAGGTGCATACTAGATTTGGATTACTGCGCAGAAACAGATTTCTTGCTGTCACGAATCTGGGCCTAATTCTCTGTAGGTAACTCAGAAAATTATGCCAATGTACGTGAGTGGTCCTCAGATATGTACGCAACTTTCATTCAATTTGAGCATTTTCATCTGAGCAATTCTGGTGCCATTTTAAAATTCGTCTTTACGGACTGTTCTGTTTTGACAGATTCTGCCTTTTATTTCGCATTGCCTCTTTTTCTGTGTTGGATGGATTTCTTTGTTCCATTAACTTTCAGAAGCTTTGTGCAACGTCCAGAAGTGTTAAGAATGATTGTGTCACCTCTGAACATGTGAGTCTTTGATTATGCACTAACCCTCTAATGAGTTGTTTTGAGTTTGGTGTGGAGGAAGTTTTCAAGGGTCAAGAGAGGAGGATGATATACTACAATCAAGAAGAGTGAAAAGTCTAAGCTTGGGGATGCCCCGGTGGTTCATCCCTGCATATTTTAAGAATACTCAAGCATCTAAGCTTGGGGATGCCCAAGGCATCCCCTTCTTCATCGACAATTTATCAGGTTTCTTCTCTTGAAACTATATTTTTATTCGGTCACATCTTATGTACTTTACTTGGAGCGTCTGTTTGTTTTTGTTTATGTTTTTGTTTGAATAAATGCTTGTGTGGGAGAGAGACACGCTCCGCTGGTTCGTATGAACACATGTGTTCTTAGCTTTTAATGTTCATGGCGAAGGTTGAAACTGCTTCGTTAATTGTTATATGGTTGGAAACGGGAAATGCTACATGTAGTAATTGGTAGAATGTCTTGAATAATTTGATACTTGGCAATTGTTGTGCTCATGTTTAAGCTCTTGCATCATATACTTTGCACCTATTAATGAAGAAATACATAGAGCTTGCTAAAATTTGGTTTTCATAATTGGTCTCTCTAAGGTCTAGATAATTTCTAGTATTGGGTTGAACAACAAGAAGACGGTGTAAAGTCTTATAATGTTTACAATATGTCTTTTATGTGAGTTTTGCTGCACCGGTTCATCCTTGTGTTTGTTTCGAATAACCTTGCTAGCCTAAGCCTTGTATCGAGAGGAATACTTCTCATGCATCCAAATCCTTGAGCCAACCACTATGCCATTTGTGTCCACCATACCTACCTACTACATGGTATTTCTCCGCCATTCCAAAGTAAATTGCTTGAGTGCTACCTTTAAACAATTCAAAATTTATTACCTCTTATTTGTGTCAATGTTTTATAGCTCATGAGGAAGTATGTGGTGTTTATCTTTCAATCTTGTTGGGCAACTTTCACCAATGGACTAGTGGCTTCATCCGCTTATCCAATAATTTTGCAAAAAGAGCTGGCAATGGGATTCCCAGACCCAAATTAATTAACAAAAATAGACACTCCTCCATGGTATGTGATTGTTGGACGGCACCCGAAGGATTCGGTTAGCCATGGCTTGAGAAAGCAAAGGTGGGGAGGAGTATCATCATAATAAAACTAAAATAAAAGGCACTCCTTCATGGTATGAGATTGTTGGCAGGCACCCGAGGATTCGGTTAGCCATGGTTTGTGAAAAAAAGGTTGGAAGGAGTGCCACCCAAAAATAAAATAAAATGGGAGCCGCTCTTTGAAGGTTTGTCTGTCAAGGGGGTTAGAATACCCGCTACCATTCGTTGACAACAACAAACACCTCTCAAAACTTTATTTTTATGCTCTCTTTATGTTTTCAAAATAAAAGCTCTAGCACAAATATAGCAATCGATGCTTCCCTCGTCGAAGGGCCATTCTTCTACTTTTATGTTGAGTCAGTCTACCTATTTCCTCCCATCTCAAGAAGCAAACACTTGTGTTAACTATGCATTGATTCTTACATACTCGCATATTGCACTGGCTATATTGCTTTGCATTGACAACTGTCCATGAGATATACATGTTACAAGTTGAAAGCAACCGCTGAAACTTAATCTTCCATTGTGTTGCTTCAATGCCTTTACTTTGAATTTATTGCTTTATGAGTTAACTCTTATGCAAGACTTATTGATGCTTGTCTTGAAAGTACTATTCATGAAAAGTCTTTGCTATATGATTCAATTGTTTACTCATTGCATTAACATTGCTTCGAATCGCTGCATTCATCTCATATGCTTTACAATAGTATGATTAAGATTATGTTGGTACCATGTCACTTCAGAAATTATCTTTTTATCGTTTACCTACTCGAGGACGAGTAGGAACTAAGCTTGGGGATGCTGATACGTCTCCAACGTATCTATAATTTCTGATGTTCCATGCTTGTTTGATGACAATACCTACATGGTTTTCTTGCACTTTATATCATATTATGGCATTTATTGGACTAACCTATTAACAAGATGCCACAGTGCCAGTTTCTGTTTATTATGTCTGTTTATTGCAGAAAAGGCCCAAAAACCAAAGTGCTCGGAAAAATCCAGAAAAATTACAGAAATTCTATTTCGTCGGAAGACTCACGAAGCCAGAAGGGCAAGCCGGGGGAGGCCCAGGGCCTCCTCCCAATAGGCAGGCGCGGCCTGGAGGGTGGTCACCACCCTGTGAGGTGGGCCCTCGGGACTCTTCCGACTCCGACTCTTCGCCTATTTAAGCCGTCGTGACCTAAAACTTCGATACCGATTGACGAAACTCCAGAAAGACTCCAGGGGCGTCGCCACATCGCGAAACTCCAATTCGGGGGACAGAAGTCTCTGTTCCGGCACCCTGCTGGTAAGGTTGCAAGCGGGGCGGGTTGCGGCTGGCCGCTACAAAGCATCGCGGGACAACGACGTATGTGCGGACCCTCGCGGTTTGCCGCAACAAACCGCTAGAATTACAGCGGACACTGCGGCAGTCCGCATCATCCCGCAAACGCCCGCACTGATCAGTTGAGCTAGCTACGTACATGCTGATCGATCGGAAGCTAGCGCATCAGCTCGCAAGCGCACGCGCTGATCAATTGCATTAGCTACGTACATGCTGATCGATCGGAACCTAGCTTTGTACAGCTGATCGATCGGAAGCTAGCATGTCAGCTACCATTGTCCAGCGGAAAAAGACAATGAGATTGAAAAAATAGTAAGATACTGCTACTGGTCTAAAGATAAGGTAATCTCATAAAGAGCAGTTCTAACAACTAGGACATCAACTTACTTCCAGTAGAAGAATGGAAAATCATACGAAATCAACAAAATTCATGCTGTAAAAATGAAATCCAGTGTCGGACAAATTATTTGGTAATCTCATAAGGTAATCTCATAACACCATGCATTCTTAGCATCAAATTACCAGGCTATAATTATTCACAATAGTACTTGCTTCTGTTTCGACCACACCCTTAGAGCTTATCCAACAGATCCCCAATATGGCTGTAGAGGAGAAAATTTGCGCCGGTAACAGCCGAAGCCGACTCCCGCCGAAGCCGGCGCTAGAGAACTCTTTTGGCTCATTACAAAAAATAATATTTGCCATGTACATAGTTGTTGATCCTTCACCTTGCAGTCTAAAACCTGCAAAACACATTGGAAAAGAGTAGTAAATCAAGATGCACACTGACATCGCAAGAAATAACCACATTGCAACAAATCAAGTATGCGGTTTCATTTAAAACATTGTTGCACTTTCCAATCTCACGCACGTCATGGAAGCCGAATATCAAACAGCAACTGAAACATGAATCCATGGAGTAACTCAAACTTGAAAACAAAACCAAAACAAAACACAGATTCAAAATTAATCCTAGTATATTAGGCACTTGTTCGAAGGAGCTGAATATAATATGCATACACTAAACAGAGGAATACAGAAACACATAAAAATCATAACCATTCAGTCAATTTAACTGACGAAAGAAATGTCTGAACAGCTTTAAGTTCACAAGTGAATTTATTTGACAAAAAGAAATGTTCACAGATGGACAGAACTCCTCTATACTGGCAGCAAACTGAATAAATATATATGACTGTTTTTATTTGTTCTAAGCTAACCGATGAAATATTTCAAATGTTACAAGGATAAATATATATGACGGCTGAGGGGAATGTATACACAGCATGGAGAATTCGCTCGAGATAAACTCCTTGAACTCTTACTAGAATCATAACGTGCGTGCATATTACAGAGGATCATACACACAGTACACTAGATTTTCTCGATCAGTAAACTGTCAGCCAGGTTTAATAACTTCATCAGTTTACCATAATCTGGGTTAAATGTGCCGGCCAGAGCCTTGCACAGGTAGTTGAATCCTTGGCTTCTTTCTCATCTCGTCTTGTTTTTGTATCAGACTGAATAATTCCGCTAAAGAAGATATTAAATGAAAAGAGTGGTGTAGTTGCACCAGTCAATACTCACGTCACAGATCCCATGGTTCATGAAACAAGAACACAGACAACAGGGGAGGATCTCGAGTGACATACCTTGGAGATGACCTTGGGCAGTGATTTCTACAGATGCCAGGGATCCTTTGTTCTTGGAGGAGAGAATAGGGCACATCGACGATGCAGATCTTGCAGAAGTTGATAGCGACGAAACGCCGGCGGAAGTTGACGGTGGAGGAAGAACTTCTCCGTCGACGATTCCAACAGGGCAGTCCGGATTTGGAGATGGCGGCGGCGCCGCCATCAACCCCACCATCAAGAATTGCGAGCGGGTCCTCCGAGACGGGGGTGAGTCGCAAGAGGAGGCTGGGGCATCTCCCGTGTGGCGGCGACGGCGGCGGCGGTGTGGAGGCGGTGGTCAACGAGGGTCGGGGGAGAGACGGAGTGTGCGCAAACTGATGGTTGCGGGCTAATGCGGTACTACGGGCTGCTAGCGGGCCGAGCGGCGTGACCGCTCTATCCCTCTACTATCGACGCGGTCGGCCCAGCGGCGCCGCGCGGGCGTTTTTTGCGGGGCGGCCTAGCGGCGTGGCGGGTCATCCCGCACCACTTGCAACCTGACCTGCTGGGACGGGGAATTGCCCCCGGAGTCATCTCCACCGCCGTCTCCACCGCCATCTTCACCGCCATCGCTGTCTCCATGATGAGGAGGGAGTAATTCACCCCGGGGCTGAGGGCTCCGCTGTAGCTATGTGGTTCATCTCTCTCTTTATGTGATCTAGTTGAATATCATCTATGTGCTACTCTAGTGATGTTATTAAAGTACTCTATTCCTCCTCCACGGTGTAATGGTGACAGTGTGTGCATCGTGTAGTACTTGGCGTAGGCTATGATTGTAATCTCTTGTAGATTATGAAGTTAACTATTGCTATGATAGTATTGATGTGATCTATGCCTCCTTCATAGTGTGATGGTGACAGTGTGCATGCTATGTTAGTTCTCGGTGTAATTGTGTTGATCTATCTTGCACTCTAAGGTTATTTAAATATGAATATCGAATATTGTGGAGCTTGTTAACTCCGGCATTGAGGGTTCGTGTAATCCTACACAATTAGTGATGTTCATCATCCAACAAAAGGGTGTAGAGTAGTCCTATTATGTGATCATTGTTGAGAGTGTCCACTAGTAAAAGCAGGATCCCTAGGCCTTGCTTCCAAGCATCGAATCTCCGTTTGTTTACTATTTTGTTGCATGTTTACTCGCTGCCATATTTTATTCAGATTGCTATTACTACTCATATACATCCATATTACTTGTATTTCACTATCTCTTCGCCGAACTAGTGCACCTATACATCGACAAGTGTATTTGGTGTGTTGGGGACACAAGAGACTTCTTGCTTTGTGGTTGCAGGGTTGCTTGAGAGGGATATCTTTGACCTCTTCCTCCTGAGTTCGATAAACCTTGGGTAATCCACTTAAGGGAAACTTGCTGCTGTTCTACAAACCTCTGCTCTTGGAGGCCCAACACTGTCTACAAGAATAGAAGCACCCGTAGACATCAGTGGCATAGCTTAGGATTCAAGCTATGTAGATATTTCCATCCTATGTGGCATGGTATTATCCTCTCATGTGATTTGTTTTTGGATAGCCAAGTGGCTTTTGTTACTAAATATCTTGTGAATGATTTATACTTGTGGGTGAGTCACTATATCATATGTGATGATATTTATATTGTAATTGGGATCAAAATGTCAAAGGCATGGATTATACCTCAATTTTGAATGGTGATGTTTGATTTCACCAAGGCATGATCATATGAGTTTCAAAATACTCATAGTTTATTTTATTCAAATAGTTTGAACTATAATTCGTAATTTAAACGAATTTAGTTTTGTGATCTTCCACATATTTAATAAGTTATGATTAAACTCAGAATGTGTGGCTTTTATGCACTTAGGTCCTTGTGTTTTACCATATTTGGTAATAAGTTTTAAAGTGAATTAAATTATACCCCAAGATAATTGCTCAACTTTTTAAGAATTAATAATTTTGAGTTTGTTTCTTATCTCTTTGATGGGTATATACCTATCTCATCTCTAGGGTTTAATGACGAGCTTGTGTCGATGGTAATTTCAAAAGTTTAGTTCAAGAAATACCATGAGGTTCTTGGTAGGAATATTTATTTGTTAAAGACACGGAAAAGATAAGTCAAGGATGGTTTCTTAATTTGTAGTTGAATAGATGTTCATATGTTATGGCAAAGATTACCATATTATGATCTTTTATATGATCAAGCAATTGATCCTTGATTAATGTGTTATTGTGTTGGTTTTAGTTCCCTTTTGATCTAACTCCTTAGATCAAATCATTATTACCCAAAACAAGGCTTTAGCAAAGTCACATTGAGGTTTATAGCGCTTGACTTGATGAGCTACTTCAGTTCCACCAAGATCAAGTGAAACTATAGTTACTGTGACTGTTTTACTTTAAAGCGCAGAAATTCCCCGGATTTTCTATGTATGAATGCAATGCACACATCTGTTTCCTCTATTTTTGTAACCCCAAATCCTGGGATATTACACGCCGTCCATTGAGACGACCGACACCCCCTCGACCGGCGGCCGCTGTTTCGCCCGGAACAGAGCTTGCCGCCACCACGATAGTATCGCCCCGCCCGCAAGGTGTTTGTCCGATTGCCGCGATGGACATCGACGATGAGATGATGGTGCAGATGTTCACGAAGGAGCAGAACGCTCAGGCTGTTCGGCGGCAACAACAGCAGCTGATTCTGACGAACATGTTGCGCGTTCGCCAGCCTTTCTTCGTCGTGCCTAGGCGCGGCGGCTCAAAGCCAGGCAAGAGGAGGAACATCAAACGTCATCGTGAAGCCGGCGCAATGCTTCTTGACGCCGACTACTTCAACGACGACGCGACTCATTCGCCGAAGGAATTTCGGCGCCGGTTTAGGATGATCAAGGACCTGTTCTTGAAGATTGTCCACGGCGTCAGGGAGTACGACACATACTTCATGACCAAGAAAGATTGCACAGGTTTATGGGGCTTCACCTCAATTCAGAAGTGCACTTCTGCAATGCGCTGTCTTGCATACGGAGCTCCTCCAGATACAGCCAATGACTACCTACGGATGACAGAGTCGACATGTACAGAGACTCTCTACAGGTTCTGCCGAGCCGTCATAGCGGTGTTTGCTAAAGACTATTGAGAGCACCAAGAGCAGATGATACAGCTCGGATCCTGAAGAAGAATGCAGCAAGAGGGTTTCCTGGGATGCTCGGAAGCATTGACTGTATGCATTGGGGCTAAAAGAATTGCCCTTTTGCTTGGCAGGGGATCTACAAGGGCTATACTGGTGAGTGCAGTGTTATTCTTGAGGCGGTGGCAGACCATGAGCATTGGATTTGGCATGCATTTTTTTGGCATGGCCGGAACAAATAATGATATCAATGTGCTGCAGCGCTCTCCGGTGTTTGCCAGGCTAGCTGAGGGACAAGCTCTTGCCGTGAATTTTGAGGTAAATGGCCACGCATACAACAAGGGGTACTATCTAGATGATGGTATCTACCCGACGTATGCTACATTTGTGAAGACAATTCCCTCTCCATCAAACAAGATGGAAGCCTATTTTGCAACATGTCAGGAAGCAGCACGCAAGGAAGTTGAGCGTGCTTTTGGGGTGCTTCAGCAGCGTTCGTCATTGTCAGGTACCCTGCTCTCACTTGGTCTGAGGCACATATGTGGGAGGTGATGAACGCCGGTGTGATCATCCACAACATGATCATTGAGAGTGAACGCGACACACCTGTGCAGGATGATCATGCATTTGATTATCAAGGACCACTAGCTAAGCTAGAGAAAATTTGTTGCTTTTTTTCATATGCACAATGAAATTTGAGATGCAGGTGTCCATGCACAGCTGAAGGCGGATCTAACTGCGCATTTGTGGGCAAGGAGAGGAGCAGCCAACAATGCATGATTTTATTTCTATTTGTTTGCCTGGACAAATAATTTAAGTACTATTTGTTTATTTGGTTGTATGAATAATTTAAGTACTATTTGTTTTATTGATTGTATGAATAATTTAATTCTATTTGTGTGATTGTATGAATAAAATGTGATCGATATGTCGTTTCAAAATACAGTAAAAAGAAAAAAATTGGGGGCCGCTGTTTGGGAGGCGTCGGTGTGGGAACAACGTCCCCAAATGGAGGATGCACTGCCGGCGGCCTCATACAGAAGTGCCGGCGCCCCTGCCGGCGACTATTTAGGAGCTACCGGTGGAGATGCTCTTAATCATGTGGATGGGAAGAAATAAAGTTAGAGGGATCTAGCTTACCTGACTTTCCTTCTAAACGTCAGATGATCTCGTACCCTTAGCCCCCCTTAGATTGAGTTTGGACTGGGGACGCCGAATGTAGAGTTAGACTGTGTCGGTGAAAAAACAAATTTAAAAGCTGTAGCTCGGTCTCTGTTTACGCGCCGACGGCTCCAAATCGGCTACTAGAAGCCTTTAGAGTGGACGAGTTAAGATGCTCTAAACGGGTGACATTGATAGGCCAGAAGAGTAGAAGACCAAAATGACCAATACCAGTGCTCTCCTTCCGTCTCATCTTTCTCTCTCTCTTCCTTCCGCCTCTGAGACTTCTCCCCCGTCGGCCCGGCCGATCCCGAGCCTTCTCCGTCGGCTCAGCCGGTCGGAGATGGTGACGGAGAGGCGCCGGAGTAGATCCTAGGTGTAGATGTAGGTTTTTTGGCGTTTCGTCGGTGTTTTGGAGTAGAGCCTCTGGATCTCTGGCCAGGATCTGGAGTTTCTGGTGGTGGGTTGGCGGCGGTGAGCTCCATCGGCGGGAGCAGCTGCAGTGGATCTTCTTCTCCTGCATCTCCATCAATAAAGGGATTTCTAGTTGCTTCTTTTTTCGCAGGTGTTCGATGGTTGTTTTGCTCCTCCTGGATGGCCGTGGAGGCAGGGGAGAGGAGCGCCGCAACGAAGACTGCAACAAGGTTTGTTCCCCGGCCGGCCTCGGTGGCGAGGGGGGAACGGCTTCGCTGTCTCCTGTGAAGAGCGGAGCGGATAGGATTCGCTGGTGGCACCTGCTCAAGTGCTGCGCTGTCTGATTTGTTTCTCTGTCCGGCCATGGAGGCGAGGGGAGAAGAAGGGGTGGTTCGGAGCTTTCGAGTGGACGAAGCCAGCTTTATCTCTGGTGGTTCTTGTTCAAGCGCAATCACACAGCTGCCGCCATGGCCGCTGTCATCTGCAGCTGACAAGACGGCTGCCTCTCTGCCTTCAAGATGAAGGCAACTCCCTATTCCTATTGGAGCTCGACGCCACCTTGCCGCCAAGTGATTCGTTCCCGGTGGCGAGGAGGTTGCCAGTGGGAGTGGTTTCTCGCCGGACGGAAGAGTTCGGGCACCTTCTCTCCTTTCTTTGGCGGCGACGCTTTGAGGATGCCGGCGAGCATCGACGGCGATGCTCCGGGACCTGATTGCTTTTCAATATTTTATCCTGGGGTGTTCTTTGTAAAGTTGCAGGCCTTATCTTCAAATACTAGGTTCATTAGGGCAAGTGTTGTAAAGGGCCTGTCACGTTAATGAAACTAGATTTAGACGTGCGCCTTGGCGCACGATCCCGTGAAGCTCTCTATAACAATGATAAAAACTAATCGTCAACACTATAATACACTTGGCTGGTTGGTTAATTTGATCAAAGATTGCTAACTTACCATCTCATTAAATAACATCGTTTCGTTATAATTTCTCCCTGGCTGATTTCTGTTTTCTGCCGATCTCATAAAGGTAAAGTCACCAAAAATACCCACAAAATGAGTTTGAAATTCCATATTCTTTCACCAGTCTACAAACAATTGTTTTTCTGGACCTCATGGCCCATATATATTTGGAAGAGTCCATGTTTTATTCAGATGAAGAGCAAGCTATTCCAAAGTCCCATGAAGCACCTACGGATAGGACAAATTCAAATTTGTCGAAACATCGAGGGCAGAAGTTTCTGATGAAACATGATCAAAACGTCCCTTTTTTTGTCTCCTTTTGAACAGCAAAGCACTTGGCCTCATAATTAAAACCACGTATATTCGACGAATAAGATAAGCCAGCATTCACTGCCGAAAGATCTTCAAAACCATTGCATGGAGATAAAACAGAAATGTTCTGGAAAACATAACACGATAAGTCTTTTATTCGTAGCATGAAGAAATTGAAGCAACTTGAGCCGGTTCTTCAATTTTGCATCTTCAGATCGAGGCGCCAAGAGCTGATCAGCAGCAAGTTCAGTGTCCGGAATGCCACACACTGCAGCGCCAATGTGTTGCAGAAACGTGACAGGAGTAGGCTTCAGAGTTGGATCTTCAGTCGCAGCATCTTCAGAAATTTTCGTCTCTCTTGCACTTGCTATCACTGTCTGAGCTTGCGTGAGACAATTAGGTCCTGCTCAAACACAACAGTGTATCTGAGCATGACGAGGGATGTAGACCAAAAGAAAAGTTAGTAGAATTATAGTGCTTGCAGTTAGATACATTTAACATGGTGTTGGACAACCACAGTTAGGCTGCTACAACTCAACTGGGTTATACTCAACAATTGAGTTAAATATGATAGTACTTCAGGTTCTGCAGCCGCTGTCCAAGGTCATCTTCAAATTCAGAATTAACCTACTCTCTTTTCTCCAACTCTTTGGTATAAAAACAAGACGAGACAGGCCATCAAGTGCCAACCTAAGGTCCCCTCGAGGCTGCAATAAAGGGCACATAGATAGCTAATTATCTACACGATGTGCATGAAGCCAATTAACACAACCATATTTGGGAGAAAATAAAACCCATTTCTCATGTTTTGGTCTTACTGCATATTCAACGAAATGGTGTTGATAAAGTAAAATCCATAGAGACAAATCACAAGACGGGTACAAATCTTCTAAATTTGGATATAAGATCAAGGGATTCTATCAAGAACAACCAATAATTGACAATTGCAGTTCCAGTCCATACAAAAGAAATCATCTTCTATTTAGCAGCATAATCTATAAGTCTAAGAAGCTAAAGCTCTATCCTGAATTTGGCAGGTTATGGCATATACACATCTTTTGAACTATCCCTTGCCAAAAATAATGGCACACAAATCCTAGACAAAAGTCAAAATCTGCACAATCTTAACGGGATCATGGGCTTAAAATCTGAGAGACATTACTTGATATGTTTCTCAGAAAATAACGCACAAATATATTTCTCCATGTGACAGCTTACACAGGCAAGTACCATGGCCAAGAGAGTCAATTTATTAAACAGTCAAGTCATGTAACTGAGTGCAGTAGTATATTTTACATGCAAGTCATCTGAAACTGCAGATAGTTTCGAGAAAAGAAAAATATTTGAAGGCAATCAAAGCATAAACATTAAAAAAATTCTTTTTGATGTTATACCTATTGATGTAGAACCTCTTTCCTGTCTGAACTTTTGACGTAGTTGCCACAACTTACTCTCACAGCGCCCTTGCCAATGAACATTATACGGAAAACTTCGGTCAGCATAAAAACACAAGACGCATACCTATACATTGGAGACTGTTCCCACTAAGAATAGAAGCTAACTTTTATCTATAGGAGGTCAGCTGGCAGGTTGAAATCATCAACCTTAGCTGAACCAACCTCTTCAGACCCAATCAAAGGAGGCAACTCCTGAAACAGGGCTCTCTTGACAGATAAAACACTGCCCTCTTTGACACCACTGCATAAAATGACAGCGGACATTATACCAAATCAAAGGAATTCTCCATCTGCATGAATTAGCTCGGGAAAATTCAATCCGTGAAAATTACCCAAGTCAAGGGAGTTTTACGACTGATGGCAGAGTCTGTGGGAGAGTTGAGACAACCAAACGATATTTCCTCAACACATATATATGGTACACTCAATATCCCACTGACCTACAGGATGAAGGATATGTAGGCAAATATCAGGGGGTTGTGGAGATTCATTTGTTACCCCTAACATGACTACGCATTTCATTCAATTCTCGATGAATAAAATATAAATGGAAGAAAGCAAGTAGAAACCAATATTTTAAGTACTACCTAAAACAGAGCTCCTATCCTAGCACATAACCATCACTGCCATAAAAATGAAATACTGAACAAAATTTGAAAAAAGAAGGAAAATTACCTGATTTGATGCAGGAGGCCGCACCCCTTGCTTTTTATCCCCCATGGTCGCTCCCTTTGCCAGAGCCGCGAACGCATGACTGGCACCGTCTTTATCTGTCAAACCGAGGGGTCCATCATCCCCAGACCTACCATCACCCCGCTGTAAAACTCAGACATCTGAATTTACAACAATAGCTCTAACATTTGGTTTATATGTTCTTTTAGGACTTGCAGTGCACTGGCATGGCAAATTCAGCCTAGATGATCTGGATGGAGTTCAGCACCTCTGAATGCAGCTGACAGAAATATGTGGAATACAAAACCAACATGGCTATTCTTCTAATTAATTGATAGATGAACCAGTTAAAATAAAATATAGTATAGTAAGTCTTTCCCCAAATGTAAGGAGGCCATTTTGCATTTTGCAATAAAATACATATTACACCATGGATTGGGTAGTTACTTCCTATTTCAACATGTCTAACCCAAACAAGAAATCAGAGCTTAAAATATAAGAGTTTAGAAGCACAGTCTAGCAACGTACTATGCAGAGGGTCTTTTTAACTTCTGGAACAGACCAGAAGACTCGACGAAAACAGAACACTTATAGCAGTATAAGGCCATTGTTGTTTGAAGTGTCATTGTACATGGAAAATATGAAGTGAAATATAATTGAGCATTTAATTAAACAATGAGACAAAAGAACAATATTGCTGCTATGTTCAGATGCAGTTGGCTATTGCTAGAACTTTGTTGAGATGCAAAACGACCATATTATATCAACATAATTACCCAAAACAAAAGGCACGACCATGCTTTATAGAAAATATTGAATATCTTTACATATACGAAGTATAAGCATCGATGCAGATTAACTTTCTATGTACTCTAAGCTAACAAATGTGTATAGAAACAAATCATCAAATACCTGCAAATCCATCCAATGACGCCATGGTACTTATCAGAAAGGCAGCAAAACAGGATATAATCGATGCACAAAGGTAAAACCCAGCGATAAATTAGTTGTACCCTGCAAATCATGAAATAAATATTAGCTGGAAGATTTTCATTGTTCAGTCAATACTTGGACTCTCTGTAGCAGAAATATTTTCAATCCAAATAATTTGAGCTGCTACAACCATTGCAATTATCCAATTAACTTCTTGGAGTATATGAGACCTACACCTATTCTAGCAAAGTATATTGCTGTGACATATAAATGGTATCTTCAGACGAAACTTCAGGGCACAATTTTTTCATTTCACACTTGATGTTGTTGTTTCCACTTGCTAAAACCACGGTTTTACCTTCAGCAGCAGTTCCAGGCGTTGGGCACATGAACACTGACCTTCAACATCAGTTAGCTAAACATAATCAGTTATATGGTGAAACAAAAAAAAATGGCACTCTGAAGTTGCTCTGAAGATATGCAAATATACACTGTCCAATTTTACCTTCCCTTCCAAATGGTCAGCTACTGCCAAGTTTTCCGGCCTGAGAATCCATCGTTGTAATTAACAGACATGTAATGTAACTATTTGTAAACTGACGCAAGAATGAGATAATTTCAAGCATCTGATCGTTTCTGCCTTGAAAGAAAATCTAAATGCACTTCCATCAAGAACTCACCTTAAATTCTCTTCAGGATTTTTATGGGACACATGTGAAAACTCTGGAACGTAAATGATAGATATTACACAATACCATACTTCATTCAGATGCACCTGCACAAGCAACAGCGAAATATTTTATAGAAACACGGCAACAGGCAGCTTGTAGAAAGTAACATAATTACTGATCAACAAATTTCCAGTAAGAATCGCCTTTAATTTCTGTACTTTCTCTTATTAAACAATATAAAGCCACCATTACCATAAAAACACAGAAGCACTAACTAAATATACGAAGGTTGAACTAACAGTGCGAGAAATTCATCCAAAATATTTATAAAATACCAACAATGCTATCGTAAACCACGATATACCAGATAATAATGCCATACAATTAACACAAAAAATCCACAAAATTTTCTAAAGCTGGTTATCCCTACATTAGAACGAAGATAAGAAACCAGAAACACAAATCATGGTCCTAACAGGCCAATAAAACACAAGAGTGGACTTTGCAAAAGAATCATACTTAATTGGATCCCAAAAACCGATGAATATTAATGCATCCATGAAATCAAGAGAACAGAAATGAAGGATTATATCTCTTGGGATGAACACTGAATCTTCCTCCATACTCAATTTCAAATAATATCTGTAATATAATAGGAAAAAAATACTTGTTTCAGTTCATATTTATATGTAAAGATGGTATAGGTAATTAGGCCATTTATACTACAATATAAGAAATAAAACATGCAGTTAAGTGTCATATTTATGGAGGAAGAAAATAATATCGGAGAATTCATACTAAATGATTTTCCTAGAGATATAGGTGCCAATGCAAAAAACTTACAATACACATACCTATGTGGATATTTCTTATTCTTATTCGGCGGGTCTACATGTTTATCTTTCTTTTGGTCCCCCGCTTATCATCAACAACGACATCATTTATCTTTTCGGCATCCACGGCAGCGCCTTCCTTAACCTCCTCAGTCTTCCAGTCCCAAATCTAATTCAGCTAGCGAAAAGATAAATACAAATACACAGAGTAAGCACATAAATAATCTACACAGAAAACACAATGAGCCAAAAAATTAGCACCGCCAAGAATTATATATCTCATATCTCTGACTCTACCTAACACTCCAGGCTTACATACCATCACGCAATCTGGCATCCCTCATGGGAGATGAAAAAACGAGATCCAAGAGGGAGATACAGGCATACATGTTGTCGATCCACTACAACAAGAAAAATTGTTTATGAGAAGCATCACATTATGCCGCAAAGTAAGCAAAAAAACCAAGCCGAGAGGGGGCCTCGATACCTTGGAGATCTGCTGCACAAAGAAGGGGATCGAGAGAGAGTAGGGGACCTGGCTATTGCTGGATGGAGCTGCAACCCAGATGAACAACGATTGAAGAGCAGCAGCATCAGCGCCACCGGCAGACCGTGCATCTGTCCGATCCCCCGCATCATTCCTCCGCTTTCCTGTGTGCACCTCCATGGTGGGCGGGGCGACGTGAGATCTGGGAGATGGAGGGACGTGGAGGAGCTCCAAGGGCTGATTTCCGCATCGGTTCATCCCTTCCCGCCATGGTCGTGCCTCCTTCCCGCGTGGACGTTGCGGCCTGCACGAGGGAGAGAAGGATCTGCAGGCGACGGTGCTGCTCCCAGCGATGACATCAGTGGGCCGTGGCGCTGCTCCGGGCGACGGAGATACCACGCAAGGCGGCGCTGCTCCCGGCGATGCAGGCTCACTGCTGCTCCATCTCCTCCCCCTCCGCATCCATCAGCTCCTCCTAGCGGTCTTCCACTCATGTGCTCGTCCCTACGATTGGAGGCTAGGATCCTTGGCGGTGTCTCGGGGTCGCCGCTGCTCGGATCAGGAGGACGAGGCGGTGAGAAGGTGGCGGCGGCCGATCAGGACGAGGAGATGAAAGAGGAGGGGATTGGAAGCGTGTGGATAGGGTTGCTTCTCTCATCTAGCTGCCAAGAGATTTTTTTGGGCCAACCCAATTACACAGCCCCACGTGGCTCAATCGCTGGAAACAAACTGAGGCAACTGCCCAACCGGTGCGTGCGACGTGCCTATCGTGGATAGTCCCTGCGTGCTCCATGGGGTATCCCTATTATACCTTTAGATACCACCTCCTGTTTCAAAAAAAAAAAAAAAGACCAATACCGCCCGCCGGTACTAGCGAAGGTGAGCAGAGTTTGGTTGCTGACAGCGGACACGAGAAACACGTAGACGATCCGCGGGTGCTTCCGCGTAGATATATTCATACTCTAAGTTTAAGCCACGAATAAATATAAATCCATCGATCTATTTGCGTCTGGCAGCTAGCTTTGGTTTTTCATGTCGTTCCTTTTGCACCGCGCGGCAGGTCGCCGGATGAGCACGTACGTGGCCGTGGCCGCATAGGAAGAAGGATCGACACCCACGTAGGCGGCTGTGGGCCTGTGGAGCCGGAGCCCACGTGGCGCAGCGTGACGTGGGGCCGGTAACGGTGTGCGGGCAAGTTTCTGGAAAGTTCGAGCGGTCGGCCGCGTGTGCCCCGGCGTGGGGCCACGTAGGCGAAGACAAGGGTTGCTTCTCCACTGCTCGTTCTCTTTCACTCTGAAATTGTACGGTGGGAATTATCTGCATGCGGATATTATTTTAACATATTAGAGAATCAATGTTTGGATTGTTGTGAGGCACTTCCAATCTACCAAAGTTTAAATGTTAGATTTGATAATTTGACATCTCATAAAAGCGAAATATTTTTCAGTCTGTCGACAACGAAACGTATATGGTGACTTCGTTAATCTCAAAACCCGCCCAATCAAGTTCATGAATCAGTTTCTGGGAGATGCTCATAGAGGTAGGGTGTACGTGCATACTTTTATAAGAGTGAGTGTGTATACATATTTGTAAGCATCTGCGTCTATACTGTGTTTCAAAAAAAAAAAAACATATTGACACACGGGCGTGATTAAACTGTAAAAATAAAGCGTGACAAATGATCAGATCTTCATATATGATTGTTTGTTTGGGTAGCTAATCAAGCATGTCGCTCGATAATCTTCATATATGTGTGCTCATATCTTTTCTTTCTGAAAGAGAGTCAAATCCACGATCTTACATAACACCTTTGGATGTGCACAACTAAATCCATTATCACCTACTACTTGTTAATATACTTCCACTACGTCAAAATATTGTGTCTATAAGATTTTTTTTGAAGTCAAACCGAGTAAACTTTGATCAAAGTTATGATAAAAAATATCAACATTTAGAATCTCAAATCAATACCATCAAATTTATCATAAAATATGTTTTAATATGGTATAGATTAGGTGTTGTAGATATATATATAATTTTATCAATAAATTTGATCAAAGTTAACGTTATTTTACTTTCGCGCAAACCAGTACGCACTATATTATGGCATGGAGGGAATACTATATTTAAATTCTTCCTAACAGGTGATTTTATTTCTATAATAACAAATAAAAATATGAGGATTTAGACAATTTATACACTATCTGTACAGCTGGCTGAATCGTGTATTTTCACCTCATGGTTTGCATCGCAGGGATACGGAATTAGTTCGTCACCGTTGTCCTTTTTCTTCTTTTCATTGTTCTCCTTTTCATGTTCACTTTTTTTGTGTGTAATTTCACTAGGGCGCCAACTGTGTAAGTTTTCCCCACAAATCAATGAAAGGCGAACATTTGGGAGATCTTTGATTTTTTTTTTCAAAAATTCATCCAATTCATCCCTTGTATTTCCGTGATTTGGATACGTATACTCTTTAGGATGACAATGCTTTCTTACATGATTGTGTCTCATGCATGTGCCAATTGTGATGTATAGCCTATGTAGTCTCTAAAAGTGGAGTGTGTCAATTTGGCTCCCGGGCTCACTAAGCAGCCCTTATATTTAAAACATACAGTTTCATTTTTTAGAGCAATATGTAAATATAGTAATTCATGTATACTTCAAGTGTTCAAAGTCTCATTTAGAAATATGCTGTATTAAGCTACACGAAAGGAAAAAAAAAAACAGATGTGGATGCGTGGATAGAGCTAGCTAGATTTTATCCCTTTTATGTAGCCCATAATATGGCACTAGATTTAGATGTGCGCCTTGGCGCACGACCCCATAGATCTCATGTGAAAATTTATTTTGTATATAATACTCTCTTAAAATCGTTAATTTAACGAATTTAATAAATTATATCATTAGAAAGCATAGCATACTCTCCTCAAATGTACTTTCCAGTTGTCTAGTATACTCAGTTCTGCTCTCCCCATAGAATATGTTGTACAACTAAAAAGACAAAACAGAAGACCAAATACACATAGATCATGATTGTGTACTAAATGGATTGATTATAAAGATCAAATGCGGTACAAAAATAGATGAAATAGACATATAAGTGTGATAAAAAAACTGCCAATATGATAATCCATTTCAGTACAAAGTCTTTTCTCCAAACCAAGTATGGCAGCTAGTAGAAAGTACAAAGAAGTAAAAAATAAGAGTGGAGATAGCAACATGAAGCAAAAGCAATTGTACAGAACGAAGGACACGGAAGTGTCAAGTCACCAGCTAGAAGAGATGCAGAAGATAGCTATTGCATCGTACGGTTGATTCATATGTACAATACATAGTAAAAGAGAAGAGTGGAACGGTAAGATTCTACAGAACCTAGATAACTGGAAGAGAACTATCGGTGTCCCGTGTCATCTATTAGACAACTTTCCTGAAAAGTAATTCACGTAACAATTAACGTTAGGTCCGAGTTGACGGTAAGCAATATAGAGTTGGCATCATTTTAACATGAACGGTTCATACTCACCTAACGGCAACTGATGTTTTTCTTGCCATCGGCATCAGGCACGTCTTCGACAGGGTTTGTTCCATATCTGCAAGTATATCTTTTGTTAAGTCATGTTGAACATGCAAAACTGATCGGTGAATAATAATCGTGCTGCCCATACGGTGTCACCCACAAGGCCACAACCCGTTGCTAATGCTTAAAAATCGTACGGTCCACATGCTTTAATCTCTGTGAATGCACATTTAAATTAATAGTTAAGCACATATTCTTACTTCAACACTTCCAACAAATTGCTCTGTGCCTACCATGTTATGATGAAAACCAGTTGCAAAACTCCTCATTTATCAGTCAGCTCTATAAGTAAGTGAACTGGGAACCCTTACAGAGATGCTAAAAAATACAGAGTTAAAACCACCTGCAATGCAATGATGCGGACCTCCATAAGATGAACAACATATAGGAAAGTCCTATATAGCACGTAGGTGGCAGGTCAAACATCATGTGTTGCATTGGTATGAGAGAAAGGAAATGTGATATCTTTTCTCTGGGCCCTTTGTACAAGAATATATTAGGAAATGCAGCGTCTCTCCTCGTGCTTCAAGTCCCTGAGCAAAAGCAAATGCAACGCACACAGACACTGGTCAGCTAATACTGAAGAAATTCAGCTAGCGTGTCACTGTCACACTGTCACCACCAGTACCTGTCCAGCACAACCCAGCTCGCCTGCGCCTCCTTCGACTCGGCGGCCACCACGCCACCAGAGGGCGAGGTGTGGACGATCCCAACCTCCACATATACCTGCAGCGCATTAAGCGGCACGAGTTACGAACTGAAAGTAAATTGAGTAGATGAACTGAAACTGAGAAACATCAGCAACATTCAGTAAAATTCTTAGGTTAATCTTTCAGGCTACAAGTAATTAAATCCCAATAGATATCAGCCAATGTATCTTTACTATTAAATGGGAGTTGGTCGTTTGACACTCAACGCACTTTGGTGGTCGTCATTGGAAAGATCCTGGCCATCCAATCAATCTCACGGTCTTCGTTTTGTCCGATCTAATTAGGAAACAATGTTAGAGGTGGTATCAATTAATCCCGCACGGGTATTAAAATATTTGCCAATCTTTTTTGAACGTTTGCCATAATCTGATTATCATTTGCATAATTTTTGACCCCTTCCTTCTACTGTTAGCCTTAATTAGTCAGGCTATCAATCAAATCGTTACTTAACAAAAATAGCTTCATCTCGGTTGGCTACCTCGAACAAAACGTCGTGACTGGCCTCATTTCAACTCCATCTTCCTGGTTCCATTTTCTTTTCTCGTGTCCTCCCCGTCCCGCGGCGATGTTGGACTGTGTCATGCCGTCGGAGAGCTGGCTAAAAGTTCCCTGCTCCACCTCCGCCTACGCACATCCTAATTTCACGGATCAATTCAACTACTGTAGATTGCTTTGACAAGCTAGCTGGTCAACGCCAGCAATTCACCCTCCTCGCGCGCCGCACCACCTGAACCCTGTCTACGCCATCCATGGTTGCCGCGGCCGTCCTATCCCTTTCCCGCTCCGCCTCAGCCTGCGTCGGCATGCCCACCGCATGCCCCCTAGCCACGTCCCATTCCTCATATCCCCTTCTCCGTCCAACCCTGTACCACCATCTCGCCCAAGGCCGTCTCACTTCACCGTGGTGCCGCTCCATGAGGAGCGAGCACGCAACATCGAGGCGTCGAGCCTGGCGCGCCCTGGAGGCATCTTGGAGAGCGACCGCCTCCCCGCAGACATGCACGACCATGCCATGGACGCTGGGCTTCAGCCGTTGCTTTACCACTGGGGACGTCGCCTCCACCGCCGGCATGTAGATTGATCAGGCGGAGGGCGTGCTCCAGGCTTTGATGGCGGACAGTGGGGCTTCCTGCAGGTGCTACTCTCTTAATGCTCCCATACCTACTTCAGGGGTAGTTGTCGTGTATGTGACGATCTGAGCATGCATTTTTTGTCGGATGTGGACTTTGGTGGAAGTAGAGGTGCTTTACGAATTCCCAAAAAGCAATAGGGTGAAGGTCGCTGGCAAATCATCCATAATGTGTGGGTCGAGCCACTGGTCGATGAGGTGACCAAAACAGCGGCGTATGCTTTCATGTTTCTGAAGGGTATAACTTAAATTGGCGATTTTTGTTGTTCATGTGATTGTTATGTATTACTATATCTGATCTGATATGGTAACATTCTTTTCTCCGATGGATCAGGACAACTAAACTTGCTAAGAAGCTTGGGAACATTCATGTGCTGACTAATGGTTTGCTCCTGGCCTACTTACGTCCATGTTGGTAGACCTAAAGATACTGAGGTTATTTTTGATCCCATGAACCAGTAAATGGTGGCAAATTTGAAAAGGTGGAAGAATTATAAGTTCAGGACAGCTCTGAAGCTTGTGGCTGCAGAAAGCATAGGGGATCATTTTGAGGGTAATAAATCTACATGGAGAAGCGGTAAATCCATTCTTATGGTTTTGTTACTCTTGAGAAATTATATTATCCTAATTTAAAATATTTAGCAGTTATATTAGCACAAAAAGCTTTATTTTGCAAACATTGTGGGTGAATAAGCAATTGTTCAAGTAATGATCTGGAAGTAAAACATTGCCTGTGTATACAGTTGTATGACATGATGTGCTCGAGGAAGAGGGGCTGCTTATTTGTTCTATGACTTTTGTTTATGTCTTCATATGCGAGCATGGGAAGGTAGTCAGTGCAGTGGATTGTATCATGTTACTCGTAGGAAAATTCAGTACATTGGCATGTTTAGCACATGATGGAAATGACAGACTTATATTGTCCATTAACCTATGAAAAAGTGATGATTATTTCTTTTTACTCAATCATTTGCAGGTTACTTACGATGCTGTGGTGAATCGGAATCTAACTACTAATAGTTACTCCATTTATGAAGTAGCCACAAACAACAAACACGTTGTGAAATAAAAGTGTCACTTTCAGATTGTAGTGATGAAGGGTAACAAGAGTATGACATGTTTGAATAACCCACATTGCATGTCTTTCCCTTGGCGGTTGATATTTCTCTGAAAATGATGATTACAAATGTGCCCTTACTCGCACATCTTTTGCACAACCATACTTTTTCGAGATCTTTGGGGGGTGGGGGTGGGGTAGAGACAATGGTGGATCTTGGGAAAAATCATGGGTGGGCCATGCCAAAAGAAAATGCAAAACATTGTTCCAAACCATACTACTGCCTCTTCTCTATGCTTCCCTCGATTCCCTCTCTATTTCTGTGTCCAAAGTGCTAACCCTAGAAAGAAGCCCTCACGGCCATGGCTCCGTGGAGAAAGTTGAGAGGAAGAGACAAAGGAAGAGGCAATGTACCGATCGAAGCATTGTGTCCTGGTGAGTTAGGCCTCACATACATAGGGGTAACTATTTTTTGGCCATAAAACATGGGCGGGTCATGGCCCAGTTTTTCACCAAGTAAGCTCCGTCAGTAGGTAGAGATTGCCCACGGTTTATTGCATTCGCTCAAACACAACCATTATTTTCACTTCTATATCTATACATGTTCTGCGGTAAATAAATATAATGAGCCGTGGCAACGCACGGGCACTGAACTAGTACTACTTATATGAGAGATAGGTGCTTCCACTACTCAATCATACTAAACATTCAGAAGTCGTAAGCACATCTAGAACCATGTATCTTCTCTGTTACCGCCTCACTGGTGCTGGCATTAGAGATCTTAGTTGTTAAACTTCGGTGTCGTTTTTATGGCGTAACGTGTTTTACGGCGATCGACTCCGACATTATAATGCTTATCATGTAAGCTTATGGCATATGACATCAAGTTAAATTAGCACTACTAAGAGATTTGCACAAGGCTTTGATAATCTATAAGCAAGTGAGCATCTTATATCCTTATTTTTATCGCCGTCATCCATATCTTTAATTTCATATTCAGAAATCCACCCACTATGAACTGTCCAACATAAGTTCCTTCTTGTGCTACTATGCGTGGCTGTTAATAAACCAATCAGATTTAAAATTTTAAACCAATGGTATAGGGAAACTCATGCATAAGAAGAAAGTAACTATGGCATACCCGCAAGTAGGGTTGCAACGCGGCTGGACATGTGGGGTGGATTCCGTTCCGAATAGTACAATTTGCTTAGACTAAACGATGATATGGGCCATCATGCATTTGCAACACTACCTACAAGCCACACATCTAGCAGAGCATTTCTTCTTTATTATTCCCACCAATCATTATATGAGGAAAGAAAGAATTGTACATCAACTAATAGAAATTGAAAAAATCCAGCCAACCAGCATGGAAGAAAAACCTCACCCCTTGCAGTAACAAAACACACTTTCAGCTTCTCCAATTCAATTAGAAGCTTGCAAGGCACATGTTCAGCATAGCACTATCCTCTTGTACTCACATGTCATACATAGCAACATTGAAAACTCAAAATTCACGGGCAGGGGCATATGCAATCATTCAACCTAAGTATAATCCAAACCGGTGCATCACACAAGCATAACCCATATCAATTTCTGACTTAGCACCAAGTATGTAAACAACGGGCAGGGGCAGGTAATTGCACACCTTGTCTTGACGTCCTTGTTCTTCACTACGAAGGCGGCCGATGCCTCATCCTCTGATGCGGTTTGGAGGCAGCATGTGCTCCTCCCATTGAACGCTGAAGAGGGCGATCAAACCTTCTTGTAGATCAGTCCAGAGTACAAACTCAGCATGTCTACAAAAAAGGATTTTACCTCTTGGAGAAACATCAATTTTCCTATGCTATGTACACATTACTTTCTTAATTTTATAAGCACCAATAATTAAAGTAGGCATTGTTGCCTGGCATAAAAAATAAGTAAAAGAAGACCTTCAGAAGCTATTTATAGGCTCAGGGCATGCGCAGTAGTCTTGTGTGGATTGAAATATAGAGTTCGTTATGAAAAAATCACCATATATCTGTTTCATGTTTAAACAAACGCACTATTTAGCAAACCGCCAAAGCAAATCAGTAAATAAGCCTTTCAGTTTTATCCTAGATAGCAACTGGCAAGTGGAAGCTATTTAGTACATGTAGAAGAAGAATGTTTTTCTAATAGAAAGTGTGGCAAGTGGAAGCTATTTTACCCCTAATAGAAAGACATATGAACATAACAGGTGATATGAATATAACCACTCAATCTCAGGATGGGAGAAGGATGTTTCTCAATGATACAAATACAGAATAATATGAACATAAGCATCCAGCTGTAGGATGGAACAATGGAAAGAACAATGTGCCAAATTATTTATCATTGTAGAACTGGAGACATACATTAGCTGCGTCTGGTTCTCTCCCAGCTGTAGTCTTCACTGAAAACAACCAAATATATTTTACATAGCACAAATATGAAGGCTATCTCCCAGCTCGAGGCTTTCCTGGTCTACAAAATTAGAATAAGCTCCTAAATGTTGTTTCTCTGTCTTTTATGCATTTTGTTGGCTGGTCTTTTTCAGTTTGAAATCTGTAGTAATAACCATAAAAATGCAATGTTGTATTAGGTAATTTTAACGAACAATTTTCTCGAGTTAGTTACAGTGTAGGTACAGAAATTCTTCAAGTGATAACATATGCAGGCGCGGAAATCCACGCATGACTAAAATATCCACTACAACAACCAAGGGAAATCCATCGTTCCAACGGTAACTATTTTACCCATTTGCACAAGTTCATTGCTAGATTCTTAAAAACAGATAAATCTCTAGACCCAGTATGATATGTCGATTCCCTTCATGGTACGCTGGAGATTCAATGGAGGAAACAGATGTAGGATGTAAAGCTTAGGATGTTTTAATCTTTAAAAGGAATTTTCAAGTTGAGCACACAACATTTCTAGCAGCTCTACTTCTACCTCAGCTCACCATATAAACTTGTGTTAAGGCTAGTTCCTGTAGTCTAGGAAAATAAATCTAAGGAAGTTAGTGGACTGTAGCTTTGGTGAGCTGCTAAATTGCTAGACCGTCGACATGACTGCCGCAACATATGCTAGACACAGGGATCCATCTGCTCTGTGTTGTATGTGGCCGATGTCTTCGGCGAGCACGCTGTGTTGGCGAAACCCCAAAAGCCGCCGCCACAAAATGGAGTCCAACTCACCAGGGTGCATCCCCATGCCAGAAATTGTTGCTCGTGGATGAGAGGAGGATGGAGAAGGCGGCCACCATACTTGGGCGCTGGTGGTCGGCGAGGAGCACCGTCGCGCTCGGCGCTACACACCATGACGCCGCCGCTTTTTGGACAGAGAAGGCCGCCGCCAATGGCTCCTTCTCAGCCACCCCGCGCGCCTCCTTCTCTGCCTCTGTCAGCGGCTGCTTCTCGGCCACCCTGTGCTCCCCCCTCCTACATGGTCGTCGATGTGGTCTCCGCCAGCGGCTCTTCCATCGCTGACCTCCACGATCTGGAGGAAGAAGAGGACGAACTGGTTGCATCTAGGGTTTCTCACAGGAATGGAGTGAAAGGGAAGAAACCCTACAAGATCTGTGGGATTGGAGGAAAGGGACAGGGCCCGACCATGCTCCTATCTCCATTCCCCCTTCTTCCCGTCTGCTTCGGCTTCTCTCTTCGAGGTGGAGCTCGACCCCAGGACCGCGGAGCGGCTGCCCATGCTCGATGTGGCGTAGTGGTTGGACAAGGAGATCTGGACGGCTCGATGCGGCGGCCGGCGCTCGGGAGGAGATGCGCGCGAGGTAGTGATACATCTCCAACGTATCGATAATTTCTTATGTTCCATGCTACTTTATTGATGATATCTACATGTTTTATGCACACTTTATGTCATATTCGTGCATTTTCTGGAACTAACCTATTAACAAGATGCCGAAGTGCCAGTTCTGTTTTCCGCTGTTTTTGGTTTCAGAAATCCTAGTAACGAAATATTCTCGGAATCGGACGAAATCAACTCCCAGGTTCCTATTTTGCCGGAAGCATCCAGAACACACGAGAACCGCCGGAGAAGGGCACAGGCCCACCAAACCACCGGCGCGGCCAGGGGGGCCCGCGCCACCCTATGGTGTGGGCACCCCTTCGACCCTCTGCGCCGCCTCTTCGCCTATTTAAAGCCCTGCGTCGAAAACCCTAAGAGGAAGCCACGGTACGAAACCTTCCGAGCCGCCGCCATCGCGAAGCCAAGATGGGGGGACAGAGTCTCTGTTCCGGCACCCTGCGGACGGGGAAGTGCCCCGGAAGGCTTCTCCATCACCGCTGCCATCTCCACCGCCATCTTCATCACCTGCTGCTCCCATGAGGAGGAGTAGTTCTCCATCGAGCTCGGGGCTATACCGGTAGCTATGTGGTTAATCTCTCTCCTATGTACTTCAATACAATGATCTCATGAGCTGCCTTACATGATTGAGATTCATATTAGTTTTGTATCACTATTCATCTATGTGCTACTCTAGTGATGTTATTAAAGTACTCTATTCCTCCTCCACGTGTGTAAAGGTGACAGTGTGTGCACCGTGTGAGTACTTAGCGTAGGCTATGATCATGATCTCTTGTAGATTGCGAAGTTAACTATTGCTATGATAGTATTGATGTGTATTATTCCTCCTACATAAGCATGAAGGTGACAGTGTGCATGCTATGCTAGTACTTGGTTTAGTCGTATCGATCTTTCTTACACTATAAGGTTACTAAAATATGAACATTAATTGTGGAGCTTGTTAACTCCGGCATTGAGGGTTCGTGTAATCCTACGCAATGTGTTCATCATCCAACAAAAGTGTAGAGTATGCATTTATCTATTCTGTTATGTGATCAATGTTGAGAGTGTCCACTAGTGAAAGTCTAATCCCTAGGCCTTGTTCCTAAATACTGCTATCGCTGCTTGTTTACTGTTTTACTGCGTTATTACTGCTGCGTTACTACTGCATGTTTACTTCCTGCAATATTACTACCATCAATTGCACGCAAGCACTGGCGCCATACTACTGCTCGTACTTATTTATACCACTTGTATTTCACTATCTCTTTGCCGAACTAGTACACCTATTAGGTGTGTTGGGGACACAAGAGACTTCTTGCTTTGTGGTTGCAGGGTTGCATGAGAGGGATATCTTTGACCTCTTCCTCCCTGAGTTCGATAAACCTTGGGTAATCCACTTAAGGGAAACTTGCTGCTGTTCTACAACCCTCTGCTCTTGGAGGCCCAACACGTCTACAAGAATAGAAGCACCCGTAGACATCAAGCACTTTTCTGGCGCCGTTGCCGGGAGGAAAGGTAAAAGGTACTCACACTCCGGTTCAGGTAACAGTACTTTTCTGGCGCCATTGTGTGTGTACTCGAAGCTATTTCCTTTAGACTCTGCAATTGCGACATTTGGTTTCTTGTTTACACTAGTTAGGCATAATGGACAACAATGACCTTTTTATTCTATTTCCTGATTTAAGACATGGATGGTTTGATGCGAAAATTAAAAAACCCATGGAACATATTAATATGAATGCTTTGAACACTATTGTTGCTAATGCTATGGAAAATTCTAAGCTTGGGGAAGCTGGTTTTGATGAGCATGATATTTTTAGTCCCCAAGCATTGAGGAGAAAATTTACTTTGATGATACTTTGCCTCCTATTTATGATGATTATAATGATAGTGGTCTTTTGGTGCCACCTACTATGGAGAGTAAATTTTATTGTGATTATACTATGCCTCCTACACTTGATGAGAATAATAATGACAGCTACTTTGTTGAATTTGCTCCCACTACAACTAATAAAATTGATTATGCTTATGTGGAGAGTAATAATTTTATGCATATGGCTCATGATAAGAATGCTTTATGTGATAGTTATATTGTTGAGTTTGCTCATGTTGCTACTGAAAGTTATTATGAGAGAGGAAAATATGGTTGTAAAAATTTTCATGTTACTAAAATGCCTCTCTATGTGCTGAAATTTTTGAAGCTACACTTGTTTTATCTTCCTATGCTTGTTACTTTGCTCTTCATGAACTTGTTTATTTACAAGATTCCTATGCATAGGAAGCATGTTAGACTTAAATATGTTTTGAATTTGCCTCTTGATGCTCTCTTTTTTGCTTCAACTTCTATTTCTTGCGAGTGCATCATTAAAACTGCTGAGCCCATCTTAATGGCTATAAAGAAAGAACTTCTTGGGAGATAACCCATGTTTTTTTACTATAGTACTTTGTTTTATATTTGTGTCTTGGAAGTTGTTTACTACTGTAGCAACCTCTCCTTATCATGTTTTTGTGCCAAGTAAAGTTTCTATGTCAAAGTTGATGTTATATTTGGGATCGCTGCGCAGAAACAGCATTGCTGTCTGTCACGAATCTGGGCACAGTTCTCTGTAGAAAATTCGAAAAATCTGCCAATTTACGAGCGCGATCCTCAGATATGTACGCAACTTTCATTAGTTTTGAGTTTTTCCATTTGAGCAAGTCTGGTGCCAGCTTTAAATTCGTCTTTACGGACTGTTCTGTTTTGACAGATTCTGCCTTTTATTTCGCATTGCCTCTTTTGCTATGTTGGATTCATTTCTTTGATCCATTAATGTCCAGTAGCTTTATGCAATGTCCAGAAGTGAAAAGAATGTTTGTGTCACCTCTGAACATGTGAATTATTAATTGTGCACTAACCCTCTAATGAGTTTGCTTGAAGTTTGGTGTGAAGGAAGTTTTCAAGGGTCAAGAGAGGAGAATGATATACTATGATCAAGAGGAGTAAAAGCTCTAAGCTTGGGGATGCCCCCATGGTTCATCCCTGCATATTTTAAGAAGACTCAAGCGTCTAAGCTTGGGGATGCCCAAGGCATCCCCTTCTTCATCGACAACATCATCAGGTTCCTCCCTGAAACTATATTTTTATTCAGTCACATCTTGTGTTCTTTACTTGGAGCGTCGGTTTGTTTTTGTTTTTGTTTGAATAAAATGGATCCTAGCATTCACTTTGTGGGAGAGAGACACGCTCCGCTGTTGCATATGGACAAATATGTCCTTAGGCTTTACTCATAATGTTCAAGGCGAAGTTTCTTCTTCGTTAAATTGTTATATGGTTGGAATTGAAAAATGCTACATGTAGTAATTCTAAAATGTCTTGGATAATGTGATACTTGGCAATTGTTGTGCTCATGTTTAAGCTCTTGCATCATATGCTTTGCACCCATTAATGAAGAAATACATAGAGCTTGCTAAAATTTGGTTTGCATATTTGGTCTCTCTAAGGTCTAGATAATTTCTAGTATTGAGTTTTGAACAACAAGGAAGACGGTGTAGAGTCTTATAATGTTTACAATATGTCTTTTATGTGAGTTTTGCTGCACCGGTTCATCCTTGAGTTTGCTTCAAATAATTTTGCTAGCCTAAACCTTGTATCGAGAGGGAATACTTCTCATGCATCCAAAATCCTTGAGCCAACTACTATGCCATTTGTGTCCACCATACCTACCTACTACATGGTATTTCTCCGCCATTCCAAAGTAAATTGCTTGAGTGCTATCTTTAAAATTCCATCATTTACCTTTGCAATATATAGCTCATGGGACAAAATAGCCTTAAAAACTATCGTAGTATTGAATATGTACTTATGCACTTTATCTTTTATTAAGTTGCTTGTTATGCGATAACCATGCTTCTGGGGAACGCCATCAACTATTGTTGAATATCATGTGAGTTGCTATGCATCTCCGTCTTGTCTGAAGTAAGAGAGATCTACCACCTTAATGGTTGGAGCATGCATATTGTTAGAGAAGAACATTGGGCCGCTAACTAAAGCCATGAATCATGGTGGAAGTTTCAGTTTGGACATATATCCTCAATCTCATATGAGAATAATAATTGTTGCTACATGCTTATGCATTAAAGAGGAGTCCATTATCTGTTGTCCATGTTGTCCCGGTATGGATGTCTAAGTTGAGAATAATCAAAAGCGAAATCAAAATGCGAGCTTTCTCCTTAGACCTGTACAGGCGGCATGGAGGTACCTTTGTGACACTTGGTTGAAACATGGCATGCAAAGATCCGCTAGTCCAAGCTAAGTAGGACAAGGTGCGGGCACTATTAGTATACTATGCATGAGGCTTGCAACTTGTAAGATATAATTTACATAACTCATATGCTTTATTACTACCGTTGACAAAATTGTTTCATGTTTTCAAAATAAAAGCTCTAGCACAAATATAGCAATCGATGCTTTCCTCTTTGAAGGACCTTTCTTTTACTTTTATGTTGAGTCAGTTTACCTATCTCTCTCCACCCCAAGAAGCAAACACTTGTGTGAACTGTGCATTGATTCCTACATACTTCCATATTGCACTTGTTATATTACTTTACATTGACAATATCCATGAGATATACATGTTATAAGTTGAAAGCAACCGCTGAAACTTAATCTTCCTTTGTGTTGCTTTAATACCTTTACTTTGATTTATTACTTTATGAGTTAACTCTTATGCAAGACTCATTTATGCTTGTCTTGAAGTACTATTCATGAAAAGTCTTTGCTTTATGATTCAATTGTTTACTCATGTCATTACCATTGTTTTGATCGCTGCATTCATTACATATGTTTACAAATAGTATGATCAAGATTATGATGGCATGTCACTTCAGAAATTATCTTTGTTATCGGTTTACCTGCTCGAGCAGAAGCAGGGGATGCTGATACGTCTCCAACGTATCGATAATTTCTTATGTTCCATGCTACTTTATTGATGATATCTACATGTTTTATGCACACTTTATGTCATATTCGTGCATTTTGGAACTATTAACAAGATGCCGAAGTGCAGTTCCTATTTTGCTGTTTTGGTTTCGAAATCCTAGTAACGAAATATTCTCGGAATCGGACGAAATCAACTCCCGTTCCTTTGCCCGGAAGCATCCAGAACACACGAGAACCGCAGAGAGGGGGCACAGGCCCACCAAACCACAGGCCGGCGCGGCCGGGGGCCCGCGCCACCCTATGGTGTGGACACCCCTTCGACCCTCTGCCGCCTCTTCGCCTATTAAAGCCCCTGCGTCGAAAACCGAAAGAGGAAGCCACGGTACGCAAAACCTTCCAGAGCCGCCGCCATCGCGAAGCCAAGATCGGGGGACGGAGTCTCTGTTCGGCACCTGCCGGACGGGGAAGTGCCCCGGAAGGCTTCTCCATCGACACCGCTGCCATCTCCACCGCCATCTTCATCACCGCTGCTCCCATGAGGAGGAGTAGTTCTCCATCGAGGCTCGGGCTGTACCGGTAGCTATGTGGTTAATCTCTCTCCTATGTACTTCAATACAATGATCTCATGAGCTGCCTTACATGATTGAGATTCATATGAGTTTTGTATCACTATTCATCTATGTGCTACTCTAGTGATGTTATTAAAGTACTCTATTCCTCCTCCACGTGTGTAAAGGTGACAGTGTGTGCACCGTGTGAGTACTTGGCGTAGGCTATGATCATGATCTCTTGTAGATTGCGAAGTTAACTATTGCTATGATAGTATTGATGTGTATTATTCCTCCTACATAAGCATGAAGGTGACAGTGTGCATGCTATGCTAGTACTTGGTTTAGTCGTATCGATCTTTCTTACACTATAAGGTTACTAAAATATGAACATTAATTGTGGAGCTTGTTAACTCCGGCATTGAGGGTTCGTGTAATCCTACGCAATGTGTTAATCATCCAACAAAAGTGTAGAGTATGCATTTATCTATTCTGTTATGTGATCAATGTTGAGAGTGTCCACTAGTGAAAGTCTAATCCCTAGGCCTTGTTCCTAAATCGCTATCGCTGCTTGTTTACTGTTTTACTGCGTTACTACTGCTGCGTTACTACTGCATGTTTACTTCCCGCAATATTACTACCATCAACTGCACGCCAGCAAGCACTTTTCTGGCGCCATACTACTGCTCGTACTTATTTATACCACTTGTATTTCACTATCTCTTCGCCGAACTAGTACACCTATTAGGTGTGTTGGGGACACAAGAGACTTCTTGCTTTGTGGTTGCAGGGTTGCATGAGAGGGATATCTTTGACCTCTTCCTCCCTGAGTTCGATAAACCTTGGGTAATCCACTTAAGGGAAACTTGCTGCTGTTCTACAAACCTCTGCTCTTGGAGGCCCAACACTGTCTACAAGAATAGAAGCACCCGTAGACATCAGGTAGCGGCGGGGATGGGGGAGCGAGGGGAGAGGAGGAGAAGGACCGAGGCGGCGGGCCTTGCGGGGAGGTGGAAGCGAGGAGGCGGAGCAGGGAGGGCAGGCTAGCCGGGGCGAGGGCGGGCGGGGCCGCGAGGCGGCGGCTGGAGGTGGCGGCGGGCGACGAGGGCGGGGCGCGGAGCGGGGGCGCGAGGCGGCTAGGGTTTTTTTCCCTGGGATCTCGCTTTTATACCAGGCCAGGCTGAAATACCAAAAATGCCCCTGCGGGGTGGAGATCCACTGCCCGACGTCAATGTGCACCGACAGAGAACCCAGTCGCAGTGGCTGACGTGCGGGGTCGGCAAAGGTGGGGCCCGCATGCAGCCGGAGACGGGTAACAATTTGCCATTGCATGGCTTGATCTAGCCAGTGGGGAGCGACCAATATCGACGGATGAGATGCATGGGTGAAAGGATCCGACGGCTCACGTGCGCTGATCGCTGTGAAGCCCCCTATGGGGGTAGCTATTATACCTTTAGATCTAGGGTTTCTCACAGGAATGGAGTGAAAGGGAAGAAACCCTACAAGATCTGTGGGATTGGAGGAAAGGGACAGGGCCCGACCATGCTCCTATCTCCATTCCCCCTTCTTCCCGTCTGCTTCGGCTTCTCTCTTCGAGGTGGAGCTCGACCCCAGGACCGCGGAGCGGCTGCCCATGCTCGATGTGGCGTAGTGGCTGGACGAGGAGATCGGCTCGATGCGGCGGCCGGCGCTCGGGAGGAGATGCGCGCGAGGTAGCGGCGGGGATGGGAGAAGCGAGAGGGAGAAGGACCGAGGCGGCGGGCCTTGCGGTGGTGGGAGCAGGGAGGAGGAGCCGGAGCAGGGAGGGCAGCTAGGGGCGAGGGCGGGGCGGGCCGCGAGGCGGCGGCTGGAGGTGGCGGCGGCGAGGGGGCGCGAGCGGGGCGCGAGGCGGCTAGGGTTTTCCTGGGATCTCGCTTTTATACCAGGCCAGGCTGAAATACCGAAAATGCCCTGCGGGGTGGAGATCCACTGCCCGACGTCAATGTGCACCGACAGAGAACCCAGTCGCAGTGGCTGACGTGCGGGGTCGGCAAAGATGGGGCCCACATGCAGCCGGAGACGGGTAACAATTTGCCATTGCATGGCTTGATCTAGCCAGTGGGGAGCGACCAGAATCGACGGATGAGATGCATGGGTGAAAGGATCCGACGGCTCACGTGCGCTGATCGCTGTGAAGCCCCCTATGGGGGGCAGCTATTATACCTTTAGATACTTCAGTTGAGATAACGCACGCTTAAAGTGTACCATTCTAGATTTTTGTTTGAAACTCTAGAATATCATTTTCAAAATTTTAAAATAAAGGGCTCTAGTGAGCTCACGCTCCGATGGCGTTTTCCACTAAAAGTATTCATATTTCATGAATCATCATACAATCACAACATGTGCTCTCGATCCATTTGCTATTCTTCAAACATTTATGCTATTAATTAGACGGATGTGCTAGCTAACTCAATTAAAAGTCTAAACTATTAGAAAGAGATGAACGGCATATTTTAACAGAAATAGTCTCACTAAAGTTGCTAACACATTTTCTAGTGTACCCAAAAGACATGTTTTTTGATACGATGGTTGTTTGCCTTGTTCAGTGACAAAGGGGCTAGGTATAATTAATGTGGACGACACTCCACCTCAACCGCACACATAGTTAAGTGAGCTTCGAGAAGTTTCTGCCATTAGCCGTGAGGCTATTCTTCCATGTAGTATATTGTTATATTGTGTGTACAGTCGTACCAAATCTATGACGTGTCAATCTATAGGTACACGCGGAAGAAGAATGCACACTGAACTCACTGATTTTTTTCTTTTCAAAATAAGGAAATATCGCGCCACCTTCTGCATCTAAGGGATGCACACGGTTTTTTATTAGATTATTCGCAACATCTTACAAGAGCAATACAAAAGATCAAACTCGAAGCCACCTCGCTAAACCTACGGAGGGATAAAGGGAGTGACAATTCACCAACTCACATCAACCAAAAACCAAATGCCTTCCCAGGCCGCCCAATAGCAGATGAGAAACACATCCAGTCAAGCAGACTCCCAGCATACGCCAATGCACACGCCATAGAAGTTACTACCGCCGTCTTCCTCGACTCCATCTTCAAGAGAGATCATCACATTGACCATGCCAGGCCTGCCATCGATGCCGCCACGGCGCCAGACGACTCCACCATCCTGCGCGAGTCCATCACACTGCATCCGTCCCGAGACACCGCTGCACCATGCCGCGGCGAGTCGACGACGGCGACGCAGCAAAGCACACCGTTCCACCTCAGCACAACCGCCATCCGTTGTTTGCTCCAAAAACGATGCCCCCAACAGGGAGAACGGTGTTGCGCGCCGCCATCGTCCGATCCGGGAGACCCGGGTCTAGGGTTTCCCCTGGAGCAGCCCAGGCGAAGAACGCAGACTCAGAGACAATGCCTTCAACAAGGTAACGACGAAACACACCGCCATCATCCGCCATGACCGAAGTCCGGGCCGGCTTTCACCGGCAGCTGCGCCTCGCCATCGGGAGCTAGGCAACGGATCGCGAGATCTGCCATGGCTAGCCACACAACTAGCCGATCTCCTCCGGCAGAGAGAAGACCACCACCGCGGTGCCACGGTCAGCGGCACCAAACGCCGCCTGCCACCAGGTCGACGCCGTCCCCGCCATCCAGGGCCGCTGCCCTTGGTGCCGTGGTCCCAGACCTTGAGGAGGAGCAGTACGAGATCTGTCCCCATCACCGCCTGCCCGGCGATGCCGAGGCGAGGAAGGAAGGAGAGGATCGCGCCGCCGCCCCTACCACCGCCCACCCGACGACCGCGACGAGGAACTGAAGAGAGGCAGCGCCACCAGATACCAGGGCCACGCCGCCGCCGCCATCACCGCCCGCCCAGCGAGAGGGCCGCGCCGCCATCATCCTCCAAGTGCTGGGGCCATCCCCCCCAGTGCGGAGGCGAGCCTCCATCCGCCGCACCAAGGGACCACGCGAGGATCCCCGCCGCCCCCATCACCGGCCGCGCCAGGCTTCACCGCGGCGGCCTTAGGGGACGACGAGGAGGGGGCCGCGGCGGTGGGCACTAGGGTTTCCGCCCTGAGTCGTCCTGGAGGGGACGACCCGAGCGGTGGGGTCCTCTGATATACCATACATATTGCTATGTTCCTTTCACTTTTTTATCCGATATATGCTATAAAAAAAACCCAGAACGATCTTGTTTGAAAAGCGGAAATAAGAAACTACGAAAATTGACCTTAGGTGGCCATTGAACTACGCGATTCCTAGTTTCTCAGACCCAAATATCTGTCTTGGGACCAACTTTTGTGGACCATCAGTTTACACGTGCACCATGTCCGCCGTAAACAATGGGTCCATGATTGACTAAAGAATTAGCATCTGAGGCTACAGAACTCCAAATATCTTGGACAGCTAAGGAGCAGCAAGGCTTTGCCTTTACTTTGATAAAGAAACGTTTAGAAAGCACCAGCAAGCAAAGCTTAGAGTAGACCTCCTTTTCCATGGAATAAGAAATTCAGTAGTGACAAGAGGTGGCAATGCTCTTTGATCATCCAAGGTGGCAGCTGTCCAGGCATGGACACAAATACTACTCCTACTAGACATAAAATAAGTGAGCTTCAAAATTATCTAACGAAAGTAACAGCATCTGCAAAATTGCACAGAAAGATAAGTCCCGCCCTCATCAATGGAAATCCTAAAAAAATATCCAATTAAGAATCATCCGATTTCAAGAAAATATTTTCTAAAGGTGTGATATTTTGCATCTGTGCGACAACATTAGAGGCAAAGAAAATGAAATGGTTTTCTAATGTATGGTTACGGAGGAGGAGAGCTTCCTAGAGCCAGACGGAAATATCCATCTGTCATCAACGACCGCCAGGTCCTGAGCATCCCCCGGAACAAAATTCACAATCAGATCAAGTCAAGACTACCTGTTAACCAAAAGCCAATACATATGCAGGGGTCGCCATTAGTAAGAGCAGATCCCATAAGTAGAAAAGAAAAGGAAGAGGTTCTTACAAGCCTCCCTATGTTTATGCTCTCTTTCTTGGAAATCCCAATTGGGGTGAGGAAGAGGTTAGATTTTTATAGATCAAATTTTTTCTGGCAATCTAATGAACACAAAAAGAAATATAGATTATCTAAATGGAATATCTTGTGTAGACCAAAGGATCAGGGTGGGTTGGGTATTGAGGTTCTGGAATTAAAAAACAAATGCTTATTAAGCAAATGGCTGTTTAAACTTCTGTCGGAGGAGGGTATGTGGCAGCAGCTTTTAAGTAACAAATACCTTAAAAATAAAACATTATCACAAGTAGAGGTTAAGCCGACTGATTCACCTTTTTGGAAGGGTCTTATGCATGTGAAAGCAGATTTCTTCCAGAGAGGTTTCTTTAAATTGGGGGATGGTACATCTGTTAGGTTCTGGGAGGATGTGTGGCTGGGCGACAGGCCATTATCTCATCAATATCCAGCATTGTATAATATCATTCAACATAAAAATGTGTTAGTATCGGCTGTTTTCGCCACTGAACCTCTTAATATTTCTTTTAGAAGAGGGCTGAATGATAATAAGTGGGTACAATGGTTACATCTTTGCCAACGTTTGATTACTATTGAGTTAACTTCTGAACCTGATAAGTTTATTTGGAAGCTTACAGATTCCGGCATTTTTTCAGTTAAGTCTATGTACCTTGATTGGATGAATGGTCATGCTGTCTATCTTCGTACGTATCTATGGAAGTTGAAGCTTCCGTTAAAAATAAAAATTTTCATGTGGTTTCTTAGTAATAAGGTGCTTCTAACTAAGGATAATTTAGCTAAACGGAAGTGGAAGGGATGTCAAAATTGTTGTTTTTGTGATTCCATAGAAACCGTTAATCATTTGTTTATTGAATGCCCTTTTGCAAAGATAGTGTGGCGAATGATGTACCTTACTTACAACATTCCTCCGCCAGCTAATATTACTAATATGTTTGGTAGATGGCTGAATGGGGTGAGGAAAGATGATAAACTGAAAATTCGAATTGGTGTTTCAGCCTTATGTTGGGCTATATGGAGAACTAGAAATGATATTATCTTTAACAAACAATCTGGAACAAATTTTTTGCAGGTTATCCGGCGAGCTGCTCATTCAATTCAGCAATGGGTTTACCTTCTCCCAGTGGAACAGCGGGAGGCTATGGTTATTGGATGCAACCGGATGCTAGCGGTTGCTCAGGACTTCTTTTTCCAGGCTACTGGGTGGCGGCATCTTCATAGGATTGCAAATGCATAGCTCTTCTATTTGCCATATCTTCAGCTGGTTGATTCATGTATCGACCCTAGCTTTTCCGTGATTGTAATAAGTGATTTTGGATACGTTGTGACTTGATACTTCGTTTTTAATAAAACAAGCCGTGTGCATCTATTGATGCAGAGGCTGGAGCTGTGCTCCTTTATCGAAAAAAAAGAAAAGAAAAGGAAGAGGCACCCATTCCTTTTCGGGAAGGTAAAAATTGTCAAGGCAGAGGAGGGGAGAAGACAAACTCAGAGCAGAGTAGAGGAATCACCACCAGTCCAGGCGGAGAACTGGGAGGAGATGGAGGAGAGGGGTAAGGTGGTGTGCATGGCGAAGCTGGCCGAGCAGGCGGAGAGATACGATGGTACGGTACCCTCCCTTGGTTTGGTTGCGCCTTGCTCGTGTTGTGTGCAGTGTGTTTCTTCTTGGCGCTCTGCATTTCGGATTGATCGCTGATATTCCTTGGCGGAAATTTGGGGGTTCTTGGTTCATGTGCCTGCTGGGATGGTTTGCCCTGCGATTACCTGTTCGATTTACTTAGTTCCGTGAGCAGTGGTCTGCTGACAATTGTGGCCATCTTGCTTATTTCTGCTGTTCATGTGTGAAATGTTTAGGTCTTTCACAAAAAAGAAATGATTAGGTGTGTGGCAGTTGATCGCAAGCCCTGTCTTCATTATTATTCCGGGCCGATTTCATCCAATTTTGTTGATTTTAGGGCCGTGCTGCCGCCCCAAATTGATGGGAAAAGTTTTTCATGATTATCTTGGGGCCAATCTTGGCAAATTGGAGTGCTTGATTTTGTGGGGCCAAATTTATGATTTGGGTGACCCTGAGTTGCTGTGTTATGATGTTTAACTGTGAAAAAGAAGGATTTTGGGGATCATGGATAAATCATTCTGTTATGAGATTTGGCAGACATATTAATGGATCTATATATGTTACTCCGTACTTCTTTATGACCTAATAACTACACATGATCTATTGAACTTCGTAGTCATGTGAACAAGTGGAGCTGTGAAATCAGTCATTCGGTCAACATGCCAAGTGTTGGGTTAAAAGAGGTTGCAAAAGGCAGTGGTTATTCTTGTATGGTTGGAGTAAGCATCTCATTTTGGTAGGAATAGATAGCTCTTTGTGCTATATTGAATTGTTTTGGGAATTTTTATCACAAGTAGATGCTTATGTCTTGTAAGTTCCCAGTCCTAACCACAAAGTAGTATGTCACTATCACATTATGTTATTCAGGAATCTCTTTAGTTTACACCTGTAAATTCTTGTGTTGGCAACTTGACATAGCATGTAAAGCTGGGTCTTGGCATGATGTATAGGAAGCCTCCCTAACTAATGTATCTAATCTATGTGATAAAATCATGAGTAAGCATTATAGGTTCCCATATTCCCTGATTTTCCTCCTTGGTGGTAGGCAACATTATGTTCCCCCTTTTCTTGCAACTGTTGTTGACCTGAGCCTCCTAACTCCTGGGAACTAGTTAGTGGGTCCTCTGCAGTTATGCATCTGCTTTGGATGCGTATCATTTTGTTTTGCAAACTTTCTGTGTGGGCAAAGGAAGAGGTGCGGTAACTGAGAATCATGGCATAGCTGTAGAGTTCTAGACACAACTTTTGAAGTAACTATACAGTTAGTTGGGTTGGAAAAAAATTGCTTCTTGAGTTCGATTTATTCCTCCAATAATCCAAAAGTTAACTTTCATAATTTCTTGAGCTTCCATAGTTAGTTTCAACTCCTAATTCACTGTTGTTCGTAGCAGATATGGTTGATTTTATGAAGAAGCTTGCCAGGATGGATGTGGATATGAACGCTGAAGAGAGGCATTTATTTTCAGTTGGTTTTAAGAATACAATTGGTGCAAGGAGGGCATCATGGAGAATCCTTTCGTCACTTGAGCAAAAGGTGACAGCGGGCGAGCAGGCTAGTAGGATGATAAATGTCTACAGAAAGAAAGTTGAGGATGAACTAAGGGTGATTTGCAATGAAATATTGTCAATCATCGCTATTCATTGCCTTCCCTTGGCCAATACTGGTGAAAACATTGTGTTCTTTTATAAAATGTATGTACAGGTTCACTAGTTCAGCTCCTTCTTTCACAATTGTGTTTTACTTTTCTCATGTTGGTCAACTTTTGGATCAGTACATTCAGAGTATTTCGCCCTATGCATTGGCATCCTCACATGGTACCTATATATGGATGTTTTCCTTATCTGATTTGTACATGAGTCACTTCTAAAATTTGAATTAATACAGGAAAGGCGATTATTACCGTTACCTGGCTGAATTTAGCACTGAGACTGAAAAGAAGTCTGCTGCTGACCAGTCACTCATGGCCTATCAGGTGCGGAATCATTCAACTCGTACATAGGCTCAAACTGATTTCTGGTTATAAGACTCACATTCTTGGTCTTGCCTGTCGCAAACTAATAATTGTTTGCTGCAGCACGCCATGGTTGTCGCCTCCACTGAGCTTTCACCTGCTCACCCAATCAGGCTTGGCCTTGCCCTCAATTTCTCAGTGTTCTTTTATGAGATAATGAACTGTCATGAGAGGTTGTTCACCCTTAAGTGCTCCTTTTCATCCTTTGTTTGATGTTTTGTAATTTAAAATGGATATCCCTATTTTTCATGCTTCCCTTGTTAAAATAAATAAATGCAATGGGCAGACCTAACAGGAATTGACTAGGTTCAGATGAACCTATCACATCTGTAGCTACTCTATTTGCTAGGTTACATTTGATGTAATCTTTTCCAAATATAAAGAGAACCGCCATGAAACACTTAGGGATTTACATAGTTAAATCCCCAAAAATGCAATGTTAAATAGTTAAATACTTTGACAGATTGACCACATTATGAAGGTTTTCTTGGTCTGCCCTTAGTTTAGAGAGCTACTGGATATTGATGTTCATTATTTGATTCTACATGTTGGGACCATGTCAGCTTTTTTTGTAATCCTAGCATGCCAGTTGGCATGGTGTCATTGGTCACAAGTCCTCGAAAGCATGAAAGCACCGACCTTAGTTTGGGAGTTTTTCATCTTTGTTTCTCTTTGCAGAGCTTGCCAAGTCGCAAAACAAGCATTTGATGAGGCTACTAATGAGATTAATTCCGCTGGTGTGGAGGGCTACAACGACAGCATACTTATGATGGAGCTTCTGAAGGACAACCTAGCGCTGTGGACGTCAGAACTAAATGAAGGTAAAGCCATCATACCTTTTCTTCGAGGAATCTACTAATTTACCCTTTGCTTATTTTCATATGGTATTATCTTAGAGGTATTAATTTTGATGCGTTAGATAGAATATTAGAATAGCAGCAGAAATTCTGCATATATGCCGTCCATCTAGATTCTCTATGCAAGGTATCAAATGGCAGCTGTAACCAGTAATCACAGATACTGGATACCTTATATGGTGGATAATGATACTAAAGTGAAAGGATACTCATCTAGGCACGAACAGGAAAAACACTGAATTAATACAGAAGATATGATGACGTGGATACAGGACCTGAACAATGAACAGTAATTACTCCGTAAGGGCATACCATTTATGTGAAGTCAAATTACTTTTTTAGATTTGAAAGGGCCTACTGAGTACTGATCATGCTTGCTTTGCCATGTCATTTTGGACAATTAAGTGCAATACAATATCATGAGAAATCAAATACCGATCGTGCTTTGATTTGTCTTGTCAATCTGTCCAAGAAAACCTCCCATGTTTTGTTTTGCCATTCTACCCAATAAAACAGTCCTCAGTATGTTCCATGACAAGGTCCTTCTGCACCTGAAACGTTTCCTTATAAGACAAACTGAGAACCGCTTAAGCTTAACCCCTTAAGTTACACAAATCCTAAAAAATTTGTGCAAGTATGGTGATCAGAGTAACTAAAAAGGTACCAAGAGAATGGTGTTTGAGACGGTGATGACGATTCTCCACTTTGCTAGTGTCAGAAATATTCAGCAACATTAATCTTGTTATGAGCAGTATCTATTCTTTGACAGTAATGAGTCCATGATTATAATTATGGCACAATGCAGCTGGTTTATCCATTGACAACCAAAAACATGGTCTCTTCATTGTGGCAGGTGAAACGGCTAAGGATAACGATATCGATATGGAGGTAGCGTGCTTCTTCATATGACATCCATTTTGGCCCCGAAAATTGTATGCATGAAGAACATAAATATAAAACATAATTAATAATCCAGTGTAGAAAGTAGTAATATCTGGAATCTCTTAGGGTGATATTTCCAGTTTTAAAATTTGGATCTTATGCAACTGCAAGAACTCCTATACTTCTATTAACATCTTCAGAAATACTGGTGCACATGTGAAGAGCATCTACTTTTTTTTTTTGCGAATGCTGAAGAGCATCTACTTACAAATGATAGTTTTTAACCTGAAATTAATTGGAACTATTGAAACCAGAAGTGCGGAAGTAGAGGTACCATTAATGTAAGTAATCATATCAAATCATCAAAGAATCATTCTGCCTTTGTTCTGTCAATGTGTTAAATTCGGACACATCTGATGCCAATCTATATTAGTAAGTTATCTGCAAGTCATTGTTTATCTCTAAACTTTAATATGTCTATGAGCAATCAGAAGTAGGATACCGCCAAATTTGCATGATCACACTATTCTGATGCTGACATACTGATAGACACTGCTGGTTTTGTGACAATGTGCTGATACAGTTTTTCAACGTTTTTAGCAGGGATAACTAAAATCTGTTCAAGGCCATAGGATGTGTGCAAAATTACCAGAGCACCATGTTACTGAAAAGCCAGTGACCATCTGGAGCGGAACCATTTGAAAGTGCCTCTTGTTATCATGTAGCTTCGTTGTTTCGGAACTCTTTGCTTAGTGTGGTCCTATGTTGTTGTTTTTTCCGTAGCTTGGAGTGGTGGCCATGTACCCAGCTTTGGTCATATTTTGAGAGCTTGGATCGGTAACCATCCATCTTTGATGCTGTTGTTTCTAGTTTTCTCCGATGCTGCTTTCCAGGCATCGATGTATAATAGTACTAGTGAATAATATGTTACTAGTATGTCTCCTATCAATGGCGAGAAACTGCCACTTTTACCAGTGAACACGTCTCAGCCAACCTTGACATTAATCTTAGGTCAGGTTGAAGACATGTGCAGTTGTTATAGAACATCGAAAGTGTGCACCCTAGGAGGCTAGGAGCTCTCTCAGGGCATCAGCGTCTGGAGCAGCCCGCTTTCGCGATCTGGGCGTTGCTTGCAGCGGCCGCTTGCGGAGGATGGACAGAGAGGTGGTGGAGAGAGGGAGGGAGGGATTGGAAGTGAGGAAGCGCAGGAAGAGGGCGAAGGCAGTGGATGGTGTGGAAGGCCAAGATGGCTGGAGGTGGAATAGCTCGATCGGTGCGGCAGCTCTATCCGGTGAGGGTTTGCAAAGGTACAGTCAATGCATGTGTAGGACTGAGTAGGATATTTTCCCCATGGACCAAGCTTGCTCTACATTAATTTACATTGACTAGTGGAATGCCCGTGCTTCGCCACGGCTCCCTACCTTATGCCAGTCATAATATTACATGGATCTCTACTTTATGTAGTTTCACAAATATTACAAGTGTAAATGATGCGCAAAAACATTTAAGTATATAAAAATAACCACATAATATTTAAAATATCATAAGAGCATATCACATAATTTAGTGTAATAATTATAAAAGGCAACGAGACCGATATATTATTTCTTATATTATTTATTAAATTTATGCTCTCTTGATCGTGAATAACATATGCTCGCACAACATCCTGTATGTTATTTTCAATGTCATTAGCAAGGTACTTGAGTATGTGTATCAAAAATCTCTTTGTCAACTCGTAGCCATCCTGCACAATCAATCTATCGAGTTAGCATGAAGTTTTATTTTCATAAAAATATAAGAATGTGAACATAAAGTACTCCCGGTGCAAATTGGATAAACAAATCATTTATCGCATGAAAGCATAAAAGAAAATACTAAGTAACCAAACAATTTTTTGCAAATAAATGGAAAATATTATTATCTCTTGGTCATTAGGATGATAATACTTTTTTTGTAATGATAACCATAGAAAACCACATGTCAGTGCTTGTTGGTATTAGAGTACTAAGAAAAGTCAGACAATCCTGCTTTCTTCCTCACCCAAATTTCCCCAACTTTAATTTTAAAATAACAACCTTTTCCCAATTTCACATTCTCCCGACACCACCGCATGGGTTACTCATGCCGCCTGTGGCCACACACGCCGCCAAGGTCACTCGCTGTTTGGCGCCCGTCCACGGCTAGCTCTCTCACGTCCATCCCATCCTCCGGCGCCGAGCCACTCACCGTCGGCCTCCACACCCCCGGCGCACGGTTTCGGCTGCCGGCCTCCCTGCCATTCGGCGGACGGTTCAGGCTCCTCCCCGCCCTCCGGAGCTAAACCACTCCTCCATCAGCCGCACGGTTGTTACTCCGCCGTTGAAGAGTTGTGCTTTCCTTTGGTTCCCACGCGGGCCCACTATTACTATTTTTGGAAATATTCCTTTACCACAAATGGATAGTTTCGGTGACCTGACTATAAGCAAAAACAAGGTTGACCTCGATGTAGTTCTGTCCAGGATAGAATGGGAAATTAATATGGCATGAACCAGAATCATTCAATAGATCAGTTTGAACCGTAAAATTGGTTTATAATACACAAACTTTACCATTCATTTTTCTCCGCTCTTTCCCATTCTCATGGCACAACAAAAAATTCATATGATAGAAATTTATTTCTGACATTGCCATATTTTTTATATGATACGAAATTAATTTCTGATATTATCCATAAAAAATGGTACAGAATTCCAACACGATTTACACATATGGAGATTAAACAAAAGTTTTATTCAGAACAAACCATCCATTGACATTTGGATCTGAAGCATTTGTTCTTGAGATTTCCTTCAACAAAAAAATTTGTTTGAACAAGAACGATTGGCTCAATAAATATAATGGAGTATATGAACAAGAATTTTCTGCAACATGAAGTAGATAAATAAGATGCATGGACCAACGTGAGCCCTCTCCACGTCAGAAATTTACATCAGGCTACAATCATGTTCCACGGTCACAGGTTATCATGAATATATCATAGATTCTGCATATATTAACAAACAAGCAAAACATATTTTGGGGGATCCAAGATCCATGAATACATCGGTAATAAAAACAGGAAAATATAGAATCCAAAAGAAATTATAGAACAAATAAACAGATCGGAGACTTCAGGGGAGAGAAAAAAAAATCGGATCTACAATCTCAATAAATCAAACATCTCAGACTAATTACTTACATAAGCTAAGCAAGATCACCACATGATCTGAACGGTGAAGTATCCAAAGACATGACAGAAGTCAACAAAGCACTAATAGGATCACCACTTCGTATGTCAAAAAAACCTGAACGCGGTGCCGTTGGATGGAGGCGTGGCCCGCTGGTTGCCGGCCTGAGGCGCTGGGAAACAAAAAGTTTTACAGCAGTCAGGAAAGCAACATCTAACACTCCTGTACGTGCTAGCAAGCAGCATCAATAGCAATTAGCAGCCGCGGCATACACAAGAAAGCACACGCGCTCATTCTGAGATAAAATAAGACGAAGCGGAAACACACCTTTGCAATTGGCAGGCAAACACGCGCGCTAGCAGTCAGCGGCAGCAGCAGTAAACACACAAGCCAAATCTATGTCTCCAGCTATTCTCATATCTTTTCTCAATTTCTCTTGCGCACGGCAAATGAGGCGTACGCGGTAGACCACACGCCATGGTCGCTGCTTAACCCTCGATCTACTCCCTCCCTCCTCCATCCAAAGAGCCGAAAAAATTCAGTCGCCCCGTTCATCCAAAGAGCTACCGGCGGCCGCGACGTGCACGCACCATGGGAAAGCCGACTCGCACTGCTACACCTTCCAGATTTGCGCCTGGCAGTCCCACCCATCGGTGCGGCGATGCCACGCCACCAGAGTCGGAAACGATGGGTTGCCATGATGATGGGCGCAGCTCCTCTACTGGTGTTAATGTACTTGTACAATAATTCAGAAAATCTGCCGTCCAATTTAATCTAACGGGTCTCCTGCTATTCATCGGTGGACACCCGGATTAGAAAAATAATTCCTATATTTAAGGTAGTATGGAGGGAATATCGCATATATCTTTCTTTTGGCGCCAAATGAATTACGTGAGCACTGCAAGCTAGCGCCAAAAAGCAGAGCAGATCATCTTCTGTAGATTGAGGATCAATTGGCTAAACAGCTGCATCGTAGGACATCTCTAGTTGTTCCTCCAAGTGACATGAAAACAATACATAATTGGGACTTGGGATGCCTCGTCGCTGGCAGCGACACATGGCCCTTCGTCGACGAGTCGCCGCCGACAGCCTGACACAACGCCCTTCATCGACGCCTCGCCGGCGGCAGTGACACGACGCCCTTCCTCTCCACCCTGCCACCGGCAGTGACACGGTTCTCATCCTCAACGCCTCGCCGGCGGCAGCGACACGACACCCTTCCTCACCACCCCGCCGCCGGCAGTGACACAGTTCTCATCCTCAACGCCTCGCCGGCGGCAGCGACACGACGCCTTTCCTCGCCACCTCGCCGCCGGCAGTGACACGGTTCTCATCCTCAACGCCTTGCCGCCGGCAGCACTTGACGCCCTTCCTCGACACCTCGCCGCGAGCAGCGACACAGCCAGACAGAGCACGTACCCTTCCTTGACTCCGTGTTGTCCTTGTCGTCTGATACCTCCCTCTTGCGCAACTGAGGTTGTATTTGCGAAAGCATGGCTGATTCTCCATGTACAAATTTGGCGCAACTGAGGTTGTACAATGCAGGCCGGCCGGCCACGTCGGCCTCGTCGATTGCTGCTGCCGCCGGAGCCGGCCTGCCGTGACAGCTGGTTCCGTTGGTGCCGATCTTGTACGGTCAGCAATCAACAATACTGTTGCAAGTGCAGCCCATGCAAGTTCACCAATGGGCGCAGCTCTTCTGAAATATTACTTGCGAGTGTTGCCTCTGCATGTACAAATTTGGCGCCTAAGTTCGTTTCGAACCCAGTGTCCATTGATGAGTCGCAGGAGGCTCGTTAGATTAAACTGGACGGCAGATTTTCTGAATTACTGTACAGGTACAGTAACACCCGTACTGTAGAGGAGCTGCGCCCCATGAGGATATGCGTGTGGTAAATTGAGTCAAACTGTGATAACTCCATCAAGGTAGTTGTTCCTATTAGCAAGATAAGATAAGATAAGATAAGATAAGATGGTTAGCTATTTTTGAGGAGTGTGGACCGGGTGGTTTGAGGGAGGAAATATGAATTGAGGACGTGGGGGTATTATTGTCCATCCTAAAAATGTGACACCAGGTATTCACCAGTTTGCTCTTAATAGTAGAGATGATATTTTTATTGGAAAAACTTGGGCAAGTCGAGGCGCTAATACTAATGAACTACACACGTTATCATTTATCAGTGACCATGTTCTCTGAGTGACGCATACCAGACGCAGCACATATCCATCCAAGTTGAATGTATGTGCAACTGCATGTAAATGGTGCAGGAAGCTGGGCTAAAGATGGAACTTGATAAGTAGTTTCCAAGTCCAATAAGACCAATATAACATTTTAGTATATTTTCTCCGCATAAGAAATCAACCTTGAATTAGAACCCTCATTTGGAACCCACAACATATAGTTCATGGTACAGTTTATGTATCCACAGATTCCACCAAGTGCACTACTCACAGGGCTGGGCTAACTTTATTTGTCTGTTGCTTGGAATATCTGGAAGCGGCGCAACTCTAAGGTCTTCCAGAACATCGACGAGCCCCTCCTTGTGGTTCAACGGTGCATTTCAGACATTAGACTTTGGGCTCACAGATGTAGGAATGTAGACTCTAGCTCTACCCTTCTTTTTTGGTGTAATTCTTATGACCCACCCTGACTACCTCTTCTATATTTTCCCGTCTTCCTCTAAAAATGTTGTAATGAGCTACCCTGTAACTGTTCGCTGTTGTTGATATAAAGGTTCAGGCCGGCGCAAGCCCGCGGTAGTCACAGTCAAAAAAAAAAACTTTAGTTGTCTGACCGAGGGCCAATCAGCCTCACGTTTGGTCGCCAGTTCGCGCTTGCAACATAGCAGAGTGACGACCAGTCGACCACTGCTTCCTTCTTCCTACTCTGCTCCTGGTTCTTGGGATGCAATTCTTCGTAGTCTGCCCATGTTGCTATCGGAACTGGCATTGCGTTACGCTAGTTGTCACCTTCAGTAACCTCTGGCTGAGCACCTTCATTGAAACCTGCAAGGCAGTATCAATATTTGGAATAATGATTTTGTAAGAGCATCAGACCCATTTCTTTTGGGCCTCTGCTTATGCATAAGCCGGCTTATACAAAACGATGTGAAAAAACTGTGGTGGGAAGAAGCTCTTAGAAACTAGTTACTCCAATTCTTTTAGGCTTATGGAAACATGGCTTATTTGATGTGTTGAGTGAGAAATGTTTGTAATGCCCTTAAATTAGACGTGTCCTAATTATGCTAGTTTTTGGGCTTAGCATAAAATTTAACTTCAAAACTCTGCCCATACCTTCTTGTAAAACTCAGCAATATTTTTGTTCCAGATATGACAAGCCGTGAAACAGTTGTCCGTACCAAAAAATTCAACACAAGAGCAATTGCTTGGAGCAGCGGGTGGTGTCAAGCATAGCAGACGAGCTAGGTGGCTCCGGCAAGCGCGAGCATGCAAGCGGGCAGGCAGACGCGAGCTATAGCCTGGTGAATTGGATCGGACGCATGCGTGTTCCGGTTGAGCCAGGAGAGTTTCTACGCGCGTCAGGCGGAGGCGGAGCAGGTTAGATCGATCTTCAGCAGCGTGACAGACCGCCGGCTGTGTAGCGGGCCTCTCAAAACGCTGGTACCCCATATTATTTCAGCGGGATAGGAGGTGAGGATGAAATGGCCATCTAGCAGGCCCCGTATTCCAGCCGGCCGTATCGGCAGAATACGGGGCCCGTTAAACCCACCCCGCCGCCCCCTACAAATAGAGGGTGAAGGTGCGAGTGGGGGTTCAACCCTCACTCGCAACCCTAGCCCCGTCGTGCGCCGCCACCACTCCGGCGAGCAATTCCCACGCGCACACCGCCGCATTTGCACCGCCGCCAGCCATGAGCGCACAACGTAGGAGCAGCCTCTCGCCCGCCGCCGGATCGAAGCGTTCCCGCGAGCCAGCCACGGTGGAGGAGGCGTGGCGCCGCCACTGCAAATTCGGCGTGCAAGTACGTCGGCTCCGAGTGGATGCCGCCGACGCTCCGGGACTTCGCGGAGGGCGGCCGCTACCACAAGGTCGACCCGCCGTTGAAGCCGATGAGCGGCGGCGAATTCGAGAAGTGGCGGAGCGCGCGTGGAAGGCCGCGTGGGAGGGGAGCTCCAGCGGAGGAGCGCCGCGAGCCGATGACGAGGAAGAGGAGGCGGAGGAGGGGGAGGACCCCCTCTTCTTGGAGGCGGTGGCCGCGTCCAAGAAGGAGGCCACCGACAAGGCGCAGGTGGACGCGAAGGAGGTGGCGCAGGCCATCGCCGCCATCGAGGAGATGAAGGTTCGGGAGGCCGCCGCCACTGCAAAAATCATCATCCTCGACGACTAGGCGCATCCCTAGCATTGTAGAAGTCACGATCTAGTAGTATCGCGCAATTTTGTATATCCTCTATCTATGATCAATGTGAAGAACTGATGGGGTTCGTTGCATAGAAAACAAAAAATTTCCGACCGCAAGACGAATAAAACCAACAGATCTAATCTATGACACCCAAGATCTAATCTACAAGATCGAAGCAACGAGATGGAGATGAGACTAACCTCGAAGATTCCAAAGCCTACGAGATTAATCTCGTTGTTGGTGTAGACGATCGTCCCCGGTGCTGCAATCCGGCAGCACTTCCGTACTCGGTCGTGCGTACGGTGTCGATGAAGCTCCTTCCTCTCCCGTTCCAGCGGGCAGCGGAGGTGTGGTAGATATCCTCCAAGTTCCAGCACGACGGCGTGGTGGTGGTAGTGGAGGAAGAAAACTGCAGGGCTTCGCCTAAGCCGGAGCAGCGTATGGTGGAGGGAGGGGCGGCCGAGGAGGAGGCAATCATGGGGGGTGGTGGCCGGCCACCCTCCCCTCTTTATATAGGGGGCCGGCCAGGGTGGCCCCCTTCCCATCTAGGGTTAGGGGGCAAGGGGAAGGGCTTTCCCCTCCCCCAAGTTGATCCCCCAGGAAAACCCTAGGGGGTTGGCCGGCCTGGGCCTTGGGGGGCAAGCATCCCCTCGGCCCATGCTAGGCCTCCTAGGTCGTGGGCCCCATGGTGGACCCCTCCGGAACCTTCTAGAACCTTCTAGTCAACCACCGCAAAAATCCCGAAACCCAGAAATCAACTTCCCTTATATGAATCTTATTCTCCGGACTATTCCGGACCTCCTCGTGACATCCTGGATCACATCCGAGACTCCGAAACTTCGTCTCCATACCATATTCAAATCTACTTATGCGACATCGAACCTTAAGCGCGTCACCCTACGGTTCGCGAACTATGCAGACATGGTCGAGACTCCTCTCCGAGCAATAACCAATAGCGGGATCTGGAGATCCATAATGGCTCCCACATATTCAACGATGACTTAGTGATCGATTGAACCATTTACATACGATGCCAATTCCCTTTGTCTCGCGATATTTTACTTGTCCAAGTTTTGATCATCGGTATCTCCATACCTTGTTCAACCTCGTTACCGACAAGTACTCTTTACTCGTACCGTGGTATGTGATCTCTTATGAACCATTCATATGCTTGCAACCTAATCAGATGACATTCCACCGAGAGGGCCCAGAGTATATCTATCCGTCATCAGGATGGACAAATCCCACTATTGATCCATATGCCTCAACTCACACTTTCCAAATACTTAATCCCATCTTTATAACCACCCATTTACGCAATGGCGTTTGATGTAATCAAAGTACCCTTCCGGTGTAAGTGATTTATATGATCTCATGGTCAAAGGACTAAGGCAACTATGTATCGAAAGCTTATAGCAAATTGAACTTAATGACTTGATCTTATGCTACGCTCATTTGGGTGTGTGTCCATTATATCATTCAATTAATGACATAACCTTGTTATTAATAACATCCAATGTTCATGATCACGAAACCATGATCATCTATTAATCAACAAGCTAGTTATACAAGAGGCTTACTAGGGACTCCTTGTTGTTTACATAACACACATGTATCAATGTTTCGGTTAATACAATTATAGCATGGTATATAAACATTTATCATAAACACAAATATATTATAATAACCACTCTATTATTGCCTCTTGGGCATATATCCAACAGTCTCCCACTTGCACTAGAGTCAATAATCTAGATTACATTGTAAGGTACCTAACACCCATGGCATTCTGGTGTTGGTCATGCTTTGCCCTAGGGAGAGCTTTAGTCAACGGATCTGCAACATTCAGATCTGTGTGTACTTTGCAAATCTCTACTTCACCATCTTCGATGTACTCGCGAATCGAATGAAAACGCAGCTTGATATGCTTTAGCTTCTTGTGTGATCTTGGTTCCTTTGCATTGGCGATGGCACCCGTGTTGTCACAATAAATGACTAGCGGGTCCAATGCACTAGGAACCACACCAAGCTCAACAATGAACCTCTTCATCCATACCGCTTCCGATGAAGCCGCTATATATTCAGATTCTGTTGAAGATTTCGCCACCGTGCTGCTTGGGAACTCCAGCTTACTGCCGCACCATTCAATATAAACACTTACCCAGACTGAGACTTAGAGTCATCGGGATCGGTGTTCCAACTTGCATCGGTGTAACTGGTTACAACGAGCTCTTGGTCACCGCCATAACAAAGAAACATATCCTTAGTCCTTTTCAAGTACTTCAGGATATTCTTGACCGCTGTCCAGTGTTCCATCCCTGGATCACTTTGATATCTGCTGGTCAAACTAACAGCATGTGCGATATCCGGTCTAGTACACAGCATGGCGTACATGATAGAGCCTACTGCCGAAGCATAGGGGATCTTGCTCATCCTCTCTCTTTCATCTGCCGTAGCCGGACCTTGAGTCTTACTCAAGACCTCACCTGGCAACATAGGCAAGAACCCTTTCTTACTTTCATCCATTCTAAACTTCTTTAGAATCTTGTCTAGGTATGTACTTTATGAAAGGCCTATTAGGCGTCTTGATCTATCTCTATAAATCTTGATGCCTAAAATGTATGCTGCTTCACCAAGGTCTTTCACTGAAGAAGACTTATTCAAATAACCTTTAACGCTGCTTAATAGTTCTATATCATTTCCAATCAATAATATGTCATCTACATATAATACAGAGCTCCCACTCACTTTCTTGTAAATACAGGCCTCACCATGAGTCCGTATAAAACCGAAGTCTTTGATCACTCTATCAAAGCGTAGGTTCCAACTCCGGGATGCTTGCTTCAGTCCATAAATGGAACGCTGAAGTTTGCATACCTTGTCAGCATTTTTAGGATCGACAAAACCTTTGGGTTGTACCATATACAACTCTTCCTCAATATCTCCATTAAGGAACGCCGTTTTGACATCCATCTGCCAAATCTCATAATCGAAAAATGCAGCTATTGCTAACAAAATCCTCACAGACTTTAGCTTCGCTACAGGTGAGAAAGTCTCATCGTAGTCAACTCCTTGAATTTGTCGGAACCCCTTCGCGACAAGTCGAGCTTTATAGACGGTAATATTACCATCAGCATCTGTTTTTCTCTTGAAGATTCATTTATTCTCGATAGCCTTGCGGCTATCAGGTAAGTCTACCAAAGTCCATACTTTGTTATCATACATGGATCCCATTTCGGATTTCATGGCTTCTTGCCATTTGTTGGAATCTGGGCTCATCATCGCTTCTTCATACGTCGCAGGGTCTTCATCATTGTCGTCCACAATCATGACATTTAGACAGGGATCATACCAATCAGGAGTGGTACGTTCCCTCATCGATCTGCAAGGTTCAGTAGCTGTAACATCCCAAATTTCAATAAAAGAAAATTAGAAGAATTCCAGAGAGCAAATTTTCAAACCAACAAACACTTTTTCTTACATATAGTGCCATGCATAGGACTTGTGCATTTGAGTGATATGCCATGATGCTTGTTAACTTGTGTATGTGCTAAACCCTAAAAACCCTAATGTGATCAAATGTAAATCACAAAGCAAATAAAATAAAAAGGGAAAGAATCAAAAACTAAAACCCTAAAACCCTCACATAGGCTTTATGCCATTTTTATAAATTTTGACCCTAGACCAATTTGGTCTTCACCATTAGTTGGAATACCTTGCTAAACACTTTTTACAACTTTGTGAATCATAGAAACACCAATTAAATCCAATTCAAATGAAAAATAAGGTCACATGGAATAATGGTCAAATCTGCCCATTATAATCTGGTCACTACGTTGAGCCCCTGCATTTCAAATTTTTTAAACTAAACCTTCTCAACTCTTTGCATGTCATCCAAGAGGACATCAAGGTGAGCAACTTTGGTAAAGACAACTATGCCAAATTCATTTTGGACTAAAATCTATGCTCATGCAAAGTTGGAACTTTTTATTAATGGGAACAATCTCACACTTAGCATTTTGGAAATTCTTGGAATTTAAAAATTCCACCACCACCTCTCCTTGTCTCTGATCATTTACAACTCAATAAAACCAACACATTTCAAAACTTGTAACCATTTGAACCCAATCAATATTGGGCAAATTTGGCAAAATTCAAATATGACACTATTTGACACTATTTGAAATAGTGTCCTACACTCAACCCTAATGCACCAAACTACCCTACCTGTCCCCTTGCCCCCTCTCTTCATCACTCCAACACAGAGAACCTAAAGGGGCAAGCCCTAGCATGCATGGACATGGCCATGCCGGCCATGTCGCCACCATGCCGTGCTCCCCCTCTCCCCATTCCTCCTCAACCATGGCCAGGGCACCACAGACCGCCACCACACCTCCCTAACCCTCCCTAGCCACGCCACGATCGAGGTGCACGACGACAGCCGCCGGCAATCGCGCGCCCAGATCGGCACGACCATGCCGTGGACGTCGCACATGGACGCGCGGACACGCCCCGGACACGCGCCGCGCGGCCACCACACGCAGTCCCTGGACCCCCTGTGAGCGAGTCGAGCCTCAGCACGCCACCGTGACGCCACCAGACACGCGCTCGACCCCTGCCCTGGACCGCCGCCGGAGACGACGACAAGATCCCGTGAACGCCACCGCAGACACGGACGCAATGCGTCGCCACCAGACTCCCCCGACCCTGCTGTCGCCACCAGGAGAACCGCCATGACGTCCTGAACAGCGCCGTCGCTGCCTAGCCCGCTAGCTCGCCGGAGAAGCCGCGCGCTTGTCGACTTGCCGCAGCACCCACGGCACCTCTCCGCGCCTATAAAAGGAGACCTCCCCGCGATGATCTGAGCACACCAGCACCATCCCCTCTTCATCCTCGACCACCTCGACCACTTCCGCCGCTCGATTAGCCACCGGAGTTCGCCAATTTAGCCGCCGGAGCCCCGATACCCCACCTCGCCGCCGACGATTGGAGCCGCCCCTAGAGCAGCCGCCGGTACAGGAGCTTCGCCATCGTCTACACCTTCCCCGAGCACACTGCCAGCCATCGCGGGAGCACTGGTGAGCCCTCCGACCCCTACGAGCCGCGGCGAGCCTCGCTCTCGTCGACGACGGCGCGAGCGTTGGATCGTGTTCTGATCCAACGCGTCACAACCCTCGTACCGATTCGCTAGTTAAGTGCCGCTGACAGGTGGAGCCCACCTGCCAGGCAGCCCACGCGTGCGTGGACGCGTGGTGGGCTGGCTTGGGCCGTTTATTTCGTTTCTGGCCCGTTAGGAGTTTCCCGCCGGCCTTTTTAATTCAAATCAAGTTTAAATAATTTAGTTTGAATTCCACACTGGACCCAACTTTGAAATTGCATAGAATCTGTTTGGCTTGGCCAAATTTAGCAAACTTTATATGGTTGGAAAGCTAGTAAAAATATCTACAATATGCCACTGGTCCCACCTCAAAATTTGTTGTAGAATTAAATTGATAAAAAGAAGAAGGCAGGGACTTTTGCATGTTCAAATAATTATTAAAAATCAACCAAAATAGATAATTAAGTAATTCCAACTCTCATAGCTCACATTTGACTTAGACTAATTGTTTCTGCAAGAAAATGGTGTGGTCACTTTGCATGATCATGCCCTAGTTAAAATAGTGGACAATATGGCTAGTTTATTAAAGTAATATTGTCCAAAACTATTAGGTAAATCATATGAAGTATTATGCTTCATTTAAATCTTGGCCCAAATGAATTCATGTGATGTTTGTACCCCTGGTCCAAACACTCTTATATGAATTAATTGGAGATTTAACCCATGTGTAGGATTATTAAATGGTATGAGGTGGTTTACCTCATTTAAATTGTTTTCTCAATTAATGATCATGAATGGTTGACTTAGGTCAATATAAAATTCATGAATGATTGTTGAGAAATTAAATCTTAAGAAGATTTCAATGAGAGGAAATTATTCCTCAAGAACCCTATGGAAACTATCACTTACATATGTAATGAGAGGAAATTATTTTCCTTCACACAACACAACCAATGCACCTTAATTATGTTAATTGTGTGCTTAGAGTAATTTGTGTGAATATATGTGTTGTTTGGAATAGCCATTGAATTAGTTGAGTGATTATACCTCGTATTTCAAATTTAGACGCTAGTACCGGAGAATACCCGGAAGAAGAAGGTTGCTACCAAGAGGAGGAGGAGGAAAACTTTGAGAACTACCAAGGCAAGCTAATATTCTTGCAATGTGCAAAGTTCTACCAAGAACAAGGCACACTCATCTTTTCTTATGATTCATGAACCCAATCCCAAGTTTTAATACAAGCTTTACTTACAAGCTTTATGGCTTTGGGTTTATCAAAGTACTTTTTGATTCATGATTCAATGGGGTTAAGGTTAGATTAGTACAAGAGTATCCAACTTAGCCTAACTAGCATTCCAAGTAGTTAGCACCCCTCATGACTAGATGCTAGTGCTAATATAAAAACTTGACTACTCTAGATGGGAACATGTAACTTGAAATGAATTTTGAAACTTTGGAATGATGATACATTCCATTGAATGAATTTTGAAGGTGAATATGACCAAGAGAAGATAGTGATGTTTGATTAAAAACTAATATTGGTTTGGATGCGATACCTTTCCAATTCATAAGTACCCCCACAATACCTGATTATGGGTAAGGGCTTAACTAGAAGTTTATGTACCTTAGTATGGGTTCCCTCTGAACACACATCATAGGGGTTATGCCGAGGCTGCCTCCGTTGTTGATGAATGATGTGAATTGAGGTGAATTGTACGGCCAAGCCCTGTGCAGTTCCCAGGTTGACAGTTGGTCTTCACTGGGAGGCCAAGCTCATGGAGAGAGGTGCTCATACTAGAGTTTATAAATGAAAGGTTATTGCACTACAAGAAAAGTTGCCATGGCCGACGAAGTTGAAGTCGCGTCGTGGTTGCTGGTGCACCATGGCCGACGATTTTTGGTCCCTCCGTGGTTCATGTCAAAACTTTTTTTTTCTCGTTTTTGAGGCCACCTAGCCCGACGAAAGCGGCCAAAACGTCGCGTATGGTAGCCCGGGACGTGGTGCATCGCGAATTATCGGGTTCGCCGACCGAGTCAACGCAAATACACACCGCCCAGGGATGTAGGGCCCACATGGCAGCCTCTCTAGCATTGTTTTTTTCTCGATCGCGCCATCTCGTTCAACGCTCTCCGATCGAGCCGTTTACGATGCAGGATCATGGGTCCCGCTTGTCATCCTCTATGAACCAAATTTCTTTCTTTTCTTGGATTTTTGACCCCCTGATTTCTGGCTACTTCCTTTTTCTTTTGATCCCTTGCCGCCTTGGAAACGTTGAGACCGCTGCAGCTAAATGGGACCCGCATGTCATCCTCTATGAGCAATCAACTTTCTTTTCTTGGAGTTTTTTTTGGCACCTCATATTTGGTCACTTGCCTTTTTCTTTCGATCCTGCCGCCTCTCAAACGGTGATACCGCTGCTGCTAAATGGGGCCCGCATGTCATCCTCTATGTACTATAAAACTTTCTTTTCTTGGATTTTTTGGCACCTCATATTTGGTCACTTGCCTTTTTCTTTCGATCCCCTGCCGCCTCTCAAACGGTGATACCGCTGATGCTAAATGGGACCCGCATGTCATCCTCTATGTACTATAAAACTTTCTTTTCTTGGATTGTTTTTGGCTCCTGATATTTCGTTACTTGCATTTTTCTTTCGATCCCCTGCCGCCTCTCAAATGGTGATACCACTGCTGCTAAATGGGACCCGCATGTCATCCTCGATGTAAAACTTTCTTTTCTTGGATTATTTTTGGCTCCTGATATTTGGTCACTTGCCTTTTTTCTTTCGATCTCATGCCACGTTTGAAACGTTGAGGAACCTGCTGCTAAATGGGACCCGCATGTCATCCTCTATGTACTATAAAACTTTCTTTTCTTGGATTATTTTTGCACCTCATATTTGGTACTTGACTTTTTCTTTCGATCCCTGCCTCTCAAACAGTGATACCGCTGCTAAATGGGACCCGCATGTCATCCTCTATGTAAATCATGTTTATTTTCTTGAATTATTTTTGGCTCCTGATATTTGGTCACTTGCCTTTTTATTTCGATCTCATGCCACGTTTGAAACGTTGAGGAACCTGCTGGCTCATGGGACCCGCATGTCATTCTCTATGTGCTATAAAAGTTTCCTTTGTTGGATTTTTTCACCCTCGATTTTTGGCTTGCCTTTTTCTTTTGATCCCTGCCCCCTTTGAAACGTTGAGTAAGCTGTTGGCTCAAGGGACCCGCATGTCATCCTCTATGTCCATCAACTTTCTTTTCTTGGATTTTTTGACCCCCTAATTACTAGCTACTTTCTTTTTCTTTTGATCTCAAGCCGCATTTCAAACATTGAGACTGCTGCAAAATGGGACCCACGTGTCATCCTCTATGTACAATAAATCTTGGATTATTTTTGCTCTGATATTTGGTCACTTGCCTTTTTCTTTCGATATCATGGCACGTTTGAAACGTTGAGGAACCTGCTGGCTCATGGGACCCGCATGTCATCCTCTATGTGCTATAAAAGTTTCCTTTGTTGGATTTTTTCACCCTCTTATTTTTGGCTTGCCTTTTTCTTTTGATCCCCTGCCCCTTTGAAACGTTGAGTAAGCTGCTGGCTCAAGGGACCCGCATGTCATCCTCTATGTCCATCAACTTTCTTTTCTTGGATTTTTTTGACCCCCTAATTACTAGCTACTTTCTTTTTCTTTTGATCTCAAGCCGCATTTCAAACATTGAGACCGCTGCTGCAAAATGGGACCCACATGTCATCCTCTATGTACAATAAATCTTGGATTATTTTTGGCTCCTGATATTTGGTCACTTGCCTTTTTCTTTCGATCTCATGCCACGTTTGAAACGTTGAGGAACCTGCTGGCTCATGGGACCCGCATGTCATCCTCTATGTGCTATAAATCTTTCCTTTGTTGGATTTTTTTCACCCTCTGATTTTTGGCTTGCCTTTTTCTTTTGATCCCCTGCCCCCTTTGAAACGTTGAGTAGCTGCTGGCTCAAGGGACCCGCATGTCATCCTCTATGTCCATCAACTTTCTTTTCTTGGATTTTTTGACCCCCTAATTACTAGCTACTTTCTTTTTCTTTTGATCTCAAGCCGCATTTCAAACATTGAGACCGCTGCTGCAAAATGGGACCCACGTGTCATCCTCTATGTACAATAAATCTTGGATTATTTTTGGCTGATATTTGGTCACTTGCCTTTTTCTTCGATATCATGGCACGTTTGAAACGTTGAGGAACCTGCTGGCTCATGGGACCCGCATGTCATCCTCTATGTGCTATAAAAGTTTCCTTTGTTGGATTTTTTTCACCCTCTTATTTTTGGCTTGCCTTTTTCTTTTGATCCCTGCCCCCTTTGAAACGTTGAGTAAGAGCTGGCTCAAGGGACCCGCATGTCATCCTCTATGTCCATCAACTTTTTTTCTTGGATTTTTTGACCCCCTAATTACTAGCTACTTTCTTTTTCTTTTGATCTCAAGCCGCATTTCAAACATTGAGACCGCTGCTGCAAAATGGGACCCACATGTCATCCTCTATGTACAATAAATCTTGGATTATTTTTGGCTCTGATATTTGGTCACTTGCCTTTTTCTTTCGATCTCATGCCACGTTTGAAACGTTGAGGAACCTGCTGGCTCATGGGACCCGCATGTCATCCTCTATGTGCTATAAATCTTTCCTTTGTTGGATTTTTTTTCACCCTCTGATTTTTGGCTTGCCTTTTTCTTTTGATCCCCTGCCCCTTTGAAACGTTGAGTAAGCTGCTAGCTCAAGGGACCCGCATGTCATCCTCTATGTCCATCAGCTTTCTTTTCTTGGATTTTTTTACCTTCTAATTACTAGCTACTTTCTTTTTCTTTTGATCTCAAGCCGCATTTCAAACATTGAGACCGCTGCTGCAAAATGGGACCCCATGTCATCCTCTATGTACAATAAATCTTGGATTATTTTTGGCTCCTGATATTGGGTCACTTTCCTTTTTCTTTCGATCTCATGCCGCCTTTGAAACGTTGAGTAAGCTGCTGGCTCATGGGTCCCGCATGTCATCCTCTACGAACAATAAAAGTTTCCTTTTTTGAGTTATTTTTGACCCCTAATTTCTGGCTATTTGCCTTTTTCTTTTCATCCCCTGCCCCCTTTGAAACGATGAGGACGCTGTTGGCAGGTCGGTCCCACATGTCATCCTCTATGAACAATAAAAGTTTCCTTTGGTGGATTTATTTTTGACCCCTAATTAATTTCTGGCTCTTTCCTTTTTCTTTTGATCCCCTGGCGCCTTGGAATCGTTGAGGATGCTGCTGCCTCATGGGTCCCTGATGGCGTGTAACTCACACGTTCGTTGGGAACCCCAAGAGGAAGGTATGATGCGCACAGTAGCAAGTTTTCCCTCAGAAAGAAACCAAGGTTTAATCGAACCAGAGGAGCCAAGAAGCACGTTGAAGGTTGATGGTCGCGAAATGTGATGCGGCGCAACACCGGATTCGCGCCAACCGGAACCTGCACAACACAACCCAAGTACTTTGCCCCAACGAAGAGAGAGGTTGTCAATCTCACCGGCTTGCTGTAACAAAGGATTAAGCGTATCGAGTGGAAGATGTTTGCAAAGAAAACAGTAAAAACAATTGCAGTAGATTGTATGCTATGTAAAGAATAGGACCGGGGTCCACAGTTCACTAGAGGTGTCTCTCCCATAAGATAAAAGCATGTTGGGTGAACAAATTACAGTCGGGCAATTGACAAATAGAGAAAGGCATAACAATGCATATACATGATATGATAAATATAGTGAGATTTAATTGGGCATTACGACAAAGTACATAGACCGCCATCCAACTGCATCTATGCCTAAAAAGTCCACCTTCAGGTTATCATCCGAACCCCATCCAGTATTAAGTTGCTAAGCAACAGACAATTGCATTAAGTATGGTGCGTAATGTAATCAACAACTACATCCTTAGACATAGCATCAATGTTTTATCCCTAGTGGCAACAGCACATCCACAACCTTAGAACTTTCTGTCACTGTCCCAGATTCAATGGAGGCATGAACCCACTATCGAGCATAAATACTCCCTCTTGGAGTTAAGAGTAAAAACTTGGCCAGAGCCTCTACTAATAACGGAGAGCATGCAAGATCATAAACAACACATAAACAATAGATTGATAATCACCATAATCATAGTACTCTCTATCCATCGGATCCCGACAAACACAACATATAGTATTACAGATAGATGATCTTGATCATGTTAGGCAGCTCACAAGATCCAACAATGAAGCACAACAAGGAGAAGACGACCATCTAGCTACTGCTATGGACCCATGGTCCAGGGTGAACTACTCACTCATTACTCCGGAGGCGACCATGGCGGTGTAGAGTCCTCCGGAGATGAATCCCTCTCCGAGCGGTGCCGGAGGCGATCTCCTGAATCCCCGAGATGGGATTCGCGGCGGCGGCGTCTCGGAAGTTTTTCCGTATCGTGGCTCTCGTACTGGGGGTTTCGCGACGGAGGCTTTAAGTAGGCGGAGGGTCAACGCGGGGGCCACACGAGGGGCCCGGGGTAGGTCGGCGCGGCCGGGCTTGGGCCGCGCCGCCTAGCTCCTGGCTGCCTCGTGGCCCCACTTCGTTATCTCTTCGGTCTTGGAAGCTTCGTGCAAAAATAGGACCCTAGGCGAAAGTTTCGTCCAATTCGAGAATATTTCCTTACTAGGATTTCTGAAACCAAAAACAGCAGAAAACAACTGGCTCTTCGGCATCTTGTTAATAGGTTAGTCCAGAAAATGCATAAATATGACATATAATATGCATAAAACATGTAGCTATCATCAATAAAGTAGCATGGAACATAAGAAATTATCGATACGTTGGAGACGTATCAGCATCCCCAAGCTTAGTTCTGCTCGTCCCGAGCAGGTAAAACGATAACAAAGATAATTTCTGAAGTGACATGCCATCATAATCTTGATCATACTATTTGTAAACATATGTAATGAATGCAGCGATCAAAACAAAAGTAATGACATGAGTAAACAAGTGAATCATATGACAAAGACTTTTCATGAATAGTACTTCAAGACAAGCATCAATAAGTCTTGCATAAGAGTTAACTCATAAAGCAATAAATCAAAGTAAAGGTATTGAAGCAACACAAAGGAAGATTAAGTTTCAGCGGTTGCTTTCAACTTATAACATGTATATCTCATGGATATTGTCAACATAAAGTAATATAACAAGTGCAATATGCAAGTATGTAGGAATCAATGCACAGTTCACACAAGTGTTTGCTTCTTAAGGTGGAGAAGATAGGTAAACTGACTCAACAATAAAAGTAAAAGAATGGTCCTTCAAAGAGGAAAGCATCGATTGCTGTATTTGTGCTAGAGCTTTTATTTTGAAAACATGAAACAATTTTGTCAACGGTAGTAATAAAGCATATGAGTTATGTAAATTATATCTTACAAGTTGCAAGCCTCATGCATAGTATACTAATAGTGCCCGCACCTCATCCTACTTAGCTTGGACTACCGGATCTTCGCATGCCATGTTTCAACCAAGTGTCACAAAGGGGTACCTCCATGCCGCTTGTACAAAGGTCTAAGGAGAAAGCTCGCATTTTGGATTTCTCGCTTTTGATTATTCTCAACTTAGACATCCATACCGGGACAACATGGACAACAGATAATGGACTCCTCTTAAATGCATAAGCATGTAGCAATGATTATTATTCTCATATGAGATTGAGGATATATGTCCAAAACTGAAACTTCCACCATGATTCATGGCTTTAGTTAGCGGCCCAATGTTCTTCTCTAACAATTTTGCATGCTCCAACCACTAAAATGATAGATCCTTCAGACAAGACGGACATGCATAGCAACTCACATGATATTCAACAATAGTTGATGGCGTTCCCCAGAAACATGGTTATCGCACAACAAGCAACTTAATAAAAGATAAAGTGCATAAGTACATATTCAATACTACGATAGTTTTTAAGGCTATTTTGTCCCATGAGCTATATATTGCAAAGGTAAATGATGGAATTTTAAAGGTAGCACTCAAGCAATTTACTTTGAAATGGCGGAGAAATACCATGTAGTAGGTAGGTATGGTGGACACAAATGGCATAGTAGTTGGCTCAAGGATTTTGGATGCATGAGAAGTATTCCCTCTCGATACAAGGTTTAGGCTAGCAAGGTTATTTGAAGCAAACTCAAGGATGAACAAGTGCAGCAAAACTCACATAAAAGACATATTGTAAACATTATAAGACTCTACACCGTCTTCCTTGTTGTTCAAAACTCATTACTAGATATTATCTAGACCTTAGAGAAACCAAATATGCAAATCAAATTTTAGCAAGCTCTATGTATTTCTTCATTAATGGGTGCAAAGCATATGATGCAAGAGCTTAAACATGAGCACAACAATTGCCAAGTATCACATTTATCCAAGACATTTTAGAATTACTACATGTAGCATTTTCCAATTCCAACCATATAACAATTTAACGAAGAAGAAACTTCGCCTTGAACATTATGAGTAAAGCCTAAGGACACATGTGTCCATATGCAACAGCGGAGCGTGTCTCTCTCCCACAAAGTGAATGCTAGGATCCATCTTATTCAAACAAAAACAAAAACGAAAACAAACCGACGCTCCAAGTAAAGAACACAAGATGTGACTGAATAAAAATATAGTTTCAGGGGAGGAACCTGATGATGTTGTCGATGAAGAAGGGGATGCCTTGGGCATCCCCAAGCTTAGACGCTTGAGTCTTCTTAAAATATGCAGGGGTGAACCACGGGGGCATCCCCAAGCTTAGAGCTTTCACTCCTCTTGATCATAGTATATCATACTCCTCTCTTGACCCTTGAAAACTTCCTTCACACCAAACTTCAAGCAAACTCATTAGAGGGTTAGTGCACAATTAATAATTCACACATTCAGAGGTGACACAATCATTATTTTCACTTCTGGACATTGCATAATGCTACTGGACATTAATGGATCAAAGAAATAAATCCAACATAGCAAAAGAGGCAATGCGAAATAAAAGGCAGAATCTGTCAAAAACAGAACAGTCCGTAAAGACGAATTTAAAGCTGGCACCAGACTTGCTCAAATGGAAAAACTCAAAACTAATGAAAGTTGCGTACATATCTGAGGATCACGCTCGTAAATTGGCAGATTTTTTCGAATTTTCTACAGAAAACTGTGCCCAGATTCGTGACAGACAGCAATGCTGTTTCTGCGCAGCAATCCCAAATATAACATCAACTTTGACATAGAAACTTTACTTGGCACAAAAACATGATAAGGAGAGGTTGCTACAGTAGTAAACAACTTCCAAGACTCAACAAAACAAAAAATTGCTGTAGGTAAAAACATGGGTTGTCTCCCATAAGCGCTTTTCTTTAACGCCTTTCAGCTAGGCGCAGAAAGTGCAAATCAAGTATTATCAAGAGACGGTGTGTCAACCTTACCTTGGGCTTTATCCTTACCTTTCTTATTGTTTTTCTTTCCCTTTGGTTTAGGAAATATATGATTTCCCCCGGTATAGAGGTGAATTTCAGAGTGCCTTCTCCCACATCAATGACTGCTCCCAATAGTTTCAGCAAGGATCTTCCGAGTATGATTTTTCCTGTTTCAATAACAAGATAATCAATGGATATTGTTCTTCCAAGAATGGTTGTATGCACACCTGCAGCTATTCCCTTAGGAATTATAATAGAGTTATCAATGAGAGTTATTTCTTCTCCTCCTTCATCGACTCCCCAAAGTTTCAAAGATTTATAAATGCTTTCAGGCATAAGGCAAAATTCATACATAATATCACAGTAGGCATGAAGAGTTCGATCACCGATAACAATTTTAACAGAAGGGTCCCATGATGAAGGTTTAGGATTCTCTAAGACTTGTTCAAGACGATTACGAACACAGTGATAATTGTCATTCAAGCGAGATGTACTTATCTCGAGATTGTTCAATCTATTATAAATGCTAATAAGGGCTGAATCAAAGTTATTAGCTGAATCATGTGATGCAACCAATTTCTTTATGGCATTAAAAGCTTGATCCCCATTACAATGAAGGAAATCTCCTCCTACTAAAGTGTCCAAAGCATATCTATAGCGAACCATAAGACCAAAATAAAAATTACTAAGGAGCAAACTTAGAGTCATTTGAGGTTCAGTTTTACGATAAGAAGTAAAAATTCTAGACCAAGCATCCTTAAAACTCTCCTCATCCCCTTGTTTAAAAGTAAAAACTAATTCCTCAGGTGAAGAAGTAACAGGTTCAGAGCTAGACATGGTAACAAAAGTAACTAATTTTTTTTTTGTATTTTTAATATAGAGTGCAAGACAATAAATAAAGCAAACTAGATAAAGTAAATGCAAGTAACTAATTTTTTTGTGTTTTTGATATAGAGAGCAAGACAGTAAATAAAGTAAAACTAGCAACTAATTTTTGTGTGTTTTGATTAGGTGCAGCAAACAAAGTAGTAAATAAAATAAAGCAAGACAAAAACAAAGTAAAGAGATTGAGAAGTGGAGACTCCCCTTGCAGCGTGTCTTGATCTCCCCGGCAACGGCGCCAGAAAAAGAGCTTGATGGCGTGTAACTCACACGTTCGTTGGGAACCCCAAGAGGAAGGTATGATGCGCACAGTAGCAAGTTTTCCCTCAGAAAGAAACCAAGGTTTAATCGAACCAGTAGGAGCCAAGAAGCACGTTGAAGGTTGATGGTCGCGAAATGTGATGCGGCGCAACACCAGGGATTCCGGCGCCAACGTGGAACCTGCACAACACAACCCAAGTACTTTGCCCCAACGAAACAGTGAGGTTGTCAATCTCACCGGCTTGCTGTAACAAAGGATTAAGCGTATCAAGTGGAAGATGTTTGCAAAGAAAACAGTAAAAACAATTGCAGTAGATTGTATGCTATGTAAAGAATAGGACCGGGGTCCACAGTTCACTAGAGGTGTCTCTCCCATAAGATAAAAGCATGTTGGGTGAACAAATTACAGTCGGGCAATTGACAAATAGAGAAAGGCATAACAATGCATATACATGATATGATAAATATAGTGAGATTTAATTGGGCATTACGACAAAGTACATAGACCGCCATCCAACTGCATCTATGCCTAAAAAGTCCACCTTCAGGTTATCATCCGAACCCCATCCAGTATTAAGTTGCTAAGCAACAGACAATTGCATTAAGTATGGTGCGTAATGTAATCAACAACTACATCCTTAGACATAGCATCAATGTTTTATCCCTAGTGGCAACAGCACATCCACAACCTTAGAACTTTCTGTCACTGTCCCAGATTCAATGGAGGCATGAACCCACTATCGAGCATAAATACTCCCTCTTGGAGTTAAGAGTAAAAACTTGGCCAGAGCCTCTACTAATAACGGAGAGCATGCAAGATCATAAACAACACATAAACAATAGATTGATAATCACCATAATCATAGTACTCTCTATCCATCGGATCCCGACAAACACAACATATAGTATTTGATGTCTACGTTCCCCCTCCTTTCCTGTAGACAGTGTTGGGCCTCCAAGAGCAGAGGTTTGTAGAACAGCAGCAAGTTTTCCCTTAAGTGGATTACCCAAGGTTTATCAAACTCAGGGAGGAAGAGGTCAAAGATATCCCTCTCATGCAACCCTGCAACCACAAAGCAAGAAGTCTCTTGTGTCCCCAACACACCTAATAGGTGCACTAGTTCGGCGAAGAGATAGTGAAATACAGGTGGTATGAATATATATGAGCAGTAGCAACGGTGCCAGAAAATAGCTTGCTGGCGTGTAGTTGATGGTGGTAGTATTGCAGCAGTAGTAACGCAGTAAAACAGTAAACAAGCAGCGATAGCAGTATTTAGGAACAAGGCCTAGGGATTACACTTTCACTAGTGGACACTCTCAACATTGATCACATAACAGAATAGATAAATGCATACTCTACACTTTTGTTGGATGATGAACACATTGCGTAGGATTACACGAACCCTCAATGCCGGAGTTAACAAGCTCCACAATAATGCTCATATTTTAGTAACCTTTAGTGTAAGATAGATCAAAAGACTAAACCAAGTACTAGCATAGCATGCACACTGTCACCTTCATGCATATGTAGGAGGAATAGATCACATCAATATTATCATAGCAATAGTTAACTTCGCAATCTACAAGAGATCATGATCATAGCATAAACCAAGTACTAACACGGTGCACACACTGTCACCTTTACACACGTGCAGGAGGAATAGAACTACTTTAATAACTTTGCTAGAGTAGCACATAGATAGTAGTGATACAAAACTCATATGAATCTCAATCATGTAAAGCAGCTCATGAGATCATTGTATTGAGGTACATAGGAGAGAGATTAACCACATAGCTACCGGTACAGCCCCGAGCCTCGATGGAGAACTACTCCCTCCTCATGGGAGCAGCAGCGGTGATGAAGATGGCGGTGGAGATGGCAGCGGTGTCGATGGAGAAGCCTTCCGGGGGCACTTCGGCGTGCCGGAACAGAGACTCCTGTCCCCCAGATCTTGGCTTCGCGATGGCGGCGGCTCTGGAAGGTTTCGCGTACCGTGGCTTCCTCCGTAAGGGTTTTCGATGCAGGGGCTTTATATAGGCGAAGAGGCGGCGCAGGAGGGTCAAAGGGCGACCACACCATAGGGTGGCGCGGGCCCCCCCCGCCGCGCCACCATGTCATCTGGGCCCAGGGGCCCCCTCGCGGCTCGGGTGTTCGGATGCTTCCGGGCAAAATAGGAACCGGGCGTTGATTTCGTCCAATTCGAGAATATTTCGTTACTAGGATTTCTGAAACCAAAAACAGCAGAAAAGGAACTGGCACTTCGGCATCTTGTTAATAGGTTAGTTCCAGAAAACGCATAAATATGACATAAAGTGTGCATAAAACATGTAGGTATCATCAATAAAGTAGCATGGAACATAAGAAATTATCGATACGTTGGAGACGTATCAGCATCCCCAAGCTTAGTTCTGCTCGTCCCGAGCAGGTAAAACGATAACAAAGATAATTTCTGAAGTGACATGCCATCATAACCTTGATCATACTATTGTAAGCATATGTAATGAATGCAGCGATCAAAAACAATGGTAATGACATGAGTAAACAAATGAATCATAAAGCAAAGACTTTTCATGAATAGTACTTTCAAGACAAGCATCAATAAGTCTTGCATAAGAGTTAACTCATAAAGCAATAATTTAAAGTATAGACATTGAAGCAACACAATGGAAGATTAAGTTTCAGCGGTTGCTTTCAACTTGTAACATGTATATCTCATGGATAATTGTCAACATAGAGTAATATAACAAATGCAATAAGCAAGTATGTAAGAATCAATGCACAGTTCACACAAGTGTTTGCTTCTTGGGATGGAGAGAAATAGGTGAACTGACTCAACATAAAGGTAAAAGAATGGTCCTTCAAAGAGGAAAGCATCGATTGCTATATTTGTGCTAGAGCTTTTATTTTGAAAACATAAAGAGAGCATAAAAATAAAGTTTTGAGAGGTGTTTGTTGTTGTCAACGAATGGTAGTGGGCACTCTAACTACCTCATCAACCAGACTTTCAAGAGCGGCTCCCATGAAGGACGTTATCTCTACCAGCAAGGTAGATCATCCCTCTTCTCTTTTGTTTACACATGTACTTTAGTTTAGTTTTTCTTTATTTATGGATGACACTCCTCCCAACCTTTTGCTTACACAAGCCATGGCTAACCGAATCCTCGGGTGCCTTCCAACATTCACATACCATGGAGGAGTGTCTATTTGCAAAATTAAGTTGCTTACTGATGAATCAGAGCAAAACATGTGAAGAGAATTATTAATGCAAGTTAATTAATTGAGGCTGGGAACCTCATTGCCAGCTCTTTTTGCAAAATTATTGGATAAGCGGATGAAGCCACTAGTCCATTGTGAAAGTCTGTCAAAAGTAAATGACAAGATCGAAAGATAAAACACCACATACTTCCTCATGAGCTATAAAACATTGACACAAATAAGAGGTAATAACTTTTGAATTGTTTAAAGGTAGCACTCAAGCAATTTACTTTGGAATGGCGGAGAAATACCATGTAGTAGGTAGGTATGGTGGACACAAATGGCATGAATATTGGCTCAAGTATTTGGATGCATGAGAAGTATTCCCTCTCGATACAAGGCTTAGGCTAGCAAGGTTATTTGAAACAAACACAAGGATGAACCGGTGCAGCAAAACTCACATAAAAGACATATTGTAAACATTATAAGACTTTACACCGTCTTCCTTGTTGTTCAAACTCAATACTAGAAATTATCTAGACCTTAGAGAGACCAATTATGCAAACCAAATTTTAGCAAGCTCTATGTATTTCTTCATTAATGGGTGCAAAGCATATGATGCAAGAGCTTAAACATGAGCACAACAATTGCCAAGTATCACATTATCCAAAACATTTTAGAATTACTACATGTAGCATTTTCCAATTCCAACCATATAACAATTTAACGAAGAAGAAACTTCGCCTTGAACATTATGAGTAAAGCCTAAGGACATATTTGTCCATATGCAACAGCGGAGCGTGTCTCTCTCCCACAAAGTGAATGCTAGGATCCATTTTATTCAAACAAAAACAAAAACAAAAACAAACCGACGCTCCAAGTAAAGAACACAAGATGTGATTGAATAAAAATATAGTTTCAGGGGAGGAACCTGATGATGTTGTCGATGAAGAAGGGGATGCCTTGGGCATCCCCAAGCTTAGACGCTTGAGTCTTCTTAAAATATGCAGGGGTGAACCACGGGGGCATCCCCAAGCTTAGAGCTTTCACTCCTCTTGATCATAGTATATCATTCTCCTCTCTTGACCCTTGAAAACTTCCTTCACACCAAACTTCAAGCAAACTCATTAGAGGGTTAGTGCACAATTAATAATTCACATGTTCAGAGGTGACACAAACATTCTTTACACTTCTGGACATTGCATAAAGCTACTGGACATTAATGGATCAAAGAAACCCATTCAACAAAGCAAAAGCGGCAATGCGAAATAAAAGGCAGAATCTGTCAAAAACAGAACAGTCCGTAAAGACGAATTTAAAACTGGCACCAGACTTGCTCAAATGGAAAAACTCAAAACTAATGAAAGTTGCGTACATATCTGAGGATCACGCTCGTAAATTGGCAGATTTTTCGAATTTTCTACAGAGGCCTGTGCCCAGATTCGTGACAGACAACAATGCTGTTTCTGCGCAGCGATCCCAAATATAACATCAACTTTGACATAGAAACTTTACTTGGCACAACAATGCAACAAAACTAAGATAAGGAGAGGTTGCTACAGTAGTAAACAACTTCCAAGACTCAACAAAGCAAAAATTGCTGTAGTAAAATAAACACATGGGTTATCTCCCAAGAAGTTCTTTCTTTATAGCCATTAAGATGGGCTCAGCAGTTTTAATGATGCACTCGCAAGAAATAGTATTTGAAGCAAAAGAGAGCATCAAGAGGCAAATTCAAAACACATTTAAGTCTAACATGCTTCCTATGCATAAGAATCTTGTAAATAAACAAGTTCATGAAGAGCAAAGTAACAAGCATAGGAAGATAAAACAAGTGTAGCTTCAAAAATTTCAGCACATAGAGAGGCATTTTAGTAACATGAAAATTTCTACAACCATATTTTCCTCTCTCATAATAACTTTCAGTAGCAACATGAGCAAACTCAACAATATAACTATCACATAAAGCATTCTTATCATGAGTCTCATGCATAAAATTATTACTTCTCCCAACATAAGCATAGTCATTCTTATTAATTGTAGTGGGAGCAAATTCAACAAAGTAGCTATCAAATATAGGAGGTATATTGTAATCATAATCAAATTTATCCTCCATAACAGGTGGTAACAAAAGACTACTATCATTATAATCATCATAAATAGGAGGCAAAGTATCATCAAAGTAAATTTTCTCCTCAATGCTTGGGGGACTAAAAATATCATGCTCATCAAAGCCAGCTTCCCCAAGCTTAGAATCTTCCATAGCATTAGCAACAATAGTGTTCAAAGCATTCATATTAATATGTTCCATGGGTTTTTTAATTTTTGCATCAAACCATCCATGTCTTAAATCAGGAAATAGAATAAAAAGGTCATTGTTGTCCATTATGCCTAACTAGTGTAAACAAGAAACCAAATGTCGCAATTGCAGAGTCTAAAGGAAATAGCTTCGAGTACTTACAACGGCGCCGGAAAATAGCTTAGTAGCCGAGGTCCGGAGTGTGAGTACCTTTTACCTTTCCTCCCCGGCAACGGCGCCAGAAAATAGCTTGATGTCTACGTTCCCCCTCCTTTCCTGTAGACAGTGTTGGGCCTCCAAGAGCAGAGGTTTGTAGAACAGCAGCAAGTTTTCCCTTAAGTGGATTACCCAAGGTTTATCGAACTCAGGGAGGAAGAGGTCAAAGATATCCCTCTCATGCAACCCTGCAACCACAAAGCAAGAAGTCTCTTGTGTCCCCAACACACCTAATAGGTGCACTAGTTCGGCGAAGAGATAGTGAAATACAGGTGGTATGAATATATATGAGCAGTAGCAACGGTGCCAGAAAATAGCTTGGCGTGTAGTTGATGGTGGTAGTATTGCAGCAGTAGTAACGCAGTAAAACAGTAAACAAGCAGCGATAGCAGTATTTAGGAACAAGGCCTAGGGATTACACTTTCACTAGTGGACACTCTCAACATTGATCACATAACAGAATAGATAAATGCATACTCTACACTTTTGTTGGATGATGAACACATTGCGTAGGATTACACGAACCCTCAATGCCGGAGTTAACAAGCTCCACAATAATGCTCATATTTTAGTAACCTTTAGTGTAAGATAGATCAAAAGACTAAACCAAGTACTAGCATAGCATGCACACTATCACCTTCATGCATATGTAGGAGGAATAGATCACATCAATATTATCATAGCAATAGTTAACTTCGCAATCTACAAGAGATCATGATCATAGCATAAACCAAGTACTAACACGGTGCACACACTGTCACCTTTACACACGTGCAGGAGGAATAGAACTACTTTAATAACTTTGCTAGAGTAGCACATAGATAGTAGTGATACAAAACTCATATGAATCTCAATCATGTAAAGCAGCTCATGAGATCATTGTATTGAGGTACATAGGAGAGAGATTAACCACATAGCTACCGGTACAGCCCCGAGCCTCGATGGAGAACTACTCCCTCCTCATGGGAGCAGCAGCGGTGATGAAGATGGCGGTGGAGATGGCAGCGGTGTCGATGGAGAAGCCCCGGGGCACTTCCCCGTCCGGGGTGCCGGAACAGAGACTCCTGTCCCCAGATCTTGGCTTCGCGATGGCGGCGGCTGGAAGGTTTCGCGTACCGTGGCTTCCTCCGTAAGGGTTTTCGATGCGGGGGCTTATATAGGCGAAGAGGCGGCGCGGAGGGTCAAAGGGCGACCACACCATAGGGTGCGCGGGCCCAGCCCTGGCCGCGCCACAATGTCATCGGGGCCCACAGGCCTCCTCTGGCTTCTCGGGTGTTGGATGCTTCCGGGCAAAATAGGAACCGGGCGTTGATTTCGTCCAATTCCGAGAATATTTCGTTACTAGGATTTCTGAAACCAAAAACAGCAGAAAACAGGAACTGCACTTCGGCATCTTGTTAATAGGTTAGTTCCGAAAACGCATAAATATGACATAAAGTGTGCATAAAACATGTAGGTATCATCAATAAAGTAGCATGGAACATAAGAAATTATCGATACGTTGGAGACGTATCGTATTACAGATAGATGATCTTGATCATGTTAGGCAGCTCACAAGATCCAACAATGAAGCACAACAAGGAGAAGACGACCATCTAGCTACTGCTATGGACCCATGGTCCAGGGGTGAACTACTCACTCATTACTCCGGAGGCGACCATGGCGGTGTAGAGTCCTCGGGAGATGAATCCCCTCTCCGGAGGGTGCCGGACGATCTCCTGAATCCCCGAGATGGGATTACGCGGCGGCGCGTCTCGGAAGGTTTTCCGTATCGTGGCTCTCGACGGGGTTTCGCGACGGAGGCTTTAAGTAGGCGGAGGGTCAACGCGGGGGCCACACGAGGGGCCCGGGGGGTCGGGCCGGGGGCCGCGCCGCCCTAGCTCCTGGCTGCCTCGTGGCCCCACTTCGTTATCTCTTCGGTCTTCTGGAAGCTTCGTGCAAAAATAGGACCCTGGGCGAAAGTTTCGTCCAATTCCAAGAATATTTCCTTACTAGGATTTCTGAAACCAAAAACAGCAGAAAACAGCAACTGGCTCTTCGGCATCTTGTTAATAGGTTAGTTCTAGAAAATGCATAAATATGACATATAATGTGCATAAAACATGTAGGTATCATCAATAAAGTAGCATGGAACATAAGAAATTATCGATACGTTGGAGACGTATCAGTCCCGCATGTCATCCTCTCAGAAAGGTTAATGTTTCTTTTATTGGATTTTGTTTACCAACTGATTTTTGGCTTTTTTCTTCTTCTTTCGATCTTCTGCCGCCTTTAAAACGGACGACGCTGCTGGCTCACGGGTCCCACATGTCAACCTCTATAAACAATAAACGTTGAGGATGCTGCTGCCTCATGGGTCCCGCATGTCATCCTCTCAGAATGATAAATGTTTTCTTTTCTTGATTTTTTTACCAACTTATTTTTGGTTTTTTTATTTTCGATCCCCTGCCGCCTTTGAAACGTTGACGACGCTGCTGGCTCATGGGTCCCCGATGTCAGCCTCCCCGTACAAGAAACATGTGATATCTTATTTTGCAGACAATAAACATTGTATTTCGCTCTGAGCTATTGCAAACTGATAAATTAAATCTTTATATTTACATAAACAAACTTATATGTTGAATCTCCTTGTTTTTTGTTTTTGCGAAGCATAGGACTTTCCTGTTTTTTTTAGAAAAATCCGAACTTTCCTGTTTTGGAGTGGGCTGAAATTGTACGAGTCAAAAGGCCCAGCAAGATAGTTCGAAGGCCCAGATGTCCAGATGCAGCCCAATTGAAATCTTTCTTTTCTTGGATTTTTTCAACCCCTGATTTCTGGCTACTTCATTTTTCTTTTGGTCCTGTGCCGCCTTGGAAGCGTTGAGACCGCTGCTACAAAATGGGACCCGCATGTCATCCTCTATGTACTATAAAACTTTCTTTTCTTGGATTTTTTTGGCACCTCATATTTGGTCACTTGCCTTTTTCTTTCGATCGCCTGCCGCCTCTCAAACGTTGATACAGCTGCTAAATCGGACCCGCATGTCATCCTCTATGTACATTCAAGTTTCTTTTCTTGGATTATTTTTGGCCCTTGATATTTGGTCACTTGCCTTTTTCTTTCGATCTCATGCCACGTTTGAAACGTTGAGGAACCTGCTGCTAAATGGGACCCGCATGTCATAATCTATGTACAATAAAGTTCTTGGATTTTTTTCACTCCTGATTTTTGGCTATTTCCTTTTTCTTTTGATCCCCTGCCGCCTTTGAAACGTTGAGTAAGCTGCTGGCTCATGGGACCCGCATGTCATCCTCTATGTCCATCAACTTTCTTTTCTTCGATTTTTTTGAGCCCCTAATTTCTAGCTACTTTCTTTTTCTTTTGATCTCAAGACGCATTTGAAACATTGAGACCGCTGCTGCAAAATGGGACCCGCATGTCATCCTCTATGTACAATAAATCTTGGATTATTTTTGGCTCTGATATTTGGTCACTTGCCTTTTTCTTTTGATCACCTGCCGCCTTTGAAACGTTGAGGATTCTGCTGGCTCATGGGTCCCACATGTCGCCTCTATGAACAATAAAGTTTTTTCTTGGATTATCTTTGGCTCCTGATATTTTGTCACTTGCCTTTTTCTTTCGATCTCATGCCGCCTGAAACGTGGAGTAACCTGCTGGCTCATGGGTCCCGCATGTCATCCTCTACGAATAATAAAAGTTTCCTTTCTTGGAGTTATTTTTTACCCCTAATTTCTGGATATTTGCCTTTTTCTTTTGATCCCCTGCCCCCTTTGAAACGATGAGGACGCTGTTGGCAGGTCGGTCCCACATGTCATCCTCTATGAACAATAAATGTTTCCTTTGGTGGATTTATTTTTGACCCCTAATTAATTTCTAGCTATTTACTTTTTTTCTTTTGATCCCCTGTCGCTTCTCAAACGGTGATACCGCTGATGCAAAATGGGACCCGCATGTCATCCTCTATGTACTATTAAACTTTCTTTTCTTGGATTTTTTTGGCACCTCATATTTGGTCACTTGCCTTTTTCTTTCGATCGCCTGCCGCCTCTCAAACGTTGATACAGCTGCTGCTAAATGGGACCCGCATGTCATCCTCTATGTACAATAAAGTTTCTTTTCTTGGATTATCTTTGGCTCCTGATATTTGGTCACTTGACTTTTTCTTTCGATCTCATGCCGACTTTGAAACGTTGAGGCTGCTGGCTCATGGGTCCCGCATGTCATCCTCTATGAACAATAAAAGTTTCCTTTGTTGGATTTATTTTTTACCCTACTTAATTTCTGGCTATTTCCTTTTTCTTTTGATCCCCTGCCGCCTTGGAATAGTTGAGGATGCTGCTGCCTCATGGGTCCCGCATGTCATCCCCTCAGAAAGGTAAATGTTTCTTTTCTTGGTTTTGTTTACCAACTGATTTTTGGCTTATTTTTTCTTTCGATCTCCTGCCGCCTTTAAAACGTTGACGACGCTGCTGGCTCATGGGTCCCCAATGTTAGCCTCCCCGTACTGCAAATCCTCTTTATGCAAAGGTTGAGGATGCTGCTGCCTCAAGGGTCCCGCATGTCATCCTCTTAGAACGATAAATGTTTATTTTCTTGGATTTTTACCAACTGATTTTTGGTTTATTTTTTCTTTCGATCCCCTGCCGCCTTTAAAACGTTGACGACGCTGCTGGCTCATGGGTCCCGATGTCAGCCTCCCCGTACAAGAAACATGTGATATCTTGATTATTTTGCAGACAATAAACAGTGTATTTCGCTCTGAGCTATTGCAAAGGGATAAATTAAATCTTTGTTTTTACATAAACAAACTTATATGTTGAATCTCCTTGTTTTTTGTTTTTGCCAAGCATAGGACTTTCCTGTTTTGGAGTGGGCTTAAATTGTACGAGTCAAAAGGCTTCCAGCACGATAGTTCGAAGGCCCAGATGTCCAGATGCAGCCCAATTGAAATCTTTCTTTTCATGGATTTTTTGACACCCTGATTTCTGGCTACTTCCTTTTTCTTTTGATCCTGTGCCGCCTGGAAACTATGAGACCGCTATTGCAAAATGGGACCCACATGTCATCCTCTATGTACAATAAAAGTTTCTTTTCGTGGATTATTTTTGGCTCCTGATATTTGGTCACTTGCCTTTTTTCTTTCGATCCCGTGCAAAATGGGACCCGCATGTCGTCCTCTATTTACAAAAAAAAATTCCTTTCTTGGAGTTATTTTTACCCTAATTTGTGGCTTCTTCCTTTTTTTGATCCCTGCCGCCTTTGAAACGTTGAGGACTGCTGGCTCATGGGCCCCACATGTCAGCCTCTGTGAACAATAAACCTTTCCTCTGTGAACACTAGCATTGACGAACTGAATGTGAACATGCGTTACAGGCTTTTTTTAGTAAATTTTGTCAACCAATTGCTAGCTTCTGTATATATCACTAGTAGTACATACATCGCGAAAGCATTAGAATATTAGACCATGTTCACAAGAATAACATCAAGTCTGAACTACATTAACAGAGTGATAAAATATATTGTTCAGACCAGTACAAAATATAGGGAGTTAAACTAACACTATGCAGAAATTGGCCCATCTCTTGCATATATCCCTCTAGCAAAGGGATCAGCCACTGACAAGTCATGTACCAACCAGCTAAGAACACCGTCCGAGCTGAACTTATCTAAGGATGGTAAATATCCAAACTGAAAATCAACATCTCTATAAGCGGTGTTCTTCAGGTCTAGCTGCTTGAACTGGGTATCCCACCAGATCTTCTTGTGATGATATCTTACACCAAAATTCATTACTTTGAGCATTCTAGTGTTCTGTATAAAGAACCTGGAGACAATAACATCATTTCTCCTTCCTCGGTAGTCAGAAATCGAAATTTCTTTGAGGTGGAGATCAAGGCATTCAATGGGACAGGCTGGCTCATTATGCAGCACATGAACCTTATTGCCGGTTCTATAAAACTGCAAAGAAGTCAAATTAAGTAGTCAGTACAATAACAAAGTACTTCATAGCTATCAACTAATGAATATCTCAGGTGAGTTGAATCATGTGTTAATTGAGGACCGTGGAACAACATAATCCCCTGACACGTTCCAATTTGATAGATGCACTTTTTTACATCTGTTATTGTCATTGTAAAGTTGGGGAAAGGTTACCAACATGGGAAACTCCAATCCGCAACTAGTTGCGGGTGCACCCCATTTTTCTTTTGACACTTCCAAGTTTCCAAAAAAAATGTAAACTAAAAGTCTGGACATACATTGTGTTCTATCATGTGCTTCTGTGAAGTTTCATCCAAAAATATGATAATATGTGATCTACACAAAAAAAGAACAAATGATGTGTAAATAGTAAGTCACACTATTTACATATGTCTTCTCTTTTTTACACAGATCACATATTATCATGTGTTTATATGAAACTTCACAGATGCACAAGATACAACACATTGTATGACAAGAAGTTTAGTTTTGAACCAACATAATATAACTCCATTGTGGATGTTCTTCTAGTACAATTGTTCAACTGATCTAGGCTAATAACAGGTTAACTCCATGTAACTCTACAGTTTTTGCTCATAGTGGTAAACAGTTAACAACAACGAATTTACCTGGATATATAGCTTCTCCGTGCAGGGAAAGCATCTAAGAAATGCAAGTAGTTGATCCAGACGAGGGCCGTCAGATTTTAGAACCAAGTTCTTCACTGTGCACAGAGAATTTTCCAAGCTTATGGGCATCATCCTCTACAGGACAATGGTACATATGTCAAAAAAAATAACAAAAATGTGAGTTAATTCAACAAGAAGAAGGCTGTTCTACCAAAAAGTTTATGCGTCCAATAACAAGTTGGCAGCCAGGGTACGACGCAAAGCCCAACACCATCAACTTTCACTACAAGAAAAGTTGCCATGGCCGACGAAGTTGAAGTCGCGCCGTGGTTGCTGGTGTACCATGGCCGACGATTTTTGGTCCCTCCGTGGTTCATGTCAAAACTTTTTTTTTCTCGTTTTTGAGGCCACCTAGCCCGACGAAAGCGGCCAAAACGTCGCGTATGGTGGCCCGGGACGTGGTGCATCTCGAAATCTCGGGTTCGCCGGCCGAGTCAACGCAAATCCGCACCGCCGAGGGATGTAGGGCCCAGATGGCAGCCTCTCTGGCATTGTTTTTTTCTAGATCGCGCCATCTCGTTCAACGTTCTCCGATCGAGCCGTTTACGATGCAGGATCATGGGTCCCGCATGTCATCCTCTATGAACCAAAATTCTTTCTATTCTTGGATTTTTTTGACCCCCTGATTTCTGGCTACTTCCTTTTTCTTTTGATCCCTTGCCGCCTTGGAAACGTTGAGACCGCTGCTGCTAAATGGGACCCGCATGTCATCCTCTATGTGCAATCAACTTTCTTTTCTTGGAGTTTTTTTGGCACCTCATTTGGTCACTTTCCTTTTTCTTTCGATCCCCTGCCGCCTCTCAAACGGTGATACCGCTGCTGCTAAACGGGACCCGCATGTCATCCTCTATGTACTATAAAACTTTCTTTTCTTGAATTATTTTTGGCACCTCATATTTGGTCACTTACCTTTTTCTTTCGATCCCCTGCCGCCTCTCAAACGGTGATACCGCTGCTGCTAAATGGGACCCGCATGTCATCCTCTATGTACTATAAAACTTTCTTTTCTTGGATTTTTTTGGCACCTCATATTTGGTCACTTGACTTTTCTTTCGATCCCCTGCTGCCTCTCAAACGGTGATACCGCTGCTGCTAAATGGGACCCGCATGTCATCCTCTATGTACTATAAAACTTTCTTTTCTTGGATTTTTTTGGCACCTCATATTTGGTAACTTGACTTTTTCTTTCGATCCCCTGCTGCCTCTCAAACGGTGATACCGCTGCTGCTAAATGGGACCCGCATGTCATCCTCTATGTACTATAAAACTTTCATTTTTTGGATTATTTTTGGCACCTCATATTTGGTCACTTGACTTTTTCTTTCGATCCTGCCGCCTCTCAAACGGTGAGACCGCTGCAGCTAAATGGGACCCGCATGTCATCCTCTATGAGCAATCAACTTTCTTTTCTTGGAGTTTTTTTGGCACCTCATATTTGGTCACTTGCCTTTTTCTTTCGATCTCATGCCACGTTTGAAACGTTGAGTAGCTGGCTCACGGGACCCGCATGTCATCCTCTGTGTGCTATAAAAGTTTCCTTTGTTGGATTTTTTTCACCCTCTGATTTTTGGCTTGCCTTTTTCTTTTGATCCACTGCCCCCTTTGAAACGTTGAGTAAGCTGTTGGTTCAAGGGACCCGCATGTCATCCTCTATGTCCATCAACTTTCTTTTCTTGGATTTTTTTCACCCCCTAATTACTAGCTACTTTCTTTTTCTTTTGATCTCAAGCCGCATTACAAACATTGAGACCGCTGCTGCAACATGGGACCCACATGTCATCCTCTATGTACAATAAATCTTGGATTATTTTTGGCTCCTGATATTTGGTCACTTGCCTTTTTCTTTCGATCTCATGCCGCCTTTGAAACGTTGAGTAAGCTGCTGGCTCATGGGTCATGTCATCCTCTACGAACAATAAAAGTTTCCTTTCTTGGAGTTATTTTTTACCCCTAATTTCTGGATATTTGCCTTTTCTTTTGATCCCCTGCCCCCTTTGAAACGATGAGGGACGTTGTTGGCAGGTCGGTCCCACATGTCATCCTCTATGAACAATAAAAGTTTCCTTTGGTGGATTTATTTTTGACCCCTAATTAATTTCTGGCTATTTCCTTTATTTTTCTTTTGATCCCCTGCCGCCTTGGAATTGTTGAGAATGCTGCTGCCTCATTTTTCTTTTGGTCCTGTGCCGCCTTGGAAACGTTGAGACCGTTGCTACAAAATGGGACCCGCATGTCATCCTCTATGTACAATAAAGTTTCTTTTCTTGGATTATTTTTGGCTCCTGATATTATGTCACTTGCCTTTTTCTTTCAATCTCATGCCGACTTTGAAACGTTGAGGATGCTGCTGCCTCATGGGTCCCGCATGTCATCCTCTCAGAACGATAAATGTTTTCTTTTCTTGTATTTTTTTACCAACTGATTTTTGGCTTTTTTATTTTCGATCCCCTGCCGCCTTTGAAACGTTGACTCCGCTGCTGGCTCATGGGTCCCCGATGTCAGCCTCCCCGTACAAGAAACATGTGATATTTTATTTTGCAGACAATAAACGTTGTATTTCGCTCTGAGCTATTGCAAACGGATAAATTAAATCTTTATATCTACATAAACAAACTTATATGTTGAATCTCCTTGTTTTTTGTTTTTGCGAAGCATAGGACTTTCCTGTTTTTTTTTTGAGAAAAATCCGACCTTTCCTGTTTTGGAGTGGGCTGAAATTGTACGAGTCAAAAGGCCCAGCAGGATAGTTCGAAGGCCCAGATGTCCAGATATAGCCCAATTGAAATCTTTCTTTTCTTGGATTTTTTTCACACCCTGATTTCTGGCTACTTCATTTTTCTTTCGGTCCTGTGCCGCCTTGGAAGCGTTGAGACCGCTGCTACAAAATGGGACCCGCATGTCATCCTCTATGTACAATAAAGCTTCTTTTCTTGGATTATTTTTGGCTCCTGATATTATGTCACTTGACTTTTTCTTTCAATCTCATGCCGACTTTGAAACGTTGAGGAAGCTGCTGGCTCATGGGTCCCGCATGTCATCCTCTATGAACAATAAAAGTTTTCTTTGTTGGATTTATTTTTTCCCCTAATTTCTGGCTATTTGTCTTTTTCTTTTGATCCCCTGCCCCCTTTGAAACGATGACGACGCAGCTGGCAAGTCGGTCCCACATGTCATCCTCTATGAACAATAAAAGTTTCCTTTGATGGATTTATTTTTGACCCTAATTAATTTTGGCTATTTCCTTTTTTATTTTGATCCCCTGCCGCCTTGAAATAGTTGAGGATGCTGCTGCCTCATGGGTCCCGCATGTCATCCTCTCGAGAAAGGTAAATGTTTCTTTTCTTGAATTTGTTTACCAACTGATTTTTGGCTTATTTTTCTTTCGATCTCCCCACCTTTAAACGCAAATCCTCTTTCTGCAAAGGTTGTATTTCTAGATAGATAAGGTGGATTCGAATCTGCCATGGTTCAGGCAGCTCAGGTAAGCCTTCTTGCACTAATTAATGGAAGTAGTGTATCGCAAGGTCAAGACATGTGGCTCGGTGTAATGAATCTATATGAATCATGTTGTGGGTTCAATCTGATAGTTCTCTAACAGGTCAGCCAAAATAGAAATTAAGTTTTTTTCTAAAACGGAAATGCAAATTAAGATGAACACAAACATTAGTTATCATAATAGCTGATCATACATACATACTTGCTAAGAGCAAAAGCTTGCCAGAGTTTTACCACCCATACAATTAATTAGCAGTTCAGATAAGATAACCTTATATAAGTATAACTACAAATGCATTTGCTAAGGGCTCATGGGACAACAGAACTAGACAACCGCGAACTTTATGACCAGCATGTCACAGCGGCATCGAAAGATCTTGACCTTCAACTTTGATCCAATGCGAAGTTTGGCACCGTCAATGAACTTTTTCCACCTGGAAGTAACAGCCAAGCGGCCATCTGTGGGACTGACAGAGTACCGTCCCTCCACGGTGAGACCTTCACTCTCCATGACGAGGGATATCTTGCCCCTTCGGCCAGCATTGAGATCCTTGGAGATACTTTTAGGCAATTTCTGATTCAAAGCAAGAGATACCACCAAAAATTAGTCAATGGCACCAATGCACTGAACCATGTGAGACTTTGAGCAGAGAAGACATCAAGATAAGAGCAGTTATGCTGTCATATACTCACGAACATAGCCTTCAGATGCGTCCTGGTCACCACACGGGTGGCCACAGCAATGAGCTGAGACCTCGGTGATCTGGCTGGGGCAGGTGCATGAGCCTGGGCTGGTACACGAGCTGGTGCTGATGCAGGAGACTGCTGGGCAGGTGCAGTAAACGGTGCCTCTAGAGGAACCGGTGCTGATGCAGGAGACTGTTGGGCAGGTGCAGTAAACGGTGCAGCTAGAGGAACCAGTGCTGATGCAGGAGCCTGCTGGGCATGTGTAGTATATGGGGCCTCTACAGGAACCAATGCTGATGTAGGGGACTGCTGGGTAGATGCAGTAAACGGAGCTGGTACAGGAACCGGTGCTGATGCAGGAGAGTGGGAAGCCGGTGCCGGTGCTGGTGTGGTTGCCCTTTGTGACATCCGCTCCTGTTCCATCAGGGGATCTGCAGCTTTGATCATGTTAAACCCAGCAAGCTAGAACAGAGGGAATGGTTTAGAACAACTGCTCAGAATGCAGTTATCAAAAGATATGAGTAGAAAAAAGTTACATATTATATATTTGGAAGTGTCTCCAACTCTGTAAGCAGTTACGTATATCTGCCCGTTTGAGTTTCTGATCCTCAGCTCGTCGCCCTTCTTCAGACCGTAGTCAAAAGCAAACTTTCTCCAATCATGTCCATACAAATATGTGATGGCCTGCGTCTTGTAGACATACACCTCATAGACCGTGTAGGTGTTCATCAATTTGCCATTGCCATGCATAGTGAAAGATCCTTCATGCGGACACATCTGGTTAATCATTGGACGAAGTTCACAAGGTACAGTCTGCATGTGAAAATTGATACAAATGTAAGAAGCAGGAAGACTAAAAACAAGACTTTACTATATGCCAATTCATGCTAAACCACTGAGAATACATACCTGTAACTCTGTGAAGGAGCTACTAGAAAGGTAGATAGAGCCATAGGAGGTGTTATATGCGGGGTATGTACATGGGCCCGCCATATTCCCGCAAGCTCGGCATCGGGATGGTGAAGGAAACATGGGAGGTACTACTGGTGCGTAGCGCTGAACGTAAGTGGAAGAATTAGGTTGTGTAAAGTGCATAGTTCAGAGCAATGCAAATGTTGACAAGCAAGTGCATAACACTATGTTACAAACTGAACAGTGAAAAATTAGTGTATGATGAATATAAGCATGCTAATTTGGTGTTTCCGAATTCCAAAAAGCATTAGACAGAGCCGGTGATAATATCAGACATAAATCATGGCATGTATATGTGGCTTAAGAAAATATACCCGAACCCTTGGATGGTTACGGCCCGGCTGATCCTTGGACTTGAGCTTATATAAGCATCCAGAAGGTGGGGCTGACAGTAACTTGGTGGCAGCCTCTGCAGATGCCTCATCAGCAGCAGTTGCAATCCTTTTGACCAATGAAGGCTTAGCAGTTTCAGTCTGCATATAAAAATTGAAGAGCAACAGACATCAGCAGTGATATATAAAATGAATCTATGAGACACTGATGCATATAGTGCTGGATGTAAGTGGAAGAATAGGTGTGTGTGTTTCTGAACTATTGGTAAGCATTAGACAAAGCCGGCAATAAACAGACAAAAATCAAATCATGTATGAGGATTAAGAAAATATACCTGCTTACTGAAAAGGGTACCACCCAGCTGGCCCGTGGCCTTGTGCTTGAGGAGGTTTTCAGAAGATGGTGGCAGCACCATCGTCTTCACAGCAGCCTCATCAGGATCATTTTTTATCCATTTGAGTAGAGGCACAGAAGTTTCATCCTGCATATGAATAGCAACAGAACTCATCATTGATATTTAATAAATCTATGAGATAGACTGATGCAAATAGTGCGGGGTGTAAGTGGAAGAATAGGGTTGTGCATAGAGAACAGTTGACAACAATGCAAATGATTACAAAAGAAGCCAATGGAAATCAACAGTTTATATACTGGATGAGACAGACTGAAAAGTGAAAAATTAGTGTATGATGATTGTAAGCAAACGCAGTGTTTCTGAACTTTTGGTAAGCATTAGACAAAGCCAACAGTAATTAAACAGATAATAATGAAATCATGTATGTGGATTAAGAAAATATACCAGATTCATTAAAAGGTCACCACCCAGCTGGCCCATGGCCTCGTGCTTGTAGAGGTTTTCGGAAGATGGTGCCGGCACCATCGTCCTCACAGCAGCCTCATTAGCCTCATTTTGCATCCACTTGAGTAAAGGCGCAGCAGTTTCAGCCTGCATAAGAATGGGAACAGATCTCAGCAGTGATATTGAATGACTCTGAGACAGACTGATGCATATAGTGCTAGATGTAAGTGGAAGGGTATGGCCGTGTATGGACAACAGTTCACAACAATGCAAGGGTGTGTTCGGTTCTGAAACAGCGTGGAATGGAATGGAATGGTTCCATTTCAGAGGAATGGAATGGTTACATTTTTGTTCGGTTGGGAAAAATGGAGAGCAGAAGAGATCGAGGTTAAACTAACCAATTGTCTCAAAATTGTAATTAACAATTGCAAATGACATTTTAATCTCAAAGTCGTAATTAACAGCGCCTAATGGTGCTCTTTTAATCTAAAAATCGTAATTAACATCATTTTATGTTGGGTTAGGGGAACTGGAGTAGATGAACATTACTGTATGATGATTGTAAGCAAACGAATTTGGTGTTTCTAAACTTTTGGCTTCGAGATCTTATGGGTTTCAACTCTAGCCTACCCCAACTTGTTTGGGACTGAAAGGCTTGGTTGTTGTTGTTGTTGTAAACTTTTGGCAAGCATAGAAAAAACCGACAATAAACAGAGAAAAATCAAGGCATGTTTTGTGGATTAAGAAAATATACCATATTCATTAAAAGATCACCACCCAGCTGGTGCGTGGCCTTGTGCTTGTAGAGGCATTTAGAAGATGGGGGCGGCATCAACATACTGGCAGCCTGATCAGCCGCAGTTTTGATCTTCCTTTTGAGTAAAGGCCCTAAAGTTTCAGTCTGCATATGAATAGCAAAACAAAAGGCAGACCTCAGCAGTGATATTGAATTACTGTATGAGATAGACTGATGCATATAGTGGATGCTCTTAGCCTTTTGCAGCGTGAACACTAGCTATGGACAGACAAAAAAACTAGTTAACTCAGCTTTGTCTAGATATGAATGTACTACCACCATCCAAAAGCTTAAGCCTTATTTATTTTTGAGAAATCAAAACAAGCAAAGTTTGACCAAAATTTTAGAACATTCTATCAACAAATATAATACTGTGTAGATACCGTAGGAAAATATATTTTATTATCTATTTAATGATATTAATTTTGTATTTTGCATGTTACTGATTTTTGGTAAAAGCTTAGTCAAACATGGTATAGTTTGACTTTCTAAAAATAATATAAGCCCAAAGCTTTGGGATGGAGGCAGTAGTATCTAGAGCTAAAACACATCTAGATACATCCGTATCTACAGATAGTTGAGTCAATTAATTTGGATCTGAGGGAGTATCAGATTCAGACTACATCATGGTAAGTTGGTTAAAAAAATTACCCCTGGGCGGTCCCTGCCCAGCTCGGCAGTGGCATTTCGCTTCTTGTGCTGCAGATCGGGCCATGCTCCTGCAGCAGGTGGGGCGCTATTCTCGTTCCCCATAGCCTCAGCACGGAACCTGGAGGTACCAACCTGATACAGAGAATATAGAGCATGGTGTCACAGAGGCTTTACGCACAAACAGCTGAAGACATGTGCTACTTTAAGCATATTCCAGAACAGGAACAGATTGAGGATGCAGAGACCAGAGAGACACTTAAAAGGTAAAGAGTGGATAAGCAAACGGAGTACCTGCTTCGCGGGGCTGGGGACGCAGCTCAGGCTCAGCCAACTGCCCACATGCGTGGTGGCCTTACGCTCCATTGCCCCCACCGCCGAGGTCTTACCTTTCCTGTACAAGCTGACAAAAGATACAGTGAGGATCAGCAGAAACTACAAAGGTTGCAAATGTCGACAAATAAAGGAAGAACACCCCAATCCAAGCAAAGGTAGCCCCCGCCCCCACCCCCATCAATCACTCCCAGCTCGAGGGTGACCAGAAAGACACCCCTTCGCCCAGAATAGGAAAGAGATGCGCAAGATATCGAGGAGAGGAAAAAAGAACCGATCTCGAGAAAGGAGAGAACATTACTAGTCCTACCTAATCCGCTTGGGCTAGATGCAGCTTGCCCCTCCAAGCTGGATGCCTGGACGGTGGAGGCGAAAGGAGGGGATCGAGCTAGCGGCTTGCATCCGTCGGCAATCGGCACTCGATCGGGAGAGAAGGGGTGCTACATAAAGGGGAGGGGTAACATATTTTATTACACAGTGAACTTACTGATGTGACTAGTCATTACATGTCTCACTGAAACTAGGGCCCATAGTGTGGCACCCCAAATTTACTTGAAGCTGCCCGGCGGGACGCATTGGCGCGTCAAGAAACCCCCGAATTGTAGCGGGGAAATGAAACATTTCACAAAAATTCGAAATTCAAGCACACCGCCACGCGCCAAGCACGCGGCTGTTCCTTCCTCTTCCTCGGTTCCTCCTCCCCTATCCGAAAAAACCCCAAATCCCAAGCTCAAACCAAAAAAAAAACAAACAAATCCCCTGGCCGCCATGCATGTCCTCGTTAACCCGCTGGAGATCGTTCCCGGACGATGCGGACCACCCGCCCTGAGATCCAGAATTCCGTCCACCTCGAGGCACTGCGTGCTGTCTCGCAGCAGCGGCTTGAGGGCGCTGAAGAGGAAGTTCCGCCGGAAAGTGCTCATGGCAACCGTGCAAGCTCACCGGCGTGCTGTATCCCGAGAGGAACTGGTCAAAGCTTTGCTATTCGCCACACAAAAAAAATTGCGGGCCAAGATCTGGTCAAAGCTTCGTCGATGGCTTGCCGCGAGAGGCTTGGAGTCCAGAGTCAATAAACTAGCTGCTCGAGGACTTGGGCGGTTTACACGGATTCATATTAACTGACTCAAGTTTGTTAGTCTAGTTAACAAATGCATCTAGATACATCCATATCTAGACAGAATTGAGTCAATTAATATGAATCAGAGGGGAGTACCTGAAAGTGTTTCATGCTACCAACTAATGCGCTGGCAGGAATCGCTGTAGAAGTAATTGTGCTACTACTCATACGATGAACTGATTGTGTGGGTGTCGAATTTTGCAACGCGATCATCCACTGAATGCTTAATCTAGCGCCAAAGGCGTACAAATCATAACATACTACAGCACCAGAACATAAGAGTACGAATCATAAAGTAGCTCAACATTTTGCATCAGGGCTGGGTGGTCCTGAGACTACCGGGACGCCCCTGATGATCTCCGGGTGTGCATCCTCTTCAACGCAAAGCTGTGTACTCGGTCCACGGCCTCCTTCTGTAGGCTGGATAATCTCAGGTGCAGGACCTTCGTCTATGAGAGGCTCGTCATCAGTACCATCCACAGGTGCATCAGGGCTGGGTGGTCTTGAGACTACCCGGACGCCCGTGATGATCTCCGGGCGTGCATCCACTTCAACGCAAAGCTGTGTACTCGGTCCACGGCCTCCTTCTGTAGGCTGGATAATCTCAGGTGCAGGACCTTCGTCTATGAAAGGCTCGTCATCAGTACCATCCACAGGTGCATCAAACTGAGATTCATCTTCAAATCTCCCATCAAACTGAGAGACCTCTTCAACTCTATGCTTCTGCAATTAGTACATCAACCGATTAGACAAACATCTAAGGGATGCAACCTGAACAAATGCCGTTTTACATATTTACCTTCTCATCTGGCACAGCACATGTCCCAGAGCTGAAACCCGTTTCCTGAAGCAAGCGCTTTTTCTCTCCTTCCCGTCCATCCATCTGCAACAAGTTAAATTTGAGTACAGAACCTTGCACAGCAATGCAAACTATTGATTGAAACAGCGGCAGCATCAATATAAATAATTAACTACATATGCCAGCACACATACAGTGTGAGCAAGATCTGCTTCTCCTGCTAAAGGATCATTATATGGTTCACCATGCTAAACCCGCCTAACATATGTGCGGTCCATCCCAAAAATGTGTAAATGATCTGCCACTACAGGGTGAGGCCTCTTCTCACCATTCATACATGTGCAGCGCGGGCAATACACGTCCAGGTTGTGACCATCATGAGCTCTAATAAACCCCATAAAGGGTTGAACACCATTTATATATGAAGGGGAACATAAGTGTCCATGCAGTATCCAAGTTCTGTCCATCTGTTTAATTATGAGATACAGTGGTTGGTGATTAATTTAAGGCGAAGTAGGAAATGTATATCCATCGAGTACAAAACTATACTACATGATTATGCATTTCAGCAATCATGTCGAGTACAAAACAAAAAATGCCCATCGACATTTTAGCAAACAGATCGTGTACAAAACTCTGCCATGGCATTTCAGCAAATTAACGGATCGAGTGCAGAACTGACTCTATATGCCCACGCAAATGAACAAATTGATCGATGACAAATCGAGCGGAAAACTATAAAGTGCCAATTAGTTCGAGCATACTGACGAATTTTTTTAGCAGCATCAAGAAAATATAAATCGTTAGGCTGTCTTGCCCGATACATGATTGAGCTAGAGATAGCAGCCCTACCGTGGATCAACTTGACCGCCGGTGCGTCTCGAGAAGAACGACGGGGAGGGGAAGCTTCTTCTTCGCACGGACGGGACGGGGAGGGGAAGCTCTTCGCACGGACGGGGATAAGTTGTGTACGGGTGGGTGGGGGGTCATGCGGCCGGGCCGCCGGGGTGATAATTAAGGTCGGTAGGTGGCGTTTAATGGAGTTGCGTGTGTAATTTGCCGTGCACAAGGTTGAGGAATAGGCGGTTCCCTTTGCCGCGCGCACAATTCAAACTATCCCGCCCATGTAGTTTAAATTCGCCATATTTTCGTTAAATCGACATAAAGTCATGTGAGTGGGGGAAAATTAGCAAAGTTGCTTGAAAAATAGTAAAACTCTGGAATTATCCTTTAAATATGCTCTACTTCGTGTGAAAATCGGGGTGTGGAAGCATGTTGAGCTGTTTTATTTGTACTTTCTTCATTAAAACTCCCATTTTATGCACTTTGGATGGAAAGAAATCATTTGTACATAAATTTTGACAACGCCATTTGCAAACACTAATTGTTTACATGCCAAGATGCACCCATCCACCAAATATATATGTGGCAAAAGTTTATCACAATCTAGCAGATATGCATAATTAGTGAGGGACCCCTTTTGATTTTGTGCAATTTCCACTAATTAGGTAGAGATCGAGAAGGGTTAATTAATTAGGCCATGTTAGGGGTTATGTGTTTTAGATTAGGTTGTGTGGATTCAAATACAACTTCTTTATTTGTGTGCTATGATTAATCAAAACTAGATCGATCGACTGCGCACACATTATTAGAGGCGCATGCCTTTGCGCACAAAGTGCATGTGTGTGTTGTTGGCCACCAACGAGAGAGAGAGAGAGAGAGAGAGAGAGAGAGAAGAGAGAGAGGTAGAGAGAGCTACATACGAGAGAGCGATTGAAATCCCCAAATTAAACACATATATATGCATGGCACATTTAATTTAATTAGAGGACCGCGAGGCACCCCTGGCCTGCTTGATGCACAATTAAGTGTCATTGGCCTATATATAGGGTTTAATTAGGGTTTAGGGTTTAGGGTTAGGAGGTTAGGGTTTAGGGTTTAATGTTTATGGTGTTTAGGGTTTAGGGATTAGGGATTAGGGTTTATTTAGGGTTTAAGGTTTAGGGATCATCGATCGAGTGCGCACACACACATTATTAGAGGCACACGCGCCTTTGCGCATAAAGTGCATGCGTATATGTGTGTGTTTTTTGGCCACCAACGACATATAGATGATCGAGAGAGAGAGAGAGATTGAAATCCCCCAAGAATATGTTCAAATATATATTAAAATATATGCACGAATGCATGCATGGTAGGCCATGCATGCACACTAATTATATATATATTATGAGGAAACTTAATCAAATGTGTTTTCATTCGAGAGAACTTGTCAAAATTCAAGTTAATTAATTTATCATCGATAATTATATAATTAATTAATGAATCTCAGGGAGATGTTATACAACATATGATCGATATAGGCCATGTATATATTAATTGGTTTTAATCTACCGTTTAATTTGCTAGCTAGCTGCATGCTATATATAGAGCATGTTTTTATTAGATCGGGTTATAGCTAGTATAGTTTAGGGTTATGTGTTTTAATTAACTAGGGTTTGATTAGCTAGGGGTTAGTTATATATATATGGTTTAGGGTTAATGCATGGCACATTTAATTTAATTAGAGGACCGCGAGGCACCCCTGGCCTGCTTGATGCACAATTAAGTGTCGTTGGCCTATATATAGGGTTTAATTAGGGTTTAGGGTTAGCTAGCTGGGTTTAGGGTTTAGTGTTTTGGGTGTTTAGCTAGGGTCTAGGGTTTAGGGTTTAGTGTTTACGGTGTTTAGAGGGTCTAGGGTTTAGTGTTTAGGGTGTTTAGGGTCTAGGGTTTAGGGTCTAGTGTTTAGGGTCTAGGGTTTAGGGTTTAATTAGTGTTTAGGGTGTTTAGGGTTTAGGGTTTAGTGTTTACGGTGTTTAGGGTCTAGGGTTTAGGGTTTAGTGTTTAGGGTGTTTAGGGTCTAGGGTTTAGGGTCTAGTGTTTAGGGTCTAGGGTTTAGGGTTTAATTAGTGTTTAGGGTGTTTAGGGTTTAGGGTTTAATGTTTACGGTGTTTAGGGTCTAGGGTTTAGGGTTTAGTGTTTAGGGTGTTTAGGGTCTAGGGTTTAGTGTGTTTAGGGTGTTTAGGGTTTAGGGGATTAGGGATTAGGGTTTTAGGGTTGTTTAAGGTTTAGGGATCATCGATCGAGTGCGCACACACATTATTAGAGGCACCCGCGCCTTTGCGCATAAAGTGCATGCGTATATATATGTGTATTTTTTTGCCACCAACAACGATATATAGATGATCGAGAGAGAGAGATTGAAATCCCCAAGAATATGCATGTTCAAATATATATCAAAATATATGCACGAATGCATGGTAGGCCATGCATGCACACTAATTATATATATATTATGAGCTAGGCAACTTGATCAAATGTGTTTTCATACGAGAGAACTTGTCAAAATTCAAGTTAATTAATTTATCATCGATAATTATATATATAATTAATTAATGAATCACAGGGAGATCGATAATTAATTTAGGGTTTTAGGGTTGTACGTTTAAGGTTTAGGGATCATCGATCGAGTGCGCACACACATTATTAGAGGCACCCGCGTCTTTACGCATAAAGTGCATGCGTATATATGTGTGTGTTTTTTGCCACCAACGTTATATATAGATGATCGAGAGAGAGAGAGATTGAAATCCCCAAGAATATGTTCAAATATACATTAAAATATATGCACGAATGCATGGTAGGCCATGCATGCACACTAAAATTATATATATATTATGAGGCAACTTAATCAAATGTGTTTTCATTCGAGAGAACTTGTCAAAATTAAAGTTAATTAATTTATCAAGATAATTATATAATTAATTAATGAATCTGAGGGATATGTTATACAACATGATCGATATAGGCCATGTATATTTTAATTGGTGTTAATCTACGGTTTGCTAGCTAGCTGTTATATATATAGAGCATGCTTTTATTAGATCGGGTTATATCTAGTATAGTTTAGGGTTATGTGTTTTAATTAAGTAGGGTTGATTAGCTAGGGTTAGTTACATATATATGGTTTAGGGTTAATGCATGTCACATTTAATTTAATTAGAGGACCGCGAGGCACCCCTGGCCTGCTCGATGCACACAATTAAGTGTCGTTGGCCTATACATAGGGTTTAATTAGGGTTTAGGGTTAGCTAGGGTTTAGGGTTAGGGTTAGGGTTAGGGTTAGGGTTAGGGTTAGGGTCTAGGGTCTAGGTTTAGTGTTTAGGGTGTTTAGGGTTTAGGGATTAGGGATTAGGGATTTAAGGTTTTAGGGTTGTTTAAGGTTTAGGGATCATCGATCGAGTGCGCACACACATTATTAGAGGCACCCGCGCCTTTACGCATAAATTGCATGCGTATATATATATGTGTGTGTTTTTTGGCCACCAACGATATATTGATGATCGAGAGAGAGATTGAAATCCCTAAGAATATGTTCAAATATACATTAAAATATATGCACGAATGCATGGTAGGCCATGCATGCACACTAATTAATTATATATATATTATGAGGCAACTTAATCAAATGTGTTTTCATTCGAGAGAACTTGTCAAAATTCAAGTTAATTAATTTATCACGATAATTATATAATTAATTAATGAATCTGAGGGATATGTTATACAACATGATCGATATATAGGCCATGTATATTTTAATTGGTGTTAATCTACGGTTTGCTAGCTAGCTGCTATATATAGAGCATGTTTTTATTAGATCGGGTTATATCTAGTATAGTTTAGGGTTATGTGTTTTAATTAAGTAGGGTTAATTAGCTAGGGTTAGTTACATATATATGGTTTAGGGTTAATGCATGGCACAATTAATTTAATTAGAGGACCGCGAGGCACCCCTGGGCTGCTCGATGCACAATTAAGTGTCGTTGGCCTATACATAGGGTTTAATTAGGGTTTAGGGTTAGCTAGGGTAGAGGGTTAGGGTTAGGGTTTAGGGTTTAGGGTTTAGTGTTTAGGGTGTTTAGGGTTTAGGGATTAGGGATTTAGGGGTTTTAGGGTTGTTTAAGGTTTAGGGATCATCGATCGAGTGCGCACACACATTATTAGAGGCACCCGCGCCTTTACGCATAAAGTGCATGCGTATATATGTGTGTTTTTTGGGCCACCAACGATATATAGATGATCGAGAGAGAGAGATTGAAATCCCCAAGAATATGTTCAAATATACATTAAAATATATGCACGAATGCATTGTAGGCCATGCATGCACACTAATTATATATATATTATGAGGCAACTTAATCAAATGTGTTTTCATTCGAGAGAACTTGTCAAAGTTCAAGTTAATTAATTTATCACGATAATTATATAATTAATTAATGAATCTCAGGGATATGTTATACAACATGATCGATATAGGCCATGTATATTTTAATTGGTGTTAATCTACGGTTTGCTAGCTAGCTGCTATATATAGAGCATGTTTTTATTAGATCGGGTTATAGCTAGCTAGTATAGTTTAGGGTTATGTGTTTTAATTAAGTAGGGTTGATTAGCTAGGGTTAGTTACATATATATGGTTTAGGGTTAATGCATGGCACATTTAATTTTATTAGAGGATCGCGAGGCACCCATGACCCGCTCGATCGATGCACAATTAAGTGTCGTTGGCCTATACATAGGGTTTAATTGGGGTTTAGGATTAGCTAGGGTTTAGGGTTAGGGTTAGGGTTAGGGTTAGGGTTAGGGTACGTTTAGGGTCTAGGGTTTAGGGTTTAGTGTTTAGGGTGTTTAGGGTTTAGGGATTAGGGATTTAAGGTTTTAGGGTTGTTTAAGGTTTAGGGATCATCGATCGAGTGCGCACACACATTATTAGAGGCACCCGCGCCTTTACGCATAAATTGCATGCATATATATGTGTGTTTTTTGGGCCACCAACGATATATAGATGATCGAGAGAGAGAGAGAGATTGAAATCCCCAAGAATATGTTCAAATATACATTAAAATATATGCACGAATGCATTGTAGGCCATGCATGCACACTAATTATATATATATTATGAGGCAACTTAATCAAATGTGTTTTCATTCGAGAGAACTTGTCAAAGTTCAAGTTAATTAATTTATCACGATAATTATATAATTAATTAATGAATCTCAGGGATATGTTATACAACATGATCGATATAGGCCATGTATATTTTAATTGGTGTTAATCTACGGTTTGCTAGCTAGCTGCTATATATAGAGCATGTTTTTATTAGATCGGGTTATAGCTAGCTAGTATAGTTTAGGGTTATGTGTTTTAATTAAGTAGGGTTGATTAGCTAGGGTTAGTTACATATATATGGTTTAGGGTTAATGCATGGCACATTTAATTTTATTAGAGGATCGCGAGGCACCCATGACCCGCTCGATCGATGCACAATTAAGTGTCGTTGGCCTATACATAGGGTTTAATTGGGGTTTAGGATTAGCTAGGGTTTAGGGTTAGGGTTAGGGTTAGGGTACGTTTAGGGTCTAGGGTTTAGGGTTTAGTGTTTAGGGTGTTTAGGGTTTAGGGATTAGGGATTTAAGGTTTTAGGGTTGTTTAAGGTTTAGGGATCATCGATCGAGTGCGCACACACATTATTAGAGGCACCCGCGCCTTTACGCATAAATTGCATGCATATATATGTGTGTTTTTTGGCCACCAACGATATATAGATGATCGAGAGAGAGAGATTGAAATCCCCAAGAATATGTTCAAATATACATTAAAATATATGCACGAATGCATTGTAGGCCATGCATGCACACATATACATATATATATATATATATATATTATGAGGCAACTTAATCAAATGTGTTTTCATTCGAGAGAACTTGTCAAAGTTCAAGTTAATTAATTTATCACGATAATTATATAATTAATTAATGAATCTCAGGGATATGTTATACAACATGATCGATATAGGCCATGTATATTTTAATTGGTGTTAATCTACGGTTTGCTAGCTAGCTGCTATATATAGAGCATGTTTTTATTAGATCGGGTTATAGCTAGTATAGTTTAGGGTTATGTGTTTTCATTAAGTAGGGTTGATTAGCTATGGTTAGTTACATATATATGGTTTAGGGTTAATGCATGGCACATTTAATTTAATTAGAGGACCGCGAGGCACCCCTGGCCTGCTTGATGCACAATTAAGTGTCGTTGGCCTATATATAGGGTTTAATTAGGGTTTAGGGTTAGGGTTAGGGTTTAGGGTCTAGGGTTTAGTGTTTAGGGTGTTTAGGGTTTAGGGATTAGGGATTAGGGTTTCAGGGTTGTATAAGGTTTAGGGATCATCGATCGAGTGCGCACACACATTATTAGAGGCACCCGCGCCTTTGCGCATAAAGTGCATGCGTATAGTTTAGGGTTATTTGTTTTAATTAAGTAGGGTTTGATCAGCTAGGGTTAGTTACATATATATGGTTTAGGGTTAATGCATGGCACATTACATATAGTTTAAATCTCAAGAATGTTTATACATGATAGGCCATATGTGCAAAGGAATTTTTTTCCCCGTGAACTTGTCAAAATTCAAGTTTATCAGTGCCAATGGAAACTAGTCCAAAAAATTACATAGAGGACCAAAAGTACTAGACAATAACTAATAGAACCTGCAACTTTACAAAAAGGACCCCAAAACATATAGAAGAAAATCAATCGAGTCCTTCTCGACCGCACATCAGATCTCTGCTCCGCATCCTTTCCAGCAACTCCGTCGCCGGGGACGCACCACTTGGGACGGTGTCGCCGGTAGTCGCCAGGACGAAGGAGAAGAAGGGCCTCAGCAACGGCATATTGGCTCTGAGAAGGGCCGCTGAAAGTCCAAGATGTGCACGGGCAAGACGGATGACGCCGTCGTATGCCCCGAGCTTGTGAACTTTAGCAGCTTGACTTCCCCATTGGCCAGATCTGAAGCACTGACCAAAGCAAGCCTCACCGTTAGCGCCATCACATTGATGGCACCAGATCGGGGTTTGGCCGGCAAGATCCGCCAGATTCACCATAGGCCAGATCTGAAGCCGATGACGAGATCCCCGACTCCATTGCGCCATTCTGCTCATGGGAAACACTGGATCTAAGCTTACAACAACACTAACTCCCTCGGATCCAAATTAGCTGACTCAACTTTGCTTATCTAAATATGGATGTATCCACACATGTTTTTACTCTAGATACATACACGTCTAAGGAAAGTTGAATCAATTAATTTAGTTCGGAGGGTGTACAATATACAGAGAGAAGTCGGCCTCGTCTCCGGCCGGCGAGGCCGCCGGAGAGAAGGGGGAGAGGAGCCGGGGGAGTGGGAGAGACTCGAGAGAGAAAGAGAAGAGGAAGAAATGAGAGCTCCCTGGGGAAGAACATTATTTTTGTCGTTCTGCTCGTAGCTTGAAACTGAAAATTTCGGCCGCGCGCCAAATCATCCCGCCGCATCCATTCGAAAATCCCGTGACCAGTTTTACCCTTTTAACCCTGGTCCGGAAGCTACAACCCACCGACCATGGAGGGCTCATTCGGTAACAATGAAATATCTTGCCTAGATCCCGAACCCTCCCCACAGGCCCACACCCACCCACCAACCATTCGCCCCATTAGCTCAAAAATACTCTCACACGCCAAAGCTCTGACTCTCTACAGTACTAGATCTGCTTCGCCGCCGGCATACTCCTCCACAGCGTAGCCTTGATCGTGTTGGCTGTCCACCCACCTGATCCGCTCCCCCGCCGCCCTCGTCACCGACGGATCTGCTTCACCGCCGACCTCGCCACCGACGGATCTGCTTCACCGCCGACCTCGCCACCGACTACCTCGCCGCAGCGGCTGTATCAACTTCACCGAATACCTTGCCAGCCAACCAGATCTGCTTCACTAACGCCCGCTTCTACTGAAACAGGGTCGATTCATCGTCTCCCGCGTTCGCCGCCGCTGGAATGCAAGTTGCCGCCCCCGTCCACCCCGCCGCAGCTTGGTTAGTACGCTGGCCCGTTAGATCGCGGTGTTTCTTTAGCCATGTTTTGTGTAGTTATTTGCAGATCTCATATGCCGTTAACTTTCTTGATGTGTTGCTTCGCATGAAGTTTGTTTAAATATTGTACAGTACAAAAGCATTATCCGGTCGCTACCATCCTGTTCATTCTACTGACACCTGTGTGCATCCACATATTTATAGCCTTGTACCCATTCATTTGCTGCCAACTGTTTTTGTACTGCATGCTATTGTCGCACTGCTTTTATAGTCGTGCTATGGGCATTTCCAATCTGCTTGTTCTTATACCACGTCATTAGCTCACCGCTAGCTGTTTTCTCGTGTCTGCTATTCTCACACTGCTTTTATAATCATGCTATGTGCATTTCCAATCTGCTTGCTCTTATACCTCGTCTTTAGCTTATATAGTTATTGCTGCGTGCATGTCTGGTCTTTGTATTATCGTAGACTGACTTGTCAATGTTATTTTTCCTAGGGATTGATCATGCGAACCACTTATTAGAACATCCAACATTAACAGCGGGGACGCTAGGTAAGGTTGGAATCTGAGTTCGTGGTTGGTAATTTTGGCAGTTTACTTCCGTTATTATCTATAACCTATATGCATTGTTCCTTATGCAAGAGATTAACACTTGGAACCCTGCCATAGCAATGCCATTCATGCTTTACTATGTTTCTGCCTATTTGATATGCTTGTCTTGGAGAAACTTCGAGGGTGATTTGAACCTGACATTTGGTCATTCTTAATGCCAGTTTACTTTATGTGTAAAACCTTGGCATTACCCTACTCTAAATCTGAATGTCTGAAATTCGTATCTCATGCAAAGCAACATCTAGTTGGTTTTAATCTGATATCTGGTAAATATTGGCTTATTCATTTGGCAGCTCAAGTTTTTTGTTATTTGAAACCAGCTGACTTGGTCTTAAATGTGATATCTAAACACAGATTAAGGACAATGGAGCAGGAGGATTAGCATTTCACTTGATGGCTGAACCTAAAATGATAGGCATGTTGACCACGACTAGTGCACGCAAGAGAAGGACCTGCAGTGAGCCAGTATGTGCTTAGTACATGCATCTTATCTTATCTTGTGCTTATTTCTGCTACATGCTGTTATCTGATCTCTACATTGCGTAATACATGTTTGAATAGTTAATTGTTGTAACTATGTTTACAATGTTACCAGAATGCAGTTTTAATGAAGCAGTCATCATTAGAAGATAGTCGCCAAAAAAGGATCTGTAGCGACCCTGTGCAACATTATGATGTAAGTTTGTGCTTAGTACAAGTTCCATACATGTCTTATTTATGCAACTTGTTATTATCTTATATCTACATTGCATAATAAATGTTTGCATAGTTCATCGTTTAACTCTTTTTGCATTATTATCAGAATGCAGTTGTGATGAAGCAATCTTCATTACCAGTGAGGCCCACAAAAAGTTCTGATCTTTCTTCTGATGCATCTTCTCATAGCCGTCAACCTAGACCATTTCTTTCATCAGACAGTAAATATCTCAAGGCTGTACTTTATAAAAGACATGGTATTGCTGCTTTAAGATCTGTAGCTGATATGTTGACAAAGAGTACACAAGATTCAATCAAGGCGATTGCCAAATGTCAACGTGTTATTGATGATGCTAATAGAAGTCCTCAATGATTCTATGTAATTTTTTTATTTGGGCACATTAATTGCCTTGTAATTTTCCTATTTGTTTTATTTGTGTATGTACTTGTGTGTATCATTGAAATCAGATTTTAGGCTCATGAAATTTAATGCAAGTTGACTAGTCAAACAAGTAGGGCCCTACAACAGATTGGGCCGGCCCACTTACAGTAGTGTGGGACCCACTTTCATTTTGGGCCGGCCCACTTCTTTAGTAGGCCGGCCCGGTTACACGATAATGGGCTCCACATGCTTATTGGGCCGGCCCACTTGCTCTATGGTGGTCCCACTTGGTAAATGGGCCGGCCCTTTAATAGGAAGGTGGGACCCACCTGTGTTTTGGGCCCACTATCTTGTTGGGGCGGCCCACTTTCTATATGGTGGACCCCACACACCAAATGGGAAGCCCTTTAATAGCAGGTGGGACCCACTTTGTGTTTTGGCGACCCACTATCTTGTTGGTAGGCCACTTTCTATGGGTGGACCCCACATACCAAATGGGCCGGCCCATTAACAGAATGTGGGACCCACCTGTGTTTTGGCCCGACCCACTATCTTGGTGGGCCCCACTTGCTATATGGTGGGCCCCACATACTAAATGGGCCGCCCTTTAACCGGAAAGTGGGACCCACCTGTGTTTTGGCCCGACCACTATTTTGTTGGGCCGCCCACTTGCTATATGGTGGACCCCACAAATTAAATGGGACCCTTTAGCGGAAAGTGGGACCCCTGTGTTTTTGGCCGGCCCACTAGCTTGTTGGGCCGGCCCACTTCTATACGGTGGACCCCCACACTAAATGGGCCGGCCTTTAACGGAAAGTGGGACCCCACTGTGTTTTTGGTCGGCCCACTTGCTTCTTGGGCCGGCCGATTGTTGTAAGGTGGACCCACATGTTAAATGGGCGGCCCATTTAAGTTTTGACCATCAACCTTAGAGGTTAGGCCGGCCCACGTAACTAATGGACCAGCCCAGCTATATAGTTGACCGGTCAAACTATGTCATCTGGCCCGCCCGCTTAAGACGTGGCAGGCCTCGTGTGGGCCTACCATCTACCACGGGGTTTCAGCCGGTTAACGCCGTTAACTGGCGTTAACGGCGTCGCCACGTGTCATGACGTCAGCAGTCAACGGGCTCCCGAAAACACTTCCGCAACGGTCCGATTTTCCGTGGCGGAAGGGCGCCCAAGCGCGACGGACCGAAAAAATCGTCGTTGGACTTTGCCTGGCGCAGTTTCGACAACAGAACCCATATCGTCGGGTTAGGCCCATAGGCGACGAAAAATGCCCCTTAGTTGACGATTTTGGGACGTTGTCTATCAGAACTTTTCTTGTAGTGTTTGGTGCGTTGGCGACCTGGATTAGTAGTGGAACATCATCAACGCATATGACCAATCTCTCGAGGCAAGATGCATCCATAATTTGCACCGTGTCTAACTGAATAAGTTCGGTGGTGTTGCGTTTCCAATAGCTAGCCACACTAATTGTACGAAGATTTGGCATTTGAATGTTGAGTTGGGTGAACCCGTGGACCCCCTCAAGGTGAAGTGCCTCGAGCACAATACAGCGGGTGAACAGGCGGTCGATGTTCGTCGCCTTACAGATGTAGACGTCATAGAGCAAGAGCCTTTTGAGTTGGGGGAAAAGAAGCATGGAGTTGGCATGAATCTCGGGCAAATAGCAAGTAGAAATGCTGACAATGCGCAGCGTGGGCGCGCAGCGGAACGCGGACAGCGGGAAGGAGCGCATCACTGTTCCAGCATCGAATCTGAGGTTCTCGACGCAAGATAGGGTGCTGGACCGGAACCAGCTGTCGAGCGTGGTGTCGACCTTGCAAGTGGTTCTGAAGGGGTCGATTGACACGCTTCTGGCGGGGCCAGGGTGAGCGGCGAGGATACTGGAGACCGCGGCGATGCGTTTGTGGTTTTGCTTGGCGAGTTGGTCGTCGATCTCGAGGTTAAGTGGGACGGAGTGCCAGAGGTGGCGCCACCGTTTGGAGACCAAGGTTGTGCTTACAGCGGATATAGTGGGCAGGTGGGAGATGATGATGTGGAGAATCTGGTCCGGTAGGCGGCTGATGAGGTCGTTGTCGCCGACGAGGAGGTTAAGTGGGACGGAGCGCCAGAGGTGGCGCCACCGTTTGGAGAGCAATGTTGTCCTTACAGCGGATATCATGGGCAGGAGGGAGATGATGATGTGCAGCATCTCGTCGGGGAGGCGGCTGATGAGGTCGAGGCTCGACGGAGGCTCTTCCCGATCTGGCTCGACCCGCCTTCGGGAGTTGAGCGGCTCCGCCTCCATCTGACACGGCGGCGACACACGCAACGCCGCAGTCGTCTGCTCGAAGTGTGTAGCAGGTAGCGGAGCGGATCTGCTGGACAGGGGAATAGGCGCAGCGGCGGTGGTGAGGACAGAAAGGTACTCGGCGGTGGATTTAGGTGGATGGCGGATGCAAGTGCGCTGGGGGTTTTTGGAGGAGACGGCAAGCGCTATGCAAGGAACTATTGCGGCGGGCGGCCAGCCGGGGTGCCTGAGGAGAGAAAGGTATACTACTAATGATGCGGTGCGGCGTTTGCGTCTCCCTTCCCCACGCGTGCAGCCTTCACATTTCACAAGACGTGCGAGTTTTTCAACAGAGATTATCAAGTGGAGAGACTTTCCCAATGCAATTGTCTCTCCACTTGATAATCACTCTTGAAAACACCGAGAAGATGGCGGTGAAGAAGACGGAGAGGCAAGGAAAAAAAACAATATGAATTGAAATCAAATATAATACGGGCGTTCCTTCTCTCTCTGGTCTCTGCTGCACTTACTGCACCTGTGGTGCAGGCGTGTGACCCGAGAAGAAGCTAATGTACTGTATAGCCGTCCCTTGCACGCCGTGTAGCTGTATTTTGTCTCGTCAAATCAGCTCGGGACAGTTTCAGCAGAGAAAACATCATTTTTTCTTGCCATCATCATAATAGGCGAACATTACCACGGGCACACGGTAGTGCACATCCAACTTCTACTACTCAATCCTCCATATGCTGCACAAACCACCACTTTAACTTTTTCTTCGCAGTTTTCATGATTTTTAGCAGTTTCCACCATGTGGTGGTCTAATCTGTTGCAATTTTTACCACTTGGTCATCTGATCAGTTATTTTGTCATGTCGATAGCAAAATCAACAAGTGGATGCCAACTTTTTTGAAGGGCTACTCTCTAAAACACAGTTTGCATTATGGCATGTTTGGTATTTTCCCTAGGTAGTACATCCAAAAAAAATTGACTACATGCTTTTATTTGCCTATTTTAAGCACCTTTTACCATGATTTCAAATTTAGGTCAAACTCACGGGGGCCATAGGATGCACGGCATTTATTTGGCAATTGTTTCAGTATGGCCAACTAGTTAGGCCTCCTTTGGTTCATAGGAAATGGAAAGTATAGGAAAAGGAAAATCATAGAATTGGGATGTCATGTCTACTTGAATCCTATGGGAATCGTGCTCCTTTGATTCATATGATTGTCATAGGAATTATGTTGGATTTGGTTCTTATGGGAAAAATTCCTATACAAGTCATTTGATTCATAGGAACTATTCATATAGGAATCTTGTAGTGCAAATCTTATAGGAAAAAACCATTAGCTAATACCTCATGGAAAAGTTCCTTTGCCACAATCAAAGACACATCATGTTCCTATAGGATTCAACTTGGCATAACATTCCAATCATGCACCTTTCATATTCCTACGCCCTCCATATTCCTTTGAATAAAAGGAGCCCGAAGTTTATTTGATTGTAGCAAAGGAATTTTCCATGTATCGACAGTTTGACATGGTATTTTAATAACCAATCAAGAAGGCATGCAAACGTACTTAAAAACACACATGGTGCCAAAATCGGTGAAAGGGAATATTCTCAAGAACATAGGTAGGTCATGTTTGGCATTGTTCCTAGGTATTTCATCACAAATGATGAATCCATGATAAATTACTAACATTCGGAAGTTTGCCATGGTTCTAGCATTAACCAACTCACCTCTCACTTCGGAAGAGAGCCATGCGAACTCCAAGATGGATTCTGTCAAAAAAAAAACTCCAACATGCATGGTGCCAAAATCTGGTAAGTTCTTCTAAAAAATATTTTGGTGTGCCATGTTTGGTATTTTGATATATATGTAGATTACTTACATCACAAACAACTACTCAATGCTTTCGTTTGCCATATGGGTGTTACGTACTTGGATGCAACGCATATGTTTGGTCATTTTTTGGGGGGTACCACACATTTAGTGCACATCACGTATATATAGTTTCCCCTTTTTTAATTGTACTTCGTGTACTTCGCGTTGAAATTTCAAATTAAATGGAAATGAGCCCAGAACTAATTTAATATATGGTCACAAACCGAAATAATTCGTGAAATTTTGGAAATGTCCATCCTACCATATCAACCACATGAAAAAATTGCATTGGCGGCAATCTGCCACTACAAATTTTAACCATTTCACGCAAAACACTCATGTAGTAATTTGTTCCCTTCTAGCACTTCATAAATCTCCCCGGTCTTGTTTGAAAAGGAGCCCCCGTCCGAAGAGTCCCTGTTTATAACTAAAACTAATTATTTCAGTACCGCATAAATCGCAATTACCATTAGATAAACAAGATTAAGATAGAGCATGTACCACCTGTCAATTACCGGTTCGCAATCTCCATATGCTCGCAATGACCGGTTCCACATTATACTTGGTCGAATTCAATTAAACATACAAGTACATCATGCCGAAGTTTTGTTCTAGGACATGGACACGTTCAAACTAATCACGGTAATAGATGATACAACATCGCACACATAAATAGACGACATGTCTAAAATCATACATTTTTTGAACACAGAAATGTCCCGAAGGACCTCGCGACACTGCTTTTATATTATGATGACGGTGGGATTACAGACTGCAAGCTAGGAGGACCCTCCAAGTAAAAGGAAACTACAGACAAGACATCCAAAAGTACAAAAAGAACTCTAGTTCTAGAAAAGGAAACTCCATCCGGTCCTTCTCCACCGAGCTCAGATTAGCCTCAAAGCGCGATCATCTTCTCCATCGAGACCGGCAAGATCAACCACCTACCGTCTCGTTGGCGCATGCGGGCACGTCGCCTCATGTTGAAAGTATTCGAGCAAGTCGCCGCTCATGTCGCAACCATCGTTGCTGCAATCCACCTTAAACAAGGAGGCAAATCTACTTAAATCCTCATCCTCTTCGTAGATGCCGTCGCAGTTCGGGCACACGAGACTGGGCAGGTTTCTTAAGCAGCTTCCGCATGCAATGTGATGTCCCTCCCCCATGCGAATGCACTGCTTAATACAAGGAAATTTACATGACTGTTGGCCCAAAGAAAAATACAGTTGGGTGGAACCTAGTGAAGAAAGTACTAACCCGGTATAGTGGACGTCGTGCGATTTGAGAGCACAAACCGCAGATGAACGTTCTTCTCACCACATTCTTTTCCATAACACATTCACGGGAAAAGTCCATGCTTTCAGATGGAGGACTTTCACCTTGGAAGACGCCCTGGCATCCCGGGCACGCGCCACCGGGCAGGTTCCTAGCGCAGCTGTCGCATGCAACCTTCTTGCACGAACAACACTGCTTAATACAAGGAAATTAACACGACTGTTAGCCCAAATTAAAATACATCTTGATGAACCTAGTGAAGAAAGTACTAACCCGCCAAAATGGAGGTTGTGCGGATTGAGAGCACAAACCGCAGGTGAGCAGTCTTCTCAATTTAGCATCGTCGACAAAAGCTCTAAAGCTACCAGGGGGAACCTCCATGCCCAACGATTCTAAATGGGAATATGAATTTAGAGGATGTGAAGGAGATAGGGATAGAGGGTCGTAGTCTTCGACTTGTATAGTATATATAGGCGAGGGAATTGCAGATTCCACCAAGGAACGAGATCCAGTGACTTCACTGGCGACTTGTACGTGAGTCATTCGATCAAGATCCAACGCACATGGTTGATCCAAATTTTAAACTTAAAATTAAACTCAATTTTCAAATGAAGTAAAACTTTACCAGAATACTTAAGAAAGATATATATCTTACTGTAATGTTTTCGATTTTTTTCGAGCAACTTAAAATGTGACTACAAATTCTGGATCAACTGTGTCCGTTGGATCTTGATCCGATGGCTCATGTACGTAAAGTTGCATTTTGGAGTAAGTAAAGTCACTGGCCTCAAGTTCCACCACCTCATACTTCGTATGTTGCACAAAAACACCATTTGGAAGGATATTTTGCGGTTTCCACCATGTACTGCTCCAATCTGTTGTGATTTCACCACTTAATCTTCTAATCAACCAATTATACTGGTAAATATTCTCTTACTTTGCATCTCAAACATTTCCCTGACTTTGAGTCCCTGAGGCTGGCCATAGTGCTAGTATCATAGGTAGTATCATGCATCTTAGGCCCACAAAAATGCTGATGTGGCATCTAATTAATGAGGAGAGATAAGATTAGAGTAACATAGCTGGATACTGTATCATAATGCACGTTACGAGAAAAGCTAATGCTAAATAGATCTTGTACACATATTTTGTATTGAGATTCTACAAAACAATAAATTTAGAAGATTATGATACTACTCTATAATACCACCCACTATAGTCGGCTCCCGGGTGCGTATGATCCCTCTACCATAAAAACATATTTCCAAGTGTTAAAAAAATTTGACAAATTTTTACATGTACATCTCCATAATATATGTGTATTCGTCAAGTTTCACGAAAAAATGATATTTTTTGTAGTCTAAGCGAAAAAGAGAAAATTTATCTTGTGACAAGTCTTTGTTTCAGCACCGAATTTTGTCTTTTTTACACACGCCACATGACATGTCGATTTTTCATGAAACGACTTTGTGAGCGCGTAGCACATGAAGATGTACGTGCGAAATTTTTGTTTCAATTTTTTGACATTTTAAAATGTGTCTAACATGTATTTCAAAATAAAGGGAGCATATGCTCCCATGTGCCAAAACATCATACCAACCACTATAGTAATAGTATCATAGACAAGTATCATATGCATGATATTACAATATGATACTACCTCCGTTTCAAGGAATAAGGCGTCCTCGTTTTACGAGCTTTTTGTTTGACCAAGAATTACTTTAAATAGATAAAAATTATTTGTATGAAATTTATATCATTAAAAGGTGCATTTCAATACGAATCCAACGATACTAATTACATATAATATAATCAAAATTTTGTTGCTTAATTTTTATGGTCAAAGTTCGTCTTGGAATACGCGTGCGCCTTATTCCTTGAAACGGAGGTAGTACTATGCACTATAACCAGCCTGAACGCGCGCTAGTACACTCAATAAAGAGAGAGAGAGAGAGACGCTGAGGAGGACTTTGAGTTCTAGTACCTCACCTGCCCGAAATAAGTACGCTGGCAGCCTGACCTGCCCTAAGTACGTCCGGTCAAATCGATGCCTTGCCTTGCACGCCGTCTGCGCGCATCCATGTCTTTGAGTCCCTGAGGCTGGCCATAGTGCTAGTATCATAGGTAGTATCATGCATCTTAGGCCCACAAAAATGCTGAGCATCCATGTCTTCCCGATGAAATTGTCAGTCCAAAAAAATCGGAAATTTAATTCGGCTATTGGGCGGATATGCTACCTCGACCCAAAAAAACATATTTTTAATTTTCAAAAAATTCTAACAAAAAAATCCGCATGTACTTCTCGATAATCTATGTGTGTTCGTGTAGTTTCGTGAAAAGCCGATATTTTTTGTGGTTGATGTAAGAAGACAAAAGCAAGTACTCCGTATTACAAACAGCTTTATTTTTAGCAATAAATTTTATCTTTTTTACATAGCCCAAACGACAATTTAGTTTTTTATGGAAAGACTTTATGCGCTCTTAGCATGTGAAGATGAAAAGATTAATTTTTTGTTTGGAATTTTTTTACATTTCAAAATATATAGATGTTGCAGTTCAAACTAAAGGGAGCATACGCAACCAGGAGCCAAAACATCCTCCCCCAAAAAATATGATTTGTTTTCTATTTGCGACGCTTCCGCGATGCCTATCACATGTCTGTATAGCCGCAGCTAGCACCATCGAGCACGCCCCAATGCTCTGTGTATTGTCTTGTCAATTCAATGGTCAAGGTAATCTGACCAAAAGATACGTCTTGGAGTACGCGTGCGCCTTATTCCTTGAAATGGAGGTAGTACTTTATATTTGGCCCAAATGCGAAAAGTGTTACTCCTCCTATTCTAGTATACCATACTACGTATTACTCAAAACAAGTTAGAAGTTATGTCAAGTATGACTAGTGCAAATAAACCCTCTGGCATTAAGAGTATGTTAGAAGTTCGGATCATGATGAACAAGTTAAATGTAATCTTCAAAACGTACAGCTATGTCAAGTATGACTAGTGCAAATAAACCCTCTGGCATTAAGAGAAACATCAAATAGTACAAAACACCTGAACAAAAACGAAATTACAACAAAATCCTTGAGATGCCCTTCGTCTTCAACCTCCAGACCGTGTCGACAGCACCATGGCCGACACTAATCCAACCCAGGAAGCCAGAATCCTAGGATAAGCAAGCTCGAAAGGTAGGTGGCCACGGAAGCTCTAGCACGTACCAATTCAGCACGCGCGAGGGCCCGCCCAGCATCTCAATCGGCACGGTGTGAAGCCAGTCCTCGTCTCGAGCTCTCTCGAAGCGTGAGAGCTCGCCGGATTCTCTGTCGAGAGCAAGAATGAAGTTTCCGAGCCCACCGAACACGTACCACTGGAAGAAACGGGCGTTGCACCCCACAAAGAGGATATCCGACCGGCCTGTGTGCGTGGCGTGGAGAGGCACGATGGCGCCGGAGGAGGTCCAAGCGTGGCCACCAGGGCCAGGCGAGAACACGCAGGTCTTGCAGATGCCGTCATGATAGATCAGGCACGTCACCCTGTAATTTGACAGACTGATGCGCGCCGCAGCGTCCTCGCCATGGAGGGCGGCGCCCAGGAACAAGCTTACGAATGTTGTGTGCGAAACAGCAGGGGGTGGAGGGACCGTCACGTACTGACCTGCCAGGGGATCGCAGACGACGAGACGTGAAGGCTGCTCGAAAGGCTTTCCGTGTTCGGTGTGGTCGAAGTCCGCAAGGAGTAGGAGGCCGCCCCGAGAGTCGGCGAGCTCCAAACTGAGGTCGCCGTTTGGCGCCCGTGGGAGGAAGTCGAGCGCGAGATTATTTGCGGCGACCCCGGCCCAACATGACGAGGAAGAGGGAACGAAGTGGGGCAGCAAGCCAGACGGCCGATAGTGACAATGGGAGAAGCTGATGTGGTAGTGGCCGGCGACTATGGAGGATGGCGCGCCGTGGCGAGCGGAGAGGACACGGAAGTCCTCCGCCGCGATGACCTTGCGCCAGCTCCTGCAGGCGAACGCGGCGCGGACGAGATCCAGAGGCGAGGTGAGGCGCAGGAACACCAGCCCGAGAAGTTCATCCGGGATGGCGTCACCCTTGTCCTCCTGCCCGGACTTCCTCTGAGCATTCTTCCAGCGGGGGCGGCTGTGCCCCATCTCCGGCTGGACCTAGCTCGCGTACGGGGGCGAGGTGTGCTGTAGGGAGGAAGCTAGGGAAGTAGCGAGGCGGCCGGCTTGGTAGAGACTAGAGGAGTTAAGGAGGAGACTTATGTACTGAAAAAGTTCCGTGGAATCAAATTCCTATATTGGTTAATTACATGCAAGGATGAGCAGAGTAGTTGGTTGTGTAATTGAAACGAGATTACGAGCTTGATCCCCACACACGAACCACATCGTAAAGCTTCATGAAAGAAAAATAGGAAAACAACAAAATTGTGTGGCACAACAGTTGCTTTCTCCAAGTTCCTATAGAGGGAGTACTATGAACATATTCAAACTAGACAAATCATGTATCTACCCCCTAACCCCTAAAACTCAGTCTTATGAAATCTAGCATGAAGAGAAGTGGTTTTGGGTTTCAAACATGGAAATTTCAAGAACCTCCCAAAAGATTTATTTTAGAGTGACTAATAAGGATCCATGCTTACCTTTTCATTTTCATAATTTAAACTTGTTTAAATCTTTGTCAAACCTAGGATTTGACCAAGATTCAAATATATGGGCATAAAATTCAAAAAATCAGAAAAATGAAAAACAAAAGCATATAGTCTTCTTATGTCATATAGTAAGCATTCAAGTTGATAAATTAACAAGGTTTGGACATATTCAAACCATACAAATCATGTATCTACCCCCTAACCCTAAACTCGGTCGATCTTATGAAGTCTAGAATGAAGAGGTCGTTTTGGGTTTCAAACATGGAAATTTCAAGAACAACCCAAAAGCTTCATTTTAGAGTGACTAAGAAGGATCCAGGCTTACTTATTCGTTTTCAAGTGTTAAACTTGTCTAAATCTAGGTCAAACCTAGGATTTGACCAAGATTCAAATGCGCAGAAAATTAAAAAAATCAGAAAAATGAAAACCAAAGTACATAGCATTCTTATGTCATATAGTAAGCATATTCAAGTTGATAAACAAGGTTTGAACCTTGATCTGTAGTAGTGGGCAAAACCCTAGTTTAACCTATTTAATTATAGATTCGTAGGTTGATTTTTCTACCTTTTTATTATTACTATGCAGCACATGTGTGTTTGCCCGTCGAGTGAAACTCGGAGGAAGAGGGATCACTCGGAAGGAGAGAAGAAGGGAGAGCATTATGGTGTCTCCCCTTTTTCGGGTGATGATGTTGACTTTTGTGCAGGGTTTGTCAGTGAGCAGGAGGTGCGAGCGAGCGAGTTGAGCGAGGCCGAGAATGAGAGAGATTTGTTTTTGTTTGTGAGAGGGACAACCGAAGGATCCAGAAGGACCCACAGACTTCCAATACGCATCCTGATGCGTCTTCTCTTGACAAAGAAGATGGCCGGGAGTTTGCGTACCTATTGCACGTGACTTGTGCTCACTGATGTGGGACCACACGCGTGGGCACCACACGTAAGTGACAGACCAGTTGGTGTAAAAACTCGGTTGATTATTATAGTGCATTAGAACAAAGTTTCCTATGTATTCAAGGGTAGGAAATCCAAGTTAACTCATTTACATGGCATTATTTTTCTTATGTCATATAGTAAGCATTAAAGTTGATAAACAATGTCTAGACATATTCAAACCAGACAAATCATGTATCTATACCCCTAACCCCAAAACTCTGTCTTATGAAGTCAAGCATGTGAAGAGATGTGGTTTTGGGTTTCAAACATGGAAATTTCAAAAACCTCCCAAAAGCTTCATTTTAGAGTGCCTAAGAAGGATACATGCTTCCCTTTTCATTTTCATGTTTTAAACTTGTTTTAATTATCTTGGTCAAACCTAGGATTTGACGAAGATACAAATGGGTGGGCACAAAATTCAAAAAATCAGAAAAATGGAAAACCAAATCACATAGTCTTCTTATGTCATATCGTAAGTATTCAAGTTGATAAACAAGGTCTAAATATATCCAAACAAGACAAATCATGTATCTACCCCCTGTCGATCTTATGAAGTCTAGCATGAAGGGAAGTCGTTTTGGGTTTCAAACATGGAAATTTCAAGAACATCCCAAAAGCTTCATTTTAGAGTAAATAAGAAGGATACAGACTTCCCTTTTCATTTTCATGTTTTAAACTTGTTTAAATCTTGGTCAAACCAAGGATTTGACCAAGATTCAAATGGCCCTAAAAATTCAGAAAAAAATCAAAAGAATGAAAAACCAAAGCACATAGCATTCTTATGTCATATGTATAGTAAGCATTCATGTTGATAAACAAGGTCTAGACATATATATTCAAACTAGAAAAATCATGTATATATCTACCCCTAAACCCAAATTAAACTCAGTCAATCATGAAGAGAAGTGGTTTTGGGTTTCAAACATGGAAATTTCAAGAACCTCCCAAAAGCTTCATTTTAGAGTGACTAAGAAGGATCCAGGCTTACTTATTCGTTTTCACGTGTTAAACTTGTCTAAATCTTGGTCAAACCTAGGATTTACCAAGATAGATTCAAATGCGCAGAAAATTAAAAAAATCAGAAAAATGAAAAACCAAAGTACATCATATTCAAACCATACAAATCATGTATCTATACCCCTAACCCTAAACTTTGTCTTATGAAGTCAAGCATGAAGAGAAGTGGTTTTGGGTTTCAAACATGGAAATTTCAAAAACCTCCCAAAAACTTCATTTTAGAGTGACTGAGAAGGTTACATGCTTCCCTTTTTATTTTCATGTTTTAAACTTGTTTAAATTATCTTGGTCAAACCTAGGATTTCATGAAGATACAAATGGGTGGGCACAATATTCAAAAAAATCAGAAAAAGAAAAACCAAATCACATTGTCTTCTTATGTCATATCGTAAGCATTCAAGTTGATAAACAAGGTCTAGATATATCCAAACCAGACAAATCATGTATCTACCCCCTGTCGATCTTATGAAGTCTAGCATGAAGGGAAGTCGTTTTCGGTTTCAAACATGGAAATTTCAAGAACATCTCAAAAGCTTCCATTTTAGAGTGACTAAGAAGGATACAGACTTCCCTTTTCATTTTCATGTTTTAAACTTGTTTAAATCCTTGTCAAACCAAAGATTTGACCAAGATTCAAATGGGCCTAAAAATTTAGAAAAAAATCAAAAGAGAATGAAAAACCAAAGCACATAGCATTCTTATGTCATATGTATAGTAAGCATTCAAGTTGATAAACCAGGTCTAGACATATTCAAACCAGAAAAATCATGAATATATCTACCCCTAGAACCCTAAACTCTGTCTTATGTAGTCAATCATGAAGAGAAGTGGTTTTGGGTTTCAAACATGGAAATTTCAAGAACCTCCCAAAAGATTTATTTTAGAGTGACTAATAAGGATCCATGCTTACCTTTTCATTTTCATAATTTAAACTTGTTTAAATCTTTGTCAAACCTAGGATTTGACCAAGATTCAAATATATGGGCATAAAATTCAAAAAAAAATCAGAAAAATGAAAAACAAAAGCATATAGTCTTGTTATGTCATCTAGTAAGCATTCAAGTTGATAAATTAACAAGGTTTGGACATATTCAAACCATACAAATCATGTATCTACCCCTAACCCTAAACTCGGTCGATCTTATGAAGTCTAGCATGAAGAGAGGTCGTTTTGGGTTTCAAACATGGAAATTTCAAGAACATCCCAAAAGCTTCATTTTAGAGTGACTAAGAAGGATCCAGGCTTACTTATTCGTTTTCACGTGTTAAACTTGTCTAAATCTTGGTCAAACCAAGGATTTGACCAAGATTCAAATGCGCAGAAAATTAAAAAAATCAGAAAAATGAAAAACCAAAGTACATAGTCTTCTTATGTCATATAGTAAGCATATTCAAGTTGATAAACAAGGTTTGAACCTTGATCTGTAGTACTGGGCAAAACCCTAGTTTAACCTATTTAATTATAGATTCGTAGGTTGATTTTTCTACCTTTTTATTATTACTATGCAGCACATGTGTGTTTGCCCGTCGAGTGAAACTCGGAGGAAGAGGGATCACTCGGAAGGAGAGAAGAAGGGAGAGCATTATGGTGTCTCCCCTTTTTCGGGTGATGATGTTGACTTTTGTGCAGGGTTTGTCAGTGAGCAGGAGGTGCGAGCGAGCGAGAGTCGAGCGAGGCCGAGAATGAGAGAGATTTGTTTTTTGTGAGAGGGACAACCGAAGGATCCAGAAGGACCCACAGACTTCCAATACGCATCTGATGCGTCTTCTCTTGACAAAGAAGATGGCTGGGAGTTTGCGTACCTATTGCACGTGACTTGTGCTCACTGAAGTGTGGGACCTCATGCGTGGGCACCACACGTAAGTGACAGACCTGTTGGTGTAAAAACTCGGTTGATTATTATAGTGCATTAGAACAAAGTTTCCTATGGATTCAAGGGTAGGAAATCCAAGTTAACTCATTTACATGACATTGTTTTTCTTATGTCATATAGTAAGCATTAAAGTTGATACACAATGTCTAGACATATTCAAACCAGACAAATCATGTATCTATACCCCTAACCCCTAAACTCTGTCTTATGAAGTCAAGCATGTGAAGAGATGTGGTTTTGGGTTTCAAACATGGAAATTTCAAAAACCTCCCAAAAGCTTCATTTTAGAGTGCCTAAGAAGGATACATGCTTCCCTTTTCATTTTCATGTTTTAAACTTGTTTTAATTATCTTGGTCAAACCTAGGATTTGACGAAGATACAAATGGGTGGGCACAAAATTCAAAAAAATCAGAAAAATGGAAAACCAAATCACATAGTCTTCTTATGTCATATCGTAAGCATTCAAGTTGATAAACAAGGTCTAAATATATCCAAACCAGACAAATCATGTATCTACCCCCTGTCGATCTTATGAAGTCTAGCATGAAGGGAAGTCGTTTTGGGTTTCAAACATGGAAATTTCAAGAACATCCCAAAAGCTTCATTTTAGAGTAAATAAGAAGGATACAGACTTCCCTTTTCATTTTCATGTTTTAAACTTGTTTAAATCTTGGTCAAACCAAGGATTTGACCAAGATTCAAATGGCCCTAAAAATTCAGAAAAAATCAAAAGAATGAAAAACCAAAGCACATAACATTCTTATGTCATATGTATAGTAAGCATTCATGTTGATAAACAAGGTCTAGACATATATATTCAAACTAGAAAAATCATGTATATATCTACCCAAAAATGGAAATTTCAAAAACATCCCAAAAACTTCATTTTAGAGTGACTGAGAAGGTTACATGCTTCCCTTTTCATTTTCATGTTTTAAACTTGTTTAAATCTTGGTGATCAAACCTAGGATTTGACCAAGATTCAAATGCATAAAATTAAAAAAATCAGAAAAATGAAAAACCAAAGTACATAGTCTTCTTATGTCATATATATAGTAAGCATATTCAAATTGATAAACAAGGTTTGGACATATTCAAACCATACAAATCATGTATCTATACCCTAATAACCCTAAACTTTGTCTTATGAAGTCAAGCATGAAGAGAAGTGGTTTTGGGTTTCAAACATGGAAATTTCAAAAACCTCCCAAAAACTTCATTTTAGAATGACTGAGAAGGTACATGCTTCCCTTTTCATTTTCATTTTTTAAACTCATTTAAATTATCTGTGTCAAACCTAGGATTTCATGAAGATACAAATGGGTGGGCACAATATTCAAAAAATCAGAAAAATGAAAAACCAAATCACATTGTCTTCTTACGTCATATCGTAAGCATTCAAGTTGATAAACAAAGTCTAGATATATCCAAACCAGACAAATCATGTATCTACCCCCGTCGATCTTATGAAGTCTAGCATGAAGGGAAGTCATTTTCGGTTTCAAACATGGAAATTTCAAGAACATCCCAAAAGCTTCATTTTAAAGTGACTAAGAAGGATACAGACTTCCCTTTTCATTTTCATGTTTTAAACTTGTTTAAATCCTTGTCAAACAAAAGATTTGACCAAGATTCAAATGGGCCTAAAAATTTAGAAAAAAATCAAAAGAGAATGAAAAACCAAAGAACATAGCATTCTTATGTCATATGTATAGTAAGCATTCAAGTTGATAAACAGGTCTAGACATATTCAAACCAGAAAAATCATGTATATATCTCCCCTAAAACCCTAAACTCTGTCTTATGAAGTCAATCATGAAGAGAAGTGGTTTTGGGTTTCAAACATGGAAATTTCAAGAACATCCCAAAAGCTTCATTTTAGAGTGACTAAGAAGGATCCAGGCTTACTTATTCGTTTTCACGTGTTAAACTTGTCTAAATCTTGGTCAAACCTAGGATTTGACCAAGATTCAAATGCGCAGAAAATTAAAAAAATCAGAAAAATGAAAAACCAAAGTACATAGTCTTCTTATGTCATATAGTAAGCATATTCAAGTTGATAAACAAGGTTTGAACCTTGATCTGTAGTACTGGGCAAAACCCTAGTTTAACCTATTTAATTATAGATTCGTAGGTTGATTTTTCTACCTTTTTATTATTACTATGCAGCACATGTGTGTTTGCCCGTCGAGTGAAACTCGGAGGAAGAGGGATCACTCGGAAGGAGAGAAGAAGGGAGAGCATTATGGTGTCTCCCCTTTTTCGGGTGATGATGTTGACTTTTGTGCAGGGTTTGTCAGTGAGCAGGAGGTGCGAGCGAGCGAGCGAGTCGAGCGAGGCCGAGAATGAGAGAGATTTTTTTTTGTGAGAGGGACAACCGAAGGATCCAGAAGGACCCACAGACTTCCAATACGCATCCTGATGCGTCTTCTCTTGACAAAGAAGATGGCTGGGAGTTTGCGTACCTATTGCACGTGACTTGTGCTCACTGAAGTGTGGGACCTCACGCGTGGGCACCACACGTAAGTGACAGACCTGTTGGTGTAAAAACTCGGTTGATTATTATAGTGCATTAGAACAAAGTTTCCTATGGATTCAAGGGTAGGAAATCCAAGTTAACTCATTTACATGACATTGTTTTTCTTATGTCATATAGTAAGCATTAAAGTTGATACACAATGTCTAGACATATTCAAACCAGACAAATCATGTATCTATACCCCTAACCCCTAAACTCTGTCTTATGAAGTCAAGCATGTGAAGAGATGTGGTTTTGGGTTTCAAACATGGAAATTTCAAAAACCTCCCAAAAGCTTCATTTTAGAGTGCCTAAGAAGGATACATGCTTCCCTTTTCATTTTCATGTTTTAAACTTGTTTTAATTATCTTGGTCAAACCTAGGATTTGACGAAGATACAAATGGGTGGGCACAAAATTCAAAAAAATCAGAAAAATGGAAAACCAAATCACATAGTCTTCTTATGTCATATCGTAAGCATTCAAGTTGATAAACAAGGTCTAAATATATCCAAACCAGACAAATCATGTATCTACCCCCTGTCGATCTTATGAAGTCTAGCATGAAGGGAAGTCGTTTTGGGTTTCAAACATGGAAATTTCAAGAACATCCCAAAAGCTTCATTTTAGAGTAAATAAGAAGGATACAGACTTCCCTTTTCATTTTCATGTTTTAAACTTGTTTAAATCTTGGTCAAACCAAGGATTTGACCAAGATTCAAATGGCCCTAAAAATTCAGAAAAAATCAAAAGAATGAAAAACCAAAGCACATAACATTCTTATGTCATATGTATAGTAAGCATTCATGTTGATAAACAAGGTCTAGACATATATATTCAAACTAGAAAAATCATGTATATATCTACCCAAAATGGAAATTTCAAAAACCTCCCAAAAACTTCATTTTAGAGTGACTGAGAAGGTTACATGCTTCCCTTTTCATTTTCATGTTTTAAACTTGTTTAAATCTTGGTGATCAAACCTAGGATTTGACAAGATATGATTCAAATGCGCAGAAAATTAAAAAAATCAGAAAAATGAAAAACCAAAGTACATAGTCTTCTTATGTCATATATATAGTAAGCATATTCAAGTTGATAAACAAGGTTTGGACATATTCAAACCATACAAATCATGTATCTATACCCCTAATAACCCTAAACTTTGTCTTATGAAGTCAAGCATGAAGAGAAGTGGTTTTGGGTTTCAAACATGGAAATTTCAAAAACCTCCCAAAAACTTCATTTTAGAATGACTGAGAAGGTTACATGCTTCCCTTTTCATTTTCATTTTTTAAACTCATTTAAATTATCTTGGTCAAACCTAGGATTTCATGAAGATACAAATGGGTGGGCACAATATTCAAAAAATTAGAAAAATGAAAAACCAAATCACATTGTCTTCTTATGTCATATCGTAAGCATTCAAGTTGATAAACAAAGTCTAGATATATCCAAACCAGACAAATCATGTATCTACCCCCTGTCGATCTTATGAAGTCTAGCATGAAGTCATTTTCGGTTTCAAACATGGAAATTTCAAGAACATCCCAAAAGCTTACATTTTAGAGTGACTAAGAAGGATACAGACTTCCCTTTTCATTTTCATGTTTTAAACTTGTTTAAATCCTTGTCAAACCAAAGATTTGACCAAGATTCAAATGGGCCTAAAAATTTAGAAAAAAAATCAAAAGAGAATGAAAAACCAAAGCACATAGCATTCTTATGTCATATGTATAGTAAGCATTCAAGTTGATAAACCAGGTCTAGACATATTCAAACCAGAAAAATCATGTATATATCTACCCCTAAAACCCTAAACTCTGTCTTATGAAGTCAATCATGAAGAGAAGTGGTTTTGGGTTTCAAACATGGAAATTTCAAGAACCTCCCAAAAGATTTATTTTAGAGTGACTAATAAGGATCCATGCTTACCTTTTCATTTTCATAATTTAAACTTGTTTAAATCTTTGTCAAACCTAGGATTTGACCAAGATTCAAATATATTCAAAAAAATCAGAAAAATGAAAAACAAAAGCATATAGTCTTCTTATGTCATATAGTAAGCATTCAAGTTGATAAATTAACAAGGTTTGGACATATTCAAACCATACAAATCATGTATCTACCCCTAACCCTAAACTCGGTCGATCTTATGAAGTCTAGCATGAAGAGAGGTCGTTTTGGGTTTCAAACATGGAAATTTCAAGAACATCCCAAAAGCTTCATTTTAGAGTGACTAAGAAGGATCCAGGCTTACTTATTCGTTTTCACGTGTTAAACTTGTCTAAATCTTGGTCAAACCTAGGATTTGACCAAGATTCAAATGCGCAGAAAATTAAAAAAATCAGAAAAATGAAAAACCAAAGTACATAGTCTTCTTATGTCATATAGTAAGCATATTCAAGTTGATAAACAAGGTTTGAACCTTGATCTGTAGTACTGGGCAAAACCCTAGTTTAACCTATTTAATTATAGATTCGTAGGTTGATTTTTCTACCTTTTTATTATTACTATGCAGCACATGTGTGTTTTCCCGTCGAGTGAAACTCGGAGGAAGAGGGATCACTCGGAAGGAGAGAAGAAGGGAGAGCATTATGGTGTCTCCCCTTTTTCGGGTGATGATGTTGAATTTTGTGCAGGGTTTGTCAGTGAGCAGGAGCGAGCGAGCGAGTCGAGCGAGGCCGAGAATGAGAGAGATTTTTTTGTGAGAGGGACAAGAAGAAGAAGGACCCACAGACTTCCAATACGCATCCTGATGCGTCTTCTCTGACAAAGAAGATGGCTGGGAGTTTGCGTACCTATTGCACGTGACTTGTGCTCACTGAAGTGTGGGACCTCACGTGTGGGCACCACACGTAAGTGACAGACCTGTTGGTGTAAAAACTCGGTTGATTATTATAGTGCATTAGAACAAAGTTTCCTATGGATTCAAGGGTAGGAAATCCAAGTTAACTCATTTACATGACATTATTTTTCTTATGTCATATAGTAAGCATTAAAGTTGATAAACAATGTCTAGACATATTCAAACCAGACAAATCATGTATCTATACCCCTAACCCCTAAACTCTGTCTTATGAAGTCAAGCATGTGAAGAGATGTGGTTTTGGGTTTCAAACATGGAAATTTCAAAAACCTCCCAAAAGCTTCATTTTAGAGTGCCTAAGAAGGATACATGCTTCCCACAATAGGGGCAACAGTCTTCGAGGGAAGTAAAACCCAAATTTATTGATTCGACACAAGGGGAGGTAAAGAATACTTATAAGCCTTAACAACTGAGTTGTCAATTCAGCTGCACCTGGAAAAGCACTAGCAACAGGGGTGATGTGAAAGCAGCAGTAATATGAGAGCAGTAGTAACAGTAACACAGCAGCAGTAATAGCAATATGAGAGCAATGGCACCGGAAAATAGTTGATACTACTTCCAATGACATGTAGAACGAGTATATAATGATGAGAGATGGACCGGGGTTCCCAGCTATCTACACTAGTGGTAACTCTCCAATAAGTGACAAGTGTTGGGTGAACAAATTACAGTCGGGCAATTGATAGGATTGATAAGGCATTAAGAAAGAACATCAATTCATTAATCATGTAGGCATGTTTTCCATATTTAGTCGTACGTGCTCGCAATGAGAAACTTGCACAACATCTATTGTCCTACCAGCCGGTGGCAGCCGGGCCTCAAGGGAATCTACTGGATATTAAGGTACTCCTTTTAATAGAGCACCGGAGCAAAGCATTAACACTCCGTGAAAACATGTGTCCCTCACATCACCGCCATCCCCTCCGGTTGTCCCGATTTCTGTCACTTCGGGGCCTTTGGTTCCGGACAGTGACATGTGCATACAACTTGTAGATACAATCTAAGCAATAATTATAGAGCTCAAATCTAAGATCATGCCACTCGGGCCCTAGTGACAAGCATTAAGCATAACAAGATTGCAGCAACAATAACTTCACAAACTTTATAGATAGACTAATCATAATGTATCATCCATCGGATCCCAACAAACACAACACCGATTACATCAGATGAATCTCAATCATGTAAGGCAGCTCATGAGATCATTGTATTGAAGTACATGGGGAGAGAATACCAACTAGCTACAGCTAGAACCCGTAGTCCATGGGGGAACTACTCACGGAGCATGATGGAGGCGATGGCGTTGATGGAGATGGCTTGGGGCACTTCCCCGTCCGGCAAGGTGCCGGGACAGAGACTTCTGTCCCCCGAATTGGAGTTTCGCGATGGTGGCGGCGCCCCTGGAGTCTTTCTGGAGTTTCGTCAAGAGGTACGGTGTTTTTAGGTCGAAAGGGATTTTATAGGCGAAGAGGCGGCGCAGGGGGGCACATGGGGGCTCCCCACCACAGGCCGGCGCGGGCCCAGGCCAGGCGCGCCGCCCTATGGTGTGGTGGCCCTCTGGCCCCTCTCCGACTCTTCTTCGGTGTTCTGGAACCTTCCGGGAAAAATAGGAGGTTTGGTCTTCGTTTCGTCGAATTCCGAGAATATTGCCCGAACAGCCTTTCTGGAACCAAAAACAGCAGAAAACAGGAACTGGCACTGTGGCATCTTGTTAATAGGTTAGTTCCGGAAAACGCATAAAAACATCATAAAGTGCAAGCAAAACATGTAAGTATTGTCATAAAACAAGCATGGAACGACAGAAATTATGGATACGTCGGGGACGTATCAGCATCCCCAAGCTTAGTTCCTGCTCGTCCCGAGCAGGTAAACGATAAAAAGAATAATTTCTGTAGTGACATGCTACTTACATATCCTTGATCATACTATTACAAAGCATATGAAATGAATGAAGTGACTCAAGGCAATGATCTATAGTTGCTAACAAATAGATAACATATAGCAAAACTTTTCATGAAGAGTACTTTCAAGACAAGTATCAAAAGTTTTGCACAAGAGTTAACTCATAAAGCAATAAGTTCAAAGTAAAGGCATCGAAGCAACACAAGGGAAGATATAAGTTTCAGCGGTTGCTTTCAACACAAAGTAATATGATGAATGCAAATAAGTAAGTATGTAAGAATCAATGCACAGTTGACACAAGTGTTTGCTTCTAAGATGGAAGGAAGTAGGTAAACTGACTCAACATAAAGTAAAAGAATGGCCCTTCAAAGAGGAAAGCATCGATTGCTATATTTGTGCTAGAGCTTTGGTTTTGAAAACATAAAGAGAGCATAAAAGTAAAGTTTTGAGAGGTGTTTGTTGTTGTCAACGAATGGTAGTGGGCACTCTAACCCCCTTGCTAGACAAACCTTCAAGAGCGGCTCCCATGAATTATTTTTGGGTGGCACTCCTTCCAACCTTTCTTTCACAAACCATGGCTAACCGAATCCTCGGGTGCCTGCCAACAATCTCATACCATGAAGGAGTGCCCTTTTATTTTAGTTTTATTATGATGACACTCCTCCCCACCTTTGCTTACACAAGCCATGGCTAACCGAATCCTCGGGTGCCGTCCAACAATCACATACCATGGAGGAGTGTCTATTTTTGTTAATTAATTTGGGACTGGGAATCCCATTGCCAGCTCTTTTTGCAAAATTATTGGATAAGAGGATGAAGCCACTAGTCCATTGGTGAAAGTTGCCCAACAAGATTGAAAGATAAACACCACATACTTCCTCATGAGCTATAAAACATTGACACAAATCAGAGGTAATAAATTTTGAATTGTTTAAAGGTAGCACTCAAGCAATTTACTTTGGAATGGCAGAAAATACCACATAGTAGGTAGGTATGGTGGACACATATGGCATAGGTTTTGGCTCAAGGTTTTGGATGCACGAGAAGTATTCCCTCTCGATACAAGGCTTAGGCTAGCAAGGTTGTTTGAAGCAAACACAAGTATGAACCGGTACAACAAAACTTACATAAGAACATATCGCAAGCATTATAATACTCTACACTGTCTTCCTTGTTGTTCAAACACTTTTACCAGAAAATATCTAGACCTTAAGAGAGATCAATTATGCAAACCAATTTTAACAAGCTCTACGGTAGTTCTCCACTAATAGGTTTAAACTACATGAAAAAACTTAATCATGATCTACTTGAGAGCTCAAAACAATTGCCAAGTGTCAAATTATCCAAGACATGATGAGGCATTTTCTGTTTTCAACCAAATATAAATAAGTGCAATAGCTTCCAACTTTTATCATTGAACATTAAAAGTAAAACGAAGAACACGAGTGTTCATATGAAAAAGCGGAGCGTGTATCTCTCCCACACAAGGATTGCTAGGATCCAAATTTATTCAAACAAAACAAAAATAAAAGCACACAGACGCTCCAAGTAAAGCACATAAGATGTGACCGAATAAAAATATAGTTTCAGGGGAGGAACCTGATAAGTTGATGAAGAAGGGGATGCCTTGGGCATCCCCAAGCTTAGACGCTTGAGTCTCCTTGAAATATGCAGGGATGAACCACGGGGGCATTGATGACCCACAAGTATAGGGGATCGCAACAGTCTTCGAGGGAAGTATTACCCAATTTATTGATTCGACACAAGGGGAGACAAAGAATACTTGTAAGCCTTAACAGCGGAGTTGTCAATTCAGCTGCACCTGGAAACAGACTTGCTCGCAAGAGTTTATCAGTAGTAACAGTTTTATGGCAGTGGAAATAGTGAAATAACAGCAGCGGTGAAATAAAGACAGCAGTAGTGATTATAGTAAACAGCAGGATTAAAATACTGTAGGCACATGGACGGATTTAACGGGCGTTGCATGGATGAGAGAAACTCATGTAACAATCAAAGCAGGGGCATTTGCAGATAATAATAAAACGGTATCCAAGTACTAATCAATCAATAGGCATGTGTTCCATATTTAGTCGTACGTGCTCGCAATGAGAAACTTGCACAACATCTTTTGTCCTACCAGCCGGTGGCAGCCGGGCCTCTAGGGAAACTACTGGATATTAAGGTACTCCTTTTAATAGAGTACCGGAGCAAAGCATTAACACTCCGTGAACACATGTGATCCTCACATCACTACCATCCCCTCCGGTTGTCCCGATTTCTGTCACTTCGGGGCCATTGGTTCCGGACAGCGACATGTGTATACAACTTGCAGGTAAGATCATAAACAACGAATATCTTCATGAATCAATAACATGTTCAGATCTGAGATCATGGCACTCGGGCCCTAGTGACAAGAATTAAGCATAACAAGTTGCAACAATATCATAAAAGTGACATCTACGGATACTAGGCACTATGCCCTAACAATCTTATGACTATTACATGACCAATCTCATCCAATCCCTACCATCCCCTTCAGCCTACAGCGGGGGAATTACTCACACATGGATGGGGGAAACATGGCTGGTCGATGGAGAGGCATTGGCGGTGATGGCGGTGATGATCTCCTCCAATTCCCCGTCCCGGCGGAGTGCCAGAACGGAGACTTCTGGCTCCCGCGACGGAGTTTCGCGATGTGGCGGCTCTCTGGAGGGTTTCTGGCGACTTCGACTTCTCCCCGTGCGTTTTAGGTCGAACCCGATAAGTAGTCCGAAGGGGGCGTCGGAGGCCAGCCGAGGGGGCCACACCACATGGCCGCGCGGGCCCCCTGGGCCGCGCCGCCCGTGGTGTGGGGCCCTCGGGCCTCCACCTCTCTTGCCCTTCTGGCTCCGTCAATATTCGGTAAAATAGGGCCTTCGCATGAATTCCGAGGATTTTCCCGAAAGTTGGATTTCTGCACAAAAACGAGACACCAGAGCGTTCTGCTGAAAACAGCGTTAGTCCGTGTTAGTTGTATCCAAAATACACAAATTAGAGGCAAAACAATAGCAAAAGTGTTCGGAAAAGTAGATACGTTTTGGACGTATCAACTCCCCCAAGCTTAGCTTATTGCTTGTCCTCAAGCAATTCAGTTAACAACTGAGCGATAAAAGAACTTTCACGAACACATTTGCTCATATGATGTATATATTCTCATGCTATGGCTAATACTTAAGCAGTTCATAATGAGATACATGCAAATAAGATCATCCAACAGCTATGTCAATCATGGAGAGGTACCAACAATTAATAATAAGCACCATGAATCATGTATATAAGCAGGATTGCAATGTTCATAAGAGAATATGATAAAGTGGTATCTCGCTTGCCCGTATTTGATCGGCAAAACATAAATGCCGAGGCACCTCTGGAGTTCATAGAAAGACTAGAAGTAGTGATTGTCAAAGATAAAAGCATCAAAGTTATACCACAATCAATCATATTTTGAGACAAGCATATTATACTAAGAATGACAGTTGTGCTCTCAAGATAGTGCTCAAAGAAAGAATGGAGACACAACATAAAAGTAAAAGATTGACCCTTCGCAGAGGGAAGCAGGGATTAACATGCGCTAGAGCTTTTCATTTATAAAGCAGGAGTAAAATTATTTTGAGAGGTGTTTGTTGTTGTCAACGAATGGTAATGGGTACACTAACTACCTCATCAACCGGACTCACAAGAGCGGCTCCCATTTTATTTATTTTTGGGTGGCACTCCTTCCAACCTTTCTTTCACAAACCATGGCTAACCGAATCCTCGGGTGCCTGCCAACAATCACATACCATGAAGGAGTGCCTTTTTATTTAAGTTTTACTAGTAAAAGTGCCCGTGCGTTGCACCGGAAAAATAATCATCCGTGCTGACACCTCTTTTTTACCATTGTTGATGCTGGTCACAGATAAATACTCCCTCCATTTCTATTTAATCGACGCGGAGGGAGAAGGCTAATGAACAGATTGACGTCAATTAAATCCGGACAGAGGTAGTAGCTATTTGGAAACTCTTATGTGCAAAACCAACAATCCTGACGCCTAACCCACTCGAGCCGTACTATCCCACTCACCTGAAAAAAAACTCCTTTGACTCTTTCCCTTCGTCCTCCCATCAATCTTCCACCCATGCATGACCTCCTGCTTTTCGTCGGCACGACTTGGCCCCCGTTCTTGCTCCGTGGCTCAGGCCCATTTTCATGCACGCTAGCACCACCCTCCCATGTCCTATATTTCTCTCGAACTTCATCGTCCTCGTGTGTCCGTCAATTCTTCGTTTGGTCCGCAATTCTTCTACTCTAGCATCACCTCACTTTGTACCATAGCATCTAAAACCAATGTGCTGGTTCGTATGTCATTATTGTCCCTAGAGCTCTCCAAAACCATGCCTTTGAGGGTTTAGAGTATCTGCTTAATTGAGCACCTGTAAAAAATCCACTGATTCATATTAATTGACTTTAATATAAATGTATCTAGAACTAAAATATGTCTAGATACATTTATATTAGAGTCAATTAAAATAAACCGGAGGGAGTAACATAATTGAGTAGGCAACTTAATCAAAGCATGTTTTATTTTCTTCTAGGTCCGCCCTGGACGCCTAGTCGTGCCGAGGCTGTAAGCTTGATTTCTTTGACAGTCTGATAGAGGACGACACTGCCCTATCAATAAGTCGCCGCCACCGGCTCCTATTGTAATTGATTATCTTCTGAGGACCAAATCCAGCAACGTTTGGAGCTAACATCTTGATGACAAGATGCATGCGATGCATCCTCCGGGTTACCGTGCTTGCCTGCCACGTTGTTGCAAACCAGGCTGGCATATGCAATTTATTCTGGCTGCAGGTTAGATTAGATATTCTGAAGACGGATATGATATTATGCCAGTAGCTATTACTTCCTGATGGGCTGGGGTCAAAATATGCATATGGTGCACCCGGATCAGATTTTCATCGACTCTGTCTAGTCCTTCATGCGTACAGTTCAGTGTTAATTCCTTGGAGATGATCTATAATCTAGATTTAATCACGAAATTATTGAAAAATTAGGATTGATTGATGCATACATGCACTTAGGCGAACCCAACACGTTGGAAAAAAAAAATAGAAGTCCATTGATGTGCGATCCGTAGCACGAAACAAAAGAATTAAATCAGCCGAACAGTGGCGCAGCCAGATCTTTTGCGCTGAGCGACAGCGGCCGTTCGGCCAAATTACGGCCCAGCCTAGCTAGCTCAGACGAATCTTCTTGTCTCTTCCTTTTTCTTTAGTAATTTTTTTTCACAGGCATTATCATCTCCAATCTCCAACCGCCCCAGCAAAGCGCCAATCCCCGCCTGCCGGCCGTCGGCCTCTACCGACCTCGCGGCGTCCGTCCGCCCGAGCTTTGCCTCCACCCGCCAAGCGCCGCTTCCTCGCACAGCGTCCGCCCCACCCGGCTTGCCTCTAGCCGCGCTTGCTCGACCCCGTGCGTCGCTGCCGCGTCGTTCCTCACGGCCTTCCATCCAATCTTTACTCCACCCAACAGCGTCGCCTCCTTGCCGAGCTCCACGAGCGCCGCCTCGCCCTGTTCCACGACGCCCGGACGGCCTCTAGGTCACCAGCTCGTCTAGAGACGCCGCGAACCGCCACTCCTCTTGTCGCCAGCTCCCTAGGTCCCGGTACCACCACTATTCGTCGCAGGTAGGCCGGAGCTATCTTCTGAAGCGCCGTCCGCCACGTGCCCGTGCGTCACCGGGCGTCGGCGTGTCCGTGAGTCACGGGGCCGAACCGTTTTTTCTGTGACTTGCCGGTGGCAGTGCTGTAATTTATAGCAAAATCGAGGGCAATAAAAAACGGACCAGCAAGAAGCTCTTTTGCTTTTATTATTAGGTATAGATGATGATATAACCTTTCTTTCATGTAAGCCATTTAGAATCCCGGTGCCGTCAACAATCACAAACCAATGGAGGAGTGTATTTAAGTTAATTAATTAATTGGGAATCCCATTCCAGCTCTTTTTGCAAAATTATTGGATAAGCGGATGTGCCACTAGTCCATATGAGAGTCCGTCAAAAGTAAATGACAAGGTTGAAAGCTAAACACCACATACTTCCTCATGAGCTATGAAACATTAACACAAATTGAGAAGCATTTTGAAAGTTTTAAAGGTAGGTGATGACCCACAAGTATAGGGGTGTATCGTAGTACTTTCGATAAATAAGAGTGTCGAACCCAACGAGGAGCAGAAGGTGTTGACAAGCGTTTCGATGAAGGTTTCACTGTAAATGCTCACAGACAAGTATTCAGGGGGTTTTGATATTGCAGATAAATAAAGTACAAGTAAATAAAATGCGAGAGAAATAATTGCAGCGAGTGGCCCAATCCTTTTTAGCACAAAGGACAAGCCGGTTTGATTACTTATAATGACCAAACGTTCCTGAGGACACACGGGGATTTTAGTCTAGTGCTTTCGCTACATGCTGATTAATCTTCATTGTTTTGATAAGTGTTGTGTGGGTGAACCTATGCTAATGCACCGCCCTTCCTAGGACTAATACATACTTGTGATTATACCCCTTGCAAGCATCCGCAACTACAAGAAAGTAATTAAGATAAATCTAACCACAGCCTTAAACTCTGAGATCCTGCGATCCCTCCTGCATCGATATACTAACGGGGGCTTAGGTTTCTGTCACTCCGGCAACCCCGCAATTAGCAACCGAATACAAGATGCACTCCCCTAGGCCCATAAATGGTGAAGTGTCGTGTAGTCGACGTTCACACGACACCACTAGAAGAATGACACCACAACTTAAATATCATAACATTGAATATTACTCAACCATAATTCACTACTAGCATTTAGACTTCACCCATGTCCTCAAGAACTAAACGAACTACTCACGAGACATCATATGGAATACAATCAGAGGTGATATGATGATGAATAACAATCTGAACATAAACCTTGGTTCAATGGTTTCACTCAATAGCATCTACAACAAGTATAGAATAACACCGGGAGAGTTTCCCCTATCAAACAATCAAGATCAAACCCAAATCGTTACAGCGGTGACGAGGTGCTGCGGTGGTGATGGCGGTGTAGATGGTGGAGACGATGATGATGATGATGGAGATGATGTCCAGCTCGATGACGATGGCGATGGCGTCGATTTCCCCCTCCGGGAGGGAATTTCCCCGGCGGATTCCTGCCCGCCGGAGAGCTCTTTTCTCTCTGGTGTTCTCCGCCCCGCAGAGGCGGCTGTAACCCTTCGTGAGGATCCCTCTGTGGCTTAGGTTTTCGGGACGAAGGAGTACGCGAAGAAAAGGAGGCGAAAGGGGCTGTGGGGCCCCCAGAGCACAGGGTGGCGCGGCCAGGCCTTGGGCCGCGCCGCCCTGTGGTCTGGGCCCACAGTGGCTCTTCTCTCTTCCCCTTTTGGCTCCCTCCGTCATCTGGAAAAATAGGAATTTACGTGAAATTCCCTTCCACAGTTGATCTTCCGAAATATTGCGTTCTGACGGTGCTTTTTCCAGCAGAATCCTGGCTCCGGTGCTTGATCCTCCAATGATGATGAAACATGCAAAATAGATGAAATAACATAAGTATTGTGTCCCAATATGAAATATATCAATGAATAACAGCAAATTATGATACAAAATAGTGATGCAAATTGGACGTATCAACTCCCCCAAGCTTAGACCTCGCTTGTCCCCAAGCGAAACTGAGCTCGAGAAACAAGACCACATGTTTATGGAGTGAAGAGTCGATAAATAAAATACGGACAAGAAGCATCATATTCATTCACACAAGACATTCTAGTAAACAACTTCCTCATATAACTCATCTCGAAATAAGTAAAGAGAAATCACAAGTAAAGGTGCATAAGAAATCATAGTTGGTGATGGCAAACTTTGTTCTTGGTCAGAGAACTGCTAACGGATTGTACTTCTAAGCAAAGCTTTCATATTAGAATTTATAGCTGAGCCTTCATATTTAAGCATAACAATCTCTTCATAATCATTGATAACTTCAAAGTCATATTCATTCAGATAAAATTGGTACTAAACAAGAAAGTATAAAAGACATGATCAACTGAATCATAGCATAAATGATTGGTTCACAACAACTCAATTGCTTGCTTAGGATAGAGGGAAATAGGTATACTGACTCAACATAAAAGTAAAAGACAGGCCCTTCGCAGAGGGAAGCAGGGATTAAATCATGTGCTAGAGCTTTTCAAGTTTTGAAATCATATAAAGAGAATAAAAGTAAAATTTTGAGAGGTGTTTGTTGTTGTCAACGAATGGTAGCGGGCACTCTAACCCCCTTGCCAAACGAACCTTCCAAGAGCGGCTCCCATGAGGGACGGCATCTCTACCAGCAAGGTAGATCATCCCCCTTCTCTTTTGTTTACACATGTATTTTAGTTTTATTTAGGATGACACTCCCCCCAACCTTGGCTTTCTCAATCCATGGCTAACCGAATCCTCGGGTGCCTTCCAACATTCACATACCATGGAGGAGTGTCTATTGCAAAATTAAGTTGCTTACTGATGAATCAGAGCAAAACATGTGAAGAGAATTATTAATGAAAGTTATTAATTGAGGCTGGGAACCTCATTGCCAGCTCTTATTGCAAAGTTATTGGATAAGCGGATGTGCCGCTAGTCCATTAGGAAAAGTTCGCCCAACAAGATTGAAAGATAAAACACCACATACTTCCTCATGAGCTATAAAACATTGACACAAATAAGAAGTAGTATAGTTTGAATAATTTAAAGGTAGCACATGAAGTATTTACTTGGAATGGCAGAAAATACCATGTAGTAGGTAGGTATGGTGGACACAAATGGCATAGGTTTGGTCTAAGGTTATGGATGTATGAGAAGCATTCCCTCTCGATACAGGTCTTTGGCTAGCAAGGTTTGATAGCAAGCATAAAGGTTGAGGGAAACAAACAAATATACATATGATAGAAACAATCATGCATCTTTCTCATAAGCACAAGCAATTTTAACTTAAGAATACTAAGCATAGAGATAATGGAGTAATGTATCTAAGTGTATTTCTCTCTTCTATCAAGATGTTGTTGTTATTGACCAATGCTAAGTTTGCCAAAACCAAATAGATTTACTTAATGTTCCCAAAGTGATATCAATACTCATGTCAAGAGTAATCATATAATGGAGATTGCAAACTAAAATAAGGTGTGCAAAAAGTAAATGATAAGACTTCTCATTAATATTCCATAACGATAACTCACACCAACGGATACATCGATAACTAACTAAGAGAGATACTTCCACATTGCATACTATTCTATATGATAACTTCCCTACTCATGATATGACGCTACTTGATAGTAAAAGATAAAGGTGGTGGTGATGTGATACCGCGGCACTCCCCCAAGCTTGGAACAAACCAAGGGGATGCCAATACCGATGATGAATTACTCCTTTGGTGATGATGGTGATGGATTCCTCTCGCGCTTCATAAGGATCTCCTTCAGCTTCAGCTTCTCAATTTTGCAATTCTGCACCAAAACCTGAAGAGACTCATTGTTACCCGAGTGTGGCGGTGACGGCCTTGTGCTGGGATTTGAGTAATATTCCAGCATTCTGCGAAGTCGCTGGTTCTCCTCCTGAAGTATCTCCACTTCCCTCCTTAGAGCACGATATTGATCACAAAACTCATCAGCAACCCGTATTGCTTCCTCCACACAAGGGAAAGAGTCGAGGTCCAGAGCAGGCGGAAGAGCTCCCTGCAAGTTATGAGAAAAAGAACGCCCAGTGTTAACCGATCCCACCAAGATTGGCTTACTCCTCGTAGTTTCCCACTCTCCTTTTGCTGATGCTATCTTCTCCTTCTCCTTATTGATCCTTTCATCTATCTCTTCCCTCCAAGGCCCCTTGTCTTTGTTGCTGGAGACCATGGTGCTTCTAAACTGAAAACAGATCTGGCAGAAAACGGCTCGAAACAAAACACGACGAGAAAACGATATTACGGACCTCCAGGGGTCCGGGGGATTATATAGCAAATATTTTTACGACAAAAGGAAGATTCCAGGTCGAAAACGAGTCGGAAAGGGGCAACGAGGCGGCCAGACCATAGGTCGGCGCGGCCAGGGTGGGGCCCGCGCCGGCCTATGGTGGCACGCCCTCGCGCGTCTTTTCCACTCCGTTTCGATTCCGTAATTTTTCATATTTTCCAAAAACAGCAAAAATAATGTTCGGAAAGGTAAACGCGGACTTTTTATTACCTATACTGTTACCTATTCAAAGTCCAGTTCTGGCGGACTGTCAATTTGTCCTTTGATGAAAGCCTCCGGTGTTTCCACTTGAATAATATCAACATCAACATTATAAGAATCACCCGAGATATAATGCTTGAGTCTTTGTCCATTCACCACTTGTGTGGCATTGCCTTGGAGAGAGCTAATTTTAATTGCTCCTGAACGATACACCTCCTCAACAACATATGGTCCTTCCCACTTCGAGAGTAATTTCCCTGCAAAGAATCTGAGACGAGACCGATACAATAGAACTTGATCTCCAACATTAAATTCTCTTTTAATGATCCTTCTATCATGCCACTTCTTAACTTTTTCTTTAAAGAGTTTAGCATTTTCATAAGCTTCACTTCTCCATTCATCTAGAGAACTTAATTGCAACAACCTCTTATTACCGGCTAATTTAGGATCTTTATTTAATTCTCTAACAGCCCAATAAGCTTTGTGCTCTAGTTCTAAAGGTAAATGACAAGCTTTTCCATAAACCATTTTATAAGGTGACATTCCCATAGGATTTTTATAAGCAGTTCTATAAGCCCATAATGCTTCTTTCAACTTACTAGCCCAATTCCTTCTAGATTTATTAACAGTCTTTCCTAAGATAGCTTTAATCTCTCTATTTGATAATTCTACTTGACCACTAGTTTGAGGGTGATAAGCAGAAGCAATTCTATGATTAATACCATACTTAGCAAGAGTTTTTCTAAAACCTCCATGAATGAAATGAGAACCTCCATCAGTCATAATATATCTAGGTACTCCAAATCTAGGAAATATAATATCTACCAGCATTTTTATAGAGGTCTCACCATCAGCACTTTTTGTAGGTATAGCTTCTACCCATTTAGTAACATAATCAACAGCGACAAGTATATGAGTGTTACCGTCTGAAGAAGGGAAAGGTCCCATGAAGTCGAATCCCCAACAATCGAATGGTTCAATAACAAGAGTATAATTCATAGGCATTTCATTGCGTCTGGAGATATTACCAACTCTTTGACATTCATCACAAGATAAAATAAATTTCCTTGCATCTTTGAAGAGTGTTGGCCAATAAAAACCTGATTGTAGAACCTTTTGCGCGGTTCTATCTCCAGCGTGATGTCCTCCATAAACACTTCCATGACATTTATTCAATATCTCCTGTTGTTCATATTCAGGAACACATCTTCGCATAATACCATCCACTCCTTCTTTATATAAGTGTGGGTCATCCCAAAAATAATGCCTCAAGTCATAAAAGAATTTCCTCCTTTGCTGAGCTGAAAAGGTTGGAGGCAAATACTTCGAAACAATAAAGTTAGCATAATCTGCATACCAAGGGCTCTCTCGCGAGCTCACCTTTATTACAGCCAATTGTTCATTTGGAAAACTATCATTAACAGGAACAGGATCATAAGCAATATTTTCCAATCTAGACAAATTATCAGCAACAGGATTATCAGCACCTTTCCTATCTATAATATGTAAATCAAATTCTTGCAACAGAAGTACCCATCTAATAAGCCTTGGCTTAGCATCTTTCTTTGTCATAAGGTATCTAATTGCAGCATGATCAGTATGAATTGTAACTTTTGAATCAACAATATAAGGTCTAAACTTATCACAAGCAAAGACTACAGCTAACAATTCTTTTTCAGTTGTAGCATAATTTCTTTGAGCAGCATCAAGAGTCTTACTAGCATAATGAATAACATTTAATTTTTTATCTACTCGCTGTCCAAGAACAGCGCCTACAGCAAAATCACTAGCATCACACATAATTTCAAAAGGCAAATTCCAATCAGGAGGTTCAACTACAGGAGCAGTTGTTAAGGCTTTCTTTAAAGTTTCAAAAGCTTCCTTACAATCATCATCAAAAACAAAAGGTACATCTTTTTGAAGAAGATTAGTAAGAGGCTTTGAAATTTTAGAGAAATCTTTAATAAATCTCCTATAAAACCCAGCATGACCAAGAACACTACGAATACCTTTAACATCCCTCGGATAGGGCATCTTCTCAATCGCTTCAACTTTAGCTCTATCAACTTCAATACCTTTCTCAGAAATTTTATGTCCCAATACAATTCCTTCATTAACCATAAAGTGGCATTTCTCCCAATTAAGAACAAGGTTAGTTTCTTCACATCTCTGCAAAACTTTATCGAGGTTTCGCAGGCAATTATCAAAAGAATTCCCATAGACAGAAAAATCATCCATGAACACCTCTACAATACTTTCGCAAAAACCATGAAAAATAGCAGACATGCATCTTTGAAAAGTAGCAGGAGCATTACATAAACCAAAAGGCATACGCCTATAAGCATAAGTTCCATAAGGACAAGTAAAAGTGGTTTTCTCTTGATCTTTAGCTTTAACAGCAATTTGTGAAAACCCAGAATAACCATCAAGAAAGCAAAAATGAGTATTTTTAGACAATCTTTCTAACATTTGATCAATAAAGGGTAAAGGGTAATGATCTTTCTTAGTAACTTTATTAACTTTTCGAAAATCAATGCACATTCTATAACCTACAACTATTCTTTGAGGAATAAGCTCATCATTATCATTAGGCACAACAGTCATTCCTCCTTTCTTAGGAACACAATGCACAGGACTAACCCATCTACTATCAGCAATAGGATATATAATACCAGCTTCAAGGAGTTTTAATACCTCGTTTCTTACCACTTCCTTCATCTTCGGAATTAGACGACGTTGATGTTCAACAACAGGCTTTGCATCTTCTTCCATATTAATAGCATGTTGGCAAATAGAAGGAGAAATCCCTTTCAAATCATCAAGAGTATAGCCAATAGCTCCTCGGTGTTTCTTCAATATTTCCAATAACCTTTCTTCCTCAATCTCTGAAAGCTTAGAACTAATAATAACAGGATATATTTTCTTATCATCAATATGAGCATATTTAAGATTATCAGGTAAAGGCTTTAGATCAAAAACAGGATCTTCCTTCGGTGGCGGTGTTGTACCCAGATCTTCCACCGGTAAATCATGCTTGAGAATAGGTTGGCGACGAAAAATTTCCTCAAGCTCATCTCTTTCTTTCCTAAAAGCTTCACTTTCACTATTCTCCAAATGTTGCTGCAAAGGGTTATTAGGAACAAGAACAATAGATGCACACTGCTCCATTTTAAAATCATTACTAGGCAAGTCAACTTTATAAGGAGTTTTGGTAAATTTAGAAAAGTTAAATTCATAAGGTTCACCAGCAAATCTAGTCAAAATTTTCTCTTTCTTACAATCTATAATAGCTCCACAAGTATTTAGAAAAGGTCTACCAAAAATGATAGGACAATAATCACTAGCAGCAGAACCAAGTACCAAAAAGTCAGCAGGATATTTAATCTTACCACATAGAACTTCCACATCTCGAACAATACCAATTGGAGAAATAGTTTCTCTATTAGCCAGATGAATAACCACATCAATATCTTCAAGTTCACAAGAACCAATTTCGTGCATAATCTCCGTGTAAAGTTCATAAGGAATAGCACTAACACTTGCACCAATATCACATAAACCATAATAGCAATGATCACCAATTCTAACAGATAGCATAGGAACACTAACTTGTTTGGATTTATTAGGATGTGAAACAATATTAGAAGCATCTTCACAGAAAATAATATGACCATCCTCCACATTTTCAGTCACAAGATCTTTAACTATTGCAACAGCAGGTTCAATTTTAATTTGTTCTTCAGGTTCTTTAGGTTTCTTTTCACTTTTATTAACTGCACTAGATATGACAGAGTACTCCTTCATTTTAGCAGGGAAAGGAGTTTTTTCAATATAAGCTTCAGGAATAACATTATCAACAGTTTCAATCACTACACATTTGTTTACAGATGAATCAATTTTATCTTTATACGGTTCATGATACTTATCAAAATTCTTCTTAGGCAGTTCATAATGAGAGGCAAAAGCTCTATAAAGATTTGCAGCAACTTGGGAATCAAGACCATATGTAGCACTCATATTACGAAATTTATCAGTATCCATAAAAGCTTCAATGCATTTATAATCATAAATTATACCTGATTCTCTATCTTTGTCGTTCTCCCATCCTTCAGTATTTTCTTGGATCCGATCAAGAAGGTCCCTTTTAAACTCTTCATTCTTGCGTGTAAATGATCCAGAACAAGAAGTATCCAGCAAGGTCTTGTCTTGAAAAGAAAGTCTTGCATAGAAATTATCAATAATAACATTACCAGGAAGCTCATGAATGGGGCATTTGAGCATTAAAGACTTCAATCTCCCCCAAGCTTGGGCAATACTTTCTCCATCATGAGGCCAGAAATTATATATGCGGTTCCGATCTTTGTGAATTTCACTTGGAGGATAAAATTTGGAATAGAATAAAGGCACAATGTCCTCCCAATCAATAGAATCACCATTCTTCAGCAATTTATACCAGTGCGCCGCTTTACCAGACAGCGATATAGTGAATAGTTTCTTCCTAACTTCATTCATGGAAATACCTGCACATTTGAATAACCCGCATAATTCATGCAAAAACAATAAATGATCACCAGGATGGACAGTTCCATCCCCTTCATAGCGGTTATCCATAACACGTTCAATAATTTTCGTAGGTATTTTATATGGTACTACTTCCTCACCTGGCGCTTCATCCACTACCGTTGCAGTAGTAGTAGATTTCCCAAATAGAAATTGAAGAGAAGATCTCTCCATAATGATTATAGCAGCAGGCAGAAATAAAATCAGCACAAACAGTAAAGGTTTTCCTTACCAATTCCACTTACCAATAGCGCTTCACTCCCCGGCAACGGCGCCAGAAAATAGTCTTGATGACCCACAAGTATAGGGGGTGTATCGTAGTACTTTCGATAAATAAGAGTGTCGAACCCAACGAGGAGCAGAAGGTGTTGACAAGCAGTTTCGATGAAGGTTTCACTGTAAATGCTCACAGACAAGTATTCAGGGGGTTTTGATATTGCAGATAAATAAAGTACAAGTAAATAAAATGCGAGAGAAATAATTGCAGCGAGTGGCCCAATCCTTTTTAGCACAAAGGACAAGCCGGTTTGATTACTTATAATGACCAAACGTTCCTGAGGACACACGGGATTTTAGTCTAGTGCTTTCGCTACATACAGCTGATTAATCTTCATTGTTTTGATAAGTGTTGTGTGGGTGAACCTATGCTAATGCACCGCCCTTCCTAGGACTAATACATACTTGTGATTATACCCCTTGCAAGCATCCGCAACTACAAGAAAGTAATTAAGATAAATCTAACCACAGCCTTAAACTCTGAGATCCTGCGATCCCTCCTGCATCGATATACTAACGGGGGCTTAGGTTTCTGTCACTCCGGCAACCCCGCAATTAGCAACCGAATACAAGATGCACTCCCCTAGGCCCATAAATGGTGAAGTGTCGTGTAGTCGACGTTCACACGACACCACTAGAAGAATGACACCACAACTTAAATATCATAACATTGAATATTACTCAACCATAATTCACTACTAGCATTTAGACTTCACCCATGTCCTCAAGAACTAAACGAACTACTCACGAGACATCATATGGAATACAATCAGAGGTGATATGATGATGAATAACAATCTGAACATAAACCTTGGTTCAATGGTTTCACTCAATAGCATCTACAACAAGTATAGAATAACACCGGGAGAGTTTCCCCTATCAAACAATCAAGATCAAACCCAAATCGTTACAGCGGTGACGAGGTGCTGCGGTGGTGATGGCGGTGTAGATGGTGGAGACGATGATGATGATGATGGAGATGATGTCCAGCTCGATGACGATGGCGATGGCGTCGATTTCCCCCTCCGGGAGGGAATTTCCCCGGCGGATTCCTGCCCGCCGGAGAGCTCTTTTCTCTCTGGTGTTCTCCGCCCCGCAGAGGCGGCTGTAACCCTTCGTGAGGATCCCTCTGTGGCTTAGGTTTTCGGGACGAAGGAGTACGCGAAGAAAAGGAGGCGAAAGGGGCTGTGGGGCCCCCAGAGCACAGGGTGGCGCGGCCAGGCCTTGGGCCGCGCCGCCCTGTGGTCTGGGCCCACAGTGGCTCTTCTCTGCTCCCCTTTTGGCTCCCTCCGTCATCTGGAAAAATAGGAATTTACGTGAAATTCCCTTCCACAGTTGATCTTCCGAAATATTGCGTTCTGACGGTGCTTTTTCCAGCAGAATCCTGGCTCCGGTGCTTGATCCTCCAATGATGATGAAACATGCAAAATAGATGAAATAACATAAGTATTGTGTCCCAATATGAAATATATCAATGAATAACAGCAAATTATGATACAAAATAGTGATGCAAATTGGACGTATCAGTAGCACATGAGAATTTACTTGGAATGGTTTGAAATGCCATGCATAGGTATTTATGGTGGACACTTTTGGAACAACTTGGTTTTCAGGTGTTTGGAAGCACGAGCGGCGATCCGCTCAGTACAAGTGAAGGCTAGCAAAAGACTAGGGAGCGACAAATCAAGAGAGCAATAACTGTCATAATCATGCTTGCGGCAAAATAAATTAACGGAGGCATAAAAGTGATACAATAACTCTGAAGCAATATAAATCATCGAGGCTTAATTGACTTTTTGTTCAGTCATATGCATGCGTGAGCATGTGCCAAGTCGATATAAATGAATTATTCAGAGGAGGATACCACAATGTCATACTTACTTATGAATAAAACAATGCAAGCAAATATCCATGACATGCTACTCATATTAATAAATTGGAACTAAACATGAGAGATCATGAACTACTAGACTTTCTCAAATAACATATACCTCACATGAACCAACTAAGCATGCTCACATGGATGAGTATATGTACAAAAATGAAAACAAATAGAGTTCATACCAGCCTCTCACCACAATCAGATTGTCGTAGATCGTCATTATTGCCTTTTCACTTGTGTAGCTTGGATAATATGAAATGAAAACCACGCTCCAGCCACCGAAGACCATTGAACTCATGATGAACTTTACAAACCAAAGAAGAACAGCAAATATTTTTGGTGTTTTCGAATTGGAAACAAGAACGAAAGAAAACAAGCAAACAAAGCAAAATCTTTTTGGGTTTTCTCATAACAAACCAACGATAGCAAATAAAGTAAACTAAGAGCAAGGAACCAAATAAACAAATGGTGAAGAGAAACAACAGAAATATTTTTGGTCTTTTTGTGTTTTAGGAAAGAAACAAAGTGAAAACAAAAGAATGCAAACTAACAGAAACACAGAAAAGCAGGATGACAGAAATCTGCCAAATCCTGACAGCAGTACAGAAATCGAAATTAACAAAAATCTTCCATTGCTCAGACCAAAAAGTGTTCAACTAATGAAAGTTAGATAATAACCTGGGGCACATGCTCAAAAATTGGCAACTCAAAATAACGTTCTGGCTGTGCGCACGAATTTTTTTGGTAACAGCCCAGAATCTGTTTTTGGACAGCACTTCCCCAAATATCATCTCCCTCTCATTAGAAAACCACTCTAGAGACTAAACAAGTATGTACAAGTATCCAGCAACCATAATATGCAAAGAATGAGTGATGCCGGTATACCTCCCCCAAGCTTAGGCTTTTGGCCTAAGTGGAGTTCATTCCCAACGAGGGTCGGAGTTCCACGCCGGTGGATCATACATGGAGTGGTAATAGGGCCCCTGTGCAGAAGAATATCGTGGAGGTTCCACATGCCCATGATGTTGATATGAGGAGCTCGCTGCATCGGATGAAGAGTCGGGGTGCTCCTCGGCCTCCTCCACATCTTCCCTTGCACGACGGCTTTCCCTTTCTATGTATGCGTTTAGCTCATTTTCTGTGATCGACCACCCGTTCCTGGCATCAAGGTTAAACAAAGCAGGTGCAGGCAAGCGTACTAGTTTTTCAATTTTCTTGGTTATACTCCAATTTTTCTTATACAAAGTTATCCTATAATGCAGGTTGTTCAAATTAGATGCATCTGAAATAAATTCATGTTTAATCATGGAAACAACATCAAGCTTCTCTATAGAAAGCGGAATATCTAAATGGTGAGGTCCTACACCATGCATAGCTAATAAGCGAGAGGCGATAAGACCTCCACAAATTCCTCCTTTCTCACGGTTAGTAGCAAGTCTACAAGCTATTAAAGCACCCAAATTATAAGTCCTATCCTGTTGCAAAGCAGCAGCTAAGAAAGCCAAATCTTGGACAGATAATTTACCTCCAGTCCTTCTCGCAAGAACGCACTTTGTAATGAAATAGGCAAAGTAGCGGATGGCTGGCTGTTGAATGCTACTAATCTTACCACTATCATTGGAGAAGCTCCTCCCATTACAAATCCTTGTATAAAGATTTGAGAGCTCCCGCGGTGTTCCCCTGATCTTCTCGCAGGATCCCCACCGCGGCACTCTAATTGCTGTACAAAAATCACTGAAAGGCAAGTCGATAGTTTTGTTATAAATCTTGTACCGGACCATGGGGTTAGTTTGAGACCGGTGAAATTCGAAATCCTGCACAACCGACACCGTTAGTTTAGCATATTGGTGAGGTTCACCAACAGTAAAACCTTCCAACCCTGCATTGGAAATCAGTGTTTGAACATCTTGCAGGATTCCTGCATTCCGCATAAAATCCGTGCATGGGTAATAAGAGGGGTATACTCCCTCTTCACGATGAACTCTCATGACTTGCTGTACCTCCAACTCTTCTTGGTTAAGTTGGTGCATACTCCCTTCCATTTTCTGAAATTTTTCAACAATCATTATAAAATTTGATTTCAAGGTATGTAATTGAAGGGAACTACTATAGGAACTTGCTAGAGTACTAAACATGCATCAAAACTAGTTTCTTCCACTTAGAACAAGCATGCAAGCTCACTAAACATGTTATCTACAGCAGCAAAATATTCAAGATATACTCAACCAAATGAAATTCTAATTGGACAATCAAAGGAGTCACATACCAAGGAGTAAAAGTGCCAAATTTCAAACAGAAATCTGGGCTGAGCAAGGAGATCGAAAAATCGCGAGTTCTTGAGCAGAAACACGAGTGAGAGGAACTTGGTACGAGTTTTTTCGGGAGAGAGAAGATGCTGGGAGGAAGAGATGATGTAGTGGGGCAAGGAGGGGCCCACACCACAGGGTGGCGCGCCCACCTCCTTGGCCGCGCCGGCCTGTGGTGTGGCACCCTCTGGTGCCCCACAGGTCATCCTCTGGTGCTCCCAGGTGCCTCGTCGAAAAATAGGACCAACGGTGTAATTTTTGTAATTTTTAGAGAACTTCGAAAAATGCACATTTCTGGGTATTAAATTAATGATTACTGCGCAGGAAAATGATTTCCAAAATCTTAAACAACTAAAGCATATTGCAAAACAAAAGTGCTACAGCAAGTAAAATAAGTGGAGGGAGAAAGAAAGAAAGAAATGTTGTTTAGCTCTTTTATGCAATAAAATATACTTGTTAACAAGGTTGATCAAGTCTTGCTACCAAATAAATTTTATATGACATAAGAAGAAATAAACCTCAAATCAATCATGTTACCTTATATTGAATTGATATGGATCCAATCACAAGAGTTTGATATTCTTCTTTAGGCTCATATATAGGACAATCAATGGATCCCACTTTGATAGTTTTCACATTAAAAATTGTATTGACTCCACATACTTTATCAATCCTCTTGGGAAAATAAACAGTGTGTTCCTTATCATCAACATTGAAAGTAACCATGCCTTTATTGCAATCAATAACAGCCCCTGCAGTATTAAGAAAGGGTCTTCCAAGAATAATGGACATATTATCATCTTCAGGCATTTCCAACACAACAAAATCAGTTAATATCAAGCAATGTTGAGTAACTTGAACAGGAACATTTTCACATAAACCAACAGGAATAGCAGTAGATTTATCAGCCATTTGCAAAGATATATCAGTTGGTATCAATTTATCTAAATCAAGTCTCTTATAAAGAGAAAAAGGCATCACACTCACACCTGCTCCCAAATCACATAGAGCAGTTCTAACATAATTATTCTTAATAGAACAAGGAATAGTAGGTATACCTGGGTCGCCCAACTTCTTTGGAATCTTACCATTGAAGGAGTAATTAGCGAGCATAGTAGAAATTTCCTCATTGGGGATTTTCCTTTTGTTAGTAACAATATCTTTCATATACTTTGAATAAGGAGGCAATTTAATAGCATCAGTCAACGGGATTTGCAAAAATAAAGGTTTCATCCAATCACAAAATTTATTATAATGTTCCTCCTCCTTTGATTTTAGTTTCTTAGCAGGAAAAGGCATTTGCTTTTGAACCCAAGGTTCTCTTTCATTACCATGTTTCTCAGTAATAAAATCTTCTTTAGTGTACTTTTTATTTTTAGCAGGCTTTTCAGGTTCTTTTTCAATTTCTTCTTTATCAGGAGTATCATTCTTATCATTATCTTCCTCATGTTCATTACCACTTTCAGTTTCAGCATCAGAAATAGAAATACTATTAGGATCATTAACAGGTTCAGAGGATTCTACAACATTCTTATGTTTCTTTTTCTTTTTCTTAGATGGAGCACTAGTTTTAATTAGTTGAGAATCTTGTTCAATTCTTTTGGGATGCCCTTCAGGATATAGAGGATCCTGGGTAGAAACACCACCTCTAGTTGTTACTTCATAAGCATGTTTTTCTTTAGAATTATTTCCCAACAAGTCATTTTGCACTTTAGTAAGTTGATCAATTTGAGTTTGAACCATTTGAAAATGTTTAACAAGTATCTTAACATCATTGGAGGTTCTCTCCACAATACCATGCAATTCACTAATAGCTCGAGAATTTTCCATTAAATGATTCTCTACTCTCATATTAAAGTTTTCTTGCTTAACAATATAATTATCAAATTCATCTAAGCATTGAGCAGGAGGTTTTGAATACGGAATATCTTCCCTAGTAAAGCGTTGAAGCGAGTGTACCTCAATCATGGATGAAGGGGGAGTTATCTCACATAAATCTTCTATAGGAGGTAAATTCTTCACATCTTCAGGTTTAATACCCTTCTCTTTAAGAGACTTCTTGGCTTCCCTCATATCTTCATCATTTAATTTAATCATACCCCTCTTCTTCACTATCGGTGTCGGGGTTGGTTCAATTGTAGACCAATCATCATGATTCCGGCCTATTTTAGCCAATAATTCTTCAGCGTCGTCTGGAGTTCTTTTCCTGAAAACACAACCAGCACAACTATCCAGGTATGCCCTAGACTCAATAGTTAGTCCACTATAAAATATATCAAGTAAATCATGCTTTTCCAAATCATGGTCAGGCTGAGCTCTAATAAGAGAGCAAAATCTCGCCCAAGCCTCAGGCAATTTCTCTCCATCTTCCTGGTCAAAATTATAAATTCTCTGCAAAGCAGCATGTTGAGCACTAGCAGGAAAGTATTTACGGAAGAAAACATCAAGCAATTCTTTTGGACTTTTAATAGAACCAGGAGGCAAATTATTATACCAAGTTTTAGCATCATCCTTTAATGAGAAAGGAAAAATTTTAGCGACAAAATAAGTACGCATCTTAATATCATCAGAAAACAAGCCACTAAGAGTAGATAACTCAGTCATGTGTTCAACAGCACTTTCTTTTTCAGTACCACAAAAGGGTGTTTTCTCAACAATAGCTATATGAGATAAATCAAGAGAAAAATCATAATCTTTATCCCTAATGTTTATAGGAGATGTGGCAAATTTAGGATCAGGAGACAGTTTATATCTAACAGCATGTTCTGCAAGCAACTTTTTAATTTTTCTTGCATCAGTAGTAGCATTGCATTTTTCAATAAAATCATCATCAAGCTCTACATAATCTTCATCAAGATCATCACTAGAATATTCAACAGACTCAGGTGAATTAACAGGTGTAGCAGCATTTTCATTAGGAGTTTCAGTATTTTCAATTTGTCTAGACTTAGCAATTGTAGCATCTAGAAAAGATCCTAACGAACCATCATTATCAAGCACAGCAGAAGCATCATCACAATTATGAGAGGAATTTTCAGATTCAGCAGAAGTACCAGCATTTGAAGTTTGTGGTGGTGAAACAAGTTTACTTATCACAGATGGTGAATCAAGAGCAGCAGAGGTACTAAGAGTTGTACCTTTTCTTGTAGTGGATGGTAATATGGCGATCTTAGTATCGCGAGGTTTACCCATAATGGAGAATTTGCAGCGAACAATATCAATCCAAGTGAACTTCCAAATAAAGCTATGCTCCCCGGCAACGGCGCCAGAAAATAGTCTTGATGACCCACAAGTATAGGGGATCGCAACAGTCTTCGAGGGAAGTATTACCCAATTTATTGATTCGACACAAGGGGAGACAAATAATACTTGTAAGCCTTAACAGCGGAGTTGTCAATTCAGCTGCACCTGGAAACAGACTTGCTCGCAAGAGTTTATCAGTAGTAACAGTTTTATGGCAGTGGAAATAGTGAAATAACAGCAGCGGTGAAATAAAGACAGCAGTAGTGATTATAGTAAACAGCAGGATTAAAATACTGTAGGCACAGGGACGGATTTAACGGGCGTTGCATGGATGAGAGAAACTCATGTAACAATCAAAGCAGGGGCATTTGCAGATAATAATAAAACGGTATCCAAGTACTAATCAATCAATAGGCATGTGTTCCATATTTAGTCGTACATGCTCGCAATGAGAAACTTGCACAACATCTTTTGTCCTACCAGCCGGTGGCAGCCGGGCCTCTAGGGAAACTACTGGATATTAAGGTACTCCTTTTAATAGAGTACCGGAGCAAAGCATTAACACTCCGTGAACACATGTGATCCTCACATCACTACCATCCCCTCCGGTTGTCCCGATTTCTGTCACTTCGGGGCCATTGGTTCCGGACAGCGACATGTGTATACAACTTGCAGGTAAGATCATAAACAACGAATATCTTCATGAATCAATAACATGTTCAGATCTGAGATCATGGCACTCGGGCCCTAGTGACAAGCATTAAGCATAACAAGTTGCAACAATATCATAAAAGTGACATCTACGGATACTAGGCACTATGCCCTAACAATCTTATGACTATTACATGACCAATCTCATCCAATCCCTACCATCCCCTTCAGCCTACAGCGGGGGAATTACTCACACATGGATGGGGGAAACATGGCTGGTCGATGGAGAGGCGTTGGCGGTGATGGCGGTGATGATCTCCTCCAATTCCCCGTCCCGGCGGAGTGCCAGAACGGAGACTTCTGGCTCCCGCGACGGAGTTTCGCGATGTGGCGGCTCTCTGGAGGGTTTCTGGCGACTTCGACTTCTCCCCGTGCGTTTTTAGGTCGAACCCGATAAGTAGTCCGAAGGGGGGCGTCGGAGGCCAGCCGAGGGGGCCACACCACATGGCCGCGCGGGCCCCCCTGGGCCGCGCCGCCTGTGGTGTGGGGCCCTCGGGCCTCCACCTCTCTTGCCCTTCTGGCTCCGTCAATATTCTGGTAAAATAGGGCCTTCTGCATAAATTCCGAGGATTTTCCCGAAAGTTGGATTTCTGCACAAAAACGAGACACCAGAGCAATTCTGCTGAAAACAGCGTTAGTCCGTGTTAGTTGTATCCAAAATACACAAATTAGAGGCAAAACAATAGCAAAAGTGTTCGGGAAAGTAGATACGTTTTGGACGTATCATATATCATCCTCCTCTCTTGACCCTTGAAAACTTCCTTCACACCAAACTTCTCATAAACTTCATTAGAGGGGTTAGTACTCAAAAAATTTGAATCCACCTTGGTCCTGTAGTGGCACATTGCAAGAACTCAATAAAACATTAGCTACAGCTCTCCACGTCTAGAAAGCCTCACTTAAAGTCCACAAGAGACAATGCAAAAAAACAGAGACAGAATCTGCCAAAACAGAACAGCCAGTAAACACGAATTTTAAAATGGTACTTCCGTTGCTCAAATCAGAAAACTCAAAACTAATGAAAGTTGCGTACATATCTGAGGATCACGCACGTAAATTGGCAGATTTTTCTGAGTTTCCTACAGAGAAATAAGCCCAGATTCGTGACAGATAGAAATCTGTTTCTGCGCAGAAATCCAAATCTAGTATCAACCTTCGATTAGAGGCTTCACTTGGCACAACAAAACACAAAACTAAGATAAGGAGAGGTTGCTACAGTAGTAAACAACTTCCAAGACACAAATATAAAACAAATTACTGAAGCAAAATAACACATGGGTTATCTCCCAAGAAGTTCTTTTCTTTATAGCCATTAAGATGGGCTCAGCAGTTTTAAATGATGCACTCGCAAGAAATAGTATTTGAAGCAAAAGAGAGCATCAAAAAGCAAATTCAAAACACATTTAAGTCTAACCCACTTCCTATGCATAGGAATCTTGTACACAAATAAATTCATGAAGAACAAAGTGATAAGCATAAGAAGATAAAACAAGAGTAACTTCAAAATTTTAAGCATATAGAGAGGTGTTTTAGCACCATGAAAATTTCTACTACCATATTTTCCTCTCTCATAATAATTTTCAGTAGCTTCATGAATAAACTCAACAATATAACTATCACATGCAGCATACTTTTCATGATTTCCAAACACATAATTTTTATCAAGTTCAAGAATAGTGGAATTAAAACTTTCAAACTTACTTTTATTAATAATATAACAAGGTAGGTGATCAATCTCAATAGATATGGGACTCATAGAATAAGTCAAGAACTCTCCAATCCCATTTTCATTAGTAGTACAATTAATATTATCAAGTAACATAGGACCATCATCTAGAGCTTTATCATAAACATTTGCCAAGCAAAATTCTTTAGTACCATGCATTTCGACATCAGGCACAAACAAAGCATTATCATAAGATTTATCAAAGTAGCATGGATTATCATAAATAACAGTAGCATAATCATTCTCACAAGTATTACTCATAGGTACTATTTCAAGAGAATCCACAGGAACATAACATTCAACCTCTTCCGGTAAGCATGGAGGACAATCAAATAGTGTAAGAGATAAAGAGTTACTCTCATTAGAAGGTTGACATGGGTAGCTAATCCATTCTTCCTCCTTTTGTTCGTCGCTCTCTTCTTCTTTTTCATCCAATGAGCTTTCAAGTTCATCAATTTCTTCTTCCACCGGTTCCTGCAAATTGTGAGTGCATTCTTGTGCATTAATGTGTCTCTCTTTATAATCAAGGATATAAGGATTCCTACTGTAGCATTCTATGCAAGAATTAAGGATAGTAGAGACATAATCTTTAAGGCCCTTACAAACAACACAAGTTTCATAATTCTCAACCATGAAGGATTCTATCTCGGAGGCTCCCATAAATAAGACAAATTGTTCTACCTCTTCGAACCCATAATGAATATAGCAATTCCGATTATAGTTCTTAATTAAAAATTCCTCACTAAAGCCACATTGAAATTTAAGATGTTTAGTATCCTGTTGAGAGCAACAGTTTATATTATGGCGTTCAAGCAAGATTTCAGCAATTGTATTCAATTTTTCTATCATAGCACTCATTATTTTACCAGTTCTTGATTCTCTATAATTATTATAACATTCTATAAGCTCCAAGTAGGTTGTTGGTTCTCCCATAACAGCAGTTTTTAATTTTTAGGTTTTTCAAATTTTTATGGATTTTCGGGTATATAGGGAAAATAAAACAAGACAAAAATAAACTAGACAAAAGTAAACTAAGCAAAGTAAAACTAGACAGAAATAAACTAAGCACAAATAAACTAGACAGAAATAAACTAGCAAGACAAAATAAGATAAAAGCAGAGAGAGAGGTAGAGTGTACTCCCCAGGTGAACTTATGAGTAGAGCTATGCCTCCCCGGCAACGGCGCCAGAAAATAGTCTTGATGACCCACAAGTATAGGGGATCGCAACAGTCTTCGAGGGAAGTAAAACCCAAATTTATTGATTCGACACAAGGGGAGGTAAAGAATACTTATAAGCCTTAACAACTGAGTTGTCAATTCAGCTGCACCTGGAAAAGCACTAGTAACAGGGGTGATGTGAAAGCAGCAGTAATATGAGAGCAGTAGTAACAGTAACACAGCAGCAGTAATAGCAATATGAGAGCAATGGCACCAGAAAATAGTTGATACTACTTCCAATGACATGTAGAACGAGTATATAATGATGAGAGATGGACCGGGGTTCCCAGCTATCTACACTAGTGGTAACTCTCCAATAGTGACAAGTGTTGGGTGAACAAATTACAGTCGGGCAATTGATAGGATTGATAAGGCATTAAGAAAGAACATCAATTCATTAATCATGTAGGCATGTTTTCCATATTTAGTCGTACGTGCTCGCAATGAGAAACTTGCACAACATCTATTGTCCTACCAGCCGGTGGCAGCCGGGCCTCAAGGGAATCTACTGGATATTAAGGTACTCCTTTTAATAGAGCACCGGAGCAAAGCATTAACACTCCGTGAAAACATGTGTCCCTCACATCACCGCCATCCCCTCCGGTTGTCCCGATTTCTGTCACTTCGGGGCCTTTGGTTCCGGACAGTGACATGTGCATACAACTTGTAGATACAATCTAAGCAATAATTATAGAGCTCAAATCTAAGATCATGCCACTCGGGCCCTAGTGACAAGCATTAAGCATAACAAGATTGCAGCAACAATAACTTCACAAACTTTATAGATAGACTAATCATAATGTATCATCCATCGGATCCCAACAAACACAACACCGATTACATCAGATGAATCTCAATCATGTAAGGCAGCTCATGAGATCATTGTATTGAAGTACATGGGGGAGAGAATACCAACTAGCTACAGCTAGAACCCGTAGTCCATGGGGGAACTACTCACGGAGCATGATGGAGGCGATGGCGTTGATGGAGATGGCTTCCGGGGGCACTTCCCCGTCCGGCAGGGTGCCGGGACAGAGACTTCCCCCGAATTGGAGTTTCGCGATGGTGGCGGCGCCCCTGGAGTCTTTCTGGAGTTTCGTCAAGAGGTACGGTGTTTTTAGGTCGAAATAGGCGAAGAGGCGGCGCAGGGGGGCACCTGGGGGCTCCCCACCACAGGCCGGCGCGGGCCCAGGCCAGGCCGCGCCGCCCTATGGTGTGGTGGCCCTCTGGCCCCTCTCCGACTCTTCTTCGGTGTTCTGGAGCCTTCCGGGAAAAATAGGAGGTTTGGTCTTCGTTTCGTCGAATTCCGAGAATATTGCCCGAACAGCCTTTCTGGAACCAAAAACAGGAACTGGCACTGTGGCATCTTGTTAATAGGTTAGTTCCGGAAAACGCATAAAAACATCATAAAGTGCAAGCAAAACATGTAAGTATTGTCATAAAACAAGCATGGAACGACAGAAATTATGGATACGTCGGGGACGTATCAATCCCTTTTCATTTTCATGTTTTAAACTTGTTTTAATTATCTTGGTCAAACCTAGGATTTGACGAAGATACAAATGGGTGGGCACAAAATTAAAAAAAATCAGAAAAATGGAAAACCAAATCACATAGTCTTCTTATGTCACATCGTAAGCAATCAAGTTGATAAACAAGGTCTAGATATATCCAAACCAGACAAATCATGTATCTACCCCCTGTCGATCTTATGAAGTCTAGCATGAAGGGAAGTCTTTTGGGTTTCAAACATTGAAATTTCAAGAACATCCCAAAAGCTTCATTTTAGAGTGACTAAGAAGGATACAGACTTCCCTTTTCATTTTCATTTTTTAAACTTGTTTAAATCTTGGTCAAACTAAGGATTTGACCAAGATTCAAATGGCCCTAAAAATTCAGAAAAAAATCAAAAGAATGAAAAACCAAAGCACATAGCATTCTTATGTCATATGTATAGTAAGCATTCAAGTTGATAAACAAGGTCTAGACATATATATTCAAACCAGAAAAATCATGTATATATCTACCCCTAAAACCCTAATTAAACTCAGTCAATCATGAAGAGAAGTGGTTTTGGGTTTCAAACATGGAAATTTCAAGAACCTCCCAAAAGCTTCATTTTAGAGTGACTAAGAAGGATCCAGGCTTACTTATTCGTTTTCACGTGTTAAACTTGTCTAAATCTTGGTCAAACCTAGGATTTGACCAAGATATGATTCAAATGCGCAGAAAATTAAAAAAATCAGAAAAATGAAAAACCAAAGTACATAGTCTTCTTATGTCATATAGTAAGCATATTCAAGTTGATAAACAAGGTTTGGACATATTCAAACCATACAAATCATGTATCTATACCCCTAACCCTAAACTTTGTCTTATGAAGTCAAGCATGAAGAGAAGTGGTTTTGGGTTTCAAACATGGAAATTTCAAAAACCTCCCAAAAACTTCATTTTAAAGTGACTGAGAAGGTTACATGCTTCCCTTTTCATTTTCATGTTTTAAACTTGTTTAAATTATCTTGGTCAAACCTAGGATTTCATGAAGATACAAATGGGTGGGCACAATATTCAAAAAAATCAGAAAAATGAAAAACCAAATCACATTGTCTTCTTATGTCATATCGTAAGCATTCAAGTTGATAAACAAGGTCTAGATATATCCAAACCAGACAAATCATGTATCTACCCCCTGTCGATCTTATGAAGTCTAGCATGAAGGGAAGTCGTTTTGGGTTTCAAACATGGAAATTTCAAGAACATCCCAAAAGCTTCATTTTAGAGTAAATAAGAAGGATACAGACTTCCCTTTTCATTTTCATGTTTTAAACTTGTTTAAATCTTGGTCAAACCAAGGATTTGACCAAGATTCAAATGGCCTAAAAATTCAGAAAAAATCAAAAGAATGAAAAACCAAAGCACATAGCATTCTTATGTCATATGTATAGTAAGCATTCATGTTGATAAACAAGGTCTAGACATATATATTCAAACCAGAAAAATCATGTATATATCTACCCCTAAAACCCAAATTAAACTCAGTCAATCATGAAGAGAAGTGGTTTTGGGTTTCAAACATGGAAATTTCAAGAACCTCCCAAAAGCTTCATTTTAGAGTGACTAAGAAGGATCCAGGCTTACTTATTCGTTTTCACGTGTTAAACTTGTCTAAATCTTGGTCAAACCTAGGATTTGACCAAGATATGATTCAAATGCAGAAAATTAAAAAAATCAGAAAAATGAAAAACCAAAGTACATAGTCTTCTTATGTCATATATATAGTAAGCGCATTAAAGTTGATAAACAAGGTCTGGACATATTCAAACCATACAAATCATGTATCTATACCCCTAACCCTAAACTTTGTCTTATGAAGTCAAGCATGAAGAGAAGTGGTTTTGGGTTTCAAACATGGAAATTTAAAAAACCTCCCAAAAGCTTCATTTTAGAGTGCCTAAGAAGGATACATGCTTCCCTTTTCATTTTCATGTTTTAAACTTGTTTTAATTATCTTGGTCAAACCTAGGATTTGACGAAGATACAAATGGGTGGGCACAAAATAAAAAAATCAGAAAAATGGAAAACCAAATCACATAGTCTTCTTATGTCATATCGTAAGCATTCAAGTTGATAAACAAGGTCTAGATATATCCAAACCAGACAAATCATGTATCTACCCCCTGTCGATCTTATGAAGTCTAGCATGAAGGGAAGTCATTTTCGGTTTCAAACATGGAAATTTCAAGAACATCCCAAAAGCTTCCATTTTAGAGTGACTAAGAAGGATACAGACTTCCCTTTTCATTTTCATGTTTTAAACTTGTTTAAATCCTTGTCAAACCAAAGATTTGACCAAGATTCAAATGGGCCTAAAAATTTAGAAAAAAAATCAAAAGAGAATGAAAAACCAAAGCACATAGCATTCTTATGTCATATGTATAGTAAGCATTCAAGTTGATAAACCAGGTCTAGACATATTCAAACCAGAAAAATCATGTATATATCTACCCCTAAAACCCTAAACTCTGTCTTATGAAGTCAATCATGAAGAGAAGTGGTTTTGGGTTTCAAACATGGAAATTTCAAGAACCTCCCAAAAGATTTATTTTAGAGTGACTAATAAGGATCCATGCTTACCTTTTCATTTTCATAATTTAAACTTGTTTAAATCTTTGTCAAACCTAGGATTTGACCAAGATTCAAATATATGGGCATAAAATTCAAAAAAAATCAGAAAAATGAAAAACAAAAGCATATAGTCTTCTTATGTCATATAGTAAGCATTCAAGTTGATAAATTAACAAGGTTTGGACATATTCAAACCATACAAATCATGTATCTACCCCTAACCCTAAACTCGGTCGATCTTATGAAGTCTAGCATGAAGAGAGGTCGTTTTGGGTTTCAAACATGGAAATTTCAAGAACATCCCAAAATGCTTCATTTTAGAGTGACTAAGAAGGATCCAGGCTTACTTATTCGTTTTCACGTGTTAAACTTGTCTAAATCTTGGTAAAACCTAGGATTTGACCAAGATTCAAATGCGCAGAAAATTAAAAAAATCAGAAAAATGAAAACCAAAGTACATAGTCTTCTTATGTCATATAGTAAGCATATTCAAGTTGATAAACAAGGTTTGAACCTTGATCTGTAGTACTGGGCAAAACCCTAGTTTAACCTATTTAATTATAGATTCGTAGGTTGATTTTTCTACCTTTTTATTATTACTATGCAGCACATGTGTGTTTGCCCATCGAGTGAAACTCGGAGGAAGAGGGATCACTCGGAAGGAGAGAAGAAGGGAGAGCATTATGGTGTCTCCCCTTTTTCGGGTGATGATGTTGACTTTTGTGCAGGGTTTGTCAGTAGGAGGTGCGAGCGAGCGAGTCGAGCGAGGCCGAGAATGAGAGAGATTTTTTTTTTTTGTGAGAGGGGCAACCGAAGGATCCAGAAGGACCCACAGACTTCCAATACCCATCCTGATGCGTCTTCTCTTGACAAAGAAGATGGCTGGGAGTTTGCGTACCTATTGCACGTGACTTGTGCTCACTGAAGTGTGGGACCTCACGCGTGGGCACCACACGTAAGTGACAGACCTGTTGGTGTAAAAACTCGGTTGATTATTATAGTGCATTAGAACAAAGTTTCCTATGGATTCAAGGGTAGGAAATCCAAGTTAACTCATTTACATGACATTATTTTTCTTATGTCATATAGTAAGCATTAAAGTTGATAAACAATGTCTAGACATATTCAAACCAGACAAATCATGTATCTATACCCCTAACCCCTAAACTCTGTCTTATGAAGTCAAGCATGTGAAGAGATGTGGTTTTGGGTTTCAAACATGGAAATTTCAAAAACCTCCCAAAAGCTTCATTTTAGAGTGCCTAAGAAGGATACATGCTTCCCTTTTCATTTTCATGTTTTAAACTTGTTTAAATTATCTTGGTCAAACCTAGGATTTGACGAAGATACAAATGGGTGGGCACAAAATTCAAAAAAATCAGAAAAATGGAAAACCAAATCACATAGTCTTCTTATGTCATATCGTAAGCATTCAAGTTGATAAACAAGGTCTAAATATATCCAAACCAGACAAATCATGTATCTACCCCCTGTCGATCTTATGAAGTCTAGCATGAAGGGAAGTCGTTTTCGGTTTCAAACATGGAAATTTCAAGAACATCCCAAAAGCTTCATTTTAGAGTAACTAAGAAGGATACAAACTTCCCTTTTCATTTTCATGTTTTAAACTTGTTTAAATCTTGGTCAAACCAAGGATTTGACAAAGATTCAAATGGCCCTAAAAATTCAGAAAAAATCAAAAGAATGAAAAACCAAAGCACATAGCATTCTTATGTCATATGTATAGTAAGCATTCATGTTGATAAACAAGGTCTAGACATATATATTCAAACCAGAAAAATCATGTATATATCTACCCAAAAATGGAAATTTCAAAAACCTCCCAAAAACTTCATTTTAGAGTGACTGAGAAGGTTACATGCTTCCCTTTTCATTTTCATGTTTTGAACTTGTTTAAATCTTGATCAAACCTAGTATTTGACAAGATATGATTCAAATGCGTAGAAAATTAAAAAAATCAGAAAAATGAAAAACCAAAGTACATAGTCTTCTTATGTCATATATATAGTAAGCATATTCAAGTTGATAAACAAGGTTTGGACATATTCAAACCATACAAATCATGTATCTATACCCCCTAACCCTAAACTTTGTCTTATGAAGTCAAGCATGAAGAGAAGTGGTTTTGGGTTTCAAACATGGAAATTTCAAAAACCTCCCAAAAACTTCATTTTAGAGTGACTGAGAAGGTTACATGCTTCCCTTTTCATTTTCATGTTTTAAACTCGTTTAAATTATCTTGGTCAAACCTAGGATTTCATGAAGATACAAATGGGTGGGCACAATATTCAAAAAATCAGAAAAATGAAAAACCAAATCACATTGTCTTCTTATGTCATATCGTAAGCATTCAAGTTGATAAACAAAGTCTAGATATATCCAAACCAGACAAATCATATATCTACCCCCTGTCGATTTTATGAAGTCTAGCATGAAGGGGAAGTCATTTTAGTTTCAAACATGGAAATTTCAAGAACATCCCAAAAGCTTACATTTTAGAGTGACTAAGAAGGATACAGACTTCCCTTTTCATTTTCATGTTTTAAACTTGTTTAAATCCTTGTCAAACCAAAGATTAGACCAAGATTCAAATGGGCCTAATAATTCAGAAAAAAATCAAAAGAATGAAAAACCAAAGCACATAGTATTCTTATGTCATATAGTAAGCATATTCAAGTTGATAAACAAGGTTTGAACCTTGATCTGTAGTACTGGGCAAAACCCTAGTTTAACCTATTTAATTATAGATTCGTAGGTTGATTTTTCTACCTTTTTATTATTACTATGCAGCACATGTGTGTTTGCCCGTCGAGTGAAACTCGGAGGAAGAGGGATCACTCGGAAGGAGAGAAGAAGGGAGAGCATTATGGTGTCTCCCCTTTTTCGGGTGATGATGTTGACTTTTGTGCAGGGTTTGTCAGTGAGCAGGAGGTGCGAGCGAGCGAGCGAGCGAGTCGAGCGAGGCCGAGAATGAGAGAGATTTGTTTTTTTGTGAGAGGGACAACCGAAGGATCCAGAAGGACCCACAGACTTCCAATACGCATCCTGATGCGTCTTCTCTTGACAAAGAAGATGGCTGGGAGTTTGCGTACCTATTGCACGTGACTTGTGCTCACTGAAGTGTGGGACCTCACGCGTGGGCACCACACGTAAGTGACAGACCTGTTGGTGTAAAAACTCGGTTGATTATTATAGTGCATTAGAACAAAGTTTCCTATGGATTCAAGGGTAGGAAATCCAAGTTAACTCATTTACATGACATTATTTTTCTTATGTCATATAGTAAGCATTAAAGTTGATAAACAATGTCTAGACATATTCAAACCAGACAAATCATGTATCTATACCCCTAACCCCTAAACTCTGTCTTATGAAGTCAAGCATGTGAAGAGATGTGGTTTTGGGTTTCAAACATGGAAATTTAAAAAACCTCCCAAAAGCTTCATTTTAGAGTGCCTAAGAAGGATACATGCTTCCCTTTTCATTTTCATGTTTTAAACTTGTTTTAATTATCTTGGTCAAACCTAGGATTTGACGAAGATACAAATGGGTGGGCACAAAATAAAAAACATTCAGAAAAATGGAAAACCAAATCACATAGTCTTCTTATGTCATATCGTAAGCAATCCAGTTGATAAACAAGGTCTAGATATATCCAAACCAGACAAATCATGTATCTACCCCTGTCGATCTTATGAAGTCTAGCATGAAGGAAGTCGTTTTCGGTTTCAAACATGGAAATTTCAAGAACATCCCAAAAGCTTCCATTTTAGAGTGACTAAGAAGGATACAGACTTCCCTTTTCATTTTCATGTTTTAAACTTGTTTAAATCCTTGTCAAACCAAGGATTTGACCAAGATTCAAATGGGCCTAAAAATTTAGAAAAAAATCAAAAGAGAATGAAAAACCAAAGCACATAGCATTCTTATGTCATATGTATAGTAAGCATTCAAGTTGATAAACCAGGTCTAGACATATTCAAACCAGAAAAATCATGTATATATCTACCCCTAAAACCCTAAACTCTGTCTTATGAAGTCAATCATGAAGAGAAGTGGTTTTGGGTTTCAAACATGGAAATTTCAAGAACCTCCCAAAAGATTTATTTTAGAGTGACTAATAAGGATCCATGCTTACCTTTTCATTTTCATAATTTAAACTTGTTTAAATCTTTGTCAAACCTAGGATTTGACCAAGATTCAAATATATGGGCATAAAATTCAAAAAAAAATCAGAAAAATGAAAAACAAAAGCATATAGTCTTCTTATGTCATATAGTAAGCATTCAAGTTGATAAATTAACAAGGTTTGGACATATTCAAACCATACAAATCATGTATCTACCCCTAACCCTAAACTCGGTCGATCTTATGAAGTCTAGCATGAAGAGAGGTCGTTTTGGGTTTCAAACATGGAAATTTCAAGAACATCCCAAAATGCTTCATTTTAGAGTGACTAAGAAGGATCCAGGCTTACTTATTCGTTTTCACGTGTTAAACTTGTCTAAATCTTGGTCAAACCTAGGATTTGACCAAGATTCAAATGCGCAGAAAATTAAAAAAATCAGAAAAATGAAAACCAAAGTACATAGTCCTCTGATACGTCTCCAACGTATCGATAATTTCTTATGTTCCATATACATTATTGATGATATCTACATGTTTTATGCACATTATATGTTGTATTTACGCATTTTCTGGAACTAACCTATTAACAAGATGCCGAAGAGCCAGTTGCTGTTTTCTGCTGTTTTTGGTTTCAGAAATCCTAGTAAGGAAATATTCTCGGAATTGGACGAAATCAACGCCCAGGTTCCTATTTTGCCCGGAAGCATCCAGAACACCCGAGAGCCGTCAGAGAGGGGCCACGTGGGGCCCACACATGGTGTCGCGGCCAAGGAGCCAGGCGCGCCGCCCTAGTGTCTGGCCCCACCAGACCCCCTCCGAGGCTGCCCTTTCGCCTACTTAAAGCCTCCGTCGCGAAACCCCCAGTACCGAGAGCCACGATACGGAAAACCTTCCAGAGACGCCGCCGCCGCGAATCCCATCTCGGGGGATTCGGAGATCGCCTCCGGCCCCCGGAGAGGGAATCATCCCCGGAGGACTCTTCATCGCCATGATCGCCTCCGGAGTGATGAGTGAGTAGTTCACCCCTGGACTATGGGTCCATAGCAGTAGCTAGATGGTCGTCTTCTCCTTATGTGCTTCATTGTTGGATCTTGTGAGCTGCCTAACATGATCAAGATCATCTATCTGTAATACTATATGTTGTGTTTGTCGGGATCCGATGGATAGAGAATACTATGTTATGGTGATTATCAATCTATTATTTATGTGTTGTTTATGATCTTGCATGCTCTCCGTTATTAGTAGAGGCTCTGGCCAAGTTTTTGCTCTTAACTCCAAGAGGGAGTATTTATGCTCGATAGTGGGTTCATGCCTTCATTGACACTGGGACAGTGACAGAAAGTTCTAAGGTTGTGATGTGCTGTTGCCACTAGGGATAAAACATTGATTCTATGTCTAAGGATGTAGTTGTCGATTACATTACGCACCATACTTAATGCAATTGTCTATTGCTTTGCAACTTAATACTGAAAGGGGTTGATAACCTGAAGGTGGACTTTTTAGGCATAGATGCAGTTGGATGGCGGTCTATGTACTTTGTTGTAATGCCCAATTAAATCTCACTATATTTATCATATCATGTATATGCATTGTTATGCCCTTTTCTATTTGTCAATTGCCCGACTGTAATTTGTTCACCCAACATGATTTTATCTTATGGGAGAGACACCTCTAGTGAACTGTGGACCCCGGTCCTATTCTTTACATCGCATACAATCTACTGCAATACTTGTTTTACTATTTTATTCGCAAACAATCATCTTCCACACAATAGGTTAATCCTTTGTTACAGCAAGCCGGTGAGATTGACAACCTCACTGTTTCGTTGGGGCAAAGTACTTTGGTTGTGTTGTGCAGGTTCCACGTTGGCGCCGGAATCCCTGGTGTTGCGCCGCACTACATCCCGCCGCCATCAACCTTCAACGTGCTTCTTGGCTCCTCCTGGTTCGATAAACCTTGGTTTCTTTCTGAGGGAAAACTTGCTGCTGTGCGCATCATACCTTCATCTTGGGGTTCCCAACGAACGTATGAGTTACACGCCATCAAGCTCTTTTTCTGGCGCCGTTGCCGGGGAGATCAAGACACGCTGCAAGGGGAGTCTCCACTTCTCAATCTCTTTACTTTTTTTTGTCTTGCTTTATTTTATTTACTACTTTGTTTGCTGCACCTAAACAAAACACACAAAAAATTAGTTACTTGCATTTAGTTTACTTTTGTTATCATGTCTAGTTCTGTACTTGTTACTTCTTCACCTAAGGAATTAGTTTTTACTTTTAAACAAGGGGATGAGGAAAGTTTTAAAGATGCTTGGTCCAGGATTTTTACTTCTTATCGTAAAACTGAACCTCAAATGACTCTAAGTTTGCTCCTTAGTAATTTTTATTTTGGTCTTATGATTCGCTATAGATATGCCTTGGATGCTCTAGTGGGAGGAGATTTCCTTCATTGTAATGGGGATCAAGCTTTTAATGCCATAAAGAAGTTGGTTGCATCACATGATTCAGCTAATAACTTTGATTCAGCCCTTATTAGCATTTATAATAGATTAAACACTCTTGAAACAAGTGCATCTCGCCTAAATGAAAATTATGGATATATTCGTAACCGTCTTGATCAAGTTTTAGTGAACTCTGAACCTTCATTGTGGGATCCTACTATTAAAATTGTCATAGGTAACCAAACTCTTCATGCTAATTGTGATATTATGACTGAATTTTGCCTAATGCCTAAGAGTATTCATAAATCATTGAAACTTTGGGAATTCGCTGAAGGGGGAGAAGGAATAACTCTTATTGATAACTCTGTTATAATTCCTAAAGGGATAGCTGCGGGTGTGCATACAACCATTCTTGGGAGAACAATATCCATTGATTACCTTGTCATTGAATGCGCAGGAACAGGACAAATCACACTCGGAAGATCCCTGCTGAAACTATTGGGAGCAGTCATAGACGTGAGAGAAGGCACCTTAAAATTCACCTCTACACCCGGGTGTAGCCATATATTCCCTAAGCCAAAGAGTAAGAAAGAGGACAAGAAAGGTAAGGGTAAAGCCCAAGGTAATGTCGATGTTTCATCACTTGATAATTTGCACTTTCTGCGCCTAGCTGAAAGGCGTTAAAGAAAAGCGCTTATGGGAGACAACCCATGTTTTTACTACAGCACTTTGTTTTATATTTGAGTCTTGGAAGTTGTTTACTACTGTAGCAACCTCTCCTTATCATGTTTTTGTGCCAAGTAAAGTTTCTATGTTAAAGTTGATGTTATATTTGGGATCGCTGCGCAGAAACAGCATTGCTGTCTGTCACGAATTCTGTCACAAGTCTCTGTAGAAAATTCGAAAAAATATGCCAATTTACGAGCGTGATCCTCAGATATGTACGCAACTTTCATTAGTTTTGAGTTTTTCCATTTGAGCAAGTCTGGTGCCGTTTTAAAATTCGTCTTTACGGACTGTTCTGTTTTTGACAGATTCTGCCTTTTATTTCGCATTGCCGTATTTGCTATGTTGGATGAATTTCTTTGATCCATTAATGTCCAGTAGCTTTGTGCAATGTCCAGAAGTGTTAAGAATGATTGTGTCACCTCTGAATGTGTGAATTATTAATTGTGCACTAACCCTCTAATGAGTTTGCTTGAAGTTTGGTGTGAAGGAAGTTTTCAAGGGTCAAGAGAGGAGTATGATATACTATGATCAAGAGGAGTGAAAGCTCTAAGCTTGGGGATGCCCCCGTGGTTCATCCCTGCATATTTTAAGAAGACTCAAGCGTCTAAGCTTGGGGATGCCCAAGGCATCCCCTTCTTCGACAACATCATCAGGTTCCTCCCCTGAAACTATATTTTTATTCAGTCACATCTTGTGTTCTTTGCTTGGAGCGTCGGTTTGTTTTTGTTTTTGTTTTTGTTTGAATAAAATGGATCCTAGCATTCACTTTGTGGGAGAGAGACACGCTCCGCTGTTGCATATGGACAAATATGTCCTTAGGCTTTACTCATAATGTTCAAGGCGAAGTTTCTTCTTCGTTAAATTGTTATATGGTTGGAATTGGAAAATGCTACATGTAGTAATTCTAAAATGTCTTGGATAATGTGATACTTTGCAATTGTTGTGCTCATGTTTAAGCTCTTGCATCATATACTTTGCACCCATTAATGAAGAAATACATAGAGCTTGCTAAAATTTGGTTTGCATATTTGGTCTCTCTAAGGTCTAGATAATTTCTAGTATTTAGTTTTGAACAACAAGGAAGACGGTGTAGAGTCTTATAATGTTTACAATATGTCTTTTATGTGAGTTTTGCTGCACCGGTTCATCCTTGAGTTTGCTTCAAATAACCCTGCTAGCCTAAACCTTGTATCGAGAGGGAATACTTCTCATGCATCCAAAATCCTTGAGCCAACCACTATGCCATTTGTGTCCACCATACCTACCTACTACATGGTATTTCTCCGCCATTCCAAAGTAAATTTCTTGAGTGCTACCTTTAAAATTCCATCATTCACCTTTGCAATATATAGCTCATGGGACAAAATAGCCTTAAAAACTATCGTAGTATTGAATATGTACTTATGCACTTTATCTCTTATTAAGTTGCTTGTTGTGCGATAACCATGTTCTGGGGACGCCATCAACTACTCTTTGTTGAATATCATGTGAGTTGCTATGCATGTCCGTCTTGTCTGAAGTAAGAGAGATCTACCACCTTAATGGTTGGAGCATGCATATTGTTAGAGAAGAACATTGGGCCGCTAACTAAAGCCATGAATCATGGTGGAAGTTTCAGTTTGGACATATATCCTCAATCTCATATGAGAATAATAATTGTTGCTACATGCTTATGCATTAAAGAGGAGTCCATTATCTGTTGTCCATGTTGTCCCGGTATGGATGTCTAAGTTGAGAATAATCAAAAGCGAGAAATCCAAAATGCGAGCTTTCTCCTTAGACCTTTGTACAGGCGGCATGGAGGTACCCCTTTGTGACACTTGGTTGAAACATGTGTATTGCGAAGATCCGGTAGTCCAAGCTAAGTAGGACAAGTTGCGGGCACTATTAGTATACTATGCATGAGGCTTGCAACTTGTAAGATATAATTTACATAACTCATATGCTTTATTACTACCATTGACAAAATTGTTTCATGTTTTCAAAATAAAAGCTCTAGCACAAATACATCAATCGATGCTTTCCTCTTTGAAGGACCATTCTTTTACTTTTATTGTTGAGTCAGTTTACCTATCTCTCTCCACCTCAAGAAGCAAACACTTGTGTGAACTGTGCATTGATTCCTACATACTTGCATATTGCACTTGTTATATTACTTTATGTTGACAATATCCATGAGATATACATGTTATAAGTTGAAAGCAACCGCTGAAACTTAATCTTCCTTTGTGTTGCTTCAATACCTTTACTTTGATTTATTGCTTTATGAGTTAACTCTTATGCAAGACTTATTGATGCTTGTCTTGAAGTACTATTCATGAAAAGTCTTTGCCTTATGATTCATTTGTTTACTCATGTCATTACCATTGTTTTGATCGCTGCATTCATTACATATGTTTACAAATAGTATGATCAAGATTATGATGGCATGTCACTTCAGAAATTATCTTTGTTATCGTTTTACCTGCTCGGGACGAGCAGAACTAAGCTTGGGGATGCTGATACGTCTCCAACGTATCGATAATTTCTTATGTTCCATGCTACATTATTGATGATATCTACATGTTTTATGCACATTATATGTTGTATTTACGCATTTTCTGGAACTAACCTATTAACAAGATGCGAAGAGCCGTTGTTTTCTGCTGTTTTTGGTTTCAGAAATCCTAGTAAGGAAATATTCTCGGAATTGGACGAAATCAACGCCCAGGTTCCTATTTTGCCCGGAAGCATCCAGAACACACGAGAGCCGTCAGAGAGGGGCCACGTGGGGCCCACACATGGTGGCGGCGCGCCAAGGAGCCGGCGCGCCGCCCTAGAATCTGGCCAGACCCCCTCCGAGGCTGCCCTTTCGCCTACTTAAAGCCTCCGTCGCGAAACCCCAGTACGAGAGCCACGATACGGAAAACCTTCCAGAGACGCCGCCCGCGAATCCCATCTCGGGGGATTCGGGAGATCGCCTCCGGCACCCTGCCGGAGGGGAATCATCCCCCGGAGGACTCTTCATCGCCATGATCGCCTCCGGAGTGATGAGTGAGTAGTTCACCCCTGGACTATGGGTCCATAGCAGTAGCTAGATGGTCGTCTTCTCCTTATGTGCTTCATTGTTGGATCTTGTGAGCTGCCTAACATGATCAAGATCATCTATCTGTAATACTATATGTTGTGTTTGTCGGGATCCGATGGATAGAGAATACTATGTTATGGTGATTATCAATCTATTATTTATGTGTTGTTTATGATCTTGCATGCTCTCCGTTATTAGTAGAGGCTCTGGCCAAGTTTTTGCTCTTAACTCCAAGAGGGAGTATTTATGCTCGATAGTGGGTTCATGCCTTCATTGACACCTGGGACAGTGACAGAAAGTTCTAAGGTTGTGATGTGTTGTTGCCACTAGGGATAAAACATTGATTCTATGTCTAAGGATGTAGTTGTCGATTACATTACGCACCATACTTAATGCAATTGTCTGTTGCTTTGCAACTTAATACTGAAAGGGGTTCGGATGATAACCTGAAGGTGGACTTTTTAGGCATAGATGCAGTTGGATGGCGGTCTATGTACTTTGTCGTAATGCCCAATTAAATCTCACTATATTTATCATATCATGTATATGCATTGTTATGCCCTTTTCTATTTGTCAATTGCCCGACTGTAATTTGTTCACCCAACATGCTTTTATCTTATGGGAGAGACACCTCTAGTGAACTGTGGACCCCGGTCCTATTCTTTACATCGCATACAATCTCTGCAATACTTGTTTTACTATTTTATTCGCAAACAATCATCTTCCACACAATACGGTTAATCCTTTGTTACAGCAAGCCGGTGAGATTGACAACCTCACTGTTTCGTTGGGGCAAAGTACTTTGGTTGTGTTGTGCAGGTTCCACGTTGGCGCCGGAATCCCTGGTGTTGCCGCACTACATCCCGCCGCCATCAACCTTCAACGTGCTTCTTGGCTCCTCCTGGTTCGATAAACCTTGGTTTCTTTCTGAGGGAAAACTTGCTGCTGTGCGCATCATACCTTCCTCTTGGGGTTCCCAACGAACGTGTGAGTTACACGCCATCATCCTCTTATGTCATATAGTAAGCATATTCAAGTTGATAAACAAGGTTTGAACCTTGATCTGTAGTACTGGGCAAAACCCTAGTTTAACCTATTTAATTATAGATTCGTAGGTCGATTTTTTTACCTTTTTATTATTACTATGCAGCACATGTGTGTTTGCCCGTCGAGTGAAACTCGGAGGAAGAGGGATCACTCGGAAGGAGAGAAGAAGGGAGAGCATTATGGTGTCTCCCCTTTTTCGGGTGATGATGTTGACTTTTGTGCAGGGTTTGTCAGTGAGCAGGAGGTGCGAGCGAGCGAGCGAGCGAGTCGAGCGAGGCCGAGAATGAGAGAGATTTGTTTTTTGTGAGAGGGACAACCGAAGGATCCAGAAGGACCCACAGACTTCCAATACGCATCCTGCGTCTTCTCTTGACAAAGAAGATGGCTGGGAGTTTGCGTACCTATTGCACGTGACTTGTGCTCACTGAAGTGTGGGACCTCACGCGTGGGCACCACACGTAAGTGACAGACCTGTTGGTGTAAAAACTCGGTTGATTATTATAGTGCATTAGAACAAAGTTTCCTATGGATTCAAGGGTAGGAAATCCAAGTTAACTCATTTACATGACATTATTTTTCTTATGTCATAGTAAGCATTAAAGTTGATAAACAAGGTCTAGACATATTCAAACCATACAAATCATGTATCTATACCCCTAACCCTAAACTTTGTCTTATGAAGTCAAGCATGAAGAGAAGTGGTTTTGGGTTTCAAACATGGAAATTTCAAAAACCTCCCAAAAACTTCATTTTAAAGTGACTTACATGCTTCCCTTTTCATTTTCATGTTTTAAACTTGTTTAAATTATCTTGGTCAAACCTAGGATTTCATGAAGATACAAATGGGTACTAGGGAAAAGCCTATAGGTGGAGGCAAGTGGTGCGGCGCACCACTTGGACATGCGCCGGTGGAAGGGATTGCCGGCGCACCACATCTCGCGCCGGCGATGAAGTGCTACTCCCGGCGCACCGGGTGAGGGCTCGCCGGCGCTATTTCTGGCATGGCCCCGGCCGATCGGGCCAGGCCCAGGAATCATTGCCGGCGCCGGTGGTGCGCCGGTGGAGAAGTTGCTATTGCCGGCGCACCCTGGGCCGGTGCGCCGCAATGATTCTTGGGCCTGGCGGGGGTGATATAGCCGAAAGGGGCATATGTTGCCGGCGCACCATGGTCCAGGTGCGCCGGCAATAACCTGGGAGTTATTTCAGCCACCAACCAGCACACTCACTCACACACTCACTACACTCCACTTCTCCACACAAACCCGAGCCTTCTCCCAACCCAGCTCATTTTTGCCCATTTCTATCCCCAATTTCACCAATTTGACCAAACAAAATCATATTTTTTGAGCAAATCTTCCCTTCCTACATGCATCTCCCACATCCCCCTATGTAGATCTAGATCTACTATCCCGCATTGACCGCTCAATCTAGATCTAGATCTAGAAAGTCGGCTTCCATACGCCATTGTCGCGGCGCGTCGTCTCGATCTTATCGACGAATATATCAAACAAATAGGTGATTAATGAACAAATTAAGGAATGTATCAATGTATGTTGGACATTTGAAGAAAAGCTCTCGTGTGTGGCATATATATATGTTGTGCTTGTGCTTGTGTGTGTGTTGGCGTTGAAAATGAGTTGCCAACGTTGCGCCGAAATGTTGATTCTTCAAGTTTCCGTTTCGGCACATTTCTGGCGCTCCTATGTCCTACCGTGTAGGAAGGTCATGCCGAAATTTTCCGTGAAAACTACCGACGGATGCATGGTTCTAATGAATTATGTAATCTTACCATGCAGGCGATAATGGTTATCGAGATGAGTGAAAGCATCGTGATGAGATATCTGAAACACGCGATCATCGACATGTATGAAAATAACCGCACGGAGGTATTGTGTCCGTGCCGGAGATGCAAACGAGGGAAATGGTTTGACCCGTATTCAGGCAAATTGCAGGGGCACCTGCTCACTAATGGTTTCATGCATGGACACACTCAATGGATGAGCGATGATGGCGCGGAGGTCAATGGGGCGACGGCAGCAGGTGGTAATAATGGCCGGCAAGAAGGAGGGCATCATGACATTGATGACGATGAAGAGTTTGTCGCAGAAGACGATAACCTTGACGACGATAATAACCTTGACGATGACAATAACCTTGACGACGACGAAGAGGTGCCGCTAGCTTCAGTCGTGCGGGACCCTCATCTTCAAGATCTGCTTCTCGAAAAGACGAAGGGCGCCAAGCGGAAATCAAAGCTTGAGCAACTGGAGATAGACTCGAATACTCCGTTGTACGACTCAGGTCGCGGGTTGGGGGAGTCTCGCTTGAGAGTAGCTCTCGATGTGCTGCAGATGAAGGCGAAACACGGATGGACGGACACAAGCGTCGACGACATCCTGGAATACGTGAAAGATCTCCTTCCTGCCGGGAACACGTGTCCTGGTAGTCTAGCCGAGGCCAAGAGAATCACGTGCCCTCTCGACTTACCCCACGAAAAGTATCACGCCTGCATCAACGACTGTATCATGTATCGCAAGGAGCACGTGGACAAGACCAAATGTCCTGTGTGTGACGCTGAACGGTACAAGAAAGGGAAGAAGAAAGCTCCTCGGAAAGTTGTGTGGTACTTCCCGCTCGCCCCCCGGCTGCAACGGTTCTACGCGGACCGCAAGGAAGCAAAGCTCATGCGCTGGCACGCTGAAAGAAAGGAGGCAGTGTTGAATGATGAAGATCGGATTGAGCACCCAGTGCTGACACACCCTTCGGATGCAAGCCAGTGGAAAGCATTAGACAATGAATTCGGAAGTTTTGGGGCAGAACCCAGAAACATCAGGTTGGGTGCGAGCACGGACGGATTCAATCCGTTCGGAAACCAGAGCAGCACACATAGCACATGGCCCGTGTTTGTATGGATCTACAACCTCCCGCCCTGGCTGTGCATGAAGAGGAAGTACATACAGATGAGTATGCTAATTCAAGGGCCGACACAGCCAGGAAACGATATCAACATGTATCTCGAACTATTAAAGGAGGAGCTTGAAACGTTGTGGGCGGAGGAAGGGGTAGATACATGGGACGCCGTCGCGGAAGAATATTTCCCTTTGAGAGCCGCGTTGATCACGACGGTGCAGGACTACCTCGGATACGGTTACATTTCGTGCCAGGTGTGCCATGGACACAAGGCATGTGTCAGGTGCATGGAAGAGACGATGTTTTTGCAGCTTGGTAAGGATCCCGGCTCTTCGAAAACAGTTTACATGGGGCATCGAAGGTGGCTACAGAAGACTGACCCGTGGAGAAAGCGTGGAGATCTGTTCGATGGTACAAATGAACCCCGAGGACCTCCACGGAAGAAGAGCGGCGAAGAGATCGATACATTACTGAAAGGTTGGAAGGAGTGCCCTCCGCCGGGAAAGATACGTCAAAAGCCTGGAGAGAAGAAGAAGAAAAAGGCAACGGTGACGACGCCGCTCATTGGTGTATGGAAAAGGAGGTCCGTGTTTTGGGACTTGCCGTACTGGAAAATTCTCGATACACCTCACTGCCTTGATGTCATGCATATTACAAAGAACGTGTGCGAGAGCTTGCTTGGCACTCTTCTCAACATGCCGGACCGGACCAAAGATGGGCCGAAAGCAAGACACGACCTGAAAGTTTTGGGCATCAGGGAAGAGCTTCAGATCCCGGCGGCCCAAGAGGGACAGTCGGAGGAGGAGGCGGACGGCGGTCAGAAGCGCAAAAGGATTAAGCAGCCAGACTATTACTGTCCCCCCTCCTGCTTCACTTTTAGTCCGGCCGAGGTCGATCAATTTTTCAATTGCCTTCTAGGAGTCAGAGTGCCCTTCGGTTACTCCGGGCTAATAAGCAGATACATGGACCCCAAGAAACGAAACTTCAGCGGCATGAAGTCTCATGACTGTCACGTGATGATGACGCAGATTCTTCCGGTTGCAATCCGAGGTATAATGGATGACCATGTCCGTGCAACGCTGACTGGGCTCTGTAACTTCTTCGACGTCATAACTCGGAAGTCGATAAGCGTGAAGAAACTCGCAAGGCTCCAGGAAGAGATCGTGGTGATCCTATGTGAGCTTGAGATGTACTTCCCGCCTGCATTCTTTGACGTGATGGTCCATCTGTTGGTCCATATCATGGATGATATCGTCAGTCTAGGGCCGGCATTCTTACACAACATGATGCCGTTTGAAAGAATGAATGGGGTCATTAAAGGATACGTTCGTAACAGGTCACATCCGGATGGAAGCATCGTACAGGGCTGGCTCACCGAAGAGTGCATCTCTTTCTGCACGAATTATCTAGACATCGAGGACCCTGTTGGTTTGCCTCAAAACAAGCACCTCCGCAGGTTCGAGGGAGTAGGCCACAAAAATGGAAGGAAGGAACTGCACGTGCACATGTCTGGTCGGACTTCCGACTTTGACAGGGCCAACTTAGTAGCGCTACAACACATTGACTTGATCGATCCTTGGTTGAAAGAGCACAAAACCATGATAGAGAACAGTGGCAAGCCGATGATGACGGAAGCAGAAATATACAGAGAGCACAACTCCTCTTTCGCGCGCTGGTTCAAAGACCACATTGATGCTAATCCCCCACCAATGGATTCTGACAAGGATAAACTAGTATTGGCCTTGTCACATGGCCCCGCGCCCAACCTCATGACTTACCAAGCGTACGATATCAACGGGTACACATTCTACACGGAAGAAAAAGACAAGAACAGTGCTTACCAGAACTCAGGGGTAACGATGGATTCCTGGACGGGTGACGTAAAGACTAGATACTACGGAAGAATCGAGGAAATCTGGGAGCTTAGCTACGCTGGGGAGAAAGTGCCGATGTTCCGTATCAGATGGGCTAAGAACGTCACAAAAGAAGACCGGTATTTCACCACCATGTTTCTACCCGAAGCCAACAAATCAAAGTCCACGAACGCCACCGCGCAGAATGAGCCATGGGTACTGGCAGAACACGTGCACCAATGCTTCTTCATAACCGACCCATCCAGGCCTAGCCGTGTTATCGTGAGGAGAGGCAAGAGGACCATCGTCGGAATGGATGGAGTCGCCAACGAGGAAGACTTCGAAGGACAAGTCGGAGACCCAATGATGGAAGAATCCGAGGATGAAGACACAACATACACCACAAGAAGAAGCAGGACCACGCTACCGAGGTCAGGTCGACCCTTCAAAAGAAGAAGTCACGACACGGGGCTAAATTATTCAACGACGAGCAAGAAAAGCAAGAAGAAAGCGAAACACTCTTCTCAATCGATGATGTAAAACTTTATTTGCAATCTATAACTCATATTGCTTTTGTAATGCATAATTAACTCATATGGTCATGGCCAATATTTTATGTATGACTAATTAATATTGTGTTGGTCAATATTATGTGTGTATGTAATTCACATATATCTTTTTGTTTTTGCATAATTAATAACACTCATGCATATTTGCTTTGTTTTCCTATAACTCAAATATTTTTTTGTAATGCCTAATTAACTCATATTGCTTGGTTATTATCTTGAAAAGAGAAGGAAATAAAATAGTATAGGATTTGTGGGAAAAGAAAAGAAACATAAAAGAAAGTGAAAGAAATAAAGAAAAGAAGAAAAATAAAATAAAATAGAAAAGGAAATGGCCAGCCGTGGGGACAAGTCGAGGTTATAGCCGGGCTCACCTTGTGCCGGCGCACCACCTGTTTGGTTCGCCGGGGGTTTAGTTGTCCCCGGCGAACCAATCATGTGGTGCGCCGGCAATAAGGTGGATCCGGCTATAGTCCGGACTTAACCGTTTTCTCTCTTCCTCTCCCCGGCCAAATCCCCCTCTGCCTACAGATCGAGCGCCGCCGTCGTTGGAGAAGAAGGAGCCGCGCGCCACCCCTACTCCCACCTCCCGGCGCCGCCATTCTGCTCCGCCACCGTCCTCCACCATCCCCTCCACCAGCCCCCACCACCTTCCTTGTGCGCCGCCGCGGAGGACCCGAGAAGGAGGCCGCCGCACATCGAGGAGGAGGAGGCCGCTGCGCACCTCGAGGAGGAAGAGGAGAGGCCACCGTCGTCGCTACCGTCACCATCGGTGAGCTTCCCTCTCTCCTTCCCTCCACCTTCCCCCTCCCCTCTTCCCTCCCCTCTCCCCTTCCCTCCCCCTTCCCCCTCCCGGCTAGGGGTTGCTAGTTAGGTTCATTGGAGTTCATAGTCTCTGTTTCCCCCTCTCTACTCTTTGATTTTGATGCCCTGGTTCGATCCCCTTAGTGAATTTGATGCCCTGGTTCATTTTATTCTCTGGTTTAACATTGCAAGAAATGCAAATTTTAGCAATTCTCTGGTTTAAAATGAATGATGAAATGATGCTTGTATGAAAATACTTGCAGTATTCTCTCATTTTAGCAATTTTAATAAGCAGTAGTTAAAAAAGACAAGTACATCATAGCTAGTTTATCTGGTTTTTAAGAGAAAGAAAATAAAGAAAATGAAAATAAAAATGCTTGCAGTACCTAGGTAGCTAGGCAGTAGGGTTTTTTTTTATGCTTGCAGTACCTGGAGAATTTGATATATAAAATTCATTGGTTTGCTTCATGCTAAAGATGGGTTCATGCTTATTTTGTGCATAGAAGAATGGCTGATATTGGAATAATGCATGATATTGTTGGTGCATAGAAGAATTTCTGGATAATCTTGATGAATAACTAAATGAATTTGTTACTCCATCATAAAAATATGCTATTAATATTGCAGTCCATGCTATTATAAGTGGGTACAAGCTCTGTATGTTGTATGCTCTCTTGTTTGAAACTAAACCAATTTTAAAATGAACCATATATATGCCACTGCCAGTCCATGCTATTAAATGATTTTAGTTCATTATTGCTAGCTAGTTGGTTTAGTTGCAAAATGCTAATAACAAGAATGAAATGCTAATATACAAAATGAATTGCTGCCAGTGTAGGTGTTGCATAATCATGCTCATAACATGAATGAAATGATGCAGTAGGTTTATTTGCTTGTTGCTATTTGCTTTAAATGATGAAATGCAGTAGCAAATTTGAGTCACAAGGCCATCCAATCTCAGTAGGCAGTACACTGAACAGAACCTGCTAGGTATATATTTGTAAAATGCTACTGCTGGTATATTTGTAAAATGCTACTGCTGGTATATATTTGTAAAATGCTACTGTTGGTGTATATTTGTAAAATGCTACTGCTGGTACTACCTGCTAAGTTGTTGCAAATGAAAATGAAAAGTTCTTGTCTCTGGTTATATTTGAATGCTCATGTTGATGCTCAATTCTCTGGTTCATTAAAAAGCATGGTTTCTTTTCATGGCTGTCATAAACAAATACTACTGCTGTTGGTACTACTAGTACTGTTGGTACTACTGTTGGTTTAGATCATGTCATTTTTGTGCTGTTTTGATGCTAAGTTGTTGCAAATGAAAATGAAAAGTTCTTGTCTCTGGTTGAAGTGAAAATATATTGATGTACATGGTTCTCTGTAAATGAATTGGGTGAAGTGAAAATAAAAATGCTACTGGTTTAAAATGACAAATGAAAATTTAAAATGCAGTAGGTTTGTTTGCTAGTTGCTATTTGCTTTAAATGATGAAATGCAGTAGCAAATTCTTGGTTCATTTAACTTGTTGGTAAATGCTTGCAGTAGGTTACTGTTAGCAAATGAAATGAGTTAGTTCTCTGGCTATTACTAAAAAATGGTCATGCTACTGCTACTGGTTTAGATGAAAAATGGTTCATTTAACTTCTGGTTTGCTTCAATTTATAGTGGAAATGAAATGGAGATGCTACTGGTTCATTTAATTGGGGTTTTAATTTAATTAAATGCCTAATGAAAATGAAACTGTATTTGGTTTCTCTGGTATATAATTGTGGTTAAAAAAAGAAAAGAAAATGATTTTGTTCTCTGGTTTGAAATTTAGTTCATTTAGTTCAGATGCTTTTATGCTATGGTTCATCATGTGAAGTAGCAATATTGGGTATTCATTTGCTTCTGTAATAGAAGCCACAAGGTGAACTAGTATTTCTTAGAAAATGCAGTACTATGAGTTCCTATTTATTGTTTTGCACATGTTTATTTAAGTCTGCTATATAATCTGTGACCTATTTTTAAACTGGAGAGCATTGTACAATTTTGGGTGTTCTCATGTTGTACAATGTTGCTTAGTTCATGTTGCTTAGGTATTTAGTTCATTTGGTTAAGTTCATTGGTGCTATTCTCTGGTTTGAAAAAAGAACAAGTGCTATTCGCTGGTTTGAAAACATGTGCTATATCAATTGATGCTGTCAAGTGTTCACAAATGCTATATCAGTTGAAATTTTGCTATGTATCATATATGTGAATTGCATTTCTGTTACAGGGATTGAGTTGCTATTGAGTGCCGGAATGTCGATTCATTTCCGTTCCGGCAATTCTAGCACTCGGCATGACCAATTTTTAGCAAAGGTCATGCCGAATTTTTCCGTGAATTCTAACTCTTTTTCATCTTCTATTAGTGCAAGCCACCATGGCGTCTGAAGAACAATTAGAGGAGCACTACAATAGGCACTTCTTTAGGACGGAGGAGGATGCCGAGGCCGCTGGTGTTGGCGGCGACGAGGACCATGAGATGGAGGATGACGCTGGGGGTAGTGGCGACGAGCCAAGCGGCAACGAGGCAAGCGACGCCGCCGGGGGTAGTACCTACGCGCCAAGCGGCGACGAGGCAACCGGCGCCGCCGGGGGTGGCGGCGAGACAAGCGGCGACGATCCTAGCGGCGCCGCCGGGAGTAGTGGCACCGGGACAAGTGGTTCCAAGAGGCCGCGGAAGGCAAGGCGCCAAAACACGGTCGGCACCGGCAGAGACACAGTCAAAGAGGTGGACCCCGCCAGTGGATTGCCGAAGGAGCCTAAGGATGTTGCCAAGGGGTACGGCAACCAACTGGCATGTATCCTCCGAGAGGTCGTCAATCTCAACGAGACGGACCTCCGAGCTGAGAGCAAAGCGCCTCTGCGAGCCCAGCTCATTGCGAGGTTGCACTCACGATACAAGTTCCTAGGCGACTACGCCTCCACTGATCAAACCAATAACATTGTGAACTCACAAGCCCTCCTGAAGTTCACCAAACACCTCAGCAGCTACAAGTACATGGTGCGGAAGCTGATTGCTGAGGGCAAAGGTTTCGAAGAGGTCCACTCCGCCTTTCCGCATGTCTCCCAGGCGGACTTTGATGCTTTTGTGGCCAATGAAGAGCTACAAGCAACCAAGAATCGCAAGTTGTGGGGGAAGGAAATGCGGGAGCTTAACATCGGCAACCACAACCTTGGGAGCCGTGGGTACGAGGGAAAGGAGCCCTATTGGGCGAAGGAGGACGAGGCGTATGTAAATGCCGGCATTGAGAACCCCTGGCTCAAGTACAAGGACCCGCTTGAAAGAAGATTCATCAGGTCCCGGTACCATAAGAAGAAACTAACCGGGGAACTTGTCACGGACCCGAAGGTCGTAACCGACATAATTTGGTTCACGAACGACAAGAAGGTCCTGGCGTTGGAGAAAAAACTGGTAAGCAATTTACCGGTTTAATTAGATCAAGTATCGTTCATATAATAGTAGCAACATTTCTAAATGGTTCGCGTTTCTTCCGCAGGAAGAAGAAAGACAAAAACTTTCTCAATGTGACGAAGGCTCCTCCTCCCAGGCGTCGACGGGCAGGGTAGCCTGGGACAAGCCTCTCGTACGGGCGCTAAACATCGTTAATGAGCATTCACCGACGAGAAGGCCGCATAGAGGCCGTGTGGCTGGCGCCGGTACAGGCTACAAGCATGGTCACTATGGCTTGTCGTCTGCGGACGATAAAAATGCGCGCAGTGAGAGGAAGCAGCGGGAGGCGGAGGAAATGAGGGAGTCAATCCTAGCCGAAGTCCAAGCTGGTTTGGTACCGCAACTGGTACCACAACTCAAAGCTACGCTCGTACCTGAAGTCAAAGCTGAAGTCGCCGCTTCAGTCCAAGCAGATTTCAACGCTCTACACGCGTGGTATGAGGGTGGCAAACAAGGCCCCCCGAAAATGCAAGTGGTTAGCTTCGACGGCAGCAACTCGATGGCGCCGCCGTCCGCCGGCAATGACAATGTTATAATGGAGACTCCTCCGGCCGCCGGCAATGTCGCTGGTGCTAGGGATTCACCGTCCATGCCGGGTAGCAGCCCCTCCGTCACTTGCACGCCCGCCGCCGCATGTGCCGGCCCGTCGACATTAGCCGAGCTCAACGCCCTCACGGTAATTAACCCATGTGTACATCAAGTTAATATATTAGTTTCGTCATCCTTGCCCTCTCTCTAACGCCATACACATGTTCTCGCAGGCGCTCTCAACGCCATGCACCTTCCTGATGAGAGTAAACGGCGAACTCAAAGACGTCGCGAGGGGGTCCATCCTTCGGCCCCTGGATAAGAAGTGGCACACACGAGATATGGAGGATGACGTTTACCGGGTTGAAGTGGATCGGGCGTTACCGGGCTATGAGGATTTGTTTCCTCCTAATCAACCGCATGGTGCCGATGACGAAGACCCGTTGAATCTTGCCTCACTGAAGGGTTGGGTACTGCTATGGCCGAAGACCCTAATTAGGATCAACACCTACTCGGGGTCGACGACAAGCAAAGACAAGCACCTTGCGGCGCCACAGGTCAGCGTCCCTCCACGACAGCCAGCGGCGCCGGTGGTCAGCGCCCCACCACAACAGCCAGCTGCGCCGGTGGTCAGCGCCCCACCACAACAGCCAGCGGCGCCGGTGGTCAGCGCCCCACCACAACAGCCAGCGGCGCCAGAGGCCGAGGAATACGAACGTGAAGACTTCCAATGGGATATTCCTACGTCTTCACAAGTTGTCCATGAGGATGCGCCGGCCCCGAAATTTGGGTGCTCCAAGAAGCTGTTCGATTCTCAAGAAACGGCTGAGGAGGAAAATCCCGAGGAGGTCGCCGCCGTCGCCGTCAAAAAGATGCTGAGCCCAAACACACTCCGTGCTACGGTTACGGCGGTGGGAGATGGTCCAGTACTACAACCCAAGAAGAGGAAGAGGGCAAACAAGAAGGACGCCAAAGACAAGGCGGCGGCCAAAGACAAGGACAAGGTGGCACTCCTTGACAAGTTGCCAAACAATTGGCGACCTCTGCATCACTTGGGTGAACCGATGCTGCCGGAGCATGTCCTCAACCTACTCACCGGGGATATGGCGAGCTTGCATAACCAAGTCCAGTATTTGGAGAGGCAGCTTCTCAAATCAAAAAATCCAAGTTACCCTCTCTTCGTGGCGAAGGTGCCAACTGGCATGAACTTCGTCGAGAAGTACCCCGCGGACTTGTGCTTCATCCGGTTCAATGACATCTTCAGCATCTATCGCATGCAAATGCTCCACTTTAGTGTGGTTCGCCTAGTTGCTCTTAGCTTGTCTTCCCAGATCGTTAAGGAGGGGACGCCGACCATCGCGATAATGGACCCCTTCTATATGCGGGAGAGCATCATCTGCAACGCTGGGGATCGGGCGATTGCCACACGGCAGGTCGAGGATTTCATGCTGGCGAACATTAAGAAGGGCGCCATTCTCATCCCTTACTTCCCCGAGTAAGTAATCACACACTAGTCCCCATCACCATTCTATCCTATATCTCCATTTGCATTTCCAAAGGTTAATCCGTGTGTTTTCCGCAGAGACATGTACTGCACCCTCATCGTCGTGCACCCGCAACACTCGCATGCAGTCTATCTCGACTCGGGTAGGGACAAGAAGAAAGACTACACCAACATCAGGGCCCTTCTCAATGATGCTCTCACCGGCTTCGCCAACAAGGCAGGCCCCCTCAAAGTAGAGAGGAAATCCCGAGGAGGCTTGGTCTTAACCCACACAACCAACTTCCCCTGCCTCAGGCAGTCGAAGCAAGACAATGGGATGGACGCGTGGTACGCCATCCTTCAGATGCAGGAGTACATAAAGTACGCAGATGACATGTTGCTGCCAGAGAGTCTCAGAGAGAGGTTTGTAAACATGGCGGATGCCCCTGATAGAGAGATTAGAAAGAACTGGAGTCGCATCCAGCAGTTCATTTGCACGGTAATCGTGCATGATGTCAACAAAAGGTCTGGCGAGTTCTTCTACGGCTACGGTCTACCACCTAATGACGAGATAGAACTCCGCTTGGAGATGTCGCGTGATGAGAGGCCGTTCAACACGCTTGAGGGCTGCCGTCCATTCCCCCCTAGGCGTACAACCTGATCCTACGACGGGAACACTATTGCTAAAGCTTGAACGATATGTCTTTGAACTTCCGTATTGTAATACTTGCTACATATTCCCATAGAATCGACTTGTTGCTTTTATTTAGTTGTATGGATGTGCATGTGAACATGTGTCTATAGTTTCATTTACTTTGCTATATATTTCAAGATTATGGCGTAGATACCTTAATAATTATTTGCATTTACTCGACCCCTACTTGCCTCGTATTTGGAGTTCGCCGATGATTAGAATGTTCGGTCACTAGTACACTCGGGGGTGGAGCCAGTGAGCCTTGGTGCGATGGCCACAAGTATCAATCTATTGTGCATCCTACCTAGCCTCACTGACTCCATCCCTGGATGTTAATATGTGTTTCGACCGACAAATTATGAGGCACGCTATTTAATTCGTACTACTTGTCTTTTATTTGAGTTCGCACTTCTTAATTGCATTGGCCGATGATTAAAATGTTTGGTCACTTGTACACTCCGGGGTGGGGCCAGTGAGGCTTGGTGTGATGGCCACAAATATCAATCTATTGTGCATCCTACCTAGCCTCGCTGACCCCATCCCTGTATGTTATTATTTATTTCGACCAACAAAGTATGAGGCACATGCTATTTAGTTCATACTACTTGTCTTTTATTTGAGTTCGCACTTGTTCATTGCATTGGTACTAACGTTTTACTTGTCTTGTGCATGGAGATGCCGACGACATATGTCGTGTACAAGGGGAGGGTTCCTGGAGTCTACGACGACTGGGAGGACTGTCGGAGACAGGTGCACCGCTTCAGCGGCAACAGCTACAAGGGATACCCCACTAGGGTGGAGGCGGAAGGAAGATACGCCCGTTATCTAGCGGGAGAGATGAGGGACATGAGGAGGAACCGGATGAAGACCATGGCCTTCGTGATGATGGTCATCGTGACCATGTTGTTCATGTTCTATGTGATTGTAGTTTAGGTTAGGAGCTACATTGTGAGGTGTATGACGACACTTGTGACGACTACCGAGACTTCTAACTTTGTGAAACTTAGTCCTTTGGTGTTGCATATGCACATGTTGTATGAATCACCATTTCGAAACGAGACTAGCGTATTTGTGTATTGATACCGAAATGAGACTTGGCTCTCTATGTGCTTCTCATATTGCATGTTCTGCTGTCAAAATATGAACTGTGTTGTACATATATACTGCTGTCAAATATGTATTCTAATATGCTGGAAAAAAGCTGAAAAAAGAATTTTCGAATTTTTTGCCGGCGCACCTAAATGACCTACTGCCGGCGCACAAGGCATGCGCCATTGCTCGCCGCACTACTGCCGGCGCAGCTGCTGGCGCGCCGGTGGAACATGCCCCTTTGCCGGCGAATGAGCGATGGCGCGCCGGCAGTATCCACACTATCGCGCCAGGTGGTGCGCCGGCAATGGCCAGTTATCACCGGCCCGTTCGCACCGGCGGGCTCCTGGTGCGCCGGCAATGGGCTTTTTAGGTGCGCCGGCAATGAGCCTTTTCCTTGTAGTGTGGGTGGGCACAATATTCAAAAAAATCAGAAAAATGAAAAACCAAATCACATTGTCTTCTTATGTCATATCGTAAGCATTAATGTTGATAAACAAGGTCTAGACATATATATTCAAACCAGAAAAATCATGTATATATCTACCCCTAAAACCCTAATTAAACTCAATCAATCATGAAGAGAAGTGGTTTTGGGTTTCAAACATGGAAATTTCAAGAACCTCCCAAAAGCTTCATTTTAGAGTGACTAAGAAGGATCCATGCTTACTTATTCGTTTTCACGTGTTAAACTTGTCTAAATCTTGGTCAAACCTAGGATTTGACCAAGATATGATTCAAATGCGCAGAAAATTAAAAAAATTTAGAAAAATGAAAACCAAAGTACATAGTCTTCTTATGTTATATAGTAAGCATATTCAAGTTGATAAACAAGGTTTGGACATATTCAAACCATACAAATCATGTATCTATACCCCTAACCCTAAACTTTGTCTTATGAAGTCAAACATGAAGAGAAGTGGTTTGGGTTTCAAACATGGAAATTTCAAAACCTCCCAAAAACTTCATTTTAGAGTGACTGAGAAGGTTACATGCTTCCCTTTTCATTTTCATGTTTTAAACTTGTTTAAATCTTGGTAATCAAACCTAGGATTTGACAAGATTCAAATGGGCATCAAAATTAAAAAAAAAATCAAAAAAAAACCAAGCAATGGTTTTCTTATGTCATATAGTAAGCATTAAAGTTGATAAACAAGGTCTAGACATATTCAAACCAGACAAATCATGTATATATCTACCCCTAACCCTAAACTCTGTCTTATGAAGTCAAGCATGAAGAGAAGTGGTTTTGGGTTTCAAACATGGAAATTTCAAGAACCTCCCAAAAGCTTCATTTTAGAGTGACTAAGAAGGATCCAGGCTTCCCTTTTCATTTTCATGTTTTAAACTTGTTTAAATTATCTTGGTCAAACCTAGGATTTCATGAAGATACAAATGGGTGGGCACAATATTCAAAAAAATCAGAAAAATGAAAAACCAAATCACATAGTCTTCTTATGTCATATCGTAAGCATTCAAGTTGATAAACAGGGTCTAGATATATCCAAACCAGACAAATCATGTATCTATACCCCCTAACCCTATAGTTTGAGGCCATTTGGATGAGGTCGAAAAAATTCTTGGATTAGAATCGTGTTGTTCGAACCCCGTAGTTGGATTTTTTGAACCTTGATCTGTAGTACTGGGCAAAACCCTAGTTTAACCTATTTAATTATAGATTCGTATATCGATTTTTCTACCTAGGATTTGACCAAGATTTATGGGCATAAAATTCAAAAAAATCAGAAAAATGAAAAACCAAAGCACATAGTCTTCTTATGTCATATAGTTAGCATTAAAGTTGTTAAACAAGGTCTAGACATATTCAAACTAGACAAACCACATGTATCTACACCCCCTGACCCCTAAACTCTATCTTATGAAGTCAGGCATGAAGAGAAGTGGTTTTGGGTTTCAAACATGGAATTTTCAAAAACCTCCCAAAAACTTCATTTTAGAGTGACTAAGAAGTATACATGCTTCCCTTTTCATATTCATGTTTTAAACTTGTTTAAATTATCTTGGTCAAACCTAGGATTTGACAAGATTCAAATGGGCATCAAAATTTAAAAAAATCAGAAAAATGAAAAACAAAAGCAAATAGTTTTCTTATGTCATATAGTAAGCATTCAAGTTGATAAAGAAGGTCTAGACATATTCAAACCAGAAAAATCATGTATATATCTACCCCTAACCCTAAACTAATCTGTCGATCTTATGAAGCCAATCATGAAGAGAAGTGGTTTTGGGTTTCAAACATGGAAATTTCAAGAACCTCCCAAAAGCTTCATTTTAGAGTGACTAAGAAGGATCCAGGCTTACTTATTCGTTTTCACGTGTTAAACTTGTCTAAATCTTGGTCAAATTTAGGATTTGACCAAGATTCAAATGCAGAAAATTTAAAAAATCAGAAAAATGAAAAACCAAAGTACATAGTCTTCTTATGTCATATAGTAAGCATATTCAAGTTGATAAACAAGGTCTAGACATATTCAAAGTTTCAAACTAGACAAACCATGTATCTACCCCCTAACCCCTAAACTCTGTCTTATGAAGTCAAGCATGAAGAGTGGTTTTGGGTTTCAACATGGAAATTTCAAAAACCTCCCAAAAACTTCATTTTAGAGTGACTAAGAAGGATACATGCTTCCCTTTTCATTTCCATGTTTTAAACTTGTTTAAATTATCTTGGTCAAACCTAGGATTTGACAAGATTCAAATGGGCATCAAAATTCAAAAAAATCAGAAAAATGAAAAACCAAAGCAAATAGTTTTCTTATGTCATATAGTAAGAATTAAAGTTGATAAACAAGGTCTAGACATATTCAAACCAAACAAATCATGTATATATCTACCCCTAACCCTAAACTCTGTCTTATGAAGTCAAGCATGGAAATTTCAAGAACATCCCAAAAGCTTCATTTTAGAGTGACTAAGAAGGATCCATGCTTACCTTTTCATATATTTTAAACTTGTTTAAATCTTTGTCAAACCTAGGATTTGACCAAAAGATTCAAATGGGCATAAAATTCAAAAAAATCAGAAAAATGAAAAACACTACGAACAGTGAACAATACTGTTTCGCGTCCCTACAGTACACCATGGACAGTGTTGCGAGTGACCTGTGTCCTTCACGGATAGAGATCAGGTGACATGCACCTTTCGCATGTCACCTGGTGACATGCGGCTTAAATCTAAATTTAAATATTGCGAAAAAATCATGTCCCAACCTATAGCCCTCTCGATTTATAGGCCCCTGCCGCCTCTCCCCATTCACTTCACTTCTCGCTACCTCACTCCTCTCGATTTATAGGCCCCTGCCGCCTCTCCCCATTCATCTTCAAAATCCTATAGCCCCAACCTGTACAGTGCTCGTCGGCGGCTGTACCATCCACAACCTCTGTATTAGCGCCTCCCTGCACCCCCATCTTCCGGCGATGAATCCCACGAGTGGACAAGGGGGCCTGTTAGGTGTGCGGCCCACCGTCGTAATCCCCCAGCAGCAACTACAGGACCTCGCCGCCAACTCGCACGCCCCCCTACAGCTGCTGCAGCAGGCGCATGGCGGCCTCGCCGTTGAGTCTGATGTGCCCACCAAGCGGCAGCGGATCAACGACCTCTCCGTGGGCTCAGACGTGACAGTCCTGCTGCAGCTGCAAGACAACCTCGCCGTCGCCGGGGAGTCGGTCCTCTCCAAGGAGGAGAGCTTCGAGGTCAGTGGTTAATGTAGTTTAATCATTGGTTTAAAACTAGTTAGCCCCCTACTGAGTATTATTCGGAGGGGATTTGATGCAAAATACTTCATTCACCATGTTTTGGCGTGAGTATTTGCGGCAGATCAGGACAACCTGAGAGATAGCCTGTCCTGGGGCATTATTAGTTTTTTTTGAGGGGTTCCTCGGGCCTTATTAGTGAAGCGTCCAATTTCTATTCACGTAATCCATGCCAGCAGGCCTCAGGACTTGTAATTTTGCATTGGAATCAATCCCTCAGCCTGATCCATGCTAGAACGGGGTGGATGCCTGGAAGGAGAAGCAGCAATCGGAGCACGTATGTGGAACGACCAGAAACGCGAGAGCATAGAGGTGTTGCGGTTCCACGTCCACCCGACGTGCGCGGAAGTGTTTCCTGAGGATCCCCGCGACTCTGATCCTGTCCAATACTCTTCTGCCAAACAGATAAAATGTGTTCTTATTAAGAAAGACCCAGATATTACTCACTGAACCATGTGAAAACACGTCAACCAAACAAGGCACAAGGGATTTCTACTGCACTAATACTAGCTGCATTACCACTTTCGAACTTCAATGCAAACTTGAAACTTCACTGCAGTCTTTTTCCCCCTTTCGAACTTGAGATCCAGCCTCTCCATCGATTGATGCATAGGGCAAACTTTATTAGTTCATGTTTCGTTCTTAGTTTGAAACTTTATTACTCCAAGCTCCGGAGTACTCATATTACTACAGTATTGCAATTGAAATTTATACATATTACAATTACTATTGAAGTTAGTCTTGTACATATTACTATGAGTATTGAAGTTTAAGTCCTGCAAACTTTCGGAGTACTATATTTTTACTATTGAAGTTACACTCTTGCACTTTATTAGTATAATATCATGTGTCACACAGGGTCGCTCTGTGAATCTACCATCTAATGAAGGACGACAACATGAAGCGTCTCTGCAAGTAATCCGGCGGTCGCTCCTGGATGAGTCGCGCGAGTTGATTGACCATGCGTCCAAGCTCCGAGATGTGAACGCACATCTGGTAAACCGTGCTATGAAGCTATGGAATGAGTATGCCGTACTCTTGAATGAGCACTCATCTCTATCAAAGGAGAACTCATCTCTATCGAAGGAGAACCTCTCCATGGTAAATCAGAACGGGTCTCTAACGAAGGAGAACATCTCCATCCTAAAAGAGAACTCATCTCTGAAAAAGGAGAACATCTCCATCCTAAAAGAGAATTCATCTCTGAAAAAGGAGCACACCTACTACAAGTGGCGGAGCATGACAGGAAACAAGTAATCTTCTTCGGGTGTGAAGAAGTTGTACCCATATGTGCATGTAGAGAGGTGGAGACGGTTGCCGATGAGACAAGTGAGTAGATTGAGGAGGGCAGCCACAACCCACAACGTTTGTAGTTACAAATCTTCTATCATAAAAGTAGTAGTATCGAAATTAATATGTATCCCTTAATATATGTGGTGTTTGGCAATATATAGTTTAACATGCAAGGACTCTGCAATGTAATTTGTATCAGTTTGATTGGCTTTCTACCCAAGTGAGCATGTGTCATATTTGTCCAAGGTTTGATTTTTGCATCTTATCATATTTTGTTGAATACCATACTAAAAAATTCCATGTGCATCATTTTGATGCAGAGGCTGGGGGTCTCAACTTCCATTACGAAAAGGATTTGTCAAGACATGAAACATTGGATAAAATCCTTGACTGTACCCTGCAAGTGTGGCACCTAGAAACAATGATTAAAATTCAAAGCTGCATCTCCTACCAATACAAATGGTATATCAGACAATTTTGAAACAAATTGAATCCAACCCGAAATAAATTAAATTATATTTGGAAGAAGATATGTAGAAGTACCCCTGTACAGTAGGACGCTATGTGCAATGCACGACATATTGGCAAAAAATTACCCGCATGTACCAAAGGCATGGGCACCAAGATCTGATGCAAATTTGAATTCGGCCAAAGGAGGGTACTAGCAAAGATTTCGATCGTGTCAGCGATCCAGACATTCTTATGAAGTAAAGGGAATTTGATCATCTTGGTCTTGCAAGTAATGAAATGTGGGGACTCCTAAGATCGACGCCTTCAACACTGATGTTTCTTTTTCATCAGAAGCTAGTGGCTGACAACTTTGATTCCTATTCGGCTGATGCAGATATCCATGAGATCATCAAGAGGATCTTGGAACATGTTGAAGCACGTGTCGACATTCTGCTCTCGTGCTTGAAGGCAGATGATTTTGATAGGGTGATGCAAAAGCCGCCATATGGTCAATAGATTGTTATTATATACAAGGATGTTGTTTCTTGGGTCATCATCTAGATCTTTTGTTTTCTTATGTGTTAGCAGTACTTTATGGAAACTATGTTAGTATTGTCTTATACTGAATTGTTGCTATATCTGGACACCGGATGCTTATGTTCTATGACATTATGGAATGTATGGAAAAAAGATGACACCTTTTTAGCTATTCAGAAAAGGCAAAAAAACAACAACAATTTGTTTCCCACAATAAAATGAAATCTTATTGCACCTTTCCCCAAAATGGTAATGCACATTTTACCTTGGGCATTTTCGTTAAGACCCATGGTTTTTTATATAAAATGGTAGGCCATATTTTGAAGCTAGTTTTTTTTAAAAAAAACATATCAAAATTCAAGCTTATCATTTTATAGCCACAAGTTCACTTTTTTTTCTTCATTTTTTCTGAAACAGGGTGGGAATCGACTGCATGCCATTCCTTGCAAACATTGGCGAATGTCGGAAATAATCTTAGATAGGGCGAACTCTAAAAGAAGAGGTAAATACCGAAATAGTCCCGAGACATTGTGATGCATGTAATTCTAACGCAATCCCAATAAACCAAAACATATTTTATTATAAGTAGAACCTATATACATACCAATTATGTGATCAATGGCAAAACTTTAGTTCTTTTGAAAATCATTTTGTAATTCGATCGATCAAGAATTTTTTCAATATCTTTTGCTCGATGCACAACTCGGAATTTATGATCTTTGTTGTCGAGCCATTTCAGGAGTCCTTTAAGTCATAGGATAGGAAAAACGTATGTACATCTTGTCTATTTGAATCCTATGGGAATATGAGTTTCTTTGATTGTACCAAAGGGATTTTTCCATGAGGGATGACCTAATGTTTTGTTCATATAGGATTTGTAGTACAAGATTCATATGGGATATGTTCCCTATGAATATAACCAATAGTGTAGAATAATTCCCGTAGGATCTAAATCCTATAAATCAAAGGAGCCTCAGTTGTTTTCGTCACCACATATAAAATCAGCGCCAACTCAATGAGATGATAAATGTTGTCGGATGAAACATGGCGTTTCTTTCAAATATAAAGAAATATCTGAAGTCTTCAATTCTACGCGTATGATAATGAATAGCTCAAGGTTATTTTACATATACTAAGATCCATGATACATCAATCTTTTTAATGCGGAGAACGAGTCTATATATGTTTTTTGGTACCTAGTCCATGTTTTGTTTTCGAAATCGGCTCCACGCAGTGTTCACTAAAATAGGCGCAACTTTGTCATATGAAGTCCGTTTTAAGTACTCAAATGTTCAGAAAAAAACACATATATATGAATGGATATTCACTAAAAATCAAGGTAGGATGGCTGCCGTACCGCCCATGCTTACAAATGAGACCTTGATGGGGTCGGACCGCGTCCATTTTTTTTCGCGCATCCACCAAACCATTTCAACGAAGCGCCAAAACACCGGCGAAAATAGCTCGGGTTGCCGCCTCCAATTTTCAAATGTTCGAATTTCCCATCTTATCCTTTCATCAAAAACGTCCCCAGCGGTTCTTCTCTTATTCGGGCCAAGGCCAATCTCACCCCAGCCATTAAAACATACCACCGGCACAGGCGCCGAATCCCACATCTCTCACGCGTCACCCACCGAATCGGAGCATCTCGCCCGACGACGGCAGTGCACCACCGTCCCACCTCGCCACCACAGCCTCCTGACCAGCCGCTGTAGTGTCCGAGAAGACGTTGTCAAGCAAGCCGGAGCCGCTTCCCCGACGAAGGCGCACACCGCACCATTTGTGCTCCACCGTAGCCGACGCCCACCGCGCCGGATCCTGCTCAGGGACGCCGTCCACCTCCGCCGCTGCGTCGGATCTGCTTCCCGACTCCCTGGTCTACCGCACGGTGAAATGGGTAGACCCCGCGCCCAACCGGTCCACCGCGCGAAACCAAAGCGTAAAGCCGTCCACTCCCCATGCGAAGGTTGGTGTTTAGCCGCTTCCGTTATGCATTTCATTTCCGAACATCAGTTTCGTGCGATCTGTTTTAGGGCTTGTTTGGTACTAGAGTTTTACTGGGATTAGCAGGGATAATCCGCTCCAAACTTTAAATCCCCACTTATCCCCAATGCATGTTTGGTGCTAGAGTATGAGCGAGTTTAATCCCCACTTATCCCTACTTTTCCGCAAAATTTAGTGTATTTTTTCAATCCCCAATACTCTACCCCTACCTAGTGGATTGGGGATGGGGTTTTGTGGGTATTGGGTGAATTCTGCTGTCACCCAATACTCTAGAGTATTATCCCCACTAATCCCCACTAAAACACTAGTACCAAACAAGGCCTTAGGGGTTTCAAGTTTACTTTTCCTACAATCTGTTTGGTGCTATCTGGTATGACTGTAGTAGAAGTCAAGCCTGCAGAGTGATTAGTCGACATTATTAAACTGCATGTTTATAAATCTTGTAATCATCAATTGGCATGCACAGGGAAATCATTTATTTTTGATCTACGCTTTATTCCTTTTTGAGCTATCATCTACTTGCTACTACTAATTTGCCCTTCTACTGCTCTACTCAAAGTTCCATGATAAATCTCGTTAGCATTTTTTTCTAATGCATGCTAAAGATACTGTAGTAGAGTACAAAGAGGGCCGGAGAGAAAATATAGGCATCACCAGTGAACAATCAAACACCTCTCCTGTCTCCATCGATAACAATCAATTTTCTTATTCAGAACTTGATCCTACTGAACAAGAGTCTGAGGGAGACCTGAGTAAAGAGGATGCCCTTGTCAAGCACCCTACTCCACCCCCCAAGGTGATTGCTCGCTCTTTTCATTGGCATTATTGTTGCATCTTCAATAACTGTGATGTATCTGTCCAACCCAGCCCAAGTTATAGCATTATCATCTGCTCAGTTAACACATAATAATAACATATGTTTCATCATGTCTTGGCTTGCTGTTCTTATGTTCCATAATCGTATCAAGCATGTATATGATTTTGTTGATTGAAGTACCGTTTATCTCTGGCAGGCATCAGGGACTTCACGTAAGGACGTTTCAAATACCAACAAGGTGAAGAACATAGTTCAACAGGAAGATCAATATCTGACAGCTCACCTAAAAATAAAAAGGGTTCAAGCTGGTCATGTCAGATCACAAACAAATGCAGTGAACAGAGTAAAAACAAGGTCTCAGACTCAGAGTCACTCTAATCTAGTTGAAAATGATGACCAGGCAAAAAAATATTGTAATGCGAAACACCAACATAAAAAGCTTCGACCTAACCCCACATCGGTTGGTCTAAAAGCTGTAGACGGAGCAAATACCAAACCACATGTTCCCCAGCCACCTGTTGCCAATCCAGTTACCCAAGAACAATTCACAGCAGACCCAGTTTCAACAGCAGGTTCTCAACACCTAACTAATCACGATCGCCCGCTGACATTTAGTCCTGCCAGAGACAACTTCTTCCTTAAAGATGATGGTGGGGCCGAATTAGGTACGTGTTCCCTTACATGCTCCGTTACATAAATACCTTGATAGCTTGATGTAATGCTTAAATTTGCAGTTCCACCACGACCAAGAAAACGAAGGGGGCCAACGACTTTGAAATCACTTAAAAATAAGATTGCCCGAATGGGAACAAGATTTCCCATCACATCAGTTATAGCAGGTATCAGAAGGCCACTGGATCCACAAGAATCATCTAATATAGCATCGATCACAGGCGTTTTTGTCAGGACTCAAATTCCTATCTTTCCATCATGGAAACAACACGTAAACACCCCTTCCCATTTTGAAGGTTTACTGCACATGTTACATGTAAGTCATTTTCGTAAACAATACCATGTTGCTCGTTCACATTCCCTCTAGCTTTCTGTTGGCTAGCTATCTAACACATGAACGGTTCCCATTGTTGTAAACAGACATGTCTTGAGTTTGATGATGACATGAAGAATGTAATCACTGTTATCAGGAGCATATTCTCTTCAGCGTTGCGCCAGGAGCGCCATAGGCTAAAGATGAGATACTTTGCTGGGAGGACTCCTAGCGATATTCCAACAACCTCTCCTATACTACAGATGACTGATGATCAATGGTGTGATCTTGTTGAGTATTGGTCTGCTCAAAAGAATTTGGTATGTTCTGTGAAGACAGTGAGACAAGATCACATTACTGATTCCTTTTTAAGCATGTGTCTCACAAGTCTTCATTTGTAGTTCATCGCTCGAAGTAACATGCGTGCTCGTAATAATGTACGTTTACAACAGCGTACAGGATCTCGTAGCTTGATTGGACACCTCTACTGTATGGTAAGGAATGTTATCTGTACAACTATATTTAAATTAGTAAATCATTTAGAATTTATAGATGCACAATATACATCGTAAATTGATGTCTCTGTTTTATTTATATTTTTTTTGAAAACTTTCAATTGTCGCATGTCGGCATGTGACGTGGTTGTGAAACTAATTTATATTTTCTCTTGCGAAAATATCAGAAGGCAAGGCAAGCATACTGTGAGAGTACAGACAGAGAGATGAGTCTACTTGAGCAATTCAAGGTGTGCCAGACGAGCAGAAATGGTTTGACTGGACATTTTGCACAGAGTGTTATTGTAAGTATTCTCTACTAATGTCAGTTATGGTTTTCAATTGTATGCAGAAATATCTTGTCATATTTGTCAAGCTTCATGCACTAGCCAACACAACCAAATGTCCGAACTGGTGGAAAGGGCTAGTACAATTCACTTATATACTTCTCAGCAATATCATGCACATTACGAATTCTACACATGGATCCATGCATATTTTTATAGTCCTGCTATTACGTGTTAGCAATAGAAGACATGTCAATATGATGTAACATGCTCTTACTAAAATGTATATGCGGTAATCAGCCATGCCAGTTTGTAGGATTATTAGAGGTAGTTCATACACATGTCTTCACATTATAATCTCTTCTCTTACACATGTGTAACAACTGAAAACTCCTCAGTCTGACATGAAAGTGGAGCTGGCAAAACCAAAGAAAGATGGTATAGAAAAAACCCAGGAAGAATGTCTGAATTCATTTTCCAAGGTACTACAATGTCATGGTATAGCCAACAACACATTCCTGCGTAATGCTGGGTTCACAACTAATTTGTCGAGGTCCAAGTCCAAGTCAAAGCCCAAGCGCAGGTTGAGGTCCAAGTCATTGTCTTTTTATGTTCTCGAGGAACTACTCAAAGAGGAACGAGCAATAGTGGCTGCACAAAGAGTAGTCATCCACCGTATAACTGCAGGATTAGAAGCAAGTCAAGCCCACCTGGGCAACATCCTGAGAAAGTGTGGGAGATGCTGAATACCACAGTGAACACTGACAGTCAAAGGTGTCCCTTGGTTGTGTGAAAGGGTTTGTGATGCTGAACTATTTTGTTGGTGCTTCTATCTGCACTTGTTATGTACCTGGTGGTTGTTTCCTTGGTGATGTGGATTAAATGAAAACTGAATGGATTGGATGCACCAATATTTAATCAAGGTTTAATCTGATTTGTAGTATTTTTTATATTGCGCTGCATGGGAAAAGTATAACTATTAGTTGGCCCATTGGTGACCATTTTCATACATTATTTTAGTTGATGGGTCCTTGTCCTTGTATCCCTGAAAGGAGGCAGTACTACAGTAAGCTACCAATTTTTCTAGTACAGTATTTTTTTAGCGCCAGCTAAATTGAAAATATCTGTCAAGCGCTACAATCTCCCGCCAATAAAATCCAAAATATTCGCTACGCGTTTTTAAATTTAAGTTTTTTTAGGAGATAGTACATGGGAACTGATTTTGGTTGTGATTATGACTTGATGTGACCGTATAGTAGTGTCATGCGCATGCGGGAGTGGTGTTTTGAAACATAGGAGCATATGCTCCCTCCATTTTGAAATGCATCTTACACATATTTTGAATTTCAAAAAAAATGAAACAAAAAATTCGCATGTACATCTTCTCGTGCTACGCCCTTACAAAGTTGCGACTTGTCATGTGACGTGTGTAAAAAGATAAAACACAGTACTAAAAATAATGCTTTTCACAAGATAAGTTTTCTCTTTTTTACATAGACCACAAAAAATATTGGTTTTTCGTGAAACTTGACGAACGAACATATATTATGAATATGTACATGTAAAATTTTTTGCTAATTTTTTTCGACATTTTAAAATATGATTTTTTTGGTAGAGGGAGCATATGCACCCGGGAGCCAAATTGAATTTCCGCATGCATATGACACTACTCTATGTTACTACCTTCATAATGCATAGTAACTTAGATGTAGTACTATCATGCATGATTGTTTTAGTTAGTATGTAGACTCATTCTATCTTGAAAAGTGTTATGGTAACATAGCTAGTTACCACAACCAGCTCTATGTTAATACTCCTTAGTTACTCCCACTATGAGTAGTCTAAGTAGCATGGTCTACCCCGGAAGTAGATCCTCTAACGTGCAATAGACAAGTCGGGTAAGCTACACCTCTCTAATTTTCCTTCTCCACATCTACATGATTAAGTCTAATTTGATCTAAATTAACTTCCATAATATATGTAAGCCATATGCATTTACGATAATTAGTAACAATCAAAATTATGACTATCTTTTTTTAATATTTATACGATTTTTTATACAGTAAAAATATACAGTGATTGCTACAGTAAATACGTACAGTATTTGTTACATTTTCCTGATTTTTCTTCTACGTTTTGCACTACTTAAGCACTGTGCTTACCTGACTTGTCATCTCTACGTTAGAGGATATGGTTCCGGTCTACCCCTGGCCTTATATTACAATCACGAGTATATTACTTGGACCATCTGTACAACATACTTTTGTTGCTCCTTGCAAAAAAAAACATACTTTTGTTGCGACTGGATTATTAATAAAGGCCGTGTGCATCACCACGATGCAGAGGCTGGGGTCATATCCCCTTTTCGAAGAAAAAAAATTACTTAGACCATAGCCTTATTCAAAATCAATTCTTAGTCAAGCTGCAAAATCTCCTAGTACCAATCCCGAAATATTTCAGAAGGGCTTTTCAAAATTGATTTTCAAGATATATCATGATTATGATCGTGGTAACCGATTTTCAACGTGATGATGACTTGATGTGACACTTGGCCGTACTAGTACGGTCTCATATTTTTGTATTACTTGGACTGTAGCCAAATTCGAAATCTCATTCCAGCGGCAAAACTTCCCGCCCGAAAAATACAAATATTTCACACGCCTCTAACTTCCCATTCTACCCTCGTAAAGATGACAACAATGTCCATGCATAAGTCGGTTGGTGGGGGGTCTACCCGTCATTTTTTTCGATCACCACCTCCCTAGCTCCGAAACTCCCCGAAAAAAAATTCATTTCCCTCACTCTCTCCTCTGAGACCACCCACCGGAACTTCCCAAGTCCCTCTCTCTCCCACCTCCACGACCACCGCACCGGAACATCCCCGCCGGACTTCCCTGGCCTACCCGAGGCCTCGCGATCCTCGTCATCCGGCTGTCTGCCGGAGCCGCTTCATCGACGCCGTCATCAACCGGACCGGATCATCCCCGCCGAACCTCGAAACCATATACTCATCCAGCAGTCTACCGCAGTCGCTTCAGCTGCGGTATCGTCCACCCCACCGGAGCCGCTTCGCCGGATCCGTCGTCCACCGCATCGGATCTAGCTCACCGACACCGCTGTGCATTAACCGGATCTGCTTCACCGGCGCCGTGCATGATCTAAACTCTTCTACTGTCGCTTTTCTATTGCTTGCCTGCAAGTTCTTCTTTAATCTTGGGGGAACCTGTTTGTGCTAACAACGCGCCATTACGTTTTTGCAGATGAGATGAGTAACCATGAAGTGTAATGGCCGTCTCTCCAACCCCAAGTAGCACATGTAGTGTACTTCATCACCGGATCTATCAACCCCAGGAAGATCTGCTGTGACTCCCACAGAGTGCTTCTCCTAATGTAAGTCCCTTGTTTTAGCGCCATGTTCTGGGTTCAGATGCTTGTTTGTCTGAAGCTCTTTTAGTTCATTCCTAGCTATGACCATAACACCTTGCTATTTTCTAGTTCATTGCTAACTTTAAGCGATTGAACATTTTGGTTTGCATTCCCTGCTCTGTAGATGTAGCCATCATAACTTCTATCTTGCTCAGTCGTTGTTACAAAAATTATAGGCTGCTACTATTTTGTTCATGCCAATCTTGTTCTCCCTGAACATGTTGGTTTGCATTCCCTGTACTACAGGTGATGCCATTGTTATTTCTATCTACTTCGTCGTAAGCTAACAAAGTAACTGCCTGCTATTAGTTCCTGCATGCTATCGCTCTGCCATCCTGCAGTACAAATTTATTTGAACTCGTCACAGCAGCTACTTCCATCATAATTTTGTCTGCCATCTGATTCTTCAAAAGCTGCAATATTAACTTGTTTCTCTTAATTGGCATGGCGCTCGCATATAGAATGGTGAACATATTGGTGTGCATTCCCTCTTCTACAAGTTCACAGGTGATCCCACTATATTCCGTTTCTGGTCCATCCTAAGCCGTAGCATTAACTATCCTCTATGTGTTGCTCATTACAACTTTATATCCCGAAACAAATTGATTTGTTTCCCTCATCTACAAGTTTATGAGCGATGACATTATAACTCCTATCTGTTTTATTCCTAGCTATTATAGTAACATCCTGCTATTATTTAGTTCATGGCCAATTTTAAGTAATTGCACATGTTGGTTCGCATTCCCTGCTCTATAGCTTTTGGCATCGTAACTTCTATTTTTGGTTTACATTCCCTGCTCTGTAGATCTAGCCATCATAACTTTATCTTGCTCAGTCGTTGTTACAAAAATTATGGCCTGCTACTATGTTGTTTGTGCCAATTTTTTACTCCATGAACATGTTGGCTTGCATTCCCTGTACTACAGATGATGCCATTGTTTTGTATCTAGTTCATTGTAAGCTAACAAAGTAAGTATTTAGTTTGGCATGCTATCACTCTGCTATCTAGCCTGTAGTACAAATAAACTTGTCATACTACTAGATAATAATTTTGTGTGCCATCTTGTTCTTCAAAAGCTGCATTATTGACTTGTTTCTCTGACTTGGCATGACGCTCACATATGGAATGCTGAACATATTGGTTTGCATTCCCTCTTATACAAGTTCACAGGTGATCCCACTATATTCTGTATCTGGTCCATCCTAAGCTCAAGCATTAACTATCCTCTATGTGTTGCTCATTACAAGTTTATATCCCGAAACATCTTGATTTGCATCCCCTTCACTATAAGTTCAGGAGTATTATTTAGTTCACGGTCAATTTGAAGTAATTGCTCTTGGCACATGTTGGTTCACATTCCCTCCTCTTTAGCTTTTGCCATTGTAACTTCTATTTTTGGTTTACATTCCCTGCTCTGTAGATGTAGCCATCATAACTTCATCTTGCTCAGTCGTTGTTACAAAATTTATAGCCTGCTACTATGTTGTTCATGCCAATTTTGTACTCCCTGAACATGTTGGTTTGCATGGGACTCGACAGTAGTAAGTCTGCTGTTTCATTCTAACGTGCTCTGTTATATTGGCTGTTGGTATGCGGCATGCACTCTTTGTTTGCTTATTGTGCGCATTACAATGATCTTGTTATAACAACGAAATGATGAGTTCCAAATTCTTTGGCAAACAATTTTGTAGTGTCTTTGCCTTTCCATTGTTGCTGTCTTAACTTGTAATGTCTTTGTTTCAGATATAGGTGGTGCATGGACAACTTAAAAGATTGCCGAATCGCTTCATCATTGTATTGCTAGGTTTAATTACCATTCAATTTCTCTGGGTTCTGTAATATTTTTTCAAAGCCTTGCAGCTGATGTAATATTTAGTTAGTTTTATAGTTCTTTCGCGCATTTTTTCTATGGTGCTTGTGGTAAGTGAGGCTATCCGACAGAAATCATGTGCTGCGTAAATATTCTCAGTATCTAAATCACATTTCCCATCCCTTAAACGCCCAATTAAGCGAAATGACATATGTGCCGGCCCGCAAAATCCTAAAGCGACTATTATGCCGGCATATAAACAGCAACTAAACGGGCTGGCCCACTTTATTATTGGGCCAGCCCACTTGATTTATGGTGGACCCCACCCCCCACTTGCTTTAAGGTGGACCCCACCCACTAAGTCGGCCCCCAAAGCGTGCCCCCACAAGCTTATTGGGCCGGCCCACTAACTTGTTGGGCCAGCCCAATTGCTTTTGTGGTGGACCCCACTAGCTAACTGGGCCGGCCAGTTAACAGGATAGTGGGCCCCACCTGCTTATTAGGCCGGCCTAGTATCTTGTTGGGCCAGCCCACTTGTGTATGATGGGCCCAAATACTAAATGGGCCGGCCCTTTAACAGGAAAGCGGGACCCACCTGTGTTTTTGGGCCGGCCCACTATCTTGTTGGGCCGGCCCGCTTGCTATATGGTGGACCCCACATACTAAATGGGCCGGCCCTTTAACAGGAAAGTGGACCCACATGTGTTTTTGGCCCGGCCCACTATCTTGTTGGGCCGGCCCACTTGCTATACGGTGGACCCCACATACTAAATGGGCCGCCCTTAACTGGAAAGTGGGTCCACATGCTAATTGGACCGGCCCACTTGGGCCGGCCCAGTTTTTAAGGTGACCCCACTTGTTAAATGGGCCGCCCGATAACTGGAAAGTGGGCCCCACATGCCTTGTGGGCCGGCCCTTTGCCTGTTGACCGGTCAAACGTAGCCGGCCCGGCCCACTCGCTTAGTGGGCCCCTTTAAGTTTTGACCAACCTTAGAGGTTAGGCCCGGCCACGTACTTAATGGACCAGCCCGCTATATAGTTGACCGGTCAAACTAAGTCAGCTGGCCCGACCCGCAAACGGCCCGCTTAAGACGTGGCAAGCCTCGTCTGGGCCTACCATCTACCACGGGGTTTCCGGTTAACGCCACGCGTTAACGGCGTACGCCACGTGTCGTTTGCATGACGTCAGCAGTCAACGGGCTCCGAAAACACTTGCGCAACGGTCCGATTTTCCGTGGCGGAAGCGCCCAAACACGACGGACCGAAAAAAACGTCGTAGGACTTTGCGTGACGCAGTTTCGACAACAGAACCCATATCGTCGGGTTAGGCCCATAGGCGATGAAAAATACCCCTTAGTGGACGATTTTGGGACGTTGTCTATCAGAACTTTTCTTGTAGTGTGGTTGATGATCCGCGTACTGTGTTATGATGATTCGGGGTTATCCCGACGGATGAAATCAAATGTTGTGGCACAAGTGTGCAACCTCTACAGAGTGTAAACCTATTCGAATAGCCGTGTCCACGGTTACGGACGATTGGAAAGGCCATACAGTTTCCAGTGTTAGACTCTTAAAAATGTTGATGAAATGAATGGTGAATGGTGACTTGGGTTTTGAATCACAACAATGTTGTGTGAATGACACTAATGTTCCCACTTGAGTTAGTTAGCACATGAATAAGCCTTTATAAAATACTTGTGAACTAAAACTGGCTTTATGCAAATAAACTAGAGCTTAGCCCCCTTACTAAAACTATTAGCACTTACAATAGTATGAGTTTGCGAGTACTTAAAGTACTCACGGGTGTCCCTGGCTATTCAAATGGCGACTATGAAGAGGAGCATATGAGGAGGACGGCAGGACGTCTACCACAACTAGGAGTCTGCTGACGTCAAGCGTTGGCCTGTGGACTATAGAGTCCCTTTATCTTTACGCTTCCGCTATGAACTTGTGTTTGTTCGTTGATCAGTTCGTTGATCAATAGATCAACTATTCGTGTAATATGGATCATGTGATTCCAAATTGTAAGACATTATGGTTTGTAATGAATGATGACTGTGATACTTAACTATTATGCCTCGCAACAACAATACTTTCAGGAGTGGTACGCTCCCTCGTCGATCTGCGAGGTTCAGTAGCTTCCTCGTTCGAAGTTTCATGATCATCATCATTTGCTTCCTCTCCTATCGGTGCAGGCTGCACAGGAACTTCTTCCGGCACTGCGCTACTCTGATCTATGAGAGAAGGTTCATCAACCTCGTCGAGTTCTACTTTTCTTCCAGTCACTTCTTTAGTGAGAAACTCCTTCTCAAGAAAGGATCCGTTCTTAGCAACAAAGATTTTGCCTTCGGATCTGTGATAGAAAGTATACCCAATTGTTTCTTTAGGGTATCCTATGAAGACGCATTTCTCCGCTTTGGGTTCTAGCTTGTCAGGTTGTAACTTCTTTACATAAGCATCGCAACCCCAAACTTTAAGGAACGACAGCTTAGGTTTCTTCCCAAACCATAATTCATACGGTGTCGTTTCAACGGATTTAGATGGTGCCCTATTTAAAGTGAATGCGGCTGTCTCTAATGCATAACCCCAAAACGATAATGGCAAATCGGTAAGAGACATCATAGAACGAACCATATCTAAGAGAGTTCGATTACGACGTTCGGACACACCATTGCGCTGTGGTGTTCCCGGCGGTGTCAACTGTGAAAGTATTCCGCATTTCTTTAAATGCATGCCAAACTCATAACTCAGATATTCGCCTCCGCGATCAGAACGCAGAAACTTAATCTTCTTGTTACGTTGATTTTCTACTTCACTTTGGAATTCCTTGAACTTCTCGAAAGTCTCGGACTTATGTTTCATAAAGTAAATATACCCATATCTACTCAGATCATCCGTGAAGGTTAGAACATAACGATAACCACCGCGCGATGCTACACTCATTGGTCCGCACACATCGGTATGTATGATTTCCAATAAGTCTGTAGCTCGCTCCATTGTACCAGAAAATGGAGTCTTAGTCATTTTTCCCATTAGACATGCTTCGCATCTGTCAAGTGACTCAAAGTCAAGTGACTCAAGAAGTCCATCGGAATGGAGTTTCTTCATGCGCTTCACTCCAATATGACCAAGACGACAGTGCCACATATAAGTAGAATTATCATTCAATTTAATTCGCTTAGCATCAATGTTATGAACATGTGTATCACTACTATCGAGATTTAACAAGAATAAACCATTCATCTCAGGTGCATGGCCATAAAAGACATTACTCATATAAATCGAACAACCATTATTCTCAGACTTAAACGAATAACCGTCTTGCATCAAACAAGATCCAGATATAATGTTCATGCTCAACGCAGGTACCAAATAACAATTATTAAGGTTTAAAACTAATCCCGAAGGTAGATGTAGAGGGAGCGTGCCGACGGCGATCACATCGACCTTGGATCCATTTCCAACGCGCATCGTCACCTCGTCCCTTGCCAGGCTTCGTTTATTCCAGTTCATGTTTCGAGTTACAAATGTGAGCAACCGAACCAGTATCAAATACCCAGGCACTACTACGAGAACCAGTAAGATAGACATCAATAACATGTATATCAGATATACCTTTCTTCTTGACGTGGCCGCTCTTCAGATCGGCCAAGTATTTGGAGCAATTACGCTTCCAGTGCCCCTTCCCCTGGCAGTAGTAACACACAGTCTCAGGTTTAGGACCAGCCTTAGGCTTCTCAGGATGCGCAGCAACTTTCTTGCCGCCCTTCTTGAAGTTACCCTTGTTAGGCTTGCCCTGCTTTTTGAAACTGGTGGTCTTGTTGACCATCAACACTTGATTCTCCTTCTTTATCTCTACTTCAGCAGATTTCAGCATGGAAAAGAGTTCAGGTAAATCTTTATTCATGTTCTGCATGTTGTAGTTCATCACGAAGTTCTTGTAACTTGGTGGCAGTGATTGAAGGACACGATGAATACCCAGCTGGTTAGGGATCATCATCCCCAAGTCACTGAGCTTCTTCGCATGTCCGGACATGGCGAACATGTGCTCACTAACGGAGCTGCCCTCTTCCATCATGCAGCTAAAGAACTGTTTCGAGGCCTCATAGCTCTCCACGGCCGCATGAGTTTCAAAGATAAGTTTGAGCTCACGCATCATATCACAAGGGTCGTGGTGCTCAAAACGCTTTTGGAGCTCTGCCTCTAAGCTGCATAGGATGGCACACTGAACTTCGGAGTATCGAGTTACCCGAGTCTCATAAACATTCTTTATGTCCTCGGATACTGCAGGAGGTGGTGGGGGACCTAGCGGTGCATCGAGCACATATTGCAGGCTTCCACCAGTGAGGAAAATCCTCACATGACGGAACCAGTCAGTGAAGTTGCTACCATTGCCCTTAAGCTTTTCTTTCTCTAGGAACTGGTTAAAATTGATGGAGGGGGCGCCATGATCTACAACATATTTGCAAAGAGTTTAGACTAAGTTTATGATAAAATGAGTTCAATTTTAATTCTTAAATTAACTAGGTGAACTCCCACTCAAAACAACATCCCTCGCATTGTCTTAGTGATTACACGAACCAAATCCACTACACCAAGTCCGATCTTCACGAGAAAAGATGTAGCTTCAAAGGCGAACACTCAAAGTGTTCATCATATCATTCATATGACTCATGCTCTACCTTTCGGTATCCCGTGTTCCGAGACCATGTCTGTACATGCTAGGCTCGTCAAGGCAACCTTAGTATCCGCGTGTGCAAATCTGGCTTGCACCCGTTGTATGCACATGTAGAGTCTATCACACCCGATCATCACGAGATGCTTCGAAACGACAAGTCTTAGCAACGGTGCATACTAAGGATGAACACTTTATTATCTTGATATTTAGTGAGAGGGATCATCTTATAATGCTACCATCGCGATCTAAGCAAAATAAGATGCATAAAAGGATTAACATCACATGCAATTCATAATGTGTGATATGATATGGCCTTTCTTCTTGTGCTTTTGATCTCCATCTCCAAAGCACGGACATGATCTCCATCATCACCAGCATGGCGTCAAGGTCAGTGGCGCCGCTTCATGGTTGTCCATCACTTATAGCTACTATAACAACTACTTGAAATAAAGCTATTACATGATGAATAGACACGCAGGTCTTTAACAAAAATTAAAGACAACCATTAGGCTCCTGCCGGTTGCCATAATACAATAATGAACATCTCATACATCAAATATAATCATCATCACATCATGGCCATATCACATCACCAAACCCTGCAAAAACAAGTTAGACGCCTCTAATTTGGTTTGCATATTTTACGTGGTTTAGGGTTTTCGAGTAAGATCCAATCTACCTACGAACATGAACCACAACGGTGATACTAGTGTTGACAATAGAAAGTGCAAATTGTAATCTTCACTATGGTGGGAGAGACAGACACCCGCAAAGCCACTTATGCAATACAAGTTGCATGTCAAGCGTGGAGCAAGTCTCATGAGACGCGGTCATGTAAAGTTAGCCCGGGCCGCTTCATCCCACCATCCCGCAAGATGCAAAGTACACAAACTAAAACAACAAAAGCATCACCGCCCACAAAACCATTGTGTTCTACTCGTGCAACAGATCTATGCATAGACGTGGCTCTGATACCACTGATGGGGTTCCCGCAACTAATTTTTGTGTGTTTTGTTTAGGTGCATCAAACAAAGTAGTAAATAAAATAAAGCAAGACAAAAACAAAGTAAAGAGATTAAGAAGTGAGACTCCCCTTGCGTGTCTTGATCTCCCCGCAACGGCGCCAAATTTTGCTTGATGCGTAGATGTACACGTCCGTTGGGAACCCAAGAGGAAGGTATGATAAGCACGGGGCAAGTTTCCCTCAGAAGAAACCAAGGTTTAATCGACCAGTAGGAGTCAAGAAGCACGTTGAAGGTTGATGGTGGCGAAATGTAGTGCGGCGCAACACCAGGGATTCCGGCGCCAACGTGGAACCTGCAAAACACAACCAAAGTACTTTGCCCCAACGAAACAGTGAGGTTGTCAATCTCACCGGCTTGCTGTAACAAAGGATTAACCGTATTGTGTGGAAGATGATTGTTTGCAAGAAAACAGTAAAACAAGTATTGCAGTAGATTGTATGCGATGTAAAGAATAGGACCGGGGTCCACAGTTCACTAGAGGTGTCTCTCCCATAAGATAAAAGCATGTTGGGTGAACAAATTACAGTCGGGCAATTGACAAAATAGAGAAGGGCATAACAATGCATATACATGATATGATAAATATAGTGAGATTTAATTGGGCATTACGACAAAGTACATAGAACGCCATCCAACTGCATCTATGCCTAAAAAGTCCACCTTCAGGTTATCATCCGAACCCCTTCAGTATTAAGTTGCAAAGCAACAAACAATTGCATTAAGTATGGTGCGTAATGTAATCAACAACTACATCCTTAGACATAGCATCAATGTTTTATCCCTAGTGGCAACAGCACAACACAACCTTAGAACCTACTGTCACGATCCCAGGTGTCAATGAAGGCATGAACCCACTATCGAGCATAAATACTCCCTCTTGGAGTTAAGATCAAAAACTTGGCCAGAGCCTCTACTAATAACGGAGAGCATGCAAGATCATAAACAACACATAAACAATAGATTGATAATCACCATAACATAGTATTCTCTATCCATCGGATCCCGACAAACACAAAATATAGTATTACAGATAGATGATCTTGATCATGTTAGGCAGCTCACAAGATCCAACAATGAAGCACAATTAGGAGAAGACGACCATCTAGCTACTGCTATGGACCCATAGTCCAGGGGTGAACTACTCACTCATCACTCCGGAGGCGACCATGGCGGTGTAGAGTCCTCCGGGAGATGAATCCCCCTCCGGCAGGGTGCCGGAGGCGATCTCCTGAATCCCCCGAGATGGGATTCACGGCGGCGGCGTCTCTGGAAGGTTTTCCGTATCGTGGCTCTCGGTACCGTGGGTTTCGCGACGGAGGCTATTTGTAGGCATTGGGCAGGTCAGATCGGTACGAGGGCCCAATAAGTCTGTAGCTCGCTCCATTGTACCAGAAAATGGAGTCTTAGTCATTTTTCCCATTAGACATGCTTCGCATCTGTCAAGTGACTCAAAGTCAAGTGACTCAAGAAGTCCATCGGAATGGAGTTTCTTCATGCGCTTCACTCCAATATGACCAAGACGACAGTGCCACATATAAGTAGAATTATCATTCAATTTAATTCGCTTAGCATCAATGTTATGAACATGTGTATCACTACTATCGAGATTTAACAAGAATAAACCATTCATCTCAGGTGCATGGCCATAAAAGACATTACTCATATAAATCGAACAACCATTATTCTCAGACTTAAACGAATAACCGTCTTGCATCAAACAAGATCCAGATATAATGTTCATGCTCAACGCAGGTACCAAATAACAATTATTAAGGTTTAAAACTAATCCCGAAGGTAGATGTAGGGGGAGCGTGCCGACAGCGATCACATCGACCTTGGATCCATTTCCAACGCGCATCGTCACCTCGTCCCTTGCCAGGCTTCGTTTATTCCAGTTCCTGTTTCGAGTTACAAATGTGAGCAACCGAACCAGTATCAAATACCCAGGCACTACTACGAGAACCAGTAAGATAGACATCAATAACATGTATATCAGATATACCTTTCTTCTTGACGTGGCCGCTCTTCAGATCGGCCAAGTATTTGGAGCAATTACGCTTCCAGTGCCCCTTCCCCTGGCAGTAGTAACACACAGTCTCAGGTTTAGGACCAGCCTTAGGCTTCTCAGGATGCGCAGCAACTTTCTTGCCGCCCTTCTTGAAGTTACCCTTGTTAGGCTTGCCCTGCTTTTTGAAACTGGTGGTCTTGTTGACCATCAACACTTGGTTCTCCTTCTTTATTTCTACTTCAGCAGATTTCAGCATGGAAAAGAGTTCAGGTAAATCTTTATTCATGTTCTGCATGTTGTAGTTCATCACGAAGTTCTTGTAACTTGGTGGCAGTGATTGAAGGACACGATGAATACCCAGCTGGTTAGGGATCATCATCCCCATGTCACTGAGCTTCTTCGCATGTCCGGACATGGCGAACATGTGCTCACTAACGGAGCTGCCCTCTTCCATCATGCAGCTAAAGAACTGTTTCGAGGCCTCATAGCTCTCCACGGCCGCATGAGTTTCAAAGATAAGTTTGAGCTCACGCATCATATCACAAGGGTCGTGGTGCTCAAAACGCTTTTGGAGCTCTGCCTCTAAACTGCACAGGATGGCACACTGAACTTCGGAGTACCGAGTTACCCGAGTCTCATAAACATTCTTTATGTCCTCGGATACTGCAGGAGGTGGTGGGGGACCTAGCGGTGCATCGAGCACATATTGCAGGCTTCCACCAGTGAGGAAAATCCTCACATGACGGAACCAGTCAGTGAAGTTGCTACCATTGCCCTTAAGCTTTTCTTTCTCTAGGAACTGGTTAAAATTGATGGAGGGGGCGCCATGATCTACAACATATTTGCAAAGAGTTTAGACTAAGTTTATGATAAAATGAGTTCAATTTTAATTCTTAAATTAACTAGGTGAACTCCCACTCAAAACAACATCCCTCGCATTGTCTTAGTGATTACACGAACCAAATCCACTACACCAAGTCCGATCTTCACGAGAAAAGATGTAGCTTCAAAGGCGAACACTCAAAGTGTTCATCATATCATTCATATGACTCATGCTCTACCTTTCGGTATCCCGTGTTCCGAGACCATGTCTGTACATGCTAGGCTCGTCAAGGCAACCTTAGTATCCGCGTGTGCAAATCTGGCTTGCACCCGTTGTATGCACATGTAGAGTCTATCACACCCGATCATCACGAGATGCTTCGAAACGACAAGTCTTAGCAACGGTGCATACTAAGGATGAACACTTTATTATCTTGATATTTAGTGAGAGGGATCATCTTATAATGCTACCATCGCGATCTAAGCAAAATAAGATGCATAAAAGGATTAACATCACATGCAATTCATAATGTGTGATATGATATGGCCTTTCTTCTTGTGCTTTTGATCTCCATCTCCAAAGCACGGACATGATCTCCATCATCACCAGCATGGCGTCAAGGTCAGTGGCGCCGCTTCATGGTTGTCCATCACTTATAGCTACTATAACAACTACTTGAAATAAAGCTATTACATGATGAATAGACACGCAGGTCTTTAACAAAAATTAAAGACAACCATTAGGCTCCTGCCGGTTGCCATAATACAATAATGAACATCTCATACATCAAATATAATCATCATCACATCATGGCCATATCACATCACCAAACCCTGCAAAAACAAGTTAGACGCCTCTAATTTGGTTTGCATATTTTACGTGGTTTAGGGTTTTCGAGTAAGATCCAATCTACCTACGAACATGAACCACAACGGTGATACTAGTGTTGACAATAGAAAGTGCAAATTGTAATCTTCACTATGGTGGGAGAGACAGACACCCGCAAAGCCACTTATGCAATACAAGTTGCATGTCAAGCGTGGAGCAAGTCTCATGAGACGCGGTCATGTAAAGTTAGCCCGGGCCGCTTCATCCCACCATCCCGCAAGATGCAAAGTACACAAACTAAAGCAACAAAAGCATCACCGCCCACAAAACCATTGTGTTCTACTCGTGCAACAGATCTATGCATAGACGTGGCTCTGATACCACTGATGGGGTTCGTTGCATAGAAAACAAAAAATTTCCTACCGCAAGACGAATAAAACCAACAGATCTAATCTATGGAACACCCAAGATCTAATCTACAAGATCGAAGCAACGAGATGGATATGAGACTAACCCTCGAAGATTCCAAAGCCTACGAGATTAATCTCGTTGTTGGTGTAGACGATCGTCCCCGGTGCTGCAATCCGGCAGCACTTCCGTACTCGGTCGCGCGTACGGTGTCGATGAAGCTCCTTCCTCTCCCGTTCCAGCGGGCAGCGGAGGTGTGGTAGATCTCCTCCAAGTTCCAGCAGCACGACGGCGTGGTGGTGGTAGTGGAGGAAGAAAACTGCAGGGCTTCGCCTAAGCCGGAGCAGCGTATGGTGGAGGGAGAGGCGGCCAGAGGAGGAGGCAATGATGGGGGGTGGTGGCCGGCCACCCCCTCCCCTCTTTATATAGGGGGCCAGCCGGGGGTGGCCCCCTTTCCCATCTAGGGTTCTTCCCCCCCAAGTTGATCCCCCCTAGGGAAACCCTAGGGTTGGCCGGCCTGGGCCTTGGGGGCATGTGCCCCTGGCCCATTAGGCCAGGGAGCATCCCCTCGGCCCATGCTAGGCCTCCTAGGTCGTGGGCCCCATGGTGGACCCCTCCGGAACCTTCTAGAACCTTCCAGTCAACCACCGGAAAAATCCCGAACATTTCCGAAACCCAGAAATCAACTTCCCTTATATGAATCTTATTCTCCGGACTATTCCGGACCTCCTCGTGACATCCTGGATCACATCCGAGACTCCGAACAAACTTCGTCTCCATACCATATTCAAATCTACTTATGCGACATCGAACCTTAAGCGCGTCACCCTACGGTTCGCGAACTATGCAGACATGGTCGAGACTCCTCTCCGAGCAATAACCAATAGCGGGATCTAGAGATCCATAATGGCTCCCACATATTCAACGATGACTTAGTGATCGATTGAACCATTTACATACGATGCCAATTCCCTTTGTCCGAGGTTTGATCATCGGTATCTCCATACCTTGTTCAACCTCGTTACCGACAAGTACTCTTTACTCATACCGTGGTATGTGATCTCTTATGAACCATTCATATGCTTGCAAGCTAATCAGATGACATTCCACCGAGAGGGCCCAGAGTATATCTATCCGTCATCAGGATGGACAAATCCCACTATTGATCCATATGCCTCAACTCACACTTTCCAAATACTTAATCCCATCTTTATAACCACCCATTTACGCAATGACGTTTGATGTAATCAAAGTACCCTTCCGGTGTAAGTGATTTACATGATCTCATGGTCAAAGGACTAAGGCAACTATGTATCGAAAGCTTATAGCAAATTGAACTTAATGACTTGATCTTATGCTACGCTCATTTGGGTGTGTGTCCATTATATCATTCAATTAATGACATAACCTTGTTATTAATAATATCCAATGTTCATGATCACGAAACCATGATCATCTATTAATCAACAAGCTAGTTATACAAGAGGCTTACTAGGGACTCCTTGTTGTTTACATAACACACATGTATCAATGTTTCGGTTAATACAATTATAGCATGGTATATAAACATTTATCATAAACACAAAGATATTATAATAACCACTTTATTATTGCCTCTTGGGTATATCTCCAACAGGAACTATCTATGAATTCTCCCGGGTTTTGCATTTTTAAAAATATGGGGTGAAATAAGAGGTCTGTTAGACGGAATGGTTCGTGCGTGCCAATTTTTTTTTTAATATAGGGCCTGTATTCGCTCGATACGGGGCGAGCGAATACAGGGTTTGTTAGACATGCTCTAAGGTGGAGGCTGCGGGCGAGAGGCATGAATGGATAGAGAAGGATGCGGGGAACGGACGGGCGGGCGCCAGAGTAGTCGGCCGGCAGCGGGGAGGATTTGGCCGGCGGCATGAACCCTAGCCGCCACATTTGATTCTCGCGAGGGGAAGTGGACGGGACGAACGTGATGTCGATCGGGTTGGGCCGGCTCAGGTTGACTGGTTGGACTGCGGTGGCAGTTAGGTGTAATTAACGGGAACGATAGTGGTAGGAAGTTGTACCGATTCGGTTACTCACGGAGAAGCTCGGGAAGCTGCAGATATTGGTGCAGAGCAGTTTCATATACAGGATCTAGTCTTTGCTGTAGGAATAACCTAGGTCGAAACTGAACATTTCTTTTGAGCTTCAGGGGTCCACAAGCTCAAAGCCGGCCTAGAAGCTGAAACGAAGCGGCCCTCAGTTGTACCAGTTGACTTGATTTTGGTGTGCTAGTACAGCCAGTGTCCGTTGCCTTTTTTTTGCAGCTAGCTGACAACTGTTTTTAGTTGCCTAGTTTTTTCTCAAACAGACATTAACGTGCTTGCCGCCACAGTGCAAAACACGGTTCAGTCGTATCTTATACCTTGCCACATCAGCTTCTGAACATTAAGATATCAGCACCACAATGGATCGTATCCCGTGGTGGGCCCAGCAATAATTTCCACCTCTTGCTATCACTCGGTGCAAAGACGAGTGCGGATGGGCAGCTGCTACGCGATTGGTTCACCCGTTAATTTACCTCGGTTTCTCCAGCAAGAGCCATATCGAAAAAAAGATACAATTACCATCTCTTTCTTCTTAAATAAGGTTCCACCTCAGCAAAAACTGCTAGGTGGCTATTTTAGATACGAGTGTTGTGGATGCCCTAAGAAGACGTCGCTATTAACTACGGTACCTTCAATATGTGGCAGCATATCATGCCCATGTGCTCATACCTCCCGCACTCGCAGCTGTACATAGAACCGTCTTCAGAAACGGTGACCTCATGTCGACACTTGTACCAATCAGGGCGTGCCAAAGGATTTACATGCAATGCAACACATTTTCTTTTTGGCACAATTTCCTCCACCGAATAGTACCCTGCAACATACAGGGCTCGACCAAACATTTCAAACATCGTCCTTGTGTATATCTTGCAGGCATGCCTTTCTATCGGTACATTTGATTTTATCCCTGCACCAGCCTAGCCAAAGCAAAGTGATATGTAAACAAATCTCAGGCAAATAATGTCATCGGAAAACAGAACAACAAACACTATAAAAGGAAATGGCCTACAAGGTACAACATAAACCAAAAACAGTGTATATTATGCTTAAGTACAACTGTCTTACCAGTCTGGTCCCTTTTTCTTGGAACCCTTCTTCTTGCTCTCACTAGTAGGAAAACCATTATAGGTAGAAATGACATCTGTGGCGCACCTAAAAAATATGCTCCACAAAAATTATTTCTGTGGCGCACCAAAAATATGCGCCACAGAAATTTTAATTTCTGTGGCGCATGGACGGACTGGTGCGCCACAGAATGTCGAGATTCTGTGGCGCATGTGGGCTGTGCGCCACAGAATTTCCATGGGGCCCATGCGGGGTCCAGCACTACACATGGGCGAAGAGAATTCTGTGGCGCATGGTGGCATGTGCGCCACAGAAGTTCAAAATTCTGTGGCGCTGATACGTCCAAAACGTATCTACTTTCCCGAACACTTTTGTTATTGTTTTGCCTCTAATTTGTGTATTTTGGATACAACTAACACGGACTAACGCTGTTTTCAGCAGAATTGCACTGGTGTCTTGTTTTTGTGCAGAAACTCAACTTTCAGGAAAATCCCCGGAAATAATCGCAATGGGCCTATTTTCACAGAGAACTTACGAGGCCAAAAGGGCGAGCCAGGGGGGCCCACGGCCCCCACACCATAGGCCGGCGCGGCCTGGGGGGCGCGCCGCCCTATGGTGAGGGCGCCTCGGCCGCCCCCCGACGCTCTCCTTCGGACTACTTAACCCTTTCGACCTAAAAACGCTGGGGTTCGACCATATTTCCGAAGACGCCCGAACTCCGCCGCCATCGCGAAACTCCGTCTCGGGACCGAAACTCCGTTCTGGCACTCCGGGCGGGGAATTGGAGGAGATCATCGCCGCCATCACCACCGACGCCTCTCCATCAACCAGCCATGCTTCCCCCATCCATGTGTGAGTAATTCCCCCGCTGTAGGCTGAAGGGGATGGTAGGGATTGGATGAGATTGATCATGTAATAGTCATAAGATTGTTAGGGCATAGTGCCTAGTATCCGTAGTTGGTACTTTTATGATATTGTTGCAACTTGTTATGCTTAATGCTTGTCACTAGGGCCCGAGTGCCATGATCTCAGATCTGAACATGTTATTGATTCATGAAGATATTCATTGTTTTATGATCTTACCTGCAAGTTGTATACACATATTGCTGTCCGGAACCCGAGGCCCCAAAGTGACAGAAATTGGGACAACCGGAGGGGAAGGCGGTGATGTGAGGATCACATGTGTTCACGGAGTGTTAATTCTTTGCTCCGGTACTCTATTAAAAGGAGTACCTTAATTTCCAGTAGTTTCCCTAGAGGCCCGGCTGCCACCGGCTGGTAGGACAAAAGATGTTGTGCAAGTTTCTCATCGCGAGCACGTACGACTATATACGGAACACATGCCTATGGATTGATTAGTACTTGGATACCGTTTTATTATTATCTGCAAATGCCCTGCCTTGATTGTTACATGAGTTCTCTTATCCATGCAACGCCCGTTCATCCATCCCTGTGCCTACAGTATTTTAATCCTGATGTTTACTAAAATCACTACCGTTGTCTTTGTTACACTCGCTGTTGTTATTTCACTACTCTTATCGTTATAAAACTGTTGCTACCGATAAACTCTTGTGAGCAAGTCTGTTTCCAGGTGCAGCTGAATTGACAACTCCGATGTTAAGGCTTACAAATATTCTTTGGCTCCCTTGTGTCGAATCAATAAATTGGGTTTTACTTCCTCGAAGACTGTTGCGATCCCCTATACTTGTGGGTCATCAAGACATTTTCTGGCGCCGTTGTCGGGGAGCATAGCTTTATTTGCAAGTTCACCTGAATTGATATTGTTCGCTGCAAATCCTCCATCATGGGTAAAACTCGCGATGCTAAAGTCGCCATATTACCATCCACTACAAGAAAAGGTACAACTCTGAGTACCTCTGCTGCTCTTGATTCACCATCTGTGATAAGTCAACTTGTTTCACCACCACAAGCTTCACGTGTTGGTATTTCTGCTGAATCTGAAAATTCCTCTGATAATTTTGATGATGCTTCTATTGTGCTTGATAATACTGGTTCATTAGGTCCTTTTCTAGATGCTACAATTGCTAGGTCTAGACAAATTGAAAATACTGAAACTCCTAATGAAAATACTGTTACACCTGTTAATTCACCTGAGTCTGATGATCTTGATGAAGATTATGTGGAACTTGATGATGATTTTATTGATAAATGCAATGCTACTACTAGTACAAGTAACCTTAAAAAGCTTATTGCACAACATGATGTTAGATATAAACTGTCTCCTGATCCTAAATTTGCCACATCTCCTATAAACATTAAGGATAAGGATTATGATTTTTCTCTTGATTTATCTCATATATCTATTGTTGAGAAAACACCTTTCTGTGGTACTGAAAAAGAGAGTGTTGTAGAGCACATGAATGAGCTTTCTACTTTAAGTAGCTTGTTTTCTGATGATGTTAAGATGCGTACTTATTTTGTTGCTAAATTTTTTCCTTTCTCATTAAAGGATGATGCTAAGATTTGGTATAATAGTTTGCCTCCTGATTCTATTGATAGTCCAAGTTGTTTGCTTGATGTTTTCTTTCGAAAATATTTTCCTGCTAGTGCTCAACATATTGCTCTGCAGAGAATTTATAGTTTTGATCAAGAAGATGGAGAGAAATTGCCTGAAGCTTGGGCAAGGTTTTGCTCTCTTATTAGAGCTCGGCCTGGACATGAATTGGAAAAGCATGATTTACTTGATATATTTTATAGTGGACTAACCATTGAGTCTAGGGCATACCTGGATAGTTGTGCTGATTGTGTTTTCAGGAAAAGAACTCCGGACGAAGCTGAAGAATTATTGGCTAGAATAAGCCAAAATCATGATGATTGGACTACACCTGAACCAACCCCAACACCAGTATTGAAGAAGAGGGGTATGATTGAATTAAATGATGAAGATATGAGGGAAGCCAAGAAATATCTTATGGAGAAAGGTATTAAATCTGAAGATGTGAAGAATTTACCTCCTATAGAAGATCTATGTAAGATAATTCCCCCTTCATCCACGATTGAGGTACATTCCCTTCAACGCTTTGATAGAGGAGATATCCCTTACTCAAAACCTCCTGATCAATGTTTAGATGAATTTGATAATTATGTTGTTAAGCAAAATAACTTTAATATGAGAGTAGAGAATCATCTAATGGAAAATTCTCAAGCTATTAGTAAATTGCATGATATTGTGGAGAGAACCTCCAATGATGTTAAGATGCTTGTTAAACATTTTCATATGATTCAAACTCAAATTGATCAACTTACTAAAGTGCAAAGTGATTTGTTAGAAAATACTCATAAAGAAAAACATGCTTATGAAGTAACAACTAGAGGCGGTGCTTCTACCCAGGATCCTCTATATCCTGAAGGGCATCCCAAAAGAGTTGAACAAGATTCTCAACGAACTAAAGAAACTAGTAGTCCTTCTAAGAAAAAGAAGAAGAAACATAAAACTGTTGTAGAATCCTCTAAACCTGTTAATGATCCTAATAGTATTTCTATTTCTGATGCTGAAACTGAAAGTGGTAATGAACATGATAAAGATAATGATAAGAATGATACTCCTGATAAAGAAGAGATTGAAAATGAACCTGAAAAGCATGCTAAAAATAAAAAGTACACTAAAGAAGATTTTATTGCTAAGAAACATGGTAATGAAAGAGAACCTTGGGTTCAAAAGCAAATGCCTTTTCCTGCTAAGAAACTAAAATCAAAGGAGGAGGAACATTATAATAAATTTTGTGATTGGATGAAACCTTTATTTTTGCAAATCCCTTTGACTGATGCTATTAAATTGCCTCCTTATTCAAAGTATATGAAAGATATTGTCTCTAACAAAAGGAAAATTCCTAATGAGGAGATTTCCACTATGCTCGCTAATTACTCTTTCAATGGCAAGGTTCCAAAGAAGCTGGGAGACCCAGGTATACCAACTATCCCTTGTTCCATCAAGAATAATTATGTTAGAACTGCTCTATGTGATTTGGGAGCAGGAGTTAGTGTGATGCCTTTTTCTCTTTACAAGAGACTTGATTTAGATAAGTTGATACCAACTGATATATCTTTGCAAATGGCTGATAAATCTACTGCTGTTCCTGTTGGTGTATGTGAAGATGTTCCTGTTCAAGTTACTCAAAATTGCTTAATATTAACTGATTTTGTTGTGTTGGAAATGCCTGAAGATGATAATATGTCTATTATTCTTGGAAGACCCTTTCTTAATACTGCAGGGGCTATTATTGATTGCAATAAAGGAAAAGTTACTTTCAATGTTGATGACAAGGAACATACTGTCTATTTTCCCAAGAGGATTGATTTTTAATTTGAGAACTATCAAGGTGGGAACTATTGATTGTCCAATATATGAGCCTAAAGAAGAATATCAAACTCTTGTGATTGGATCCATATCAATTCAATATAAGGTAACATGATTGATTTGAGGTTTATTTCTTCTTATGTCATATAAAGTTTATTTGGTAGCAAGACTTGATCAACCTTGTTAACAAGTATATTTTAAATGCATAGAAGAGCTAAACAACATTTCTTTCCTTCTCCACTTGTTTTACTTGCTGTAGTACTATTTGGTTTGCAAGATACTTTAGTTGTTTAAAATTTTGGAAATCATTTTCCTGCGCTGTAATAATTACTTTAACACCCAGAAATGTGCATTTTTCGAAGTTCTCAAAAATTTACAAAAATTATACCGTTGGTCTTATTTTTCGAAGAGCTACCTGGGAGCACCTGGGGCTGACCAGTGGGGCACCCCAGGGCTGCCCCCCATGTGCCGGCGCGGCCAAGGAGGGGGGCGCGCCACCCTGTGGTGTGGGCCCCTCCGTTGCCCCAAAGGAAGGTATGATGCACACAGTAGCAAGTTTTCCCTCAGAAAAACCAAGGTTTAATCGGACCAGTAGGAGTCAAGAAGCACGTTGAAGGTTGATGGTGGCGAAATGTAGTGCGGCGCAACACCAGGGATTCCGGCGCCAACGTGGAACCTGCACAACACAACCAAAGTACTTTGCCCCAACGAAACAGTGAGGTTGTCAATCTCACCGCTTGCTGTAACAAAGGATTAACCGTATTGTGTGGAAGATGATTGTTTGCAAGAAAACAGTAAAACAAGTATTGCAGTAGATTGTATGCGATGTAAAGAATAGGACCGGGGTCCACAGTTCACTAGAGGTGTCTCTCCCATAAGATAAAAGCATGTTGGGTGAACAAATTACAGTCGGGCAATTGACAAAATAGAGAAGGGCATAACAATGCATATACATGATATGATAAATATAGTGAGATTTAATTGGGCATTACGACAAAGTACATAGACCGCCATCCAACAGCATCTATGCCTAAAAAGTCCACCTTCAGGTTATCATCCGAACCCCTTCCAGTATTAAGTTGCAAAGCAACAGACAATTGCATTAAGTATGGTGCGTAATGTAATCAACAACTACATCCTTAGACATAGCATCAATGTTTTATCCCTAGTGGCAACAGCACAACACAACCTTAGAACCTACTGTCACGATCCCAGGTGTCAATGAAGGCATGAACCCACTATCGAGCATAAATACTCCCTCTTGGAGTTAAGAGCAAAAACTTGGCCAGAGCCTCTACTAATAACGGAGAGCATGCAAGATCATAAACAACACATAAACAATAGATTGATAATCACCATAACATAGTATTCTCTATCCATCGGATCCCGACAAACACAACATATAGTATTACAGATAGATGATCTTGATCATGTTAGGCAGCTCACAAGATCCAACAATGAAGCACAATTAGGAGAAGACGCCATCTAGCTACTGCTATGGACCCATAGTCCAGGGGTGAACTACTCACTCATCACTCCGGAGGCGACCATGGCGGTGTAGAGTCCTCCGGGAGATGAATCCCCTCTCCGGCAAGGTGCCGGAGGCGATCTCCTGAATCCCCGAGATGGGATTCGCGGCGGCGTCTCGGGAAGGTTTTCCGTATCGTGCTCTCTGCACGGGGGTTTCGCGACGGAGGCTATTTGTAGGCGAAGGGCAGGTCAAGAGGCGCACGGGGCCCACACCATAGGTCGGCGCGGCCAGGGCCTGGGCCGCACCGCCCTGTGGTGTCGCCGTGGCCCCACTTCGACTCTCATTCGATCTTCTGGAAGCTTCATGCAAAAATAGGACCCTGGGCGTTGATTTCGTCCAATTCCGAGAATATTTCGTTACTAGGATTTCTGAAACCAAAAACAGCAGAAAACAGCAACTGGCTCTTCGGCATCTTGTTAATAGGTTAGTTCCAGAAAATGCGTAAATACGACATATAATGTGCATAAAACATGTAGGTATCATCAATAAAGTAGCATGGAACATAAGAAATTATCGATACGTTGGAGACGTATCAGCATCCCCAAGCTTAGTTCTGCTCCCGAGCAGGTAAAACGATAACAAAGATAATTTCTGAAGTGACATGCCATCATAATCTTGATCATACTATTTGTAAACATATGTAATGAATGCAGCGATCAAAACAATGGTAATGACATGAGTAAACAAGTGAATCATAAAGCAAAGACTTTTCATGAATAGTACTTCAAGACAAGCATAAATAAGTCTTGCATAAGAGTTAACTCATAAAGCAATAAATCAAAGTAAAGGTGTTGAAGCAACACAAAGGAAGATTAAGTTTCAGCGGTTGCTTTCAACTTATAACATGTATATCTCATGGATATTGTCAACATAAAGTAATATAACAAGTGCAATATGCAAGTATGTAGGAATCAATGCACAGTTCACACAAGTGTTTGCTTCTTAAGGTGGAAGGAGATAGGTAAACTGACTCAACAATAAAAGTAAAAGAAAGGTCCTTCAAAGAGGAAAGCATCGATTGTTGTATTTGTGCTAGAGCTTTTATTTTGAAAACATGAAACAATTTTGTCAACGGTAGTAATAAAGCATATGAGTTATGTAAATTATATCTTACAAGTTGCAAGCCTCATGCATAGTATACTAATAGTGCCCGCACCTTGTCCTACTTAGCTTGGACTACCGGATCTTCGCAATGCCATGTTTCAACCAAGTGTCACAAAGGGGTACCTCCATGCCGCCTGTACAAAGGTCTAAGGAGAAAGCTCGCATTTTGGATTTCTCGCTTTTGATTATTCTCAACTTAGACATCCATACCGGGACAACATGGACAACAGATAATGGACTCCTCTTTAATGCATAAGCATGTAGCAACAATTATTATTCTCATATGAGATTGAGGATATATGTCCAAAACTGAAACTTCAACCATGATTCATGGCTTTAGTTAGCGGCCCAATGTTCTTCTCTAACAATATGCATGCTCCAACCATTAAGGTGGTAGATCCCTCTTACTTCAGACAAGACGGACATGCATAGCAACTCACATGATATTCAATAAAGAGTAATTGATGGCGTCCCCAGAAGCATGGTTATCGCACAACAAGCAACTTAATAAGAGATAAAGTGCATAAGTACATATTCAATACTACGATAGTTTTTAAGGCTATTTTGTCCCATGAGCTATATATTGCAAAGGTAAATGATGGAATTTTAAAGGTAGCACTCAAGCAATTTACTTTGGAATGGCGGATAAATACCATGTAGTAGGTAGGTATGGTGGACACAAATGGCATAGTGGTTGGCTCAAGGATTTTGGATGCATGAGAAGTATTCCCTCTCGATACAAGGTTTAGGCTAGCAAGGTTATTTGAAGCAAACTCAAGGATGAACCAGTGCAGCAAAACTCACATAAAAGACATATTGTAAACATTATAAGACTCTACACCGTCTTCCTTGTTGTTCAAAACTCAATACTAGATATTATCTAGACCTTAGAGAGACCAAATATGCAAATCAAATTTTAGCAAGCTCTATGTATTTCTTCATTAATGGGTGCAAAGTATATGATGCAAGAGCTTAAACATGAGCACAACAATTGCCAAGTATCACATTATCCAAGATATTTTAGAATTACTACATGTAGCATTTTCCAATTCCAACCATATAACAATTTAACGAAGAAGAAACTTCGCCATGAACATTATGAGTAAAGCCTAAGGACATATTTGTCCATATGCAACAGCGGAGCGTGTCTCTCTCCCACAAAGTGAATGCTAGGATCCATTTTATTCAAACAAAAACAAAAACAAAAACAAACCGACGCTCCAAGTAAAGAACACAAGATGTGACTGAATAAAAATATAGTTTCAGGGGAGGAACCTGATGATGTTGTCGATGAAGAAGGGGATGCCTTGGGCATCCCCAAGCTTAGACGCTTGAGTCTTCTTAAAATATGCAGGGATGAACCACGGGGGCATCCCCAAGCTTAGAGCTTTCACTCCTCTTGATCATAGTATATCATACTCCTCTCTTGACCCTTGAAAACTTCCTTCACACCAAACTTCAAGCAAACTCATTAGAGGGTTAGTGCACAATTAATAATTCACACATTCAGAGGTGACACAATCATTCTTTACACTTCTGGACATTGCATAAAGCTACTGGACATTAATGGATCAAAGAAATTCATCCAACATAGCAAACGAGGCAATGCGAAATAAAAGGCAGAATCTGTCAAAACAGAACAGTCCGTAAAGACGAATTTTAAAATAGCACCAGACTTGCTCAAATGGAAAAACTCAAAACTAATGAAAGTTGCGTACATATCTGAGGATCACGCTCGTAAATTGGCAGATTTTTTCGAATTTTCTACAGAGACTTGTGCCCAGATTCGTGACAGACAGCAATGATGTTTCTGCGCAGCGATCCCAAATATAACATCAACTTTGACATAGAAACTTTACTTGGCACAAAAACATGATAAGGAGAGGTTGCTACAGTAGTAAACAACTTCCAAGACTCAACAAAACAAAAATTGCTGTAGTAAAAACATGGGTTGTCTCCCATAAGCGCTTTTCTTTAACGCCTTTCAGCTAGGCGCAGAAAGTGTAAATCAAGTAACATCAAGAGTAGAAGCATCAACATCATAACTTGTTCTAATAATAGAATCAAAAGACAACTTCATTCTCTTTCTAGGGAAGTGTTCCATACCTTTCTTGAGAGGAAATTGATATTTAATATTACCTTCCCTCATATCAATAACAGCACCAACGGTTCGAAGAAAAGGTCTTCCCAACACAATAGGACAAGATGCATTGCATTCGATATCCAAGACAACAAAATCAACGGGGACAAGGTTATTGTTAACCGTAATGTGCACATTATCAATCCTCCCCAAAGGTTTCTTTTTAACATTATCGGCAAGATTAACATCCAAATAACAATTCTTCAATGGTGGCAAGTCAAGCATATCATAAATCTTTTTAGGCATAACAGAAATACTTGCACCAAGATCACATAGAGCATTACATTCAAAGTCATTGAATTTCATTTTAATGATGGGATCCCAACCATCTTCTAACTTTCTAGGATAGAAGTTTCAAGTTTTAGTTTCTCTTCTCTAGCTTTTATGAGAGCATTTGTAATATGTTTTGTAAAGGCTAAATTTATAGCACTAGCATTAGGACTTTTAGCAAGTTTTTGTAAGAACTTTATAACTTCAGAGATGTGGCAATCATCAAAGTCTAAATCATTATGAGCTACAGCAATGGGATCATTGTTCCCAAGGTTGGAAAAAATTTCAGCAGTTTATCACAAGCAGTTTCAGCAGTTTTAGCAATTTCAGGCAGTTTTGTACGCTTTGCACTAGGAGTAGAAACATTGCCAACACCAATATTTTACCATTGATAGTAGGAGGTGCAGCAACATGTGAATCATTATCATTACTAATGGTGGTAATAGTCCAAACTTTAGCTACATTATTCTCTTTAGCTAGTTTTTCATTTTCTTCTCTATCCCACCTAGCACGCAATTCAGCCATTAATCTTATATTCTCATTAATTCTAACTTGGATGGCATTTGCTGTAGTAGTAATCTTATTATCAATATCATTATTAGGCATAACTTTCAATTTTAAAAGATTACGTCAGAGGCAAGTCTATCAACTCTAGAAGCAATAATATCAATTTTATCAAGCTTTTCCTCAATAGATTTGTTAAAAGCAGTTTGTGTACTAATAAATTCTTTAAGCATAGCTTCAAGACCAGAGGGTACACTCCTATTATTGTTGTAAGAATTCCCATAAGAATTACCATAACCATTACCATTAGCAGAAGGATATGGCCTATAGTTATTACCAGAGTTGTTCCTATAAGCATTGTTGTTGAAATTATTATTTTTAATGAAATTCACATCAAAATTTTCTTCTTGAGCAACCAATGAAGCTAAAGGAACATTATTTGGATCAACATTAGATCTACCATTCACAAGCATAGACATAATCACATCAATCTTATCACTCAAGGAAGAGGTTTCTTCAACAGAATTTACCTTCTTACCTTGTGGAGCTCTTTCCGTGTGCCATTCAGAGTAATTTATCATCATATCATCAAGAAGTTTTGTAGCCGCCCCCAAAGTGATGGACATAAAGGTACCTCCAGCAGCTGAATCCAATAAATTCCGCGAAGAAAAATTTAGTCCTGCATAGAAGGTTTGGATGATCATCCAAGTAGTCAGTCCATGGGTTGGGCAATTCTTTACCAAAGTTTTCATTCTCTCCCATGCTTGAGCAACATGTTCAGTATCTAATTTCTTAAAATTCATTATGCTACTTCTCAAAGATATAATTTTAGCGGGAGGATAATATCTACCAATAAAAGCATCCTTACATTTAGTCCATGAATCAATACTATTCTTAGGCAAAGATAGCAACCAATCTTTAGCTCTTCCTCTTAATGAGAAAGGAAACACTTTCAATTTAATAATATCACCATCTACATCCTTATACTTTTGCATTTCACAAAGTTCAACAAAATTATTGAGATGGGCAGCAGCATCATCAGAACTAACACCAGAAAATTGATCTCTCATAACCAGGTTCAGTAAAGCAGGTTTAATTTCAAAGAATTCTGCTGTAGTAGCAGGTGGAGCAATAGGTGTGCATAGGAAATCATTATTATTTGCGTTTGTGAAGTCACACAACTTAGTATTTTCAGGGGTATTCATTTTAGCAACAGTAAATAAAGCAAACTAGATAAAGTAAATGCAAGTAACTAATTTTTTTGTGTTTTTGATATGGAGAGCAAGACAGTAAATAAAGTAAAACTAGCAACTAATTTTTGTGTGTTTTGTTTAGGTGCATCAAACAAAGTAGTAAATAAAATAAAGCAAGACAAAAACAAAGTAAAGAGATTGAGAAGTGGAGACTCCCCTTGCAGCGTGTCTTGATCTCCCCGGCAACGGCGCCAGAAATTTTGCTTGATGCGCGTAGATGTACACGTCCGTTGGGAACCCCAAGAGGAAGGTATGATGCGCACAGTGGCAAGTTTCCCTCAGTAAGAAACCAAGGTTTAATCGGACCAGTAGGAGTCAAGAAGCACGTTGAAGGTTGATGGTGGCGAAATGTAGTGCGGCGCAACACCAGGGATTCCGGCGCCAACGTGGAACCTGCAAAACACAACCAAAGTACTTTGCCCCAACGAAACAGTGAGGTTGTCAATCTCACCGGCTTGCTGTAACAAAGGATTAACCGTATTGTGTGGAAGATGATTGCTTGCAAGAAAACAGTAAAACAAGTATTGCAGTAGATTGTATGCGATGTAAAGAATAGGACCGGGGTCCACAGTTCACTAGAGGTGTCTCTCCCATAAGATAAAAGCATGTTGGGTGAACAAATTACAGTCGGGCAATTGACAAAATAGAGAAGGGCATAACAATGCATATACATGATATGATAAATATAGTGAGATTTAATTGGGCATTACGACAAAGTACATAGACCGCCATCCAACTGCATCTATGCCTAAAAAGTCCACCTTCAGGTTATCATCCGAACCCCTTTCAGTATTAAGTTGCAAAGCAACAGACAATTGCATTAAGTATGGTGCGTAATGTAATCAACAACTACATCCTTAGACATAGCATCAATGTTTTATCCCTAGTGGCAACAGCACAACACAACCTTAGAACCTACTGTCACGATCCCAGGTGTCAATGAAGGCATGAACCCACTATCGAGCATAAATACTCCCTCTTGGAGTTAAGAGCAAAAACTTGGCCAGAGCCTCTACTAATAACGGAGAGCATGCAAGATCATAAACAACACATAAACAATAGATTGATAATCACCATAACATAGTATTCTCTATCCATCGGATCCCGACAAACACAACATATAGTATTACAGATAGATGATCTTGATCATGTTAGGCAGCTCACAAGATCCAACAATGAAGCACAATTAGGAGAAGACGACCATCTAGCTACTGCTATGGACCCATAGTCCAGGGGTGAACTACTCACTCATCACTCCGGAGGCGACCATGGCGGTGTAGAGTCCTCCGGGAGATGAATCCCCTCTCCGGCAGGGTGCCGGAGGCGATCTCCTGAATCCCCGAGATGGGATTCGCGGCGGCGGCGTCTGGAAGGTTTTCCGTATCGTGGCTCTCGGTACTGGGGGTTTCGCGACGGAGGCTATTTGTAGGCGGAAGGGCAGGTCAAGAGGCGGCACGAGGGGCCCACACCATAGGTCGGCGCGGCCAGGGCCTGGGCCGCGCCGCCCTGTGGTGTCGCCACCTCGTGGCCCCACTTCGACTCTCCTTCGGTCTTCTGGAAGCTTCGTGCAAAAATAGGACCCTGGGCGTTGATTTCGTCAAATTCCGAGAATATTTCGTTACTAGGATTTCTGAAACCAAAACCAGCAGAAAACAGCAACTGGCTCTTCGGCATCTTGTTAATAGGTTAGTTCCAGAAAATGCGTAAATACGACATATAATGTGCATAAAACATGTAGGTATCATCAATAAAGTAGCATGGAACATAAGAAATTATCGATACGTTGGAGACGTATCAGCATCCCCAAGCTTAGTTCTGCTCGTCCCGAGCAGGTAAAACGATAACAAAGATAATTTCTGAAGTGACATGCCATCATAATCTTGATCATACTATTTGTAAACATATGTAATGAATGCAGCGATCAAAACAATGGTAATGACATGAGTAAACAAGTGAATCATAAAGCAAAGACTTTTCATGAATAGTACTTCAAGACAAGCATAAATAAGTCTTGCATAAGAGTTAACTCATAAAGCAATAAATCAAAGTAAAGGTGTTGAAGCAACACAAAGGAAGATTAAGTTTCAGCGGTTGCTTTCAACTTATAACATGTATATCTCATGGATATTGTCAACATAAAGTAATATAACAAGTGCAATATGCAAGTATGTAGGAATCAATGCACAGTTCACACAAGTGTTTGCTTCTTAAGGTGGAAGGAGATAGGTAAACTGACTCAACAATAAAAGTAAAAGAAAGGTCCTTCAAAGAGGAAAGCATCGATTGCTGTATTTGTGCTAGAGCTTTTATTTTGAAAACATGAAACAATTTTGTCAACGGTAGTAATAAAGCATATGAGTTATGTAAATTATATCTTACAAGTTGCAAGCCTCATGCATAGTATACTAATAGTGCCCGCACCTTGTCCTACTTAGCTTGGACTACCGGATCTTCGCAATGCCATGTTTCAACCAAGTGTCACAAAGGGGTACCTCCATGCCGCCTGTACAAAGGTCTAAGGAGAAAGCTCGCATTTTGGATTTCTCGCTTTTTATTATTCTCAACTTAGACATCCATACCGGGACAACATGGACAACAGATAATGGACTCCTCTTTAATGCATAAGCATGTAGCAACAATTATTATTCTCATATGAGATTGAGGATATATGTCCAAAACTGAAACTTCAACCATGATTCATGGCTTTAGTTAGCGGCCCAATGTTCTTCTCTAACAATATGCATGCTCCAACCATTAAGGTGGTAGATCCCTCTTACTTCAGACAAGACGGACATGCATAGCAACTCACATGATATTCAATAAAGAGTAATTGATGGCGTCCCCAGAAGCATGGTTATCGCACAACAAGCAACTTAATAAGAGATAAAGTGCATAAGTACATATTCAATACTACGATAGTTTTTAAGGCTATTTTGTCCCATGAGCTATATATTGCAAAGGTAAATGATGGAATTTTAAAGGTAGCACTCAAGCAATTTACTTTGGAATGGCGGAGAAATACCATGTAGTAGGTAGGTATGGTGGACACAAATGGCATAGTGGTTGGCTCAAGGATTTTGGATGCATGAGAAGTATTCCCTCTCGATACAAGGTTTAGGCTAGCAAGGTTATTTGAAGCAAACTCAAGGATGAACCGGTGCAGCAAAACTCACATAAAAGACATATTGTAAACATTATAAGACTCTACACCGTCTTCCTTGTTGTTCAAAACTCAATACTAGATATTATCTAGACCTTAGAGAGACCAAATATGCAAATCAAATTTTAGCAAGCTCTATGTATTTCTTCATTAATGGGTGCAAAGTATATGATGCAAGAGCTTAAACATGAGCACAACAATTGCCAAGTATCACATTATCCAAGATATTTTAGAATTACTACATGTAGCATTTTCCAATTCCAACCATATAACAATTTAACGAAGAAGAAACTTCGCCATGAACATTATGAGTAAAGCCTAAGGACATATTTGTCCATATGCAACAGCGGAGCGTGTCTCTCTCCCACAAAGTGAATGCTAGGATCCATTTTATTCAAACAAAAAAAAAAACAAAAACAAACCGACGCTCCAAGTAAAGAACACAAGATGTGTGAATAAAAATATAGTTTCAGGGGAGGAACTGATGATGTTGTCGATGAAGAAGGGGATGCCTTGGGCATCCCCAAGCTTAGACGCTTGAGTATTCTTAAAATATGCAGGGATGAACCACGGGGGCATCCCCAAGCTTAGAGCTTTCACTCCTCTTGATCATAGTATATCATACTCCTCTCTTGACCCTTGAAAACTTCACACCAAACTTCAAGCAAACTCATTAGAGGGTTAGTGCACAATTAATAATTCACACATTCAGAGGTGACACAATCATTCTTTACACTTCTGGACATTGCATAAAGCTACTGGACATTAATGGATCAAAGAAATTCATCCAACATAGCAAAAGAGGCAATGCGAAATAAAAGGCAGAATCTGTCAAAAACAGAACAGTCCGTAAAGACGAATTTTAAAATGGCACCAGACTTGCTCAAATGGAAAAACTCAAAACTAATGAAAGTTGCGTACATATCTGAGGATCACGCTCGTAAATTGGCAGATTTTTTCGAATTTTCTACAGAGACTTGTGCCCAGATTCGTGACAGACAGCAATGCTGTTTCTGCGCAGCGATCCCAAATATAACATCAACTTTGACATAGAAACTTTACTTGGCACAAAAACATGATAAGGAGAGGTTGCTACAGTAGTAAACAACTTCCAAGACTCAACAAAACAAAAATTGCTGTAGTAAAAACATGGGTTGTCTCCCATAAGCGCTTTTCTTTAACGCCTTTCAGCTAGGCGCAGAAAGTGTAAATCAAGTAACATCAAGAGTAGAAGCATCAACATCATAACTTGTTCTAATAATAGAATCAAAAGGCAACTTCATTCTCTTTCTAGGGAAGTGTTCCATACCTTTCTTGAGAGGAAATTGATATTTAATATTACCTTCCCTCATATCAATAACAGCACCAACGGTTCGAAGAAAAGGTCTTCCCAACACAATAGGACAAGATGCATTGCATTCGATATCCAAGACAACAAAATCAACGGGGACAAGGTTATTGTTAACCGTAATGTGCACATTATCAATCCTCCCCAAAGGTTTCTTTTTAACATTATCGGCAAGATTAACATCCAAATAACAATTCTTCAATGGTGGCAAGTCAAGCATATCATAAATCTTTTTAGGCATAACAGAAATACTTGCACCAAGATCACATAGAGCATTACATTCAAAGTCATTGAATTTCATTTTAATGATGGGCTCCCAACCATCTTCTAACTTTCTAGGAATAGAAGTTTCAAGTTTTAGTTTCTCTTCTCTAGCTTTTATGAGAGCATTTGTAATATGTTTTGTAAAGGCTAAATTTATAGCACTAGCATTAGGACTTTTAGCAAGTTTTTGTAAGAACTTTATAACTTCAGAGATGTGGCAATCATCAAAGTCTAAATCATTATGAGCTACAGCAATGGGATCATTGTTCCCAAGGTTGGAAAAAATTTCAGCAGTTTTATCACAAGCAGTTTCAGCAGTTTTAGCAATTTCAGGCAGTTTTGTACGCTTTGCACTAGGAGTAGAAACATTGTCAACACCAATTATTTTACCATTGATAGTAGGAGGTGCAGCAACATGTGAATCATTATCATTACTAATGGTGGTAATAGTCCAAACTTTAGCTACATTATTCTCTTTAGCTAGTTTTTCATTTTCTTCTCTATCCCACCTAGCACGCAATTCAGCCATTAATCTTATATTCTCATTAATTCTAACTTGGATGGCATTTGCTGTAGTAGTAATATTATTATCAATATCATTATTAGGCATAACTTTCAATTTTAAAAGATTAACGTCAGAGGCAAGTCTATCAACTCTAGAAGCAATAATATCAATTTTATCAAGCTTTTCCTCAACAGATTTGTTAAAAGCAGTTTGTGTACTAATAAATTCTTTAAGCATAGCTTCAAGACCAGAGGGTACACTCCTATTATTGTTGTAAGAATTCCCATAAGAATTACTATAACCATTACCATTAGCAGAAGGATATGGCCTATAGTTATTACCAGAGTTGTTCCTATAAGCATTGTTGTTGAAATTATTATTTTTAATGAAATTCACATCAACATTTTCTTCTTGAGCAACCAATGAAGCTAAAGGAACATTATTTGGATCAACATTAGATCTACCATTCACAAGCATAGACATAATCACATCAATCTTATCACTCAAGGAAGAGGTTTCTTCAACAGAATTTACCTTCTTACCTTGTGGAGCTCTTTCCGTGTGCCATTCAGAGTAATTTATCATCATATCATCAAGAAGTTTTGTAGCCGCCCCAAAGTGATGGACATAAAGGTACCTCCAGCAGCTGAATCCAATAAATTCCGCGAAGAAAAATTTAGTCCTGCATAGAAGGTTTGGATGATCATCCAAGTAGTCAGTCCATGGGTTGGGCAATTCTTTACCAAAGTTTTCATTCTCTCCCATGCTTGAGCAACATGTTCAGTATCTAATTGCTTAAAATTCATTATGCTACTTCTCAAAGATATAATTTTAGCGGGAGGATAATATCTACCAATAAAAGCATCCTTACATTTAGTCCATGAATCAATACTATTTTTAGGCAAAGATAGCAACCAATCTTTAGCTCTTCCTCTTAATGAGAAAGGAAACACTTTCAATTTAATAATATCACCATCTACATCCTTATACTTTTGCATTTCACAAAGTTCAACAAAATTATTGAGATGGGCAGCAGCATCATCAGAACTAACACCAGAAAATTGATCTCTCATAACCAGGTTCAGTAAAGCAGGTTTAATTTCAAAGAATTCTGCTGTAGTAGCAGGTGGAGCAATAGGTGTGCATAGGAAATCATTATTATTTGCGTTTGTGAAGTCACACAACTTAGTATTTTCAGGGGTATTCATTTTAGCAACAGTAAATAAAGCAAACTAGATAAAGTAAATGCAAGTAACTAATTTTTTTGTGTTTTTGATATGGAGAGCAAGACAGTAAATAAAGTAAAACTAGCAACTAATTTTTTTGTGTTTTGTTTAGGTGCATCAAACAAAGTAGTAAATAAAATAAAGCAAGACAAAAACAAAGTAAAGAGATTAAGAAGTGGAGACTCCCCTTGCAGCGTGTCTTGATCTCCCCGGCAACGGCGCCAGAAATTTTGCTTGATGCGCGTAGATGTACACGTCCGTTGGGAACCCCAAGAGGAAGGTATGATGCGCAGTGGCAAGTTTCCCTCAGTAAGAAACCAAGGTTTAATCGGACCAGTAGGAGTCAAGAAGCACGTTGAAGGTTGATGGTGGCGAAATGTGTGCGGCGCAACACCAGGGATTCCGGCGTACGTGGCCCCAACGAAATAGTGAGGTTGTCAATCTCACCGGCTTGCTGTAACAAAGGATTAACCGTATTGTGTGGAAGATGATTGTTTGCAAGAAAACAGTAAAACAAGTATTGCAGTAGATTGTATGCGATGTAAAGAATAGGACCGGGGTCCACAGTTCACTAGAGGTGTCTCTCCCATAAGATAAAAGCATGTTGGGTGAACAAATTACAGTCGGGCAATTGACAAATAGAGAAGGGCATAACAATGCATATACATGATATGATAAATATAGTGAGATTTAATTGGGCATTACGACAAAGTACATAGACCGCCATCCAACTGCATCTATGCCTAAAAAGTCCACCTTCAGGTTATCATCCGAACCCCTTTCAGTATTAAGTTGCAAAGCAACAGACAATTGCATTAAGTATGGTGCGTAATGTAATCAACAACTACATCCTTAGACATAGCATCAATGTTTTATCCCTAGTGGCAACAGCACAACACAACCTTAGAACCTACTGTCACGATCCCAGGTGTCAATGAAGGCATGAACCCACTATCGAGCATAAATACTCCCTCTTGGAGTTAAGAGCAAAAACTTGGCCAGAGCCTCTACTAATAACGGAGAGCATGCAAGATCATAAACAACACATAAACAATAGATTGATAATCACCATAACATAGTATTCTCTATCCATCGGATCCCGACAAACACAACATATAGTATTACAGATAGATGATCTTGATCATGTTAGGCAGCTCACAAGATCCAACAATGAAGCACAATTAGGAGAAGACGACCATCTAGCTACTGCTATGGACCCATAGTCCAGGGGTGAACTACTCACTCATCACTCCGAGGCGACCATGGCGGTGTAGAGTCCTCCGGGAGATGAATCCCCTCTCCAAGGCCGGAGGCGATCTCCCGAATCCCCCGAGATGGGATTCGCGGCGGCGGCGTCTCTGGAAGGTTTTCCGTATCGTGGCTCTCGGTACTGGGGGTTTCGCGACGGAGGCTATTTGTAGGCGGAAGGGCAGGTCAAGAGGCGGCACGAGGCCCACACCATAGGTCGGCGCGGCCAGGGCCTGGGCCGCGCCGCCCTGTTGCCACCTCGTGGCCCCACTCGACTCTCCTTCGGTCCTGGAAGCTTCGTGCAAAAATAGGACCTGGCGTTGATTTCGTCCAATTCCGAGAATATTTCGTTACTAGGATTTCTGAAACCAAAAACAGCGGAAAACAGCAACCGGCTCTTCGGCATCTTGTTAATAGGTTAGTTCCAAAATGCGTAAATACGACATATAATGTGCATAAAACATGTAGGTATCATCAATAAAGTAGCATGGAACATAAGAAATTATCGATACGTTGGAGACGTATCAGGCCCTCCTTGCCCCACTAACTCATCTCTTCCTCCCATTCTACTCTCTCTCCCGAAAAAACTCGTACCAGCTTTCTCTCACTCGCGTTTTTGCTCAAGAGCTCAGGATTTTTCGATCTCCTTGCTCAGCCCAGATTTCTGTCTGAAATTTGGCACATTTGCTCTCCGGTATGTGACTCCTTCGATTATCCAAATAGAATTTTGTTTGGTTGAGTATATCTTGAGAAATTTGCTGCTGTAGGTGACATGTTTAGTGAGCTTGCATGCTTGATTCAAGTTGTAGAAATGAGTTTTGATGCATGTTTAGTACTCTAGCAAGTTCCTATAGTAGTTTCCCTCAATTATATGTCTCGAAATCAAATTTTATAATGATTGTTGAAAAATTTCAGAAAATGGAATGGAATAGGCACCAACTGAACCAACAAGAATTGGAGGTGCAAGAAGTTATGAGAGTTCACCGCGAAGAGGGAGTATACCCCTCCTATTACCCATGCACTGATTTTATGAGGAGTGCAGGAATCTTGCAAGATGTTCAAAATCTGATTTCCAATGCAGGGTTGGAAAGTTTTGTTGTTGGTGAACCTTACCAATATGCAAAACTAACCATGTCAGTGGTGCAGGATTTTGAATTCAATTGGTCCCAAACTAACCCCATGGTTCGATACAAAATTTATAATAAAACTGTCAACTTGCCCTTTGATGATTTTTGTGCAGCAATTAGAGTGCCACAATGGGGATCATGCGAGAAGGTTAGGGGACTGCCGCAGGAGCTCTTGAGTCTATACACGATGATTTGTCAAGGGAGAAGCTTCTCAGATGATGGTGGTAAAATCAGTAGTATTCAACTCCCAGCTATTCGCTACTTTGCTTATTTCATCACAAAGTGCGTTCTTGCTAGAAAGAATGCAAATAAGTTATCTATCCAGGATTTGGCTTTCCTAGCTGCTGCATTGCAATGTGATAGGACTTATAATTTGGGTGCTTTGATAGCCTATAGACTTGCTACTAACCGTGAGAAGGGAGGAATTTGTGGAGGTCTCATCGCCTCTCGTTTATTAGCTATGCATGGTGTAGAACCTCACCATCTTGATATTCAGCTCTCCATAGAGAAACTTGACATTGTTTCCATGATTAAACATGACTTTGTTTCTGATTTGTCTAATTTGAGTAACCTGTCTTATAAGATAACATTCTATAAGAAAAATTGGAGAACAACTAAGAAAACTGAAAAGCTAGTAGGATTGCCTGCACCTGCTTTGTTTAACCTTGATTCCAGGAAAAATTGGTCGGTCACAGAAAATGAACTAAATGCATACATAGAAGGAGAAGGCCATCATGCAGGGGACGGCACGGAGGAGGCCGAGGAACACCTCGACTCGTCATCCGATGCAGCGAGCTCTTCACATCAACATTATGGTCATGTGGAGCCTTCACCCTTTTCTTCTGCACAGGGATCTTATTATGACCACGCCATGTATGATCCACCGGCGTGGAACCCTGACCCTCGCTGGGGCTGATCTCCACTTAGGCCAAAAGCCTAAGCTTGGGGGAGGTATGCCGGTATCACTCAATCATTGCATATTACAATTGCCGGATACTTGTACATACTTGTTTCGCTTCTTAAGGTGGCCTCTAATATGAGGAAGATGATATTTGGGGAAGTGTTGTCTAAAAACAGATTCTGGGCTGATACTAAAAAAATTCCTGTGCGCAGCCAGAACGTTATTTTGAGATGCCAATTTTTTGTGCATGTTCCCCAGGTTGTTATCTAACTTTCATTAGTTCAACACTTTTCGAGTTCAGCAGCAGAAGATTTTCGTAAAAAATGATTACTGTACTGCTGTCAAGTTTTGGCAGATTTCTGCCACTTTGCTTTTCTGTGTTTCTTTTAGTTTTCATTCTCTTGTTTTTTGTTTTGTTTCTTTCCTAAAACACAAAAATACCAAATATATTTCTGTTGTTTCTCTTCACCATTTTTTTATTTGGTTCTTTGTTCCTATTTTACCTTATTTGCTATCGTTGGTTTGCTATGAGAAAATCCAAAAAGATTTTGCTTTGTTTGCTTGTTTCCTTTTGTTCTTATTTCTAACCCGAAAACACCAAAAATATTTGTTGTTCTTCTTTGGTTTTGTAAAGTTTATTAGGGAGTTCAGCGGTCTCCGGTGGTTGGAGCTTGGTTTTCATTTCATATTATTATTCAAGCCACACAAGTGAAAGGCAATAATGACGATCTACGGCAACTGTGGTGAGAGGCTGGTATGAACTCTATTTGTTTTCATTTTTGTACATATACTCATCCATGAGCATGCTTAGTTGGTTCATGTGAGGTATATGTCATTTAATGAAAGTCTAGTAGTTCATGATCTCTCATGTTTAGTTCCAATTTATTAATAATGAGTAGCATGTCATGAATATTTGCTTGCATTGTTTTATTCATAGATAGGTATGATATTGTGGTATCCTCCTCTGAATAATTCACTTGAATCGACTTGGCACATGCTCACGCATGCATATGACTAAACAAAAGTCAATTAAGCCTCGATGATTTATTTTGCTTCAGAGTTCTTGTATCACTTTTATGCCTCCGTTAATTTTATTTTGTCGCAAGCATGATTATGACAGTTATTGCTCTCTTGATTGTCGCTTCCCAGTCTATTGCTAGCCTTCACTTGTACTGAGCGGGAATGCTGCTCGTGCTTCCAAATACCTGAAAACCAAGTTATTCCAAAGTGTCCACCATAAATACCTATGCATGGCATTTCAAACCATTCCAAGTAAATTCTCATGTGCTACCTTTAAACCTTCAAACTACTTCTCAATTTGTGTCAATGTTTTATAGCTCATGAGGAAGTATGTGGTGTTTTATCTTTCAACCTTGTCATTTACTCCTGACAGACTTTCACCAATGTACTAGTGGCACATCCACTTATCCAATAATTTTGCAAAAAGAGCTGGCAACGGGGTTCCCAGCCCCAATTAATTAACTTCATTAATAATTCTCTTCACATGTTTTGCCCTGATTTATCAGTAAGCAACTTAACCTGCAAATAGATACTCCTCCATGGTATGTGAATGTTGGAAGGCACCCGAGGATTCAGTTAGTGTAACATCCCAAGCTTCAACAATAATGAAATCAAGAGAGAGTTGCAATTACTCAAATTTTGCAACAAACAAAAACTTTTTATATGCATATAGTGTCACATATAGTTTCATGCATATGAGTGATTTTCTTTTGTGCAATTGCCATGATGGGTGATGATATGTTGATCACTTGCTATTAAACCCTAATTCATGATCATAACACCTCTTTTGGAGAAGAATAAAAGAAATACCAATTTGGGTCTAATACCCTCACATACATATATGCCAATTATGCAAATCATCACCAAAGGCCACCATGGCTTGATCTTTGGTTTCTAAAATACTTATATAACTCAAACAAACCCAAATGCATCAAAGAAACCAGAATCAAATCGAAATTTAACTCAAAACCATCTCACATATGATGATGGTCAATTGTGTGCTTTTTAACATGATCCCCTCTTTACCCCTCTGGTTAAATATTTTCCTAATATAAACTTGGTCAACCAAAGCTATGTCCTCCAAGACCATGTCAAGGTGATTAACTTTCATGTTGACCACCCTGGCTAAAGTTGACTAGGTTGACCAGTAGAGGTTTGACAAGTGAGGACTCTGAATCAATATGAAGATGATGCCAAATTTGAAATGTTGCAAATAAATTCCAAAATGGCCACTACCACCACCATTATACTTCAAATATTATATGGATTCAACCCAGCAAAACCCAATCAAAAATTTACAAATTTTGTTCATGCGGGCATTGTGTCGAACACCTTGCTGGCATTGTTCCAGAATTGTGTTACACACTATTATCCAGTGGTTTCTTGCCTAAACCATCAAGCTTTGCTCATCAAAACTACTCCCCTGTACCCTCTGCACCTTGCCAAACACTAGAGACAACCCGTGGTACACAAAATCATCACCAAGTTGACCAAAAACAACCATGCCGTGGCATGTCAACCCCTCTCCATGCCATTCTTTTTTCTACTCAAATCTAACGGGCCAAAGTATGTCACTGCAACTCCTCTCACTCTCCTACGTCTGCTAGACATCTTGCTCGACGAAACGGAGCACCATACGCACCAGAACAAGGACGCCCAGTGACGTCCACGACGAGCCAGAGCACGCCGCGACGCGCACTGGACGCACCAGAGCGTCGAAGCCCCTCGTCACCACCGTCCTCCGTTTGACCTCTCCGCTCGCCACCAGCTTCCCCACGTCACCCTCTACGCGCCAGACATGCCCATTGGCTCACTCGACGCCTGTAGACGACGACACCGTCGGCGACTTCCGCCGTAGTACCGCACGCCTTCGTCATGCGCCCGTCCTCATCTCCGCCTCGTCTTCACCACACGCGCCTGGCGTGACCGCCATGACATCGCCAACACGCGCGTCATCGCCAGTCCCACGAGCCCCTGTAGACGCGTCGCCATGGTCGCTTCTCCACAGCACACCACGGCCACCCCCGCCCGCTATAAATAGAGGACCTCAGCCCTCCATCTCTTCACACAACCTGCTCCCCTCTCTTCACTGATCCTTCTCCCCCAGTCAATTTCACCCCACCTCGCGGGAGTAGCTCGAATCGTGAGCTCGAAGCCGCCGGAGCCCGCGGAAGCTCTGCATCGACTGGAGCCTCGCCGAGCTCCGCAACTGAACCAGGGGCTTCCTCATCTACTTCCACTTCACCGAGCAGCCTGCCCTCCCTCTCCGACGGCCTGGTACGCCCTCCTACCCCCTACTCACCGGGAGCTCGTCGGAATCCCGTCGGAGACGACGACGTTCACACGCCGTTGATCTCTGTTCTGATCCAACGGCCTAGCTTGCGCGTACCGTTTCGCGCCGTAAAGAGCCGCTGACAGGGCCCCCACTGACATAGGCATCCCCAATGGGCCTGCCAAAGATGGTACCCGGGGTTTACTAAAGGCCCAAGACTCGAAGAATAAGAAGACTCGGAAGCCCATTTAGTGTTAAGGAAAGATAGTTTGTATTAGGAAAGATAGAGATTTGTAATCTTACGGGTTGGATACGAAACCCTCCCGAACTCTGTAACTTGTGTATTACGAAACCCTCGGCTCCACCCTCTATATAAGGGGAGTCGAGGGACAAAGAAAGGATCGAATATATTGTCAACACAACCCTAGTTTTCATAATCGTCGAGTACTTTTCGGCTGAAACCTTCGAGATCTACTTGCCCTCTACTTCTAGCAAAACCCTAGTCTACAATCTGACAAATTAATCCTTTGTCAATTGGCGCCGTCTGTGGGAATTAGAGGTTGCAAGGAGCTGATCTCGATGGCACGTCCAGAATCGTCGACTTCGTCGGTGGCTAGCAATGCGATGGATCGAGGTAACGGGAAAAAACTGATCTAGTCGATTTTATTCCTCACCCGCCCTCCCGTGTGGATGCATGTGCCTATCTGGAGGAGCCCATCGTCATGACGTTCGGAGAATTCCAATTTGGCGTCAACAAGGAAGGATCTTACCGTCTCGAAGTTCCGATCTCGTCGGAATTTTCAGCGGTCGATTCTGACTTTTCGTCGAGTGACGAGGAGTTTTCGTCACCACGCTTCGTCGACACCAAGGCAAATGGAAAACTTGGCAAGATCTTCAGCGATACATCTTTCGAGTCGTCTGCGGACTCCGGTATAAGCAGCGACTCCGATAGCATCGACAGCTTCAACTTCATCGACAAGTCTGTTGCTCTTGGAAAGGTCTTCACCAATCTTTACGATGGTGTCACCTATCCTGATAAAAATCAATGCTTAAAATATCATCAGATCTATGCGATAGAGGAGGCAGGACGATCAGAACCAGAAACGTCAGAGGCTTTCGATGATTTGGGAAATCCATACATCGATCCCGCTGATCTCAGAAAAGGCTTAGGCACTAAATATGATGGGTCCTCAACTCGCGCAAGAGTTCAACTCCCGCAGGCAGCATGGGATAGGGCCGCAAAAGCCATGGATGGTTCAGAACCAATGACCACCACTGCTACTGTACAAGAACTACAAGCATACCAATATAGACTTGCTCGGGTAAGTAGAGAGCTGGAAAAAAAGACAGCATCCTTGAATAGGAGAAAAGAGGCAGCTTCCGCGTCCAGCAGGCGTCGAGCAGAGCTCAGTCGACAATCAGAAACTTCGGCAGATAGCCATAGAGAGGCTCGAAGGAGAATGAGATCTCGGTTGCAAAACATACCTGAAGAAGAGAGAGGAAATATAATTCAAAATCTCGATATGTCCTTCATGTCGATTGATACAAGGGGAAATATCATCCCGAAAACACCAGAAGCAGGTTACATGGCAACGCAAGCATCCTCGCGTCCAGACCACCTCCTGGGGACCCGAGAGAACCATTGTTCAATATGGCAATGGCTGGAGTAGGAGTTATGGGAACAGCGTTCGCAGCCACGCCTCCCGAAGCAAATCCTCGACAAAATAGTCCACGACCCACCACAACGGTGCAAGACCCACCAAGAACAAGTGAAGCAAGAGACACAGCAGTTCAAGTAAGAGTGGACAGAGCAAGACAAGAAAGAAGAGAACGTCATCACTCACCAAAAGTTGCCGACGAAGATATGTGTGGACTCCCGTGCTTTACGAGATGAGTTCGAAAAACTCGAGTCCCAAAAGGGTTCAAGTTACCCGAGAATTTCAAGAAATTCGACGGCCTGCAGGATCCCGAGGATTGGCTCGTTGATTATCTCGAGATGGTGAAGCTGGTAGGAGGAACCAGAGCAACGGCTATGCAAAGTATCCAAGTTCACTTGAGTGGTGCCGCGAGATCTTGGATAAAGAAACTTCCCCCAGGTTCCATCGACAGTTGGGATAATTTCGAAGACATCTTCGTGAGAAATTTCCGATCCACATGCAAAAAACCTGCATCATTGGAAGAATTGAGGGCATGTCGACAGAAACATGATGAGTCAATGAGGAAATATATACAGAGGTGGAATATCATTAAAAACTCGGCAGAGGATATATCTGACGAGAGCAATAGACGCGTTCGTGGCAGGAATTCAGCGGGGAGACTTCGTCGAAGACTTAGGAAGAACTAACCCTAAGACAATATTAGCACTGATGGAGATAGCCAACAAATGGGCAGATGGAGAAGATGCGATATATAACAAGCGACACAGGTCGCCAGAAGAGGATCGTGGTCGAAATTTTCAAAATAGAAGGCGATTTTCTCGCCAGTTCTACAATAACGACGCTCCTGGACATATATCGGTGGTTTCCGGGGAAATCCTGGAGGGAATAGCTTAGATGACTATCAAAGGAGTAATGATCAACAAAGCGACAATAGAGGTGATTCTCGCGGCAACAGGCAAAATAGCGGACCAAGGTTTCAAAGACCTTATGTATCCCCCGAGGAAATGATGAACGGTCCGTGTCAAATGCACTTTTATCTCGACAACAACGGAAAGAGGCAGTCAGGACATCTCCAGAAAGACTGCCGAAATTTTCAGCAATGTTGCGAGCCGCAGGAATTGCAAATGCACAAGCAATGAATAGAAACCCCCAGGGGCCAAGGAGTGAGATCCACCTTCCACCTCCTCCCGCAATCACGGACGAAAATCGGCACCAGCTCAGAATAGCGGCAGCACCACATCCACCACCGTATGTTGATCCTAATTCCAATGGTGCGGTCTCGATGATTCAGAAAGCTAGGCCATCCAACAGGGCGCAGAAGGTAATCTCACGACAAGTGTTCATGGCAGAGAAGATGCCTCCACCAACAGTTGAGTACTTAAATTGGTCGGGGCAAGACATTGGCTTCACAATCGCGGATCATCCACAGCAAGTTCCTCGACCAGGACAATCGGCACTCATCTTACCCGCAGTAATTGCTGGTTTCGACGTGTCGAGAGTTTTCATAGATGGCGGCAGCAGCTTAAACCTTATGTATGCAGATACATTCAGGAAAATGAACATATCCCTGGCAAACCTGAAACCAACTGATACACGTTTCCATGGGATCACACCAGAGAAGCCAAGTTATCCATTGGGCAAGATCAATCCCGACGTTCAGTTTGGAACCCGAGAAAATTACAGGATAGAGAATTTGGAGTTCGAAGTTGTGGATTTCCCGTCGCAATATCACGCTCTGTTGGGACGACCAGCATATGCCAGGTTTATGGCAGTGCCACACTATACGTACCTGTTGTGGAGGTTGCCCGGGCCCAAGGGACCTATCACAATTAAGGGAAGTTTCGCGCTATCTGATAAGTGCGACAAGGATTTTCATCGATTGTCAGAAACTTTCGGGATGCAAGCAGAATATATGGCGCCAAGGCTCACTGATTATGATGTGTTGCCAGATGCAGGGAGGTCTCTGGGAGCCAACCTTCAACACGCCAAGGATTCGAAAGAAGTGCAGATCCACCCGACGGACCCAAAGAAAACGACATCCATTGCAACAAACATGGATATCGCATAGGAAAGCGCGCTCGTCGAGTTCCTCCGTGAGCACTGGAAAATCTTCGCATGGTGTCCAGCTGACATGCCAGGAGTACCCAGGGAACTTGCCGAGCACCACCTCAACTTGGATCCTCTCGCGAGACCAATCAAGCAACCTTTGCGGCGTTTTTCGGAACCCAACCGCAAAGCTATGTTATCAGAAATAGATCGACTCAAAGATGCTGGTTTTATCAAAGAAATATCTACAGAAGCCACGTGGGTAGCTAACCCAGTGATGGTGCCGAAGAAACACACGAAAGTCCTTCGCATGTGTGTCGACTTTACGTGTCTCAATAAACATTGTCCTAAGGATCACTTTCCCCTCCCAAGGATCGATCAAATCATCGACTCCACGACAGGATGTGAACGTCTTTCCTTCTTGGACGCATACTCTGGTTATAACCAGATCAGATTAAAAGAAGAAGATGAAGCCAAGACATCGTTCATAACACCTTATGGCGTGTTTTGCTACAAAACAATGCCCTTTGGTTTGAAAAACGCGGGAGCAACATATCAGCGGATGATGCAGAAGTGCCTTGCAACACAGATTGGAAAAAATGTGCAAGTTTACATTGACGATGTCGTGATAACATCAAAGAAGGGGTCAACATTGATCGAAGATTTGAAGGAAACCTTCGACAACCTCGACAAGTTTTGCCTAAAGCTGAACCCGACAAAGTGCTCTTTGGAGTTCCTGCGGGAGAACTTCTCGGGTTCCTAGTATCAGCGAGAGGGATTGAAGCTAATCCCAAAAAAATACAGGCCATCGTCACTATGAGGAAGCCAACAAAGTTGAAAGAAATACAACAGCTAACGGGGCGAGTCGCAGCTTTGTCGCAGGCTAGGAGAAAAGGCGCTGCCGTTCTATGCATTGATCAAACAGGGGAGAAATTTCAATGGAACGAGGAAGCAGATAGGGCCTTCGAGAACCTCAAGCGGACAATTTCGACACCACCAATCTTGGTGGCGTCTAAAGAAAAAGAACATCTCCTCCTATACATTGCAGCCACACCTCAGGTGGTCAGCACGGCCCTAGTAGTCGAAAGAGAAGAAGAAGGAAAGCTCCATGGAGTTCAGAGGCCAGTATATTTCATCAGCGAAGTACTGTCGCCTTCAAAAGAGCGGTATCCGCAATACCAGAAAGTATGGAGTATTCACGACAGCAAGAAAACTGCGACACTATTTTTCGGCGCACCCGATAATAGTGGTCAATGAAGCTCCCTTATCAAACATATTGAATAACCCAGAAGCTACGGGTCGTGTCTCCCTTTGGGGAATAGAACTCTCTCCTCGGGACATCACGTATGAAAAGAAAGGCAATAAAATCGCAGGTTTTACCAGATTTCATTGCAGAGTGGATGGAGCTACAAAACACGGGGCCTCCAGATTTATCGAGAACCTGGACCATGAACTTCGACGGGTCCAAAAGGTTGGAAGGTGCTGGAGCAGGCGTGATATTGGTATCACCTGAAGGCGACAAGTTGAAATATGTTTTACGGATGACGTTCCCAAACGCGTCTAACAACGAAGCAGAATATGAAGCTCTCATACACGGGATGAAGATGGCGAAGGCTTGCGGTGCAACCCGATTGAAAATCTTCGGCGACTCACAATTGGTGGCACAGCAAGTTATGAACCAATGTGATGCAGTCAACGAAAGTATGATAGCATACAAGGAGGTGTACAATGAGCTGGAAAAATTGTTCGATGGATGCGAGGTAAACCACATCAGCAGTTGAGCAATGATGAAGCCGATGTCCTTGCAAACATCGGGTCACAATGTCTCGCGATCCCTCCAGGCGTGTTTTGGGAAGAAATAAGCGAAAGATCAACAAAGCCAGTGAAAATAAAGAAGAAGGAGAAAGAAGAGAAATCTTCGGGTACCACCAAAGACTTAGTGGAAGAAGAAGAGGAACAGGAGCTGGTAATGATGGTGCAAATTCCGTGGATGCAGGCTTACATATCATACATCCTAAGGAAAACAATACCCGACGATCCAGTTGAAGCAAGGCGAATAATCAGGCGATCTAAAGCTTTTACTGTGGTAAAAGGGGAGTTGTACAAACGAAGTATTTCGGGCGTGCTACAGAGATGTGTCACACCCGAAGAAGGAAGAATCATCCTGAAAGATGTACACGAAGGAATATGCGGGCACCACGCGAGCAGCCGAGCTATCGCGGCTAAAGTTTTCAGAGCAGGATTTTATTGGTTAACAGCAATCGAGGACGCAAAGGAAATAGTGCGAACTTGCGACGCGTGCCAAAGATTTGCCGCCAAGCCTCACTCTCCTGCAGCAGAACTGATGCCAATCCCGCTATCATGGCCTTTTGCTCAATGGGGTCTCGACATGGTGGGAAAACTACACAAAGCTTCGCCAGGAGGATATGAGTATATGCTTGTTGCTGTCGATAAATTTACAAAGTGGATAGAAGCAAAGCCGATAAATTCACCGGACGGCGCGTCGGCGATTAAGTTCGTGAAAAGCATCGTCTTTCGATTTGGAGTCCCTCACAGCATTGTCACAGACAACGGCAGTAATTTTATGTCCAAGGAGTTCAAGGCATATTGCGCAGAAGTGGGCATCAAATTGAGTTTTGCGTCTGTCGCACATCCACAGACCAACGGTCAAGTCGAGAAAGCCAATGGCATCATCTGCAATGGTATCAAGAAGCGCTTGTTAGGACCATTGGAAAAAGCTCGGCATACTTGGCCAGAGGAGCTACCAAGCGTGTTGTGGAGTATTCGAACAACACCAAATACAGCGACACAGGAGACGCCGTTTTTTCTGGTCCATGGAGCCGAGGCAGTCCTGCCGATAGAAATAGAGCACGATTCTCCAAGAGTTACAGAATATGATGAAGAAACTTCGAGAAAAGCTTTGGAGGATGATGTCGACGCACTTGATGAAGCTCGAGATGAAGTCCATCACGAGTCGCCAAATATCAACAGGACCTGAAAAACTACCACAGTCGACGATTGCGGCCAAGATCCTTCCAAGTTGGTGATTTTGTTTTACGACTCAACCAAAAAAGTCATGAAAAACTCGAGTCACCGTGGCTTGGACCCTACATCGTCACAGAAGTAATCGAAGGAGGAGCATACAGAATCAAGGACAAGAAGACAGGGACTGCCGAGCCAAATCCTTGGAACGTGGCGCAGCTCAGGCGTTTTTACGCTTAGATGCCGAAATATAGTCTCCTTTGTAAACATACAATGTACTGAAACGCCCGCGAGTTTTCAGACGCACTCTTTTCCTTTTTCGGGGCACCGAGTGGGGCCGGAAAAGGTTTTTAATGAGGCGGGCTCGCGGTGCTGCAATATAATAAAGATAGTGGAATTATATATCTTTTCTCGACAGGCTCGGGGGCTTCCTCCTAGACGATACAATATATATATACACAGTGTCGACAAATACAACTTGCAAAATATCTAGCCTTGGTATAAAGTACCTCGCCAAAATAAAAATATCGACAAATAGCGGTCAACATAAAGCTCGGGAACTCATACCCACAAAGATAGTACAGTATTTATTTTGCCTTGGGATAACCTCGCATTATAAAACAAAAATACAGCCAACAAAACGCCCGGGGGCTTGGCGGTAAAAATAAAAATATAGTGACTTTACAATACAGATCATATACACAAGAAACAATCTTCGGAACAAGTTTATCTTCAAGGATTTCCCAATATATTGTCTATTGTTAAGCGCTCATTATTTACAGCACGAGTACTATGCTCAGCGTAGCTGCCCTTCACGAAGAATTCGGCGTCCATCCGAAGAAGTTCATCCATCATATCTTCAGCAACAGGAGTAACAATATCATCATATTTGCCGAAGTTTCTCTTTCTCTTCGACATCTTGGCCAAGCACTTTGGAACAATCTGCCCCACGTCTAACTTCGGGTAGCAGATCTTTATCATAATCATAGCAAATCTTGCGCCAGCAGCCAATTGGGCCCGCACAAAGCCGTGGATTCGAGGAGCATCCCGAAATTTGTCCATTAAAGCAGGAAGAGTCTCTGGCATCTTGTTCCGAGGAAACATAGTGCCATAGACCAGAGACAGAGTCCTAGTACAGAAGTCGAGATAATCGCGAACCTGGAGTGCGCGATCCTGAAACCTAACAATCTGGCGAGTTCGCTCAGGCGTGCCCCAAAACTTGAACCATGATTCTTGGCAAGCCGAAGAAGTACATTGGACCGAGCTTCGACACGCTCATCTTCAGTAGCAGCATCCAAAAAAGAACCTATTTCTAAAAGGAATCAGTGAACAACGAGAAGACAAGCAAAAAGCAAAAGAAAAAGTACGAGAATGATAATGAGGCATACCTGCCATATCCAAGCTAGCATCTGTCAGCAGTTGAAGCATAAAATTTTCGCGGGATGTAGCTGCAGCAGCTTCAGCAACGGCGGCGTCCTTCTCAGTTATGGCATCTTGAGCTTGTTGGAGTGCAACATTTTCCCTTTCAGAAGATTTTCGAGATTGTTCCATGAGCATAAGTGATTGCTTCTTCGTGGATTGGAGCTGTTGTCGAAGTTCTTCCAAATCTTCTGCCGAGTTCTTACTCGAAGAATCTTCAGTAAACAACGACAGGTATCTTCTTCGAGTGAGCGGAAGTGGGCAAAACATCGGAAGGACGAGGAGTTGCAGTATAGTTGTCAAAAATCAACTGAAAATAAAAAGATTTCCGATATCAATCATCCAGCAAAATATAGATTTCGATTCAACATTAAAGTATATACATCGCTATTACAAAGGAAAGGTCACTACTGGAATACTGAAGTTGTCGCCAAAACTACTAAGGCGACAAGCATCAAAAGATAGAACTAAAAAAAAAAGAGACAAGGTGGTCTACTTGACCTCCGGCTTGGATGCGCTTGGAGCAGGTGCTGGTTTAACACCAAGGAAGGAGAGGATGGGTCTTGCAGAAGGTTTGGCAGCTTTAATTAGAGATTGCCATTTCTTTGTCTCCATCTCCCCTATGTCGCCAACCTTGGCCCAGTCGACATTTTGCTGACTATCAGCAATCAGCGCAATGGTGCCTTCAACGCCAATCTTCAAACCTTCTTGGCGAAGTTTTAGCCCAAGATCTTCGGGCCCGTTGAAGGTCTTGGCGAGCTCCACAAAAGTAGAGGGGTCTCTTTCTTCGGGAAGAAGTAGGGGAAAAGCTTCAGCAAGCTAGCTTCAGCGTTTTCAAGTCCGTCGCGCGCTTCATCCCCATGAATCTCGACAAGGGTCAGCGCGTCGAGAAGCTCGTCACCCACAGGACCGTCAACCTCATATTCTTGATGAGTCCTCCCTACAAACAAACAGAGAGCCGTATAAAAAATAAAGAATGCAGGTGAAACGCGAGATAATCCGAGGAAAAGCAAGGATTCAAGAACTTACTAACAAAACGCCGAGCTTGCGATTCCAAGCGGGAAAGAATCTCTGCCTCTCGAGCTGATTGCTGAGTTATGTTATTACTCAAGGAAGTTTCCGCGTTATGAAGCCTCTTTCGAAGATCTTCAATGGTGGCAGCATCCTTTTCAGCTTTTTGGCGAGCTTCTTCGCTCTGCTCCAACTTGACAGCAAGAGCGTCCGCACGTTTGTTGCTTTCCGCAAGATCTCCTGGAAAAATTGCGACAGATAAATACTATGATAAAATCATGGTACACATGCAACAAAGGAACAGGACAATAATACCTTCGAGCTTCTTGGTGTAGTCACGATACCCGACAAATTGGGTACCAAGACGAATAAATTCCTTCATCAGAGGCTGAAGAAACGATCAAGGAGGAAAAAGAAGTCAATATAACCAATATAAATTCGACAACATTTAGTATGATCAAAGTATTGAAAGATTCAAGACTTACATCATCCAATGAAGGTGTCGAAGAACCACCAGGGAACTGGATAGAATCTTTCGATGGCTCAATTCTCGCTCCTTTTGATGGAGAGGCTCGGGGGCTCTCAACTAGCGGCGGTTGCACGATGTCTTGTTGGGGAGGAGAAGTTTCATCTCCATCATGTTGAGCTTCCGACACAATCAAAGTACGCGATGTACTCGTTCGTGCAGTAGCATCAACAGCTAGTTCTTCATCTTCATCACTACAATAAAATGGCGACAGTATAATAAGCAAGAGACAAGAAACATCAAAACAGGAAAAGTAAGGAGTAACTCACGAGCTGACGAGGGCATCAGTGTATGGATTAAAAGCTGCCTTTTTATGTGAAGGCTCAGCTTCTTCGGCTTTGGAAGTGCCGGAATCTTTTACGTCATCTCTCTTCCTCTTCGAAGCATGAGGAAGAGAATGTGTCGAGGCAGTGGCCTCTGACTCAGCAGAAGCCGCGGATTTGTGAGAACCCGCGATTTCAGTGGCAGGGCGAGTGGTGCTTTGGTTGTCATCGTCGACAACGGCACGCTCCTCCACTTCTCCACCTTCAGGAAGAGGAGGAAGAGAAGCAAGGACGAGGTGGCCCTGAGAAAAGAAAAAGTGTCGATAAAAAGGCGTTAACAAAATAGTAATCGATAAAATAACAAAGCCTGAGGAAACAATACAGCTATTAAAAGGAAATTACCTCGGGAAGGGGTTTGGCGCTACTATATGGCGCAACACGGCAAGAAGTGGGAATTAAATCCTTCTTGTTGAGCGATGAGATTTTGCGGATAAGTTTTTCAAAATCCTTCAAGGGAAGATCCTTTGAAAGCCTATCAACATCTTCTTCACCAGCGTATTTCCAGAAGGGGTTTTTGCGGCCTGAAGAGGCTGCACTCTAGTCCTAAGGAAATAGGCGGTAATCTCAATACCCGAAAGTTCTTTGCCGCGGGTGTTCTGTAGCTCATGAATGCGAGCCATCAGCGCCTCTGTCGCCAATTTCTCCGCTTCGGTAGCTTCAGCATCCCAAGAACGGCGGCGAAGGATTTTAGCTTCTCCGTCAAAAGGGGCGATGTTCTCTTCCGCCGGATTGGAGCTTTCTTCATGGATGTACAGCCATTTTTTCCGCCAGCCTTGGACGGAGTCGGGAAATTTGACGTCGAAATAATCGACTTCAGAACGAACACAGATAACAACGCCACCAATGTTGTAGGCGACGTTGTGGTGGCTATTGCGGCGGATACAAAAAATGCGTTTCCACAGGGCCCAATTGGGTTGGACCCCGAGAAAGCACTCGCAGAGTGTGATAAAAATCGAAATGTGGAGAAAAGAATTGGGCGTCAGATGATGCAACTGGAGCCCATAGATGAAAAGGAGACCACGGAGAAATTCGTGGATTGGGGGAGAAAGTCCTCGGATGAGATGGTCAACGAAACTGACCCGGTAGTTGATTGGAGGCTTTGGGTAGCTCTCCTCCTTGGGGAACTGGAGCGCGTTCTCCTTCTTGCTGAATCCCATCTTCTTCAGCATGTTGATGTCTTGGCCTGAGATCTTGGATCTCTCCCACTCGGCGCTTCCCAGATCTGTTGATGTCATCTTCGATTCTGGTGTGCTGTGTCTAGTCAAACGAGCGCGCGGCGGCATCAACGGACTTAGCAGAGAAGGGAGAAAAGTGCTCGAGCGCTAGGACTAATGGGAGCAAGGGAGCAGTTGCAGAGGAGAAGCAGAGATGCGGCATGAGCGAAAGTGCTCAAGGAGGAAGACGATGGCTTTATATAGCGGTGTGACGCATCGTCGCAACCGTTGGATTGGCAAAAGGATACAGATGGCAACCACGTGGACAAGGGGTAAAAATGTATTTTTACCGGGAAGTGAACAGACAGGAGATACAGTGTAAGTGCCAGAAAAAGCGGAGGACGTGTGTCCCCCACTTGCACGACGTGTCAACTGGATAGGAAAAATGGACCCACAAGGCAGTGACAAGAGCGGTTTTCGCGTGTTTCCAACATAGAAATCGTGGCTATCATCAGCAATGATGTCATTGTGGAAAGATAAAAGCTCGACTAAGAAGCCGAGCGAGAATATCGGCAATGCAAGATAATTTCGAGAGCCTTTGATCAAATACAAGTTTTTGCCCAAACGCTCGGGGGCTACTTTGGAAAAATAGAAAACTTTGAGTATGACAAAATAAAAATGGTGAGAGCCTATGACCAAATGCAAGCATTTTTTCATAGCCTCGGGGGCTACTCCCATCGGGAGCGCTAGTCGCGCACCCGATAGATAGAAAAATATCGAGAAGGATTATAAATATAGCGGCAAAGGATACTAATCTGTGGAGCCTACTCCCAAGCACAAGTTCTTGGCTGTAGCCTCGGGGGCTACTCCCATCGGGAACGCTGTTCGCGTGCCCGATGAATTTTTATCAAAAGAAAGAAAAGAAGTGAGTATATTTCGAGTTACACAGATAACTCTACATATACTCCCATCGGGAAGACAAAATAAGTCATCAAATATGACTCGATAAAATGTGCTATTCCAAGAGCCGAAAAGCACTCGACAATATATTCTCAGAGCGCTAAAAGTCGCGACAAAATCTCTGAATGCCGCAAAACTTTGCGAAGGTAAGACCCCAGATCCGTTTCTGAGCGGCGTGGCACCGTCTCTGACGGCGGACTGCTACTTTTTCCGTATCAGATACGAAGAAAAATCCTAACGGACGCGTTAGGTACCCGATAAAATATGACCGGGACTCGACGAATGGTAAGACCTTAAGCGGCACCTGTCGAAGTTTACACCAGTATCCCGAGATCATGTCCAAGGACGTGATCTTGAAGTAGGTTTTTGCAGATTGCCACTAGAGCAGTTAACTAGTACCTGATCCGTCAGATGAACTAGCCCCAACTACCGTTATCCCTGTACAAAATAATATTTGCATATCGAAAGATTATATAATGAGTAAAGTTGGAGATTTTCCCTGATTCTTCGATTCAAGAAAAATCTCGGGGGCTACTGACATAGGCATCCCCAATGGGCCTGCCAAAGATGGTACCCGGGGTTTGCTAAAGGCCCAAGACTCGAAGAATAAGAAGACTCGGAAGCCCATTTAGTGTTAAGGAAAGATAGTTTGTATTAGGAAAGATAGAGATTTGTAATCTTACGGGTTGGATACGAAACCCTCCCGAACTCTGTAACTTGTGTATTACGAAACCCTCGGCTCCACCCTCTATATAAGGGGGAGTCGAGGGACAAAGAAAGGATCGAATATATTGTCAACACAACCCTAGTTTTCATAATCGTCGAGTACTTTTCGGCTGAAACCTTCGAGATCTACTTGCCCTCTACTTCTAGCAAAACCCTAGTCTACAATCTGTAGGCATTGACAAATTAATCCTTTGTCACCCACCTCGTCAGGGCGGCCCAAGCGCACCAGTTCCTTGTTGGGCTGTGATGGCGTGTAACTCACACGTTCGTTGGGAACCCCAAGAGGAAGGTATGATGCGCACAGTAGCAAGTTTTCCCTCAGAAAGAAACCAAGGTTTAATCGAACCAGGAGGAGCCAAGAAGCACGTTGAAGGTTGATGGTCGCGAAATGTGATGCGGCGCAACACCAGGGATTCCTCCGCCAACGTGGAACCTGCACAACACAACCCAAGTACTTTGTCCCAACGAAAGAAGTGAGGTTGTCAATCTCACCGGCTTGTGTAACAAAGGATTAAGCGTATCGAGTGGAAGATGATTGTTTGCAAGAAAACAGTAAAACAAGTATTTAGATTGTATGCTATGTAAAGAATAGGACCGGGGTCCACAGTTCACTAGAGGTGTCTCTCCCATAAGATAAAAGCATGTTGGGTGAACAAATTACAGTCGGGCAATTGACAAATAGAGAAAGGCATAACAATGCATATACATGATATGATAAATATAGTGAGATTTAATTGGGCATTACGACAAAGTACATAGACCGCCATCCATTGCATCTATGCCTAAAAAGTCCACCAGGGTTATCATCCGAACCCCATTCGGTATTAAGTTGCTAACAATTGCATTAAGTATGGTGCGTAATGTAATCGACAACTACATCCTTAGACATAGAATCAATGTTTTATCCCTAGTGGCAACAGCACATCCACAACCTTAGAACTTTCTGTCACTGTCCCAGATTTATTGGAGGCATGAACCCACTATCGAGCATAAATACTCCCTCTTGGAGTTAAGAGTACAAACTTGGCCAGAGCCTCTACTAATAACGGAGAGCATGCAAGATCATAAACAACACATAAACAATAGATTGATAATCACCATAATCATAGTACTCTCTATCCATCGGATCCCGACAAACACAACATATAGTATTACAGATAGATGATCTTGATCATGTTAGGCAGCTCACAAGATCCAACAATCCAACAATGAAGCACAACAAGGAGAAGACGACCATCTAGCTACTGCTATGGACCCATGGTCCAGGGGTGAACTACTCACTCATCACTCCGGAGGCGACCATGGCGGTGTAGAGTCCTCCGGAGATGAATCCCCTCTCCGCAGGTGCCGGAGGCGATCTCCTGAATCCCCGAGATGGGATTGCGGCGGCGTCTCTGGAAGGTTTTCCGTATCGTGGCTCTCGGTACTGGGGGTTTCACAACGGAGACTTTAAGTAGGCGGAAGGGCAACGTGGGGGCCACACGAGGTGCCCAGTAGGGCCGCGCGGCCAAGGGCCAGGCCGCGCCGCCCATGCCCTGGCTGCCTCGTGGCCCCATCGTTATCTCGGTCTTGGAAGCTTCGTGCAAAAATAGGACCCGGCGAAAGTTTCGTCAATCTGAGAATATTTCCTTACTAGGATTTCTGAAACCAAAAACAGCAGAAACAGCAACGGCTTTCGGCATCTTGTTAATAGGTTAGTTCCAAAATGCATAAATATGACATATAATGTGCATAAAACATGTAGGTATCATCAATAAAGTAGCATGGAACATAAGAAATTATCGATACGTTGAGACGTATCAGCATCCCCTTAGTTCTGTCCCGAGCAAGTAAAACGATAACAAAGATAATTTCTGAAGTGACATGCCATCATAATCTTGATCATACTATTTGTAAACATATGTAATGAATGCAGCGATCAAAACAAAGGTAATGACATGAGTAAACAAGTGAATCATATAGCAAAGACTTTTCATGAATAGTACTTCAAGACAAGCATCAATAAGTCTTGCATAAGAGTTAACTCATAAAGCAATAAATCAAAGTAAAGGTATTGAAGCAACACAAAGGAAGATGAAGTTTCAGCGGTTGCTTTCAACTTATAACATGTATATCTCATGGATATTGTCAACATAAAGTAATATAACAAGTGCAATATGCAAGTATGTAGGAATCAATGCACAGTTCACACAAGTGTTTGCTTCTAAGGTGGAAGGAGATAGGTAAACTGACTCAACAATAAAAGTAAAAGAATGGTCCTTCAAAGAGGAAAGCATCGATTGCTGTATTTGTGCTAGAGCTTTTATTTTGAAAACATGAAACAATTTTGTCAACGGTAGTAATAAAGCATATGAGTTATGTAAATTATATCTTACAAGTTGCAAGCCTCATGCATAGTATACTAATAGTGTCCGCACCTCGTCCTACTTAGCTTGGACTACCGGATCTTTGCATGCCATGTTTCAACCAAGTGTCACAAAGGGGTACCTCCATGCCGCCTGTACAAAGGTCTAAGGAGAATGCTCGCATTTTGGATTTCTCGCTTTTGATTATTCTCAACATAGACATCCATACCGGGACAACATGGACAACAGATAATGGACTCCTCTTAAATGCATAAGCATGTAGCAATGATTATTATTCTCATATGAGATTGAGGATATATGTCCAAAACTGAAACTTCAACCATGATTCATGGCTTTAGTTAGCGGCCCAATGTTCTTCTCTAACAATTTTGCATGCTCCAACCACTAAAATGATAGATCCTTCAGACAAGACGGACATGCATAGCAACTCACATGATATTCAACAATAGTTGATGGCGTTCCCCAGAAGCATGGTTATCGCACAACAAGCAACTTAATAAAATATAAAGTGCATAAGTACATATTCAATACTACGATAGTTTTTAAGGCTATTTTGTCCCATGAGCTATATATTGCAAAGGTGAATGATGGAATTTTAAAGGTAGCACTCAAGCAATTTACTTTGGAATGGCGGAGAAATACCATGTAGTAGGTAGGTATGGTGGACACAAATGGCATAGTGGTTGGCTCAAGGATTTTGATGCATGAGAAGTATTCCCTCTCGATACAAGGTTTAGGCTAGCAAGGTTATTTGAAGCAAACTCAAGGATGAACAAGTGCAGCAAAACTCACATAAAAGACATATTGTAAACATTATAAGACTCTACACCGTCTTCCTTGTTGTTCAAAACTCAATACTAGATATTATCTAGACCTTAGAGAGACCAAATATGCAAATCAAATTTTAGCAAGCTCTATGTATTTCTTCATTAATGGGTGCAAAGCATATGATGCAAGAGCTTAAACATGAGCACAACAATTGCCAAGTATCACATTATCCAAGACATTTTAGAATTACTACATGTAGCATTTTCCAATTCCAACCATATAACAATTTAACGAAGAAGAAACTTCGCCTTGAACATTATGAGTAAAGCCTAAGGACACATGTGTCCATATGCAACAGCGGAGCGTGTCTCTCTCCCACAAAGTGAATGCTAGGATCCATTTTATTCAAACAAAAACAAAAACAAAAACAAACCGACGCTCCAAGTAAAGAACACAAGATGTGACGAATAAAAATATAGTTTCAGGGAGGAACCTGATGATGTTGTCGATGAAGAAGGGGATGCCTTGGGCATCCCCAAGCTTAGACGCTTGAGTCTTCTTAATATATGCAGGGGTGAACCACGGGGCATCCCCAAGCTTAGAGCTTTCACTCCTCTTGATCATAGTATATCATTCTCCTCTCTTGACCCTTGAAAACTTCCTTCACACCAAACTTCAAGCAAACTCATTAGAGGGTTAGTGCACAATTAATAATTCACACATTCAGAGGTGGCACAATCATTCTTTACACTTCTGGACATTGCATAAAGCTACTGGACATTAATGGATCAAAGAAATAAATCCAACATAGCAAAAGAGGCAATGCGAAATAAAAGGCAGAATCTGTCAAAACAGAACAGTCCGTAAAGACGAATTTAAAGCTGGCACTAGACTTGCTCAAATGGAAAAACTCAAAACTAATGAAAGTTGCGTACATATCTGAGGATCACGCTCGTAAATTGGCAATTTTTTCGAATTTTCTACAGAACTGTGCCCAGATTCGTGACAGACAGCAATGCTGTTTCTGCGCAGCGATCCCGAATATAACATCAACTTTGACATAGAAACTTTACTTGGTACAAAAACATGATAAGGAGAGGTTGCTACAGTAGTAAACAACTTCCAAGACTCAACAAAACAAAAATTGCTGTAGTAAAATAAACACATGGGTTATCTCCCAAGAAGTTCTTTCTTTATAGCCATTAAGATGGGCTCAGCAATTTTAATGATACTCTCGCAAGAAACAAGAGTTGAAGCAAAAGAGGGCATCAAGGAGCAAATTCAAATCACATTTAAGCCTAACCCACTTCCTATGAAAAGAAATATTGTACACAAATAAATTCATGAAGAACAAAGTGGCAAGCATAGAAAAGCAACATAAGCGCAATTTCAAGATTCTCAACATAAAGAGGGGAAACTTAATATTATTAAGATGCATATAACCATGTTTCCCTCTCTCATAATAACTTTCAGTAGCATCATGAACAAACTCAGCAATATAACTATCACATACAACATTCTTGTCATGAGCCACATGCATAAAATTATTACTCTCCACATAAGCATAATCAATTTTATTAGTTGTAGTGGGAGCAAATTCAACAAAATAGTTATCATTATTATTCTCATCACCATAATCATCATACATAGGAGGCATATTGTAATCATAATTAATTTTCTCCTCAATAGTAGGTGGACTGAAAATATCATATTCATCATTGCAAGCATCATATATAGGAGGTAAAGTATCATCCAAGTAAAATTTTTCCTCCATGCTTGGGGGACCAAAAATATCACAACCAGCTTCCCCAAGCTTAAATTCTTCCATAGCCTTAGCAATAATGGTGTTCAAAGAGTTCATGCTAATAACATTTCTACAACTATTTTGCAAACAAAGTTCCATGGGGTTTTTAATTTTCTCTTCAAACACATCATGTCCTAATTCAAGATAAAGTTCATAAAGATCTCTAATTTTTTTGTTGTTTTCCATTAAGCCTAACTAGTGAAAATAAAAACAAGTACATGGCTAGACATGATAACAAAATAAATTAAATGCAAGTAACTTATTTTTTTGTGTTTTGATATAGGGCTAGTAAATAAGACAGTAAGTAAAGTAACTAATTTTTTTGTGTTTTGTTTAGGTGCAGCAAACAAAGTAGTAAATAAAATAAAGCAAGACAAAAACAAAGTAAAGAGATTGAGAAGTGGAGACTCCCCTTGCAGCGTGTCTTGATCTCCCCGGCAACGGCGCCAGAAAAAGAGCTTGATGGCGTGTAACTCACACGTTCGTTGGGAACCCCGAGAGGAAGGTATGATGCGCACAGTAGCAAGTTTTCCCTCAGAAAGAAACCAAGGTTTAATCGAACCAGGAGGAGCCAAGAAGCACGTTGAAGGTTGATGGTCGCGAAATGTGATGCGGCGCAACACCAGGGATTCCTGCGCCAACGTGGAACCTGCACAACACAACCCAAGTACTTTGTCCCAACGAAACAGTGATGTTGTCAATCTCACCGGCTTGCTGTAACAAAGGATTAAGCGTATCGAGTGGAAGATGATTGTTTGCAAGAAAACAGTAAAATAAGTATTGCAGTAGATTGTATGCTATGTAAAGAATAGGACGGGGTCCACAGTTCACTAGAGGTGTCTCTCCCATAAGATAAAAGCATGTTGGGTGAACAAATTATAGTCGGGCAATTGACAAATAGAGAAAGGCATAACAATGCATATACATGATATGATAAATATAGTGAGATTTAATTGGGCATTACGACAAAGTACATAGACCGCCATCCAACTGCATCTATGCCTAAAAAGTCCACCTTCAGGTTATCATCCGAACCCCATTCCATTAAGTTGCTAAGCAACAGACAATTGCATTAAGTATGGTGCGTAATGTAATCGACAACTACATCCTTAGACATAGAATCAATGTTTTATCCCTAGTGGCAACAGCACATCCACAACCTTAGAACTTTCTGTCACTGTCCCAGATTTAATGGAGGCATGAACCCACTATCGAGCATAAATACTCCCTCTTGGAGTTAAGAGTACAAACTTGGCCAGAGCCTCTACTAATAACGGAGAGCATGCAAGATCATAAACAACACATAAACAATAGATTGATAATCACCATAATCATAGTACTCTCTATCCATCGGATCCCGACAAACACAACATATAGTATTACAGATAGATGATCTTGATCATGTTAGGCAGCTCACAAGATCCAACAATGAAGCACAACAAGGAGAAGACGACCATCTAGCTACTGCTATGGACCCATGGTCCAGGGTGAACTACTCACTCATCACTCCGGAGGCGACCATGGCGGTGTAGAGTCCTCCGGGAGATGAATCCCCTCTCCGGCAGGGTGCCGGAGGCGATCTCCCGAATCCCCCGAGATGGGATTCGCGGCGGCGGCGTCTCTGGAAGGTTTTCCGTATCGTGGCTCTCGGTACTGGGGGTTTCGCGACGGAGACTTTAAGTAGGCGGAAGGGCAACGCGGGGGCCACACGAGGTGCCCAGGGGTAGGGCCGCGCGGCCAAGGGCCGGCCGCGCCGCCCTATGCCCTGGCTGCCTCGTGGCCCCACTTCGTTATCTCTTCGGTCTTCGGAAGCTTCGTGCAAAAATAGGACCCTGGGCGAAAGTTTCCCAATTCCGAGAATATTCCTTACTAGGATTTCTGAAACCAAACAGCAGAAAACAGCAACTGGCTCTTCGGCATCTTGTTAATAGGTTAGTTCCAGAAAATGCATAAATATGACATATAATGTGCATAAAACATGTAGGTATCATCAATAAAGTAGCATGGAACATAAGAAATTATCGATATGTTGGAGACGTATCAGGCTGCGCAATAAAATTTAAAACCGTTTCGGCCCGTTTCTTTTTCCCCCTGTGCAGCCCATCCTCTTTCCCGCCTAAGCCCACCGTTTGAATTTGAATTTTCGAATTTAGTTAATTACCCCCTGATGCTGTTTTCAAAATTAAATAGAATAAAATCTACCAAACCAAATTTGACAAATTTTATATATGTGGAAACCTTGTGAAAATATCTACAAAACTACACTGGTCCCAACTTTAGATTATTTGTAGAATAATTATGACAAAATAAACAAGGCAGGGCCTTTTTCCACTTCAATTAATTATTAAAAATTAAATAAAAATGCTTTTAAATTGAAACCAACTCTCAAAAATCATATTTCAATATATCTCTCTAAATATGTAAAAATATTGCATAGTTGTTTGTATGATCATGGCCTTGTTTAAAAATTGGCCCTATGGCTATTTCTAGTGCTTTTTAAATAAACTTATTATTTATTAATATGTATGAGAACATCTATCTCATTTAAATCTTGTCTCCACTATGTTAATATGAGGTAGACACCATGGTCAATTTAAACTCATATTAAATTAGTTGATGATATTAAATCATTAATCATGAGTTATTAAAAGGAATGAGGTGATGTACCTCATTTAAATCATTTTCCCAAATAATACTTATGAAGAGGTTGACCTTGGTCAACCTAGGTCATATGAGATTAATTGAGGAAATTAAATCTTAATAAGATTCAATGAGAGGAAATTATTTTCTCTCAAGAAATAAATAGAAACACAAATTAATATTTATAATGAGAGGAAATTATTTTTTTAAGAATAAAGTTAAATCAACCCACCTAATAAGCATGTTGTTATGATAGCTTAGTAGGAGTGGTTCATGTGTGTGCTTAGTTTAGTATTTAGGCTTTGTGTGGTGATGGTGTGTATTATACTCGTATTTAGACGCTAGTACCGAGGAGTACACCGAGGAGGAGGAGGTCTACTTCCAGGGAGAGGAAGACCACTTTGATCAGTACGCCACCCAAGGCAAGCTAATACCCTTGCAAGGTGCAGAGCTCTCTAAGAGCAAGGCACCCCACCATTTACTTTATGTTTACTAAACCTATCCCAGTTTTTATTACAAGCTTTTTGCTTTCAAGTTTTATTACTTTATTTTATCAAAGTACTTTTTGATTTATGATTCACTTGGTCTAGAGTAGAACAATATCATCAAAGTTAGTCTATGGCAATCAAGCTAAGTTAGCACCTCTCATGACTAGTGGCTAGTGCTAATTAACTAAAAGTGACTACTCTAGATGGGAGCATTGTGATATGAAATGACTTTGAAAGATTAAAGGTGAATATGACTTGAATGAAATGAATGACTTGGTGACTTGGTTCAAAACTAATGGTTGGGTTTGGATGCGATACCTTTCCAATATACAAGTACCCCCACAATACCTGATTATGGGTAGGGTCTAACTAGAAATTTATATGTCTTAGTATGGGTTCCCTCTAAACAAGCATCATAGTGGTTATGCAGAGGATGCCTCCGAGAAATGTGAAATGACGTGAATGAGGTGAATTGTCCGGCCCAAGCCCTGTGCAGTTCCCGGGTTGACGTTTGTTTTCACCGGGAGGCCAAGCTCATGGGGGAGGTGCCTATACTAGGATGTGTAAGTGAAAGGTTAGAGTTGATGATCCGCGTACTGAGTTACGATTATTCAGGGTTATCTCTGACGGATGTAATCAAATGTTGTGGCACAAGTGTGCAACCTCTGCAGAGTGTAAAACTATTCGAATAGCCGTGTCCACGGTTACGGACAATTGGAAAGGCCATATTGTTCCGTCATTAGAAATTTTATTTGAAAAGGATGGTTGAATTTGAAGTGGTGACTTGAACTTGAAACACAACTGAGTTGTGGGAATGACACTAGTGTTCCCACTTGAGCAAGTTAACTTATGCTTAGTCTTGATGAAATGCTTATGAACTAAAACTGGCTTTATGCAAATAAAACTAGAGCTTAGCACCCTCCTATTAAAGTTGATCATAGTTACTTAGTATTAGTTTGCGAGTACTTTGAAGTACTCACGGCTGTGTCCCTGGCTATTCAAATGGCCAGAATATGAAGAAGAGCAGCAGTATGAGGATGACGGTCAGCAGGACGTCTACAACAACTAGGAGTCGCCGACGTCAAGCGTTGGCCTGTGGAATAGATAGTCCACTTCTATTACGCTTCCGCTACTATGTTGTTCGTTGATCAATAGATCAACTATTTGTGTAATATTGGATCATGTGATCCCCTTGTGTAAGACAATGACGGTTTGTAATGAATGATGACTTATGGTATCATCTGTTATGTCTCGCAACAACACTATTCCTGGGATTGCGATGAATGACATAATAGGCACCCGGACTTAAGGATTCGGTTAGCCATGGCTTGTGTAAGAAAAGGTTGGGGGAGTGTCATCCATAATGAAACTAAAATGCATGTGTAAACAAAAGAGAAGAGGGATGATCTACCTTGCTGGTAGAGATAACGTCCTTCATGGGAGCCTCTCTTGAGAGTCTGGTTGGTGAGGTAGTTAGAGTACCCACTATCATTCGTTGAAAACAACAAACACCTCTCAAAACAATTTTACTTCTGTCTTAAAAAAAAATGAAAAACTCTAGCACATGTTAATCCCTGCTTCCCTATGCGAAGGGTCAATCTTTTACTTTTATGTTGAGTCACCATCCTTTCTTTGAGCACCTTCTTGAGAGCATAACTGTCATTCTTAGTATAATATGCTTGTCCCAAAATATGATCAGCTGTGGTATAACTTTGATACTTTTATCTTTGATAATCTTTACTTCTAGTCTTTCCATGAAATTCAGAGGTGCCTGGGCATTTATGTTTTGTTGTACAAATACAGGCAAGCGGGATACCACTTTATCATATCTTTTTATGAACATTGCAATCCTGCTTATGGAAGTGTTTCATGATGCTTGTTATTAGTTTGTTGGTATCTCTTTCATGATTGACATAACTATTAGATGACTTTATTTGCATGTATCTTATTTTGAATTGCTTAAGTACTTGCCCATATCATGAGAATATTTACATCATATGAACAAATGTGTTCGTGAAAGTTCTTTTATCGCACTCAGTTGTTAACTGAATTGCTTGAGGACAAGCAATAAGCTAAGCTTGGGGGAGTTGATACGTCCAAAACGTATCTACTTTCCCGAACACTTTTGCTATTGTTTTGCCTCTAATTTGTGTATTTTGGATACAACTAACACGGACTAACGCTGTTTTCAGCAGAATTGCACTGGTGTCTTGTTTTTGTGCAGAAACTCAACTTTCAGAAAAATCCCCGGAAATATCGCAATGGGCCTATTTTCACAGAGAACTTACGAGGCCGAGGGGCGGCGACGGGGCCACCATGGCCGGCGCGGCTGGAGGGGCGCGCGCCGCCCTTGCGGGCCTCGGCCGCCCCGACGCTCTCCTTTCGACTACATAACCCTTTCGACCTAAAAACGCCATGGGGTTCGACCATATTTCCAGAAGACGTCCAGAACTCCGCCGCCATCGCGAAACTCCGTCTCGGGATCAGAAACTCCGTTCTGGCACTCCGCCCGGACGGGGAATTGGAGGAGATCATCGCCGCCATCACCACCGACGCCTCTCCATCAACCAGCCATGCTTCCCCCATCCATGTGTGAGTAATTCCCCACTGTAGGCTGAAGGGGATGGTAGGGATTGGATGAGATTGATCATGTAATAGTCATAAGATTGTTAGGGCATAGTGCTTAGTATCCGTAGTTGGTACTTTTATGATATTGTTGCAACTTGTTATGCTTAATGCTTGTCACTAGGGCCCGAGTGTCATGATCTCAGATCTAAACATGTTATCGATTCATGAAGATATTCATTGTTTTATGATCTTACCTGCAAGTTGTATACACATATTGCTGTCCGGAACCTGAGGCCCCAAAGTGACAGAAATTGGGACAACCGGAGGGGAAGGCGATGATGTGAGGATCACATGTGTTCACAGAGTGTTAATTCTTTGCTCCGGTACTCTATTAAAAGGAGTACCTTAATTTTAGTTTCCCTAGAGGCCCGGCTGCCACCGGCTGGTAGGACAAAAGATGTTGTGCAAGTTTCTCATCGCGAGCACGTACGACTATATACGGAACACATGCCTATGGATTGATTAGTACTTGGATACCGTTTTATTATTATCTGCAAATGCCCTGCCTTGATTGTTACATGAGTTCTCTTATCCATGCAACGCCCGTTCATCCATCCATGTGCCTACAGTATTTTAATCCTGCTGTTTACTAAAATCACTATTGCTGTCTTTGTTACACTGCTGCTGTTATTTCACTACTCTTACTGCTATAAAACTGTTGCTACTGATAAACTCTTGAGAGCAAGTCTGTTTCCAGGTGCAGCTGAATTGACAACTCCGCTGTTAAGGCTTACAAATATTTTTTTGGCTCCCCTTGTGTCGAATCAATAAATTGGGTTTTACTTCCCTCGAAGACTGTTGCGATCCCCTATCTTGTGGGTCATCAGGCGCATGGTGGCATGTGCACCACATAAGTTAATATTTCTGTGGCGCACCAAAAATATGCGCCACAGAATTCTGCAGGATTTTTTCTCCCCACGCACAATATATCAAAATGTTTCCACGAAAATTCTACATTCAAATTCTTCCAGGCTTGCCCAGTTGGACAATTTTTAGAATCGCCAAATTCGAAAAGAGTAAAAAGTTACGGCCAGTTAAAGAGGTTTTCCTGCAAAATGCAAAAACAAAAATGTGGCGCACCATGTGGAGGTGCGCCACAGAATTCTGCCCGAGTTTTTTTGAATTTTTCCGGCGCCAATCTCCTACTCCTCTTCTCCTCCACCCCTTCTCCTCCACCACTTCTCCTCTCACTTCTCCTCTCACTTCTCCATCTCCTCACTTCTCCTCCCACCACCACCACCTCCCTTGTTCGGTGACCACCACCTCCCTTGTTCGGTGACCACCACCTCCCTTCTCCGGTGACCACCACCACCTTCTCCGGCAAGCACCTCCGGCGACCACCACCACCTCCTCCGGCGAGCACCACCACCACCTCCTCCGGCGACCACCACCACCTCCTCCGGCGAGCACCACCACCACCTCCTCCGGCGAGCACCTCCGGCCACCACCACCACCACCTCCGGCCACCACCACCACCACCACCTCCGGCCACCACCATCACCACCACCAACACCAAAACCACCACCACCACCACCTCCTCCTCCTCCTCCTCCTCCTCCGGCCACCTCCACCACCACCACCACCAAAAAAACGGCGAAATTCCGGCGACCCAGATCTAGATCTAGATCTAGATCTGGCCGCCACTTTTTTTTGAAATTCGAAAAAAAATTCTGTGGCGCATATTGGCATGGTGCGCCACAGAAGTTTCAAAATTCTGTGGCGCACGTACATATGCGCCACAGAATTCTAATACTAGTCGCGTGGTAACTGTCGGCGACGGGCTCGTGCGCCACAGAAATTAATTTTCGTGCGCCACAGTTAGCCCTTTTTCCACTAGTATCTCTGTCATATTGCAGCTTCCCATATTGCTTAACAAACACGTTCATCAGGCACGCAGGAGGGACATAATTCTTTAGCATGTGATTTGCACTCTCACTTCTTTGGGTGTTGGTCTGCTTGGCACAGAACTTCCCACTGAAGTATGGCTTTGCCCACTTCTTGCGGACATCAAAGATCTGAATAATGAACGTGTTTCTCATCAGACCTCAAATCCCTTCACAGTAAGCATCTTGTCCACATTGTGGAATTCAGCACGGAACCCACTTTTTTCGTGTAATGGGTACCAAGGCATTCCTTGGCCTTCCGAAGAACATGCCATTTACACGTTCTCAATCGCAACCTCCATTGCCCTTGCTTGATCTGCGTTAAAATGGTTGCCATGTTAGTCATTTTGCCATAAAATCAACACCCCTGGGTTACTGAACAAATTAGATAGTACATGTTAGTATTATCACTTGCCACCCATCATCTTCACGAACTTGGAGAAAACCCACTCGAAGCTCTCGATCTTCTCGTCACGCATTAGAACACCAGCAAAAAGAACACTTTGAAAATGATTGTTTACTCCAACAAAAATACCAAACGGCATATCGTACAAGTCGGTCTTGTAAGTTGTGTCAAAGGTCACCAGATCACCGAAATGGTGGTACTGTAGTTTACTACGGCCATTTGTCTATAAGGCTGGTGCCAATGCACCGCCCCACTCCCGCCCCGCCACGTCAGCTTTTCTCTCACTCTCACCCCACTCTCACCCCACTCTCACCCCACGGTGCCAATGCACGGGCTATAGTGCCATCTCTCACTTCTCTCTCCTCCACATCACCATTTCTTTTTCACATTAAGTTATTTCACCCGAATTTTTGTAGACATTCAAAATAATGCAAAAAAATTATTCAACTAAAAATGTTACCGATTACATAATAATTAATAAAAATACAAATTATGTTTCTTGTTTTTCTAAATAGCCTATATGACAAGTGTGTACTTGTGTTTGTATTTTGAACTGAAAGAGTAAAAAAAGGAAAGAAAATAAAAGAAGGAAAGAAAATAAAATAAAAACTGACATTTAAAGAATAAAAGAAGGAAAGAAAAAAAGAAAAAAGAAAAAAACCGACCAGGTCGTCTTCTTCTACCTCTCGCCCGCGTCGCCCCTCCTCTCGCCCGGGCCGCCAACGCACCGCCCCGCCTCCCGCCCCGCTCCCGCCTCCATCTCGCCGCCAACGCGGGCGGCAGCCGGGCGGTAGCGGGCGCTACCGCCGGGCGAGCCAGCCACCGCCCGCCGCTCCAGTCCCGCCCGCCTCCCGCCCCTCTCCCGCCCCGCCGCCGCCGCTACCGCCTCCCCTACCGCCCCCATTGGCACCGGCCTAACAGGCTTCATATCTTGCTATCAGCATCCACATGAACTGTGTATGTGAACTCGCTGTCTCTTTCCTTCAGTTCTGAGAACACTTCCATTGTTTTTTTACGTCATCATCACCCTGCTCCCTGCTTATCTTTCCACACAATGTTCGCAAGCATCTCTTAGTAAAAGAAACATTCTCAATTCTTCCAAAAAAAAGTCCCAATGATGATGTAAACCTTGCTCAGATCTACATTGGTTAAGTTGGGACACCAACTCCCTTGTGTACTTGTTGAGTAACATATTGTACTAGGTATAGGTCCCCGTGTTTGTCAGGGTTGTACCTGTAATTGTACATGTGTCCGTATATATATACATGAGCAGCCGGCCCAATTGGTGCCGTGCATTCTCCAATTCCCTTCTACATGGTATCAGAGGCCCTCTGGTCCCTGACCTAGCCGCCGCCCCCTCCCTACCCCGGGTGCCGCCGGCCACCATCCTCCCTAGCCGCCGCCCCCTCCCTCCCCGGCCGCCGCCGGCCCTCTCTTCCCAGCCGCCGCCCCCCCCCCACCCCGGGCTTCCGCCATGGACGGTTTCTCCTCCTCCGGCCCCTCCGACCCCTTCGACTCCTCTCGCTCCGGTAGCAGCAACCCCTTCGCCGGCCCCTCTGTCGCCGTCATCCGCGACATCCCTATCGCGGAGTGCGTGCCGGTGACGCTCTCCACCACTGCTGCCAACTTCTTCCCGTGGAAGACGTACTTCGGGCTGCTCTTCCGCGAGTATGATCTCCTCGACCACGTCGACGGCACCATCGACCTCCGCGCCATGCCGCACGACCCCGAGTGGCTCGCGATCGATGCCACCATCATCCGCTGGTTTTACCAGACCGTCTCCAACGACATCTTCCGCACCGTCGTCCGGGACGGCGACTCCGCGCACACGGTTTGGGCTAAAATCACCGGCCTCTTCACCGACAACACGATCCAGCGGGTCACCTTCCTCCAGCAGGAGTTCTTCGGCACCCACCAAAACGACCACTCTCTCGACGAGTACATCCTCAAGCTGAAGAGCCTCTCCGACGAGCTTCGCGACTTGGAGTTTTCGATCAACGACAAGATCATGCTCTCCACCCTGTCGGCGGGTCTCGGCGAGGATCTCAGCAACGCTGCCTCCAACCTCACGCTCCTCACAACGCCCTCCTTCGAGAAGGCGGTGGCCTACCTGTGCCTCGAGGAGCGCCGCCTCAAGCATCTCCGGGCTCGGGCGGCCCACACCGCCTTCGTCGCCGGCCTCTCCCGCGGTGCCTAGGAACCCGCGCCTCGCGCCCCCGCTCCCGGCCCCGCGCCTTGTCCCATGGGTCCGCCTCCGCGCTTCCGCCCATCCGGTCACTAGGCCGGTCAGACCGGGCCATGGGCCGGCCCAACCGGCGCCCAGGCCGGTCCAACCGGCTCCTGGACCGGGCAGGCCGCTGCTGATGCTGGCGGTGGTCGCCGCGGGCGTCGTCGCCGTGGCGGTGGTGGCAACGGCGGTGGCAATGGTGGCGCCAACGCCACCGCCCCCGCGCCTCGTCCACCTCAGCACACCGCCCCCACTCCGCCGTGGATCGCGGGTCACAATCCGTGGACCGGGGTCGTTCATGCCTACTCCATGCCCGTGTCGCGCGCTCCCTACCCGGGCATCATGGGGCCGCGTCCGGCCACCCACCAGGCTTTCTACGCGGCGCCCCAACCCGCCCCGGCCTACGCCGCCCCCGAGCTCGGCCTCGTGGGACCCCGCGCTCCTGACCGCCCTCCAGAGCGTCCCCACCGCTGGGGCGTATGGTGGCGGTGGCGACTGGTTCATGGACACCGGCGCCTCCGCGCATATGGCCGCGCACCCCGGTAACCTCTCTTTTTCTACACCCGCCTCCACCTCCTCTCGCATCATCGTTGGCAACGGTCATGCTCTCCCCATTACTCACACCGGTTTCGTCTCTTTTCCTTCCACTTCCACTCCTCTCTCTCTCTAAATAACGTTCTTGTTTCTCCTAACTTGATTAAAAATCTTGTTTCCGTTAAATCTTTGGTGACTGTTGAATTTGACGCCTTTGGTTTCTCTGTCAAGGATGGTCGTACTCGGATGCTCCTCCACCGATGTGACAGCCCCGGCGATCTGTACCCTGTTGGTTTGGCCTCCACCACCGCCAGCAGCCCACTCGCCCTCTCCGCCGGTGTCGATCTCTGGCACGCTCACCTCGGCCATCCTAGCTCCGCCGCTCTGCGTCAAATAATGCAAGGCTTTTCCTTTACTTGTAATAAAACAGATGCCCACTCTTGTGAAGCATGTCGTCTAGGCAAACATGTTCGCCTCCTGTTTAGTTCCTCCTCCACAGTCGCGTCTTTTCCGTTTCAACTTATTCATAGTGATGTTTGGACCTCGCCTGTTCAACTAATTCTGGTTATAACTATTATCTAGTGATTTTGGATGATTACTCGCATTTTGTATGGACTTTTCCCCTTCGTCGTAAATCCGATGTTCCCGCCATCCTCACCGCCTTTTGCGCCTTCGTTTCCACTCAATTCGGTCGCCCCATCCACGCCTTACAAACCGACAACGGGAAAGAGTTTGACAACATCACTATTCGCTCACTTCGTGCCGCCCATGGCGCCGTCTTCTGCCTCACGTGTCCCTACGCTTCTCCACAGAACGGTCGTGCTGAACGGATGCTTCGTACTCGCAACGAGTGCGTCCGCACCCTTCTGTTCCACGCATACATGCCCCCACGTTTCTGGCCGGATGCTCTTGCCACGGTGACTCTCCTCGCCAACATCCGCCCGTGTCGTGTGCGTTGGTCTTACACGCCGCATCACCTCCTCTACGGTGCACCGCCCGCCTATGATGACCTCCGCATCTTCGGCTGCCGGTGTTATCCTAACACTGCTGCCACCGCCGCGCACAAGCTTGCGCCGCGCTCTCTCCCTTGTGTGTTTCTCGGCTACCCCGCCAACACCAAGGGCTACCGCTGCTACGACCCGGTCTCACATCGTGTCCTCACCTCTCGGCACGTGTACTTTGACGAGTTGGTTTTTCCGTTTCAGCGGGGACTCTTGGCGACGCCTCCGACGACGCCCCCGGCGCCCGCTGGCCCCCTTGTGGCCGGCCCCGCGCGCCGACGACTGACCGCGGCGGCCCCGCGCGCCGCCGGCCCCGGCGTCCCCTCGCGCCGGCCCCGCCGGTCCCTCGTCGCCCGCGACGCCCGAGGCGCCCCCGGCGCCCCCGTCGCCCGCTCCATCGGCTGCCTTGTCGCCCGCTTCATCGGCCACCTCGTCGCCCACCTCGCCGCCCGTCGCTGCGGCTCCTGCGCCCATGCACACCCAAGCACGTGCGGGCGTGCGGCGGCCGTCTACGCGCTACCCTGCCGACCAGTACGTCTGCACGGCGTCCCCGTCCGCCGCGTCTGCCTTCTGGGCCAGCGGCAACAGTGTCCTGCCGCATGACGGCGGAGTGCCTTCGCTCAGCGAGGGGGCGGCGCACTCCCCGCTGACCCAGGACCGGCCGGGCCAGTGCCAGCCCCGGTCAAACCGGGCTCCAGGCCGCCCATCCGGTAACCAGGCCGGTCCGACCGGGCCATGGGCCGGCCCAACCGGTGCCCAGGCCGGTCCAACCGGCTCCTGGACCGTGCAGGCTGCTGCTGATGCTGTTGGTGCGCCGTCCACCTCCGCCCTCTCGCCGGTGCCCACCTCGGCTCGCGCCGCCTTGTGCGACCCGCATTGGCGCGCCACCATGCAGGAGGAGTACGATGCGCTGCAGCGTAACCGGACCTGGGAGCTGGTTCCCCGGCCCCCTCGTGCTAACGTCATCACCGGCAAATGGGTCTTCAAGCTCAAGCTCGGCTCTGATGGTACTCTCGATCGAGCGCTACAAGGCACGCTGGGTCGTGCGCGGCTTTCGGCAACGCGCTGGTGTCGACTTCACGGACACGTTTGCCCCGGTTGTCAAACCGGGCACGATCCGCACGGTGTTGCACCTCGCCGCCTCTCGCGCGTGGCCGGTGCATCAGATGGACGTCTCCAACGCCTTCCTCCATGGCCATCTGTCGGAGCAGGTGTACTACCAGCAGCCCATCGGCTTCGTCGACGCCGAGTGCCCCGATGACGTGTGCTTGCTCTCTCGGTCCTTGTATGGACTGAAGCAGGCGCCCCGCGCCTGGTACCAGCGCATCGCCGGCTTCCTGCATCAGCTCGGCTTCCGCTCCACGTGTTCCGATGCGTCATTGTTCGTCTACCGGACCGGCAACGACATGGACTACCTGCTGCTGTACGTCGACGACATCATCTTGACGGCCTCCACCGCTGGTCTTCTTCGACAGCTCACCGACAGTCTTCGCGCTGAGTTCGCGTTGAAGGACCTTGGCCCGCTCCACTACTTCCTCGGCATCGAGGTTGTCCGGCGTGCGGACGGGTTCTTCCTTCATCAGCGGAAGTATGCCCACGAGCTTCTCGAGCGTGCAGGGATGCTTAACTGCAACCCTGCGCCTACTCCTGTCGACACGAAGGCCAAGCTTTCGGCCAGTGATGGGTCGCTGGCCTCCGACGCGCCGTTCTACCGCTCCATCGTAGGCGCCCTCCAGTACTTGACGTTGACACGTCCGGAGCTCCAGTACGCTGTGCAGCAGGTGTGCTTGCATATGCATGCTCCACGGGATGCCCATTGGGCCGCGGTGAAGCGGATTCTCCGCTACATCTGTGGCACCATGGGCTACGGCATGTCGCTGCATGCTTCGCCCTCGACGTCGACCGACCTCGGCTCCTACTCGGACGCAGACTGGGCGGGCTGCCCGGAGATGCGGCGCTCCACCAGCGGCTACTGTGTCTACCTCGGCTCGTCGCTCGTCTCTTGGTCCTCCAAGACGCAGCCCACCGTGTCTCGCTCCAGTGCTGAGGCCGAGTACCGCGCCGTGGCTAACGCTGTGGCCGAGTGCACGTGGCTTCGCCAGCTTCTCTCCGAGCTCTCTTGTCCCGTTGACAAGGCTACGGTGGTCTTCTGCGACAACGTGTCGGCTGTCTACCTCTCCGCCAACCCCGTTCATCATCGGCGCACCAAGCACATCGAGTTGGATATCCACTTTGTTCGTGAGCAAGTTGCCCTCGGTCACGTTCGAGTTCTTCACGTACCGATGTCTCAGCAGTTTGCCTATATCATGACGAAGGGATTGCCGTCCACGACTTTTCCTGAGTTTCGCTCCAGTCTATGTGTCGGTGCCGACCCTTCGACTGCGGGGGGGTGTTGAGTAACATATTGTACTAGGTATAGGTCCCTATGTTTGTCAGGGTTGTACCTGTAATTGTCAATGTGTCCGTATATATATACATGAGCAGCCGGCCCAATTGGTGCCGTGCATTCTCCAATTCCCTTCTACAGTACGTATCTATGTGGGGGGTGCGATGGGAAATGCAGCTTCTTGGCACAGGTGGACACCAATGTATGGTTGTGAACATGCCTTGCCTCCGCAATGTACCATCCTTGATCCTCTGTTCTCAACAACCTAACCATAGCAGGGCATTTGCAACGGCTAGATGTTGTGTTACTCTCCTTTGGCTTACCCTACAAACCAAGGCAAAAGAAGTATGTTACTTTCAACAACAACACCATCAAGATTTTAAACATCATAGCAATCTCAAGCCTAGTTTGCGAATTTACCGAGCACACACACATCTCTTGCATACACTTCGCCCCTTTCACATTGGTTCTGCTCTTCCCATATCTAATCCCAAAACCACATTCCCAGGAATATAGGTTGTAATAGTCATACGCCTCCCCAATCGAATCAAATGTGAGGCCCACTGTCGGGTTTACAATGGCATCTGTTTTCTGCTCTCCAAATCCTCTGAACGAACTTTCTAGAGCTGTAACCCTGTCTGGTTTCGTGGGTCTCTCATCAGGCATTCTCCCATGCCTTGGTCTGAGAATTAAAATTTTCACTAGGCAGACTAAAAATGATATAATTTACATAGATCACTGGGCATGCCACACGTGCGCAATAATTTAACCTGCTGCTTTTTTTCGGCAACAAATGCTTTTACATGCATTGTTTATACTAGCCTGGCAAAAAAATATCCCCCCCAAGCTAATGCATCTACTCTGCTTTGGGATATAAAGATGTAGAGAACCTAATGGATACAGAGCAAAATGATGACAGCATATTCAGGTTTCATCCTACTAGCAAAATATGTGGATCAGATAAACATTTTTCTTTTTTCGGAAACTAGCACAGTGGCCCACGCACATGCGCGGGCGACATCTTGATAGTTTTTCTAGATTTCTTATATAATCCATAAGGAACCAATCCTAGACAACCTAATAAAATTTCAACATTTGACTAAATCTTAAGATGGCAAGTTCATTTATTATTATTATTATCATTACTCACTTTTTTCTATATAATATGTTATGAAGATAAGTATTAAATTTGTAATATTTTTAGTTAGTTGTAGTTCTTATCTAAAGCAATGAAAATGCGTAAATTACTACTCAATTGAGTTTGTACTACTGTTTTTCTAATCTATACTCCCTCCATCCCAAAATGTAAGGTGTTTAAGGATTAGTTAAAAGTCAAATGCCACTAACTTTGATCAAATATTTAGGAAAAATATTTACGTCTACAATATCGAATGAACACATTAAAAAAAATATTTTATGGTGAATCTATTGATATTGATTCGGTATTGTAAATACTTATATTTTTGTATATATAAACTTGGTCAAACTTTAAAGACGTTGATTTTTGACTAATCCTTAGACGTCTTACATTTTGAGACGGAGGAAGTATATGGTTATAAATTTTATGGATATGATGTTTTAAATTAGCTCACTTGCATTTTGGCCCAAATTTTATGAGTCTTTTTTTTGTCTCATGCAGTTGCTTATTGTACCTGACTTACTTTGTGACTACAATAAATTAATAACTGGATGTTAAAAAAAATAGAGTACTCCATTCAGTCACACGGCCACATTTTTCCCCATTGTTAACTTGTTCCACTTCTGATATTTTTTTCTCCGTCGTCCACTGGTTTCCAAATCTGATTTTATCCTCTCACAGAATCCAAAAATCTGGTTGTCTCCGCTCCCTCTAGGAATCCACCCAAATCAGATCGCCGATGATCTCCCTCAGCGACAAATTGAGCCTACATATTTGTCGGTACTGCTGTTGGAGGACGGTGGCAGATGTCCGGGCTGAAGAGGTTGAGGCACCTTCGGACCGACCAGGAGCGCGAAGCTTGTGGGCAGGTTGCCCGCCGTCTACCTGGAGAAGATAGAGAGCCTCCCACCTCTGTTATTTTGAATCGGCTAGGACGCTTCCATGAATTGGTACCCGCCTGCATGTTTTTTTCTACTTTCGTTGTGCAATGGAAGTACCAACATATTTTCTTGTGATATTACACTATGCTATTTTGTATCTTCTTCCTCGCATCTTCTTTATTTGCTTCCATCTCAGTGTCGGCTTTATATTGTGCTCTCAGGTTCACAGAGCTTTCATGATCAGGCCTTCTTCTAGCTCTTCGATCTGGAAACCATCCAGGTCCTGATTCATCTCACCTGCACATGTAAACATGGAGGAATCACAACATAGTACTGATTGCTCGCCGGCCGGATGCGACGGCTGAAGTTGGCACAATCGTTTCCATGCTCAACTACGTTCAACCTTCCACCTGCAGCATTGTTTGTGCGCCCTGTAGTCGCTGATTGATGTAAGCTAATCTCTCTCTTATTAACATATTGTTTACCCGCAAAAAAAACATATTGTTTCTTTCTATGATCTGGAAAAGATGATGGGCCAGAAAAGACTTGGCACCGCACCAGTCACCACTAAAGATTGATCGCATCACTATGTATCACCACTGTCCTACGACCTCGGCTAGGTTCTTTGGTCATCGAGTGATAATTTTTTTGCTATGCCTTTGTAGGCAGTTTCAGCCTTCTATGTGGAAGTGACGATAAGTTTTTATCTTGATCTATTTTTCCTCTGGATTGGTCATTCACACTTTCTCAGTGTTGTTTTTGTGTGGTTCCATGCCCCTTATTTAGGCTTCTAAGAATTCTCCCGTACCTTTGCAATGAAATGCAGTCTATATTAAACAGCATTAAATTATTATGTGCCCTGCTTGTCTTTTATTTGCAGGATTATTTTGGTGCCAAATATTTGTCGATTGATTCCCATAAAAACCTATTTATTACGGTGGTGTTTGCTTAAACTTGGTGATTCCCATAAGCCTGAGTTCCACAGACCATCTGCCCTAAATTATATCAGCATTTGTGACAGACACTGAACATTTTCCCAAGTGGTGCAGCATATCGCTAGCTTGAATCCTTACAAAATCTACTTTGGTGATATATTTGCATGGCAAAAGGAAGATTCATACTTGCGAATAAATAATCTAACCACTTACGCGCATAATTAGAATTCAGAATGAGATATCAGGCTTATCTGGAGAAAATAATATTTAGAGCTTGTTAGAAAGACATCACCTTTAGTTAGAGAAGGCCGTAGGCGCAGAACAAAGACTCCAACTATTCAAATTGTTCATTCAAATAACCAATGGGAACTACTTAAGTTCCAAAGAGCAAACTGTAGGTCCAAAAAATATTAGGTCTCTGATATATGTACAACAACAAAAATCTTGGATCCGTTAATACCAGAATACCTGAACTATATTACAAACTAAGGAACAATAAAGAAAAGTTTGCATAGTAAAAAGGAGTGATCACATATGTTCCCTATTTGTGCTGACAAGGCAATGTGAAGCCTAATATCCAAGAAGAAAGTACTTCCTCCGTCCCTTGAAGGTTGTCTGAGATTTGTCAAAATTTAGATGTATCTAGACCCTATTTAGTGTCTAGATACATCCAAATTTTGACAAAATCTCAGACAGCCTTTGTGGGATGGAGGAGTATTTATATTTAGAAAGGAAATTAAGAACTTTTAGTATAGATAAATTTAATCATTAAAGGTATGCAAACAAAAGCCTAGATAGAATTGATCATATTAAGTATTTGGTAAGAAGAAACATGCAGTGTTAACATATCCAGAATTCCAGACTGGTTGTGTCAAAATGGTAAGGAAATACAAGATAGAACTCTGAAATTAAATAATAACTGTGATCAGAATGTAGGAGAATGGAGACAAATAGATAAAATAGATTTGATACTGTATATGAAGCAATTGCAGTCTCAGGCATTTATTTTCTTCAGGAACCATTTACTTATTCAAGATTAGAATAGGAAAACTGATAGTGTATTACAATCAAACAAATACACATATCAACTGAGATAACAATCAAACAAATACCCATATCAACTTATTTTCACAAGAGGACGGACCATAAGACATGTCATAACTTCCCGAAAAACAACAAATCTGAAGAAAACGGAAAAGTGCTCTGCACAGGAGAATATATTAAGTTGTTTTGCTATTTGATTTTTTATATAACCTTTCCTTTCCTTTGAAAAGAAGCATTATTTTTCCTCAATCTGAGTCAGGTGTTTGGTCAATTTACCATATAGAGGTTCATTTGCTTGAAAGAATGATAGGATGTGATTGTAAAGGAAATGACTAATCTGTATATTTAGATGCTACTCACCATTGAGCTCTTTTAATTACGATGGCATGATAATATGAGAAAAAACATACTGTAGCCTTACCAATGCATGTCTTATAAGTCAAGCTACTAAATCATAAGGAAATGCATTACTTTTACCAGGATACCACTCTTGTAGATTTTGACACACGAACATTCACAATACAACCTGGTATTATATAAGAAGCAACATCTATGAGGGAATAAGCATAGAACTACATTGATAAAAATACAAGAAACTTTCAGGTTTCAGCATAGGTACAAGTGTCTTTCCTGACCTTTGTTTCACAATAATGAATAGAATATATTAATTATGAAAAATGTCAGGATGGAAATAAAACTTTCAACTTTTGAAACAGTCTCTCTTGCTTTAGCAAAATGTTTATTGTATAACTCCTTCAGTTGAGATCCCTGATGGTCCTTGAGCTCATCAAGACATCCAAGGATATGTAAGTGAGTTTCGTAAATTAGGTCACAACATAGCACTTCAGGATATCAAGATTCACCTACTAATATTTATGAATGTGTCAAGGCTCTACTTTGCACTAACCTCTAAGAACACAACAGATACTTCTGGAACTACTCTATATCCTCCAGTCTTTTATTTCCTTGCTAACTACAATAAGATATAAATCAGTAAATAACCGTCTGTTTAATTTATCGTACCAGGATATCGCTGCATACTCGTGCACACATGATGGAGTACCTGAAATCCCTGGAGATGTGCATGATAGACAACAATTTGCAGTTCACACCAGCACATATGCAAACCTGAGCAAGGAGGACTGCAACGTACTGGAGAGCGTGCCTCCGAGAAGGAGATGGCAGATGGGAGCGTAAAGATCAACCTAGATTCGTGTTCCTCGTCCACATATTGATAGTGGATACGCTGGGCCCCTGATGCAGAAGCTAATGGCGGCAGCTGCTTGTCGTCACGGACGGAGTTGCACTGGAACCTGGAAGCAGCATGCTGATAACAGAAAGAATCATAGCAGAGGCTAGGCGGTCGTCTGCTTGCCCATTGTGAATGTATTGATCATAGTCAAGTTCTTGATCTTAAGTTGTTAGCAATAGTATTGCCGCTGCTGAGATATTAGGACCTGTTGCACTTGCCAAAACTAATATGATTCATGACGTCACACACCTTCAAGTCTATTGATCTTCCTCCTGATACGGGTGATGTGCATGTAGGATTGGAATCCATCCAGGGACGTCGACTGGACCTGAGTCCTGAGAGATGGTGACATGTACTGTGTCTGTGGCGCCAGCGTCGGCGCTGAGAAATCAAACACATATACCAGAGATTTTTTTTGGAACTTTTGGCCAGGATTTGTTTTCTCCTCGTGGCCGCCGGTGTCGTACCGCCGATCCAAAAACCTACACCGGTGTGTATCTCTCCAGATCAGGAAAAAATAGAAACCGGAGGCAAATGCATGCAGTCTCCTTCTCTCTTGGCGATGCCTGCAGGCATGCGTGGATCACATGCATAATTGCATAGAACAAAGCATCTAGAGGTAAGGCTGCTAGGTTAGCTGCAGCATCAAGGAGGCCTCGATGCGGCGGTAGAGAAAAAGAAAATAGAAGAAAACGGTGAGAAGGGTACCGGATATGATATTTTTATTGTAATGGCAATGGTGGGTAATTTTTAACTTAAAAACTAATCTAACGGCTGTAGATTTTCAGTATATCAAATAAATGGCCCGATGTTGCTAATTTTTGTGGGAATTTCTAGCATAATTATCTTTTTTCTGGTTAGCCCGTAATGCACTTTTAATATATAATAGATGATGTCCACAACTAGCAAACATGAATGCACCACTCAAGCTATGCACATCCAGCAACCCTAGCTTTGGTTCTATAATCGTTGGAAATAAAAAAAAACATGGAACCAGGTTGTTTTTCTGTGGGAGTCAAGACTGAATCTCAATAGACAATAGGCAACACAACATATAGAAGCTACTGTACTGAGACCTAGCGATATTGGTGTAGTTACACTTTACCCAATAGGCAACACAACACAACACATCTGTTTTTTGTTAGGAACTAGATTTCTGAAAAACTAGATCACACTACACGCACATGCACTTGCTAGCAGTAGTCATCTCGCTTACCTCCGTACCCATCCTTCAACAACAGGAGGCGCGCCACCCGATGCACTGCCGCTGTCAACCTCCTGAAGAGATAAGATTTCTGTCGACTTCAAGTGGTTTTCCCTTTGCTCTGTCAACGAATCATCCAATGTATCACTCTCGGACGCCTCATGAACTGTATCGAGCCCCCTGGAGGAACATATAAGAAGATTCAGAATTCTGTAAGGATAAAAAAAGCTCCATATCTTGTGAATCGATGTCCTCAGCTGAAAGTACCAAATCCACTCCGCACCATTGCTCACAGATGCAACCCCCACCCACGAGGCTCGGAATTGGCATCCTACGAGCGGTTGATGAAGCAGTAACATTGCGAGCATCTTGCTGTTATACGGAGTAACCCAACTCTAAAAGCAACGGCCCGTACAGTGTCATAACTACGCTGCGTGCCTAATTATTGCCCGCAGGGGCGCGGAAGGTGAGTTAGTGCATCTCCAACCGAGCGACCCAAACGGACACGTTGGACCGTCAGTTTTGGGCCGTTTCGGTGGCCGAGCGGACACGCGGACAGCGGCCCGTGTCCGCGTGTACGGTTGGGTCGCACGCTCCGCCCAACGCGACGACCCAAAAAGACGCCACGTGGTTCGTCTTCCTTGCGCGGCGCTGCGCCATGGCAGGCCTCGACGGGACAGCAATGGTGGGCGGTGAAACGCGCGGGAAAGTTCCCGCGCGCACCAAGGTTCCCGCGCGCGAAAAGGCCATTGGCGCGCGCTCGCGCCCAAGTTTCCCGCCAGGCCACCGGCTATAAAAGACGGCGGCGGTCTCACAGACCGCATCACACCCGCTCCGCCGTCCTCTCCCCCTCCACCTTCTCCGGCGCCTCTCCATCACCATACCGCGCACCGTGCAGGCCACGTGGGCCAAGCTCTCCTCGCCGCCCGGGCCAGGTTCCCGCGGACGGAGGAGGAGGAGCGCGCGGACGCGCGGTGGGTCGCCGACGACGAGGCGCTCCGCGTCGCTGCCGAGGCGGCGGCAAAGAAGGAAGAGGAAGCGGAGATGGTGGAGGCGGCCGCAGACGGCTGGCACGAGACCGCGAACGGCTGGTACGAGGCCGCGGAGGAGGGGGCGGCCGCGGCGGAGGAGAAGCCCGTCGACGAGGAGGACCTCGCGCTGGCGAACATCACCGCCGCCATCGAGGAGCGTCTCGCCGACCTCACGCGCGTGACGAAGGAGCACGAGGCCACCTGCCGGGCCGGCCGCCGCCGATTAGGCGACCTCCTCGGCCAGAAGAACGAGCTGCTCGCTATGCGAGCAGCCCGTCACCTCATCCAGATGCCCTCGCCCGAGCGGCGCGCCCGGGAGGTTGCTGCGCCGGAGCGCGGCCGGCAAGAGCGCATGCGCTGGCGGAAGGAGAACCACGAGGCCCAGGCCGTCGGCCGCGTCCGTCTGGAGGCACGCACCGATGTGGAACGCGCCGCCCTGCATGAGCTGGAGCTATGCGGGAAGCGGATGGTGCCGCTGCAGGACGCGGAGCGCGAGCGCGCCCGAGGCGCGCGGACGGAAAGGAGGAGGATGAAGGCCTCCGCCGCGCCATCCAGCTCGTAAGCTGGAGTGGAATCCTCATGCGTACAGGCCGCCCGCGTCGAGTGAAATCCACAGCCCCGACGGCGAGTCGGCGAGGAGTCGCCGGCGAGGCCGCCGGCCCCGTACGTATTAGGACAGAAGTAGTAGACTAAAAAAATGCAATGGGTACTTTTTAGTGAAGAAAAAATATTTATGTCTTGTAACATCCCAAAATTTCAATAAAGAGATAAAGAGAGAGTTTCCAAAACCCAAATTTGAGAACCAACAAAAACTTTTTCCCAACACAAGTGCTATGCGTATACTCATATTTTATTTTATGCTAAGTGTGCATATTGCCATGATGATTGTTTGTGTGTGCGCCAATGTGCCAAAACCCTAAACCCATGATCACTTGATCAAACAAACTCAAGGAAAATAAAAGAGGAAAGAAAGGAGAAAAACCCCACACACACTCACATAAGGATTTGGCCAATTTTGCAAATACTAAACCTAGGCCCTATTTCCTTGCACCATTAGTTGTAAATGGATACTAAACATTATTTAACACTATTGGAATCAAAGAAACTCAAATTGAATCAAATTTGAATTCAAAAACAACTCACATGCAATTATGGTCACTTATGACAATTATAACCAGATGCCCTCTTTGAGCCCCTGTTTTGGAAGATTTCCAAACTATACTTTGCCATTTCTTTGCACCTCATCCAAGACAACATAAAAGTGAACAACTTTCCCCAAAACAACCCCTGCAAATTCTTTCTCCAATTCAAAAGGTGATCAAGCAAAGTTGGAACCAGAATGCAAAATTTAGATCATATGCATTTTGGGATTTTGCATTTCAACACCATTTGGACCACCACCACCTCCATTCTACTTCTAATAAAATATGATTACACTCCACCAAAAATATTTTCAAAATTCCAAGTTAAATTTCTTGCGGCCATTTCTACAAACACCTTGCAGGCATAGTTATAATTTGTGCCCATACTGAAAATTTGGTTGGACCAAGTCCAACCCTGGGCCTCTCTGCAGCTCTGGAGCTTCACCACACATCCTAGCACCAGTGCCAACCCCTACCAAGCCCTCCACTTGCTCAACATGACATTGGCATGACCATGCCGTGGCATGGCATAGCCACCCCATGCCATCTCTCTCCCCTCTCAACTCAACGATGCACCATCGTGTCCTGGACGCTCCACGTACTCTCCTGAACTAGCCCGGCCCTCCCTTGGCCAAAATGACGCGTGCACACGCCAGCATCGACGCGCCCAGAACGCTCCAGCGACGCCATGTCGTGCTTGGTCGCAACGCCAGAGCACGCCAGAGCGCCGCGTCACCCCGTCAGCACCGACCACGCCTCGCCATCAGCACCCGCGTGTGACTTCTCCTCAGCACCAGGACGCCGCCAGACACCGCCACGAGCTCGCCCGCGCCCTGTCACCGTCGAGGAGGACGACGACGTCCGCCACAGTACCCCGCGGACGCGTGACGCGCTCCACTATGCTTGACCACCGAAGACTTTCTGAGCGCACCGTGACGTTCCTTGAGTCCGCCTGAACGATGCCATGACCTCGCCCACGCCGTTGATCGACGGGAGAGCGCAGTCGCCATCGTCACCATGACCTCCCTCCGCTGCTCGAGGCCGCTATAAAAGGAGCACTCCGCTCCCCAAATTGAGCACACACCTCGCCTCCCATCTTCTCCCTGAGTAGCCTAGCCACCTCGCCGCTCCTCATTGTCCACCAGAGAGCCCCAATCGCTACCTCACCGCCGCTCGCCATCGCAGAAGATCGCCGGAGCTAGACGCCGCCCCAGGAGACGCCACTGCTACCAGGCGCTTCGTCATCGTCGACAACGTTGCTGCGCACATCTCCGACGACCGCCGGAGCTCCGTCGAGCTCGCCGACCCCCTACCGTCGCCGCCAGTAAGCCCCCTTCTCGCCGGAGACGATGGCGTCTCTGAGCCGTTGATCTCGCGTCTAATCATGCGGCACAGATCGAGCATACCGATTCGGTGTTTTAAAACACGCTGACAGGTGGCCCCCACTCGTCAGGCGGCCCGTTGCGCTGGACGCACTACTAGGCCGGCCCATCTTTTCTCCCATGTGCAGCCCACTTGCTTTTCCCGCCTAAGCCCACTAATTCAAAAAGAAATTTTCGAATTTGATTAATTCCTCACAGATGTTGTTTTCAAAATTAAATAGGATAAAATCCACCAAACCAAATTTAACAAATTTTATATATTTGGAAACCTTGTTAAAATATCTACAACACCACACTAGTCTCAACTCTAGATGATTTGTAGAATAAATGTGACAAAATAAACAAGGCAGAGCCTTTTGTAACTTCAAACAATTATTAAAAATTAATCAAAAATGCTTTTGAGTTGATTCCAACTCTCAAAAATTATATTTCACATTGTCTATCCAAATATGTAAAAATATTGCATAGTTGTTTGTATGATCATGGCTTAGTTTAAAGAATGGCCCTATGGCTATTTCTAGTTCATTTTTAAATGTGCATCATCATTTATTAAAATGTATGAGAGCTTCTCTCTCATTTAAATCTTGTCTCAACTAAGTCAACATGAGGTAGAGACCATGGTCAACTAAATCTCATATTGAATTAGTTGATGATATTAAATCATTACCATGTGTTATTAAAATGCATGAGGTGCATCACCTCATTTAAATCATTTTCCCAAATGATAATTATGAAGAGGTTGACTTTGGTCAACCTAGGTCATGTATTATTAATTGAGGAGATTAAATCCTAACAAGATTCAATGAGAGGAAATTATTTCTCTTAAGAATTAAATAGAAGCACTAAGTAATAATTGTAATGAGAGGAAATTATTTTTCTTAAGAATACAACCAATCCAACCCACATAATAAGCATGTTGTGATGCTAGCTTAGCTTGTGTGACTTATGTGTGTGCCTAGTTTAGTACTTAAGCTTGTGTGGTGATTGTGTGTATTGTATTCGTATTTAGACGCTAGTACCGAGGAATACCAAGAGGAGGAGGAGGTCTACTTCCAAGAAGAGGAAGACCACTTTGACCAGTACACCACTCAAGGCAAGCTAATATTCTTGCAAATGCAAAGCTCTCTTGAGCAAGGAACCACTTCTCTTCCTTTATGTGCAATGATCCCATCCCAAGTTTTACCCTTCAAGCTTTTTCTCTGTTTCGCAAAGCTTACTTTTATAGTTAACTTTGGTCTAAGTATAGAGTGGAGCAAGAGTAGCAAACTTAGCCTAAAAAGCTTATAAGTTAAGTAGCACCTCTCATAACTAGTGGCTAGTGCTAAATAATTAAAATTGACTACTCTAGATCAGAACATTGTGAAATAAAATGACTTTGAAGGATTTGAAGGTGAATATGACTTGAAATGAATTGAATGACATGGTGAAATTGCTAAAAACTAATGGTTGGGTTCGGATGCGATACCATTCCAATTTACAAGTTGTAGGATAACGTAGCATAGAAAACAAAAAATTTCCTACCGCGAACACGCAATCCAAGCCAAGATGCAATCTAGAAGACGGTAGCAACGAGGGGATTATCGAGTCTCACCCTTGAAGAGATTCCAAAGCCTACAAGATGAGGCTCTTGTTGCTGCGGTAGACGATCACTTGCCGCTTGCAAAAGCGTGTAGAAGATCTTGATCACGGCGCCACGAACGGGCAGCACCTCCGTACTCGGTCACACGTTCGGTTGTTGATGAAGACGACGTCCACCTCCCGTTCCAGCGGGCAGCGGAAGTAGTAGCTCCTCTTGAATCCGACAGCACGACGGCGTGGTGTCGGTGGTGGTGGAGAACTCCGGTGGAGCTTCGCTAAAGCACGCGGGAGCTATGGAGGAGAAGGGGCGGCTAGGGTTTGGGAGGGGGTGGCCGGCCACTCAAGGGGGCGGCCAGGTTGTGGTCTTGGTGTGTCCGGCCCCCTCCCCTTGGCCCCTCATTATATAGGTGGAAGCCCCAAGTGTTGGACTACAAGTCTCCGAATAAGACCCGAACCCAAAACCTTCCATATGGTGGGAAACCTTCCCGAGCTAGGACTCCCACTAGAGGTGGGAGTTCCACCTTCCATATGGGGGGGTGGCCGGCCCCCTAAGGGGAGTCCACTTGGGACTCCACCCCTACTAGGGTTGGCCGGCCATGGAGGTGGAGTCCCATGTGGACTCCACCTTCCTAGGTGGTTTCTTCCGGACTTTTCTAGAACCTTCTAGAACCTTCTAGAACCTTCCATAGAACCTTCCGCATCATTTTAATTCACATAAAATGACATCCTATATATGAATCTTATTTTCCGGACCATTCCGGAACTCCTTGTGATGTCCGGGATCTCATCCGGGACTCCGAACAAATATTCGAACTCCATTCCATATTCAAGTTCTACCATTTCAACATCCAACTTTAAGTGTGTCACCCTACGGTTCGTGAACTATGCGAACATGGTTGAGTACACACTCCGACCAATAACCAATAGCGGGATCTGGAGATCCATAATGGCTCCCACATATTCAACGATGACTTAGTGATCGAATGAACCATTCACATATAATACCAATTCCCTTTGTCACGCGATATTTTACTTGTCCGAGGTTTGATCATCGGTATCACACTATACCTTGTTCAACCTCGTCTCCTGACAAGTACTCTTTACTCGTACCGTGATATGTAGTCTCTTATGAACTTATTCATATGCTTGCAAGACATTAGACGACATTCCACCGAGAGGGCCCAGAGTATATCTATCCGTCATCGGGATGGACAAATCCCACTGTTGATCCATATGCCTCAACTCATACTTTCCGGATACTTAATCCCACCTTTATAACCACCCATTTACGCATTGGCGTTTGATGTAATCAAAGTACCTTTCCGGTATAAGTGATTTACATGATCTCATGGTCATAAGGACTAGGTAACTATGTAACGAAAGCTAATAGCAAATAACTTAATGACGTGATCTTATGCTACGCTTAAATGGGTGTGTCCATTACATCATTCATATAATGATATAATCTTGTTATTAATAACATCCAATGTTCATGATTATGAAACTAATCATCTATTAATCAACAAGCTAGTTAAGAGGCTTACTAGGGACTCTTTTTGTTTACATATCACACATGTATCAATGTTTCGGTTAATACAATTATAGCATGGTATATAAACATCTATCATAAACATAAACATATATAATAACCACTTTTATTATTGCCTCTTGGGCATATCTCCAACAGTCTCCCACTTGCACTAGAGTCAATAATCTAGATTACATTGTAAGGTACCTAACACCCATGGCATTCTGGTGTTGGTCATGCTTTGCCCTAGGGAGAGCTTTAGTCAACGGATCTGCTACATTCAGATCAGTGTGTACTTTGCAAATCTTTACTTTTCCATCTTCGATGTACTCGCGAATCGAATGATAACGCAGCTTGATATGCTTCAGCCTCTTGTGTGACCTTGGTTCATGTGCATTGGCGATGGCACCCATGTTGTCACAGATGACTAGTGGGTCCAATGCACTAGGAACCACACCGAGCTCTACAATGAACCTCTTCATCCATACCGCTTCGATGAAGCCTCCGAAGCCGCTATGTATTCCGATTCTGTTGAGGATTTCGCCACCGTGCACTGCTTCGAGCTTGCCCAGCTTACTGCAGCACCATTCAATATAAACACGTACCCAGACTGAGACTTAGAGTCATCAGGATCGGTGTTCCAACTTGCATCGGTGTAACTTGTTACAACGAGCTCTTGGTCACCTCCATAACAAAGAAACATATCCTTAGTTCTTTTCAAGTACTTCAGGATATTCTTGACCGCTGTCCAGTGTTCCATTCCTGGATCACTTTGATATCTGCTAGTTAAACTAACAGCATGTGCTATATCCGGTCTAGTACATAGCATGGCATACATGATAGAGCCCACTGCCGAGGCATAGGGGATCTGACTCATCCTTTCTCTTTCTTCTGCCGTAGCCGGTCCTTGAGTCTTACTCAAGACCTTGCCTGGTAACATAGGTAAGAATCCTTTCTTACTTTCGCCCATTCTAAACTTCTTTAGAATCTTGTGCAGATATGTACTCTGTGATAGCCTTATTAGACGTCTTGATCTATCTCTATAAATCTTGATGCCTAATATATACGATGCTTCACCAAGGTCTTTCATTGAAAAACTATTATTCAAATAACCTTTTACACTGCTTAATAGTTCTATATCATTCCCAATCAATAATATGTCATCTACATATAATATCAGGAACGCTACAGAGCTCCCACTCACTTTCTTGTAAATACAGGCCTCTCCATGACACCGTATAAACCCGAAGTCTTTGATCACCTTATCAAAGCGTCGGTTCCAACTTCTTGATGCTTGCTTCAGTCCATAGATTGAACGCTGAAGTTTGCATACTTTGTCAGCATTTTTAGGATCGACAAAACCTTTGGGTTGTACCATATACAACTCTTCCTCAATGTCTCCATTAAGGAATGCCGTTTTGACATCCATCTGCCAAATCTCATAATCGAAAAATGCAGCTATTGCTAACAAAATCCTCACAGATTTTAGCTTCTACAGGTGAGAAAGTCTCATCGTAGTCAACACCTTGAATTTGTCGGAAACCCTTTGCGACAAGTCGAGCTTTATAGACAGTAATATTACCATCAGCATCTGTTTTTCTCTTGAAGATCCATTTATTCTCGACAGCCTTTCGGCTATTAGGTAAGTCTACCAAAGTCCATACTTTGTTATCATACATGGATCCCATTTCGGATTTCATGGCTTCTTGCCATTTGTTGGAATCTGGGCTCATCATCGCTTCTTCATACGTCGCAGGGTCTTCATCATTGTTATCCACAATCATGACATTTGGACAAGGATCATACCAATCAGGAGTGGCACGTTCCCTTGTCGATCTGCGAGGTTCAGCTATCTCATTTGAAGTTTCATGATCGTTATCATTAGCTTCCTCTGTGTAGGCGGCACAGGAACATCTTCCGGCACTGCGCTACTCTGATCAACGAGTAGAGATTCTTCAATCTCATCGAGTTCTACTTTTCTTCCAGTCACTTCTTTAGTGAGAAATTCTTTCTCATGAAAGGTTCTGTTCTTAGCAACAAAGATCTTGCCTTCGGATCTGTGATAGAAAGTGTACCCTATAGTTTCCTTAGGGTATCCTATGAAGACGCATTTCTCCGCTTTGGGTTCTAGCTTGTCCGGTTGTAACTTTTTTACATAGGCTTCGCAACCCCAAACTTTAAGGAACGACAGCTTAGGTTTCTTATTAAACCATAATTCATACGGTGTCGTTTCAACGGATTTTGATGGTGCTCTATTTAAAGTGAATGCGGCTGTCTCTAATGCATAACTCCAAAATGATAACGGTAAATCAGTAAGAGACATCATAGAACGAACCATATCTAAGAGAGTTCGATTACGATGTTCGGACACACCGTTTCGTTGTGGTGTTCCCGGAGGTGTCAATTGTGAAAGTATTCCGCATTTCTTTAAATGCATGCCAAACTCATAACTCAGATATTCACCTCCGCGATCAGATCGTAGAAATTTAATCTTCTTGTTACGTTGATTTTCTACTTCACTTTGGAATTCCTTAAACTTCTCGAAAGTTTCGGATTTATGTTTCATTAAATAGATATACCCATATCTACTCAAATCATCTGTGAAGGTTAGAACATAACGATAACCACCGCGCGATGCTACACTCATTGGTCTGCACACATCTGTATGTATGATTTCCAATAAGTCAGTAGCTCGCTCCATCATACCCGAGAATGGAGTCTTAGTCATTTTTCCCAGACATGCTTCGCATCTATCAAGTGACTCAAAGTCAAGTGATTCAAGTAATCTATCGGTATGGAGTTTCTTCATGCGTTTCACTCCAATATGACCAAGACGACAGTGCCACATATAAGTAGAATTATCATTTAATTTAATTCGCTTAGCATCAATGTTATGTATATGTGTATCACTACTATCGAGATCTAACAGAAATAAGCCATTCTTTTCAGGTGCTCGACCATAAAAGATATTATTCATAAAAATAGAACAACCATTATTCTCAGACTTGAATGAATAACAGTCTTGCATTAAACAAGATCCAGATATAATATTCATGCTCAACGCGGGTACAAAATAGCAATTATTTAGGCTTAAAACTAATCCCGAAGGTAGATGTAGAGGAAGTGTGCCGACAGCGATCACATCGACTTTGGATCCATTTCCAACGCGCATCGTCACTTCATCCTTCGTAGTCTTCGTTTATTCTTTAGTTCCTGTTTCGAGTTACAAATATGAGCAACCGAACCAGTATCAAATACCCAGGTACTAGTACGAGAACCAGTGAGATAAACATCTATAACATGTATATCAGATATACCTTCTTTCTTCTTCTTGACAAGGCCGCTCTTCAGATCCGCCAAATACTTGGATCAATTACGCTTCCAGTGTCCCTTCTCCTTGCAGTAATAGCACTCAGCATCAGGCTTAGGGCCAGCCTTAGGTTTCACAGGAGGCGTGGCAGCTTTCTTGCCACTCTTCTTGTTCTTGCTTTTAGACTTGCCCTGTTTCTTGAAGCTGGTGGTCTTGTTGACCATCAACACTTGGTGCTCTTTCTTAATTTCAATCTCAGCAGATTTTAGCATGGCGAAGAGTTCAGGTAACTCTTTGTTCATGTTCGCATATTGTAATTCATCACAAAGTTCTTATAACTAGGTGGCAGTGATTGAAGGACACGATTAATCCCCAGTCTGTTAGGAATCACTATTCCCAAGTCATGAGTTTCTTCGCATGCCCGGTCATGGCGAGCATGTGCTCACTAACGGAGCTGCCTTCTTCCATCATGCAGCTGAAGAAGTGTTTCGATGCTTCATAGCATTCCACGGCCGCATGAGTCTCAAAGATAGTTTTCAACTCATTGATTAACTCATGTGGATCGTGGTGCTCAAAACGTTTTTGAAGATCGGCTTCCTGCACAGATGGCACACCGAACTTGAGAGTACCGAGTTTTCCGAGTCGCGTAAACATTATTTACTTCATCGGTTTCAGTTTCTGCAGGAGGGTCACCTAGCGGTGCATCAAGCACATATTGCAGGTTTCCGCCATTGAGGAAGATCCTCACATGACGGAACCAGTCGATGAAGTTGCTACCGTTGCTCTTAAGCTTTCCTTTCTCTAGGAACTGGTTAAAATTGATTGGGGACGCCATATCTACAACATATTTGCAATAGTTTAGACTAATGTTTATGACAAATTGAGTTCAAATTTTAATTTAACAAAATTAAAAACTAGGTGAACTCCCACTCAAAACAATATCCCTCCCATTGTCTTAGTGATCACACGAACCAAATCCATCACACCTATGCCCGATCATCACGAGACAAGATGTAATTTCAATGGCGAACACTCAAAGTGATCATATGATTCATGCTCTACCTTTCGGTATCACGTGTTCCGAGACCATGTCTGTACATGCTAGGCTCGTCAAGGCCACCTTAGTATCCGCATGTGCAAAACTGACTTGCACCCGTTGTATGCACTTGTTGATTCTATCACACCCGATCATCACGAGATGCTTCAAACGACAAGTCTTCGCAACGGTGCTACTAAGGATGAACACTTTATTATCTTGAAATTTTAGTGAGAGGGATCATCTTATAATGCTACCGTCGCGATCTAAGCAAAATAAGATGCATAAAAGGATTAACATCACATGCAGTTCATATGTGATATGATATGGCCCTTTTGTCTTTGCGCCTTTGATCTTCATCTACAAAGCACGGACATGATCTCCATCATCAACGGGCATGATCTCCATCATCGTCGGCGTAGTGTCAAGGTCAATGGCGCCGTCTTCATGATTGTTCTCCATGTAGCAACTATTACAACTACTTTGAAATACTACTCAACATGAAATTTAAAGACAACCATAAGGCTCCTGCCGGTTGCCACAATACAATAATGATCATCTCATACATAGTCATCATCACATTATGGCCATATCACATCACCAAACCCTGCAAAAACAAGTTAGACGTTCTCTAATTTGGTTTGCATATTTTACGTGGTTTAGGGTTTTCGGTGAGATCTAATCTACCTACGAACATGAACCACAACGGTGATACTAGTGTTGTCAATAGAAGAGTAAATTGAATCTTCACTATAGTAGGAGAGACAGACACCCGCAAAGCCACTTATGTAATACAAGTTGCATGTCAAGCGTGGAGCAAATCTCATGAACGCGGTCATGTAAAGTTAGCCCGAGCCGCTTCATCCCACTATGCCACAAAGATGCAAAGTACTCAAGCTAAAGATAACATAAGCATCAACGCCCACAAAACCATTGTGTTCTACTCGTGTAACCATCTATGCATAGACACGGCTCTGATACCACTGTAGGATAACGTAGTATAGAAAACAAAAAATTTCCTACCGCGAACACGCAATCCAAGCCAAGATGCAATCTAGAAGACGGTAGCAACGAGGGGATTATCGAGTCTCACCCTTGAAGAGATTCCAAAGCCTACAAGATGAGGCTCTTGTTGCTGCGGTAGACGATCACTTGCCGCTTGCAAAAGCGCGTAGAAGATCTTGATCACGGCGCCACGGGGCAGCACCTCCGTACTCGGTCACACGTTCGGTTGTTGATGAAGACGACGTCCACCTCCCGTTCCAGCGGGCAGCGGAAGTAGTAGCTCCTCTTGAATCCGACACCACGACGGCATGGTGTCGGTGGTGGTGGAGAACTCCGGTGGAGCTTCGCTAAAGCACGCGGGAGCTATGGAGGAGAAGGGCGCGGCTAGGGTTTGGGAGGGTGGCCGACCACTCAAGGGGGCGGCCAGGTTGTGGTCTTGGTGTGTCCGGCCCCCTCCCCTTGGCCCCTCATTATATAGGTGGAAGCCCCAAGTGTTGGACTACAAGTCTCCGAATAAGACCCGAACCCAAAACCTTCCATATGGTGGGAAACCTTCCCAAGCTAGGACTCCCACTAGAGGTGGGAGTTCCACCTTCCATATGGGGGGGTGGCCGGCCCCCTAAGGGCTCGTTTGGTTGACCCCGTTCCGCTCGGGTTCCCTGCCTTTTCCCCCGCCGGATAATCCCCGGGCGGAATTACCCCGGGCGGACCTACCTGACCGTTTGGACAGCCAGCAGCCCGCCGATCCGCGTCCGTTCCGCGTCGAACCCGGGGAACCCGTTCCACCACGAGCGAGGCGCGGAACAGAATCCGCGAGGCGACGCGAGAGGCGACTCCAAGGGCGACGACGACGGCGACAGAACCACCGCACCTCCCATCCCCTTCCCACCTTCGGCGACCGGACCCAAGCCCCGCCCCGCCCCTCCGCCCCCTCCCCACCTCTGGCGCCTCCCCTCTCCGACAGCAACCTCGAAACCGAGTATGTCTCGTCTCGCGACGAGAAGGCGGCGGGCAGAGATGCGACGCCTCCAACATTCTTCCTCCACCGGCGACCGGAGCAGGGGCCTATCGAGTGCATCGCCTCCAAGTCCCTCTCCTCTCCCGGATTTCCCCCCTCCAGCGGCGGTTGTCTCAAGATCTGCTCCGCCCAGATCACTGTCCCTCCGGCGACAAGGACGGTCGGCGGTCCTGATTTTCAGATCTACCCATCCTCTTGCTGTCTTCTTTGAGGTCAGCATCACTGATATTGATTTTGGTTGCAGGCGACGGATCCTGGAGTACACCAAGTCTTGGAGATGAACAACGCTTGGGCAATTTGCTCTCTTCCACTTCCCTACTTCTTTGATACGAAATCTGATTGGTAGCTTTAACGACTGTTACGATTTTAATGATTTATTTTTGGGCCATCAATGTAATCGTGGATGATATATGCGAAATAGCATCAGGCCGATGCATTGTTTTTTATAGTACTCAAGTTTAATTGATGGATTTGATTCTATCTGGTTTGGTGAAATTTAGATAAACAACGGGTTCATAACTTCATGTACTGGATGTTTGTAGCCTGACTACTTGAATTAGTAATTTGGTTAATGGTTAGGCTTACGTGAGCTTAATTAAATCCCTGCCATGGAAAAACATAAGGTGCGTAGTGTATTGTTCCTCCTCCTCAGCTAGTTGTCTACTTAGTTCTATCTTCTTATCTAGTAGTTGATAAGCCAGTTGCTGTTCTTGGTACACACAAGGGTACCATGTATAAGCCTTGTTTTAGTGAATTTTCCGTGTATGTTCTGGCACAATTTTGGAATGGAGGTGCCTCACTGTTTTCCATTACATGGAGTTGCGTTGTCCCATTCTGAAATTCAGAGATGCAAGTTAACTTTTGGTAGCAAGAACTGGAATGTACGTTTGTAGTGTTTGGCAAAGAGATGACAATTATTTAGGTTGTAATAACTTGGATAAGTAAGACAATAAAAATGTTTTCAAAATGCTGTTTATCTTCTCATTCAAGTGCTCTTTTTTGTTGTTGTAAAATGTCATGTCATGCCTGTCAATGATATTCCATCAGAGGGAGTTATATTGTCTCATTTGGTTCTCATGGTGTTTGCTTACGAACTAGCTATTATCTTATCCTTGTATTTGTATGATTATTTTCAAACCGAGCCTTTATTTTGTACTTTTGCATCATCTAGATTTCACATTATAAAATTCATGACTTTCAGGTTCGTAGCTACTGATGAAAGTGCAGTGCGACCTTTTCTCCGCTGTACTCCCAGAGCGCATCGCCTAGAAGCTGTACTTCCTCTGATCTGTACTCCGCCTTGAAGCTTTCTCAGCTCTGGCGACGACGACGGTGGTCCGGTGAGCAAGGTGCATCGTCAGCTTTTCTTACTTACTGTGAAGGTGACCTGCCTTATTGTTGGTTTCAGTTTTAAACTTGTATATATTCATGAAAGATAGAAGGAAAATTGTATTGGTACCTGATGTTACTATATGATCCGAGTTCTTATGATAAGTACCTGGTGTTACTTCTGTATACTAATCATACTTGGTGCTAGGAAAATTGTATTCTCTTTCTCTTGTTATATTGTACCCCTCTTGTTCCCTTGACCATATCCTACAAAAATATTCGTGCTATAAAGAATATACAACAGCAAAACAAATGCAATAATGCTACAGAGAAAATGATTATGCCAACAAAAAGAAAACATGATCTTGTTTTACTTTTTGGAGCCACAGTATATAAATTTCTGAATTTGTTAAGTGATAGTTACAGTATATGAATTTCTGAATTTGCTATCCTAGGATCAAGAAAATGCATTATAAATCTGTAGCAGTCTAATGTTTGCATTTGCTATTTTGTTCGGAAACATGACTACACCAACTAATGTTTGCATTTGCTTTTCTATTCCAAACAGGAGTACCAATGTTGGCTGGACATAACCTGGAAGCTATCACATCTGGAAATGAAACCATGTCAATCCAATAGGTGAAGATGAAATGAACTGAAGTGAAATACTGGTGTTCTACAGTTTTCTGTTTAACTGACATACTGATGTTAACAATTGGGCAAATCGGGAAAACCCAAACATTAATTAATGGGGTCTCTAATTAAGGTAATTTCTTACTGAACTACTCCATGCTTTTTGGTAGCTGGTAGCTCTAGCTTTCTGGTCCATGAAGATGTGGGAATATGTGAAAGGCGAGAGGGGAGCTTCAGCAGCGGCGAACAGTGGGTTCCAGCATCGGCGGCGGAGCGCGGGAGGCCGCTGGCCCTGCGCCGCGAGGCGCGAGAGGTCGCCAACGCGAAGGGCGGGCGGCTGCCCACCTGCCGCCGCGAGGATGTGAGCTCCACCTGGAGGCCCGCTGGCGCCAGGCGAGCTACAGCAGTGGTGGTGCGAGGCGCGGGAGGCCCGCCGGCACCAGCTGAGGGAGGCTGCCCGCCGGCGTGACGCGCGGAGCTTCACCGGTAGGAATGTGCGACCGCGCGCAGGAGTCCGTCGGCGCGAGGCGAGGGAGATCGCTGGCGCCAAGGGAGGAAGGCCGCCCACCGACGCGAGGCGCAGGATCTTCACCGGCGCGAGAAGTGCGGGAGCTTCACCCGCGCAGGAGTCCGTCGGCGCGAGGCGAGGGAGATCTGCCTGGAGATGTAAAGATTGGTGTATACTTATGTTGTTGTGGTTGAATATGTTGTGTATTTCGAATTATGAGTATTCCTTGAAATTTCTGTATTAATTTGTATGCCTAAATCTTCAAATTTCTTGCGAAAAACGTACTATTTTGGGCTTATTTTCGAATTTCGCATCTTTCCTCCCGTTCCTATCCGTTCCCTGCCTGTGCTGTCCAAATAGCAAACTTTGATTCTCCCGAGCGGGAGGGGAAACCTTGGGTTCCAAGCGCGCGGGGATAGTCACGTTGGGGGAGTAATTCCCTGGGTTTTGGGTCCCTTGCAACCAAACAAGCCCTAAGGGGGAGTCCACTTGGGACTCCACCCCCACTAGGGTTGGCCGGCCATGGAGGTGGAGTCCCATGTGGACTCCACCTTCCTAGGTGGTTTCTTCCGGACTTTTCTAGAACCTTCTAGAACCTTCCATAGAACCTTCCGCATCATTTTAATTCACATAAAATGACATCCTATATATGAATCTTATTTTCCGGACCATTCCGGAACTCCTTGTTATGTCCGGGATCTCATCCGGGACTCGAACAAATATTCGAACTCCATTCCATATTCAAGTTCTACCATTTCAACATCCAACTTTAAGTGTGTCACCCTACGGTTCGTGAACTATGCGGACATGGTTGAGTACACACTCCGACCAATAACCAATAGCGGGATCTGGAGATCCATAATGGCTCCCACATATTCAACGATGACTTAGTGATCGAATGAACCATTCACATATAATACCAATTCCCTTTGTCACGCGATATTTTACTTGTCCGAGGTTTGATCATCGGTATCACACTATACCTTGTTCAACCTCGTCTCCTGACAAGTACTCTTTACTCATACCATGATATGTAGTCTCTTATGAACTTATTCATATGCTTGCAAGACATTAGACGACATTCCACCGAGAGGGCCCAGAGTATATCTATCCGTCATCGGGATGGACAAATCCCACTGTTGATCCATATGCCTCAACTCATACTTTCCGGATACTTAATCCCACCTTTATAACCACCCATTTACGCAGTGGCGTTTGATGTAATCAAAGTACCTTTCCGGTATAAGTGATTTACATGATCTCATGGTCATAAGGACTAGGTAACTATGTGAAAGCTAATAGCAAATAACTTAATGACGTGATCTTATGCTACGCTTAAATGGGTGTGTCCATTACATCATTCATATAATGATATAATCTTGTTATTAATAACATCCAATGTTCATGATTATGAAACTAATCATCTATTAATCAACAAGCTAGTTAAGAGGCTTACTAGGGACTCTTTCTTGTTTACATATCACACATGTATCAATGTTTCGGTTAATACAATTATAGCATGGTATATAAACATCTATCATAAACATAAAGATATATAATAACCACTTTTATTATTGCCTCTTGGGCATATCTCCAACACAAGTACCCCCACAATACCTGATTATGGGTAGGGTCTAACTAGAAGTTTATATGTCCAAGTATGGGTTCCCTCTAAACAAGCGTCATATGGGTTATGCTGAGGCTGCCTCCATTAAATGTGAAATGATGTGAAATGACGTGAATGAGGTGAACTGTCCGGCCCAAGCCCTGTGCAGTTCCCAGGCTGATGGTTTGTCTTCACTGGGAGGCCAAGCTCATGGGGAGAGGTGCCTATACTAGGATGTGTAAGTGAAAGGTTAGGGTTGATGATCCGCGTACTGAGTTACGATTATTCAGGATGATTCCTGACGGATGTAATCAAATGTTGTGGCACAAGTGTGCAACCTCTGCAGAGTGTAAAACTATTCGAATGGTCGTGTCCACGGTTACGGACAATTGGGAAGGCCATACTGTTCCGTCATTAGATCTCTTCTTGAAAATAATGGTTGAATTTGAAATGGTGACTTGAATTTGAAACACAACTGAGTTGTGGGAATGACACTAATGTTCCCACTTGAGTTAGTTAGCTTATGAAAATTCTGTATGAAATGATTATGAACTAAAATTGGCTTTATGCAAATAAACCTAGAGCTTAGCACCCCCTTAATAAAATTGATAGCATTTACATTAGTATTAGTTTGCGAGTACTTTAAAGTACTCACGGCTGTGTCCCTGGCTATTCAAATGGCCAGAATATGAAGAGGATCAGCAATATGAAGATGACGGCCAGCAGGACGTCTACAACAACTAGGAGGTCGCCTAACGTCAAGCGTTGGCCTGTGGATTAGATAGTCCATTTCCGTTACGCTTCCGCTATTTATGTTGTTCGTTGATCAGTAGATCAACTATGGTTGTAATATTGGATCATGTGACCTATTTGTGTAAGACAATTATGGTTTGTAATGAATGATGACTTATGATATCAACTGTTATGTCTCGCAACAACATTATTCCTGGGATTGCGATGAATGACATAATAGGCATCTGGACTTAAAAATCCGGGTGTTGACATGTCTATGACACGCGGGCTAGGGGCGGACACGGGGCGGACGCGAGCGGCCAGCCATCGGCGTCCGCGGCAACGCAAACTCGTCCCAGATTTCGCGGCCATCCGTTTTAGGAATGAGTCCGCGTGCTGGGCCGGGTTTTTGTCCGGCTGGACCCATGCAGGATGGGTCGCCGCGTTGGAGATGCCCTTAGAGCATCCCCACTCGTCTCCCCGACGAGGCCCCCGAGCGACGTTTTTTCCATCCGGACGGCGTTATTCGGCCCGCCGCGCCCCGGTTCGTTCGTCCGAATTTGGCCCTTCAACCATCCGGCGAGCCCACGTCATCCCCGGTCCCCCGGGGATCTATCGGGGACTCCGGACGAGTGAAAAGCGGGGAAGGGCCCGATCTGTCGGTGACTCGACACACGAACCCCATCGCCACCTCGCTCAAAATCTCCCCCACCCCTCGTATCTCTCTCGCCGCCGACACCACCCCACCGGCTTGTTGATTCCGCCGTCCCTCCTTCTCCACCTGCCTATATTCCGCCGTCTCGACGAAGGCCTATCGGCTGCTCCTCCGCCGGCCTGTTTTCCGACTTTGGCCTACTCCTCGTCGCTCGCGGCTCGGGTTGCCTCGACCACGCCCGTCAGGTGTTCGTCCACTCGCCGGCCATGGACTCGGACGAAGAGGAGGAGCAGATGTTCGTCGAGCTTATGCGGGAAGAGATGGCAGCCGCCGCCCAAGACGAGGAGCACATGATGATCCTCGGTTGCTTATCAAGCATGTACGCCGGACTGGCAACTGGGCGACGTGGTGGGTCGGCACCAGGTCGCCGGAAGTGCAAGCCGAGACAACGAATGGAGGGCTACTACATGTTGTACGCCGACTACTTCGCCGACAATCCATTGCACGGTGAGAGTGTTTTTCGGCGTCGTTTCAGGATGAGCAGAAAGCTATTTCTGGAAATTGTGTATGCCATCCGAGACTTTGACCCCTACTTCAGATGCAAGGCAGATTGCACTGGTTTGGTTGGATTTTCGTCACTGCAGAAGTGCACAGTGGCTATGAGGATGCTGGCGTATGGAGCTCCCGGTGATGGTGCAGATGACTATCTTCGGACCGCCCTTGATTGTTTCTACCGATTCTGCAGGGCCGTCATAGCAGTGTTCGGGGACTTTTACTTGAGATCACCCACTGTCGAAGACACTCAGAGGATCCTTGCAACAAATGAAGCTAGGGGTTTTCCAGGGATGCTTGGAAGCATTGACTGCATGCATTGGAAATGGAAGAACTGTCCGTTTGCGTGGGGGAATGTACAAGGGTCACAAAACGGCTGCACTGTGATACTTGAAGCGTGGCTACCCATGATCTCTGGATTTGGCACTCTTTTTTGGTATGCCTGGATCCAACAATGACATCAACGTCCTAAACTGCTCCCCGATCTTTTCCAAGCTTGTTGAGGGTCATGCTCCCGGTGAACTATGAGATCAATGGTCGGCACTACAACAAAGGATACTACCTTGCAGACGGTATCTATCCAAAGTGGGCAACATTTGTGAAGACTATCTCGAAACCTAGCACCCCAAACTTTGCGAGTTTGTGAAGAAACAAGAAGCTTGCCGAAAAGACGTCGAGCGTGCATTTGGTGTCCTCCAGCAGAGATTTGTCGTCCGGTTTCCCCTATGACTTGGTCCAAAGATCAGATGTGGGAGGTGATGAACTGTTGTGTGTGCCTACACAATATGATTATTGAAAATGAGCGAAAACATCCGGTTCCTCTGGCTGAGCAACAAGCACCATATGAGAGAGAGGGACCTCTTGCACAATAATCAGTGCCGACATCATGGGCCGCCTTCATTGCTATGCGCCAGGAGATCCGAGACTCTATAATGCATCAACAACTGCAAGATGATCTGGTGGAGCACATATGGACGCTCCGAGGCAACGCCAACGCCGACGCCAACTAGTCTTCTTTATTTATTTGTTTCAAAACTTGTGAAATTGTGTGCTTCATTTGTTTCAGCACTTGTTAAACATTGTACTGATTTTCGCCGAATTTGTTTCAGCAATTTTCTGAATCTTGTTTGCCAAACTTGTTAAATTTTATGTCGAATTTGTTTGAAATATGTCAAATGCCCCAAGTTGGGGGTGTCCTGCCGGGGGACGGCTGGAACTTCGGCGCTCCCCAGGCCAATTTTTCCTCCAATCCGGACGAAACTTTCGCCGGATTTAGACGTGGGAAGCGCCAACGAGTGGAGATGCTCTTAGGACCTGTACTTACCTGTTCTGGTGACGATCCCCCGGATACAAAATCTTGTATTCCTGTTTTCCTGCCATTGTATTTCCTGATTTCCCTTTTTCTGCATTTATACAGGCTACTATGTATAGAAGCTCGAACCAGCGATACAGATTCCATCCGCGCTGGTGGCTGAGAGCCAAAAATTCGCGTCCCTAATCTCACGGCAATCATAGACGCGTGGGAACTGGGATGTCGACCTCGGCGTGCTGGCAGGTCCCAAAAGTCCGCGTCGGGAGAATTAATACGAAACGGACGGAGGGGTACCTGCTAGGTGGGTACGAAGGGGCCGGTCAGCTTTTGGGGGGAGCCAGTCTTCGTGACGTTCGATATGAGTCATCTATCAGGCGATCCAATGAAATGACGAGGACTTCAGTGCTTCCTCCTGCAGGAAGTTTCCTACCCCTAAGTTTCACCAATTCAGTCCGTGTGTCCCCCAATTCACTGTCCAGTAGCTCATGCCATTACAGTTCTTCTCTTTAGCTCAGAGCTCAAGCTCCGGGTCATCTTACAAAGTATACTGAGAGAAGAAAGGTCTTGGAAAGTCAGGAGCATCACATGCTTACCTCTTCCTTTGCTTGGTAATTATGTTCTTGACACTCTCCCTTTCATGTACGTACGATTAACTGATGAATCTTTCTCTTGCTCAATCTTCCTTACCTGTTTGCTTCACTTCATCGCTCGCTTTCCATTAGAATAGCTGTGTGCATTTATTGATGCGATTTTTGGTATTTTGCTTCCCTTGAGTGGTTAATTGAGGAGGTTAACTTCTGCTCAAACATTACTAGAGAAAGCAATGGATTCTGTTGAGAAGCTTGCATCTGCAGAGCAAAATCATACTGTAGACAAGATTTGACCAACCAAATTTCCTTTTGTCCTGCAATTTTGGTTTAGTCAGGTTACTCTATGTCCCTGGCTTTTAGTTGTAGGAGACACTTTTTTTTTTCTCGTATGCTAGTACGCAGAAAAGAGTGTATTCACAGGTTGTCTGATTTCTCTCCAAGCAATTCGTGCTCTCCATTCTTCTCAGTTCGTTTCGCTGGTCTAGTGAATCTGACACAATTCGTTTTGTTCTTCAGTGAGCAGGCATCTATGTCTCACTGATTTCGCCTCAAGAGTGCTTATGATCTCCATCAAGCATAATCCAGAGAAGATTGAGCAGTACTTCTGTTCCTAAAAACAAACTGATTGAGCACCATTCTGGAAGCATGAAGTTGCTAGCTTTTGGGTTAGTTGTACTGGCGTACCTGCAATCTTTTGCAGCTACTGACGTCCAAGTCCAAGGTAAATAATTTGCGTTTAAGATACTATTCATTTATTCTACATAGCTGGAATTCGGTAAGGCAATGCCAAGGAGTATTGACTATGAGGCTGGGGCTGTTACTTCATTTAGAAAAAAAAGGAGTATTGACTATTTGACTAGACTTCGTCTACTAAATAATGGAGTGCGCTTCTTGGAGATTCATCTCGCTGCCCTTATCATTATCCAATTGTTGACAGATGACTAGATTTTGTCAGCACCCGAGTGTCTAGCTTCACCTCCCTGTACCTACCATTAACAAGGTGTGGAATTGACTTGGATCTATTGACTGTTTGGCTAGACTCTGCCAACTGAATACTCCTCCGTCTTATAACACTTGTATTAACTTTGTCTAAATTTAGATGTATATAGACACTATTTAGTACAAAGATACATCTAAATTTAAACAAAGTTTCTACATGTTTCATAGGACGGAGGGAGTACTCTACATCTGTTAAGAGATTCACCTCCATATCTTTTTGAAAATCCAGAGTTCCAAACAGTGCTTACAAGGAAACTACACAATTGTTCCAAAGCACACGTACTCCAGTGATAAAGTGCATATTTGTATATCACCTACCCTTAGAATTGTTTTGGTAGATTTGCACTTCTCTTTCAACGTAATATGAAAGCACTTCTCATTAGATGCAAGTGAAACATTGAATATATTTATTCTACGTCAATCAAAAATTTTAACCACTTTTAATTAGTTCAATCGCATTGAGTCCCTACCTCATAGCTCTGCAAATTAAACGGCATTTTTATCTCCACAGTCACAGCACTACATGAAATCAGAATGATGCTCATTGACAGTCGCGGTGTCCTGGGAGATTGGAACGAGAATCAAGTCAGTCCCTGCCTTAGTAGTTATGTTATGTGCGATGAAGACAACAACGTTTATGCAATGTAAGTGAAAGTATATTAGTCTCAATTGTCTGGCAGCTACAATTTTTTTTGCTCTCTTTTTTAATTCTTGCAAGCCCTCACGAGGCAACCGCATATTCACATTCTGGCCCACATAAGGATGTTTGGAATATTAAAGCAGAGCATAGCTTTTTAAACCGAGCCTGATGTCGATTTGGCCGGTTAAAACCTCCTCTAAATTGAAGACCGTCCATCAGTCAATGCACTTAACATGTTGTCACTTGTTAGAGCATCTGCAATACCATTACTACATTGGATTGCTAAAATTTTGAGATAGAAATGTAAGAGAGAATGTAATAAAAGCGACAAGCAAATAACGAAGAACGATAAAGATAAACGCAGCGGAGACACGAGATTTAACGTGGAAAACCCCTTCCAACACAGAAGGGGAAAAACCACGGGCGCCAGCCAGCAAAACTTCACTATATTGGGGAGTGTTTACAAACGCGGTGGGTTATCTTATAATCTGATAAACCCTAGCCGGTGGCTTACAAGATGTATATATAGGCGGAGCCAACGATCCGTACAGATGGCTGCCGCCCCCCGCACCCCCTTCGCAGGTGTCCCTGCAGGGCACGACGTATGGGCTAACTTCAGACTCCGCTACGCTTCGGCCAAAGCGACGGACCTCGCTCCGCTTGTCAGAAGTTAGCCTCCCTTTAGTATATGAATTTGGATCACAATACAACAAACTCCACCTTGAGACAAATTCCATCTTGTAGCATGAACTTCAACAAATCTCCTGAACAACAAAGAAAAAACACTTGCTGGCGCCAACAGCCACTTGGGCTAAACAGTTATACCAACCAAGCTCGAGCAAAGCTCAAACTTGGAAACAGGAACTGGCTTTGTCATCATATATCAGCAGGATTATCATGAGTACTTATCTTGCATACCTTCAGTTTACCTTGAGCAACAATGTCGCGAACATAATGGTACTTGATATCAATGTGCTTTGTCCTCTCATGGAACATTTGATCTTTGGTAAGGTATATTGCACTTTGACTATCAGAAAACAAGTTAATCCAAGAATCATCTCCACAAAGCTCAGCATATAAACCCTTCAACCAAACAGACTCTTTGCAAGCTTCAATTGCTATATATTTTGCTTCGGTCGTAGATTGGGCAATAACAGGTTGTAACGTTGTCCTCCAACTCACAGCACATCCACCAACAGTAAACACATAACCTGTGAGGGATCTTCTCTTATCCAAATCGGCAGCAAAATCTGAATCCACATAGCCAACGAGTCCCTCACCGGTCTTGCCAAATTTCAAGCAAGATTTGGATGTGCCACGAAGGTACCTGAAAATCCACTGAACAGCTTTCCAATGTTCTTTACCAGGATTAGCCATGTATCGAGTAACCAAACTCATAACATATGACAAATCAGGACGAGAACAAACCATGGCATACATCAAGGAACCAACATCACTAGAATATGGAACTCGAGACATGTACTCAAAATCTTCATCAGTACTAGAACATTGTAATGCTGACAATTTGAAGTGAGGAGCAATAGGTGTACTAACAGACTTTGCATCATACATATTAAAACGGTGAAGAACTTTCTGAATGTAATTTTGCTGACTAAGAAATAACACACTAGATTTTATGTCTCTTGTAATTTTCATACCTAGTATTTTCTTAGCAACACCAAGATTCTTCATCTCAAACTCACTACTTAATTGTGACTTTAATGTAGTGATCCTTTCCTGCTCTTGGCAGCAATCAACATATCATCAACATATAACAGCAAGTATATTGGTGATCCATTAACAAACTTGATATAAACACAACTATCATACTAAGATCTCTTAAATTTATGTGCAATCATAAATGGATCAAACCTTTTATACAACTGTCTTGGAGACTGTTTCAGACCATAAAGGGACCTCTTTAACTTGCAAACAAGATCCTCCTTACTAGGCACAACAAAACCTTCAGGTTGGTCCATGTATATCTCCTCCCCAAGCTCACCATGCAGAAAAGCAGTCTTTATATCTAGTTGCTCAAGCTCAAGATCATGCATAGCCACAATACCAAAGAATGCACGACTGGAACTATGATTCACAACCGGAGAGAATACATCATTATAATCAATACCTGGAATTTGGCTGAAACTTTTTGCTACTAACCTTGCCTTAAACCTCGGAGGCTCATTAGGAGACAAATCTTCCTTTCTTTTAAATATCCACTTACAGCGGACAACCTTCTTTTGTTTAGGCAAGGCACAACATCCCATGTGCCATTCTTGTCAAGCGATTGCATCTCCTCTTGCATAGCAGAAATCCACTTCACGCGGTCAATGGATGCAACGGCCTCAGTATATGTAGCAGGTTCAGTATCATGCTCCACCTGTTCAGCACAACTCAAAGCATGATGAACAAGATTACATTCTTCAATTAAACGAGGACGTGGACCTTTGTTACGCATCGGTCTATCAGCAGCAATGGAACTATTTGTTTGCTACAAAACAGGTGGTGAGTGCTGAACAACAGTGTTATCATTTTCAGCAACATTATTTTCTTTCTCCTCCACGTGCTCCACCTGCACACTAATCCTCTGTTATTCATCATCAGAATTATCAGAAAAATCAACAGCATCAGTAACATCTGTAGATGAACTCTTATAAAACATGACAGCCTCATTAAAGACAACATTCCTCTTATGCAAGACTTTCTTAGTTTCAGGATTCCGTAACTTATATGCCTTAACTCTTGAACCATAACCAAGAAACACACACTTAACAGCCCTGGGCTCTAGCTTTCCATTATCAACATGAGCATAAGCAGTGCAACCGAAAACTCTCAACTGTGAATAATCAGCAGGTGAACCAGACCATACCTCAATAGGAGTTTTCTTATCAAGTGGAATGCAAGGTGACATGTTTATCAAGTAACAAGCGGTGGATGCTGCTTCAGCCCAAAAACTTCTATGCATACCAGCATTGGACAACATGCAGCGAGCCTTGGAGATGATGGTTCTATTCATCCTCTCCGCCACACCATTCTGCTGAGGAGTATATGGGATGGTGTGGTGCCTGACAATGCTCGTCGCTGCAATAATCATTGAAAACAGTAGAACAAAACTCCATGGCATTGTCAGTACGAAGCAATTTAACTTTCTTTTCTGTTTGCTTCTGTACCATAACTTTCCACTTTCTAAAAGCATCAAACACATCAGATTTATGTTTCGGAAAGAAATGACACACTTTTCTGGAGTAATCATCTATGATATTAAGCATGTAATTTGCATCACCAAGAGAAGTTTTGCGGGAAGGTCCCCACACATCAGCATGCACATAATCTAGAATCCCTTTAGTGGTATGAACGGAAGCATTGAATTTAACTCTTTTATGCTTACCAAAAATGCAATGCTCACAGAACTCAAACTTACTCAAATTGCAACCATCTAGCAGGTCTCTCCTGTGCAATTCTGCCATGCCATGTTCACTCATATGTCCAAGACGCATATGCCACAGATTAGTTTTACCAGGTTCATCAGGAATAACAGCAGCAACAATACCAGACAAAGTGCTACCTCTAAGAACATATAATTTTGCAGAATTCATATCACCAATCATGTGAACGAGAGAACCTTTTGATACCTTCAGAACTCCGCAAGAACCGGAGTGTTTCTACCCATCAACATCAAGGGTACTGAGAGAGATCAGATTTATGGCCATGCTAGGTATGTGTCTCACATCTGCCAGAGTGTGTGTCATGACATCATGCATCTTGATCTGAACGGAGCCAATGTCCACGATCTCACGTGGGTTGTTATCTCCCATACGCACAACATCTCCACTCTGCACAAACTCATAAGAACTGAACCAGTCTTTGTTACAGCAAATATGAAATGAACATGCAGAATCAAGGATCCACTCATCATTACCAGAAACACAACCAGCAAACACAACTAGACAATCGCCATCAGAATTATCACTAGAAACAACAGCAGCCTTACCATCACCCTCAGATTTGTTTTTCGGTTGGTAAGTACCGTTTCTTTTCTCTTTGTTTAGCAACTTCCATCAATCATCAATATTGTGGCTAGTTTTTTTACAGTACCTGCAGAACTTACCATCTCGTCCTTTGGATTTTGAGCGACCTCTGTCGGTCTTGCTCTTATCTCTGTTGTAGTTGTTGTTTCTGTTCTCGGTCCTGCCTCGGATCTGCAGTGCTTCTGCCTTAGATGACGAACCCTCTGCCTGCATCATAGATTTCATCTTTTCCCTTCTGCTAGAGGGCCTCATAAACTTCGGCAAGGGTTAGTTCATCGCGGCTGTATAACAAGGTGTCGCAAAAATTCGCAAAAGAATTAGGCAACGAGACTAACAGTATAAGAGCGAGATCCTCATCGTCATAATTTACCTTCATGGACTGCAAATCAGAAACGATCTCTCTAAAGATCGATAGGTGATTCATCATTGACGCACCTTCTTGCAGCTTGTGCGAGAACAACTTCATCTTCACGTGCATCTTACTAGTTAGATCTTTGGACATGCAGATCGATTCCAGTTTCAACCACAGCGCCGCTGCGGATTTCTCAGCCAGCACTTCCTGCAAGATATTGTTGGATAGATGAAGCTGAATTAATGAAAAAGCCTTACGGTCTTTCCTCTTTTATCGTCGGTCCAGGTCTTGGCATCTTTCTTGCCAAATCCATCAAGAGGTTCATCCAGATTAGAAGATTGGGTACGGATCGCCCTCATCTTCACTTGCCACAGAGAAAATCTCGTGGTATAATCCAGCTGCGGTAGATTGAACTTCAAGGGAGACATGTCGCAAAACCCTAGATTGAAACACGTGCTCTGATACCACTTATTATAAAAGCGACAAGCAAATAATGAAGAATGATAAAGGTAAATGCAGCGGAGACACGAGATTTAAGGTGGAAAACCCCTTCCAACACATAAGGGGAAAAACCACGGGCGCCAGCCAGCAAAAATTCACTATATCGGGGAGTGTTTACAAACGTCGTGGGTTATCTTATAATCTGATAAACCCTAGCCGGCGGCTTACACGATGTATATATCGGCCCAAGCCTCCGGCGACGGGCCTCGCTCCGCTCGTCAGAAGTTACCCTCCCTTTTGTATATGAATTTGGATCACAATACAACAGAGAAGGTATACAAGCCCTCACAAAATTTTGCTTTCCTAGCCTTCCTATAATAGCAATCCAGAACTGGCAATGGGTATGTGGGATCCAAATGTCAGTGGGTACCCTTTCTTTCTTTGTTTTTTCCTCCCTTATCTCTTTCCCTCTTCATCCACCTGCACGCACACGGGCAGCACAGCTGGCCACTACCCACGCCCGCCCCCCCCGCACACCGGCCGCGCGCGCCGCCCACGAGGCTTGCCCATGCCGCCCGCCGCCGCATGCGCCCACCCATGACTGTCACGCCATGCCCGTCGCCTCCCACGCCACATGCCCAAACCCCAACCACATGCGGGGTGGCAAAGGGTCGTCAGCTGGGCACAAGGGTGCACGGCGGAGCTCTCCCGCAACACAAATGGCCTCGTATGGGCCTCCTCCGGTCCGAATCGACGGCACGCATGCGGCCTCCTCCGGTCTAATTTGGCGGTGAGGAACTCGTTCTGGCGAGGAAATAGGGGCGGGTGGCGGAGGAGCTGGAGGAAGGTGGCACAACAGCTCCTGGGCGGGGCGAAGGACGAGCTGGAGGAAGGTGGCATGACAGCTCACGAGCGGGCAAGGCGGAGGGGCAGCGGACGACAGGAATGGCGCACATGGGAAGTTACCGCGCATGTGTGGTTTGCCCTTCGCGTGAGTGGAGAGGAAATTACACGAAATGGACACAGGCTTCGCAAATATGCGAAGTGGAGCCTCGCAAATATGCGAAGTGGAGGGGAAATTTTGGCAATCTTTGTATAAATTGTTTTTGGGAGTGGGGGGCGGGCACTTATACAAATTTTGTTGGAGCTGCACTTTGGCTATGGATTGCTAAAAAAGCAGTTTTTACTATTTTGAGGGAATTATAGGAAGACTATTGGAGATGCTCTTAGAGATTTATAGTCCCTTTTAACTATACTAGTAAGATTGCACGTGCAACGCACGACTAACAAAAAAATATAGCCATATAAGAAAAAATTGGGAGTATTTCCTCAAAACATCCTAAAAGGAAATGTGGTCTGCATGGCAAGACATATAGAAGAATCACAATAATTTAAACGAAAAATGTTTTATCTAGAGTGTGTCCTATTTGATATAAAAAAAATCTACCCATTTATGATGGGATGAAACGAACAAAAAGTAACACACAAATAAAAATAAATCAATCTAGCTACAACAAGCCAACTACTTAATCAAATGCATTGTACATTACAATATTTGCGCAAATAATTGCACGTGGATCCAGATTTTACAGACCTAGCTATTTTCAGCAATGATTTTTGTGCTCTACTTATTTTCAGCAATCGAGGATTATATTTTCAGCTCTTTTGGATACCTCTCAATTTATTAGGTGTGCAAGGTCTGGTCTGGTCTGATGAACAAGGAAGAAACGATTATCATAGTACGTCTCTAAACTAATACAACCCAGGAAGTGACCAAAAATAAATCCCAGTTAATGTGCTTCGCAATAATATCTCCACACTATGTCAGACTAAATTATACTGTGTCGTACATAAAAGAGCTGCATACTTGCAAATCAAACTTTATTATTTAATTTAAAAGTTGCATTGTTCACTTCTTTGTCAAGCATGACTTTGTGACGACATAAGCACCTACTCACGAAAGTACAATATGTGCCTAAATATATGTGAAAGCACCTAAGGAAATGCACTCCCATGCTTCAAGCTTAATCTGATGAAAAATGGTGAAACACTAAGAAGTTATCTTGGTACTGAGCTGGCGGCGGCATCATCGGTGTGCGGATCGTTGGCGTCGGGCGCGGGGATTGCGGCCGTGGCTAACGGAGATTGTGGCAGCGGCGTCTGATGCCGGTGTAGGAAATGCAGGGCATCCTCGCGTGTGGGCGGCAGGGCGTCCTTGTGTGCTGGTGGCCTCCAGTGGAGGCTCTCGCATCGCTCTTGTGGACGGCGGTGTGTGGACCGTGTGGTACTGTGGTTGCAGCCATCGATGGGCATCGCGGGAGGTCTGCGCGTCGGCGGGCGCAGCTGGAGTGCTGGGGAGGGAGGGCTGCGGCGGCGATGGTACCTGATGTGGATGGGGATTTCGGGGTACGACGGTTCGATCTATTAATTAGCGAGGAAATTAGCGCGTGGGTGGTTGTTGTCCGCTCCCGTCAAACACGGAGAGGACGTGGGGCGTTGGATATTTGGATTGTACGGCTGAGATGCGTTGGATCAGACCCTCTGGGTCTTTTATTAGTAGTGGTGATAGTGGTGATGGTGATGGTGATGGTGATGGTGATGGTGATGGTGATGGTGATATCCCTGACGTCGTTCTACAGGTGTAAAAAGTGTTCTGATGTCGTATAAACCAAAGATGATGGTGTGTAACGTGCGAGGTCTCAATGACCGCGCACGGGTAGGTGTGTTACGAGTGTGGTGGACACTACGGGTGCGTAGATTGTATGCCTTCAGGAGTCTAAACTATCGGTTGTAACTCCTGGTATCGTAATCAAAACGGTAGGGGCAGATTTTGACGCTTAATTCTGCTTGCCGACGATCGATACACAGGGTGGGGTGATCGTGGCATGGATTAGCAGGATGGTGCAGCTCTATAGTTCTCATGTTGGTACTAAGAGTGTCACGGCGAAGATGAACCCTTAAGAGGGGGGCGCCTGGTGGTGGTGGACCTGCGTTTATGGCCCACATGATGACGCTGACAAGGTCGCCTTCCTTGCCGAGCTCCATGATATTCATGTGGCTCACCCCGGACCATGGGACCTCTGCGGGGATTTCAACATGATCTACCACGACAAGGAAAAGAACAACGTTAACCTAAACCAACGGATGATGGGTAGCTTTCGACGCTTCCTAAATGACTGCGAGCATAAGGAGATTTACCTACACGAGAGTTGCTCCACGTGGTCGGACGAGTGGGAGACCCCCACTCTCCTCAAGCTCAAAAGAGTGTTCGTCACGGTTGCATGGGAAGAACTCCACATCAGCTGCTCGTTGACCGTACCACATAGTCTGTGAGTCACAAGCGGTTTCAGTTTGAACGTTTTAGCTGAAACTGGATGGTTTCAGCAAGGTGGTGCATTTCACATGGGGTGAGATTGACGGTGACCTAGACCCCTTCCGGCTGCTCAAGTATGATGGTGCAGGTGACCTACTTTGGTGGCCAGGTGGTCTTCGGCAGGAACTGGAAGGAGCGAAGTCGTGGAGTTCAAGCTCTAGGCATTCTTCATCAAGATGATCATCTTTAGGACCGACTCCTCCACCGCCAGGCTCTACACCTGCCCCGATCATGGCTAGGCGGCGACACTCCTTTATTTCCATGCCTGTTAATGATGTTCATAGTTAGTTTTAGTGGTGAACCTTTGATGTTAAGACAATGACCATGCCTTTTGATCAAGGAGTTCTACGGACTTCTATGCCCCTGGAACGTCCTTGCTTTTGATCAAGGAGTTCTACAGGCTTCTGTGCCCCTCGTTCCTTGCTTTTGATCATTGCATTATTTCTTGGCATGACAATTCTTATATGCAGGTAGCTCTTCTTTTTTGTTGATCATGGTTGTCATGTGTGCTTACTCTAATGTGCTATGTGGTTAGTAACGGCTAGATAGGGGTAATAGCACCATTTGAAGAGGGAGGTAACAACATCACTTGTTAGGACACAACCAAACGGCTGATACTTCCCTCATGTGTCAACATATTGGCCATTGTTGCCTACCAATCGATGGACCGAAACTGCACATAAAACTTTGTTGGGATGCAAACATAATGCACAACATAGCCCAAGTTCCATTTCTCCTCATACGGCATCCGACGGGCCAAATGGGGAACAGGGAAACTCTATTGCGAGCAACCAATCACGTCCTTGGTGACCGGGCTAGGATGTTTTGCAACTCGGGTGACCACAATACACATTGATGGCAAGTTGATAGATCATGGGTGCTTTTTACTATATACAAAAATAAAAATAAAGAGATATTTGAATAAACACTGTAAATTTTGTAATAGCACGTATACTTGTGTTTACATGATTATTTGCTTAGTTTTCTCTCTGCAATTTTCAGAACTTTGAGCAGGGCAGGGTTAAGTGGAGTATTGTCGCCCAGCATTGGAAAGTTAACATTTTTACGTCAACTGTACGCTCGAGATCTACTCTTACAAATGTGTTACATTTAAAGATTATTCCTTACTTAGATATAGTTTACTTTCACATTTTGTTGATTGTTACATATTTTGTTTCAGGGTTTTTGATGGTAACCTTATAAATGGTGAAATCCCCCAGGAGATAGGCAACCTACAACGGTTAACGAGTCTGCAACTTGGAAATAATACCTTAAATGGCTCGATACCTGAATCATTTGGCGATCTTTCAGAACTTCAAATTATGTAAGTCAATCTATATCTCTTATTATCACACACATCACGGTTGATCAACAAACAACCCTGAACAATGTGATAACTTTCAACAGGGATCTAAGCAAAAATCGCTTAAGTGGCAACATTCCAATCTCTTTGTCAAATCTGTAGAAAATATTAGAACTCTAGAATTGTATGTTATATTGCCATGCCCATTTAAGGGTATCCATAGAGGTACAAAGAGGAGGAGACTTGGAGTACAAGATGGTACCAAATCCTAACCCTAGAATTGTTGTTGTATTTCCATGACCCTTTGGGGGTATATATAGAGGTGCAAAGACGAGGAAGACTTGGAGTACAAGATGGTAACAAATCCTAGTCTATCTCTATCCTAATATACACGTATAGTCTAACATCCCCCTCAGCCATAGCGGGAGTGAAGCGGACGCTTGCAACTGGATTTAAAGTCTTGCGCTTCCTTCCTCTTCTTCTCTGTAGAGAAGTATTGGAGATTGCACAGCACCAATAGGGCCGGCTGCTCATATATATATATAGGCGGACATATGTACAATTACAGGTACAACCCTGACAAACACGGGGACCTATACCTAGTACAATATGTTACTCAACACCCCCCGCAGTCGAAGGGTCGGCACCGACACATAGACTGGAGCGAAACTCCGGAAAAAAGTCGTGGACGGCAATCCCTTTGTCATGATATCGGCAAACTGCTGAGACGTCGGTACGTGAAGAACTCGAACGCGACCGAGGGCAACTTGCTCACGAACAAAGTGGATGTCCAACTCGATGTGCTTGGTGCGCCGATGATGAACGGGGTTGGCGGAGAGGTAGACAGCCGACACGTTGTCGCAGAAGACCACCGTAGCCTTGTCAACGGGACAAAAGAGCTCGGACAGAAGCTGACGAAGCCACGTGCACTCGGCCACGGCGTTAGCCACAGCGCGATACTCAGCCTCAGCACTGGAGCGAGACACGGTGGGCTGCCTCTTGGAGGACCAAGAGACGAGCGACGAGCCGAGGTAGACGCAGTAGCCGCTCGTGGAGCGCCGCGTGTCCGGGCATCCCGTCCAGTCCGCGTCCGAGTAGGCAACAAGGTCGGTCGACGTCGAGGGCGAAGCATGCAGCGACAGGTCGTAGCCCATGGTACCACAGACGTAGCATAGAATCCGCTTCACCGCGGCCCAGTGAGCATCCCGAGGAGCATGCATATGCAAGCACACCTGCTGCACAGCGTACTGGAGCTCTGGACGTGTCAACGTCAAGTACTGTAGGGCACCGACGATGGAGCGGTAGAACGGCGCGTCGGACACCAGCGACCCATCACTGGCGGAGAGCTTGGCCTTCGTGTCGACAGGGGTAGGTGCAGGATTGCAGTTAAGCATTCCTGCACGCTCGAGAAGCTCGTGGGCATACTTCCGTTGATGAAGGAAGAACTCGTCCGCACGCCAGACAACCTCGATGCCGAGAAAGTAATGGAGCAGGCCCAGGTCCTTCAATGTGAACTCAGCGCGAAGACTGTCGGTGAGCTGTCGAAGAAGACCAGCGGTGGAGGCCGTCAAGATGATGTCGTAGACGTACAGCAGCAGGTAGGCCATGTCATTGCCGGTCCGGTAGACGAACAGCGACGCATCGGAACGCGTGGAGCGGAAGCCAAGCGGATGCAGGAAGCCGGCGATGCGCTGGTACCAGGCGCGGGGCGCCTGCTTCAGTCCATACAAGGACCGAGAGAGCAAGCACACGTCATCAGGGCCCTCGGTGTCGACGAAGCCGATGGGCTGCGGGCAATATACCTTCTCCTGCAGATGACCATGAAGGAAGGCGTTGGAGACGTCCATCTGATGCACCGGCCATGCGCGAGAGGCGGCGAGGTGCAACACCATGCGGATCGTGCCCGGTTTGACGACCGGGGCAGACGTATCCGTGAAGTCGACGCCAACGCGTTGCCGAAAACCGCGCACGACCCGACACGCCTTGTAGCGCTCGAGAGTGCCATCGGAGCCGAGCTTGTGCTTGAAGACCCATTTGCCGGTGATGACGCTGGTGCGAGAGGGCCGGGGAACCAGCTCCCAGGTCCGGTTGCGCTGCAGCGCATCGTACTCCTCCTGCATGGTGGCGCGCCAATGCGGGTCGCGCAAGGCGGCGCGAGCCGAGGTGGGCACCGGTGAGAGGGCGGAGGAGGACGCATCAGCGGTCGTCGGGCCGGTCGCAGAGCCGGTCGGACCGGCCTGCTGGCCGGATGGGCCGGTCGTGGAGCCGGTCGGACCGGCCTGCTGGCCGGACGGGCCGGCCATGGAGCCTGTTTGACCAGACGGCCGACCGGGCGAGGGCGGAGGCCCCTGGATACCACGCCGGTTGGCACCGGTCTGGCAGCTGGTTGGGACCGGGCTGGCCGGTCTCCTGGCCGGTTTGACCGGGTTCTGGGCCGGGTCGGCGGCTGGGAGGCACTCCGCCATCGTGCGACAGGACGCTGTTGCCGGTGGCCCAGAAGGCAGACGCGGCGGACGGGGACGCCGTGCAGACGTACTGGTCGGCAGGGTAGCGTGTAGACAGCCGCCGCACGCCCGCACGTGTGCTGGTGAGCATGGGCTCAGGGGCCGCAGCGACGGGCGGCGAGGCGGGCGACGAGGCAGCCGATGAGGGCGCCGGAGGCGCCTCGCGTCGCGCAGCCGCCGGCGGCGCCTCGCGGGTGCGATGGGGGCGCTGGGGGCGCCGCGGGCGACGAAGACACCGAGGGACCAGGCGGGTCCGGTGCAGAGGGGGCCGCCGCGATCAGGCGTCGGCGCACGGCCGCAAGAGGGCCAGCGTGCGCCGGGGGCGTCGTCGGAGGTGTCGCAAAAGTCCCTGCTGAAACGGAAAAACCAACTCGTCAAAGTACACGTGCCGGGAGGTGAGGACACGGTGGGAGACTGGGTCGTAACAACGGTAGCCCTTGGTGTTGGCAGGGTAGCCGAGAAACACACAAGGGAGAGAGCGCGGCGCAAGCTTGTGCGCGGCGGTGGCATCAGTGTTAGGATAACACCGGCAGCCGAAGATGCGAAGGTCATCATAGGCAGGCGGCGCACCGTAGAGGAGGTGATGCAGCGTGTAGGACCAACGCACACGACACGGGCGGATGTTGACGAGGAGAGTCGCCGTGGCAAGGGCATCCGGCCAGAATCGTGGGGGCATGGATGCATGGAACAGAAGGGTGCGGACGCAGTCGTTGAGGGTATCAAGCATCCGTTCGGCACGACCGTTCTGTGGAGAAGTGTATGGACACGTGAGGCGGAAGACAGCGCCATGGGCAGCGAGAAGTGTGCGAATGGTGATGTTGTCGAATTCCTTGCCGTTGTCGGTTTGTAAGGCGTGGATGGGGCGACCGAACTGAGTGGAGACGAAGGCGAAGAAGGCGGTGAGGGTGGCGGCAACATCGGATTTACGGTGAAGGGGAAAAGTCCATACAAAGTGCGAGTAATCATCAAGAATGACAAGATAATAATTATAACCAGAATTACTCGTAATAGGCGAGGTCCAAACATCACTATGAATAAGTTGAAAAGGAAAAGACGCGACTGTGGAGGAGGAACTAAACGGAAGGCGAACATGTTTGTCTAGACGACATGCTTCACAAGAGTGGGCATCCGTTTTATTACAAGTAAAGGAGAAGCCTTGCATTATTTGACGCAGAGCGGCGGAGCTAGGATGGCCAAGACGGGCGTGCCAAAGGTCGACACCGGCGGAGAGGGCGAGTGGGCGGCCGGTGGTGGTGGAGGCCGAACCAACATGGTACAGATCGCCGGGGCTGTCACATCGGTGGAGGAGCCTCCGAGTACGACCATCCTTGATAGAAAAACCAAAAGCGTCAAATTCCACAGTCACAGGGTTATCACGACAGAAAGACTTAACGGAAACAAGATTTTTAATCAAGTCAGGAGAAACAAGAACGTTATGTAGAGAGAGGGGCGTGGAAGTGGAAGGAAAAGAGACGGAACCGGTGTGAGTAATGGGAAGAGCATGACCGTTGCCAACGATGATGCGAGAGGAAGTGGAAGCGGGTGTAGAAAACGAGAGGTTGTCGGGGTGCGCAGCCATATGCGCTGAGGTGCCAGTGTCCATGAACCAGTCGCCACCGCCGCCATACGCCCCAGCGGAGGGGGCGCTCTGGAGGGCGGTGAGGAGCGCGGGATCCCACGAGGCCGAGCTCGGGGGGCGGCATAGGCCGGGGCGGGGTGGGGCGCCGCGTAGAACACCTGGTGGGTGGCTGGACGCGGCCCCATGATGCCCGGGTAGGGAGCGCGCGGCACGGGCATGGAGTAGGCATGAACAACCCCGGTCCACGGATTGTGACCGGCGGTCCATGGCGGAGGGGCGGTGTGCTGAGGTGGACGAGGCGCGGGGGCAGTGGCATTGGCGCCACCATTGCCACCGCCGTTGCCACCACCGCCACGACGACGGCCGCGGCGACCACCGCCAGAAGGAGCCGCTTGCCCGGTCTAGGGGCCGGTCTGGCCGGCCGGGGCACCGACAGGGCCGGTCCATGGCCCGGTCTGGCCGGCCTGATGACCGGAGTGGCCGGTCCACGGCCCGGTCTGACTGGCCTGGTGGCCGGCTGTGGGGAAACCCGGCGGCGGACCCGTGGGGCGAGGCGCGGGGGCGCGTGGCGCGGGAGTCTGGGCACCGCGGGAGAAGCCGGCGACGAAGGCGGTGTGGGCCGCCCGAGTCTGGAGATGCTTGAAGCGGTGCTCCTCTAGGCGCAGGTAGGCCACGGCCTGCTCGAAGGTGGGCATGGTGAGGAGCGTGAGGTTGGAGGCGGCGTTGTTGAGATCCTCGCCGAGACCCGCCGACAGGGTGGAGAGCATGATCTTGTCATCGATCGGAAACTCCAAGTCACGGAGCTCGTCGGAGAGGCTCTTCAGCTTGAGGACGTACTCGTCAAGAGATTGGTCGTTCTTGTGGGTGCCGAAGAACTCCTGCTGGAGGAAGGTGACCCGCTGGATTTTGTTGTCGGTGAAGAGGCCAGTGATCTTAGCCCAGACCGTGTCTGCGGAGTCGCCGTTGCGGACGACGGTACGAAAGATGTCGTTGGAGACGGTCTGGTAGAACCAACGGATGATGGTGGCGTCGATCGCGAGCCACTCGGGGTCGTGCGGCATGGCGAGGAGGTCGATGGTGTCGTTGACGTGATCGAGGAGATCATACTCGCGGAAGAGCAGCCCGAAGTACGTCTTCCACGGGACGAAGTTGGCAGCGGTGGTGGAGAGCTTCACCGGTACGCGCTCGGCGATGGGGATGTCGCGGATGACGGCGACGGAGGGGCCGGCGAAGGGGTTGCTGCTACCGGAGCGGGAGGAGTTGAAACCGGAGCCTGAGGAGGAGAAGCCGGCCATGGCGGAAGCGGTGGTGGGTGGAGGGGCGGCGGCTAGGGTTGGGAGAGGGAGGGCCGGCGGCGCCCAAGGAGGAGAGGGGGCGGCGGCTAGGTCAGAGGGGGGAGGAGGCCGGCGGCGCCCTAGGGAGGAGGGGGGCGGCGGCTAGGTCAGGGCCGAAGGGCCTCTGATACCATGTAGAAAGTATTGGATATTGCACAACACCAATAGGGCCGGCTGCTCATATATATATATATATATATATATATATATATATATATATATATATATATATATATATATATTATTCTCGAACACTTGTGAACTTCGTGCCATTTTCTAAGTGAACTTCGTGGCGGAACTTTAAAATTGTATGTTTGGGCGGATAGAATTTTTATGTTTATTTTCAAACCACTTATCGGAATGACGCGTGTGATATACCGTTGGATTCGTATTGAAATTTCGCAACTTTTTCATGTTCAATGTTTTTCCAAATTCTCTATGGTTCGAAAACAATTTTAAATACACGAAACTATGTTTTCGCGGATTACTCCGTTTTCATACAGTATTTTAGGTGTATTTTTCAAACGGTTTGTCGAATTGATGCGTACGATTTACCGTTGGAAAGCTACTGTCTAGGCGCACATTTGTCATGTACAACATTTTTCTAAATTAATCACGGTTTAAGAGCAGTTTTGAAAATACGTGATTTTGTTTCCGAGCTTTTTAGTTTTTTCGCACAGTATTTTGGAGTTTAATTTTGAATCACTTGTCGGAATATTACAAATGATATGGCGTTGGAAAGATATAGCTCAGGCGCAACTTTTTTATGTTCAATTTTTTTTCAAATTCTCAACGGTTTAAGTTTAATTTTAGAAATATGTAAAATCTAAGATAACGCCGACACTCGTGCGATTTGAAATTGGCTCATCTAGATTGATTACGTGTGGCATAGCCGCATGTTGGAGTATTAATAGAGTTATATCACTGCTAATTCCATGTGGTGCTAGTCGATTTGTGCAACGAAAGGCCTTACCAACGATTTCTATGTGTATGATTTCCGCCCAGAAAAACAAAGTACTTAAAATGTCCCTGTTCATAGAAGTGAACTTCATGAAGTTTTGTTAGTGAACTTCAGTCGCTGTATAAAAATTCACCGCATATTAAATATTAATTTCTCATGCGGTTGATGGTGAACTTCACTATTTTTATGCTTATGTGCATCTGTGGACAAGCGAACTTACATTTTAAGTAAAAAAGTGAACTTCACAATTTTATGTTTATGTGCATGAGTTAGACAAGCGAACTTACATTCTAAAAATTAATAAAGTACACACCAACAGTGCAATTCACACGATTTAATGTTTACATAGTGAACTGCTGTAGGCGGATATACAGTTAACTTTTGGCCAATTACACAAAGTGAACTGCCAATAGATTTGGGGCGACTTCCCCAAAATAAAGCATTAACTTACAATCTGGTGAAGTGGACTACTATTTTTCTATCACCCACACATCGAGAACATATATGTATTACCTATTCTCTAAGCAATCGAAGGTGTACTTTGGGTACAACAGCATCACCACCATCTGCTCGTGCACATACTTCACAAGTCCCTGCTCGTGCACATACTTCACAAGCCCCATCTAGCTGGAAAAATCTGAACTGAGGCACTTGGGAGGAGTGAACTTCACGGAATTAGGTGAACTGAACTTTCACGCTGGCTACAGAAAAAGCAAGAAACTTTCTTGCATCCCATTTCTTTGCCTTCAAGCTGCATGTGTATGACAAAAGAGTACAGCTTAATTAAACAAGAATGCAACCTCTCTAAATTACAATTCAATCACATCTTTAAGATAAAGTAATATACTCTCATTTGATACGTGTTTCACTCACAAATCAGCAATATCAATGTATGAGTATGATTTTGATGTCGAAACATGTAGTGAAATTGTGGAAATTGTGCAACGTACATTTACTAAGTGTCACCAACACATGCAGCATCCAACAGCATACAATGAACAATGATGAATTGTACCACAACGTATTAGCTGCTGTAGTGTTTTACTGAACTTCTTTCCCCTCACACAGTAAGCTTACGCTGAAAAAAGATGTGAACTTCATAGCCGGGATCTTGGCGTGCAGATGTTCGCCAACGCCGATGTGGAGGTAGATGATGGATATTTGCCAACGCCGATGTGAACTGCAGTGCTCCAAAATTAAATCCGAAATTCTAGTTTTCTGCATCTATACAAAAGTGCAACACATATATCAATTACCCATCCACTAATCTAACCACAAAAGAGTGAACTTTCCAAAAACAAATTAGTGAACTCCGTAGCAAATAGCAAATAAAGCACACATGAATTGGTTCTATGTGTACGAATGGAGAGGTTAATGTTTCTGGATGAGCGACAGTGGTGAACATCTTTTATAGTCTAATGTTTCTGGATGAGCCGACAGTAGTGAACATCTTTTATAGTCAGACATGCATGAGCACATACTTGTACCATATTTTGCCCAGGCTTAATTCATTTTTTTCCATAAAAACTGAGAACAACAAATAAAGAGAAACAAGAGACAGAGGACCAGTAGTGAGGACAAGGAGGATACACCTGAACCTCACACATGCAGGAGTGAACTTCAGAAATTACTTTTTTGTGTTGATATATTCCGAACTTTTGCCTAGACAAAATGCTATTACTCTCCACAAATAAGGTTAAAAAAACCTAAAACAACCACAAACAAAAGCCGTTTAGAACTAGCACAACAATTCAGAAACCTACAACTCAATAGTGCACTTTACACCAACCAGGAGGACCTGCTGCCCGAGCATGCTCAGCCCAGCTCTATGTGCTGCTACTTCACATTTTTGTCCTTATATGGACAAAAAATGAACATGTGCGCTTTTAACTGTAAATGTCACAGGATATGCAAATTACCGAAATAGGGACAGTGAACTACCCCTGCTAATAATGTTGAAACAATAGCGATATAGTATGTTCACGGGTATTGAAGCAAACTTTAGTAGTGCAAAATTCTAAATACTTGTACTGTCAAACCAGAAAAGAAAACAATTTAAACTTCTGTGGTTTTTAAAAGTGAACTTTGTGACAAGGAATAGTGAACTGCCACTGTACATACAGAAAAAATTAAATTCTTCCTATTTTTTGCCTATAAAGAAGTGAGTGTCTTCCTCAGATGATTCGAATATTCAGATCTTAAAAAGAAAAGTGAACCGTTCTGGAAGAGCGAACTGCCTAAAATTAACAAGATGAACTTCGCGACAAAACAAGATGAAGTCCTTGAGTTGGACATGTGAACTTGCATTTTAAATAGAAGCGAACTTCCCGACAAAACAAAAATTTGTGACTAAAAGAAAAGGAGAATTCCTTAAGTTAGACAAGCGGACTTGCATTTCAAATAAAAGCGAACTTCATAGTCTTGTGCTTATGTGTTTTAACTGAAATCAATCTATGAAGTGATTTTTTCCAAAATAAAAATGAGTAAACTTCATATGTGAAGTAGGTGAAATTGTTTTTTATGTGATGCAATCGTCCAACATTTGCTCAAATACAAAGCTAGCAACAATCTTTATGAATAAAATCACAAAAGGCAGTAGTTAAGCTAGCAACAATCTTTATGAATAAAATCACAAAATGCGAACTTCTATGCGAGGAAGATGTGAACTTGCGAACAAAATTAAAAAGACGAACTCCCCGATAAAAAGAGGCAAACTTCAGGTATATGAAGTGAACTCCTTGATTTAAAAATACTTCAGTTCACAAATTATGGTTAAAGTGAACTTATTGTAGTTCACTTATTGAACTTCTGTTTCCAACATTTGAAAAGTGAACTTCGTGACACATAATAGTGAACTGCTAATTTAACTCTCAACAGAAAAAGGTTTAACTTCGCCTGTTGCACACCACTAAACCACCCCTGCACAACAAGGAACTGCTGACCATGCGTGGCAACGGAAGAACTTCTCAAACAGGAGGAAGTTAACTTCTACGATTAACACATGATTTTGTTATTTTTCTATGTATTGTTATCATACCAGAGGCCCATTAAACTGGACACGATTTGTTTTCCAGTGGCATTTTCAGCAACTAGGTCGCCGTGCACCACTATAGGTTGCAGCTAACTAAAAATAAAATGCGAACAACTTTTCAATATGCTTTGTACATCTTGCCGAGAGACTGGAACATGAGCGGTGATGCATCTGAACCAGGAATAGCCACTGAAGCAATAGTTCACCTCAACGGTTAGCAGCAGTACTGAACTTCTGGATGCATTCGAAGTTAATTTCCAAGCTAAGTGCACTTCTTGAAAACAAAAAACTGAACTTCCCAAATATTGTTTATAGATTGTTGACTACGTATAGAAAGTTGAATTCACAATAACACAAAGTGAACTTTCCTATCTGTGTTTTTTTCACATCATCATTTTTCATTAATACAGCAAGACATCACTTTTTTCTAGCTTTTTAATCTATGTTTTCTGGTGTCAATGTAATGAACCAAACATAAAACAGATGCATTCCATATACCAATATTTCAAACTAAATTCTCACTCAAGTGGATTGCTCCACAATTGAAGTTGTGCCTCTAGTTTTGCTACATATGCACTTCGTGCAGCATATATAAGAACCAGAAGTGAATCGTTAGTGCGGGCGAAGACAAAAGAAATTTGTACAATACAAACTGAACTGCAACTTATTGACAAAAACATAGAGAAGTAAACTTCACTTTAACACCAACTCACTGTGATCCTTTAATTTGTTTCATAGGAGACTTGACTAACCTGCTTCACATCGCGGCACTGCCTTTAACTGAGGACTCGACCGCCCGCCCGTATACTGCAGCTCTCCCGGCCACGAGCTTTTGTGCATAGCAAAGGGAAAAAAATGCACACACCAGGTGCATCCAGAACAAGGCGATTAGACTCCATTGGATGGCCAAGGTCAGGCTTTTTATCTGTAATCCAAATGAAAACAGTCAGCTTTGCTGAAAATGCATAACCATGATTAAATTAATATAATCGCAAGCAACAATGCAGCCAAAGCACGATAATTTTCAAACTCTTTAAGCTACTCTATCATGGCCTGAAATGAAACTACTGCTAGCTACTTGGTAGAAGTGGTATCAATGCAAATTCTGGTATCTTCAAGTATAAGAATATTCCAGAGCTCGACAATTTACTTTTCAATGATGAAGTTCAAGCAGCATTAGTCTTTACTCTGTTTAATTTGCTCAAAAATAGCTAGCTGATTATGAATTGAATTGTTCCGATGACAAAACTGAACTTCTCTTTCGGACAGAACGAACTCCGCTGACAATAAAACAAAGTGAACTTCCCAGCTAGGTACAGTAATTCTGAACCAGCATCGTTTGCGCGGGGCGGGAGGTTTCAGATAAAAATAAAACGAACTTCCACATATTACTGCTTTGAATTCCCAAGGTGTTCAAAATGAACTACCAACCCGTTCGAAGTGAACTTCAGGGGGCATTTTTAATTCCCAAGGTGTTTAGCTTTGCTCACAGAAGCTAAACAAGCAAGTTTATTTTGTTTTACTGAAAGTGGACTGCCCAGAATCAAGTTTGTTTTGTCTTGCAAAAGTTCTACCTTTTTTCGCTAGAATTAAATTGTACAGAGAGCTCTAGAGAGCTCTGGGCAGCATATAGACCTTTCTTAACGTTAAGAATGAGTATAAACACATAGGAACAGGTACCTCGAATGTAATCCTGAATGCAAGTATAAATTGTTCACTAGTTAATTACCATAAGTGTAGTGTTGAAATACCCGGAGAGTATTACCATAGCACCATTCCATGTCTTAGATATAGCATATGCTCGATCAAGTACCTACACAGAAAAAGGGGTGCGTAAGGATACTAGTGGACATTGGCAAATAGTCAAGAACGAAAATAATTAGGTTTAAACCTAGATTAAATAATTGCAAGCTAAAAGAACACAAATCAAACCAAAATTAAATAAAAGCATACTGTACTTTTCAAAAACATAGATTAAACTTCCTCCGAAGAATATCTAAACTTATCCACCACCAAATAAACTAACAAGTGTGATGAGGGCATTTTTCTTCTATATATTTTTAACAGGAATGTGAACTCCCTATTTGGCCTAATTGAACTGCTCACATTAAATAGGTTATTATCGAGATAAGTAGTCTGACCTGGGTCTTAATTACCTTTTGGAGATTGAGTTCCAATATCTGAACGTCTCACGAAACTACCGGTCGGACAACAAACACAGAACAGCCAGGTGCTCCCGAACCCCTGGAAATATAAAAGTGAACTTGTCAAATAGATAAAGTGAGCTTCTATTCTTTTCCCATCAGCCATACAGCAATAACATAAAACATGCCCATAAATTTATAAATGAACTTCAGTTATGAATAGAGGGAACTACCGCGGGGCTAGTTGTGAGGTCGTTGGCGAGACCAAGTACCAGGAGCAACGGCTGCAGCTTTGTTTCTATGTCTGAACTTCAGATTTCTTCATTTGTGAGCTTCGAAATTCAGTTAACAAATAAAATCAAATTTGGAAAGACTAATTCACCTAGCAGGAATATCTAACCTAGCAGGTGTGAACTTCACCAAATCTGGGATTTTTAAATACCTGTACTGTCCAACAAAAAGGAAAATAATTTAAACTTCTGGGATTTTTAAAAGTGAGCTTTGTGACAAGGAATAGTGAAATGACACTGTACGTCTTAACAAAAAAAGTAAAATTCTTGCTATTTTTTGCCTGCAAAGAAGTGAATGTCTTCCTCAGATGATTCGAGCATCCAGATCTTGAAAAGTAAATTAAACCGCTCTAGAAGAGCAAACTGCCTAAAATGAACAAGATGAACTCCCTGAGTTTGAGTTGCGAATTTGCACTTTAAATAGAGGCGAACTTTACAGTATTTATTTATGTGCTTTAACTGAAATCAGTGGACGAACAAACTTCCAAGCAAAAATTAGTAAATTTCATGTGTGAACTAGGTGAACTTCTATATTTTTCTCGCTCGCCGCAATCATCCAAACTTTGCTAAAATACAAAGCTAAAAGGCAATATGTATGAAAAGAATAACACAGAGCAGCAGTTCATATGTTGTTCTCTCTGAAATTCACATACTAAATCTCTGAACTTAATGTGCTCTAGCTGTTTCTGAACCGTAGATAGCCCAACACTAGGAGCAGTGGCCATGCCCGTGCAGTTCAGAGGCATCTTTAGAATGGGTCACCACTCACCAAGGCGGGAGCGGGGGTGGCGCATAGGGATGGGTCACCTAGAACCTAGCATGTGTGGTCGGGGTTGGAGACGTTGTGCGGGAGCTCACCGTTGGGGTTCTCCGGCCGGATGCGATACTGGAGAGGCCTCGAAGACCGGAGATCTTGGAGGAGGCGCAGCGTCCCTCCATGATTCGGGTGGCCAGCTACCCTGCTGCGACGGCCCCGTCGCATCCATCTCCCAACGCTCTCCCCCGACGACGGCTGGAGGAACAGGGGCAGGCGGCAATGGGAAGGGCGGGCGCTCGGTGGAGATCGTGACGCGCGAGCGAAGCAAGAGGGCGGGGCGGCGCCAGGGAGGAGGCAGATCGTGGATGCGGCGCTGCCGCCGAGAATAAGGCACGCAGGAAGTCGGAGTTGGGGCGTTGCCGCCTTCTTCGGCGGGGATTCTATGCTGCCTCCGGGAAGAAGGTGGGGCGGGAATTGGGGCCGGCCGCCGGGAAGAAGGTGGAGCGGGCGCGGGGGTTGGGGCGGCGATGCGGGCTTCCGCCGGGAAGAAGGCGGAGCGGGAGCTGGGGTTGGGCGGCGAGCAGGCTCCCGCCGGGAATAAGGTGGAGAGGGAGCTGGGGTCGGGGCGGCGCCCCGTCGATAGGGAAGAAGGTTGGGGGAGTTCGGTTCCAGGGGTCGTGCGGTTGGGAGGTGGGGATCGACGAAGACTTTTTCTCTCGTGGGCGGTGGGCTGGGTTCGTCGGGCGGTCCGTCCGGATGGACCTAAAGGGTTCGAGAATAGCTATTCTAGAACCCCTCTTAAGGGGGGTTCGAGAACCCCTCTTAAGGGGGGTTCGAGAATATATATATATATATGTATATATGTATATATACAATTACAGGTACAACCTTGACAAACACGGGGACCTATACCTAGTACAATATGTTACTCAACATTCTCCTTGTCATCATCGGCGCCCCTTCTAATATCTTCTCTTCCCTACCGCGTTCACAACGGGAGTGTCGTGGACGCAAGTGACAACGCGGATGTTGTTAACTAGAGTTCTTGAATTGCCGTAGACGAGGTTTTATGATGTTGATGTAAAGGGTAGCCGATCGTGATGTAGCCGTGATCGAGGTGTGCTCGATGCCGTAGTCTTCATATGCGGATCTGCAGCGGCGGCGGGGTTTTGTGCGGCGGCAGCAACGGATCTGCGGCGGCGGTGGGTTTCTGTGTCATAGCACGGCGGTGAATCTGCGGCAGCGGCAGGTTGTTGTATCATTGTGCGGCGGCGACAGCAAATCTGTGGCAGCGGCGGGTTTTGGGTTTTAGCTGTACGCGGCGGCTGTGTTGATGAAGATGTCGACGGAGACCGTCTTGATGTAGACCTTGGTAATGTAGTTAGCGACGTAGAACACAACGAAAATTTTAATGTAGTCGTACAGCTTGATGTAGTTGTTTGACTCGATGTAGTGTAGATCTTGGTGCTGGTAGTAGCCCGATGAAGGTGTTGATGAAGATGCGTGAGGAAGCCTCGTATATGTTGAACCTTTGCCCTTCCCTCTCTATGCATATGCATGCATCAATCTGCTCCTGGGCTGCTGCTTCGTTTACGAAGGATAAACATGCACGCATGACTCTGCATGCATCAATCTATTGCCTACCTTGGCGTGCGCGGCCGGGCCTGACAGCTTGGAGTGTGTAACCGCATTCGCGGCTCATCGGCTGGGAGTCCAAGGCGAGGCATCGAGGTCGTGGCGGTGGCGCGCTGGTGTGAGCGTGTCTGGCCGATCCGATTGGAGATCGATGTTGTCACAGGCGCAGCGCCGATGCCGTTGTTGAACGTGTAGAGTCATGCATGAATCATTTTATGGGCGTGTTTGGTAGGTTGGTTCGAATTCGTGCACCACTGACGCAGCGAGACGGACGTCCCTGCGCGTCGTGAACGGGCCACGGGTCACATTTAATCCATTGTTTGGCAGCCTGTGTTGCATCGGTTTGAACAGAACAGAAGTGCATGTTGTTGATAAAGTGTTCCATCTATGTTCATCCTTTGGTTGTCATTTTTTGAGCACCCAGGCAAAACTTCTCCTCACCATATTCAAATATGTTGACCTTGCCATCAAACAAGAACTCAAACACACGCATAATCACATCACATAGTTATACAGAACGAACAAACTACTTAGTACATAATCCTAGTGTCAGAATGGTAAGACGTCTACTTAAACCTGGGGGCAGACTACCCAGGTTCAAAAGCAACATTCAACAACATCTACATGCCAACATTACGGTCACATATGCATAAAAGCAAGTGTTTAATAGCCTCCTAGAGACGAGCACAACTACTAGCGGCGACGATCAGACAGCAGCAGAGACAGGATCAAGCACCTGCACCTTAACGGCGAGGATCAACATAAGGACCCACGATGCCACTAGTAGGGAAAGCCTCATCAGTGACGCACGAAAACTTGATTCTGTGGCGCACGGGTGGTGCGCCACAGAAACGTCGCCACAAAAATAGGGTTTCTGTGGCGCACGGAACCGTGCGCCACAGAATTAAGGTTTTCTGTGGCGCACACGGGCCAACTGCGCCACAGAAATAGGTGCCCACTAAATTCTATTTTGGTGCGCCACAGAACAATGTACAGGTATACTCGATTTTGTGCTCCCTGGTGTATTATACAGGTTTTATACAGGTTTTGTACACAGTATACATGTATAATATAGACAGATAGACAGATATAATATGGACACATATAACATAGCAACATTATACATCATCATCACAGTACTTAGAGCCCGATCGAGATACATATATAGTGGCAAGTGTCAAATGTTTTGCCTATAACTCTTAATTCATACAAAATTCACAATTTCGAGATACAAAGTAGTCTTCATCCGGTTCCTCCTTTGCTCCATCCTCTCTACCCACCAGGCTCGCTTGCATCGGGGTCTTCATCCGGTTCCTCCTTTGCTCCCTCCTCTCTATCCACCAGGCTCGCTTGCATCGGGGTCTTCATCTGGTTCCTACTATGATTAAAATGGAAGAAAGTGAGACCAACAAGTCCGATGCACAAGAGAAATGGAATAAATGCCTCATATATTGTTGGTCAACACAAATATTAACATTCAGGGATGGCGTAAGTGAGACCAAGTCCGATGCACAAGAGATTGATATTTGTGCTATCTTACCAGGCCCACTTACGCCACCCCCAAGTGTACGGTGACCAAACATTTTAATCATCGGCATTTTGAAAATACCAAAGCAAATGGAATGACAAAATGGAATAAGTGCCTCATACATTGTTGGTCAACACAAATACTATGGTCAGAAACCATAGTTGAAGTATACGCGCAAGATACTTTGCAGAAGGGATTCCGTCGTTCCGTGAACAGGTCTTGACGAGACAACAACGCCGATCTGCCTCTCCGGCGCAGAACCACGGCTGTCCCAGCCGCCTCCCCGGCGCGTCCCTGCGCTCCATGGCCGGACCACGATTGACTCACGGGGAATAATGATAATCGCTATCACCACTATCGCCGACTCCACAGAGCATAGAGTTTGCAGCCAGCCTTTTCTTCCCGTGCTAAAGTCCTTGATGCAAAGACCGTGCCGGCCTGCCCAACATGATGCTAGGAAGGCCGGCACGGTCTTTGCATCAATGACTCGTTCACTGGACGGCGAGAGAAGAAAAGTGGCATCTGCTGCAAAGTACTCTACACATGTGGAGTCTGACGATAGTGGTGATGGCGATTATCATTATTTCCCCGGTGAGTCCAATCGTGGTCCGGCCATGGAGAAAAGCGCAGAGCGCAGGAGACACGGCACAAGGGAGACGGCTGGGACTGGCGTGGTTCTGCGCCGAAGAGACATGTCGGCGTTGTTGTCTCGTCAAGGACTCGTTCACGGAACGGCGGCCGGGGAAAGGGGGCCCGTCTACAAAGTATATTGCGGCGTATAGGTGACCAAACATTCTAATCATCGGCACTAAAATGGAAGAAAGAGCCAAGTGGTATCTCAACTAGATATTATATGCCTCATACTTTGTTGGTCGAAATAAATATTAACATTCAGGGTTGGGGTCAGCGAGGCCAGGTAGGATGCACAAGAGATTGATATTTGTGCCATCGCACCAGGCTCAGTGGCCCCACCCCAGAGCGTACAAGTGACCAAACAATTTAATCATCGACACTGAAATGGAAGAAAGGCCAATGCAATTAAGAAGTAGCTAGTATGAACTAAATGGAATGCCTCATACTTTGTTGGTCGAAACAAATATTAACATCCAGGGATGGAGTAAGTGAGGCCAGGTAGGATGCACAAGATATTGATATTTGTGCCATCACACCAGGCTCACTTGCTCCACCCCCGAGTGTACGAGTGATCGACCAACCATCTAATCATCGGCAAGTACAAAAACACCACCAAACCAGCAACCATGGTGACATAAGTCAAGATGCTCAAACACACATAGCATGCATGGAGCAGATGCTCCAAAGGGATTATTCATCACTTGGTATATAGACCAAGTGATGCTGGCAAAAGAGAGGCCAATCAAGAACCAGTAAATCCAGTAAGTGATAGATATGCCTAAACAAGCAACAACACATAGCATATCCCAGCTAACCAGATGAGACAAGTCTTGGTAGCCAACTTAATCACCTAGCACCACCTAGCCTTTTAAAACCATCAGAAACAGTCCATTTTCTTCAAAGGATACCACAGTGGCATTCATTTACATGATCCCCTACTGTGGATATCTCTATTTTCATCAAAGCCAACAAGAAATAGAAATTTATCATTACTCAGTTGAGTTCAAAACAAAGCTGGGGTACCATAAGGTATCACTTGGTAGTAACCAAGTGATGCTGGCAAGAGAGAGGCCAAGCCTGAGCTAGTCAATCCAGTAGAGATGGATATGCATAAGTAAGCAAGAACACATAGCCTTTCCAAGTTAACCAGATAAAACCAACCTTGACAGCCAACTTAATAACCTAGCATCACCTAGTCTTTTAAACCATCAGAAACTTCCCATTTTCTTCAAAGGATAACACAGTGGCATTCATTTACATGATCCCCTACTGTGTATATCTCTATTTTCATCAAAGCCAACAAGAAATAGAAATTCATCACTTGGTAGTAACCAAGTGATGCTGGCAAGAGAGAGGCCAAGCCTGAGCTAGTCAATCCAGTAGAGATGGATATGCATAAGTAAGCAAGAACACATAGCCTATCCAACTTAACCAGATAAAACCAACCTTGACAGCCAACTTAATAACCTAGCATCACCTAGTCTTTTAAACCATCAGAAACATCCCATTTTCTTCAAAGGATACCACAGTGGCATTCATTTACATGATTCCCTAATGTGAATATCTCTATTTTCACCAATTATCCAACTATGAGATGCAACCAGTGGCAGTAGCAAGAGCTAATGAGGTCACAGCACAGCACATCACAAGCAATCACACCAGTGAACCACTACTGAGGTACAAAAACCATAAATTCATCCAAGCCAACAATAAATAGCAATTTATCATTACTCAGTTGAGTTCAAAACAAAGCTAGGGTCCCCAACTCTAGTTGGCTTCCATCCAAGCTTCAATAACACATCAAAGGAATCATTACTGCATAATTAAGGAGTTCATCCAATACATGGTGAGAAGCTACAGAGACATAGCAATAGCTTCGGACATTAAGTAAAAGGCATGAGCAATGAGCCAAAGCAACACAGCACAAGGCATGACATAGCAACACACAAGAACAACAACGTACAGCAACAACAGCAGCACACCGACAGCAGCATTTCGTCGAGCACCTTGTGCACGTGCGGGAGAGGAATTAAGAGGGAGGGAGGGAGAGAGATCACCGACGACGGGGTGGAGGAGGAGGTTGACGATGACGGCAGGGGTGGAGGAGGAGGAGGACGCGGCGGCTCCTCCACCTTGACGCGATGGCAGCCCCTCCTCGCGGCGGCCCCTCCTCGCCGTAGCGGCAGCTTGTGCTGCAGGTGGCGGGATGGGATGAGCGTGGCGGCATGCGGCCCTCGCGGAGGAAGGCGCGCGGCGACAGCGGGACCATGGCGGCGCGCGGCGGTACGGATCGGAGGAGAGGGGAGAGGCGCACGGAGGTGAACAGGCGTGTGGGAGGGTACGGCAATGATATAAGTTCCCTTATTTCTGTGGCGCACCAGAACAAGTGCGCCACATAATCAACTACTTCTGTGGCGCACCGAAGCTAGTGCGCCACAGAAACAGTTATTTCTGTGGCGCAGCACGCCCTGTGCGCCACAAAATGGTGGCAGGATGTGGGCCCCACATAATTTCTGTGGCGCAAGGTTCAGTAGTGCGCCACAAAAGTAAGATATTTTTGTGGCGCATTCTTTTTCGTGCGCCACAAAAAATCTTTCGGTGGCGCATTTGTATTGGTGCACCACAGAACTAAGATCCACCTATAAGCGTTTTCCTACTAGTGTGCCTCTTACAGCTGAAGATGCTGGAGCACGAAGTCTCCTTCCTGAAGACGTCGACCTTGAAGTCGTCGTCCTTAGGGGTGAAGACGATCGTGTCGTCAACGCAGAGGCCAAGCCTGGTGGAAATATCGCTCCAGGACTTGATGAAGCCGACGCGCTGGACCGTCCACTAGAGCTGCACCTTCCACTCGCGGCGCTCGCCCATGTACAAGCACACCTTCACCGGCGGGACAGTGTTCTTCAGCTTGTACTTGCTGATCAGGAGCTGCTCCATGTAGGGCGGCACGGCAAGGGCAAGGAGGTCCGGGCTCCCACCTGCACGGAGAACGTCGGCACCCGCTGCCTGGGAGTGTATCCCAGGTCAGCAGGACGGCCGACATGAACCCTTTGCGCGGTGATCTGCCGGTGCGCTTCCATGAACCCTTCATTGGGGTCACGAAGCTGCACCCGGACGGCCATGTCACTTGCGTCCAGTATGGGCCCTTCTGGAAAGGTTTCCAGAAGGAGCTTGGTCTGCAAATGCAATGACAATACAAAATATTAGCCATACTTGGGTTGTCAGCACCAGAGACAGGGATCAACTCCCTGATGGCCATGACAATCACAACAAGATCGGCATGGCAATGCCAATGTCAAGCACTGTCATGGACATGACATTGACAAGTCTATCATGGAGCTACATCATAGGGCGTGCCAATGCCAATGGCAATGTGAAGCTCCATCATAGGGCATGCCAATGAAAAGTCCATGATGTAGTGCATGCCAATGTGAAGCACTGTCATGGACTTGACAATGTGAAGCACTGTCATGGACTTGACATTGTCAAGTCCATCATGGAGCTTGGCAATGTCAAGCAATGTCATGGACTTGACATTGTCATGTCCATGACATGGAGCGCACATTGACATGAAGCATATCTACATCCACACCAATCGGAGCAGCTGGACAACAATCTGATCTACAATGTCATCGAATCGATCTACACTAGCATCTATCAGATGAGGGAGCGAGTTTGAGAGTACTTACGATGGGGTGGAGTGAAATCGGCCCCATCGGAGGAGGAGGAGGACGTGCACAGGCGCTGGCATGTCCTCGAGAAGGTCGCACTCCAAATCCGGGTGGAGGAGGAGGTGGAGTCGGAGCAGCGGTCGTCTGGTAGGGTGCCGGTGCCGCGGTCGGGAAGCGGGGCGCCGATGGAGCTGTCGGCTGCCGACGAGAACGTGGTCGGCCGAACGGCAGCGGCGCGAAGCGCGGCGGGGCATTCGGAGCAGCCGGCCGCGGCAGGCCCCATGGCATCGGCGCGTGCATGGGGTCGACGCGAACATCGGAGGGGGCTCCATCTCCTTGCTGGAGCCCGGTGCACCTGCCGCCACTGCCCCCACCCTCGTCGACGAAAACGCTAGGGGGGCAGGGGTAAAAAAACCCTAAAATCGAGGGATCTGCCGGTGGAATCCCGACGGCTTGAAGAGCGGTGACGACCGCGCTGCGAGTTTCCATTCCGGCCTCGTACTCTCGAACGGTGACGTCCGATTCAACACCAGTACGCGACCAGCATCGATCTGCGCTGCCGAATCACGGTCGCCGGCCTCGTACTCGCGGACGATGTGCAGGAGCGCCTCGTTGGACCTCGTGACCGTCGGCGAACGGATGGATCCATCAGCGCTGGAGCGGAAGAAGGTGGAGGAGTCTAGGAGGACATAGGCGGCGGTTGATGCGGCAGGGCTGTGAGTGTCAGTGAGAGAGTGAATGGGGGGAGAGAAGGAGGGAACCGGTGACTGGAAGTGTGGGGCGAGGTCCAAGACAACGCGGTGTCTCCCGTGCTTCTCCACGCGTGCAACCGTTGCACAAGGGCGTGCAAAATGGCACGGCAAAGGGACATGCCCGCTGAAACTGCTGATTCGGGCGTTCCTCCAGGCCTGTCCCAGGGGTGCTTTGAGAACCGGTTGGGCCACAACACGGAAGGCTTCCAGACAACCAAACGGTCCGATTTTTACTGGGCCGATGTGAGCCAGGGGCGCCTAGCCTACCAAACGCGCCCTATGTGTTCCCGTGTGTGCGTGGGTTGAGTAGTTGACAAATCAAAGGAACCCACCATGAAAGAGTAGCCAGGAGGCGCCGCACGCAAACAAAAATATGCGGCGCCGCTGCCTAGTGTTGTCCATCATTCAATGATGGAAGATTTTGTTAGACTATAGTGTATATTATGATAGAGATAGACTAGGATTTGATACTATCTTGTACTTCAAGTTTACCTCCTTACCTCTATATATACCCTAAAGGGTCCTTGAAATAGAACATAGAATTCTAGGGTTCTAATATTTTCTACATGGTATCAGAGCGCTTAGCCTCGCGGCGCTGATCCTAGGTCCTCCCACCACTTCCGCATCGCGTCGCCTTCGGGGAGATCTCTCCTCGGGGGTGCGGCACCCGGTCTCGATCAAAAATCAAATCGGTTCTTAGATTAGATTAGATTAGATACAAATTTCGACTTTCCCCAATTCTCTAAATTAGATCCAATTAGTCAAATAAATTCCTAGATCGGGACCTACAATTCCAGTGAGACACACAAAAGCCAAAGCCACAATTTCCTTTGCATGTACACAATCCAGAGGTCAAAAAGCTAATTTTTTCAAAGCTATCTTTCCTTTACATATGGTTGCTCCCACTCTCCCGGGTCGCCCCCGCGTGGCGGCCAGGAAAAACCCTAAAAACCGCGCCGCCGCCACCTGATGTGGGCATTATCCTTCAGGTAACCGACATTAGTGTACCTCCTTTGGTCCAACAAGGGTCCCATGAGGATTGCCCTGATCCAAGGTGGCCCTATATGTCGGTTACAACAGAGAAGACTTACAAGAAGACGGATTCTTGACGAACAAGGCGAGAAGATGTCAATAAAGAAAAGAATATATTAGATCTTGATGTAACCTAGTCGAGTTCCGACGGGAATCTCGGGACCTGGACTCCTATATAAAGGACATGAGAGGGCCTGCCAAACAACAACACATGAAACCCGCACAATCAAGCAGACACAAACCCTAGAAACCTTGCCTCTCGGCGAGTTCATCATAGCAGTCTATCGGCTGCCCCATTGTAACTTATTTTACTCGATAAATCAAGATCAGACAAGCAGGAAGTAAGGGTTTTACCTCATCGAGGGCCCCGAACCTGGGTAAATCTCGCTCCCTGTCGGTGGGCATTGCCGAGGAGCTCCGATGTCTCGTGTTAACCTTCAGGATTCCGTCAACCCTAAGCCCCTCATGGTGGGCATTGCCGAGGAGCTCCCTCATCACCCCCCTCTCCCTCTCCCCTCCCTCGCTGCCGCTAAGGGGCGCGGCCAGGCAAAGCCTGGTTGGCGGCGGGGGGACTTCTCGTCCTCTCATGCGCGGGGGTTGGATGCGGGTCTAACTCCTCGGGCCAGGGCGTGGACCTCTCGTCGGGGGCCTCGGTGCAGCGCTCGGGCTCGGCTCGGCTCGGCGGTGGCACGACGGACGACGAGGTGGTGGTTCACGCCCCGTTCGGGCGGCGAGGGCCGCGGGTGGCAATCATCAGCAAGCAATTAGATGAGCTGATGGAAGAGAGAGAGAGAGAGAGAGAGAGAGAGAGAGAGAGAGAGAGAGAGAGAGAGAGAGAGAGAGAGAGAGAGAGAGAGAGAGAGAGAGAGAGAAGCACAAGATTGCCTATACGGATGGATGCGGGAGTCGCCAGAACGGATAGAAATGGGCTTGCCAAGAATCAACTAGCGAGTGATAATTTGAGGGAGTCCCCACGATGGCGGCACCGTAGGCTGCCGAGAGAATAACACGGAGAGATATGGAGCACAGGAACTGAACGCTGCTCGGGGGGAGGGGATTAACCTAAGGAAAGGATATCGTTCGGTAAATTTGCGAAAGGAGGAAACTAAAGAAAAGCGGATTAAAGGAGGAAATTGCAAGCAGATGGAATGAGGATGAATTTGGGAAAAGGAGTTTCTACCCAGAGATCCCGGAGAAGAATGAGAGGGAATAGAACCCATCATCGGGGGAGGCGGCTTGTGCGCCGGCTTCTGTTGGAGTACTTGGTGGGCGGGGAATCAAAGTCTGGTCGCGTGCGTGCTGGTGCTACCAACGTATTTAGGGAAAGCTGAAAGATAGAGAGGTCAGAGGAAATGAGATGATTCGGAGATGGGGGAGCTCGGCTAGAGGAAATGAGATGATTCGGAGATGGGGGAGCTCGGCTAGAGGAAATGAGATGATTCGGAGATGGGGGAGCTCGGCTGGGCCTTGGGCTGGCTTGCCGTTTGGATTTGTAGTCCTACTACTACTTTAGGGTTTTCTTAATTTTTAAATTATTCTTCCTAAAATCAGAAACTAAATTTTACCCTCATTAATATCAGATTAGGAACGAAACTAACTTGCCCATGGAAGAAAATAACCGAAAGGAATTAAGAGCAGCTAGCTCGCACAACGAGGTGCACATCAGCTTCCATTAGATGGACAAGTTTGCCGACCAAGCAGAGGCGCAACCCGCAACTATGGGGAGGTTCACAGCAGGAGAACCAAGTTTGCGATACAAGGGGCGCGTTTGGTAGCCTGCAGCTAATTCATGCACCACTGGCAGTGGGAAGGAGCCCCTGCGTGTCCAAGACGGGCCATGGGCCATAAAAGCCACTTTGTTTGGTGGCATGCACAGAGATTTTTCGGCCCCGTGGAGATTTAGGCTCTGGCCGTTTGGTAGGTCGGTTTTCAGGCCTTGTAGCAGCCCAGAACGGTGCCAGTACTGTTTGGTTGCAAACCATAATCCGGTTCTGCTTACCTCTTCCCTTCAGTGGTGAGGTTACCAGCGATCAACAGCACAAGCAAGAACACAATCATAGACGACAGAGAACTTAGCAGTGATCATAGACGACACAAGTTCACGACACAACATTTTGCAGACACGATCATAGTTCTGGACACGGCAGACGGGATCATAGTTTAACACACTAGACACGAACATGAACTAGACACGACATGGTACCAGGTTAGCTTCAGACATGATGCTCGGAGATGACTGATGGCGTGTAACTCACACGTTCGTTGGGGAACCCCAAGAGGAAGGTATGATGCGCACAGTAGCAAGTTTTCCCTCAGAAAGAAACCAAGGTTTAATCGAACCAGGAGGAGCCAAGAAGCACGTTGAAGGTTGATGGTCGCGAAATGTGATGCGGCGCAACACCAGGGATTCCGGCGCCAACTAGGAACCTGCACAACACAACCAAAGTACTTTGCCCCAACGAAACAGTGAGGTTGTCAATCTCACCGGCTTGCTGTAACAAAGGATTAAACGATCGAGTGGAAGATGTTTGCAAAGAAAACAGTAAAACAAGTAAATTGTATGCTATGGAAAGAATAGGACCGGGGTCCACAGTTCACTAGAGGTGTCTCTCCCATAAGATAAAGCATGTTGGGTGAACAAATTACAGTGGCAATTGACAAATAGAGAAAGGCATAATAATGCATATACATGACATGGTAAATATAGTGAGATTTAATTGGGCATTACGACAAAGTACATAGACCGCCATCCAACTGCATCTATGCCTAAAAGTCCACCTTCGTTATCGTCCGAACCCCTCCAGTATTAAGTTGCAAAGCAACAGACAATTGCATTAAGTATGGTGCGTAATGTAATCAATAACTACATCCTTAGACATAGCATCAATGTTTTATCCCTAGTGGCAACAGCACATCACAACCTTAGAACTTCTGTCATCCCAGGTATCAATGAAGGCATGAACCCACTATCGAGCATAATTACTCCCTCTTGGAGTTAAGAGTAAAAACTTGGCCAGAGCCTCTACTAATAACGGAGAGCATGCAAGATCATAAACAACACATGAACAATAGATTGATAATCACCATAATCATAGTACTCTCTATCCATCGGATCCCCGACAAACACAACATATAGAATTACATATAGATGATCTTGATCATGTTAGGCAGCTCACAAGATCTAACAATGAAGCACAACAAGGAGAAGACGACCATCTAGCTACTGCTATGGACCCATGGTCCAGGGGTGAACTACTCACTCATCACTCCGGAGGCGATCATGGCGATGAAGAGTCCTCCGGAGATGAATCCCCTCTCGGCAGGGTGCCGGAGGCGATCTCCAGAATCCCCCGAGATGGGATTCGCGGCGGCGCGTCTCTGTAAGGTTTTCCGTATCGTGGCTCTCGGTAGGGGGTTTCGACGGGAGCTTTAAGTAGGCGGAAGGTCAACGCGAGGGGCCACACGAGGGGCCCAGGGGCAGGTCGGCGCGGCCAGGGCCGCGCCGGCCTAGCCTCTGGCCACCTCGTGGCCCCACGTTAGGTCTTCGGTCTTCCGAAGCTTAAAATAGGACCCTGGGCGAAAGTTTCGTCCAATTCCGAGAATATTTCTTTACTAGGATTTCTGAAACCAAAAACAGCAAAACAGAACTGGCTCTTCGGCATCTTGTTAATAGGTTAGTTCCAGAAAATGCATAAATATGACATATAATGTGCATAAAACATGTAGGTATCATCAATAAAGTAGCATGGAACATAAGAAATTATCGATACGTTGGAGACGTATCAGCATCCCCAAGCTTAGTTCTGCTCGTCCCGAGCAGGTAAAACGATAACAAAGATAATTTCTGAAGTGACATGCCATCATAATCTTGATCATACTATTTGTAAACATATGTAATGAATGCAGCGATCAAAGCAAAGGTAATGACATGAGTAAACAACTGAATCATATAGCAAAGACTTTTCATGAATAGTACTTCAAGACAAGCATCAATAAGTCTTGCATAAGAGTTAACTCATAAAGCAATAAATCAAAGTAAAGGTGTTGAAACAACACATAAGAAGATTAAGTTTCAGCGGTTTCTTTCAACTTATAACATGTATATCTCATGGATATTGTCAACATAAAGTAATATAACAAGTGCAATATGCAAGTATGTAGGAATCAATGCACAGTTCACACAAGTGTTTGCTTCTTAAGGTGGAAGGAGATAGGTAAACTGACTCAACAATAAAAGTAAAAGAATGGTCCTTCGAGAGGAAAGCATCGATTGCTGTATTTGTGCTGGAGCTTTTATTTTAAAAACATGAAACAATTTTGTCAACGGTAGTAATAAAGCATATGAGTTATGTAAATTATATCTTACAAGTTGCAAGTCTCACGCATAGTATACTAATAGTGCCCGCACCTTGTCCTACTTAACTTGGACTACCGGGTCTTCGCATGCCATGTTTCAACCAAGTGTCACAAAGGTACCTCCATGCCGCCTGTACAAAGGTCCAAGGAGAATGCTCGCATTTGATTTCTCTTTTGATTATTCTCAACTTAGACATCCATACCGGGACAACATGGACAACAGATAATGGACTCCTCTTAAATGCATAAGCACGTAGCAAAGTTATTATTCTCATATGAGATTGAGGATATATGTCCAAAACTGAAACTTCCACCATGATTCATGGCTTTAGTTAGCGGCCCAATGTTCTTCTCTAACAATTTTGCATGCTCCAACCACTAAAATGATAGACCTTCGACAAGACGGACATGCATAGCAACTCACATGATATTCAACAATAGTTGATGGCGTTCCCGAAACATGGTTATCGCACAACAGGCAACTTAATAAAATATAAAGTGCATAAGTACATATTCAATACTACGATAGTTTTTAAGGCTATTTTGTCCCATGAGCTATATATTGCAAAGGTGAATGATGGAATTTTAAAGGTAGCACTCAAGCAATTTACTTTGGAATGGCGGGTAAATACCATGTAGTAGGTAGGTATGGTGGACACAAATGGCATAGTAGTTGGCTCAAGGATTTTGGATGCATAAGAAGTATTCCCTCTCGATACAAGGTTTAGGCTAGCAAGGTTATTTGAAGCAAACTCAAGGATGAACAAGCGCAGCAAGACTCACATAAAAGACATATTGTAAACATTATAAGACTCTACACTGTCTTCCTTGTTGTTCAAAACTCAATACTAGATATTATCTAGACCTTAGAGAAACCAAATATGCAAATCAAATTTTAGCAAGCTCTATGTATTTCTTCATTAATGGGTGCAAAGCATATGATGCAAGAGCTTAAACATGAGCACAACAATTGCCAAGTATCACATTATCCAAGACATTTTTAGAATTACTACATGTAGCATTTTCCAATTCCAACCATATAACAAATTAACGAAGAAGAAACTTCGCCTTGAACATTATGAGTAAAGCCTAAGGACACATGTGTCCATATGCAACAGCGGAGCGTCTCTCCCACAAAGTGAATGCTAGGATCCATCTTATTCAAACAAAAACAAAACGAAAACAAACCGACGCTCCAAGTAAAGAACACCAGATGTGACTGAATAAAAATATAGTTTCAGGGGAGGAACCTGATGATGTTGTCGATGAAGAAGGGGATGCCTTGGGCATCCCCAAGCTTAGACGCTTGAGTCTTCTTAAAATATGCAGGGATGAACCACGGGGCATCCCCAAGCTTAGAGCTTTCACTCCTCTTGATCTTAGTATATCATTCTCCTCTCTTGACCCTTGAAAACTTCCTTCACACCAAACTTCAAGCAAACTCATTAGAGGGTTAGTGCATCATTAATAATTCACTCATTCAGAGGTGACACAATCATTATTTTCACTTCTGGACATTGCATAATGCTACTGGACATTAATGGATCAAAGAAATAAATCCAACATAGCAAAAGAGGCAATGCGAAATAAAAGGCAGAATCTGTCAAAAACAGAACAGTCCGTAAAGACGAATTTATAAATGGCACCAGACTTGCTCAAATGGAAAAACTCAAAACTAATGAAAGTTGCGTACATATCTGAGGATCACGCTCGTAAATTGGCAGATTTTTTCGAATTTTCTACAGAGAATTATGCCCAGATTCGTGACAGACAGCAATGCTGTTTCTGCGCAGCGATCCCAAATATAACATCAACTTTGACATAGAAACTTTACTTGGCACAAAAACATGATAAGGAGAGGTTGCTACAGTAGTAAACAACTTCCAAGACTCAATAAAACAAAAAATTGCTGTAGGTAAAAACATGGGTTGTCTCCCATAAGCGCTTTTCTTTAACGCCTTTCAGCTAGGCGCGGAAAGTGCAAATCAAGTAACATCGAGAGTAGAAGCATCAACATCATAGCTTGTTCTAATAATAGAATCAAAAGGCAACTTCATTCTCTTTCTAGGGAAGTGTTCCATACCTTTCTTGAGAGGAAATTGATATTTAATATTACCTTCCCTCATATCAATAACAGCACCAACAGTTCGAAGAAAAGGTCTTCCCAACACAATAGGACAAGATGCATTGCATTCGATATCCAAGACAACAAAATCAACGGGGACAAGGTTATTGTTAACCGTAATATGCACATTATCAATCCTCCCAAAGGTTTCTTTTTAACATTATCGGCAAGATTAACATCCAAATAACAATTCTTCAATGGTGGCAAGTCAAGCATATCATAAATCTTTTTAGGCATAACAGAAATACTTGAACCAAGATCACATAAGGCATTACATTCAAAGTCATTGAATTTCATTTTAATGATGGGCTCCCAACCATCTTCTAACTTTCTAGGAATAGAAGTTTCAAGTTTTAGTTTCTCTTCTCTAGCTTTTATGAGAGCATTTGTAATATGTTTTGTAAAGGCTAAATTTATGGCACTAGCATTAGGACTTTTAGCAAGTTTTTGTAAGAACTTTATAACTTCAGAGATGTGGCAATCATCAAAATCTAAATCATTATGAGCTACAGCAATGGGATCATTATTCCCAAGGTTGGAAAAAAGCAGTTTTATCACAAGCAGTTTCAGCAGTTTTAGCAATTTCAGGCAGTTTTGTTCGCTTTACACTAGGAGTAGAAACATTGCCAACACCAATTATTTTACCATTGATAGTAGGAGGTGCAGCAACATGTGAAGAATTAGCATTACTAGTGGTGGTAATAGTCCAAACTTTAGCTACATTATTCTCTTTAGCTAGTTTTTCATTCTTCTCTATCCCACCTAGCACGCAACTCAGCCATTAATCTTATATTCTCATTAATTCTAACTTGGATGGCATTTGCTGTAGTAGTAATCTTATTATCAAGATCATTATTAGGCATAACTTTCAACTTTAAAAGATTAACATCAGAGGCAAGCCTATCAACTCTAGAAGCAATAGTATCAATTTTATCAAGCTTTTCCTCAACAGATTTGTTAAAAGCAGTTTGTGTACTAATAAATTCTTTAAGCATGGCTTCAAGACCAGAGGGTACATTCCTATTATTGTTGTAAGAATTCCCATAAGAATTACCATAACCATTACCATTAGCAGAAGGATATGGCCTATAGTTATTACCAGAGTTGTTCCTATAAGCATTGTTGTTGAAATTATTATTTTTAATGAAATTCACATCAACATTTTCTTCTTGAGCAACCAATGAAGCTAAAGGAACATTATTTGGATCTACATTAGATCTACCATTCACAAGCATAGACATAATCACATCAATCTTATCACTCAAGGAAGAGGTTTCTTCAACAGAATTTACCTTCTTACCTTGTGGAGCTCTTTCCGTGTGCCATTCAGAGTAATTCACCATCATATCATCAAGAAGTTTTGTAGCCGCCCCCAATGTGATGGACATAAAGGTACCTCCAGCAGCTGAATCCAATAAATTCCGCGAAGAAAAATTTAGTCCTGCATAGAAGGTTTGGATGATCATCCAAGTAGTCAGTCCATGGGTTGGGCAATTCTTTACCAAAGTTTTCATTCTCTCCCATGCTTGAGCAACATGTTCAGTATCAAATTGTTTAAAATTCATTATGCTACTTCTCAAAGAAATAATTTTAGCGGGAGGATAATATCTACCAATAAAAGCATCCTTGCATTTAGTCCATGAATCAATACTATTCTTAGGCAAAGATAGCAACCAATCTTTAGCTCTTCCTCTTAATGAGAAAGGAAACACTTTCAATTTAATAATATCACCATCTACATCTTTATACTTTTGCATTTCACAAAGTTCAACAAAATTATTGAGATGGGCAGCAGCATCATCAGAACTAGCACCAGAAAATTGTTCTCTCATGACTAGATTTAGTAAAGCAGGTTTAATTTCAAAGAATTCTGTGTAGTAGCAGGTGGAGCAATAGGTGTGCATAGGAAATCATTATTATTTGCATTTGTGAAGTCACACAACTTAGTATTTTCAGGGTTGGCCATTTTAGCAACAGTAAATAAAGCAAACTAGATAAAGTAAATGCGAGTAACTAATTTTTTGTGTTTTCGATATAGAGAGCAAGACAGTAAATAAAGTAAAACTAGTAACTAATTTTTTTTTGTGTTTTGATTTAGTGCAGCAAACAAAGTAGTAAATAAAATAAAGCAAGACAAAAACAAAGTAAAGAGATTGAGAAGTGGAGACTCCCCTTGCAGCGTGTCTTGATCTCCCCGGCAACGGCGCCAGAAAAAGAGCTTGATGGCGTGTAACTCACACGTTCGTTGGGGAACCCCAAGAGGAAGGTATGATGCGCACAGTAGCAAGTTTTCCTCAGAAAGAAACCAAGGTTTAATCGAACCAGGAGCCAAGAAGCACGTTGAAGGTTGATGGTCGCGAAATGTGATGCGGCGCAACACAGGGATTCCGGCGCCAACTAGGAACCTGCACAACACAACCAAAGTACTTTGCCCCAACGAAACAGTGAGGTTGTCAATCTCACCGGCTTGCTGTAACAAAGGATTAAACGTATCGAGTGGAAGATGTTTGCAAAGAAAACAGTAAAACAAGTAAATTGTATGCTATGGAAAGAATAGGACCGGGGTCCACAGTTCACTAGAGGTGTCTCTCCCATAAGATAAAGCATGTTGGGTGAACAAATTACAGTCGGGCAATTGACAAATAGAGAAAGGCATAATAATGCATATACATGACATGGTAAATATAGTGAGATTTAATTGGGCATTACGACAAAGTACATAGACCGCCATCCAACTGCATCTATGCCTAAAAAGTCCACCTTCAGGTTATCGTCCGAACCCCCTCCAGTATTAAGTTGCAAAGCAACAGACAATTGCATTAAGTATGGTGCGTAATGTAATCAATAACTACATCCTTAGACATAGCATCAATGTTTTATCCCTAGTGGCAACAGCACATCACAACCTTAGAACTTTCTGTCACTGTCCCAGGTATCAATGAAGGCATGAACCCACTATCGAGCATAATTACTCCCTCTTGGAGTTAAGAGTAAAAACTTGGCCAGAGCCTCTACTAATAACGGAGAGCATGCAAGATCATAAACAACACATGAACAATAGATTGATAATCACCATAATCATAGTACTCTCTATCCATCGGATCCCGACAAACACAACATATAGAATTACATATAGATGATCTTGATCATGTTAGGCAGCTCACAAGATCTAACAATGAAGCACAACAAGGAGAAGACGACCATCTAGCTACTGCTATGGACCCATGGTCCAGGGGTGAACTACTCACTCATCACTCCGGAGGCGATCATGGCGATGAAGAGTCCTCCGGGAGATGAATCCCCTCTCCGGCAGGGTGCCGGAGGCGATCTCCAGAATCCCCCGAGATGGGATTCGCGGCGGCGTCCCTGTAAGGTTTTCCGTATCGTGGCTCTCGGTACTGGGGTTTCGCGACGAGCTTTAAGTAGGCGGAAGGTCAACGCGAGGGGCCACACGAGGGGCCCAGGGGGCAGGTCGGCGCGGCCAGGGCCTGGGCCGCGCCGGCCTAGCCCTCTGGCCACCTCGTGGCCCCACTTCGTTAGGTCTTCGGTCTTCTGGAAGCTTGCAAAAATAGGACCCTGGGCGAAAGTTTCGTCCAATTCAGAATATTTCTTTACTAGGATTTCTGAAACCAAAAACAGCAGAAACAAGTGGCTCTTCGGCATCTTGTTAATAGGTTAGTTCCAGAAAATGCATAAATATGACATATAATGTGCATAAAACATGTAGGTATCATCAATAAAGTAGCATGGAACATAAGAAATTATCGATACGTTGGAGACGTATCAATGACACACCTGGTGTCATGGCCATGTGTGCGGGCACTTGCTCACCACCTCAGTGCAGGTGTGGTCGAAGATGATCACACTGTACTCGAAGGAGGACACCTTCCTGAAGGTGAGGAACTGGCCTACCTTGAGCTGATGGGCGACGGCGAAGGCCGTCCATCCCTGGTCGATGAATGCGTCATTGCCTTCTCTCCTCGTAGTCATCCTCCAGTTGCATCCTGTGTTGGTGGTGACAATGATGTTGGAAGGAATTCCTCCGAACCACTTGACGAAAGCTTTAGGGATCATGAGCCGGCCGAAGGTGGGCTTGAAGATGATGCGAAAGAAGTGGTCCGGCCATACCTCCTCGTGGAAGTGGCCTACCTTAGCCGGCCTTCCACGACGCTTCTTCACCGGTCCCTCATCGGGAACCTCAGCAGGTAACCCAAGCATGATCTTCTCAGTCTGCAAGAAGAACACAAGCCATTAGAGGTGTGCCTGCTCACAAGTAGTTTAGATGAAAACGGACATTGATAGCATTAGTAAGGCCTCATACATTTGCTCACACGGTGATGACCCACAAGTATAGGGGGTGTATCGTAGTATCTTCGATAAGTAAGAATGTTGATCCCAACGAGGAGCAGAAGGTGTTGACAAGCAGTTTCGATGAAGGATTCACTGTAAATGCTCACGACAAGTATTCAAGGGGTTTTGATGTAAGATGAATAAAGTACGAGTAAGTAAAGTGCGAGAGAAATAATTGCAGCGAGTGGCCCAATCCTTTTTAGCACAAAGGACAAGCCGGTTTGTTTACTTATAATGACCAAACGTTCTTGAGGACACACGGGGATTTTAGTCTAGTGCTTTCGCTTCATACAGCTAATTAATCTTCATTGTTTTGATAAGTGTTGTGTGGGTGAACCTATGCTAATGCACCGCCCTTCCTAGGACTAATACATACTTGTGATTATACCCCTTGCAAGCATCCGCAACTACAAGAAAGTAATTAAGATAAATCTAACCACAGCCTTAAACTCGAGATCCTGCGATCCCTCTTGCATCGATATACTAACGGGGGCTCAGGTTTCTGTCACTCCGGCAACCCCGCAATTAGCAACCGAATACAAGATGCACTCCCCTAGGCCCATAAATGGTGAAGTATCGTGTAGTCGACGTTCACACGACACCACTAGAAGAATGACACCACAACTTAAATATCATAACATTGAATATTACTCAACCATAGTTCACTACTAACATTTAGACTTCACCCATGTCCTCAAGAACTAAACGAACTACTCACAAGACATCATATGGAATACAATCAGAGGTGATATGATGATGAATAACAATCTGAACATAAACCTTGGTTCAATGGTTCCACTCAATAGCATCAATAACAAGTAGAAATCAACACAGGGAGAATTTCCCCTATCAAACAATCGAGATCCAACCCAAATCGTTACAGCGGTGACGAGGTGCAGTGGTGGTGATGGCGGTGTAGATGGTGAAGATGATGTTGATGATGATGGAGATGATGTCCAGCTCGATGACGATGGCGATGGTGTCGATTTCCCCCTCCGGGAGGGAATTTCCCCGGCGGATTCCTCCGCCCGCCGGAGAGCTCTTTTCTCTCTGGTGTTCTCCGCCCCGCAGGCGGCTGTAACTCTTCGCGAGGTACCCTCTGTGGCTTAGGTTTTCGGGACGAAGGAGTACGCGAAGAAAAGGAGGCGAAAGGGGCTGTGGGGCCCCCACACCACATGGTGGCGCGGCCAGGCCATGGGCCGCGCCGCCATGTTGTCTGGGCCCACCTTGGGTCCAGCTGGCTCCCCCTTCTGGCTTCCTTCGTCATTTGGAAAAATAGGAATTTACGTGTAATTTCCTTCCACGTTGATCTTCCGAAATATTGCGTTCTGACGGTGCTTTTTCCAGCAGAATCTGGCTCCGGTGCTTGATCCTCCAATAATAATGAAACATGCAAAATAGATGAAATAACATAAGTATTGTGTCCCAATATGAAATATATCAATGAATAACAGCAAATTATGATATAAAATAGTGATGCAAATTGGACGTATCACGGCAGGCATAGGGAGTGGCCACAAACTAAGTGTACTGTGCAACGACTGTGGCACACATGACTAAGTTTGAGGCCAACACCTAGCCTTCCATTGTGCCTTTGTTGAATCATTGGCCAACGCAAATGAGGCCTCATACATTTGGTCACATGGCAGGCAGAGGGACTATCCCCAAACTAAGTCTAGTGTGCAACGAATATGGCACACACGACTAAGTTTGAAGGCAACACGTTGCCTTCCATTGTGTCTTTCTCGAATCATTAGCCAATGCACTAGACAAACCAAAACGAGGCCTCATATGTAGGATCACACGGCAGGTAAAGGGAGTATCCGCAAACTAAGTCTAGTGTGCCAGTAATATGGCACACATGACTAAGTTTAAGGGCAGCACCCTGCCTTCCATTGTGCCATAGTTGAATCATTGGCCAATGCAGAACTGAAGAAGCAAAAACATGCAAAGCAGGGTATCAGAGACCTCATACAATGAGGACATATGGAAGAGATGTTTGACCAGAACCAATGGTATGGTCATGTTAAATCATGCCATAGGTTTTGATCAATCATCTCCTCATGCTATGATCCTAGGTTATAGTCATTGGCCTAGTTCAATCAAGAAACAACACAAGTAGCAGTTTAAATTGAGTACATTACGAGTGTTGCTTAGGGTACATTACAAATTCTACTTATGCCACATTACAAATTCTCCTACAGTACATCTACAACACATTTATCACTTGTCACAAGTAGTCCTGATCCACTTGAGCTTGTCCTTGATTTCAAAGTTCACTTGAAGCCTTGTTTCTGCCTTCCATTCTTGTTTCTTAGCCCTCATCACTTGTGCTTGTGTTCTCTGCAGATTCTTCAGCATAGCAACTTCGTTCTTCAAGTCCTGCCACTCCTCTTACGTCTGAACAAACTGGCGCGACTCAGCTTAATCTTTCGCACAACAACCACAACATGCTAAATCCGAACAAAAAAAAACCCTTCCCCTCTATGCATGCACAGTAAAATATGGCAGTTTCACCAATCCAAAAGCACGATCTATGAAGGATCTACCGCGATTGAAGATTAGAGTAACAGATCTAAGCAACAACAAGCAATGATGAGGAACACGTTGCAAACATCAATCCGAAAACTATCCTAATGAAAACCCTAGCAGATCTAATGTGCATGTCGTTGCAAATGATCGAGAATGGCATGTTCTGGCAGAACGAGTACGAAGGTCAGAAGAAGAGGTCGTTACCACCATTGTTTCGGCCGAGGACGAGCTCGAGGTTGCGGGCGAACTCGAGATGCCGATGAAAACTGCGGAGCAGGTTCCGGCCGATGCCGAGGTGCTGCTCGCCGATGTCTCCTCCTCTGGTACCGGTGCTCCTTCGTGCGGCGGTCCGACGGATTGGTCGGTAGGAGGGAAATGTCCGGGTGATGTGATAGTTTGGGGGAGGTGAGAGTGCGGTCACGAGTGAGAGGAAGAAGAGGGGAGCGATGAGGCTAATTATGGCACGTGTTTCCGAAGGGACGCGGCGTTTCCGCCTCCCTTTCCCACGCGTGCAGCCTTCTGGCCGCAACGGGCCTGGCCCCCTGAGAAACTGCCATTCCAGACGTTCCTCCACGAATATTTTGAGAACCGTGCGATACAACAACGCGAGTCGGACCAAAAATTGTTGGCCCGATTGCAAGCCAGGGAGCATGCAGGCTGCGAAACGCGCCCAGGATGAGCTACCACCCGCACAACGCCGTGTTGTGGCTGAAGCGGCGAGCAGAGCAAACAACCTGCTCCACCACGGCGCACGCGCAGCAGGGCCAGCTCAAGATCGACGCACCTGGCAAGTACCACTGTGCCCTAGCTTCTTCCGCTATCGCGCCCCTGCTGCCGGAGCAATTACCTTTCTTGCAAGTGCGTTCTGGCTTTGGAAAATGGACGTGACTTCCTTGTGTCAGTTTTTGTGGGAGCATGCTCATTCGTTTGGTTTGTTGAATTATCAGCTAGGAGGGAGGTCCTGGCTATGGTGGAGAGAAAAATCTGGAAGCGAGGAGGTCCTATCTATGGTGTGTGGAGATGGTGCGGAGAGGAACAAGAAAAAATAAGGCTAAGAGAGAGAGATCGGTAGGTTATACTTAAATGAAAATATATTAAAATTTATAGCAAACTATAAAGATAGTAGATTAAATAGCAATAAGTCTAAGTTAATAATAAATGATTAGATCAATTAAAGATATAATAATATTACATCAAAATTCAAATTGTTTAAATTATTTTTAAAAAGTAGCATCTCTGCAGCCCTGGTTCAATAAGCTTGAAGGGCAGCCTCCTGTTCTGGAGTTTAAGGTCGTTGGCTACCTACCCTTCAGGTTGCAACTATGCTCCTTTTCCTTCTTTCGGCCAGCCGTGGAGGTGAGGGGGAAGAGAAAGGCAGCACTGCCGTGTGTCGATCTGGAGGTGGCTGTGAAGTAGATCCTGCTCTGGTAACGAGAAGCTTGTTCCTGCTTCCATGGAGGAAGGAGATGGAGTTGGCTTTGTTAGCCAATCCCCTTAAAAAGCGTGGCCGTCGGCCTTTTGGTCGCCTACATGTTGTCTTTTTCTCTTAGTTGGCCGTGGTGGCGAGGGTGAGGACATTGTTGGTCTGGGGCGTCTGGATCTTACAAGTGGTGTCGGGGACCCTGGAGTCCACGAAAAGTGTGACTTCGTCAGCGAATCCTAACCGTCGACGAGATGCCGCCGCTATCTTAGGCCACGGGCTTGGCCCAGCTGCGCTCAAGTATGGTCATCTCGAGTTGGTTCGTCCGCCATGCAAGGTTCTTCTTCAGCACCGGCACGTTGGAGTCCGCTGTCTCCAATTCCCAAAGTGGTTTGGTCCCTCGCGGTGTTTTGAACGACTGCACCTAGTGGCAGAGCATAAGGACTCGATCGTGTTTCACGGGCCGACATGATTTCTTCTGGGGTGCAATTCGTAAAAACCAAGGACATGTGCCTACATATTCGTGATTTGCTTAGGGTCTTTCTATAAAATTGTACCATCCGCTTTTTTAATACAGTTTCCTGTCCTTCGACACCTTTTATCATTTTAAAAAAGTCATTACAGGTTCGCGGCATTACAAGTCGGTGCAGCGAGAGGCTCGAAAGTTAACTTTCTTAGAATTAACATGTTTCACCATTGATTCACTGGAGTGTTCGATTTTTTTTCTCCCGGTGCAACGCACGGGCACTTTTGCTAGTATATATTAATATCAAAAAATACCAATTACATCTAACTTTTGCAACAACACAATACCCTAACGGTAGTACGGATACACATAGCCGAAAAAGAGAAAAAGAAAACTAAGAAATAAAAATCCCGCTATGGTATCCATCCCTAGCAGCAGCAATACATCCACCACCAAGACAACACCTGAACTCTAGGCTCTTCAAAAGCGACGCCTCCAAGAAGGTAACAGTGCACAAGCGCTGTCATCGTCCGATCAAAAGATCTTAGGGTTTCACCCTGAACTGAAGATAGTTCCCGCCCTCAAAACAATACCTTCAACAAGATCATTGCTAGGCATAACCAATTAAGGCCAGGTCTTGGATTTTCACCCTGAAAGGTAAGACTCTAAACTTCACATGTGATGTCGCCCCCACTTGCATATTACTGATGCGAGAACCAGAACACCAAGCAAATCCCTCAACATCATAGAGACTCGAACCTCCATTGCTAGTCCTTCAATCCGGCCTTCATGATATTCCCCGCCTTTGATTTCACCATGAATAAGAATGTTATCTGATGGCAACACAGAACAGAGCTTCGCGCCGCTCCCTCCAGAACCAAACGGTCGGAATAAAAACATGGGTGCATGCGACCGAATACCACCCGATCCAGCAAACTCCAGGCAAAAGATGCACTGTTACATTCGCCGGCGGAGCCTTCTGAAACTCATCACTCCAGCTAGATGAAGAAGGACCGACATCAGGAAGGTCTTCATCTTCCGAAAAGAAGAACCCTAGGACAACCACCTTTATTAGGCAGATCGGCCGCCCCCCACACCGCCGCCCGCCGGTCGACCTCATCGGCGGAAGAGGAGGCCGCCACCGACCACAGGCATGTCAATGAGACGTCCGCCCCACCCCCAACCCCGAAGTAGGACACCAACGTGAGCCACCGGGAGGGAGACACGCAAAGGACCGATCGACCACCACCAGGCACGTCCACGCCGCCGTAGACGCCGGATCCGCAGCCATCAGGGTCACCCCCGCCGCCAGCCGCATCGTCAAAGATCACCCGGCCGCCGCAACCCTCGTCGGGGCAGCCAAGCAGTACGTGCCGCAGCACCATCGGCCGAGGCCGCCGCCCCGGATCCTGCCCAGGACCACACCCCGCCGATCCCTGACCAGCCCCATTACCGGCCGGCGACCGCCATCATCGATCCCGCACCTCCTCTGCGCGCGCGACGTGAGAGGGAGCCAGCCGCCGCCCAGAGCACCACGAGCTTTGCCCGCGTACGTGTGCCGGTTGCGCAGGGAGGAGGAGGGCCGGAGAGGGGTGAAGTGGCGGTGGCGGCTTAGGGTTTCCGCCCGAGCCGCCCTACGTGGGGGGCGACGTGGGGGCCCTCATACAGTAGTCTTAGTGGTGGAATACCCTAGGAGTATATGCGGGATGATGGTTAAGTCCAGCTGTGTGCGGTTATTAGAGGCAGTGATGCATTTTTTTCCGAACTGTACCACGTCGCATGGGAGAGCGCCTATGCGGCGCTTCAGTGTAGAATTTCCCTTGAATGATATGTAAGTTTACCTTCTTTTGCTGATATCATCATCATTATCACGTATTACTGCTATTTGATTTGTTCAAACGATCGCACAGCTATTCCATCATTTCTTGATGCCTCGTAACCCTGGTTTGCAGTAATTTAGGAGGAAATAGGTTAAGTGGAAAAATACCTAACGTTCTTGGCCGTCTTCGAGGACTCCAAAATTTGTAAGTCACCACATAATTGATGTCATCTTGTACTTTACAGACCTAAAACTGATAAGTTGGACAGGGATCTAGGCCGGAACGAATTGAGCGGAGAAATTCCGAAGTCTTTGTCAAGTCTTACATTCTTAAAAGATATGTAAGTGAGTTCACTTATATTGATCACAAATCCTTGGTACTGTTGTTTTTGTTTGCTCATTATGTACATACGTATCACCTCACCTCTCACTGTGTTTTGCAGTGATCTTTCATACAATAGTCTTAGTGGTGGAATACCACTGCAGCTGTTTCAACTGGCCAAATACAAGTACGGTGGCATTTTGTACTATAGCATATTATAAAAAACTTTGATGTGTGCATTTACATAATTTAGTGTAAGCATGTGTTTCCAGCTTCGTTGGCAACCATCTGAATTGTAGCCAAAACTCAACTCCATGCGAAGGAAGCAATGCTAAGTCAGGTAATTTGCAAAGCGCATGGAAATCCACTTGTACCATCTTAATTGTAGCCAAAACTGTTGTGTGGTACGTATTTGTCAATATTATTTCTCTTGTTACCATGTAAGGGCATAAGAGCAGGCGATGGATAATTTTCATTGCCACAGCTGTTCCTCTAGTGGTAGCATTTCTCTGCTTCATGTTTTGCTTCAGGTGGATCAGAAGGCACAGAAAAGGTGAGCTATGAACACTCTGTTAGTCAAGTTTTCGGTTGATAAGTTTTGTACTAATGAGATAACATAAGCTTTAAATGCAGTTAAACTGAGTTTATGGGATATATCAAAGGTGAATGAGCGCCAGGATGAAGAGCTGGTTTGGGGAATAGAAGGGGAAAAATCAGGGTTCACCCTTTTCAGCTTATCACAAGTATTGGAGGCTACAAGTAACTTCTCAGACGAAAACAAACTTGGACAAGGTGGATTTGGTCCTGTATACAAGGTAAAAAAATCATGCATGGGTCTATAACTCTACATACAGATTGACATAAAATTCTGTGTGATATGAGTATGAGCACCGGAGACAACTTAAGTATCATACAGCAATTTTGACTACGACAAGGTCATAAATTGATAATGCACCTACACCGTTTTTGCAGGGACAGTTTCCTGATGGGTTGGAGGTAGCAGTTAAGAGACTTGCTTCCCATTCTGGGCAAGGTTTCACAGAGTTCAAAAATGAAATCCAACTCATAGCCAACCTGCAGCACAGAAATCTGGTTAGGCTGTTGGGATGTTGCTCTCAGGGAGAGGACAAAATGCTAGTCTATGAATATTTGCCAAATAAAAGCTTGGATTTCTTCATCTTCGGTATTACTATTACTTCCAATTATTACCACCGACATATTTTGCATTACACCTTAAAACGAACATGCTTTCTCTACTAGTATATTTATGTCTGACTTATGTACAGATGAAGCAAGAAAAGCTTTACTAAACTGGAATAAACGGCTGACAATAATCGAAGGAATAGCACAAGGACTGCTGTATTTGCATAAACACTCTCGTTTACGTGTTATACATAGAGATGTTAAAGCCGGCAACATTCTCTTGGACTCTGGAATGAATCCTAAAATTTCAGATTTTGGGCTTGCAAAATTGTCTAGCTCTGACGATACTGAAGGGAACACAAAAAGGGTGGTTGGGACATAGTAAGTTTTTCTTACAAACAAATTCAGTTGAATCGTATTACAGATCAATCAAGTAGTCACTAGTACGAAAAATGCTATTAGTCACATGTGAAGTTTGAATATTGATCGCTAGTCGCGTGCCCGTGGCAAACGCGGCCAGTAGTCTACATACTGGTTGCGTGCCCCATGATCACGTTACTACAAGTTACAAGTTAGACTGGTCATGTGCTGCCTCCACCTGGTCGCATATGGCTTTATCGCGGTGCCTACTACCAGTGGGCCTATCTCTATAGCGCTTTTCCTACTAATGAATATTGCAATAGGACGTAAAAGCTTGATTTTGATGGTATGTTATATAATATATCCTTTCAGTGGTTATATGGCTCCTGAGTATGCTTCTGAAGGCCTCTTTTCAATAAAATCTGACGTGTTCAGCTTCGGCGTCCTAGTTCTCGAGATCATTGCTGGGAAGAAAAATTCTGGTTTCCATCTGCATGGGGACTTTTTTAACCTTCTTGGATATGTGAGTCTTCTTCCGTACGTACATTTGCCGCCTTGTTTTTCTTAATGATGCAAACATATTCTACAATGAAACTTCTAACAGGCATGGCAGTTATGGAAGGAAAAAAGATGGCTCCAACTCGCCGATGCATCAGTAGTCACAGATTGTTGTACATTAGCGATAATGAGATGCGTTAACATTGCTCTGCTGTGTGTTCAAGAGAACGCGGCTGATAGACCCACCACGTCAGATGTCGTTGCTATGCTAAGCAGTGAGAGTATGAGCCTGCCCGAGCCTAAGCACCCTGCGTATTTCCACGTGAGGGTGACAAAGGAAGAGGCGTCTACAGGTGCTGAGCCATGTAGCATAAACAACGTGACTATGACTACCCCTAGAGGTAGATAGTATTTTGGTTTTCTCCAGATAAGGAACCTTGGTCGAAATTTTATATGTATGTAAAAACTCTGAGATTTAGAGTTAACAAAACTTGTATCCTGAACGGCGTTCGCTTCTGCTAAAGTTGAGAGAGAGTACTCTAAATTGCAATTAGCTCTATATGCCAAATCACTTAGTCAATGAAATCTGAGTCCCTGTATTTTTATTCATCCTGTATCTGTTTCCATATCAGTTGCAGAAACATAAGCAGAAAGGTAGCAAAATGGCAATGCTACTGAATATGTGACCCTTTAGCAAAGCTCCTTGTGTATTATCATCTGCTGGTGATTGTTTCTTCCACTTCTGGTCCTGGCCTGCTGTGATCTTTCTTCAGAGTTTTGATTTTTTTTTGCGGGGATCAGAGTTTTGATTCTATTTAGTACTCCCTCCGTTCCTTTCTATAGTGCCTATTGTTTTTTGGCACGGAAATTAGCGCGAGCCATTTTTTGACACAAAACCCTCTAGCGATATCACAAACAAATAGGAAACTGAAAATAGATCTCAGAAATACATGACCATATCGGTTTCCAGATTTTCTGGACTTGGACCTGATCGGTGGAAGGGGTTCTTTGCAAAAAAAACATTGCTTTACTCTTATATTCTGAAACAAATGCGAAAAAACAATAGGCATTATAGAAAGAAACGGAGGGAGTAATGTTTTGGCTGGCTTTGATTGTTGAACACACATCTTTGATGTTTCAATCTTTGTTTTCCAATGCTTCTAGAGGATCTTTTGTACCCATTGACTAGATCAACCCGGCCTATCTTTTATCATTAGAACTGTTGTGAATGAACAACTTGTATTCACAGAGAGCCAAGGGCCAGTACATGTACATGTGTTACAATGTTCAGGAAAGTCCCTCATACACTAGGGATATACAAGAAAGGGGTCCATACATCTCTAACACCCCCCTCAAACTCATGGTGGATCAACAACACTGAGTTTGGAGAGAAAGAACCCATGTTGCGCTCTAGTCTGGGCCTTCGTGAACAAGTCAGCGAGCTATAACTCGGAAGGCACATACACGCACAAAGAAAGCATCAACACCTATCTGCTTGGTGAGCTCGTGCTTCACCGGGTCACGCGCAATGCTGATGGCACCAGTACTGTCCGACAATAGAGGAGTCGGTGCGTCAGCAGAAACACCAAAATCCTCCAATAACCAGCGTAACCAAGTCACCTCTATTGTCAAGAGAGCCATCGCTCGCAACTCAGCCTCTACACTTGAACGAGAGACTGCAATCTGCTTCTTGGTCTTCCAAGCAATAAGAGAACCACCAAGAAAGACATAGTAGGCGGAATGGGACTTGCGATCGATGGATCACTAGCCCAGGTAGCATCTGAGTAGGTCTGGAGCTGTAAGGAGCTGGAACTAGAAAAGAAGAAACGACGGGAGATGGTGCCACGAAGATAGTGTAGGACATGAAGGAGATGACTATAGTGGACACTAGTGGGAGCACACATGAACTGACTCAGAATGTGGACCGGATAGGAGATGTTAGGACGGGTGACAGCAAGGTAAACAAGGCTCCCGACCAAGTGACGATAGCGAGTCGGGTCTGGTAGAGGATCACCATCAGTGGCATGGAGATGGACATTGAGCTCCATAGGAGTCTCGACAGAGCGCTCATCACCAAGATCGGCACGAGTGAGAAGATCCTGAATATACTTCTCCTGGGAGATACAGAAGTCATCGGAGGTAGAAGAAACCTCAATCCCAAGAAAGTAGCGAAGAGGACCAAGATCAGTCATGAGAAACTGCTCAAGAAGACGGGCCTTGACAAAGGCAATGTATTCAGGGTCGTCACCTGTGATGATCATGTCATCGACATAAAGAAGAAGGGGAGTCCGACCACGAGAAGATGTGTGGACAAAGAGCATAGGGTCATGTGCGCTAGGGATAAAACCAGCAGAGGTCACCACAGAGGTGAAACGCTCAAACCAGGCGCGAGGGGCTTGCTTAAGGCCATAGAGAGAGCACCGGAGACGGCAGACCATGTCATCGGGAATAGAGTACCTAGGTGGTGGTTGCATGTACACATCCTCACGTAACTCGCGTTAAGAAAAACATTCTGCACATCAAGCTGAGAGACAGACTAGTGACGAACAGAAGCAACAACAAGAAGAGTACGAACAGTGGTCATGTGAGCCACTGGAGCAAAGGTCTCATCATAGTCACGGCCATGCTCCTGCTGAAAGCCGCGAGCCACAAGTCGAGCCTTGTAGCGCTCAAGAGAACCATCGAAGCGAGTCTTGATCTTGTAGACCCACTTGCAGGTGATGGGACGGACAGAGGGAGGGGTGACAACATCCCAGGTACCACTACGCTCCAGTGCAGCAATCTTCGTGCTCGTCTTCGTCCTCCTCCTGATCGCTATTCTCCCACTCACTACGGTCTCTCTGCTGTCCTTGAGCCGACCTATTATCGGGATGTTGTTTTATGAGTCGGCTCAGGAGGAGTGGGCATCACACCAGAAGTGGAGGGCATGTTAGGAGTGAAAGAACATCTCTCCATAATTATGTTTTGTGTGTTTGATGACAACATATGTGATGATCTAATCTTGCTTAGTGTGCATATATGATCTTCATTATAGTTTGACGTGAGAAGTATTAAAAGGGGAAAAGCCCTGGATGAAAAAGGAGAAGAAAGGAAGAAGGCTGGAATTTCCAGGACGGAAATTCCAGGCTGGAAATTCTAAGAATTTCCGGCCCCCAAATTTTCACTAGGGACTTAAAGGTCCAGAGCCCCTGGATGACCCCCGGAAATTTTCCCGGACATTTCTGTCGAAGGGGTGAAAATTGGGGTTTTGAGAATTTCCGGCCCCAAAATTTTGCTAAGGACCTGAAGGTCCAGGCTCTCAGTATACCCCCCGGAAATTTGGCCGGACATTTGTATCGAGGGGGCAGAAATTCCGGCCCCAACTTACACCGGAAATTCCGGCCCTAAAACTCTGCAACGGCTAAATTTGGTGGGGGGTATATGTCATGGGCATACCCTTCGGGTACCCTATATTAGCATACCTAGCTCGGCCCAATATTGAGAAGGCCCAAGAAGGCAACCCGAAGAAGTAATCGACTAGGACTCTTGTAAAACCCTAGGCTGGTTGCATATATAAAGCCAGCCAGGGCACCCGAGAAGAGATAGGATAGCAACATAGATAGACAACATAGACATACATACGATGGATTGTAAACATATATGATCATATACTGGATTGCTAGCAGGACGTGTGTTCAATCTCGCTCCCGGAATCTCCATCGTTGCTTTCTCCCGAAACCCAAGTCTACAATCCATAGGCATTGGCGAGGTGATCCCTCGTCGGTACAAATACCACCCTCCTTCCTCCAGCTCAAGTTGCTTATTGCTTCCCAAGTTCATCCACCATTAGAGCCACTTCAAGAAACACAAGAATCACAAGATCTCCTCCTCCAACCATCCAAAGCTCTTGATATTTGGAGAATCGAAGGAGAAGACCCTGATCTACATCTTCACCGAAGCGATTTGCATTTCCCCCTCATATGCTTGAGGACCCCTTTGCTAGTGTTCCACTTTGGAAATCCTAGTTGTTTGTGGTTAATTTGTTCTTGTTGTTGTTGTGTTGTTACAGATTTTTGGAGCCTCCAATTCGGTTGTGGATGTGTGCCCCAAGAACCTTGTAAAGGCCCGATTTCTGCCTCGAGGAAATCCCTTAGTGGAAGTGGGCTAGGCCTTTGTGGCGTTTGATACGTCTCCAACGTATCTATAATTTCTTATGTTCCATGCTACTTTATTGATGATATCTACATGTTTTATACACATTATATGTCATTATTATGCGTTTTCCGGAACTAACCTATCGACGAGATGCCGAAGGGCCAGTTCTGTTTTCTGCTGTTTTGGTTCCAGAAATCCTAGTAAGGAAATATTCTCGGAATCGGACGAAATCAATGCCCAGGTTCCTATTTTGCCCGGAAGCATCCAGAACACCCGAGAGCCGCTAGAGAGAAGCCCTGGGGGCCCCACACAACACCCTGGCGCGCCAGGGGGCCGCGCCGCCTTAGTGTGTGGGCCCACCAGGCCCCTCCGAGGCTGCCCTTTCGCCTATATAAGGTCCCTGACCTAAAAACCCCGGACGAATAAGCCACGGTACGCGAAACCTTCCAGAGCCGCCGCCATCGCGAAGCCAAGATCGGGGACAGGAGTCTCTGTTCCCACGCCGCCGGGACGGGAAGTGCCCGGAAGGCTTCTCCATCGACACCGCTGCCATCTCCACCGCCATCTTCATCACCGCTGCTCCCATGAGGAGGAGTAGTTCTCCATCGAGGCTCGGGACTGTACCGGTAGCTTTGTGGTTCATCTCTCTCCTATGTACTTCAATACAATAATCTCATGAGCTGCCTTACATGATTGAGATTCATATGATGATGCTTGTAATCTAGATGTCATTATGCTAGTCAAGTGGGTTTTACTTATGTGATCTCCGGAGACTCCTTGTCCCACGTGTGTAAAGGTGAGTGTGTGACCGATGGCGTGTAACTCACACGTTCGTTGGGAACCCCAAGAGGAAGGTATGATGCGCATGTAGCAAGTTTTCCTCAGAAAGAAACCAAGGTTTAATCGAACCAGTAGGAGCCAAGAAGCACGTTGAAGGTTGATGGTCGCGAAATGTGATGCGGCGCAACACCAGGGATTCTGCGCCAACGTGGAATCTGCACAACAAAACCAAAGTACTTTGCCCAACGAAACAGTGAGGTTGTCAATCTCACCGGCTTGCTGTAACAAAGGATTAAACGTATCGAGTGGAAGATGTTTGCAAAGAAAATAGTAAAACACAATTGCAGTAGATTGTATGCTATGTAAAGAATAGGACCGGGGTCCACAGTTCACTAGAGGTGTCTCTCCCATAAGATAAAAGCATGTTGGGTAAACAAATTACAGTCGGGCAATTGATAAATAGAGAAAGGCATAACAATGCATACAGGATATGATAAATATAGTGAGATTTAATTGGGCATTACGACAAAGTACATAGACCGCCATCCAACCGCATCTATGCCTAAAAAGTCCACCTTCAGTTATCATCCGAACCCCATTCAGTATTAAGTTGCTAAGCAATGCAAATTGCATTAAGTATGGTGCGTAATGTAGTCAACAACTACATCCTTAGACATAGAATCAATGTTTTATCCCTAGTGGCAACAGCACATCCACAACCTTAGAACTTTCTCACTGTCCCCATTCAATGGAGGCATGAACCCACTATCGAGCATAAATATTCCCTCTTGGAGTTAAGAGTACAAACTTGGCAGAGCCTCTACTAATAACGGAGAGCATGCAAGATCATAAACAACACATAAACAATAGATTGATAATCACCATAATCATAGTACTCTCTATCCATCGGATCCCGACAAACACAACATATAGAATTACATATAGATGATCTTGATCATGTTAGGCAGCTCACAAGATCCAACAATGAAGCACAACAAGGAGAAGACGACCATCTAGCTACTGCTATGGACCCATGGTCCAGGGTGAACTACTCACTCATCTCGGAGGCGACCATGGCGGTGTAGAGTCCTCCAGGAGATGAATCCCCTCCCGGCAGGGTGCCGGAGGCGATCTCTGAATCCCCGAGATGGGATCGCGGCGGCGGCGTCTGGAAGGTTTTCCGTATCGTGGCTCTCGCAGGGTTTCGCGACGGAGACTTTAAGTAGGCGGAAGGTCAACGCGGGGGGCCACACGAGGGGCCCAGGGCGGTCGGCGCGGCCAGGGCTTGGGCCGCGCCGCCCTAGCCTCCGGCTGCCTCGTGGCCCCACTTCGTTATCTCGTCTTCTGGAAGCTTCGCAAAAATAGGACCCTGGCGAAAGTTTCGTCCAATTCCGAGAATATTTCCTTACTAGGATTTCTGAAACCAAAAACAGCAGAAAACAGCAACTGGCTCTTCGGCATCTTGTTGATAGGTTAGTTCCAGAAAATGCATAAATATGACATATAATGTGCATAAAACATGTAGGTATCATCAATAAAGTAGCATGGAACATAAGAAATTATCGATACGTTGGAGACGTATCAGCATCCCCAAGCTTAGTTCTGCTCGTCCCGAGCAGGTAAAACGATAACAAAGATAATTTCTGAAGTGACATGCCATCATAATCTTGATCATACTATTTGTAAACATATGTAATGAATGCAGCGATCAAAACAAAGGTAATGACATGAGTAAACAAGTGAATCATAAGGCAAAGACTTTTCATGAATAGTACTTCAAGACAAGCATCAATAAGTCTTGCATAAGAGTTAACTCATAAAGCAATAAATCAAAGTAAAGGTGTTGAAGCAACACAAAGGAAGATTAAGTTTCAGCGGTTGCTTTCAACTTATAACATGTATATCTCATGGATATTGTCAACATAAAGTAATATAACAAGTGCAATATGCAAGTATGTAGGAATCAATGCACAGTTCACACAAGTGTTTGCTTCTTAAGGTGGAAGAAGATAGGTAAACTGACTCAACATTAAAAGTAAAAGAATGGTCCTTCAAAGAGGAAAGCATCGATTGCTGTATTTGTGCTAGAGCTTTTTATTTTGAAAACATGAAAAAATTTTGTCAACGGTAGTAATAAAGCATATGAGTTATGTAAATTATATCTTACAAGTTGCAAGCCTCATGCATAGTGTACTAATAGTGTCCGCACCTCGTCCTACTTAGCTTGGACTACCGGATCTTTGCATGCCATGTTTCAACCAAGTGTCACAAAGGGGTACCTCCATGCCGCCTGTACAAAGGTCAAGGAGAAAGCTCGCATTTTGGATTTCTCGTTTTTGATTATTCTCAACTTAGACATCCATACCGGGACAACATGGACAACAGATAATGGACTCCTCTTAAATGCATAAGCATGTAGCAATGATTATTATTCTCATATGAGATTGAGGATATATGTCCAAAACTGAAACTTCAACCATGGTTCATGGCTTTAGTTAGCGGCCCAATGTTCTTCTCTAACAATTTTGCATGCTCCAACCACTAAAATGATAGATCCTTCAGACAAGACGGACATGCATAGCAACTCACATGATATTCAACAATAGTTGATGGCGTTCCCAGAAGCATGGTTATCGCACAACAAGCAACTTAATAAAATATAAAGTGCATAAGTACATATTCAATACTACGATAGTTTTTAAGGCTATTTTGTCCCATGAGCTATATATTGCAAAGGTGAATGATGGAATTTTTTAAAGGTAGCACTCAAGCAATTTACTTTGGAATGGCGGAGAAATACCATGTAGTAGGTAGGTATGGTGGACACAAATGGCATAGTAGTTGGCTCAAGGATTTTGGATGCATGAGAAGTATTCCCTCTCGATACAAGGTTTAGGCTAGCAAGGTTATTTGAAGCAAACTCAAGGATGAACAAGTGCAGCAAAACTCACATAAAAGACATATTGTAAACATTATAAGACTATACACCGTCTTCCTTGTTGTTCAAAACTCAATACTAGATATTATCTAGACCTTAGAGAGACCAAATATGCAAATCAAATTTTAGCAAGCTCTATGTATTTCTTCATTAATGGGTGCAAAGCATATGATGCAAGAGCTTAAACATGAGCACAACAATTGCCAAGTATCACATTATCCAAGACATTTTAGAATTACTACATGTAGCATTTTCCAATTCCAACCATATAACAATTTTAACGAAGAAGAAACTTCGCCTTGAACATTATGAGTAAAGCCTAAGGACACATGTGTCCATATGCAACACGGAGTGTCTCTCTCCCACAAAGTGAATGCTAGGATCCATTTTATTAAAACAAACAAAAACAAAAACAAAAACAAACCGACGCTCCAAGTAAAGAACACAAGATGTGACTGAATAAAAATATAGTTTCAGGGGAGGAACCTGATGATGTTGTCGATGAAGAAGGGGATGCCTTGGGCATCCCCAAGCTTAGACGCTTGAGTCTTCTTAAAATATGCAGGGGTGAACCACGGGGTCATCCCCAAGCTTAGAGCTTTCACTCCTCTTGATCATAGTATATCATTCTCCTCTCTTGACCCTTGAAAACTTCCTTCACACCAAACTTCAAGCAAACTCATTAGAGGGTTAGTGCACAATTAATAATTCACTCATTCAGAGGTGACACAATCATTCTTTACACTTCTGGACATTGCATAATGCTACTGGACATTAATGGATCAAAGAAATGAATCCAATATAGCAAAAGAGGCAATGCGAAATAAAAGGCAGAATCTGTCAAAACAGAACAGTCCGTAAAGACGAATTTAAAGCTGGCACCAGACTTGCTCAAATGGAAAAACTCAAAACTAATGAAAGTTGCGTACATATCTGAGGATCACGCTCGTAAATTGGCAGATTTTTTCGAATTTTCTACAGAGAACTGTGCCCAGATTCGTGACAGACAGCAAATGTTTCTGCGCAGCGATCCCAAATATAACATCAACTTTAGCATAGAAACTTTACTTGGCACAAAAACATGATAAGGAGAGGTTGCTACAGTAGTAAACAACTTCCAAGACTCAATAAAACAAAAAATTGCTGTAGGTAAAAACATGGGTTTTCTCCCATAAGCGCTTTTCTTTAACGCCTTTCAGCTAGGCGCAGAAAGTGCAAATCAAGTAACATCGAGAGTAGAAGCATCAACATCATAGCTTGTTATAATAATAGAATCAAAAGGCAACTTCATTCTCTTTCTAGGGAAGTGTTCCATACCTTTCTTGAGAGGAAATTGATATTTAATATTATCTTCCCTCATATCAATAACAGCACCAACAGTTCGAAGAAAAGGTCTTCCCAACACAATAGGACAAGATGCATTGCATTCGATATCCAAAACAACAAAATCAACGGGGACAAGGTTATTGTTAACCGTAATGTGCACATTATCAATCCTCCCCAAAGGTTTCTTTTAACATTATCGGCAAGATTAACATCCAAATAACAATTCTTCAATGGTGGCAAGTCAAGCATATCATAAATCTTTTTAGGCATAACAGAAATACTTGCACCAAGATCACATAAAGCATTACATTCAAAGTCATTGAATTTCATTTTAATGATGGGCTCCCAACCATCTTCTAACTTTCTAGGAATAGAAGTTTCAAGTTTTAGTTTCTCTTCTCTAGCTTTTATGAGAGCATTTGTAATATGTTTTGTAAAGGCTAAATTTATAGCACTAGCATTAGGACTTTTAGCAAGTTTTTGTAAGAACTTTATAACTTCAGAGATGTGGCAATCATCAAAATCTAAATCATTATGAGCTACAGCAATGGGATCATTGTTCCCAAGGTTGGAAAAAATTTCAGCAGTTTTATCACAAGCAGTTTCAGCAGTTTTAGCAATTTCAGGCAGTTTTGTACGCTTTGCACTAGGAGTAGAAACATTGCCAACACCAATTATTTTACCATTGATAGTAGGAGGTGCAGCAACATGTGGAGAATTAGCATTACTAATGGTGGTAATAGTCCAAACTTTAGCTACATTATTCTCTTTAGCTAGTTTTTCATTTTCTTCTCTATCCCACCTAGCACGCAGTTCAGCCATTAATCTTATATTCTCATTAATTCTTACTTGGATGGCTTTTGCTGTAGTAGCAATCTTATTATCAATATCATTATTAGGCATAACTTTCAATTTTAAAAGATTAACATCAGAGGCAAGTCTATCAACTCTAGAAGCAATAATATCAATTTTATCAAGCTTTTCCTCAACAGATTTGTTAAAAGCAGTTTGTGTACTAATAAATTCTTTAAGCATGGCTTCAAGACCAGAGGGTACATTCCTATTATTGTTGTAAGAATTCCCATAAGAATTACCATAACCATTACCATTAGCAGAAGGATATGGCCTATAATTATTACCAGAGTTGTTCCTATAAGCGTTGTTGTTGAAATTATTGCTTTTAATGAAATTCACATCAACATTTTCTTCTTGAGAAACCAATGAAGCTAAAGGAACATTATTTGGATCAACATTAGATCTACCATTCACAAGCATAGACATAATCACATCAATCTTATCACTCAAGGAAGAGGTTTCTTCAACAGAATTTACCTTCTTACCTTGTGGAGCTCTTTCCGTGTGCCATTCGAGTAATTTATCATCATATCATCAAGAAGTTTTGTAGCCGCCCCAATGTGATGGACATAAAGGTACCTCCAGCAGCTGAATCCAATAAATTCCGCGAAGAAAAATTTAGTCCTTGCAGCGTGTCTTGATCTCCCCGGCAACGGCGCCAGAAAAAGAGCTTGATGGCGTGTAACTCACACGTTCGTTGGGAACCCCAAGAGGAAGATATGATGCGCACAGTAGCAAGTTTTCCCTCAGAAAGAAACCAAGGTTTAATCGAACCAGTAGGAGCCAAGAAGCACGTTGAAGGTTGATGGTCGCGAAATGTGATGCGGCGCAACACCAGGGATTCCTGCGCCAACGTGGAATCTGCACAACAAAACCAAAGTACTTTGCCCCAACGAAACAGTGAGGTTGTCAATCTCACCGGCTTGCTGTAACAAATGATTAAACGTATCGAGTGGAAGATGTTTGCAAAGAAAATAGTAAAACACAATTGCAGTAGATTGTATGCTATGTAAAGAATAGGACCGGGGTCCACAGTTCACTAGAGGTGTCTCTCCCATAAGATAAAAGCATGTTGGGTAAACAAATTACAGTCGGGCAATTGACAAATAGAGAAAGGCATAACAATGCATATACATGATATGATAAATATAGTGAGATTTAATTGGGCATTACGACAAAGTACATAGACCGCCATCCAACTGCATCTATGCCTAAAAAGTCCACCTTCAGGTTATCATCCGAACCCCATTCAGTATTAAGTTGCTAAGCAACAGACAATTGCATTAAGTATGGTGCGTAATGTAATCAACAACTACATCCTTAGACATAGAATCAATGTTTTATCCCTAGTGGCAACAGCACATCCACAACCTTAGAACTTTCTGTCACTGTCCCAGATTCAATGGAGGCATGAACCCACTATCGAGCATAAATACTCCCTCTTGGAGTTAAGAGTACAAACTTGGCCAGAGCCTCTACTAATAACGGAGAGCATGCTAGATCATAAACAACACATAAACAATAGATTGATAATCACCATAATCATAGTACTCTCTATCCATCGGATCCCGACAAACACAACATATAGAATTACATATAGATGATCTTGATCATGTTAGGCAGCTCACAAGATCCAACAATGAAGCACAACAAGGAGAAGACGACCATCTAGCTACTGCTATGGACCCATGGTCCAGGGGTGAACTACTCACTCATCACTCCGGAGGCGACCATGGCGGTGTAGAGTCCTCCGGGAGATGAATCCCCTCTCCGGCAGGGTGCCGGAGGCGATCTCCTGAATCCCCGAGATGGGATTCGCGGCGGCGTCTCTGGAAGGTTTTCAGTATCGTGGCTCTACTGGGGGTTTCGCGACGGAGACTTTAAGTAGGCGGAAGGTCAACACGGGGGGCCACACGAGGGCCCAGGGGGCAGGTCGGCGCGGCCGGGGCTTGGGCGCCGCCCTAGCCTCCGGCTGCCTCGTGGCCCCACTTCGTTATCTCTTCGGTCTCTTGGAAGCTTCGTGCAAAAATAGGACCCTGGGCGAAAGTTTCGTCCAATTCCGAGAATATTTCCTTACTAGGATTTCTGAAACCAAAAACAGAAAACAGCAACTGGCTCTTCGGCATCTTGTTAATAGGTTAGTTCCAGAAAATGCATAAATATGACATATAATGTGCATAAAACATGTAGGTATCATCAATAAAGTAGCATGGAACATAAGAAATTATCGATACGTTGGAGACGTATCATGCACCGTGTGGGTCTCTTAGGCTATATTTCACAGAATACTTATTCACTGTTATGAATGGCATAGTGAAGTGCTTATTTATATCCCTTTATGATTGCAATGTGTTTTGTATCACTATTTATCTATGTGCTACTCATGTGATGTTATTAAAGTAGTCTATTCCTCCTGCATGGTGTAATGGTGACAGTGTGTGCATCGTGTAGTTCTTGTCGTAGATTATGATCATAATCTCTTGTAGATTGTGGAGTTAATTGTCATTATGATAGTATTGATGTGATCTATGCCTCCTTCGTAGTGTGATGGTGACAGTGTGCATGCTATGTTAGTACTTGGTCTATTTTGCAAAGATCTATTATACTCTAAGGTTACTTAAACATGAATATCGAATGTTGTGGCGCTTGTTAACTCCGGCATTGAGGGTTCGTGTAATCCTACACAATTAGTGGTGTTCATCATCTAACAAGAGTATATGTAGCACAAAGGAAAGAGAACTTATTTATTATGTGATCAATGTTGAGAGTGTCCATTAGTGAAAGTATGATCCCTAGGCCTTGTTTCCACCACAAAGAATTGCTTCCCACGCCAGCAAGCTACGGCGCCGCTTGTTTACTGTTTTATTGCATCTTTACTTTCTGCAATATTACCACCATCTATACCACTGTGTTTTACTATCTCTTCGCCGAACTAGTGCACCTATACATCCGACAAGTGTATTTGGTATGTTGGGGACACAAGAGACTTCTTGCTTTGTGGTTGCAGGGTTGCTTGAGAGGGATATCTTTGACCTCTTCCTCCCGAGTTCGATAAACCTTGGGTGATCCACTTAAGGGAAAACTTGCTGCTGTTCTACAAACCTCTGCTCTGGAGGCCCAACACTGTCTACGGAAAAGAAGCGTGAGTAGACATCAAGCTATTTTGGCGCCGTTGGGGGGAGGTAAAAGGTACTCACACCGGATCTCGGCTACTAAGCTATTCTCCGGCGCCGTTGTAAGTACTCGAAGCTATTTCCTTTAGATCCTGCAATTGCATCTTTTTGTTTCTTGTTTACACTAGTTAGGCATAATGGAAAACAACAAAAATATGAGAGATCTTTATGAACTTTATCTTGAATTAGGACATGATGTGTTTGAAGAGAGAATTAAAAACCCATGGAAATTTATATGCATGCTAATGGGAATGTTATTAATATGAATGCTTTGAACACCATTGTTGCTAATGCTATGGAAAATTCTAAGCTTGGGGAGGTCGGTTTTGATGAAAATGATCTCTTTAGCCCTCCGGGTATTGAGGAGAAAGTTTATGTTGATTATGATATGCCTCCCATTTATGATGATTATAATGATAGTGGTCTTTTGGTGCCACCTACTATGGAGAGTAAATTTTATTGTGATTATACTATGCCTCCTACACTTGATGAGAATAATAATGATAGTTACCTTGTTGAATTTGTTCCCACTACAACTAATAAAACTGATTATGCTTATGTGGAGAATAATTTTATGCATGTGGCTCATGGCAAGAATGTTTCATGTGATACTTATATTGTTGAGTTTGCTCATGATGCTACTGAAAGTTATTATGAGAGAGGAAAATATGGTTGTAGAAATTTTCATGTTACTAAAACACCTCTCTATATGCTGAAATTTTTGAAGCTACACTTGTTCTATCTTCTTATGCTTGTTACTTTGCTCCTCATGAACTTGTTTATTTACAAGATTCCTATGCATAGGAAGCATGTTAGACTTAAATGTGTTTTGAATTTGCCTCTCGATGCTCTTTTTGCTTCAAATACTATTTCTTAGTGCATAAAAAAGCTGAGCCCATCTTAATGGCTATAAAGAAAGAACTTCTTGGGAGATAACCTATGTGTTTATTTTACTACAGCAATTTTTGTTTTGTTGAGTCTTGGAAGTTGTTTACTACTGTAGCAACCTCTCTTTATCATGTTTTTGTGCCAAGTAAAGTTTCTATGCTAAAGTTGATGTTATATTTGGGATCGCTGCGCAGAAACAGCATTGCTGTCTGTCACGAATTCTGGCATAAGTCTCTGTATAAAATTCGAAAAAATCAGCAAAATTACGAGCGTGATCCTCAGATATTTACGCAACTTTCATTAGTTTTGAGTTTTTCCATTTGAGCAAGTCTAGTGCCCCTTTCAGGTTCGTCTTTACGGACTGTTCTGTTTTTGACAGATTCTGCCTTTTATTTCGCATTGCCGCTTTTGCTATGTTGAATGAGTTTCTTTGTTCCATTAACTTTCAGAAGCTTTATGCAATGTCCAGAAGTGTTAAGAATGATTGTGTCACTCTGAATATGTGAATTTGTGGTTAAGCACTAACCCTCTCATGAGTTTGCTTGAAGTTTGTGTGAAGGAAGTTTTCAAGGGTCAAGAGAAGAGGATGATATACTATGATCAAGAAGAGTGAAAGGTCTAAGCTTGGGGATGCCCCGGTGGTTCATCCCTGCATATTTTAAGAAGACTCAAGCATCTAAGCTTGGGATGCCCAAGGCATCCCCTTCTTCATCGACAACTTATCAGGTTTCTTCTAGTGAAACTATATTTTTATTCCATCACATCCTTATGTACTTTATTTGGAGCGTCTGTTTGTTTTTATTTTTGTTTTGTTTGAATAACTTCATCCTTGTGTGGGAGAGAGACACGCTCCGCTGGTTCATATGAACACATGTGTTCTTAGCTTTTAATGTTCATGGCGAAGGTTGAAACTGCTTCGTTAATTGTTATATGGTTGGAAACAGAAATGCTACATGTAGTAATTGGTAAAATGTCTTGGATAATGTGATACTTGGCAATTGTTGTGCTCATGTTTAAGCTCTTGCATCATATACTTTGCACCCATTAATGAAGAAATACATAGAGCTTGCTAAAATTTGGTTTGCATAATTGGTCTCTCTAAAGTCTAGATAATTTCTAGTATTGAGTTTTGAACAACAAGGAAGACGGTGTAAAGTCTTATAATGTTTACAATATGTCTTTTATGTGAGTTTTGCTGCACCGGTTCATCCTTGTGTTTGTTTCAAATAACCTTGCTAGCCTAAACCTTGTATCGAGAGGGAATACTTCTCATGCATCCAAAATCCTTGAGCCAACCACTATGCCATTTGTGTCCACCATACCTACCTACTACATGGTATTTCTCCGTCATTCCAAAGTAAATTGCTTGAGTGCTACCTTTAAACATTTAAAAGTTATCACCTCTGATTTGTGTCAATGTTTTATAGCTCATGAAGAAGTATGTGGTGTTTATCTTTCAATCTTGTTGGGCAACTTTCACCAATGGACTAGTGGCTTCATCCGCTTATCCAATAACTTTGCAAAAAGAGCTGGCAATGGGATTCCCAGTCCCAAATTAATTAACAAAAATAGACACTCCTCCATGGTATGTGATTGTTGGACGGCACCGAAGGATTCGGTTAGCCATGGCTTGAGAAAGCAAAGGTGGGGAGGAGTGTCATCATAATAAAACTAAAATAAAAAAGGTACTCCTTCATGGTATGAGATTGTTGGCGGGCACCCGAGGATTCGGGTAGCCATGGTTTGTGAAAGAGAGGTTGGAAGGAGTGCCACCCAAAAATAAAATAAAATGGGAGCCGCTCTTTGAAGGTTTGTCTGCAAGGGGTTAGAGTGCCCACTACCATTCGTTGACAACAACAAACACCTCTCAAAACTTTACTTTTATACTCTCTTGATGTTTTCAAAATCAAAGCTCTAGCACAAATATAGCAATCAATGCTTCCTCTGCGAAGGGCCATTCTTTTACTTTTATTGTTGAGTCAGTTCACCTATCTCTCTCCACCTTAAGAAGCAAACACTTGTGTGAACTGTGCATTGATTCCTACATACTTGCATATTGCACTTGTTATATTACTTTACATTGACAATATCCATGAGATATACATGTTATAAGTTGAAAGCAACCGCTGAAACTTAATCTTCCTTTGTGTTGCTTCGATACCTTTACTTTGAATTATTGCTTTATGAGCTAACTCTTATGCAAGACTTATTGATGCCTGTCTTGAAAGTGCTATTCATGAAAAGTCATTGCTTTATGATTCAGTTGTTTACTCATGTCATTACCATTGTTTTGATCGCTGCATTCATTACATATGTTTACAATATGATCAAGTTTATGACGGCATGTCACTTCAGAAATTATCTTTGTTATCGTTTTACCTGCTCGGGACGAGCAGAACTAAGCTTGGGGATGCTGATACGTCTCCAACGTATCTATAATTTCTTATGTTCCATGCTACTTTATTGATGATATCTACATGTTTTATACACATTATATGTCATTATTATGCGTTTCCGGAACTAACCTATTGACGAGATGCCGAAGGGCCAGTTCTGTTTTCTGTTGTTTTTTTTTGAAATCCTAGTAAGGAAATATTCTCGGAATCAGACGAAATCAATGCCCAGGTTCCTATTTTGCCCGGAAGCATCCAGAACACTCGAGAGCCGCCAGAGAGAAGCCCTAGGGGCCCCACACAACACCCTGGCGCGCCGAGGGGGCCGCGCCGCCTTAGTGTGTGGGCCCACCAGGCCCTCCGAGGCTGCCCTTTTGCCTATAAGGTCCCTGACCTAAAAACCCCGACGAATAAGCCACGGTACGCGAAACCTTCCAGAGCCGCCGCCATCGCGAAGCCAAGATCTGGGGGACAGGAGTCTCTGTCCGGCACGCCGCCGGACGGGGAAGTGCCCCGGAGGCTTCTCCATCGACACCGCTGCCATCTCCACCGCCATCTTCATCATCGCTGCTGTCCCATGAGGAGGAGTAGTTCTCCATCGAGGCTCGGGGCTGTACCGGTAGCTATGTGGTTAATCTCTCTCCTATGTACTTCAATACAATAATCTCATGAGTTGCCTTACATGATTGAGATTCATATGATGATGCTTGTAATCTAGATGTCATTATGCTAGTCAAGTGGGTTTTACTTATGTGATCTCCGGAGACTCCTTGTCCCACGTGTGTAAAGGTGACAGTGTGTGCACCGTGTGGGTCTCTTAGGCTATATTTCACAGAATACTTATTCACTGTTATGAATGGCATAGTGAAGTGCTTATTTATATCCCTTTATGATTGCAATGTGTTTTGTATCACTATTTATCTATGTGCTACTCATGTGATGTTATTAAAGTAGTCTATTCCTCCTGCATGGTGTAATGGTGACAGTGTGTGCATCGTGTAGTTCTTGTCATAGATTATGATCATAATGTCTTGTAGATTGTGGAGTTAATTGTCATTATGATAGTATTGATGTGATCTATGCCTCCTTCGTAGTGTGATGGTGACAGTGTGCATGCTATGTTAGTACTTGGTCTATTTTGCAAAGATCTATTATACTCTAAGGTTACTTAAACATGAATATCGAATGTTGTGGCGCTTGTTAACTCCGGGTTCGTGTAATCCTACACAATTAGTGGTGTTCATCATCTAACAAGAGTATATGTAGCACAAAGGAAAGAGAACTTATTTATTATGTGATCAATGTTGAGAGTGTCCACTAGTGAAAGTATGATCCCTAGGCCTTGTTTCCACCACAAAGAATTGCTTCCCACGCCAGCAAGATATTTTCTGGCGCCGCTTGTTTACTGTTTTACTGCATCTTTACTTTCTGCAATATTACCACCATCTATACCACCTGTGTTTTACTATCTCTTCGTCGAACTAGTGCACCTATACATCTGATAAGTGTATTTGGTGTGTTGGGGACACAAGAGACTTCTTGCTTTGTGGTTGCAGGGTTGCTTGAGAGGGATATCTTTGACCTCTTCCTCCTGAGTTCGATAAACCTTGGGTGATCCACTTAAGGGAAAACTTGCTGATGTTCTACAAACCTCTGCTCTTGGAGGCCCAACACTGTCTACAGGAAAAGAAGCGTGAGTAGACATCAGCGTTGCTCACAGGAGACCTGAGTGAAGCCTTTGTGGCGTTGGTCTGGCCTTCGTGGCGACCACACTCCTCCAAACGTAGACGTACTTCCCCTCAAAAGGAAGGAACTACATGAATCATCTATGTGTCTCCGCGTGCTCCAGTCTCGGTTACCTCTAGCCTTATTAGCTCCCCTATATATTGTCTAGCTATATATTGCTTAGTAGTTGATCTTGTCATATATATAAATTCACATAGTTGCATATCTAGAGAATTTACCTTTGTGTCAAGCTTAAATTGAAAAAGAACTAAAGATTGGTTAGCACCTATTCCCCCCCCCCCCCCCCCTCTAGAAGCTGAATTGATTCTAAAGGAATGTCCTCTGCATGAACATCGAGATACACAAGGAGAACTTCCAGGCTAGCATCGGCCTGACGATATCCAGCATACTCAGGCGGTCATTCTGCATAAGCTCAGTGGTGAGCAAGGCCCTCCTCCTGAGCCTCCTGTCCACCCCTCCTACAGCAGCTAGCACTCTTCTCAGGTTCACTGGTTAAAGATCGAGCAGAGTGTTCTGAGGAGTAGCATCCCTCGCACTACACCGGCCACCGAGGACAGCGAGGACGAGTATGAGACAGGATCAGGCTCGGGCTCGGAGTGATTCTCTTGGGGCGCTTAGCATCGCTCTTCTCCCTTTTTGGCATTTCGATGTCAAAGGGGGAGAAGTTGTTCTATGTAGGATATCTCCGGGATTTGCATGGGAGGACACAAGCATATGCCTTTTACCACTCTTTGAGAGCTTGTGTCCCTTTTATTTGTTGAACATTTGGCTTTCATTTGTGTACTATGTTATGTGTGCTTGGAGTACGGTTCATTGTGTGAGACATGGATTTCAGTATTTTATATATTGAGACTATGCATTATTATATGGTGTGTAATTTATGGTATTCCGTATTCTATATCACCATATGGATATGATCTCTATCTCAAGTCTCAACTATATGTGATTATGTCTCTTGCTCTTATTATTGTGTCATGTTGCCTAGTCTATTTATCGAGGTCACTCGAACCTATGTGTGGTGCATTTGTATTCAAATGCAAACTACTTATATGCACACATCTAGGGGGAGTGCCTCTATCTTAGTCTCAACATGTTTTCTAGTACTAGTAAGTTTATTGCAAATCCGTGTGTTGTCATCAAACACCAAAAAGGGGGAGATTGAAAGAACATCTCTCCATAATTATGGTTTGTATGTTTGATGACAACATATGTGATGATCTAATGTGGCTTAGTATGTAGATATGATCTACATTATAGTTTGAAGTGAGAAGTATTAAAAAGGGAAAAGCCGTGGATGAAAAAGGAGAAGAAAAGAAGAAGGCTGGAATTTCCAGGCTGGAAATTCCGGGCCGGAAACCAAATTTTCGCTAAGGACTTAAAGGTCCAGAGCCCCTGGATAACCCCCGGAAATTTGCCCAGACATTTCTATCGAAGGGGCGGAAATTCCGAGGGGGGGGGATTCCGGCTCAGATTTTTTGAGAATTTCCGGCCCCCAAAATTTCGCTAAGGACCTGAGGGTCCAGGATTTCAGTATACCCCCCGGAAATTTTCCCGGACTTTTGTATCGAGGGGGCAGAAATTTCGGGGGGGGGGGGGCGGAAATTCCGGCCCCAACTTACACCGGAAATTCCGGCCCTAAAAGTCTGCAACGGCTAAATTTTGTGGGGGTATAAATACCCCCTCCTTCTTCCAGCTCAAGTTGCTCATTGCTTCCCAAGTTCATTCACCATTAGAGCCACTTCAAGAAACACAAGAATCACAAGACCTCCTCCTCCAACCATCCAAAGCTCTTGATCTTTGGCGAATAGAAGGAGAAGACTCCGATCTACATCTTCACCAAAGATATTTGCATTTCCCCTTCATATTCTTGAGGACCCCTTTGCTAGTGTTCCTCTTTGGAAACTCAAGTTGTTTGTGGTTGATTTGTTCTTGTTGCTGTTGTGTTGTTACAGATTTTGGGAGCCTCCAATTCGGTTGTGGATGTGTGCCCCAAGAACCTTGTAAAGGCCCGATTTCCGCATCGAGGAAATCCCTTAGTGGAAGTAGGCTAGGCCTTTGTGGCGTTGCTCACAGGAGACCTGAGTGAAGCCTTTGTGGCATTGGTCTGGCCTTCGTGGCGACCACACTCCTCCAAACGTAGACGTACTTCCCCTCAAAAGGAAGGAACTACGTGAATCCTCTCTGTGTCTAGCTATATCCACACTCCTCCAAACGTAGATGTACTTCCACTCTTGGTTACCTCTATCCTTATTAGCTCCCCTATATATTGTCTAGATATATATTGCTTAGTAGTTGATCTTGTCATATAGGTAAATTCACATAGTTGCATATCTAGAGAATTTTCCTATGTGTCAAGCCTAAATTGAAAAAGAACTAAAGATTGGTTAGCACCTATTCACCCCCCCCCCTCTAGGTGCGGCATACGATCCTTTCAAGGAGGAGCATCATCGTCATCACGTGGACGATGGGAGTAGTGAAATGGGTAGGGAGGGATCACCGTAGGCGAGGAAGGGGACATGGGGGAAGAATATGGGGAGGGTGGGGAAGGCGGTGAGGGACGAGAGGGGGTCTGGTGGGTGAAGAAGGAGTAGAAGGTGGTGAGGGACTCGGCGGAGCAGGGACCTGAGGCACGGGAGGAGGTGAATCGGGGAACATGAGAAAAGAGATATCATCCACCGAGAAGGAAGAGGAGGAGGGACGCAGGTAAAAAGGACGGGGCTCATCAAAAGTGACGTCTCGAGAGATGCGCATCTGACGATCAACAGGATCCCAACACTTATATCCCTTGTGCTTAGGACTGTAGCCAAGAAAGACACACTCAACAGACTAAGCAGACAGCTTGGTGCGTTCGCGTGGAGCAAGAAGAACATAGCAAACGCAACCAAAAAGACGAAGGGTCGAATAATCAGGAGTGCGGCCAGTAAGACGCTCAAGAGGAATACCATCCTGCAGGGCCGTGGAGGGCTGAAGGTTGATGAAATAGGTGGAAATAGACACAGCCTCAACCTAGAAGTGAGGAGGAAGAGAGGCGGTGATCATCATCGCACTAGCCATCTCAAGCAGGTGGCGATGCTTGCGCTCAGCCACACCATTTTGAGCATGGGCGCCAGGGCAAGAGAATTGGGCAAGAGTGCACTGCTCAGCAAGAAAACCACGCAAGAGATGGGAGATATACTCACCAGCGGAGTCAACCCGAAACACACGAATAGGCGTGGAAAACTGAGTATGGACCATGGCAGCAAAACACTTATATATCGAGAGAACCTCGCTGGGAGAAGTCATAAAATAGATCCATGTATGGCGAGAGAAGTCATCGATAAAAATAACATAATAGCGTTGGCCCCACTTAGAAGCAAAGGGAGCCGGACCCCATACATCAGAATGAACGAAATCAAAAGGACGCTGAGTTACAGACTCACTAGTAGGATAAGGTAGCTGATTCTGTTTACCAAGCCTACAACCCTAACAACCCTGAAGCGAGACATCTCCTGAGACAGGCCCTAGAAGACCTCGACAAAGTAAAGACGACAAGCGAGAACCACAAAGATGACCAAGACGGTGATGCCACTACTGAAAGGAGGTGAGAGTGGAAGCAGCAAGCACACGTGGTGCAATCGGTGAAGTGGTAGAAGAAGGAACATGAAGCCAGTCAAGCTCCCAAAGTCCCTAGGAGTCACGGCAACGAGGGCCAGCCCCAACCAGTGCCCGAGTGTGAGTGTCCTGAACAGAACAAGAATCAACATCAAGAACGACCCGACAACCAGAATCAGTGAGTTGAGCAGCGGAAAACAAGTTCATGGTAAGACGGGGAACATGAGAAACATCAGGAACGAAAAAGGAGGAAGTAGAAAGAGTGCCACGACTAGCAACAGGAAGAGAAGTGCCATCGGCAGTAAGAACATTAACAGGAAGAGAAAGAGGTCGAAGAGAACAAAGAGAGGAAGAATCAGGAGACATGTGAAAAGAAACTCCAGAGTCCAGAACCCACGAGGATGTACCTGACTATGTAGAAGGAGCCGCCACTGAGGCAGCGGTGCCAGTCGAAGAAGAGCCAGAGGAGGCAAGAAGGCGTCAAAGTCTCGCAATGTCCTGCTCGGTGAAGTCGGTGGTGGAGGACACTGAAGAGGGAGCACGAGGACCAGTAGAGGTGGGGAGCGTGCCAGTGCGCAAGTTCAGTCTCTAGGTCCAGGCTTGTGGCAATATCCACACAGCAGACCTGAACGAGGGTGTCCCAGGGCACGGGAAGAATGACCTCCACGACCAGGTGGCATGGGCAAGAGCGGCGGTGTAGGTACAGTAGGAACCCGAGCAGCAAGAACAGAAGGTGTCCCAAGCAGACCGGCACCACGCAGACGGGTCTCCTCAACTCGGAGCTCAGTCAACACCTCTGAGATAGGGACACGGCCCCGAGCAAACAACTAGGCACGACGGGGCTCAAACTTTGGACGGATTCTAGACAGGAACTCATGGATCCTCTGAAATTCCACATCTGAGCGTACTGTCCGGCAACACTGGCAAGTACCACAGACATCACTGCGAAGGGAGTCAAGCTGGCGCCAGATCACCGCACTCTAGGTGTAGAACTCGTCAACAGTAGAGTCACCCTGCTGAAGATCATGCTTCTGACGCAACACAGATAAATACAGAGAATCCCCAGAAGGCTGATAGCGCTGACGAAGGTGAGACCACATCTCAGCGATAGTAATAAGGCCCATGAAGTCAGAAGCAAACTGTGGCTGAATACTTTGAGAAAGAACGGTAGCAGCCCTAGCATCCTCAATTCCTCATCACACCACTAAGTAAAGGCGGCCATACTATCACGCTAGGAACCAAAAACCTCGGAATAAGCAAGTACCTGCTACTCATATGCCTCATCAGCAGCATCCTCGGCAGACTTGGCTGCATCCTGAGCAGCCTCAGTAGAATCATCAACAAGGGCTGTGGCACTGGCGGGGGGTAGGAGGCACATGAGCAGTGGGATGCGGCGGACAAGAGACCTCGCCGGTAAGAACACCCCACAGGCGAAGACCACGCATGTGAATGCGCATAAAGGCGGCGAACTCTCCATAGTTGGTACCATCAAAGATCACTGGGCACCGAGGAATACTGACATAGCCAGATGAGGAGGGCGCCATTTTTTTTGTCAACTCCCAGATCTAGATCTGGACCGAGCAACATGCTCATGCTCGCGATGTGCAGGCCGGCCAGTGGCAGGACCGACCGGAGGTAGGCCGGCAGGAAGCGGGCCGGCCGGGGGCGCCGGCCAGGACGGGCCGGCCGGGGCAGGCCGGCCGGGGCTGGCAGGGGGCGAGCCGGGGCGGAGCCGGCAGGGGGCGCGCCGGCCAGGGACAGGGCCGGTCAGAGCTGGCCGGAGCAGGGCCGCAGCGGAGGTGGCCGGAGCAGGCTGGCCGTGGTAGGACGCGGAAGGAGGTGGTCATGGTAGTAGTAGGCCGGAGGAACAATCACCGGAGAGATTGACGCAGCGACGGCAGCAACACGGAGTTGCCACGTGCAAGGGGAGCTAAACCTAAGCTCTGATACCATATTGTGAATACAAGGGCCAAGGACCAGTACATGTACATGTGTTATAATATGTGTTATAATGTTCAGGAAAGCCCCTCATACACTAGGATGTACAAGAAAGGGTCTATACATTTGTAACAAGAACATGTTCTAGTGTTCATGTGGGGACCAGGTGCATGTTGACTGCAGTTCAGTCCTGAGCTTCCACTTAGGCACACTGAGTATCCTCAAAAAAAAGGGTATTGCACATTGAGATAACATGATACTTATTATGGATCGGAGGGAGTAAAAAAACACAACTCACAAAGCTAACTACTCATGGAGGGAGGGTCGAGTTGCGACCCTTCTTGCGCAACATTTCTGTGCTTCCTCCTTCCTTTGGCATATTAGCAAGATCATTGTGCACTCCCTTACAGATCATGTCGTCGTGCTCTCGCCACATGGTCCAGATTCCAGGACGAACATGGCATCGAGGTTCCCTGGCCACGACTCACCTCAAGGATCCTTTCACAAATGATGAAGAACTTCATGGCATCCTGGAATGCATGTCTTTGTTACAAATTCTTTGCATTTGTGTTAGTTCACTTCAGAGTTTCGACAACTACACTCAACATGAGCTTCGTAAAGGAATTGCATGCACCGATCGGTCCAAAGCACAAGCAGCAGGAAGAAGGCGCCAACTTGTCAACGCATCGAAAGACCAAAAAAGGCCAAGCAGAGTGAAGAGGGCCGGACTTAAAGCAGTGCATACGTGCCTGGAGCATCTCACTCGCTCTTGTCATATTTTATGCGTTGAGAATCCATACTTATATTTTTCTCAATTCACGGCTGTGGCTTGCCTGCTTTTGCATCTATTGCCATCAGTGATGGATTGAGCCGTCTCTTCTTCCGTAACCTTGATATCTAACATGTCAGTGCATGTTTTCATTTCTCTTGTCCCGGGAAGCTAGCAAGAAACCCACAGAAATGGAATCATGTGTTGGATTCAATTTGTGTGAATCAGAACTTAGGACAGAGCAATTCACTGGAGGACAGATCACAGGAAAAAACTTTCGGTTGGATGATACCAGAGGAGGAAGGACCCTTCAGCTTTTTTTTTCTTCTTCCCTAATAAGATGGAAATTCGGTCGCAATATTCTCTCTAGTCCGGGCCGAACCCGTTAAAACTTTTGGTTGAATGAAGAAGTGGGTTTGGATGAGGATGCATTTGGAACAATGTGAGGCATCAGAGTAATGGCAACAGAATAGATACGCCCAGCACTAGCTCACTAGACTAGAACTATTATTAACTTTCTTTCATTTCAGCTAAAGATTGTGCTGGGCATTGTTTGGCCTAGTGACCAGATTGCTTAACCTTCAAACTTTAGTTCTGTAGTCTTGTAGAAGGCACATACTTGAGCTTATCTGCAAAGTGTTCTTTCCTGTTCTTAATTTAATATGCCTTTTCTGTTTCTGCCCTGTAGTTTTTTATTTATTCTGAATGCATCTAAACTTTATTGAAAATTAATGGTGGGAGACAAAACTATGCTGTGTAGGTGTTTATTCTCTACGTATCTTTTTGCTAATGCTACTCATATTCAACTTCTGGAAACATTGCTTAGAGGCTACGTATTGGATTCCTGGGATTTTTCAAGCTATACACTTAGTAGAGAGAGCATATGGTGATCCACTCGACTGACATTTATGCACCCTACAACATGTTGACATCCATAATTGTAGATTAGTTGAAGAACAAATAGGTTGAGTTGCAGACCCCAATGGCTAAAATGAATTGCTGTGAATATTGCTTCTTATCCTGCATTTCCTGAAGTAGAAGAGTGTCCTTTTCTTGATCATTTTGGAAAATTGGCGAAGGAATATATACGGAGAGAAGAAAATTGGCGAAGGAATTAACTTAACATTTTTTAGAACACGCCTAAGGCACCTTTCCTGTATTTCGAAGAACATGCTGAGTATTTTTTTTCCTTTTCTTGGACCGGCAGATGTGCAACTTTACTGTATAACCAGAAGTATTTAGATATCCAGATTCAGCTTATAGATAAAATGATTTACGTAGTACTGCACTTTTGCTATACAGATATACTTCTGTGCACGCAATGGAACTATGAAGTGAAGAGTGGCACATATATACAGATTTTAGCATGCTGGGCAAGAGTCAAACCTTCAACAGAATCTATTTGCTTACACTGCACAATATAGAACCTTCCAACCATATATATACATGTCAAGAAAGCCGGAGAAAAGGTAAAACTACAAACCAACAATGGCACCTGCAACTTTTTTTTCAAAATGGGGAGCACCTCGATCTCTGCATCGATAGATGCACACAGCCTTCTATTATAAAAAAACATTCATTGACACCTGCAACTGACCAAAGCAAAACAAGGGGAGTGGGGCAAAATAAAGCAGAACTATGTGCTAACTAATTAAGGGTGCGTCACCACTCACTACTACCAGCTAAAACCTAAACTACGGGTTAACACAAATTTTAGTGGGAGAATATAGCATGTTAGTGCTGGAATGGAAATGCAATTAAAGAAACCAGTGATTCCCGAATAAGCTATACTCTGGTAACTAATAGGATAGCAACCCGCAAATAGTACTACAAATAATTGAAGGGGAGTAATAGACAAACTGATCATATCCACAATTCTTGTGGTTCCATGGTCATCATGAAAGGCACATCTTGGGATGATATAACACACTGAGCAGAGTACCGTGACCTGTAATTCGTCTATCGACGATTGTCGTTTTAAGATCAGGGAATATATATTGTTCAACGACGTCAACATCAGCAGGAAGGATCCAACAAATCCACTTGGTTTCTGCAAGAAAATTAATATAGACAGATTAGCTGGTATACTTACTCCAATAACTTTAAAAAAAACTTTTGCAGAGTAGCATCAACCTAGATATGCTTTAAAGTGTGATAGTGGAGCCTGGCTGAGGGTGTTGCACAGAAAGATGAAGGAACAGATGGTTTTTTGGGTAATTATCCCTTGCTTATACTAGTCAGCGGGGAAGGGGAGCACAGTCTCCTTAAGCAGATTTGAGGCTCTAACTCCATAATTTTAGTTTCAACAATCTACACTGATACCTAAATGCTCAGCTGGCTCTTCCTACAAAACCATATGCCGAAAGATAGCATGGCTGGCCCCTCTAAATACTATGGAATCTCGAAGATCTACTAGTCAGCTATTTAACTAGGGTAAAGCTCTAACGGAAAACTTTCGGTGCCCAAACAGTGAACCACTAACCAGAGTGCATTTCAGCCATTGGATCGCCAGTAGATGGCCCAGATCAACTGTGCACCGGCGAGTCCATGAGGCATTCGATCTGAGATGTCCGTTGCGAGATACGATGAGATGAACGGACTTCATCGCTTATTCCTTCACGAAGCACTCTGTTAAGTTTCACCCACTCAAGTCAAATGCATGTGTGGGAGTCCAGTACTACACTTCCCTCTGAGCTCAGAGCTCAGACTCAGTGTCTTCTTCTAAGATACACCTGAAATAAGAAAGGTCAAAGGATTGCAGGAGCACCACACATGCTTCTGTCTGTCTCTCTTCTCCTGTAAGTTCTCCTTCCATGTACACGTGGTTAACTTCTGAATGTTCCTCTGCCTCTTCTTTGCTTCACTTGATTGCTTTCCTTCCTTTAGAGTGACCGTTGTGTGTTCTTCTCTGAGGTTATCTGGTCTCTTGCTTCCTTTGTGTGCAGGAAGGGATGAATTGGGGAGGTTTTGTTTTGCTCAAGCACTCAGGTGCAGTAGATTATGTTCAGAAGCCTCCACCTGCAGAACCAGAATTAGTAGGAAACTGAAAACAGAGTCCATTTTAGATATCATGAATCTTTATGCTCAAATTCTTAATAGGTATACTAAGAACAGGCTGTGAAGTTGGGGAAATTGCTATGTTATTACCAAAATTTAAACTCATCTTTTTTTCTCAACTTCTCTCCCCATATATCAAGATGCTTATAACAATGGGTTATAACGAAAATAAATTATGTGTGTCGTGTACTGCGGCATGTAAATAAGATACAACATATCTGTTGTGGGGTTCACTACAAACTGTATAGGGTCAAGTGGGTACCTTTATTCCAGCAGTAGCAACATTTATTTCAAAACAATAGTTACTGGGTCATTGTGTCTCATCTTTATACTCGGCAGTCTCACTGGATCCAATCTATGGACTTGAGATGGAAATGATAATTTGTAACTGAAACCAGTTTTCATCATTGCAATTAGGATTTCATTAACCTGAATCTTCCTTCCTGTTTTTCAGTTGTAGGTTCTTGTCAGACTTCTCTCTGAACATTATTGTCTTGCTGCTTTGTGTGTTCCATTCTTCTCAGTTTGCTCTGCTGGTCTTCTCACACACTTTATTTTGCTACTCAGTAATGCGGCTACCTGGCACTAATTCAGATTAAACTGATCCTTCTGTGTTCCATAAAGCACAAATTCAGAATAAATCGAGCAGTGTTTGTGCTCCCGAAAAACAAAACAAACAGAAAATAGTTTCAGAAAGCATGAAGTTAGTAGCTTTCGGATTAGTTTTATTGGGGTGCCTCCAATCTTTGGCAGCTCCTGACCGCCAAGGTAAATCCCTTATATTTTGATATATATTTAAATATCTTTGCCACATCAGATATTACTCTACATGGTCAGCATTAGGTTATTTCATATTTAATTGGAATATTTAACTGCGAACTATTGATTATTTCTATTTGACTAGACTATCAGTTGGAGATTTGCTTCCCTGTCTCATAAATTATAATTAGCCAAGTATGTTTCATATAAAAAGTATAATTAGCATAGTAATCCTACGGAATGTGTTGTAAATGAGGCCTAAAATTGAGCTACTAATACACCAGTGCTTGCTAGTGGATATCAACCACTCCTTCAATTGCTTAGTAGATTTTCAGTTCTATTCCTAGGGAGTATAAAACTGTAAAAGCACTTCTCGTCGAATATTAAATATTTAATTATTTTAATGAATTGAACTACTTTTGGTTTGCATCAGTTAGGATCCAGATTGCAAGTGAAACACTGAACAGATACATTCTCTTATATTTAGTGCCTACCTCATAATCCTGCAAACAAAATGACTTTTTTTCTCAGTCATAGCACTGCATGAAATAAGGATGATGCTCACCGACAGCCGTGGTGTTTTGAAAGACTGGAATGATAATCAAGTTAGTCCCTGCTACCTTGCTAATGTTAGATGTGATCAACACGGCGACATTATTGGAATGTAAGTGAAAGAATTCATCTCAAGTACTTTAAAAAAAATACACTATGGCCTATGAGCATAGTGAAATCTTCACTACTTCTACTAATAATTTTTGAAATGCTTGATACCAACTTAGAACCCTTGAAAACCTCTCATCAGAAAACAAGGGTTTCACTTCGGCAGCACATTCTTCATGATCAACTCATTCATCCTTTTACTATTATAATACAGTTCTCTGTAGCAATTTACTCATGTTCAGGTGACTACATGCTAGTTTCTCATTTCCAAATTTGCAGAACTTTGAGCTCGTCAGGATTAAGTGGAGTCTTGTCACCCAGCATTGCAAAGATAACAACTTTACAGCAGCTGTAAGTTCAGTTATCTACTCTGCAACTATGTTGTATTTCAAGATTAAACTTTACAAGAAAGAGTCTAGTCAAACATACATCTCACTTTTCCTTCCAAAAGGGATGACTTTCTGATTATTACATACTTGTTTCAGGTTATTGGACGGTAACAGCATAACAGGAGGAATTCCACAAGAGTTAGGGAACCTATCAAATTTAATGACTCTAAAACTTGGAAGAAATAAATTAAATGGCTCGATACCTGAATCTGTTGGCCTTCTTTCAGAACTCCAAAATCTGTAAGTGAGCCCATAACTCGTGTTATCATGGCTGAAGAACAGCTCTAACACTGATATCTTGGACAGGGATCTAAGCCATAATTTGTTGATTGGCAACATTCCGAGCTCTTTGTCAAAGCTTTCATCGTTGAACAATATGTAAGTTGGATTTTGGTGGTGATTTATCCATAAAACTTGTGCAACAGTGAATGTCACCAACAATATTCATTATTACTACTTTTTCACATAAATAAAAGACAGCTCTATTATCTTATGATATATGATAACTCATGTTTTGCAGCAATCTTGCATATAACAGTCTTAGCGGCGAAATACCAGAACAGCTACTTCAGGTGTCCCAATATAAGTACGTATATCTTTAGTATTTTAAATTATGTTATACAAACAATTTCATGTGTACCACTTTACAGTTTACATAATAATTGAAATTAAGTTTTTCCAGCTATACAGGCAATCATTTGAATTGTGACCAGCACTTAACTTCATGTGCAGGAGGCACTAATAAGACAGGTGATTTAGATAGCCATATAGCAATATATACTGAACCCTACATCTGTACAAAGAAACTACATATATTGTCAAACTAAATGCTCGGTAATAGCAACAGGTGGATCAAGGAACACCACACTCAAGGTGATTATTGGAAGCATTGGTGGAGCAGTCACACTGATTGTGTTTGTAGTTCTATTTCTGCTATGGTGGCAAAGAATGCGCCACCATCCTGAAATATACATTGATGTTGCAGGTTCATTCAGCAAGATCACTACAAAAAAATTTCAAATTTATATCATAATTAAAATTTCAGTGATGAAGAAGATTTTCCATGAGTTGAACCATTTGCTTCAATTTTTAGGTCAGCATGACCACAGCCTAGAGTTTGGGCAGATAAAACGTTTCTCGTGGCGAGAACTCCAGATTGCAACCAATAATTTCAGTGAGCTAAGTGTTCTTGGCAAGGGTGGTTTCGGTAAAGTGTACATAGGAGTGCTTCCAGGTCCAGACAGTAAGAAAGTTGCAGTCAAACGACTGTTTGAAGTGGAAAGCCCCGAAGGTGAAATGGCTTTCCTCAGAGAAGTGGAATTGATAAGCATTGCTGCGCATAAGAACATATTAAGATTAATAGGGTTCTGCACAACGCCGACAGAGCGGCTCTTGGTATACCCTTTCATGGAGAACCTGAGTGTTGCTTCCCGTTTAAGAGGTAAGGATAAGCTAAGATAACCTCTTCATCATTATAAAATTCTATTAATATGTCTATTTAATTGGTCTTTGTTTAGGTGTGTCAGCTGGGTTGACGCATGCAATTGTGTTGTATCAGTTGGTGTAGACCAGAAACTAGAGTGCAGGTTGTAAATGTTCAGTAAGTGAGAAAATAGATATTATGAAGTACTACATCAGTTCCTAAATATAAGAAGTTTTGGTAGGTAGGGGTGTGCAAAATCCCACACCGTGCAAACCAGGGAAACCGGCTAGAGTGGAGCTAGTTCATTCTTTTTCACAAAATTAACCTCAACTTCGAGTTTAGTGCAAAAAAACTGAACTAGCAAAAATCGGTCAAACCGTGAGACCGTATTTGTCCACCCCTATTGGTAGGCTATGTTAGAACAGAGGTATATTAAATTATCTCTAAGTTCTATACTGGACACTAAATTTGTTTCATTATATGTTTTTTAGGATAATACTGTATCATATAATTCATGTGTGCAACACTACTGCTAATGGAACTTAAACAATTCCAGATATAGAACTTAATGAACAAACATTAGATTGGCCGACAAGAATGAGAATCGCACTTGGTGCTGCCCGTGGTTTGGAATATCTTCATGAGCACTGCAACCCCAAAATCATCCACCGTGATGTCAAGGCCGCCAATGTCCTACTTGACGGGAAGTTTGAAGCAGTCATAGGAGACTTTGGGCTGGCGAAGATGATGGACATGGGGAGAAACACAGTGACAACAGGGGTCCGCGGGACAATGGGCCACATAGCTCCTGAGTACTTTAAGACAGGAAGGCCATCAGTGAAGACAGACATATTTGGATATGGTGTCATGTTATTAGAGATTGTGACAGGTGAGCGTGCAATTTTCCCCGACTTCATGGAAGGAGCTGGCGAGGTCATGCTCATTGATCAAGTAAGATAGTACTACTTTACTGAACTGTTGTTTATAAGTAACCAAGTAAAGATTATATTGCATGATGTTTCTGAAATCTTATGAAACTAGAGTAACCAAAAGCATTCTGATGTAGCCATTCTTTCTCACCTTAATAACTAATATGGGCAGCAGTTTGGTGCTTAGATATGAGCACTATGCAATATGTTTAGGCTTGTTGTATGAACAATGAAATTTCCTTGCATTTTCTACTAATATATTGGCTTGCATGCTCACATGGTTGACTCATATGAGATTGACTGATTAATCTGAAGGTGAAATTAATGATGCAAGAAGGGCGATTGGAAGAAATCATAGACCGCAATATAAACTGTGCATATGACTCTCAAGAGCTAGTAAAAATTATCCAAGTAGCACTCCTCTGCACCCACATTAACCCTGGTCAACGCCCCACTATGTCGGAAGTTGTGCATATGCTGGAAGGAAATATTGTGCCGGAAGATCGGTGGGAGGAGTGGCAGCTAGCTGAGCTTACCCGCCGGCAGCAGTATGAGAATAAGCAGCACCGCAAATTATTCAGCTTCAGTGAGGAATCACTCAACATCCATGAAGCCATTGAGCTATCTGGTGGCAGATGAGCCTATTTATAGAATACTCAAAAGAATTGGGAAGAAAATGCAAGCACGTTTATAGAATCATTGATAGCACTATTTATAAGTAACTGCACATAGTATGTGGTGCTGTTAACACAGTGTTGTACTGTTGTGCTTCTACATCTAGCTCACACATTACTAACCTATGTATAGTTGATTTCATCTGTGTGCACATGTCTTGCACATGAAATTTTCTGATATGTGTATGACTATAGTTGCTTGTTAGATAAGCCCAGCATATAATTTCTTGAAAAGTTTGGTCAAAATTCCAGCATGCATCGTTCAAAATCCTTTGGGAACTTGTCCCAGCCTCTGCATCAATTGATGCATACAGATTTTTATTAACCTTATTACTTTTTATTAATCTTTCAAAATCCTAACTAGAGATAAATAAACTGACAAACAATAGCCTAAGACAACTGCACAGCAATGTTTTCCACAAAGGAAAATCTGGAATTTTAAGGGTGGTTGGAGCAATGAAGGTGACCATCAATGAAGATAAAACCAACAAACAAGAATCAAGATATTACTTATTAGTTATTAATTATTATACAAGGGAACATGTGTAAATACAAGCAATGGTCATATGGAGATCAACACCAAATATGTACAGTGAGAACACATAAAAGGAGGTCAAGACATGAGAAAGAATCAAAGAAATCTCCACTTCAGTCACCAACTGTGATGCAGATGACACTGTATAATCAACATGATTGCTTAGTCACTACTAGTTTCCTTAAATACCAGCAAGCATCAAGATTTTCCTGACAAGGCATGAATTCCCGGAGTTATGAGCAACTATTAGATATTTGTTTTGGCCAGTTTTCAGGTCGTTCTTTCATTCAAAGAGACTTCTCACGATATTATTTGCAACTATTAGATATTTTAACTGGCCCGCTCCCAAATTTTGCAGCAGATTTTCTGATGTCCAACTAGCTTGACATTGAGAATTAGTATAAGAGCCCTAGCAGGAAACAAGCATCCAAACCCCAGGTACACGCTGCTCAACTGTTGTTATATCTGGGTTAGTTAAGAACGACGAAAGAAACCAACATCAGCAATGAGCATGGTTCAGATAAGAAGCATCAGGTCTGCAGAAAGTACAAAAAAAATCAGGAAAACTATGATGTTCAATGTTCAAATCCGCAGGCAACTATGTTGAACAAATCATATCTGCATTTACAAACACAACTACCATAAAAAAAAACTTTGCCTAATCAGGTCTGCGGAAAGTAGAACAAAAAACAGAAAACTACGACATGTATCGTTCGAATCTGCAGTTCAGTTATGTTCATGAATGATATTTGCATTTACAAGCACAACTATCCTAAAGCAACTTTGCCTTAAGTAATATAGGATGAACAAGGAAGCTATGAAGAAACATGGTCATGAAATAATGTGAAGTTAAGAGCTACTCCCTCTGTTCCTAAATATAAGACTGTTCTGTCAGTTTAAAACTTAACTTTTTTTGCGAGGACATCCTATGTTTAGGAACAGTGGGAGTAACAACTATGGTCTAAGGTGAATGCAGAAAAACAGTGGAAATAAATTGCATAACCTTGCTACTTCTTACAAGAATGTTTCAAAGGAGAACTGAGACAGCTGGGGTATGGCTATGTGGTGCCAAAAAAACATGCAATCCAGCAACAACACAGAGAAACAATATACACTAGTAGGAATAGCATAGGATAAAGTTTGTGAACCCATCTGCGTATCAGAGCCTTCATATTGTAGAAAATGTGTGACCTGTCAGTGAAGAAACTCACTACTGTGAATAAGGATAACATGAAATTAGATCTTGAGAAGCATATAGGGTATAGAAAAGCAGAGATAACCTTCATATAGCAGGCATATGGATTTTGTTGAATATCTCCAACATAGACTTATTCTCCTGTACAGACACAAATTCTTAAATCTAGTCTCAAATTAAAATACTGTTGATGGTGGACTATGAGTTGCCCCAGAATAAGCAACAACCTTCTTTCTTTTCACATGTTTATGCACACGCCATTTATGTCATCAAGCAGTTCTCAGTCTCTCACCCAGTACACTGACAAAAATCAGGTCACATAGACCTTGGCCTGGAAATCATATAAGACCAGTGAGTATGCAAAAGCCGAACTTTGAGCAACTAATCTTGAGAAATAACTTTCGAAGGAGTCATGGCACATATAAGAAAATCATACAGTTTTACAATCATTTGATTAGCATTGCAACCGCTGAAGAACAATGAGCACCTCCTGTAGAATATTTCTTCCATGTCAGTGCAAGCTATTGGATTGATCTTCCAATCTTCCTAATTAAGCTAGACTGCAGCATTGTTTTCTTGAAAGCTGGTGATTCTTTTCGAGATCTTATCAGATACTTCAGAAGCTAGGGCGTATCTATTGTTGGTGTAGCATGAATTAATGAAGCCAGTATAAGTCACATGGTCAACAGCCCAATCCTTGTCCAAAGCACGTTTCAGGAAAAGACTTGCATCATCCACATTTCCTGCAGCACTGAGCTTTCTAACTAGCACGCTTATTGTGTGAGTCTGTCGCCGTTTATCCAATCTATCCAATATCGATACAGCAACACTTGTCTTCTCCCTCCTGCAATATTCAAAGGCTAAAGTGACAGGAGTTACTTCACATGGCACCAAACATTTATCAAGCATGCCCTCGTATAATGACCGTGCTTCCTCTAGCCTCGATTCCTTGCAGAGCCCACTTATTAGAGCACCATAAGTTATAGAGTCAGCAAGGCATCCATTTTGAACCATTCTCTCAAAGACCCTCAAAGCCGATGTTGATTTGCCAACTTTACAATAGCCTGCAATCATTGAGGTATAAGTTTGTGTGGTTGGCACTAATTCTGTCGCAAGACATTTATCAAACAGCTTTTGGCTTTCTTCCATTTGTCTCTGCTGACAATATGTAGCTATAAGGGTGGTGTATGTTTCTATATCAGGGTGGCAACCATTTTCCACCATCCGGTTGAACAAATCTAGAGCATATGTTATGTGACCTTGTTTGCAGTGTTGAGTTATCAGTATAGTATATGTCACCTTATCAAGCTCAAGCCCTTGACTAGTGGCCCTCCGGAGCACCTTGTAGACCTCTTGAATTTTACCCTTCTTGCAGAGGCCATCAATGACAGCATTGTATGTGTAAATGTTGGGCAGGAAACCTTCACTAGTCATCTTATTCATCAGCTCAAAGGCACGATCAAAGCTGCCTCCTTTGCAATGCCCACTAATAAGCGTAGTGTATGTGTTTGTGTTTGGCGCCAACTCCTGCTCAACCATCCTTCCCAGCAGCATCTCTGCTCGAGCAAGCTTGCCCTCTTTACAGTACCCTACAATCATCACAGTGTATGTATGCACGTTCGGCTTGTATGAACTACTCTTGATGAGCTTCAAGAAAAGCCGGAACGCCCTCTCCGTCCACCCAATCTTACAGAGCCCGTCTATCAACGAGGTGTGTGTGTACACATTCGGCTTCAACCCTTTCCTGACCATCTCCTCCAGTACATGGAACGCCTGCTTGACGTGCCCTCTTTTACACAGACCATCAATCCATGCGGTGTAATTGACCACATTGGGCGGCGTTCCCATCTCCAGCATCCTCCTGAAGAACTCGGACACATCCCTAAACCGTCCCTTCTTGCAGAAGGTTCGCACGAGCACCGTGCATGTCGCGTTGTCCAGGCAGAACCCCTGGTCCCACATTGCTGTCAGCAAGGCGTCCAGGTCTTCCACCTGTCCTTCCCTGCAGCACCCCAAGACCAGCGCCCGGAAGCTGCGAGCGTCGGGGCACACCCCACCGCGCGTCACCATTCCATCGAACACCTTGCGCGCATAGACGAAGTTCCCGGTGTCTAGCCCAGCCCTGAGGATCCAGTTGGCTGTTTCGACGCAGAATGGCAGACCGTGGCTGCGCATCTCGAAGACCATGTCCGCGGCCTCCGGGAGCCGACCTGCCTCGGCGAAGGCGGCGACCATCCGGCGCATGGCCTCGTGCGCCATGGGGAGGCTGCCCCTCGCGACGAAGGTGGTCGCGGCGGTGACGTAGAGGCGCATGAGCTGGCGCACGTCTGAGCGGGACGCCAGGCTGCGGAAGAGCGCGAGTGCCGCCGCGGAGCCGTCGGAATCGGCGACGGAGGAGAGCGCCACGATGGCATCGTCGGGCGCGAGCGCGCCGGGGTCGTGGTCGCCGAGCGAGGAGATGCGGGAGGTGGCATCGGAGGTAGGAACGGGAGGTGGAGGCGGGGCGTTGGATGTGGTAGCGGTGGAGAAGGACGAGAGCTTGGGGATGAGGCGGCCATGGCGATGGCGAGAGAGCATCTGCATGGACTCACTTCCTCTTTGGAAAATGGTTTCAAAGACTCTCCAAAGAATTCTTGGCTAGATGAGCTGATGAGGTGTCCTTCAGAGTCTGACTCACTCAGGTGCTCTTACAAACTATTGCAATCCGTTTTAAATTTGTTAACGTGGATTTGGTCTAGTACACGCCACGTTTTAATTACAGGTTCGCTCATTTTGAAGAAAAAAAACTGCGTGAACTAACTTGAAAAAAATGAGTACATATAATCTCTAAATCCAAACCACGACATTTTGAACGTTTATGTTCAACAAATACATGTCAACTACTTTCAAATTCTATAATTCCAATTCGACCAAAGTTTAAGCATTAAAATGAACCAAGTGCGCATCATGTCATCCGAAATGGTCATCATCATAGCAAATATAGCATCCCAAATAGATGATTCAAATACAAATGTAATGAGAAATGAAAACCATCCAAAATACAAAGATTAAGAAGAAAGTTCAGCCACATTGCTCCACTCTGAACGTCACATACACCACTCTACTGACAATGTCGGTCTCACTGTCACTGCCTCCAATATAGTGTCAACAGGCCGTGCCCACGCACGCACTTTTTTTTTTTTTTGCGGGAGCACGCACTATGTTGCACATTATGGCTTTGCTAAAACATGCACTAAAAATGAATACACGCCAGGTATTCAAACTACATACTATGTATTCTCTAGTGAAAGTGACTTCTTTTTATTGCTAGGTTTCTATATTAATTATTACAGGTTAAAACATTGACATGCCGGATCTACCGTGTGGACTGAGGTTGTGATGATCTGGAGGGAGACTGGAGACTTCCACCGCGACGGATCCTATATAATACCAATGATGATGTTTTCAAAGCCAAGAAATATAAATGCAACCCCATCTAAGTTGCCCCCCCGCGCTACTTGCACTGCCGATTTGTTGGAGATTCGTGCAAACCTCTTCGCAAAAGAGCCCTTCCACCTCAGTCCAACCTGATTCTTAAGTCCACCCAAATTTTAACATAGTTTTAGAGATTTATTCCCATGATAACTCTAAAACATCTTTGAAACGGTCTTGTAAAGTAAAGTCAGGTGCGCTGGAAATTTGATGTTCCAACAAGAATCATACTTGTATCAACCTTTCTTGCGGTATGAACAGAGATTCTTTGCTACGACACCAACCATCAAGACATGGCGCCGTCGTCGCGACCAAAGACGAGCCTTAGCCCGCCAAGCACGGCCCGTCACCGAGAAGGCCCAGCCCAAGAACTCCGAGGCCACAGCGTCACACAAATAGGAGATAGCAAAGGGAATGAAGGCATCGATCAATTATTGTAACGAGCTCGGCTCCGTTCCCCCCTCTTGTCTCTGTTCTTCCTCCTCCTTACATGAATTCCACCGTGTGACACTCGATACTATGATCTAGTACCTATGCGTGCCGCGAGGTGATGATCTAGTCCGTAGCAAGTGGTATCAGATGCCGTTTCGACCCCGGGAATTCTCGTCTTCAGAGTCGCGAAATCGCTGATTTCCGTCGGTAAAATCATGTCGAAGGGTGTGGATCCTCTTCGGATTCGCACAAAACACCGCTGGTGCACCCTAGATCGGTTCGACGGGAGGACAGCTAGGCACGACGGCGAGATCCGGCCGACCCACTCTCACGCAGCGAGTCGAGATGGCGGAGGCGTCCATGGCGGATCTCCGCAACCTTCTGATGGCCGCGGCGGAGGCCAACAAGGCCACAGCGGAGGCGGGCCAAGTCAACGTCGAGCGTATCTCCGAGATCAACTCCTCCCTGGAGAAGCTGACTCTCGCACAGCAAGAGGGCACGAAGGCGACGTCGAAGATGGAGACGATGCTCGAGCGAGTGATCTCCGCCAACACAGCGCTAAATCGCTCGGTGGCTGATCTTCGGCAGTCGATGGAGCGTGTGGCGACGCGGTTGACATCAGTGGAGGCAACAGCGGCCAAGCTCTCAACGCACAAACAGCCCAGCGGGCGCCGCTCGTCACATCGAACCCAGGGTGTTGGTACTGGAGAGGATCAAACCTCCAGCCGCGCCCTGGTAAGGGGTGAGCAATCTGCAACTTATGATCAAGCAATTTTTGATAGTGACATAGAGTTGGACGAGATATCTGATACCGATCACACAAAGGATATACATCATCATGGGCGCAACAATTTTGGTTCCCGGTTGCCCAAATCAGACTTCCCTAGATTTGATGGGGACAACCCCAAATTGTGGAAAAAGAATTCTGAAAAATACTTTAAACTGTATAACATAGAGTCCAAATTGTGGGTCGATTTTGCTACTATGCATTTTAAAGGGAATGTTGCATTATGGCTCCAAACGTATGAAGCTGATGAACATCTCAGGCAATGGCAGGCACCACAAGCAAACAAAGTATGCGCCTACAAGGTCAGATTGGCAAGTACACAGTGCTGGTACTCATTGACTCGGGAAGCAGTAGCACCTTTATCAGCCAACAGTTGGCTGATCGCTTGCAGCACAAAATGGCGGACATTCCACCAGCTAAGGTTCATGTCGCCGGAGGAGGTAAACTGGCTTGCACAAAGATGTTGCCGGCGGTGACTTGGCAAACACAGGGTGACGTGGGCACTACCCTTCGGGTAACCGACGTTGCCCTATCCTATATTTCCTGGCTGGAGGCCCATGAAGGCACTTGGAGGCAAAGCGGCCCATCCGGACGGTGCACCAGAAGATTCCTTGGCGAGCAAGAAGCAGCCGAACAAGGAAAGATTAGATCTCAAACTATTGTAAACCTAGTCGTGCTCGGTTAGACCTCTTGAGACCTGGCCTCCTATATAAAGGCCAGGAGAGGGGCTGCCGAGGGACACGATCAATCTTAGCAATCTTAGCCACAAAAAGCCTAGAGCTAGGTCATCGATAAGCTTAGCATCTCGACGAGATCTCAGCCGAACTATTCGGCACCCCATTGTAACCTATTTTCATCATAATCAAGAACAGACAAGCAGGACGTAAGGGTTTTACCTCATCGAGGGCCCCGAACCTGGGTAAATCGCTCCCCCGTTTGTCGTGAACCGATGTCTCGTATCAGATGAAGGATTCCGTCAACCCTAAGCCCCTACGGAGGGCATTGTCGAGGAGCACCCCGACAATTGGCGCCGTCTGTGGGAACTGCTGGCGCAAGATCGGTCATCGGCAGATCCAACATGTCATCAACGTTTTCATCGGCACCGTCATCACCAAACTGGGAAGTCCGATTCGATTCGGCTCCTACGAGTTCACGCCGCACAGCGATTCTTCTCGCTCAAACTTTTCGGATCTACAAGGAAACATGGAGATGACCATCGGCAGCGTCCACTACAACGTCAACGCGAAGGAATTCTTCAGCTGCTGGAATCACCCACCTCCGGATCGACGAGTCCTAGTGCGTCATCATCACTCGACCTGCTGGTCTGACAGGATCGATGAGTTTGCCCGCGCCCTCGACTCCACGTTCGGCGTCTTCCATGTCGGTAGGATCCGATGATCCCATATCTTCGGAGTTAACCTCGTACTACTGCTTGGACTGCGACTCCAGGCACGGCTTGGGGTCGAACGACACACCGTTCATCTATAATGCCCAACATTCATCGGGAGAAGACAGTGTCGACAGCATCGTCCGAGGAACCACCCGAGGAACGGCACATCACCAAGTTTATGCCGCCAACAACACAGGGCACAGAGGAACGGAGACCACACGCCTCGTTCTAGTAGGCGAGCAAGCTTTGAGAACAGCGCCAGCAACCGCGACAGCGATTACACCATCGCAGACGAAGAGTGGGCAGCAGCTAGGGCAGCCGTGCTTAACAACACCCCGCGCAGGAACCTCGGTTGGAACTCTAAATGCCTACCGCTCTATACTAGAAAAAAACCGGGAGCACCTGTCGAGAGAGCAAGCCACCCTCGAGAGACGCCTATCCGCAGCAGATCGATCCAGCGAGCGACGGAGAGCCTCGCAAGGAAGCGCCTCTTGAAGTACCCATGGGGGAGGCAAGCACCGGTCAAGGCTATCCAGGCTCTCGGAAGACGACGCTAGAGAAATAACTTCAAACCTAACCAAGTCCTTTATGACTACGAACACCGCAGGCATGCCGCGGCCGAAAAACATTGCGGGAGCAACTGCCAATCTCGCTGCGTACCTCATCAACCAGCGCCCTGAAGGATCCATGGCTCAAGCTCACCGAGGCGCCCTAGAAAGTCTCGCGATATTGGGGAAAAATCTAGTTCCGCAAAAGGAAAAGACCACGGCACAGGCTAGTGGTTCAAAATATCATACGAGAGATGCTCGAGATGAAATCGCCCAGAGCAGGATCGATAAAGCAAGGCGACGACGCGCCGCCAGGAAGGACGACGACAGTGATTCTTCGGATGAGGATCAGGAGTACGATGGCGAACTCAGGGGAGCCGATTGTTTGAGCTACAAAATCCGCGAGACGATGCCGCCCAAGAAGTTCAAGCCTACTCCAACCGATGCTGCCAAGTACGATGGGTAGTAGGAACCAAGATCTTGGATAGACGATTACCTGCAGTGATTCTGCATAAGGGGAACCAGATAGCAGCAATGCAGTGCTTGCAGCTCTACTTAAAGGATTCAGCACGAGCTTGGTTAAGGGGGCTGCCGAAGGGTTCCATTAAATCATGGGACGACTTAGTGGATGCCTTTGTTGCTAATTTCCAGGCAACATACAAGAGACCCGTCGGGATTGAAGAGTTACGCAACTACCAGCAGAAGCAGAAGGAGTCGATGCGCTCATACATCGGGAGATTCACCAAACTCCTAAACGCTGCCGAAGATGTATCTGTCGACAGAGCAATCGACGCTTTCAGCGATGGCGTCCGACGTGAAAGCTACATAGAAGAACTAGGACGCAAAAAGCCAAAAACCATTACCAAGTTAATGGAAATCGCCAACAGCTGGGGTGATGGTGAGGACAACGTGCGAAGGCCGCGGCAGCGCAGCGATGATGAAGATGACGACCAGCCGAAGCACCGAAGGGATCGCCACAAGAGAAGGAAGAACCGCAACTATGACGACAACAACCTGGTAGCCGCAGGATATTCCGATCGACATGACGACCGGTATGACGAAAGAAGAGACGATCGACAGGACGGCAATCGGAATAACTCTGGGAACCGTGGCAACTATAAACCACGGCAGCAGAGGACTCCTGAGCTACCCTACACTGAGCAGATCAATGCCCCCTATTACCTGCACTCGTATGTCGATTCCAAGGACGGCAAAACGAAGTCGAGTCACTTGCTCAGGGATTGTCGGCAGTTCCTCGACATGCACAAACTCATCCAGCAGTCAGGACAGCAACCGTTACCACCTCCACCCCCACCTCCACAACAGCATCAAGTCCAGCAGACTCAACCTCATCAACCTAACGAGGCGTTCCCACCACCACGAGGGCAGATGAGCATGATCCATAGGACAGGTGTTTCAAGAAGGGAGATGAAGAAGCTCACCCGAGAGATTAATCTGGCTGAAAGCATTATGGCAAACATCCCCGAGTATGTCGAGTGGTCCTCTCAGAACATCACGTTCAGTCGAGCAGATCACCCGATGACAATACCGAAACCAGGACACGCTGCCTTAGTAGTCGAGGCACAGATAGGGGGATTCAAGATGAGCAAAGTCTTTACGGATGGTGGAAGCGGGTTAAACTTGATTTTCGTCGACACAATCAAGAGTATGGGGATCACCATGAGGATGCTAGAAGAAACAGACACTTGTTTCCATGGGATCCTTCCAACTGCGCCGGGCTACTCTCTTGGCAAGGTTTACCTGAATGTCGTCTTTGGCAAGACCGATAACTTCAGGAAGGAAAAGATTGAGTTTGAAGTAGTGAACTGGGAGTCACAGTATCACGCTATACTCGGAAGACCAGCTTATGCCAAGTTCATGGTTGTGCCGCACTACGCGTACCTTAAGCTGAAAATGCCTGGGAACAACGGGACAAACATCACAGTCTATGGAAGTTTTTCACGCTCGGACAATTGTGATCGCGATTTTCAGAGGATTGCCGCGAAGTTTGGGATCAAACAAGAAATTATCAACCCTCCGCCCAAGCTGTCGATACGCGAAATCAAGGAGGAGAAACAGGACAGGGAAATCAAGAAGAAGCCAGCCGACCTTGCTCTTAAAGCCTCGGCGGAAGCCTCGGTAGCGAAGCTTCGGCAACTAAAGCTTCCAGCAAAGGGTTCGGCAGCTGACGGCACAAAGGCATAGGGGACGGCAAGACGCTGGCAACCACCGCCCAGACCCTTGGTGAAATCAACAACGCTGCAGCAACCACTAACATGGTGAAAAAGCCAGAAGACGAAAAGAACCCCTTCCTTGCTTAAGCAATTTATTAGCGTTTACCCTTTTTTCCCTTTATTTTAAACAGGGCCTTCCTTTTTTCGCCCTCTAGTCTCGTGCTTACCTTATTAATGAGAACTTAAGTTTCGATCTTTTGTTAAGCATTGCAGTAATTCAAAACGACTAAGCCGCATCACTATGCAACATAGTCCGCGGCAGAAGATCGTGTTTCAAAAAGAAAAAGGCTCTACGAGTGCTAAAAGGTGCAAAGCATACAAGGATGCCAATCCTCCCCTCTGCTATAGATGCCTCTACGAGTGCGGCGAATAGCAAGAATACACATGATACAACCCACATTCGATATTTTACCTATGGAAATATCATAGAACAACGGGCTTATTGGCAGGACCACTGCACCCAAAATATTCGGGAGTGCCTGTCGAAACATACATCGGTTGAAAGCGCATACTTTACCTTAGAAAGCGCGAAACCGACACTGCCAGTCCCCGAGTTTCGGGTTAAGAACTCTGTTCTTAGCGCGAAACTTTTCCTAATCTTTTTGCTTTGAACAGCTCACGGCTGATGCTCGGAAGACCCTCTTTGAGGAGCTCTTGTGGGAGCATCGGGAGCTTGTGGAGGCGCATGACAAGTGCCAAGGTATACTTTTGTTCTGCCGGCATTTTTCTTACCGGAACCTTTTTTCTTCTGACACTTGTAATTTCTTCCTGACAGTGCTCCCGGAAGCTTCCATTGACGCCCTCAAGGAGCAGCTCGCCAAGGCCCAACGTACGACTTTCTTACCGGGATCTTTTTTCCTTCTGCTAACTTGTCTTTACTTTGAATTTTACCAACACCTTGTTGTTTACACCTTCCTTTCCGGCTCACAGGGGAGAAGGAGCAGCTGATCAAGCAGCATCAGGAGGAGCTGGGTGCCCAGAAGACCAGCTACCAGGAGCTCAAGTCCCAGCTTGTCCAGCTGGGTCTCGACCATGCCAAAGCTCTCGAGGGTTTCTTTTATGGAACCGGGAACAATCCCATGGAAAGTTGTGTGAGTTGGCTGCAACATGTTTTCTGTTATGCCAAGCATACGCATGGTGTGCTTGTACATGATGTTTATGCTGCTACCATTGTCTATCAGCACCTTGCTGAATTTTACTCGAGTTTCCGGCCCCTTCATGATTGGGTCCACCACGAGAGCGTATCCACCCGGATTCGGCATGACTTTGGGGTGATCCTTGAACGACCAGGTGATTTCCTGATCTGACCACAGCATGTATTTTGGAACTGCCGGCATCACGGCGTTTACTTCCATGGAACGGCGATGCACGCTTTGCCTGTCCATCGGCTCTGTGACAAAGACAACCATGCACAAGTGTGGGTCTTCATAAATATTCCGGCCTAAAGGTGCCGGTGGAGGTGGCTGGTCATTATTTTGCTCCACCCGGTTAACCTGCTGGTACTGCTGCCTGTTTGGCTGTACCGGTAAGGCGTTTGCTCCGGTAAGCGGTGGTGGAGGTGGTAACTGTTGCTGTTGCTGCATGGGGCCCCCTGGCGCCTGCGCATCTTTTACCGCTCCTTTTTGCATCAAGAACTTGGTCCAAGAACAATCCTTCGTCAAATGATTTGACGGGTGATCCGGATTCGGTGTGTGCCACCGGCAAGGCTGGTCCATGGCGGCTTCCATGGTGTACTTCACGGGTTCCTGCCAGTTCTTTTTCTGGCCCCAGGGTTTCTTTTCTACCCACTGCTTCTTAGGACCCGCCCACGGCTGCGATCCGGTTTTGTCTCTGATCGCTGGCGTCGAATTTTCTTGCACGGCAGCAACTTGCTGAGATGCGTATCTTCGATCCGGAAATCTTCCCTCCTTTTGTTGTTGCGGTTATCCCGGTACTGCTGCTGGTGCGGATTCGACTCCGGCTCAGCTTGTACTGCCGGCTGCATTGGGTCTCCCAATGCATAGCTGTCTGCCACACGTATCATCTCTGCTAGAGTTGTGGGCATGCTTCTCTGCAGCCTTTGCCACAAAGGTGATCCTCTCCGGCATCCTTGACTGAACCAAGCAATGGCTTGTGCCTCAATCACTCCTTCACATGTGTTTCTCATTGAGTTCCATCGGGTGAGATAATCCCGGTCTGGTTCTCCTGCACGCTGTTGGCACAGCGCAAGCTGTTGGGGCCGGTTTGGCCTCTTGTAGGTGCTGCTGAAATTGTTCACAAATGCTTCCTCAAAGTCCAACCATCCGTTAATACTTCCTGCCGGCAAGTTGTTTAGCCAGATCCTTGCAGGACCCACAAGGTAAGACGGTATGATTCTTACCGCCCAACGCCGGTTTACTCCACCACCAGCCACGTAAACTGCTGTGACATAATCTGTTAGCCAGTCTTCCGGCTTGGTCGTACCATCGTACGTTCTCGTGTCTCGGGGCAACTGGAAATTGCGCACCGGTGATTCTTCTCTCATGATCCGAGGGCCAAAACACCTTGGACCAGGAGGTCCTTCACATTCAACTATCGCAGATAACCGTACTCTGTCTAGCCTGTGCCTCGCATCCCGGTCTGGCAGACATCTTTCCCCTAGGCGTTCTCCCAAAGGGTTCCGGCGGACTCTTGTTCGTTCCGCCTCGGAATCTGATTCATCGTATTCTTCCAGTTCCGCGGCCCTTGCTTGCCGGTACCCTGGTGGTGGCATCTCTTCATCCACGCACGCCACTCTTGCGGCTTGATAATTTTGCCCGGTTTCATATCTACCGGCATGATTGTTCCCAGCATAGCCTCCCTTGGCATAGCCCCGATCTGCCCCTTGGCTTTTTCTACCGGCATCATATTGCCCGGCTTTCTGTTTTCCGGCAAGAACCGGGTCATACACAGTCATCTGCGTGCATTCTTTTCCTTTCTTTTGTCCGGATGAGGCGATGATGCCTGCCCCTGGGACTTGCTTCCGGCATTCTTTGTTGAACGCGCGGATTTTGAGGCTTGCCTCGTTCAGCTTAGCCAGCTGCTCTGCATTTTGCTGCTCAATGGTTTTCAACAGCTCTTTCACACGCTCTTGCTGCTTTGCCAACTCATCACCAGAAAGAGATTCACACAACTCTACTGCAGCTTTAGCGGCCTTTATAGTTTTATCCGGACTACTGTACTTAGGCTTTTCTACGATGCTTACAGATACAGATGCACTTTTGCCGGCAAGAACTTCTTTACGCAAATCCTGATCTAAATTGCGAGCTTTAAGCCGGTTTTCCGGCATCCTAGCAGCATGAGCACTAACTGAAGCAAAGCCATGAGCAGCATTGTACTCACGTAGGGTCAGGTTCAGCTCGCGCTGCGCCCGGATGATGTCGGCGCCGCCGGTAAGCAGGGCCTGCGCGTGGCCTCCAACCTCCTGAGCCTTTGCCGGGTCGATGTTCTGCGCGATGGGCGTGGCCAGCGTGTTCATCGCCGCTTGAAGAGGTGTTGCCGGTGGTGCTGACGATGCTCCCGCGACGCCGCGTCACGCTCCAGCGGTGGCTTTGCCGGGCGAGTCGATGCCGCACGTTCAGCTCCTTCCTCCACAGCTCCCTTGCCGGTGTTGACCGCACCAGCCATCATGACCTCCACGCTGCCGGCGGCGCGGCCAGCACACAGCCATCTTGGCGGATCCGGCGCCACCAACACCGGCGAGAGGTGCTGGCGCACAGGGACGGTGCCGAGGTAGACGCGGATGGCCGAACTCGATGGTGCGGCCGTTCTGCGGGAACATGCCGCCGTTGGCGAAGCAGCCAGCGTTATCGTTGATGAAGTCGATGTTGTAGAGGCTTTGCACGAGCGCGGACACCGTGCGCTCGCCGTTGACGTCGAGGATGCCCGCCCGAATATGAACTCCAGCAAGCGCCACTTCATGCCCCACGGTGGGCGCCAACTGTCGTCGTGGTGAACGAGCAGATGCCATGGGATGGCTTATCTTGGGGCCGAATGGACGCTAGAGGATTCGGGGGAGGGTTTGTGACTAGATGGATGAACTTCCGGATGCTTTCCTCAAGAACATGGCCAGGGCCAGAGGTAGAAGAAGAAAGACACAAGGACGAACTCGCTCTAGATCACCATGTTCATTGATCTCAAGATAGGTTACAGGTTTCTTCTCCTTCTGTGGATCGCGCATGTAAAAGAAGCTGCCCCCTCTCCTTATATAGGGGAGAGGGTGGCTTACAGAACAAGAAACCCTAATGGGATCTTTGACTAGACAAACTACTTTACAAAGATACTTTATAAAGCTACTTTAATCATAGATGACGCCTTGGTCTTCTTTAAACGTAGAGGCTGACGTCCTCCGGCCTCTTTGACCGTCATCCCCCTCCTTGTCTCCTAGTCTTCGTTTAAAGCCACTTTGCTTAGCTCATCCTTGTCTTTTAGCTCCTGACGGAATCTTGGACCGGCCAGCCGGCATGTTCTTCCTTCCGTCATGCCGGTATCTTTTCCTCCTGGTTCCGGTATACCCCTCTTTGGGGATACCGTCTTAACTTCTCTTAGCCAAACTCCATTCTCTTATTCCGGCATGATCAGTAAACCGGTATCTTGAAGGGTGAGACCATCCGGTATGGCATACCTTTGGCATACCGGGGGTCATTCCCCCAACAACAAGTGTTCTAGATTTCACTTATTAGTAACTATGATGAACAATTTCACTCATAATTTTATCCATCAATTCATGACAACTTTTTGAGACCATGTCTGTACATGCTAGGCTCATAAAGTTTAACCTTAGTATTTGTATGTGCAAATCTGGCTTGCACCCATTGTAAGCACACGTAGAATCTATAACACCCGATCATCACGTGATGCTTCGATACGACGAGTCTTAGCAACGGTGCATACTAAGGATGATAACTTCATGGATATGCGAATATCGTTAGTGCTCCAATAGTTGGAGGATTGTGACGCCTGGCGTCTTCAACCTTCATACATTCCCATAAAACTTATGAGTTTATGTAGTCTCACCAAATTATATTCTATCATCTTGCAATAAAGTCTTAGATATCACATATATCTCATACCTTGATTATTTCTGAAAACTAGATTTTCAGCTCCTTACTTTTCAAACAGATTTGAACTTCAAGTTTCACGGAGACAAGATAACTTTAGGTACTAATTGAAACCATAGCTCTCTGAATCATCAAAGTGAGTTTCACTAAAAGTTTGCAATAGGACTTAATCAATTCTTGATTCTTTAACAATACGGTACTAATCCGTAAAGTTTCTTATCAGATTTTAACAGTATTTCTATCTCAATAACAAGACTAGCGCATAGTAGTAAACGGATGCCAATACTACAAAATTAATTCAAAATACTACTCAGACTATGTTTATGATAAATTGAGTTCAAAATTTTAATTCAATATAATTAAAACACTAGGTGAACTCCCACTCAAAACAATATCCCTCGCATTGTCTTAGTGATCACACGAACCAAATCTACCGCACCTAAACCCGATCATCACGAGAAAAGGTGTGATTTCAATGGCGAACACTCAAAGTGTTCATCATATCAATCATATGATTCATGCTCTACCTTTCGGTATCACGTGTTCCGAGACCATGTCTGTACATGCTAGGCTCGTCAAGGCCACCTTAGTATCCGCATGTGCAAAACTGTCTTGCACCCGTTGTATGTACTTATTGAATCTATCACACCCGATCATCACGAGATGCTTCGAAACGACAAGACTTGATAACGGTGCTACTAAGGATGAACACTTTATTATCTTGAGATTTTAGTGAGGGATCATCTTATAATGCTACCGTCGCGATCTAAGCAAAATAAGATGCATAAAAGGATTAACATCACATGCAGTTCATATGTGATATGATATGGCCCTTTTGTCTTTGCGCTTTGATCTTCATCTCCAAAGCACGGACATGATCTCCATCATCAACGGGCATGATCTCCATCATCGTCGGCGAAGCACCAAGGTCAATGGCGCCGTCTTCATGATCGTCCTCCATGTAGCAACTATTACAACTACTTTGAAATACTACTCAACATGAAATTTAAAGACAACCATAAGGCTCCTGCCGGTTGCCACAATACAATAATGATCATCTCATACATATTCATCATCACATTATGGCCATATCACATCACCAAACCCTGCAAAAACAAGTTAGACGTTCTCTAATTTGGTTTGCATATTTTACGTGGTTTAGGTTTTCGAGCAAGATCCAATCTACCTACGAACATGAACCACAACGGTGATACTAGTGTTGTCAATAGAAGAGTAAATTGAATCTTCACTATAGTAGGAGAGACAGACACCGCAAAGCCACTTATGCAATACAAGTTGCATGTCAAGCGTGGAGCAAATCTCATGAACGCGGTCATGTAAAGTTAGCCCGAGCCGCTTCATCCCACTATGCCACAAAGATGCAAAGTACTCAACTAAAGATAACAAGAGCATCAACGCCCACAAACCATTGTGTTCTACTCGTGCAACCATCTATGCATAGACACGCTCTGATACCACTGTAGGACAACGTAGCATAGAAAACAAAAATTTTCCTATCGCGAACACGCAATCCAAGCCAAGATGCAATCTAGAAGACGGTAGCAACGAGGGGATGATCAAGACTAACCCTTGAAGAGATTCCAAAGCCTATAAGAGTAGGCTCTTATTGCTGCGGTAGACGATCACTTGCCGCTTGCAAGCGCGTAGAAGATCTTGATCACGATCGGTTCCGACGCCACGAACGGCACCTCCGTACTCGGTCACACGTTCGGTTGTTGATGAAGACGACGTCCACCTCCCTGCCAGCGGGCAGCGGAAGTAGTAGCTCCTCTTGAATCCGACATCACGACGGCGTGGTGTCGGTGGCGGTGGAGAATCCGGCGGAGCTTCGCTAAGCGTGCGGGGAAGAAGGAGGAGTGGGGCGGCTAGGGTTTGGGGAGAGGGGGTGGCCGGCCTCAAAGGGTGCGGCCAGCTTGTGGCTTGTGGTGGCCGGCCCCCTCCCCTTGGCCCTCATTATATAGGTGGAACACCCAAGAGTTGGTCTACAAGTCTTCGAATAAGACCCCAAACCAAAACCTTCCATATGACATGAAACCTACCCAAGCTAGGACTCCCACTAGAGGTGGGATTCCCACTTTCCCTTGGGAGGGGGTGGCCGGCCACCTTGGGGGGAAGTCCACCTTGGACTTTCCCCTCTAGGGTTTGGCTGGCCAAGCTTGTGGAGTCCTTCCGGGACTCCACCTTCCATAGTGCGTTTCTTCCGGACTTTTCTAGAACCTTCCATAAATGCACCGGATCATTTCCAAACTTGGAATATGACTTCCTATATATGAATCTTATTCTCCGGACCATTCCGGAACTCCTCGTGATGTCCGGGATCTCATCCGGGACTCCGAACAAATATTCGAACTCCATTCCATATTCAAGTTCTACCATTTCAACATCCAACTTTAAGTGTGTCACCCTACGGTTCGTGAACTATGTGGACATGGTTGAGTACTCACTCCGACCAATAACCAATAGCGGGATCTGGAGATCCATAATGGCTCCCACATATTCAACGATGACTTTAGTGATCGAATGAACCATTCACATACAATACCAATTCCCTTTGTCTCGCGATATTTTACTTGTCCGAGGTTTGATCTTCGGTATCACTCTATACCTTGTTCAACCTCGTCTCCTGACAAGTACTCTTTACTCGTACCGTGGTATGTGGTCTCTTATGAACTTATTCATATGCTTGCAAGACATTAGACGACATTCCACCGAGAGGGCCCAGAGTATATCTATCCGTCATCGGGATGGACAAATCCCACTGTTGATCCATATGCCTCAACTCATACTTTCCGGATACTTAATCCCACCTTTATAGCCACCCATTTACGCAGTGGTGTTTGGTGTAATCAAAGTACCTTTCCGGTATAAGTGATTTACATGATCTCATGGTCATAAGGACTAGGTAACTATGTATCGAAAGCTTATAGCAAATAACTTAATGACGAGATCTTATGCTACGCTTAATTGGGTGTGTCCATTACATCATTCATACAATGACATAACCTTGTTATTAATAACATCCAATGTTCATGATTATGAAACTAATCATCCATTAATCAACAAGCTAGTTTAAGAGGCATACTAGGGACTTCTTGTTTGTCTACATATCACACATGTACCAATGTTTCGGTTAATACAATTATAGCATGGTATGTAAACATTATCATAAACACAAAGATATATAATAACCATTTATTATTGCCTCTTGGGCATATCTCCAACAATCCGATCCTTCATACGCTGGATCCGATCAACTTCAGGAAGAGCACCCGAAGAGTCATCGACAAATGATGGTACTGGGAAAACCTGCGGGACAACATCGTTAGAAAAAAAGGATGACAGACATGGTCAAATTGAGCGCCCAAGGAAACTCCCATCGGGAGAAGTGCAAGTAAAAATATCATAATAAAGGTGTGCTAGCAACATTGCCAAACACGGAGTTTATTACAAGCACAAGTTTTGCAAAAGAACAATGTTCCACAATAGCCCAAAGAAAGTTTGTTACAAAAGTCAAGGAGCTTGGGTCTGGGTCGATAGACTGGGTCCAGTCGATAACTTTCTTGATGAAACTAGCTCAAGGAGCTGACGAGCACAAGTAAGGGCAGGCGTTGTAAAGACGCTTAAGTCAACAAATTGCCCATCTTGCCCTTTCGGCAGCTCCTTAGTCATCTCTTCGATATTAGCCTTAAAGCCATGACCCATCATAAGTTGGAAGGCAAGAAGGGCACCATAGGTACGCGAGGTACGCTTGAATACCTCGATAACCTCCTTGGTGTCAACCGCGAAGGCTTCGACCAACTGCCCCAGAGTCTTGTCCTGCTTGAGCTTGGGGAAAATCATCAAATGCATCCGCGCCAGGGCACCTTTCCCCTTTCAAGAAGCTCCCGTGTGAGCTGGTGGGAGGCAAGGGCCATTGACACACCATTTGCTGGAGAATTGTTTGGAACCGTGTCCAAGGCAGCAGCAGGAATGTTGGCGGCTTCTACAGAGAGATAAAATTGGAAAAGATCATTGATAAAGGAATGAATCCGTAAGAGTAATAATCGGCAGTGGCGTATAAAAGAGCTTACCAAGTAGATCCAAAGAGGACTGCCGAAGGAGCTCATCCCTTTCGGCTGCTCGAGTTTCCTCCTCTTTCAGCCTCCCCTTTAGTTTGCCCAGCTCCTCCTTCAGGGAGTCGACCTCCTGGCGAGCCATGGCAGCCTTCTTAATGGCGTCGTCCAACTTTGAAGAGGAAGATTTAACTTCCTCCTGCAGTCGAACGTTGTCCGCCTCCAAGGAGATAAATTGAGAGGCGAAGGCCTCCAAGGAAGATATGACGCCTCGCAAGTCCTTAAATTGAGAAGAGTCGGTAGACAAGGCATATTTCAAGAAATTCGCGTCGTATTCAGAAGAGACTTACAGAAGGAGGAGTCATGGGGTGGCAGGAACCTCCTTTCCCTTGGAAAGGGAAGAAGTCGAGGCATGAGCCGCGGGAGTGCTTGAGGAGCCGAAGCTTCGGAAGTCAGCGAGGTGGAACGGTGTCGGGTTTAGCTTTCTTGGACGGAGGCTCGATGAAACCTTCGTCCCTGCAAAAGGGGAATGATCGTTGAAAGTTATAAAACGAATGTGAGAAACAAGAGGACAAAATATAGCGACAGAGCAGGAAGTACTTACCAGTCGAGGAGATCATCTTCCTCGGCGAAACCGCCGATTGATCTCTTCGCGGGTGAAGTTTTGGCCTCCTCCACAGCTGCATCAACAAAGGCATCATGATCAGCGTCATCATCACGCATTGATCCCTCTGTGTTGCAAGCGTCATCGGCTGGGGGAGGGAGATCGGTGTGGACAGTTTCGGAATCTATCGGATCGTCATCGCTTTCTGGCCTTGTATGCTCGACAGTGTGAAAATCAACAGGCACTGAGGAGCCTCTTCCTTCAGAGGTATCGTTTGGTTAATCATGCAAATTCCCAGAGACTATGGGAACCTGTCAAAAAGGAAAACGAATAAGAACAATGGTAATTATGTAAATTAAGAAAAGCGCAGTGAAGATTTGGAAGGGAAAGATACCTCGGGCGGTGGATGATCAGCATCAAGAGGAGAGTAAGCACATGTCAACGGGATCGAATCTTCTTGACTGAAGAAAGTAAGGTGGCGGACTTCATCGAGCAGTTCCTTCTCCGACAGTTTGGCAGCATTAACCCTGGTTATGTCCTTTGGGCCTGAATACAACCACATCGGATGAACCCTGGCCATGGCTGGTTGAACCCGACGCTTCAGGAACACTGCTGCCACCTCTGTGCCGACCATGGTTTGACCATCGGCCTCTTTGATTCGAAGGAATTTGGCAAATAATTCGTCGGCTGCTACTTTTTCGTCGGGAGAGAGAATGTTCTTCCAGGAATTTTTAGGCTTGGCTTCAAAGACATCGGTAAAGCAAGGGAGCTGGGATTCGGGTGACGAGGAATCCCTGACGTAAAACCATTTAAGTCTCCACCCTTGCATAGATTCTCTCATTGGGAAATTGAAGTAATTGACTTCTGAGCGCGCTACGAACCCTACTCCTCCGGTGACAAAAGGTCCATTACTACTGCTATATCTCTTCACATAGAAGATCTTTTTCCACAGCCCAAAATGGGGTTTGATACCCAGAAATGCCTCGCAAAGGGTGATGAACACAGCAACGTGGAGGATTGAGTTGGGAGTAAGTTGCCATAATTGGATCTCGTAAGTTCGCAAGAGGTGGAGGAGGAATTCGTGAGCAGGGAGCGAGAGACCCCGATATAAGAACGACAAGAACATCACGTTGAAACCGGCAGGGGGATTAGGCCGAGAAATCGCACCTGGCAAAATCACATTCCCCTCGTCGGGGAGATAAGTCCCAAGCTTCGGGATCTTTTCTCGTCACGCTTGGTGACTGTAGATGCATCCAATCTCCGGGCTTGGCCACCGAGCTTGACGGTGCTGGCGGCGCCGGAGCTGGGGGAGGAGCGCTTGCGCCCCCTTCGAAGGAATCGAGGGGGGTTTGGTGGCGGCGCCTCCGCTGGTGGAGCTGGCGGCGGTGGTGGCGCTCTTCTTCTTCACCATCACGAGATCAAGGGTCGGAGAAACGGTGGTGGCGAAGCAGCAGTTGTGGAGGAAGAAAGAAGGAGAAGGACGAAGAGGCGTTATGGCAAGACTGGGAAGGACCAGAGTTTTTTGTTCTTTAAATGGTCCTTTTTTGTTAAGGAATGCGGAAATCGAGGAGGCACCCCGGTAACTGTGCATGAAAAGTGGATGTTGCTTAAAAACGAGGTTGTGCAGAGGCAGAATAGGCCCAGCAGGTCACGTCGTATCAGTCCAAATCAAGATGTTAGCAAAGCGTCACCAATGACGTCATGCTTGAAGCATTCGAAGGAAAATAAATAATCTTCGGATATTCAGGCTTAAATCTGCACCCGAACATAAAGCGTTCGTATCCAGACTTGGGGGCTACTCCCATCAGGAGCGCTGACGCGCACCCGATAAAAAGAAGACGTGCAATCAAAGGGCTGGGGACTCTAAGATATATTTGAGAGAAGGATGACATGTTCACCTTAAGTCTGCACCCGAACAAAAAGCGTTCGTGTCCAGACTCGGGGGCTGCTCCCATCGGGAGCACTAGCTGTGCACCCGTTGAAACTTTTCGCACTCCAGGATCATGCTCGGGGACTTGATTCGCGTAGGGTAGCGCTGTTTTGCCATCGGCATTAACCAACAAAAGTTGGGCGCGTTACTTATTATCCCTTGCATGAGGAAAAGTGTCGGATGACTTATGAAGACTTACAGAAAACCTTCGGCAGAGCGAAAATACTCGAGTGGTACAACTTGAGTCTACGCACGGATTGCGGCATCCGTAACTAGACTCGGGGCTACTCCCATCGGGAGCGCCGACGCCACCCGACGAAGAAGAACAAGGACAATAGAAGAAGCCATGCTTTAGTCTCTACCCGAACTATCTTTGGCTAGACATTCGGGGGCTACTGACGTGGGCACTACCCTTCGGGTAACCGACGTTGCCCTATCCTATATTTCCTGGCTGGAGGCCCATGAAGGCACTTGGAGGCAAAGCGGCCCATCCGGACGGTGCACCAGAAGATTCCTTGGCGAGCAAGATGAAGAAGCAGCCGAACAAGGAAAGATTAAATCTCAAACTACTGTAAACCTAGCCGTGCTCGGTTAGACCTCTTGAGACATGGCCTCCTATATAAAGTCCAGGAGAGGGGCTGCCGAGGGACACGATCAATCTTAGCAATCTTAGCCACAAAAGCCTAGAGCTAGGTCATCGTTAAGCTTAGCATCTCGACGAGATCTCAGCCGAACTATTTGGCACCCCATTGTAACCTATTTTCATCATAATCAAGAACAGACAAGCAGGACGTAAGGGTTTTACCTCATCGAGGGCCCCGAACCTGGGTAAATCGCTCCCCTCGTTTGTTTGTGAACCGATGTCTCGTATCAGCCTGCAGGATTCCGTCAACCCTAAGCCCCTACCGGAGGGCATTGTCGAGGAGCACCCCGACAATTGGCGCCGTCTGTGGGAACCCTGCTGGCGCAAGATCGGTCATCGGCAGATCCAGTCATGTCATCAACGTTTTCATCGGCACCGTCATCACCAAACCTGGGAAGTCCGATTCGATTCGGCTCCTACGAGTTCACACCGCACAGCGATTCTTCTCGATCAAAATTTTCGGATCTACAAGGAAACATGGAGATGACCATCGGCAGCGTCCACTACAACGTCAACGCAGAAGGAATTCTTCAGCTGCTGGAATCACCCACCTCCGGATCGACGAGTCCTAGTGCGTCATCATCACTCGACCTGTTGGCTGGTCTGACAGGATCGATGAGTTTGCCCGCGCCCTCGACTCCCCGTTCGGCGTCTTCCATGTCGGTAGGATCCGATGATCCCATATCTTCGGAGTTAACCTCGTATTACTGCTTGGACTGCGACGCCAGGCACGGCTTGGGGTCGAACGACACACCGTTCATCTATAATGCCCAACATTCATCGGGAGAAGACAGTGTCGACAGCATCGTCCGAGGAACCACCCGAGGAACGGCACATCACCAAGTTTATGCCGCCAAAAACACAGGGCACAGAGGAGACGGAGACCACACGCCCCGTTCAAGTAGGCGAGCAAGCTTAGAGAACAGCGCAGAACGCGACGATTACACCATCGCAGACGAAGAGTGGGCAGCAGCTAGGGCAGACGTGCTTAACAACACCCCGCTCCCCGCAGGAATGAAAGAACATCTCTCATATTATGTTTTGAGTGTTTGATGTCAATGTATGTGATACACTAATGTTTGTTTAAGTGGTACAGGGATTACATAGATATTTATTCATGTGTGTTGGATTTGATCGTCTGTCAAAAGTAATCAGAAAAAGTTGGCCAGGCCGGATAATCCGGGCCGGATATTGTTGAAATATCCGGCCCCCTGATTTTGGCTAAGTCTCTGAGGAAAAGCAGCGCAGTAGAGGGGCCGGATTTTTGCCCGGATATTGTCCCGGTATTGTACCAGGGCCGGAATATCCGGGCCGGATATTTTGGAAATATCCGGCCCCCTCGATTTTGGCTAAGGACCTGAAGATTTGCTTCTCTGCATACGGGCCGGACATTTGGCCGGATAATGTCACGTTTTGTCCCGAAGGCCGGATTTTCCGGGGGCGGATTATCCGGCCCTTACTTAGGCCGGAATATCCGGCCCCCCCTGAAAGAACATCTCTCATACTATGTTTTGAGTGTTTGATGTCAATGTATGTGATACACTAATGATTGTTTAAGTGGTACAGGGATTACATAGATATTTATTCATGTGTGTTGGATTTGATCATCTGCCAAAAGATATCTGAAAATGTTGGGTAGGCCGGATAATCCGGGCCGGATATTGTTGAAATATCCGGCCCCCTGATTTTGGCTAAGTCTTCAGCAGCTCAGTATGGGGGCCGGACATTTGCCCGGATATTGTCCCGGTATTGTACCAGGGCCGGAATATCCGGGCCGGATATTTTGGAAATATCCGGCCCCCCCATTTTTGGCTAAGGACTGGAAGAAAAGTGGCTCTGGCATAGGGCCGGATATTTGACCGGACAATGTCACTGTTTTGTACCTGCGGCCGGATTATCCGGTGGGGGCGGATTATCCGGCCCCAACTTAGGCCGGATTATCCGGCCCCCCGGAAGACTCAACGGTTGGATTTTGGGAGGGGTATTTATACCCCTCTTCTTCTTCCTTACCTCTTTGCTCAATCATTGCTCAAGAATTCTGCCAAGCTACACCACCATTAGAGCCACCTCAAGAAACACAAGATTTGCAAGATCTCCTTCCTCCCCCAACCAAAGCTCTTGATCTTTGGGGATTCGAAGGAGAAGCCACCGATCTACATCCTCACCGAAGCGTTCTTCATTTCCCCCTCACTTGTTTGAGGGATCTCATGCTAGTGTTCCTATTTGGTTCCCTAGTTGATTTGTTGTTGATGTGTTGTTGTTGATTGTTGTATTGTTACAGATTTGGGAGCCTCCAATTCAGTTGTGGATGTGTGCCCCAAGAACCTTGTAAAGGCCCGGTTTCCGCCTCGAGGAAATCCCTTAGTGGAAGTGGGCTAGGCCTTCGTGGCGTTGCTCACAGGAGATCTGAGTGAAGCCTTCGTGGCTGTTGGTTTGGCTTGCGTAGCAACCACACTCCTCCAAACGTAGACGTACCTTCTTGCAAAGGAAGGGAACTACGGGAATCATCTCCGTGTCAACGCGTGCTACACTCTCGGTTACCTCTATCCCACTCTATCTCCTATATATTGTGTAGCTATATCTTGCTTAGTTGATAACCTTGTCATATAGGTAAATTCACGTAGTTGCATATCTAGAGAATTTACCTTTGTGTCAAACCTAAATTGAAAAAGAACTAAAAATTGGTTAGCACCTATTCACCCCCCTCTAGGTGCGGCATACGATCCTTTCAATTGGTATCAGAGCCTCGGCTCTTATTTCGGGCTTAACCGCCTAAGAGTATGCCGAACGAGGAGCCCTCGGAAGGGGCCGCCAAGACGGTCTCCATGGAAGACTTCAATTCGTTGAAGTCCTCCATGGAAGCCAAAATGGAAGCCCAAATGGAAAGCATGAAAAAGATGATTGCCGAGCTTTTGGCTCCGGCCCGTCCCAAGGCTCCTAGTGTAGAGGTAAAGGACGCGGGTGTGTTAGAAGAGGGAGGTGCTTCGGCACCACCCTCCTCTACCAAACCCGTGGAAGGTGATAACTTAAACACTAACAAATCTACCATTGCATCTCCTAGGGATACTAGTGGAGGTGTGAGCTACAATCAAGTAGCTCCACCTTTTCTATCTCCCGATATACCGGTTCCCCATCCTCATTTGAACATTCGGGGCGACCCACCTAAGTTTTCCATTGAAAATTACAATACTTGGCGATTTGAGTTTCGCTCTCATGTTTGCAGTGCCTCCAATGAACTTTGGAGAATCATCCAGGAAGGCTTCAAACCTTACAACCCCGACAAGTTGACTAGAAGAGAAGCGGTTGATAGTCAACTCAACAACACCGCCTTGCACATGATTCAAACTAGTGTGGGGACAAAGGATTTGCCTCGTGTTCGGAACTACACCACCGCCAAGGAAGCTTGGGATGGTTTGGCCGCTAGTTGCATTGGAAGTGAGAGCACGAGAAGGAACAAGTATAATGCTCTTAAGAATAAAGCCGAAGGATTCATGAGGCTACCGGATGAAGATCATCAAGACATGTATTCAAGACTCCTCATTGTTGCCGATGACTTCCGACTTATTGGTGCCACCCACATCAATGACTCTTGGATCAAGGAGAAGTACATTGAATGCATGATGCCATATGTACCCATTGATGTCAAGACCCTTGTTGGGAGAGAATGCTATTCCTCTCTCTCTTCTCAAGATGCCGTGCACGAGATGCAAGCCCTCAAGGTGCTCGAGCAAAACTCTCATGATTCTCTCAATCGTGCCATTGGTATGTCAAAAGGGAACAATCTTGCCTTGGTGGTCAACCCCGTAGAAGAAGTGTACCCTCAAGAGCAATATAGGGCATCTTGGAGTATGTCCTATCCGGAAGATTTGCAATGCCACTACCATGATCACATGGCCTTCCATGCTAAGTCCTTTTGGGTTGATCCCTCCAAGGCCAAGGAAGACAACATCAAGAGAAACCACAAGAGTGGGTTCACTAGCTTTGGTCCAAAGACAAGATCATGCTACAATTGTGATGACAAGCGCCACTTCATTGCCGAATGCCCCTATGAGAATAGAGAGCTTCATAATGGAAGGCTCATTCCCAAGGACAAGAGCAAAGAATCAAAGGGCAAATATTCAAAAGCCCCCAACAAGAAGTTCTACAACAACAAGACCAAGAAGGGCAAGAAGACCCCAAGAGTTGTGCTAGTGACTAGGGAAGAATATTCTTCCGATGAAGTTGTAAGCTCTAGTGATGATGAAGAAGGAAGCTCAAAAGAAGTGGCCGCTATTGTCACTACCAACATTCCCTCTTCATCTCTCTTTGAATCCCCCAATGAGAATCCTCATATCAAGAATGCACATTGCTTCATGGCAACGTCCTCCTTGGACACATCTATTGTGCTATCAACTCAAGAAGAATATTCCTCCGGAGATGATGATGGTGATGATGAAGAAGATGCAACCTCTAATGGATTGGTCGCTCTTGCCTCCCTCTCCACTAACTCTTCATCACCAAGTGAATCCCCCAATGAGGTCATTCATGTGGAGGAAGAAAGTTGCCTCATGGCTAAATCCTCCGAGGTATCATCCCCTAACCCCTCTATGCCTCACATATCTAGTGATCTAGGGGTTGATGATGCTAGTCTAAAAGTGAAACAAGAAATGCTAGAGTTTGATGATTTCATTCTCAACCTACAAGGTAACACTAAAAAACATGTTTCAAATCTCATGGCTCGTATAGCTCAACAAAATCATACTCTTGAGAAAAAGGGTCAAATAGAGAGAGAAGACTCTCTTGAAATCCATGCTCTTAAACAAGCTCTTGAGGAAAGTCAAGAAACTATAGCTTCTCTTGAGGAGAGGCTAGAAACTCTTGAAGAGCCTCAAGATAAAATTAACAAGCTCACTAAAGCTAGAGATCTTGCTAGGGCTAAGAATAAAGTGCTTAAAAAGGAAAAAGCCCAATTTGGGGTTGATCATGAGAAACTTGTAAAGGATCTAGATGAACTAGACAAAGCTCACAAAGCTTTGAAGAGTGAATACACTCTCCTATCCAAGTCGTGTGAGCAACTTCAAATTAGGCTTGCTTCATATGATGTGCCTAGTTCCTCTACTCCTTCATGTGATCATGCAAATATTATTGAGGAAAATACTAGGTTGAAGGATGAACTTGCTAAGGCCTCCTCTCCCCAAAGTAAACTTTCTTTGGATGATCTTTTGAGTAAGCAAAGATCAAACAATGGGAAGGAGGGCCTTGGTTATGGAGCCAAGGCAAAGAAGGCAAACAAGCAAAAGGCCAAGCCCGCACAAGAGAAGAAGAAAGATATCACTAATGGTGAAGCTCCTAAGGGCAAAACCATTAATGATGATGATGCGGGAAATGCTAACCCTCACTATGTTTTATTTAAAGATTATTATGGTGATGTTTATGCTAAATATGTTGGCCCATATGATGGTTATGTTGCTTGGTCTATTTGGGTCCCAAAGACCCTTGTTGCTAACAAAAGAGGACCCATTGTGAAATGGGTACCTAAATCCAAGAATTGATCTCATGTAGGACTATGCCGCCGGAGGTTCAAAATGGGTACTTGATAGTGGATGTACAAGTCATATGACCGGCGGCAAGAACCTCGTCAAGGAGTTGAGGCCCAACATAAACAATATCACCGTCTCCTTTGGCGATAATTCTACATCCGAGGTATTGGGTTTTGGCAAGGTTGTGGTTGCACACAACATAACACTTGTGGATGTCATGCTTGTCAAAACCCTTGGTTACAATTTGCTTTCCGTTTCCGCCCTTGGCAAGATGGGTTTCGCCGTCTTTATTGATAATGATATTGTGGTCCTCTTGTGGAGCAAGACTCTAAAAGTCGCTTTCGTTGGGTATCGCGAACATAACTTGTATGTGGTGGACTTTTCGGGGACCACCACTTCAAGTGCGATGTGCCTATTCGGAAAGGCGGATGTGGGTTGGTTGTGGCATCGCCGCCTAGCCCATGTCAACATGAGAACTTTGCAAAGTCTTCACAAGGGGAACCATATTGTGGGACTAATGGAAAGTGTTTCTTTTGCCAAAGATCGTGTTTGTAGGGCTTGTGTTGAAGGCAAAATGCATGACTCTCCGCATCCAAGCAAAACTATCATCTCTTCCAAGAGGATCTTGGAGCTCCTTCATGTGGATCTCTTCGGTCCCGTTACTCATGCAAGTCTTGGTGCGAAGAAACATTGCTTGGTGATTGTTGATGATTACTCAAGATACACTTGGGTCTACTTTCTCAAGACGAAAGATGAGACTCAACAAATATTCATTGACTTTGCCACCGAGGTGCAACGCCAACACAACCTCCTCATTATGGCAATAAGAAGTGACAACGGCTCCGAGTTCAAGAACTACACACTCAATGATTTTCTTAGTGATGAGGGGATTCGTCATCAATATTCCGCTGCTTACACCCCTCAACAAAATGGTGTTGCGGAGAGGAAGAACCGGACTCTTATGGATATGGCAAGGTCTATGATGGCGGAGTATAAATCCCGCTATAACTTTTGGGCCGAAGCCATCTCCACCGCTTGCCACTCTTCTAACCGGCTCTATCTCCGCAAGGGATTGAACAAGACTCCATATGAAATACTCACCGGCAACAAGCCTAATATCTCATACTTCAAGGTGTTCGGTTGTAAGTGTTTCTACAAAATCAAAGGAGTTCGTTTGTCTAAATTTGCTCCTAAAGCTTTGGAGGGTATATTTGTTGGTTACGGTGCCGAATCTCACACTTATAGAATCTTTGATATAGCCTCCGGGATTATCATTGAATCTTGTAGTGTGAGGTTCGAAGAAAATGATAGCTCCCAAGTGGGGCAAGTTGATGTATGTGCAGGTGATGAAATACCTCAAGATGCCATAGTAAGAATGGGTGTGGGATTTTTCCGCCCCATTGAGGGACACGGTGTGGCGTCTCGGGAAGAACTATGCTCTACCACGGTGGAGCCCTCATCCTCTCAACATCAACAAACCCCATCTCTTGAAGCTAATGATGCACCAACCCAAGAACAAGAAGAAAACCCTCCCTCTCATGAACAAGATCAAGGACAAGATCAACCAAGCATTCAAGATCAACCATTTGATATTTGCACTTCACCAAACATTGTCCAAGATCAAGCACATGAGGTTGAGCATTCTCAAGAAATTGAGGAAGCTCAAATTGAAGGTCAAGACGGGGACCCAAATGATCAAGTTGATCAAGTGACACCTCCAAGGCCTACCAAGGAGGAGATCGAGGCCCGTCGTCTAGCAAGAAGAGAAAGGCAACTTGAACGTCTTGAACACACACATGACAAGGTTCTTGGTGATGTAAGGGCAAAGGTCTCCACAAGAAGGCAATTGGCTAACTTTAGCAATCATCATGCTTATATCTCCGTTGTGGAACCCAAGAAAGTATTTGAAGCCCTTGAAGATTCGGATTGGGTGGAAGCCATGCATGAGGAACTCAACAACTTCAAGCGCAACAAAGTGTGGACCTTAGTAGAGAAGCCAAAGGAGTGCCGCAATGTTATAGGCACTAAGTGGATATTCAAGAACAAGCAAGATGAGTTTGGAAATATTGTGAGGAACAAGGCAAGATTGGTGGCTCAAGGTTTCTCTCAAGTTGAAGGAATTGACTTTGGAGAGACCTATGCTCCCGTGGCTCGTCTTGAGTCCATCCGTATCCTTCTTGCTTATGCATCGCATCATAACTTTAAGTTGCAACAAATGGATGTTAAAAGTGCATTTCTTAATGGTCCTTTGCATGAAGAGGTTTATGTTAAGCAACCCCCGGGGTTCGAGGATCTCAACTTTCCTAACCATGTCTACAAGCTTGATAAAGCACTTTATGGTCTCAAACAAGCTCCTAGAGCTTGGTACGAGCACCTTAAAGAATTGTTGGTAGACCGTGGGTTTGATGTTGGGTTAATCGATCCCACTCTTTTTACTAAGAGGGTTAATGGGGAGCTTTTCGTTTGCCAATTGTATGTTGATGATATTATCTTTGGCTCTACTAACAAAGCTTTCAATGATGAATTTTCAAAGCTTATGACCGATAGGTTTGAGATGTCTATGATGGGAGAGATGAAGTTCTTCCTTGGTTTTGAGATCAAGCAATTGAGAGGAGGAACCTTCATCAATCAAGCAAAATATCTCCAAGACATGCTCAAGAGGTTCAAGATGACCGAGTTGAAGGGCGTGGCCACTCCTATGGTTACCAAATGTCATCTTGCACTAGATCCCAATGGTAAAGAGGTGGATCAAAAGGTATACCGCTCCATGATTGGATCCTTGCTTTACCTTTGTGCATCTAGACCGAACATAGTGTTGAGTGTTGGTGTGTGTGCAAGGTATCAAGCTTCTCCTAAGGAGAGCCACATGATGGCTCTCAAAAGAATCTTTCGATATTTGGTTGATACCCCAAGATATGGTATTTGGTACCCCAAGGGCTCAAGCTTTATTCTCAATGGATATACCGATGCGGATTGGGCGGGTGACAAGGATGATAGGAAATCAACTTCCGGGGCTTGCCAATTCCTTGGTAGGTCCTTGGTGTGTTGGTCTTCTAAGAAGCAAAATTGTATATCTCTCTCCACCGCCGAAGCCGAATATGTTGCCGCCGCAAGTGGATGCACTCAATTGTTATGGATGAGGCAAACTTTAAAGGAATACGGTGTCATTTGTGACAAAGTGCCTCTATTATGTGACAATGAAAGTGCCATCAAGATTGCCTATAATCCGGTGCAACATTCAAGAACGAAGCATATTGAGATCCGGAATCATTTCATTAGGGATCATGTTGCCCGTGGTGATATTGAGCTCATCTATGTTCCTACCAAAGATCAACTTGCCGATATATTCACGAAGCCTCTTGATGAAGCAAGGTTCTCTTATTTGAGGAATGAGCTAAATATCATTGATTCAAGGAGTATAGCTTGACCATCTTGCAAACACACCTTTGTCTCAAAACTTTATTTGGTTTAGATGTGGGCATGGAAATAGGGGGAGTGCGGTTTAAACTATTGAGCTATCCCTCCCCCCATAATGCCAACATTAAAAGAAATCATTCTCTTTATATCATATAATGATATGTGAGCTTCAATGATGAGTAGTGGTTTTGGGCCCAAGATACATCTTCGCGGTGCCATGCCATAACACTCATATATGGTGGCCTAGGCCACCACACTCTTCTTTGTGAAGAGTTGGAGTTATTTGAGTCTTATCGCCTTTTATTTGACAACTCCATGTTCTTATGGGAAATCACTCTAGTTTGGCCTTATTTGCTCATATCTTGCAAACTTGAGTGATCATGTACCATTAACAGTTTGTATCTTCTTCAACCTAAGCCTACTCCCTACCATAAGCCATTTCCATCTTGCTCATTTGTCATGTTTGGTAAAAAACTTGGAGTTTGAGGTGTTTCGGTCGGATGATCTAGGTCGCTCCATCTTATTGGTAAATTTGCACCTTATATGTGACGTGATACTTTATTGCATCACACATGAGTCTTGCAAATAACCAACGAAAGATGGGACGGATTCCCCGTGATTCTGGAATTTTTCAGAACCCCGGATTATCCGGCCCCAGGCGACCCCGGATTATCCGGCCCGGCCGGATTATCCGCCCTAAACTAGGGCCGGATTATCCGGCCTGGGCAGATCTTGAAAGGGTTGAGGACGAGGCCGCGGGGGGGCAAACGGTTCACACCACCCCACGCGCCTCTCTCTCCTCTCTCTCCTCTCAAGTTCGCCGGACCTCCTCCTCCTCGCCGGAGACGCTCCGTCCGCCCCCTCTCGGAGTTCTTGGGTGGATCGGGTGCATCTCCTCCCTAGCTACCTTCTCCTCCAAGCGGTTTCCACAATGGATGTGGGTATGATTCACAATCTCTAACCCTAGATGTTGTGTTTTATATGTGCTCTTTTCTTGGTGGAATTGGTGTCTAGTTGTTCCAAACCTCTTGTAATGTACTCCTCTTGCATGCTATGAGGCCGATCTAGTCTTAGACGTGCTTTTGATTGGCAAAACTGCAAATCTCGCAGGGCCGGATTATCCGCCCCCCGAGCAGGCCGGATTATCCGGCCCGGCCGGATTATCCGCCCCCAGGGGACACCGGATTATCCGGCCTGGAGCTTCATCGCCGCTGCAGCTTGGCTTCAATCTATCATGTCTAGATTTGTACCGACTTATAGCATGTTTCTCGAGTATATTACTGTATCTTACATGACTTATGAGCATTACCTTTCCTTTGCTACCCGCCTTTGCTTCTCACAGGTGGTGCTTCTCGGGGTGGTCGGAGACGCCCAAGGCATGATCGATCTAGTGATGAGTTTGCCCCCAATGCACCTCGCAAGTCCGTCACTTCAAGGCGGAAGAACAAGGAAGTGAGGGAGAACTACAAGACCATGGACCCAGTTTCTTACTCCGCTATCCGTTTGAAGAACTGGTATGATGATGTCCCAAGGGATGAAGACATAGCGGGCAGGAGATATTGGTGCGCTGAGCAGGAGTTCATCTTCAAGGACATCTATGAGCCCATGAAGAATCTGAGACCCATGCAAGCTATCGATGTGGACATTCTGGCAATCAACGATCACTTTGAAGATGCTATCTGGGTAGCTGGAAAGATGGGCTTGCATGATATCATGAAGATTCAGTGTGACTTTAGCCCAGATTTGGTGAAGCAGTTCTTTGCCACTTTGGCAATCAGGAAAGATGAGGAACACACCATGGAGTGGATGACTGGCTCCACTCACTGCAGTGCCACTCTGCGCCAGTTTGCTGGTTATCTTGGAGTTCCTGTTGATGGGGGTCGTCGACTTCATGGACCACAACAGACAGATAAGAATGCTCTTGTGCATCTCTACACCTCAGCGGGAAAAATTGGTCAAGCTAAGGGGCTGCTTCCCATATACAGTCAGTTGCTTCGGTTCTTTCGGGCAACCATTTGCCCAAGTGGTGGCAACAATGATGCTCTTCGGGGAACCCTTGTGGACCTTATGCACCTCAGCTATAAGTGTGCTCGTGATGTGAATGAAGAACGGGACTACACTCTTGATGTCATGGACTTTATCTTCCATGAGATCCATGATGCCATGGTCTCCCGGACCACCATACCCTATGCACCCTACATTCAGCTTCTCATCAACAACTCTGTTGCTAAGGTTGGTGAAGACATAAGTGGGTATCCTTTGGTGAAGCACCATGTCAAGAAGCCCTACAAGCTTAAGCCAGTCTCTTCAGCCGTACCTGCTCCTGACACTTTCATGCGTGATGCTCGCTCCAGTGGCTTTGCTCCTGCTCGTCACCCTGATGTCCCGGCTATGAGGAAGCAAGTGAGCCGGCTTAGTTGGTTTCAGCGTCACATCTTGTGCATGAACATTGAGATACACAAGGAAAACTATGCTGCTAGCCGAGAGCGTTCTGAGATTAAGCACACTCAGGCGGTTATTCTTCACAAGCTCAGTGGTGATCAAGGACCCCCGCCTCAGCCTCCAGCTCACCAGGGTTACAGTGGATGGCACTCTGCACAGGTTCCATGGAGTGAACTTGATGACTGCCTTCAAAGGTCCAACATCTCTCGCCGCTCCCCGGATGCACCTGACACTGATGAGGATGAAGAGGAAGCGGCAGACGAGTCCGATGATGATTATGCCTCCGAGTGATTCCCATGGGACGAGTAGCATCGCGCTTGTCCCCTTTTTGGCGTTTCGATGCCAAAGGGGGAGAAGTGTTCTATTAGGAACTATCTCGGGGATTTGCATGGTTTGGGCACAAGCATTTGCGTTTACCATTCCTTTATTGCTTGTGTTCCCTCGTATTTGCTCTATTTGCTTTGGTTGTGTCTCGTTTAAAACTATGTGCTATGTGGTGTGAGACATTGTTAAGTGTGAGACATTGTTATGGTTTTCGGAATTCTATATGTTGAGATCAAGGATGCTATATTATGTGTGATGTTATATCTCCGTATCTTATATCTACACATGGGTATGACTTCTTGCATCCTATCTCAACTTCATATTTGTTTATGTCTCGTGTTAGAGCTCATGATGGATATCTCTAGTGTTGAGGCAACTCAATCCTATGTGTTGTGTATTTGTATTCAAATGCAAATTACTTATATGCACACATGTAGGGGGAGTGCCTCTATGTTTTTGCCATCACGTTTGTCTCTATAGTTATTCTCTTGCAAATCCGTATATTGTCATCAAACACCAAAAAGGGGGAGATTGAAAGAACATCTCTCATACTATGTTTTGAGTGTTTGATGTCAATGTATGTGATACACTAATGATTGTTTAAGTGGTACAGGGATTACATAGATATTTATTCATGTGTGTTGGATTTGATCATCTGCCAAAAGATATCTGAAAATGTTGGGTAGGCCGGATAATCCGGGCCGGATATTGTTGAAATATCCGGCCCCCTGATTTTGGCTAAGTCTTCGAGGAAAAGCAGCTCAGTATGGGGGCCGGACATTTGCCCGGATATTGTCCCGGTATTGTACCAGGGCCGGAATATCCGGGCCGGATATTTTGGAAATATCCGGCCCCCCCATTTTTGGCTAAGGACTGGAAGAAAAGTGGCTCTGGCATAGGGCCGGATATTTGACCGGACAATGTCACTGTTTTGTACCTGCGGCCGGATTATCCGGTGGGGGCGGATTATCCGGCCCCAACTTAGGCCGGATTATCCGGCCCCCCGGAAGACTCAACGGTTGGATTTTGGGAGGGGTATTTATACCCCTCTTCTTCTTCCTTACCTCTTTGCTCAATCATTGCTCAAGAATTCTGCCAAGCTACACCACCATTAGAGCCACCTCAAGAAACACAAGATTTGCAAGATCTCCTTCCTCCCCCAACCAAAGCTCTTGATCTTTGGGGATTCGAAGGAGAAGCCACCGATCTACATCCTCACCGAAGCGTTCTTCATTTCCCCCTCACTTGTTTGAGGGATCTCATGCTAGTGTTCCTATTTGGTTCCCTAGTTGATTTGTTGTTGATGTGTTGTTGTTGATTGTTGTATTGTTACAGATTTGGGAGCCTCCAATTCAGTTGTGGATGTGTGCCCCAAGAACCTTGTAAAGGCCCGGTTTCCGCCTCGAGGAAATCCCTTAGTGGAAGTGGGCTAGGCCTTCGTGGCGTTGCTCACAGGAGATCTGAGTGAAGCCTTCGTGGCTGTTGGTTTGGCTTGCGTAGCAACCACACTCCTCCAAACGTAGACGTACCTTCTTGCAAAGGAAGGGAACTACGGGAATCATCTCCGTGTCAACGCGTGCTACACTCTCGGTTACCTCTATCCCACTCTATCTCCTATATATTGTGTAGCTATATCTTGCTTAGTTGATAACCTTGTCATATAGGTAAATTCACGTAGTTGCATATCTAGAGAATTTACCTTTGTGTCAAACCTAAATTGAAAAAGAACTAAAAATTGGTTAGCACCTATTCACCCCCCCTCTAGGTGCGGCATACGATCCTTTCACCCCCGGAAGCTGCAACGGCTCAATTTTGAGGGGAGGTATAAATACCCCCCTTCTTCTACCTTGGTTGCTTGCTCAATCATTACACAAGAAGTCTGCCAAGCCACCTCCATTAGAGCCACCTCAAGAAACTCAAGATTTGCAAGATCTCCTTCCTCCTCCAACCAAAGCTCTTGATCTTTGGAGATTCGAAGGAGAAGACACCGATCTACATCCTCACCGAAGCGTTTTTCATTTCCCCCTCTTATGCTTGAGGGCCCCCTTGCTAGTGTTCCTATTTGGATCCCTAGTTGTTGTTGTTGATGTATGCTTGTTGATTTGTTGTGTTGTTACAGATTTGGGAGCCTCCAATTCAGTTGTGGATGTGTGCCCCAAGAACCTTGTAAAGGCCCGGTTTCCGCCTCGAGGAAATCCCTTAGTGGAAGTGGGCTAGGCCTTCGTGGCGTTGCTCACAGGAGATCTGAGTGAAGCCTTCGTGGCTGTTGGTTTGGCTTGCGTAGCAACCACACTCCTCCAAACGTAGACGTACCTTCTTGCAAAGGAAGGGAACTACGGGAATCATCTCCGTGTCAACGCGTGCTACACTCTCGGTTACCTCTATCCCACTCTATCTCCTATATATTGCGTAGCTATATCGTGCTTAGTTGATAACCTTGTCATATAGGTAAATTCACTTAGTTGCATATCTAGAGAATTTACCTTTGTGTCAAACCTAAATTGAAAAAGAACTAAAAATTGGTTAGCACCTATTCACCCCCCTCTAGGTGCGGCATACGATCCTTTCAATTGGTATCAGAGCCTCGGCTCTTATTTCGGGCTTAACCGCCTAAGAGTATGCCGGACGAGACGCCTATGGAAGAGTCCGATAAGTTGGTCATCATGGAGGAAATCAATTCGTTGAGATCCTCCATGGACGCTCAAATGGAAAGCATGAGAAAATTGATTTCCGAGCTTTTGACTCCGGTCCCTCCTAAGGCTTCCGTCTTAGAGGTAAAGGACACGGGTGTGTTAGAAGAGGGAGGTGCTTCGGCACTACCCTCCTCTACCAAACCCGTGGAAGGTGATAACTTAAACACTATCAAATCTCCCATTGCATCTCCTAGTGGAACTAGTGGAGGTGAGAGCTACAATCGAGTAGCTCCACCTTTTCAATCTCCCGATATACCGGTTCCACATCCCCATTTGAACATTCGAGGCGACCCACCTAAGTTTTCCGTTGAGAATTTCGATACTTGGCAATTTGAGTTTCGCTCTCATGTTTGCAGTGCCTCCAATGAACTTTGGAGAATCATCTTGGAAGGCTTCAAGCCCTACAACCCCGACAAGTTGACTAGAAGAGAAGCGGTTGATAGTCAACTCAACAACACCGCCTTGCACATGATTCAAACTAGTGTGGGGACACAAGAGCTTCCTCGTGTTCGGAACTTGAAAGTATAGAGATGGTAAACCTAGAGGGGGGGGGTGAATAGGTTTCTACAGATTTTAATTCTTTCTTTGCAATATTAGGCTTTGCGGAATATAAAGGTGAGCCTAATGCAAACTAGGTGAAGCAACCTATATGAGGATACAACTAACTCGAGCACGAAGGCTCTCACAGGCAGTTAAATCACAAGTAAGGAGTTCGGTTAGAGATAACCGATAGCACGCGGAGACGAGGATGTATTCCCGTGTTCCCTTGCTTTGCAACAAGGTACGTCACGTTTGGAGGAGTGGAGGTCCCACGAAGGATTCCCCGCGCCACGAAGGCTCACCCTATTCTCCGGAGCCTATCCCACGAAGGAATAGCTCTCTCACTTGTGGTAGACTTTGAGGTAGCCTCCAAACCTTCACAATCTTGCCCGGAGCAGATCCACAGCCCGGATGCTTCCGGACTCCTCTTGCCCACCTAGGGTTTCCAAGGAACCCTAGGAAGCAAGCTTCTTGATGAATACAAGGGGGAATAAGATTTGGCTTGGTAGAACGGTAGATCGGGTCCTCCTCTATCGTTTCCCCGGAGGGATTTGAGTTTGGGTGGAGGAGGAGGGAGATCTGAGGCTTTTGGTGTTTCTAACAATGGAGCATGGAAGAAGGAGCTCAAGAACAGCTTGTAGTGTAGTGCCTAACTGTCTAGAGGTAGGAGAAGGGCTATTTATAGTGTTCTTCGAAATATGGCCGTTGCCACTTGCCACCTCAGCATTTTTCCTCGACAAACCCGGTTGACCGGGCCACAGACCGGACAGCCCGGTCCAGAGGCCGGTCAGACCGGATCAGTGACCGGAGCTCCTTTGCGTCGTCCTGGTGCTTCTCCGGTTGGTGTCCGGTTGCTGCCCGGTTGCCGCCCGGTCGACCGGACGGAGCGCCGGACCCGCCGGTCAGGGGCCCGGTTGACCGGTCGCAAACCGGATCTGCTGGCTCCTCCATTGGAACCCGGTTGCCGCCCGGTTGACCGGCCAGCACGCCGGACTGGCCGGTTGCTGGCCCGGTTGGACCGGGCTGGTGACCGGATTTCTCCTGTAGCCCCCTTTTGATTGTTGTTGAAATGGGGGGTCTCCTTTAGCCTTCTTGTTCCTTTGATACACCATTTACGCCTCATTGCCTAATACCTGAGATTATCCTTATAAACACATTAGGCCAAATACTTTAGCACGGTGTCATTGTTACCAAAATAATGGATAAGGGTGAAATACCCTTACAATCTCCCCCTTTTTGGTATACGATGACAAACCGAGCTAGAGTCACAAATAGATATTATGATAAGCTCTAAACCTTGATTCCATATAAGATATTACGAAAGCTCCCCCATAATGTGTGCACTTGGAGAATTTGCGTTTGAATGCAAAGTGCACCATTTGTGAAACATGAGAAGCTCCCCCAATATCTTTAGGAAACAAGCATGGTATGGAGATGTGCATATCAAGATATATAAGCATAGCACACATAATCATCCTAACATAGAGTAGCACACATAATCATCCATACATGAATTATTGGAAATAGCAAATGGTTCTTGAAAAATCAAAGCAAATAAGCACAAGCCATATAAAATCCAAATAAAGCAACTCCCATGGCTTGTGATAATCAAAGAACCCCGTGGTTCCCTAGACTCTACTCTCTTCTCCCCCTTTGGCATCGGAACACCAAAAAGGCGAAGGAAAAAGTAGAGATGCTATCGCACCCATCAATAGAACTCATGCCCGGTGGAGTAGGAGCCCTCGTCATCATCACCGGCAGCCGAATCAACTTCATCCTCATCACCATCATCATCAGCAGGAGGAGGAGTAGGAGTACGAGCAGTCCTAGGAGGAAGACCACCATGAGCATACATGGAGAAGTCAAAGTTCTGGATCATCTCATCGGTGATGGGAGGCATCTCCCACTGAGGTGCAGCCACAGGTGCCAACTCGGGTCCAGGAGGAGGAACAGTGACATTCCTAGTAGCCATAAACTCGTTCTGTCGCCTCCTGGTCTCCTGGTTCAAAGCAAGACTCTGATGTGCAACATCATTAGTGTTCTTGCACATTTGCCACATGCTAGAGAAGAAGCGAGCGGCACCATGCTTGGGGCGCCGAGAGTAGCTGGAGCTAGCATCATGATCATGGCGTTCCTTAGAACGGCGCTCAGCAGTGGGCATCATGGAGGGAACATCCGGACGAGTGGCCTCCTGAGTGGGGATCTTGAAGGCGTCCATGATGACTTTTTCACCAATAACGTTCCGAGGAGCGGGAACAATGTAGTTGATGAGCCGCTGAACATACTGGGCGTAGTTGGGAGTCATACGGTCCATAACTGCTCTCTTCAGTTCACAGTAGATAAGATCACAGCCATCAATCTTCCTTACCCTGTCAGGATGACAATAGTACATCAAGTTGAGGTGATAGTTCCGGACTTCACTGGAGTCGCCAGACTTGCTGATGAGGTTCTCTCGGAACAGCTTGGCAAGGACAAGGTATGAGTAGTACATCCCAGAGATAGTGGGAGGTCCAGCTGTAGGGTTCGCAGGGTAGCAGAAAGAGATGTCACCCCTAGTAAGCCTGGACCGTGAATGAATCCTGTACCCTGGATTACTGTCATCACCACAACCCATGGCTGCACGGAACTGAGAGTAGGTGCATGAGTACTTTGTCTTGCCGGTCATCCAGGTGAGGGTGCGGTCCTCATCATCATGGAAGAAGACGGTGCAGTGAAATTGACGGACAAGGAGTGGACAATAGGTAGGATCATCTTGGGTATCATCAGGCTTGAGGCACACAAGGTCATACACTCCCAGATTCTTCAAGGTTTGAACCACAAAACGGTACTTTGTGGCTTCATGCAAGGCAAGCTCGGCAGGATTGATGGCCTTGGGTGATACAATATTACCATGCTTCATATACTCATGAGAATCATAGTAACCCTCCCAGAGGACTGCTTGTGTGTTGGTCCAGAAGGCCTTGTCCGAACGAGTGTAAGTTGGCTTTGCAAAGCGATACGGATTGACTGTCCTCCATGCCTTCCACTCAAGGCGGTTTGCAGCCCCAACATTGACGGTTGGCACTACCTCATCATCCTCTTGGGCAACATGCTTATCCTTGTGCTTGGTAGCAACAGACTTGGTTCTACCCCCAACTGAGCTGCCACCGTCAGTACCCTGCTGAGCTGGAGGGGGAACGCGGTTACTAGAACGGCGAGGAGGATTAGCCCTTCCTCGCTTGGAGACATTGCCACGTGTCTCACTCTCACCACTCCAACTACCTGTGAATGAGAAAAAAGAGCCGGGATAGTAGTGGGGTAAGCGTACATGTCATCAATAAGAGAGAAGCCAAAAGAGCATAGCATATATTCAAGTGTAGTGATGAAATTGTGCGAAAAACTGGGCAGCTCGGCGCACAGGCCGGTCAAACCGGGCAGCAGACCGGACTGGCCGGTTTGCGACCGGTTGACCGGGCCATGCACCGGGTCGGCCGGTGGAGCGGCCGGTTGACCGGGCCATGCACCGGGCCGGCCGGTTGAGCGGCCGGTTGACCGGGCGAGTGACCAGATCTGTCGAGTTGTGATGTTGTGCCCAGATTTTCTACCACAAAACCATGCAAAAGCTCATAAACTTGAATATAGACTATAGCAATATAGTGAAGAAGTGCATTGTGGTGTGAGACACTCTAAAGGCATGAGGACTTTACAAACCCTAACCCTAACCCTAAGATTTCCTCAAATTTTGGCAAGAACTTGCAATGTGTGAGGAGGACTAGAGGTTAGGGAGAAAAGGAGAGTACATTACCCGAAGACATTGTTCTCCTTGATCAAGGGAGCAAGAAGAACACAAGGTAGGGCTTGAGAACCAAGAACTCCAAAAATTCCCAAACTAGGTGGAGAGGGACCAAATCCTTTGGTGGAGATGTTCCAAGGGCCCCGATCTATGGTGTGGTGGAGTTTGGGGAAGTTCTTGTGGTGGGAAGTGCCTAGATCTTGGTGGGGGTGCTGAGGGCGCCGGCCATGGTGGTGTGGGAGTTGGGGAAGAATGAGGAAGATGACCCCAAAGGGTAACCCCCTCAAACACATATCAGGCCGCGCGGCCGGTCGGGCGCCCGGTCGACCGGGCCTGGACCCGGCTGCCGCCCGGTCAACCGGACCATCCGGTCAGGGACCCGGTCCAACCGGGCCAGGGACCGGCCCAGCCCAGAATTTTCTAATTTTGCCTCGTTTTTGCCCCTATGCTTTGTGTAAATGTGTGTGAGTGCTCAAATGATGACATGTACATATAGATAGATAGATGATGATGAGATGAGCATAGACATGGGGTAGGAAACACAAAGTTCTCTAGGCATACCCATTGGAGAGAAAATCCAAATAAGATGTGAATAGCAACAATGGGCATGATTCGAAGTGTATATCAAGAATCATAAGTCATTTTGGAGTGGTTTTTGCAATAAGATCATTTAGCCTTGTATATCCAAATCAAGTTGCAATTTAGACTAAATGAGGGGCGGGGGATTACTCCCCCTATGTGAAAGCGCAAATGTCATGTGACCTCGAAGAGACGTGCTTGGGTCCATATAATGACATTGGGTCTATTTATGTTGCACACATGGGTATGCATCATACCAAGACATGGTAAGATGACTATCCCCATATGTGCTGTGCCTCTAAGCTAGATAGTTAGATAAATGCAAGAATATAGTGCAAGAAGTTGATTCAATCCAAGTTTTTAGGATCAAGAATACCAAGTTCTCCTCTCAAGTTCACAAACCGGGCTTCATCCAAAGGCTTAGTGAAAATATCCGCCAATTGGTAGGTTGTTCCCACATGAGTGAGATCAATATCCTTATTGGCAACATGGTCACGTAGGAAGTGATGGCGAATGTCAATATGTTTGGTGCGACAATGTTGAACCGGGTTATTGGCGATCTTTATTGCACTTTCATTGTCACATAGAAGAGGCACCGTACCAAGAGACACACCATAGTCTTTCAAGGTTTGCTTCATCCATAACAATTGAGTGCAACAAGATGCCGCGGATATATATTCGGCTTCGGCGGTGGATAAAGCGGTGGAGTTTTGTTTCTTGGATGACCAACTCACCAATGACCGGCCAATAAATTGGCAAGCCCCGGAGGTAGACTTCCGGTCAACCTTATCACCGGCCCAATCGGAGTCCGAGTAGCCAATGAGTTCAAAGGTTGACCCCTTTGGATACCATAGCCCGAGAGTAGGAGTGAGAACAAGGTATCTTAGAATCCGTTTGACCGCCATCAAATGGCTCTCCTTAGGAGCGGATTGAAAACGAGCACACATCCCTACACTTAGCATGATATCCGGCCTAGAGGCACAAAGGTAGAGCAAGGATCCTATCATGGAACGGTATACCTTTATGTCCACATCCTTCTCACCGTCACATGAGCCAAGTTGCCCCTTTACGGGCATGGGTGTCTTCATTGGGCTTGCATTGGTCATGTTGAACTTCTTGAGCATGTCCTTCACATACTTTTCTTGAGAGATGAAGGTGCCTTTTGCAAGTTGCCTCACTTGGAAGCCTAGGAAGAACTTCAACTCCCCCATCATGGACATCTCAAATTTCCTAGTCATCAATTGCTCAAAAGCTTTGTTATGATTGGGGTTAGTTCCACCAAATATAATATCATCAACATATATTTGACATATAAACAAGCCACCCCCTTTAACCCGCTTGGTGAAAAGGGTGGAATCGACCGTACCCATGCAAAACCCATCTTGTAGTAGAAAATCCCTAAGGAACTCATACCAAGCACGTGGAGCTTGCTTGAGACCGTAGAGTGCCTTATGGAGTAAATACACATGGTTGGGTCGGCATGGATCTTCGAAACCCGGGGGTTGAGCTACATATGCGGTTTCTTTTAGAGGACCATTCAAAAATGCACTTTTCACATCCATTTGATATAGTTTGAAATTGTGGAAAGATGCAAATGCAAGCAAAAGACGAATAGCTTCAAGACGGGCTACCGGCGCAAAGGTATCCTCAAAGTCCATACCTTCTATTTGGGCAAACCCTTGCGCCACTAACCTTGCTTTATTTCTAATGACAATGCCATCCTCATCTTGCTTGTTCTTGAACACCCATTTGGTCCCAATGACATTGATGCGATGATCCTTGGGTCTCTCAACTAGAGACCATACTTCATTGCGGGTGAAACACTCCAATTCTTCTTGCATGGCAATGACCCAATCCGGATCAACCAAGGCTTCATGTACCTTAAGTGGCTCAAAACTAGACACAAAAGCATGGTGTTGACAATAAGTCATAAGTAGTGCATGGTGTCTACGAGTTACCACTCCTTTGGAGATGCTACCAAGGACAAGATCCACTTTCATGTCACTTGCCCTTGTAGCCGCCTTGATCTTCCGAATGGTTCCTTCATGATCAATGAATTCATCTCTTGCTAATACTTGATCATGAGGTACAACTTGAGCTTGAACATGAGTTGAAGATGTTTCTTGATCATCATCATGATCTTGCTCAGTGGGTTGAGGACTTTCTTCTTGTTCTTCGGGATGTGGCTCATCTTGAGTGGAGGATACATCTTGGGTTGCACTTGATGGTTCAACTTGAGTTGAGCTAGGCTCAACTTGAGGTGAGCTTGATACTTCTATTCCATCACCTTGATCATCACTATGCACTTCCATGGGCCGGATGTGTCCAATGCCCATATGCTTGATGGCACTAGATGGATCATCATTATTACCTGCAACACATGGAACAACTTGCTCCACTTGGGAGCCATTATCCTCCAAGAACACCACGTCACAAGATACTTCAATAGTCCCAGTGGACCGGTTGTAGTATCTATAGGCGTGAGAGTTCTCCGCATATCCAACAAAAATGCCCTCTATAGTTCTAGTTTCAAATTTACCAAGCTTCCCTTTATTGTTCTTAACAAGACATTTGCATCCAAAGACACGAATGTACATGACATTAGGCTTGTTACCTGTGAGAAGCTCATATGGAGTTTTGTTGTGGAGGGGGCGGAGGAAGAGCCGGTTGGAGTAGTGGACAGCTGTAGAGATGGCTTCTCCCCAAAAGTTGTGGGGTGAGTTGAATTCACTCAACATGGTTCTTGCCATCTCAATGATAGTCCGGTTCTTCCTTTCAACAACACCATTTTGTTGAGGGGTATATGGAGCTGAAAACTCATGCTTGATGCCCTCATCATCAACAAACTCTTGCATAGTGTAGTTCTTGAACTCGGTGCCATTGTCGGTCCTAATCGCCTTGATCTCGGATTCATATGTACGTTGAGCTTTCTTGGCGAAGGTGATGAACTCCCTATGGGTCTCATCCTTAGACTTAAGGAGAAAGACCCAAGAGTATCTTGAGTAATCATCAACAATGACAAGTCCATACTTGCTCCCACCAAGAGTATCATAATGTGATGGCCCAAAGAGATCCAAATGAAGGAGCTCCAAAGGCCTAGATGTGGTGACGATACTCTTGATAGGATGTTTCTTCTTGAGTTGTTTTCCCGCTACACATGCACTGCATACACGATCTTTCTCAAAAGAAATGCCGGTTAGTCCAACAATGTGCTCACCCTTTAGGAGTTGTTTAAGGTTCCTCATGTTAACATGACCAAGGCGGCGATGCCACAACCAACCTTCGTCATGCTTGGCCGCCATTAGACATGTGGAGGGAGATGGGCTCTCTTTCGAGAGGTCAACCACGTAAAGGTTGTTCTCCACATATCCAACAAGGACCAATTTGAGATTGTCACTCCTAAAGACTTGCACATAATACTTAGTAAAATATGAATTGTAACCGGCATCGGCAAGATGATATATAGAAAGCAAGTTATAACCAAGGTGTTCAACAAGCATGACCGTCTCAAGGCACAAGTCCTTAGAGATTGCCACCTTGCCATACCCAAGTACCTTTCCCTTTGAGTTGTCACCAAAGGTAATGCTTGACTTCTTGTTAATATCTTCAATGAATTGGTCAAGCACACCTCTTCCTCCGGTCATATGATTGGTGCATCCACTATCAAACACCCATTTTGGACCACCGGAGGAATACCCCTACAAAATCAAGTAGAGGATTTAGGAACCCATTGATTAATGGGTTCCCTAGTCATGGCAACAAGATCTTTTGGTACCCAAATCGAGTACCCTCTATAAGCATAGCCATTACGAGGACCAACATAGTTAGCATAAACATCACCATAATAATCAACAAATAAAGCATAGTGATTGTTTGGCCCCGTGCGGTCACCACTAGCGGCTTTGCCCTTTGGGGCTTTGCCATCATTAGTGACCTTCTTGTTCTTTTCTTGAGCGGGCTTCTCTTTCTTGTAGTTGTTCTTCTTGTAGGGCTTGGGAACATACCCAAGTCCATACTTTTGATTGTTTGACCTTTGCTTACTCAAGAGGTCATCCAATCCCATCTTACTCTTGGTTGTGGTGAACTTGGCAAGTTCTTTCTTCAACCTAACATTCTCCTCAAGAGTAGTTGCTTGCTCACAAGCCGATTCATTAGGATAATAGTTGAGACCATATTTGGTTACCAAAGATTCAAGATATGTATTGGTCTCAACATGCAAAGATAGTTCCTCTTGTAAACGAACATGTTCCGCAACAAGCTTAGCATGCTCACTAGTAAAGGTGGTGGAGGAACTAGCAACATTTTTATCAACAATAGAATCATTCATTGATTCAAGAGCTTTAGAGTAGGATTCTTGGAGTAGGTCATGGTTCTTTCCAAGTTTCTTGAGCTCATCCTTGACAAGCTTGTTAGCTCTTTCAAGGTGGTCAAGATCCCTAGTGAGAGAAGCATGAGCAACTTCAAGTTCCTCCTTTGATGCATTAAGCTCTTGGGTCAATAATTGAGCCCTTTCAATAGTTTCAAGATCCTTAACTTTATCTAGTTCATAAGTTTCAATTTGTTGCTTAAGACCTTGAGATATGCACCTTTCGGTTTTTAGCTCTTGTCTTAGGAGATTGAATCTCCTTTCCTTATCATTCAAATGATATTCTAATTCCTCAATGGACTCATCCTTTTCTTTGAGAGAGTCCATCAAGAAATCAAATTTGACAAGAGCTTCACCACGAAGGGTGCATCTAACATTGTAAAGTTCCTTAAGCACAGTTAATTCATCTTGATTTTCAGCTTCATTGTCAAGGACACTAGACAAAGAAGGTGGGGGTTCCATTACCTTGGTTTCTCTTGCCATAAGACAAGAGCCAATGGTTGTAGATGAGGAAGAGTCGTCGGAGTCATCATCTTGAGTTACTCTTGCCATAAAGGAAGAGCCAACATCATTCTCCGTGGAGTAATCCTTGGAGTAGTCATATGTGAAGAGTGACCCGGGCTTAGAGAAAGCCAAGCCGGCCACTCCGGCCTCCTTCTCCTCATCTTCCTCTTCTTCATCGGACAAGTACTCGGCCCCAACAAATGCTCTTCCCTTGTTCCTCTTGTATCGGTCATTGATTGGGTTTGGCTTCAATCTTGGCTTGACCCCTTTGATGAACTTTGGCTTGTCTACCCTTTTCTCATAAGGGCACTCATTTGCAAAGTGGCTCTCTTCATCACAATTGTAGCAAGTTCTCTTCTTCTTCTTGTCATTGAGGAGCATTGGCAACTTTCCCTTGTACTTCTTAGCAAAGAAGGCAAAGTCGGTAGCGATGTCACTAGTTGAGGTCATCTCCTCATCTTCCTCAATTTCATATGCTTCTTCTCCTCCATGGTCAGCTCTAGCCTTGAGAGCAAGGTTGTGTGATGCTTCATGGTTGTGTGAGGCTTCATCAACACGGTTCATTGCCTTGAGCCTCTTTCCGGCTTTGGCCATGTTTTCATTGGCAGCCACATAGGAGACAAGATCATCGGAGTTGAGATCGGCACTCTTGGTCATGATTTGCAAGTTGAGTCCAAGGTTGGTGTCTTCTTGTTTGACGGCAATCATAGCAATGACCTTGGATTTTATGAAGGCTTCGTTCATCTCGAATCCGTCATTGTACTTCTCAGCACCAAGTCCCTTGATCCTTACTTTTAGAGCACCAAGCCTAGCATAGGCATCGAATACGGATTCTCCATCTCGAATCATGAACTGGTAGGCCTCTTGCTTTGCGGTCTCATAGAGAGATGATTGGATCAAATCGGTTCCCTCTTGGAGTACTACGATCCGATCCCACAACTCTTTAGCGGAGACAATGTCATCAACTTGATCTAGAAGCTTGCGGTTGATGCCACTTCTAATCTTGTCACGTGCGGATGCATTGAGTTGACGGTTGTAGAACTCGGTGGAGGTCAACCGAGTAGGATCTTGTGGCTCCCGATGTCCATGAACAATGAGTTCCCATAGCTCCACACTGCAGCTGCGAATATGAGATTCCATAGCAGATTTCCAATGTGGAAAGTGAGTTCCATCGTAATGGGGAACGGTCCCACTATGGTTTATATGAGGCATGGGTGAAGTGTTTCTAGGATAGTCATGGTTAACATCATGGTAGGATTCTTTAGAGGCCGAAGCCCCACTAGGAGCTCCTCCAGTAGTTAGGTTCTTAAGCATGACAGACATTTCTGCCATTTGGCTTTGTAGTTCATCCTCCTTTTTCTTCCTCTCGGCATCATATGCCAAGAGTCTAGATTTCATTTCTTTAACCGAAAGGTTAGAGTCATCATCTAGACCCTCGAATAGTTTTTCCATCTCACTCTTAAGGCGGTGAAGCCCTTAAAAAGAGTCCAGGCTCTGATACCAATTGAAAGTATAGAGATGGTAAACCTAGAGGGGGGTGAATAGGTTTCTACAGATTTTAATTCTTTCTTTGCAATATTAGGCTTTGCGGAATATAAAGGTGAGCCTAATGCAAACTAGGTGAAGCAACCTATATGAGGATACAACTAACTCGAGCACGAAGGCTCTCACAGGCAGTTAAATCACAAGTAAGGAGTTCGGTTAGAGATAACCGATAGCACGCGGAGACGAGGATGTATTCCCGTGTTCCCTTGCTTTGCAACAAGGTACGTCACGTTTGGAGGAGTGGAGGTCCCACGAAGGATTCCCCGCGCCACGAAGGCTCACCCTATTCTCCGGAGCCTATCCCACGAAGGAATAGCTCTCTCACTTGTGGTAGACTTTGAGGTAGCCTCCAAACCTTCACAATCTTGCCCGGAGCAGATCCACAGCCCGGATGCTTCCGGACTCCTCTTGCCCACCTAGGGTTTCCAAGGAACCCTAGGAAGCAAGCTTCTTGATGAATACAAGGGGGAATAAGATTTGGCTTGGTAGAACGGTAGATCGGGTCCTCCTCTATCGTTTCCCCGGAGGGATTTGAGTTTGGGTGGAGGAGGAGGGAGATCTGAGGCTTTTGGTGTTTCTAACAATGGAGCATGGAAGAAGGAGCTCAAGAACAGCTTGTAGTGTAGTGCCTAACTGTCTAGAGGTAGGAGAAGGGCTATTTATAGTGTTCTTCGAAATATGGCCGTTGCCACTTGCCACCTCAGCATTTTTCCTCGACAAACCCGGTTGACCGGGCCACAGACCGGACAGCCCGGTCCAGAGGCCGGTCAGACCGGATCAGTGACCGGAGCTCCTTTGCGTCGTCCTGGTGCTTCTCCGGTTGGTGTCCGGTTGCTGCCCGGTTGCCGCCCGGTCGACCGGACGGAGCGCCGGACCCGCCGGTCAGGGGCCCGGTTGACCGGTCGCAAACCGGATCTGCTGGCTCCTCCATTGGAACCCGGTTGCCGCCCGGTTGACCGGCCAGCACGCCGGACTGGCCGGTTGCTGGCCCGGTTGGACCGGGCTGGTGACCGGATTTCTCCTGTAGCCCCCTTTTGATTGTTGTTGAAATGGGGGGTCTCCTTTAGCCTTCTTGTTCCTTTGATACACCATTTACGCCTCATTGCCTAATACCTGAGATTATCCTTATAAACACATTAGGCCAAATACTTTAGCACGGTGTCATTGTTACCAAAATAATGGATAAGGGTGAAATACCCTTACAGAACTACACCACCGCCAAGGAAGCTTGGGATGGTTTGGCTGCTAGTTGCATGGGAAGTGAGAGCACGAGAAGGAACAAGTATAATGCTCTTCGGAATCAAGCCGAAGGATTCATGAGGCTACCGGATGAAGATCATCAAGTCATGTATGGAAGACTCCTCATCGTTGCCGATGCCTTCCGGCTTAGTGGTGCCACCCACATCAATGACTCTTGGATCAAGGAGAAGTACATTGAATGCATGATGCCTTTTGTTCCCATTGATGTCAAGACCCTTGTTGGGAGAGAATGCTATTCTTCTCTCTCATCTCAAGATGCCGTGCACGAGATGCAAGCCCTCAAGGTGCTCGAGCAAAACTCTCATGATTCTCGCAATCGTGCCATTGGTATGGCAAAAGGGAACAACCTTGCCTTGGTGGTCAACCCCGTTGAAGAAGTGTACCCTCAAGAACAATATAGGGCATCTTGGAGTATGTCCTATCCGGAAGATTTGGAATGCCACTATCATGATCACATGGCCTTCCATGCAAAGTCATTTTGGGTTGATCCCTCCAAGGCCAAGGAAGACAACATCAAGAGAAACCACAAGAGTGGGTTCACTAGCTTTGGTCCAAAGACAAGATCATGCTACAATTGTGATGACAAGCGCCACTTCATTGCCGAATGCCCCTATGAGAATAGAGAGCTTCATAATGGAAGGCTCATTCCCAAGGACAAGAGCAAAGAATCAAAGGGCAAATATTCAAAAGCCCCCAACAAGAAGTTCTACAACAACAAGACCAAGAAGGGCAAGAGGCCCCCAAGAGTTGTGCTAGTGACTAGGGAAGAATATTCTTCCGATGAAGTTGTAAGCTCTAGTGATGATGAAGGAGAAAGCTCAAAGGAAGTGGCCGCCATTGTCACTACCAACATTCCCTCTTCATCTCTCTTTGAATCCCCCAATGAGAATCCTCATATCAAGAATGCACATTGCTTCATGGCAACGTCCTCCTTGGACACATCTATTGTGCTATCAACTCAAGAAGAATATTCCTCCGGAGATGATGATGTTGATGATGAAGAAGATGCAACCTCTAATGGATTGGTCGCTCTTGCCTCCCTCTCCACTAACTCTTCATCACCAAGTGAATCCCCCAATGAGATCATTCATGTGGAGGAAGAAAGTTGTCTCATGGCCAAATCCTCCGAGGTATCATCTCCTAGCCCCTCTATGCCTAACATATCAAGTGATCTAGGGGTTGATGATGCTAGTCTAAAAGTGAAACAAGAAATGCTAGAATTTGATGAATTCATGTTTAACCTACAAGGTATCAACAAAAAGCATGTTTCAAATCTCATGGCTCGTTTAGCTCAACAAAATGATATGCTTGAGAAAAAGGGTCAAATAGAAAGAGAAGACTCTCTTGAAATCCATGCTCTTAAAAATGCTCTTGAGGAAAGTCAAGAAACTATAGCTTCTCTTGAGGAGAGGCTAGAAAATCTTGAAGAGCCTCAAGATGAAATTAACAAGCTCACTAAAGCTAGAGATCATGCTAGGGCTAAGACTAAATTGCTTAAAAAGGAAATGGCCCAATTTGGTGTTGATCATGAGAAACTTGTGAAGGATCTAGATGAACTAGACAAAGCTCACAAAGCTTTGAAGAGTGAATACTCTCTCCTATCCAAGTCAAATGAGCAACTTCAAATTAGGCTTGCTTCATATGATGTGCCTAGTTCCTCTACCCCTTCTTGTGATCATGCAAATATTATTGAGGAAAATGCTAGGTTGAAGGATGAACTTGCTAAGGCCTCCTCTCCCCAAAATAAACTTTCTTTGGATGATCTTTTGAGTAAGAAAAGATCAAACAATGGGAAGGAGGGCCTAGGTTACAATGCCAAGGCGAAGAAGGCAAACAAGCAAAAGGCCAAGCCCGCACAAGAGAAGAAGAAAGCTATCACCAATGGTGAAGCCCCTAAGGGCAACACCATTAATGATGATAATGCGGGAAATGCTAACCCTCACTATGTTCTATTTAGAGATTATTATGGTGATGTGTATGCTAAATATGTTGGCCCATATGATGGTTATGTTGCTTGGTCTATTTGGGTCCCAAAGACCCTTGTTGCTAACAAAAGAGGACCCATTGAGAAATGGGTACCTAAATCCAAGAATTGATCTCATGTAGGACTATGCCGCCGGAGGTTCAAAATGGGTACTTGATAGTGGATGTACAAGTCATATGACCGGCGGCAAGAATCTCGTCAAGGAGTTGAGGCCCAACATAAACAATATCACCGTCTCCTTTGGCGATAATTCTACATCCGAGGTAATGGGTTTTGGCAAGGTTGTGGTTGCACACAACATAACACTTGTGGATGTCATGCTTGTCAAAACCCTTGGTTACAATTTTCTTTCCGTTTCCGCCCTTGGCAAGATGGGTTTCGCCGTCTTTATTGATAATGATATTGTGGTCCTCTTGTGGAGCAAGACTCTAAAAGTCGCTTTCGTTGGGTATCGCGAACATAACTTGTATGTGGTGGACTTTTCGGGGACCACCACCTCAAGTGCGATGTGCCTATTCGGAAAGGCGGATGTGGGTTGGTTGTGGCATCGCCGCCTAGCCCATGTCAACATGAGAACTTTGCAAAGTCTTCACAAGGGGAACCATATTGTGGGACTAATGGAAAATGTTTCTTTTGCCAAAGATCGTGTTTGTAGGGCTTGTGTTGAAGGCAAAATGCATGACTCTCCGCATCCAAGCAAGACTATCATCTCTTCCAAGAGGATCTTGGAGCTCCTTCATGTGGATCTCTTTGGTCCCGTTACTCATGCAAGTCTTGGTGCGAAGAAACATTGCTTGGTGATTGTTGATGATTACTCAAGATACACTTGGGTCTACTTTCTCAAGACGAAAGATGAGACTCAACAAATATTCATTGACTTTGCCACCGAGGTGCAACGCCAACACAACCTCCTCATTATGGCAATAAGAAGTGACAACGGCTCCGAGTTCAAGAACTACACACTCAATGATTTTCTTAGTGATGAGGGGATTCGTCATCAATATTCCGCTGCTTACACCCCTCAACAAAATGGTGTTGCGGAGAGGAAGAACCGGACTCTTATGGATATGGCAAGATCTATGATGGCGGAGTATAAATCCCGCTATAACTTTTGGGCCGAAGCCATCTCCACCGCTTGCCACTCTTCTAACCGGCTCTATCTCCGCAAGGGATTGAACAAGACTCCATATGAAATACTCACCGGCAACAAGCCCAATATATCATACTTCAAGGTGTTCGGTTGTAAGTGTTTCTACAAAATCAAAGGAGTTCGTTTGTCTAAATTTGCTCCTAAAGCTTTGGAGGGTATATTTGTTGGTTACGGTGCCGAATCTCACACTTATAGAATCTTTGATATAGCCTCCGGGATTATCATCGAATCTTGTAGTGTGAGGTTCGAAGAAAATGATGGCTCCCAAGTGGGGCAAGTTGATGTATGTGCAGGTGATGAAATACCTCAAGATGCCATAGTAAGAATGGGTGTGGGATTTTTCCGCCCCATTGAGGGACACGGTGTGGCGTCTCGGGAAGAACTATGCTCTACCACGGTGGAGCCCTCATCCTCTCAACATCAACAAACCCCATCTCTTGAAGCTAATGATGCACCAACCCAAGAACAAGAAGAAAACCCTCCCTCTCATGAACAAGATCAAGGACAAGATCAACCAAGAATTCAAGATCAACCATTCGATATTTGCACTTCACCAAACATTGTCCAAGATCAAGCACATGAGGATGAGCATTCTCAAGAAATTGAGGAAGCTCAAATTGAAGGTCAAGACGGGGACCCAAATGATCAAGTTGATCAAGTGACACCTCCAAGGCCTAAAAGAACCAAGGAGGAGATCGAGGCCCGTCGTCTAGCAAGAAGAGATAGGACCCTTGAAATTCGTGGACACACTCATGACAAGGTCCTTGGTGATGTTCGAGCAAAGGTCTCCACAAGAAGGCAATTGGCTAACTTTAGCAATCATCATGCTTATATCTCCGTTGTGGAACCCAAGAAAGTATTTGAAGCCCTTGAAGATTCGGATTGGGTGGAAGCCATGCATGAGGAACTCAACAACTTCAAGCGCAACAAAGTGTGGACCTTAGTAGAGAAGCCAAAGGAGTGCCGCAATGTTATAGGCACTAAGTGGATATTCAAGAACAAGCAAGATGAGTTTGGAAATATTGTGAGGAACAAGGCAAGATTGGTGGCTCAAGGTTTCTCTCAAGTTGAAGGAATTGACTTTGGAGAGACCTATGCTCCCGTGGCTCGTCTTGAGTCCATCCGTATCCTTCTTGCTTATGCATCGCATCATAACTTTAAGTTACAACAAATGGATGTTAAAAGTGCATTTCTTAATGGTCCTTTGCATGAAGAGGTTTATGTTAAGCAACCCCCGGGGTTCGAGGATCTCAACTTTCCTAACCATGTCTACAAGCTTGATAAAGCACTTTATGGTCTCAAACAAGCTCCTAGAGCTTGGTACGAGCACCTTAAAGAATTGTTGGTAGACCGTGGGTTTGATGTTGGGTTAATCGATCCCACTCTTTTTACTAAGAGGGTCAATGGGGAGCTTTTCATTTGCCAATTATATGTTGATGATATTATCTTTGGCTCTACTAACAAAGCTTTCAATGATGAATTTTCAAAGCTTATGACCGATAGGTTTGAGATGTCTATGATGGGAGAGATGAAGTTCTTCCTTGGTTTTGAGATCAAGCAATTGAGAGAAGGAACCTTCATCAATCAAGCAAAATATCTCCAAGACATGCTCAAGAGGTTCAAGATGACCGAGTTGAAGGGTGTGGCCACTCCTATGGTCACCAAATGTCATCTTGCACTAGATCCCAATGGTAAAGAGGTGGATCAAAAGGTATACCGCTCCATGATTGGATCCTTGCTTTACCTTTGTGCATCTAGACCGGACATAGTGTTGAGTGTTGGTGTGTGTGCAAGGTATCAAGCTTCTCCTAAGGAGAGCCACATGATGGCTCTCAAAAGAATCTTTCGATATTTGGTTGATACCCCAAGATATGGTATTTGGTACCCCAAAGGCTCAAGCTTTATTCTCAATGGATATACCGATGCGGATTGGGCGGGTGACAAGGATGATAGGAAATCAACTTCCGGGGCTTGCCAATTCCTTGGTAGGTCCTTGGTGTGTTGGTCTTCTAAGAAGCAAAATTGCATATCTCTCTCCACCGCCGAAGCCGAATATGTTGCCGCCGCAAGTGGATGCACTCAATTGTTATGGATGAGGCAAACTTTAAAGGAATACGGTGTCATTTGTGACAAAGTGCCTCTATTATGTGACAATGAAAGTGCTATCAAGATTGCCTATAATCCGGTGCAACATTCAAGAACGAAGCATATTGAGATCCGGAATCACTTCATTAGGGATCATGTTGCCCGTGGTGATATTGAGCTCATCTATGTTCCTACCAAAGATCAACTTGCCAATATATTCACGAAGCCTCTTGATGAAGCAAGGTTCTCTTATTTGAGGAATGAGCTAAATATCATTGATTCAAGGAGTATAGCTTGACCATCTTGCAAACACACCTTTGTCTCAAAACTTTATTTGGTTTAGATGTGGGCATGGAAATAGGGGGAGTGCGGTTTAAACTATTGAGCTATCACTCCCCCCATAATGCCAACATTAAAAGAAATCATTCTCTTTATATCATATAATGATATGTGAGCTTCAATGATGAGTAGTGGTTTTGGGCCCAAGATATATCTTCGCGGTGCCATGCCATAACACTCATATATGGTGGCCTAGGCCACCACACTCTTCTTTGTGAAGAGTTGGAGTTATTTGGGTCTTATCGCCTTTTATTTGACAACTCCATGTTCTTATGGGAAATCACTCTAGTTTGGCCTTATTTGCTCATATCTTGCAAACTTGAGTGATCATGTACCATTAACAGTTTGAACCCTCTAAACCTAAGCCTACACTCTCCTATAAGCCACTTCCATCTTGCTCATTTGTCATGTTTGGTAAAAACTTGGAGTTTGAGGTTTCTCGGTCGGATGATCTAGGTTGCCCCATCTTATTGGTAAATATGCATCTCATATGTGACGTGATAGTTTATTGCACCGCATATGGGTTCGCAAATATCCAACTAAAGATAGGCAGGATTTACGGTATTCTGGAATTTTCCAGAACACCGGATAATCCGCCCCCCTGGCGCCCCGGAATATCCGGCCGGGCCGGATTATCCGCCCTCACTTTGGGCCGGATTATCCGGCCTGGGCGTTTTGCGGGAGGATTAAGGGAGGCCGCGGGGTGAACGGTTGGCACACCAATCAGTTCCCCCACGCGCCCCCTTCTCCCTCCTCAAGCCGCCGGAGTTCCTCCTCCTCGCCGGAGACGCTCCGTCCGCCCCCTCTCGGAGTTCTTGGGTGGATCGGGTGCATCTCCTCCCTAGCTACCTTCTCCTCCAAGCGGTTTCCACAATGGATGTGGGTATGATTCACAATCTCTAACCCTAGATGTTGTGTTTTATATGTACTTTTTTCTTGGTGGAATTGGTGTCTAGTTGTTCCAAACATTTGTAGTGTACTCCTCTTGCATGCTATGAGGCCGATCTAGTCTTAGACAAGCTTTTGATTGGAAAACTGCAAATTTCGCAGGGCCGGATTATCCGCCCCCCGAGCTGGCCGGATTATCCGGCCCGGCCGGATTATCCGCCCCCAGGGGACACCGGATTATCCGGCCTGGAGCTTCATCGCCGCTGCAGTTTTTGCTTCAATCTATCATGTCTAGATTTGTACCGACTTATAGCATGTTTCTCGAGTATATTACTGTATCTTACATGACTTATGAGCATTACCTTTCCTTTGCTACCCGCCTTTGCTTCTCACAGGTGGTGCTTCTCGGGGTGGTCGGAGACGCTCAAGGCATGATCGATCTAGTGATGAGTTTGCCTCCAATGCACCTCGCAAGTCCGTCACTTCAAGGCGGAAGAACAAGGAAGTGAGGGAGAACTACAAGGCCATGGACCCAGTTTCTTATTCCGCTATCCGCTTGAAGAACTGGTATGAAGATGTCCCAAGGGATGAAGAGATAGAGGGCAGGAGATACTGGTGCATTGAGCAGGAGTTCATCTACAAGGACGTCTATGAGCCCATGAAGAATCTGAGACCCATGCAAGCTATCAATGTGGACATTCTGGCTGTAAACGATCACTTTGAAGACGCAATCTGGGTAGCTGGAAGGATGGGCTTGCTTGAGATCATGAAGATTCAATGTGACTATAGCCCAGATTTGGTGAAGCAATTCTTTGCCACTTTGGCAATCAGGAAAGATGAGGAACACACTATGGAATGGATGACTGGCTCCACTCACTGCAGTGCCACTCTGCGCCAATTTGCTGGTTTTCTTGGAGTTCCTGTTGATGGGGGTCGTCGCCTTCATGGACCACAACAGACAGATAAGAATGCTCTTGTGCATCTCTATACCTCAGCGGGAAAAATTGGTCAAGCTAAGGGGCTGCTTCCCATATACAGTCAGTTGCTTCGGTTCTTTCGGGCAACCATTTGCCCAAGTGGTGGTAACAATGATGCTCTCCGGGGAGCCCTTGTGGACCTTATGCACCTCAGCTATAAGTGTGCTCGTGATGTGACTGAGGAACGGGACTACACTCTTGATGTCATGGACTTTATCTTCCATGAGATCCATGATGCCATGGTCTCCCGGACCACCATACCCTATGCACCCTACATTCAGCTTCTCATCAACAACTCTGTGGCTGTGTGTGATGAAGACTTGAGTGGGTATCCTTTGGTGAAGCACAGTGTCAAGAAGGCCTACAAGCTTAAGCCAGTCTCTTCAGCTGTACCTGCTCCTGACACTTTCATGGGTGATGCTCGTTCTAGTGGTTTTGCTCCTGCTCGTCATCCTGATGTCCCGGCTATGAGGAAGCAAGTGAGCCGGCTTAGTTGGTTTCAGCGTCACATCCTTTGCATGAACATTGAGATCCATAAGGAGAACTATGCAGCTAGCCGCGAGCGTTCTCAGATTAAGCACACTCAGGCGGTTATTCTTCACAAGCTCAGTGGTGATCAAGGACCCCCGCCTCAGCCTCCAGCTCACCAGGGTTACAGTGGATGGCACTCTGCACAGGTTCCATGGAGTGATCTTGATGATTGCCTTCAAAGGTCCAACACCTCTCGCCGCTCTCCGGATGCACCTGACACTGATGAGGAAGAAGAGGAAGCGGCATACGAGTCCGATGATGATGATGCCTCCGAGTGATTCCCATGGGACGAGTAGCATCGCGCTTGTCCCCTTTTTGGCGTTTCGATGCCAAAGGGGGAGAAGTGTTCTATTAGGAACTATCTCGGGGATTTGCATGGTTTGGGCACAAGCATATGCGTTTACCATTCCTTTATTGCTTGTGTTCCCTCTTATTTGCACTATTTGCTTTGGTTGTGTCCCGTTTAAAACTATGTGCTATGTGGTGTGAGACATTGTTATGGTTTTCGGATTTCTATATGTTGAGATCAAGGATGCTATATTATGTGTGATGCTATATCTCCGTATCTTATATCTACACATGGGTATGATTTCTTGCATCCTATCTCAACTTCATATTTGTATATGTCTCGTGTTAGAGCTCATGATGGATACCTCTAGTGTTGAGGCACCTCAATCCTATGTGTTGTGTATTTGTATTCAAATGCAAATTACTTATATGCACACATGTAGGGGGAGTGCCTCTATGTTTTTGCCATCATGTTTGTCTCTATAGTTATTCTCTTGCAAATCCGTATATTGTCATCAAACACCAAAAAGGGGGAGATTGAAAGAACATCTCTCATATTATGTTTTGAGTGTTTGATGTCAATGTATGTGATACACTAATGTTTGTTTAAGTGGTACAGGGATTACATAGATATTTATTCATGTGTGTTGGATTTGATCGTCTGTCAAAAGTAATCAGAAAAAGTTGGCCAGGCCGGATAATCCGGGCCGGATATTGTTGAAATATCCGGCCCCCTGATTTTGGCTAAGTCTCTGAGGAAAAGCAGCGCAGTAGAGGGGCCGGATTTTTGCCCGGATATTGTCCCGGTATTGTACCAGGGCCGGAATATCCGGGCCGGATATTTTGGAAATATCCGGCCCCCTCGATTTTGGCTAAGGACCTGAAGATTTGCTTCTCTGCATACGGGCCGGACATTTGGCCGGATAATTTCAGTTTTGTCCCGAAGGCCGGATTTTCCGGGGGCGGATTATCCGGCTTACTTAGGCCGGAATATCCGCCCCCCGGAAGCTGCAACGGCTCAATTTTGAGGGGAGGTATAAATACCCCCTTCTTCTACCTTGGTTGCTTGCTCAATCATTACACAAGAAGTCTGCCAAGCCACCTCCATTAGAGCCACCTCAAGAAACTCAAGATTTGCAAGATCTCCTTCCTCCCCCAACCAAAGCTCTTGATCTTTGGAGATTCGAAGGAGAAGACACCGATCTACATCCTCACCGAAGCGTTTTTCATTTCCCCCTCTTATGCTTGAGGGCCCCCTTGCTAGTGTTCCTATTTGGATCCCTAGTTGTTGTTGTTGATGTATGCTTGTTGATTTGTTGTGTTGTTACAGATTTGGGAGCCTCCAATTCAGTTGTGGATGTGTGCCCCAAGAACCTTGTAAAGGCCCGGTTTCCGCCTCGAGGAAATCCCTTAGTGGAAGTGGGCTAGGCCTTCGTGGCGTTGCTCACAGGAGATCTGAGTGAAGCCTTCGTGGCTGTTGGTTTGGCTTGCGTAGCAACCACACTCCTCCAAACGTAGACGTACCTTCTTGCAAAGGAAGGGAACTACGGGAATCATCTCCGTGTCAACGCGTGCTACACTCTCGGTTACCTCTATCCCACTCTATCTCCTATATATTGCGTAGCTATATCGTGCTTAGTTGATAACCTTGTCATATAGGTAAATTCACTTAGTTGCATATCTAGAGAATTTACCTTTGTGTCAAACCTAAATTTAAAAAGAACTAAAAATTGGTTAGCACCTATTCACCCCCCCCCCCCCCCTAGGTGCGGCATATGATCCTTTCAAGGAACCTCGGTTGGAACTCTAAATGCCTACCGCTCTATACTAGAGAAAAACCGGGAGCACCTGTCGAGAGAGCAAGCCACCCTCGAGAGACGCCTATCCGCAGCAGATCGATCCAGCGAGTGACGGAGAGCCTCGCAAGGAAGCGCCTCTCGAAGTACCCATGGGGGAGGCAAGCACCGGTCAAGGCTGTCCAGGCTCTCGGAAGACGACGCTAGAGAAATAACGTCAAACCTAACCAAGTCCTTTATGACCACGGACACCGCGGGCATGCCACGGCCGAAAAACGTTGCGGGAGCAACTGCTAATCTCGCTGCGTACCTCATCAACCAGCGCCCTGAAGGATCCATGGCTCAAGCTCACCGAGGCGCCCTAGAAAGTCTCGCGATATTGGGAAAAAATCTAGTTCCGCAAAAGGAAAAGACCACGGCGCAGGCTAGTGGTTCAAAATATCATACGAGAGATGCTCGAGACGAAATCACCCAGAGCAGGATCGATAAAGCAAGGCGACGACGCGCCGCCGGAAGGACGACGACAGTGATTCTTCGGATGAGGATCAGGAGTACGATGGCGAACTCAGGGGAGCCGATTGTTTGAGCTACAAAATCCGCGAGACGATGCCGCCCAAGAAGTTCAAGCCTACTCCAACCGATCCTGCCAAGTACAATGGGTAGCAGGAACCAAGATCTTGGATAGACGATTACCTGCAGACTGTGATTCTGCATAAGGGGAACCAGATAGCAGCAATGCAGTGCTTGCAGCTCTACTTAAAGGATTCAGCGCAAGCCTAGTTAAGGGGAATGTCGAAGGGTTCCATTGAATCATGGGACGACTTAGTGGATGCCTTTGTTGCTAATTTCCAGGCAACATACAAGAGACCCGTTGGGATTGAAGAGTTATGCAACTGCCAGTAGAAGCAGAAGGAGTCGATGCGCTCATACATCGGGAGATTCACCAAACTCCTAAACGCTGCCGAAGATGTATCTGTCGACAGAGCAATCGACGCTTTCAGCGATGGCGTCCGACGTGAAAGCTACATAGAAGAACTAGGACGCAAAAAGCCAAAAACCATTACCAAGTTAATGGAAATCGCCAACAGCTGGGCTGATGGTGAGGACAACGTGCGAAGGCCGCGCAGCGCAGCGACGATGAAGATGACGACCAGCCGAAGCATGATTCAGGTGGCCGAAGGGATCGCCACAAGAGAAGGAAGAACCGCAACTATGACGACAACAACCTGGTAGCCGCAGGATACTCCGATCGACATGACGACCGGTATGACGAAAGAAGAGACGATCGACAGGACGGCAATCGGAATAACTCTGGGAACCGTGGCAACTATAAACCACGGCAGCAGAGGACTCCTGAGCTACCCTACGCTGAGCAGATCAACGCCCCCTGTTACCTGCACTCGTATGTCGATTCCAAGGACGGCAAAACGAAGTCGAGTCACTTGCTCAGGGATTGTCGGCAGTTCCTCGACATGCACAAACTCATCCAGCAGTCAGGACAGCAACCGTTACCACCTCCACCCCCACCTCCACCGCAGCATCAAGTCCAGCAGGCTCAACCTCATCAACCCAACGAGGCGTTCCCACCACCACGAGGGCAGATGAGCATCATCCATAGGACAGGTGTTTCGAGAAGGGAGATGAAGAAGCTCACCCGAGAGATTAATCTGGCCGAAAGCATCATGGCAAACATCCCCGAGTATGTCGAGTGGTCCTCTCAGAACATTACGTTCAGTCGAGCAGATCACCCGATGACCATACCAAAACCAGGACACGCTGCCTTAGTAGTCGAGGCACAGATAGGGGGATTCAAGATGAGCAAAGTCTTTATGGATGGTGGAAGCGGGTTAAACCTGATTTTCGTCGACACAATCAAGAGTATGGGGATCACCATGAGGATGCTAGAAGAAACAGACACTTGTTTCCATGGGATCCTTCCAACTGCGCCGGGTTACTCTCTTGGCAAAGTTTACCTGAACGTCGTCTTTGGCAAGACCGATAACTTCAGGAAGGAAAAGATTGAGTTTGAAGTAGTGAACTGGGAGTCACAGTATCACGCTATACTCGGAAGACCAGCTTATGCCAAGTTCATGGTTGTGCCGCACTACGCGTACCTTAAGCTGAAAATGCCTGGGAACAACGGGACAAACATCACAGTCTATGGAAGTTTTTCACGCTCGGACAATTGTGATCGCGATTTTCAGAGGATTGCTGCGAAGTTTGGGTTCAAACAAGAAATTATCAATCCTCCACCCAAGCTGTCGATACGCGAAATCAAGGAGGAGAAACAGGACAGGGAAATCAAGAAGAAGCCAGCCGACCTTGCTCTTAAAGCCTCGGCAGCGGAAGCCTCGGCAGCAGAAGCTTCGGCAGCTAAAGCTTCCGTAAGGGTTCGGCAGTTGAACAGAAGGCATAGGAGACAGCAAGACGCTGGCAACCACCGCCCAGACCCTTGGTGAAATCAACAACGCTGCAGCAACCAGTAACATGGTGAAAAGCCAGAAGACGAGAAGAACCCCTTCCTTGCTTAAGCAATTTATTAGCGTTTAATTTTTTCCCTTTATTTTAAACAGGGCCTTCCTTTTTTCGCCCTCTAGTCTCGTGCTTACCTTATTAATGAGAACTTAAGTTTCGATCTTTTGTTAAGCATTGCAGTAATTCAAAACGACTAAGCCGCATCACTATGCAACATAGTCCGCGGCAGAAGATCGTGTTTCAAAAGAAAAGCCTCTACGAGTGCTAAAAGGTGCAAAGCATACAAGGATGCCAATCCTCCTCTCTATAGATGCCTCTACGAGTGCCGCAAATAGCAAGAATACACATAATACAACCCACGTTCGATATTTTACCTATGGAAATATCAAAGAACAACGGGCTTATCGGCAGGACCACTGCACCCGAAATATTCGGGAGTGCCTGTCGAAACATACATCGGTTGAAAGCAAAGTTGCGCATACAACAGGTTTAGCAAAACCTGCAACACGAGCTGATCACTCAAACGTTTTGCTGACCAACGAGTACACATACATTTAAACGGGCAATTAAGATTTGCTCCTTCAAAACTTGCCAACGGCATTAGCACGGTAAAAATACATCTACATGTATCCACCGAATAAAAAGCTTCGGCTAAACAATCCTCAACACCTGGATAAAGTAGCCAGAAAAACCTATTTACAAAGTAACATCAATTTCTGAATTCACCCTTGTGGAGTTTCCTTTTCTTCAGGCACCTGTGAATCCTTCTCAAGCCTGTCGACAATTATATTGGCGGGCAACAAAACCTTCGGATACAGCTCCTCTAAGTCGCATGCGTTGGAAATAGATAGCAGACCTGCCGAGGGATAACGAGCAAGTACAAGGGCAAGCGTGAACCTGGCCCCTGCAAAAACCTGAGCTCGCACCAAGTCCCGAATCTTCTTAGCATTTCTGAACTCAGACATCAAAGTTAGCAGCGTAGGGGGAACTGCGTTTAAAGGGAACATTGTCTTCCAAACCACCCTCATTGCTTTGTAGCATTTGTCGAAGAAATGGTGGACTTGCTGAACCCGATCCTGAAATTGCAGCAACGAAGCCTTCGAGTGTTCCCGCCAGAAAATCTCTTCGGCTGAGGACAGCTGGGTTAAAGCATGTACACGCTCGTGAATCCGTTTGTTTTCCTCCGCACGGTTCAGAGCTATGACTAAAAGAGGATTAGACAAGGCATTGTCGACAAAAGGAAGTCGGGACCAAGAAACTTACAGTTCAAACTCTCGGTAGCTTTGTGCAGTTCAGTAAGAGCGTATCGCTCCACGTCGGCTGCAATCTCGCTCTTCTTATTGACAATTGCAGCTAAGGCGTAAGTACTGCGCAAGTCCTTTTCCATCTGAGTGATCCGATCCTTCATACGCTAGATCCGATCAACTTCAGGAAGAGCACCCGAAGAGTCATCGACAATGATGTACTGGCACTGGGACAACATCGTTAGAAAAAAGGATGACAGACATGGTCAAATTGAGCGCCCAAGGAAACTCCCATCGGGAGAAGTGCAAGTAAAAATATCATAATAAAGGTGTGCTAGCAACATTGCCAAACACGGAGTTTATTACAAGCACAAGTTTTGCAAAAGAACAATGTTCCACAATAGCCCGAAGAAAGTTTGTTACAAAAGTCAAGGAGCTTGGGTCTGGGCTGATAGACTGGGTCCAGTCGATGTCTTTCTTGACGAAACTAGTCCAAGGAGCTGACGAGCACAAGTAAGGGCAGGCGTTGTAAAGACGCTTAAGTCAACAAATTGCCCATCTTGCCCTTTCGGCAGCTCCTTAGTCATCTCTTCGATATTAGCCTTAAAGCCATGACCCATCATAAGTTGGAAGGCAAGAAGGGCACCATAGGTACGCGAGGTACGCTTGAATACCTCGATAACCTCCTTGGTGTCAACCGCGAAGGCTTCGACCAACTGCCCCAGAGTCTTGTCCTGCTTGAGCTTGGGGAAAATCATCAAATGCATCCGCGCCAGGGCACCTTTCCCCCTTTCAAGAAGCTCCCATGTGAGCTGGTGGGAGGCAAGGGCCATTGACACACCATTTGCTGGAGAATTGTTTGGAACCGTGTCCAAGGCAGCAGCAGGGATGTTGGCGGCTTCTACAGAGAGATAAAATTGGAAAAGATCATTGATAAAGGAATGAATCCGTAAGAGTAATAATCGGCAGTGGCGTATAAAAGAGCTTACCAAGTAGAGCCAAAGAGGACTGCTGAAGGAGCTCATCCTGCCGCTCGAGTTTCCTCTCTTTCAGCCTCCCCTTCAGTTTGCCCAGCTCCTCCTTCAGGGAGTCGACCTCCTGGCGAGCCATGACAGCCTTCTTAATGGCGCCGTCCAACTTTGAAGAGGAAGATGTAACTTCCTCCTGGTCAACGTTGTCGCCTCCAAGGAGGTAAATTGAGAGGCGAAGGCCTCCAAGGAAGATATGACGCCTCACAAGTCCTTAAATTGAGAAGAATCGGTAGACAAGGCATATTTCAAGAAATTCGCGTTGTATTCAAAAGGGACTTACAGAAGGAGGAGTCATGGTGGTGGCAGGAACATCCTTTCCCTTGGAAAGGAAGAAGCAGTCGAGGCCTGAGCCGCGGGAGCTGCTTGAGGAGCCGAAGCTTCGGAAGCTGCAACGTCCGGTGCAGGTCGGGTTTAGCTTTCTTGGACGGAGGCTCGATGAAACCTTCGTCCCTGCAAAAAGGGGAATGATCGTTGAAAGTTATAAAATGAATGTGAGAAACAAGAGGACAAAAATATGGCGACAGAGCAGGAAGTACTTACTAGTCGAGGAGATCGTCTTCGTCGGCGAAACCGCCGATTGATCTCTTCGCGGGTGAAGCTTTGGCCTCCTCCACAGCTGCATCAACAAAGGCATCATGATCAGCGTCATCATCACGCATTGATCCCTCTGTGTTGCAAGCGTCATCGGCTGGGAGGGAGATCGGTGTGGACAGTTTCAGAATCTATCGGATCGTCATCGCTCTCTGGGCTTGTATGCTCGACAGTGTGAAAATCAACAGGACTGAGGAGCCTCTTCCTTCAGAGGTATCGTTTGGTGAATCATGCAAATTCCCAGAGACTATGGGAACCTGTCAAAAAGGAAAACGAATAAGAACAATGGTAATTATGTTAACTAAGAGAAAGAGAAGAAGATTTGGAAGGGAAAGATACCTCGGGCGGTGGATGATCAGCATCAAGAGGAGAGTAAGCACGTGTCAACGGGATCGAATCTTCTTGAATGAAAAAGTAAGGCGGCACTTCATCGAGCGTTCCTTCTCCGACGTTGGCAGCATTAATCGTCCTTTGGGCCTGAATACAACCACATCGGATGAACTCTGGCCATGGCTGGTTGGACCCGACGCTTCAGGAACACTGCTGCCACCTCTGTGCCGACCATGGTTTGACCATCGGCCTCTTTGATTCGAAGGAATTTGGCAAATAATTCGTCGGCTGCTACTTTTTCGTCGGGAGAGAGAATGTTCTTCCAGGAATTTTTAGGCTTGGCTTCAAAGACATCGGTAAAGCAAGGGAGCTGGGATTCGGGTGATGAGGAATCCCTGACGTAAAACCATTTCAGTCTCCACCCTTGCACAGATTCTCTCATTGGGAAATTGAAGTAATTGACTTCTGAACGCGCTACGAACCCTACTCCTCCGGTGACAAAGGGTCCATTACTACCGCTGTATCTCTTCACATAGAAGATCTTTTTCCACAGCCCAAAATGGGGTTTGATACCCAGAAATGCCTCGCAAAGGGTGATGAACACAGCAACGTGGAGGATTGAGTTGGGAGTAAGTTGCCATAATTGGATCTCGTAAGTTCGCAAGAGGTGGAGGAGGAATTCGTGAGCGGGGAGCGAGAGACCCCGATATAAGAACGACAAGAACATCACGGTGAAACCGGCAGGGGGATTAGGCCGAGAAATCGCACGGCAAAATCACATTCCCTCGTCGGAGGAGATAAGTCCCAAGCTCGGGATCTTTTCTCGTCACGCTTGGTGACTGTAGATGCAGTCCAATCTCCGGGCTTGGCCACCGAGCTTGACGGTGCTGGCGGCGCCGGAGCTGGGGAAGGAGCGCTTGGAGCGCCTCCCGAAGGAATCGAGGGGGTTTGGTGCGGCGCCTCCGCTGGTGGAGCTGCGCGGTGGTGCTCTTCTCTTACCATCACGAGATCAAGGGTCGGAGAAACGGTGGTGGCGAAGCGGCAGGAGGAAGAAAGAAGGAGAAGGACAAAGAGGCGTATGGCAAGACCGGGAAGGACCAGAGTTTTTGTTCTTTAAATGGTCCTTTTTTGTTAAGGATTGCGGAAATCGAGGAGGCACCTCGGTAACTGTGCATGAAAAGTGGATGTTGCTTAAAAACGAGGTTGTGCAGAGGCAGAATAGGCCCAGCAGGTCACGTCCTATCAGTCCAAATCAAGATGTTAGCAAAGCGTCATCAATGACGTCATGTTTAAAGCATTCGAAGGAATAAAATAATCTTCATAGCTTAAGTACCGAGACAAAGCGTTCGTATCTAGACTTGGGGCTACTCCCATCGGGAGCTGACGCGCACCCGATAAAAAGAAGATGAATCAAATCAGGAGAACGATAATGAAGAAGAAGAATGTCAGAGAAAACATGCATTAGTGCACCCGAACATCTTCGGCTAGACACTCGGGGGCACTGACGTGGGCATTACTTTTCTGCACCAGGATCATGCCCTACTTGATATTGCGTGGGTAGCGCTGCTTTTCCATCGGCAGTTAACCAACAAAAGTTGGGCGCGTTACTTATTATCCCTTGCATGAGGAAAAGTGTCGGATGACTTATGAAGACTTACAAACCTTCAGAGTTTAAAAATACTGAGTGGTACAACTTGATCTACGCACGGATTGCAGCATCCGTACCTAGACTCGGGGCTACTCCCATCGAGCTGAGCGCGCACCCGACAGAAGAAGAACAAGGACAATAGAAGAAGCCATGCTTTAGTCTCTACCCGAACTATCTTCGGCTAGACACTCGGGGGCTACTGACGTGGGCACTACCCTTCGGGTAACCGACGTTGCCCTATCCTATATTTCCTGGTGGAGGCCCATGAAGGCACTTGGAGGCAAAGCATTGTCCGGACGGTGCAGAAGATTCCTTGGCGAGCAAGATGAAGAAGCAGCCGAACAAGGAAAGATTAGATCTCAAACTCTTAAACCTAGTTGTGCTCTAGACCTCTTGAGACCTGGCCACCTATATAAAGGCCAGGAGAGGGGCTGCAGAGGGACACGATCAATCTTAGCAATCTTAGCCACAAAAAGCCTAGAGCTAGGTCATCGATAAGCTTAGCATCTCGACGAGATCTCAGCCGAATTATTCGGCACCCCATTGTAACCTATTTTCATCATAATCAAGAACAGACAAGCAGGACGTAAGGGTTTTACCTCATCGAGGGCCCCAACCTATCCGCTCCCCCGTTTGGTTCATGTCCAAACTCTGCGATTCCAGCAACCCTAAGCCCCTTGAGGGCATTGTCGAGGAGCACCCCACCAGGCATCATTTTGTCACTGACCAAGTCACCACATCATATGATGTCATCTTGGGCATGGACTGGTTGGAGAATCAAAACAATGGTAAAATGTGGATTAGCTGAAAGCAAAAGACAATGCGGTTCAAACATGAGGGAAAAAGGATCACTCTCCGAGGGGTTCGCAGTAACATCGACTCTTATACGCTGATATCAGCTTCTATCCTACAAGGGATGATACAAAGTGGCGAGGTGTGCAAATCCTAGAACTACACCACATAACCGACGCTCCAACCGATGCGAACAGCAAGTACCATTGAAGTTCGAGACAGTGCTTCAACGGTATCAAGCACTTTTTGAGGAACCCCAAACATTACCACCACACCGTAAGTTTGACATCACATCTTCCGTCTGTGGGCGAAACCAGTCAATGTGAAGCCATATCGCTATGCTCCTCATCAAAATATGAGATAGAAAAGCAAGTGGCTGACATGTTGAAAAGAGGTGTGATTCAGGAGAGTAGTCCATTTGCCTCGGCCATTTGCGCAAGAAAGATGGTACTTGGCATTTCGCATAGATTACTGGGCGCTCAACAACATTACACTCAAAAACAAATATCCCATGCATGTGGTTGATGAGCTACTAGATGAACTAGCAGGCTCAATGGTTCACAAAGCTCGATTTACGATCAGGCTCACCAGATTCGTTGGTACTGCTGATGAACATGAAACAACCTTCAAAACCCATCAAGACTTGTTTGAGTTCAAAGTAATGCCATTCGGCCTACCAACGCACCGGAAACATTTCAAGCTGCAATGAATACCATGTTTGCGACATTATCCGAAAGAATGTGCTCATCTTCATGGATGATATACTCATATACAAATTCATCATTGTCTAGGACCTAGTACAATACAACAAGTGCTTGACATTATTCAGCAGAATCAACTTCCATCAAAAAGAGCAAGTGTATACTTTTGAGCAACAACTTGAATACCTAGGTCATAGGCAAAGATGGAGTTGCCCGATCTAAAAAAGTACATGCGGTTCGGGATTGGTGATACGTCTCAACGTATCTATACTTATGTTTCATGCTAGTTTTATGAAAATACCTACATGTTTTATTCACACTTTATAATGTTTTTATGCATTTTCTGGGACTAACCTATTAACAAGATGCCACAGTGCCAGTTCCTGTTTTCTGCTGTTTTTGATTTCAGAAAAGTTGTTTTACAAATATTCTCGGAATTGGACGAAACAAAAGCCCACGGCCCTATTTTCCACGAGTGTTCAGAATACCGAAGAGGAGTCGAGGAAGGCCAGCGGGGGCCGTCCCCATATGGCGCGGGGGGCCCCACAGCCGCGCCGTGACGTGGGGAGGGAGCCCCCTGGCTCCCCCGACGCTGCCCCTTCACCTATTTATTCCTTCGTCCCGAAAACCCTAGTACCGAGAGCCAAAATACCAGAATAGTTCCAGAGACGCGCGCCACCCTAACTCAGGGTTGAGAAGATCTCCTCCGGCACCCTGCCGGAGAGGGAATCATCACCGGAGGGCTCACATCACCATGCCCGCCCCACCGATGCGTGAGTAGTTCATCCTTGGACTACGGGTCCATAGCAGTAGCTAGATGGTTGTCTTCTCCTATTGTGCCATCATGTTTAGATCTTGTGAGCTGCCTATCATGATCAAGATCATCTATTTGTAATGCTACATGTTGTATTTGTTGGATCCGATGAATATGGAATACTATGTCAAGTTGATTATTGATCTATCATATATGTGTTGTTTATGATCTTGCATGCTCTCCGTTGCTAGTAGAGGCTCTGGCCAAGTTGATACTTGTAACTCCAAGAGGGAGTATTTATGCTAGATAGTGGGTTCATGTCTCCATTGAATCTGGGGGAGTGACAGCAACCCCTAAGGTTGTGGATGTGTTGTTGCCACTAGGGATAAAACATCAATGTTTTGTCTAAGGATATTTGTATTGTTTACATTACGCACAGTACTTAATGCAATTGTCTGTTGCTTGCAACTTAATATTTGGAAGGGGTGCGGATGCTAACCCAAAGGTGGACTTTTTAGGCATAGATGCATGTTGGATGGCGCTCTATGTTCTTTGTCGTAATGCCCTAAGTAAATCTCATAGTAGTCATCATGATATGTATGTGCATTGTTACCCCTCTATTTGTCAATTGCCCAACTGTAATTTGTTTACCCAACATGTTATTTATCTTATTGGAGAGACACCACTAGTGAACTGTGGACCCGGTCCATTCTTTTACATCTGAATACAACCTACTGCAATCATTGTTCTCTTTTTGTTTTCTGCAAGAAAACATCATTTTCCACACCATACGTTTAATCCTTTGTTTTCAGCGAGCAGTGAGATTGACAACCTCATTAAGTTGGGGCAAAGTAGTTTGATTGTGTTGTGCAGGTTCCACGTTGGCACCGAATCACAGGTGTTCGCCGCACTATACTCCTTCACCAACAACCTTCACGTGATCTTCATCTCCTCTGTTCGATAACCTTGGTTTCTACTGAGGGAAAACTCGTTGATGTACTCATCATACCTTCCTCTGGGGTTCCCAACGGACGGTGCTTTAGTCACAAAGCACTGGCAGTCCCAACGACACAAAACAAGTGCGTGGATTCCTTGGATTCACTGGATATTATCACAAATTTATTCAGCATATGCTTTTGATTCAATGCACACCTCCATCTGCTTAAAGACAAGGTGTTTCAATGGAATTTGAGAGCAACAAGCATTTGATCATCTAAAGAAGAAATGCTAGAGGCACTAGTGTTGGCTTGCCTAACTTTGATGTGCCCTTCACGGTGGAAACGGACGCGTCCAAACGAGGGAGTTGGAGCAGTCCTAATGCGGCTAGCCACCCCGTGGCTTATTTGAGCAAAGCCCTGGCAAGTAGCCCAAACGCTCTCCACCTACGAGAAAGAGTGTCTGGCTATCCTGTTTGCCGTGGGAAAAATGGCGCTAATACTTGCAACACGCACCATTCACCATTGTTACGATCACCGTAGTCTTGTGCATTTGGCCGACCGAAGATCACAACAGAGATGCAAAGAAAGCTTTTGTGAAGCTTATGGGCTTACAGACAAGCTGACAGAAAGGAAAGGACAATACCGCGGCTGACGCTCTCTCTCGCAACCCTGCTGCTCATGAGCTCTACAACATTTCACTGCTCGTCCTGATGGCTGGAAATCATTGTCGAAGGATATCTCAAAGATGCACAAGCCCAATGCTTCTCCAGGAGTTGTTTACACAACCCTAATTCAAAAGGATATGCACTGTGCAATGGACTCATTAGGTACAAGGATCGTGCATGGATTGGTAACAATAGTGAAGCACATCAAAGTATCCTTCTTCTTTGCATTCCAAAGGTGTTGGGGGGGCATTCTGGTTTTGGAACCTTATCAACGATCAAAGCAATCGTTTTGCATGGCCTAAGATAGCTAAATATATCAAAACATATAACCAACAGTGTGAAATTTGCCAAATAGCTAAGTCAGAGCATGTCCATTTACCGCCTTTTGGATCCATTACCCATCCCCACATAAGCTTGGGAGGGTCATTAGCATGGACTTTATCGATGGACTGCCTAAGTCGTGCTCCTTCAATTGCATTCTGGGTTGTTATCGATAAGTTTACTAAGTATGGGTCATTTCATACCTCCCTCACACATCCCTATTCGCTAAGTGACATGGCACAAGCGTTTTTGGACACGGTATATAAGCTTCTATGGCCTTCCTCAATCATTATCTCCGATCGATCCAGTCTTCACGGAAAAGATATGACAAGCACTGCCTAAGCTCTCCACACCAAGATGAATATGAGCACAGCCAACCATCCTCCAGATGGGCAAACAGAAGCCAATCACGCCCGGAAACGTATCTGAGATGTGCAGTCCATGCTACACCAAGAAATGGGTCATGGCTTCCCTAGATGAACATTGGTACAACACCAATTTCCATTCGTTCTCGTAAGACCCTGTTTCAGATGGCCGATGGCTACCAGCCTAGGCACCTGGGGATCGCACCTGTGGGCCGACACCCACCGTAGCTCGTGAGCTTGGTTGGAGCATGAAAGAACTCATTGCCATTATTCAACAGCATCTGCAGCGTGCCCAGCAACGGATGAAGCATCAGAGGATTAAACGCAAGTGAACGTGAGTTTCAAGTCGGCGTAAGGTATATGAAACTCCACCATCCAGCATATCAGTGGCTCACGACCGAATCAAAAGTTGTCGTTCAAGTATTTTGGGTCAGAGGAAATTTCCGGCACGCATTGGGAAGGTGGCATACACACTCAAGTTACCCATTGGCGCCAAGATACATCCGGTCCTGCACGTGTCGCAAAGCAAGCCAGCAGTTCCTCCTAATCAGGTTCGTGATTCTGACTTAGCATTCCTTTCACATCGATGATCCCACCACAGTATATTCCAATGAAGTGCTCAAGCGACGATGATCAAACGCTGGCCACGGATTCACCCACCAAGTCCAAGTCACATGGAGTGGACTACCAGCATCCCTGGCCACACCTGGGAACCTGAAGCGGGCTCCGTCGTCACATCCGGCAGCTGTTTGGGGACAACCAGCTCTTCAAGGGGAGGGAGTGCTACCACACCAACCATCAAGACATGGCGCCCGCTGCCGCGACCAAAGACGGGCCTTAGCCCGCCAAGCACGGCCCGTCACCGAGAAGGCCCAGCCCAAGAACTCCGAGGGCCACGCGTCGACAAATAGGAGATAGCAAAGGGAAGGAAGGCATCGATCAATTACTGTAACGAGCTCAGCCCTGCCTCTCTTGTCTCTGTTCTTCCTCCTTACACGAATCTCCACCGTGTGACACTTGATACTATGACTTAGTACCTATGCGTGGCCGCGAGGTGAGGATGATCTAGTCCGTAGCATTCTTCTCGACCATATTAGATATTCGTAGGAGATTCACGCTGCAACAACATGTGTTTTCTGGGGTATGAACAGGATTCGCACAGGTTGTATGAGGTGAGAATCAAGCCGTAGACGATCGATCGAGTAGGCTTGCGCGGAAGGCAAGGGCTCTCCACTCTACCGATGTGGATACTGCAACCAACTTGAACCTATACGCGCAACAACTGCCCCACCTTTTACATCCACATAAACCACCATAACCACCTCCATTCTTTGACTACCTTCCCGTGCACTCCACACTTCTCCCATACCACGACCAGCCACCAAACCGAGGCACTCGCCGCACTCCCGCCCTTGAATAATCCTGAGACCACTCCTCGATCAACAGCCAGTGTCGAGCATGGCATCGACCAGCACGCACGACGACGCTGCTGCTGCCGCTGCGACGAGCCATGCTGTCGAGAACGCTCCCGCTCCCTGCAGGTATTCTCGTTTTCTCTGCGCGGGCGCGCAGCGGATCAACGTATTATTTTCCACGCGCGCGCTCGATCGTGCATGCAGTTGCGACGGGAGATCGCGAGGAGGCGGCGAACGTCGAGAATAATGGCACGGCGGCGGCGAAGGGGACGTCTGCGGACGAGGAGCAGGCGGCGGCGGCGCGGCGCGACGTGTTCTCGTTGGTTGGGATCAGGAAGCTCATCACATTTCCAGGAGCCTGTCCCACATCTTCGAGATATACAAGGAGGCGACGACGAGGAGGAAGAGGACAGCATGGACATTCAGATCGGGTTCCCGACGGACGCAGCACGTGGCCCGTCGGGCTGGACGGCTCCAGCAACGTCGCCAGCCTCAGGTATAGAGGGCGCCGCCAGGGACCCTGCTCTCCTCTCCACCAACCTCTCCATCCAGCAGTTCGACTTCGCCATACGGCATCGTCGTTCACGACGACTGCAACGCCGCGCTTGCCCGTAATTAAATTAATTAATTCCATGCTGCATGTTCCGTCCCCAACCTAATATCCTCCTAGCCTTCTTGTTCCGTCCAGTTTGATCTTGTATTCTGGTTACGTCTTAAAAGGCTTCCAGTGACGATCGTGTTCAAGACAATTCGCTTTACCGTACGCCATATGATTATACTATTTTTTTAAACATGCAAAGCTTTGTACGTAATAATATATTAAGAAGAAGGAAAGGCCAAAAGAAGGCTTCATGTAGATTATACTAGCATTATCAATCTACAAATTCTAAACATGGCCGGCGGCTTGTGTGAATGTCGATAGACCGTCGGTAAAACTCCAAATGTCTGACAGATTGCCCGTCGATTGACGACTTCGACTTCCGTGAACGAGCGCCCTTCAGGTATGAGGTATCAGCGATCTCCGATCCTGAACCGGGTCGGATGCAGCCATCCTGTACAAGAGAACAACCGAGGCGGCAAAGAAAGGAGTCGCGTACATATGCTTGGATATGCCAATTAAATACCTAGGCATGTCCGTCATGCTAGGAGCAATACAGTTCATGAAACGGGATTCCTAGGGTGTGGAAGAATAAAATGATTGAGGGATGACGGTGGAGCTTTATCTAGTAGTATATAACAAAGTTAATGCATGTTTGTCCACTATTGCAGTGCTCATAAGTCTATGTTCTTATGCATACAAAAACAACATTAAAGAGATGGATAAACCCTTTTCAAAAAAAGAGATGGATAAACCAACAAGATCTTTGTATGGTATAATAGATGTGATAAAAGAAGAGTCATACTGGTTAAATGGAATCTGATTTGAAACCAAAAAAGAAAAGTGGTTTGGGAGGGAAAATTCAGACCAAGTTCAACATCAGTTTGATGTAAGCTTTGGTGGAATTGAAGGTACAAAATGGGCCTTGTCAACAATTTATGAGAGTTTCAAACATCTAAAAGGGGAGGGATTTCAAAAGTTAAGTATTGATCTATGTATTCAACCTGCTATCGGAATGTTGCATGACAAGCAATGTGCTGCAAGGAGTGTAGTGGTGATTGGCAATAGAAAAATGACGATTTCTGGCATGATTCATAATGTGGGTTTACTGCATTCAGCCCAGAGATTTGCTGGTCAGTTTGAGATTTGGAATGGGCAGGGGATTTATGTTGCTGGCTTGGAAAATAGGAGGTGGAGGCTAACTTTTTAGGAGGTAGAAAATTGCAAGATATGCTACTAGGGTGGCTTTGAATAACTTTGATGATAAACCAAGGTGGAAATGGTCAACAAATGGCAAGTTTTCGAAATCAATGTACAATTTCTTGTCTAGCAAATGCGTGTCCAGATCTTTATCATTTGTGGAAAGCTAAGTTGACCCTGAGATAAAGATTTGGTTTGGGCTTATTTGGCATAATGCCATTGCAACAAAAGATAATATATCAAGAGAGAAAGGGTGTAAATACAAAGATCAGTTCTGCAATGAGGTGACTATTTACACTTGTTCTGGAGGTGATACATCTAAGTATGCCTAGTTAACTGTGAAAAGGAAGTTGGAGCTGGAGACAGCCTGGATATTTCTCTCAATACTTATGGTGGATACCTCAACACCTAAAAGCTAAGTAAAAACATGCGTATAACATGCATGGCAATATTTGTTGGGACATCCTGGAAGCCAAGGAACAACTTGCTTTGAGAAAAATAATAATTTCATCCTATCCGAATTAGTTTCATATGCTGTGTATTCGTGTTATACCTGTGGCTGCATGTCGGGCTAGCCGCTGGAGAAAACCCAACGCTGAAAATCGCTTCAAAGGTCTGCCGAATACCCACAAAGCCCATCAGGCCGCTGAGCCATAGGCCAAGCCGCTTTCGCACTGCGCTCTCGGCTACCTGTGCCCGGCCTAGCCCAGCCTTGGGCCAACATTTTTAGGCCTAGGCCCGGTTTTCAGTCGGGCTGCCCATGGCCAGGAGTACAAGATTCATATCATATTGGGTACATCTTGGATCCCCAAAGAGGGAGCACCAAGATCCGAGGAAGGTGCAAACACTCTTAGAGGACGGCCTTGGAAGGAGAAGGATCAAGAACTCATGTTCATAACCAGCAAGGATCACAGCTGATTCGGTGAATGACCAACCTGATAATGCCATGGAGGAAGATGATCGATAGAGGAAATGCTAGAAAGGAAGAGAGATAAGCTCTATAAACTGATGAAAATTAGATGTTGAAGTACAAAAGGAAAAGACGAACCCCTGCTTTGGAGAACCTAATGTTGAGAAATGAAGCCTTAAAGGAAAATGGGATGAGTAAAAGAAAATCTCGATGCAATGGAAATCGGTAAGGTGCTTCTAAATAAACCGGCTTGTTTTTATTGTGGTGATCCTTTTGTGTGGATGTTATTCACATGTTTTGTCTTCATTAAGGTTGGGTTATTTTAGTTCTAATTCATCATAACCGTCAAATAGCTATGTAATGACGGTAGTTTTCATCTTCCATTTTTAGCATCTCTCGCATGTTGTAAACTTTAACTTTCTGAGTCTGCTATCTCTGATGATATTGAGCCGGTCCCGCTTTCCGGGGAGATGTGTAAAAATGATGATATGCCAATCAACCTCTTCATTAGAACATGGCCATTATTTGTATGTTGGATCTTCATGACTTTTAGGCGATGGTATTTGGTTTTGTGTCCCGCTGCACTGCACTACCGTGTGAGCCTATTGTCTTGCTATTTGTTAGACTCGGCAAAGAATATTATTTGTGCGATCGAAACCCGCTTCTTAAGCCAGATAGGTCAGTTTCATCGACTAAATTACAAGAGGATTTACCACAAATCTAGACCTGGATATTACTACGAGCAGCTGCATTGCATTCTTTGCTAAAATGATTAAGGACTGCAATCATGATGCACTCAGGAGCAACCCAATGGCAACTCTGCCATGGCCATCCTGGAAAGTGAAAGTATTCATCTGCTGTAGCTCCACGTTCTTTATTGGGCAGTTCACTTTACACTTACACAAGGAATCCACGTTCCATGATATAAAACCCATGATTGAGTTAACCTCCTATTTGCTCCTCCACAACTTGGATATAATATTTACATCATCCACACTTGCTCATCACCTCTACATTATTCAATAATTCCACAGAATCGATCTTTCACTTCAGAGCATTAGTTGCAATTGAATTTGCTAGCTCAGGGCGATGGAGCATGCTTGAGGCCCCTGGCACGGAATCGGTTGCGCCTAAGGTCTTGATCGTTTTCACTGTAGATAATTGGAGCTAATATTGCATATCAATGTATAGTTGTGCAAAATGCTGTTGTCGACTGTTTCACGTAAACAACATATTGGATCCATCTATGGTTTCGTTATCTTGCCTACATGTTGTCAGTCCGTCACTCGATGGCCTTGGAGGTGTGGTCGACTACGTCCCTTCTCACCGGGTTTTCATTTTTTCTTTTAGGTTGTTTTATTGTCTTTTTCATAATGGTGAGGCGGCAAATACATTCTCAAGTCGTATTGAAGGCTTTTCCCCGCCTCATACCGCCTATGTGTCTATACTGGCGCGAGGGTGCGAGTTGAAACGTTTAATGGTCGCCCTCCTGCTCATTCATGTGGTTTGATGTCAGCTTCTTCCGATCTACCTATAAGACACATGGTCATGTCATTTAAATATGCCGATATTTCGTGGCTTGAAGACAACTTATCATTCGTGATACTACAATGCTCTACTACAACAATCTTTATTCCGGTCTGGATGATGGAGGGATGAGGACAAATGGGCGCGATCAAGCCAGCAACAGAATGCTGTTTTAAGGCCTCAACATCTATTTGTAACTTTTAGTAATTTTAAGGCTATTTGTACTATTGTTGATGATTATTATTCTTTATTTTTGGCTAATTATGGGATTAGGCAGTCAAAAACACCGCCGTTTTTTAAAAACCGGTTCGGAGCGGATTATCAGGATTGGAACGACGTCCTCGCTATCCTGCCGTGTCCGGCCGCACCGAAGACGCGAACGCTAGGTTCTCCTCCGCCCCGCCTTTATATACACACGGACGCCGCCCCCGGTTCACGCAACCACCAAGAAACTCCGAAATCTCCAGCCATCAAACCGTCATCGAAATCGCCTGTCGCAGCGGGTCAGAGATCGGGGCGATGGCAGCAAAGGAGGAGAACCCCAGGCATCGAAGTATAGAAGTGAGCGCCGTCTTTCACCGGCGGCACATCGAACGAGGGCAGTGCCAACGCGATTCATCGAGAGCCCGCACGAGATGCAGCCAGAAGTAGGACGCCGATGCAATACCCCTCTCTTGAAGACGAGGATGCTGGACATGAATACTCCGGCTGGAGCACGGTGGAGGAAGAGGAAGATGGTCGTGACGATGATGCGATCCTCTCCGAAGCCGAATTCCAGTTGGGTTTGGACAAGGCAAACGCAAAGTACAACAGATTCATTGAGAGGTTCCTTGCTCGCAATAAACATTGCGGACTCAAGGATTATACCGCGGCTGATTTTTCTCGATTCTGATGATGAAGAGGTCGTCCGTGACAATGCCTAAACTGTACCCGGTTATCGTGTCTGCTATTGATCCACCTATGTTTTCGTGATAGTGTCATCTTGTTGTTGGTTAGGCCTGCGGCCTTATATTGTACTGATGAACCAATGCCATGCCGATCATTTACTGTGCTGCAACTGTGTTCTCTATTGATGCAATCTTTGCCTTCACAAGACAGGCCTTTCTGGGTTGGCTGATTGAGGAATCTTCCGTAATATGTGATGCTTTGACTACCTAAGAATTGTTGGTTTTAGAACACCATTTCCGGTGTGTGTTCTTTTTTTCTAATGCAGCTTCATTATTTGTAGCTCTTAGGCTACAGTTAGTTTGTCTCTGAATATTTCAGTGAAGCCTTCATCAACACATCAGAGCTTAAGAGAGGAAGATAAGAGTTAGCCATTTCTAGAAATAAAACAGTAGAACTCTTAGGGAGAGTAATCTTGACAATGAAGGGCCCCAGTCCCTCACAGCATGCTTCGCCAAGGAACATCTAGCGAGAATAAATGGTAGTACTCCACTTTTATATATGAGGCCACCAGCCCACCACACATTTTGAGGTAGAACTTTGGTTAATAATTATAAATAAAAATAATTGCTCCGTCAAAAATAGATATCTTAACCTATCTAGATACGGGTGAGCCTTTAACTAAAACACATCTAGATTTATTCATATCTAGACAACAAATGAGACATCTATTTTAGATAGAGGAAGCATGAGATATATATCACTTAAAATATAACATTAGATCCATATTTGAAAGATGTTCCCAGCAATATGTTTTGGTCACAAAATTTTGTTGGTCAAATTAGTAGTTAAAGTGTTGCCTTAGAATACTTAGTGGTGTTATGTATAAAAACAAAGGGTAACAACTGTTATAGTAATTTTTCTGTTCTACTATTCATCATGATGCTTGTATCCTGCAATAGGATATTGTAACACAACTTGAGTACTCGATCAAAGGTGGCCAATCATCATACTTCCAAGAAGCCTTTAGGCCTTGTTTGGATTCTGAAGTTTAGCAGAACTTGTTTTCCGTAAGCTAAAATAACCGTCTAACAAACTAAAATTTTGTTTGGTTGGAACAACTAAACGTATTTAAGGGAAAACCAGGTTTTCACAAACCAAGGAAAACGCGTGTTGGCAAAAAAACGACTAATACTCGTTTTTGTGAAACGCGATTATACTAACCACGATGCAACGGATTTCTAGCATAGCCCTGAGCGGCGACTGCATGGCGGCCTGGTCCTCGATGTTTGCAACCTTTGGCAAGCGCCGGCGGAGATCACATCATCCTCTCGTACAACCTGTCCAGCTGCTGTCTCCGAGGTCCGGAGCTCGGCCGACCCTGCGCCTATGCGCCGCCGCAGCCCAGCGCTTGGCTCCTCGCCACGGCCTACACGTCGCAGCTCTGACGCCTCGCCGGAGATGGCCATGGTGCTCCTCGAGACCCACGACCGTGCGTACCGGCCACATCCGCACCGCTGCACGAGATCAACTGGCACAGTAGAGTAAACCTGACGATGTTTACCACCAACGTTCAAATATCTCTGGATGTTCTGCTTATTTTATTTGCTTATTTCTCTCCATGGAGAGCTGGTTATTATGGAAGGATGCAACAGACTGTTGATGGATAAAGCCAGGCACGTTGAGTTTCCAACGCAATGTAACAAGGCGCCAGATTGTTTAGTGGTGCCATTGTGATCATTATTCTATGGGAGTTTAAGTTGGATCATGTTCCATTCGATGTCCACCGAGCTACCGTGCTCTCTTTCTCCTTCAGCATCGCCTCTTCTAGCACGATGGCAGCTGACAGGAGTTTGCGCTTGAGGGAGGTGCGAATAGGGCTGGATATGACGCCAATAATGGCAGGAAAGATAATTTTCAGGCCTGTGCTTGCTTACCATGGGTACGGGCTAGGAGGAGGACAATTGAGATGCTCTTTATCCTTCCAAGTTAAAACAGCCCCTTTGAAATACCATCAGGCAGGTACCAAAAACCAAAGAACCAACACAAAGAAATCCACAGGTTCCCGCGTTTGGGAAGCTCAAGATTTGTCATGTTACCAGTTGTAATTGATGTAGAACACAAAATAGTGTAATCTATAGCCGCTGCTTGCTTCAAAGTAATAGCAATGCAAAATTAACAAGCATTCCTTGGCTTTCAGGATAGATATAATAACCCAGGCAGAGAAGAAATCTTGGGAACAAAGCTGTGCAAAGTGTCTTCAAGTATAGACATGTTCAGCAGAACAGGCATCAAATCAAAACAGAGTTTTTCAGATAATAAACACAAAAGGTACAGGAACACTATAGCGCTAATTTAGGCAGATCTCCATCGCCCATTCGATAATATCTTACTCCAACTACATAGTAACCATCCAACAAAGTAAGTTTTCAAAAACTGAGCTAAGAAAAGCTATGTTCTCTCCAGGGGATAAGTGAGGTCTCTCAGCTGCAGCCTGAAAAAGAAAGGCTAAAAGTGTAATCAAAGGCCTGAAGCAGAAGGATATTTGGTAACACAATAAAAGATAATATGGCGAGAACAAACAAAACGTAGCAACAAAAAGTATAATCAAGTTGCAAACCTGGCCAAGAAAGGGACATAGTCATACTCTCGGCTGATTTAGAAGATCACATCTTGATGTTACATCAGGATCAAAATGGTGCAGCCCACATACCCATCCTCACCACCACTCGAAGCAAATATTAAATGGGAAAAAACAGTTTGTTAAAGTTGGAATACATAAAAGACACAAGAGATAAATGTCTAGAGAGTTGGAACCATATTCTCCAAAGTATTTGGAGAAACATAAATTAGGCACAAAGATACAAAAAAATCTAAAAAAGGAGGACCGGGTAGCTCGTATAAATTTATTTTACAACAACAGATTCAGAATAGCGTATATAACCAAAATGCATTTGGTTGAAATCACTGAGCTGCCAAACCATCAGACACGTGTAATAAATATACAGTCAAACCAACAAAAGGGTGTTGATCATTGATATTATAACAGGCTAGATCTTCGAAAAGCAAAATTTTGGTGAACAATCAAAACAGAATGTGGTACAATAAAGCATGATCATTGATAGCTATAACAGACTAGATCAGCAAAATTTTGGTTAAGTAGCTCTCATATCCAATCCTTTTCATCAAAACAAGGTCTGTATAGCGTATATTGCCAATGTAATTGTTGGCTCTAATCACTGAGCAACATATCAGTAAACATGACAAAATAGGGTTGTTTAACAAGAAATGAAGTGAAAAGAGAAGACCCCAGAACACAAAAAAGAGCACCAAAATAGGAGGACGGGGCAAGACACAAAACGGAAGGCACCCAAATGAGGACAGATGATTACTCACATGTAGCTCTATATTCAGACTTTTCATCAAAAGAAGGTCTGTATAGCGTATATTGCCAATGTAATTGGCCTTAATCACTGAGCAACATATTAGCAAACATAACAAGAATGGTTTAACAAGATAGAAAGAAAAGAGAACATCAAGATTGGGAGGATGGGTAAAGACACAAACAGAAGACAATAAAATGGTGATTGGGGATTACTTCACATGTAATCCTCATATTCATCATCAAAATAGGTCAGTATAGCGATGACAATGCATTTGGCTCTAATCACTGGAGGTACATACTTGAAAATGCAACAGAAGAGCCAGCGATCCGATAAGATAAAATGTGGGACGAGAGGGTATTAGAACATCAAGAAGAAATATGTCAGGTGAACAAGATGTAACAAATAAACAAGAGGCGGAAAACTGTAGTCTTAATCTACAAGATAAATAAATTTGAAATACAGGGTCCATATAAAATTAAATATCAGGATATGCTCTCATAAAATTTGATGACATCCTAAAGACTCACAGAATAGCGTATATCGCCATGAATCTACATGGCTTAATCATTGAGCAGATCGGTAAGTAAAAAGATATAACAGAGGCATATAACAACCAAAATGAAGTGGCAAGATGTATAAGAAATACACATGCAACATTAGAATAAGTAATTACCTCCGACCATCAGGATTAAATGCCAATGCATTGATTGGTCCAAAATGCCCTTTAACACCACCAATTTCTTCTTGTAAAATCTAAATAACAAAGTCATGGTAACAGCCGTATTATAATATGCATACAGCAACTTCACATGGAATGTCAAAAAGTATAATTCACCTTGTGGAAAAATTTAGCTCCTCGAATTTGCCCAAGACGGCGGTCTGTCATAGTCAATGCTCATAGCATCTTGCCCACCTCCAATAACCACCTGACAACGAAGAAAAACATAATGTTGTATAAAGTCAAAAACAAATGAGTTGGCCAGAATAACAGAATGTGCCACCTGTTCACATCACATGAAGTGGGATAAGTTTCTCAAAAGAACATGACTCAGATGCTGACAAATTAAGACAGTAAGAAATACTTGCACCAGTGCTATATCAGTTTACATATTTGAGAAAACCATTAGCTACCTAGCAATGAATGAACCATAGCCTTAACCCATGGACACGTAAAAATTTACATGTAGACACTGGGTACCACCAGCTGCATTGACCATCCACCTACTCATCAAGGAAAATTTCTGTGCCACATAACACAAATACGATGGAGCCTTTGATAAACTTGGCCTCACGAAACTACAGCAAGAACAAGTGGCAGCTAGATGAGCAGGACAAAATACATGGCACTCAAAAAAAGAACATACAGACATAATCTATCCAACTTCAAGAATAAATCAAAGGACTGGTCGCAAGTGCAGCACACTGGAAATAAATTAATAGCCGTTCTCAGTCTCATAATCACCCAAGAAAAATATGTTAGATAATAGAAGACCTATATCTAAGACAAAACCATGTGTTTATATAATAAATACTCCAAGACCAAATCCATTGGCATAGATAAGAAAAAGGAAAGATACATGAGCATACATGGTCAAGGGTAGGAGATATGTCAACAGCATTAACCGGTCGCTCCGTGACATATGTTCTATCAGGGTCAGTGTTCTTGCATCCCATAGCTTTTCAGCCACAAACAGATGCTGAATCATATAACAGTGAAGTATGAACATGTTATTAGGACAGCAATCCGTCACCTTAGCAGATTTATCCAAGGAACCTGTAAGGAAATGAGACCAATCTGCTGGACTTTGACAGTGAACTAATTGCTTTCTGATGTCCTCCCCTCCTGCCTGACTCCTTCAGCAGTTTTCCGGTCTGACGGGGCAAGAGAAAATAGAATGCATTGTCTAGAAAGTTGAGAAAAGACTATGCCCATATTGACCGAATTAAACAAATTGTAGCGGAACAGATGGTCAAATGCTACAACACATAGCATGATAATATTTTCCATAATAGTTCCTGTATGGATCAAGTAAAGTAGACCTTTCTAGCAAACAGGCCACAGAAAGCATTGAATTCTAGGAAAAATATTCTAGCAAGACTGGATCAGAATCCAAATACTAAGTAGTAGTCACCCAGGTCATGTGGCCAGACATATAGGTATTAACTGCCTGCTGTGTCAACTAGAGGTAGGTGTAATGCTGGCAATAAGAGACTTGAATCAGCCACCAAGGTAACTGGGATCATGCAGCATGGATGAAGCGATTAAGCTGACTTAATGTGCCTTAGATCATATTCAGCATTTTACTAATGAACAATATCAGCAGGCTATCTACAGCCATTACCTAATGAATGTCACATTTCCACATTTGGGCAACGATAAGTACTAATGGTCAGCAGAACTCACCTCAGAGTCCCAGATGAATGGTTGCATCCTCACCAGCGGTGATGATGGTCCGGTTCCCCGGTCCCCACACAGCCCTGTTAATCCTCCCGGTGATACCAGAGATCATGAGCGTGGACCATCCGTCTCTGCAAAACGCCAACAGGCACTTCAAGAAAAAAACCCACATCGCAGTAGTAGACATGTAAACACTTAAAACGGATACATTATGGAGGAGAATGAGCCATACGGTCTTGCAGGTCGTCGGCGATCCGCTTGACCTGCGCGGTGGGCATGTTCTCATGAAGCTGTCGGTGGTGATGACGGCGAGGGTGGTCGCCGATGGCGAAGTCGACGGAGCGCGCGGGGGCGTCGAACCTGACAGGAAGAGCTCCTCCCGGTCTTGACGTCCCAGAGCTTGGCGGTCTGGCCGGCGCTGCCGGTGATGAGGCGCGTGGAGTGGCGGGAGACGCAGACCACACGGCGCCGTTGTGGCCGCGGTAGGTGCCGAGGCGAATGCCCGCACGGCGAAACCAGACGGTGGGGGTGTGGTCCCGGCGCAGGAGAAGAGCAGGTCGCCGTCCCGGTTGTACTTGAGGAACGTGAGCGGGCGCTCGTGCCCTTCATGAGAATCGGTCTATCCGCCGCTTGCTGTTGCTCGCCGTCGCCGCCGCCGCCGCCGGAAAGGGAGGAGGAGGGCAGGGGTTAGGCAGCTGGATCGTGCGTTGCGGCGGAGCGAGAAACCCTAGCTGCGCCTGGACAAGGGCTTGTGTGGGACGGGAAACCAGTGCGGTTATTGGCCGTCTTAGCACGCTGTTGGCCGGGTCTGGCCCAAACAAGAATAACGGGCTGGCTCAAATACGGCCTGGGGTCTGTACCGCCAAGATGATGGATCTGAAGCACAAAGGTAGGAATTCTCACTCGCATCATCCTTCATGATTTTAGTTTCATGGTTCTGTTCTTTTTGAGAGCTACTGTCATTGTGGCCACTATAAATTACGAAGTAGCATTTATTTTTAAAAGTTGCCAAACATACGTGTTTAACTAATGTGAGTTTATTCATTTTTGGTTGTGCAAGAAGCCACACGTCATGTTAATAAACGGTACCAAAGCTTGACATTACTTTTTTTATCCGAAGAGGAGGCTTATCCATTTTTATTAATTACATGCAAGATATCGGTTTTAGCATCCGAAAAGGTGGAAAGCATTATGTAAAGAACACTTCTACAATAAGCAACCTGCCGTTTTTCTGTTCCCATATCAAGGCATATGGACTAATTGTAATTCTTTTAAGTATGTGATCATTTTCATATTCATCAATAATAACTATGCTATTAGGAGCCCATGGTGAAGATAAAAGAGAGTTGGTACATTCAAATATAATACGCCTGATTCACAATGTGGCTAATGCGCACATGAAAATAAGTTATAGGAACGTATTTTATCAGGTGTATGAATTTGAAAATAATATGTTTAGCTTTATGTCCGCGGAACCGGAATTTCAAAACACAATGAGTGGTTTGCCAAACCAATAGGTATACATGCTGCTGGAGGAGGCTGTCCGATGATCAAGAAGATCTCTACAACCTGAAATCACCTCAATGGTTTAGAGAAGCTCCCGCTTGTTTGCATGCAAAATTAATTTTACTAACATTTATCAATTGCAATATTTTTAATAGGATCATTTAGAGTTTAATGTAGAAAATGGATCGCCTGTGTGCAAAGTGTGGTGACAACAGACTTTGTGCATGTTACCAGGTGGTTCACTACCTGGGTTTACGCTATTAAGTGGCAGATCTAGGCTTCTTCATTGTGTTATAGCCCTGCCTAAATTAACACAAAGAAGTCCATATTACACCCTCTAAACTTGTCAAGTTCGGACACAACCATTTTTTGGTTGGTTCACGGTACGACCCTTAACTTTCAACACCGTTCAAGATACACCCCTCTATTCACCTTATCCGTTTTTGACCATGGAATTGACTGTCGCTGAAGTAGTCATCATTTCCCATCTCCCGTTCCTTATGAGAGCAAAAAGGACATACGTCTCTACAGCCGCCGCCAACCTCCTCGAGGTTTAATCGACCAGAGAAAGGCGCGCCGGGACGAGGTCATCATCGCAATGTGTGTTTTCCTCTTCTTGTTCACGTGCTTGTCCTCGTCTTACCGATTCTGAGATGCATGGGCGGTCTTGCTTGACCATTGTGCATCCAAATTCCTGGCAAGCCGAGCTCGACGACCAAGGCTCGATAAGACCAGAAGACTGTTGGAGATATGCCCAGAGGCAATAATAAATTAGTTATTGTTATATCTTAGTGTTCATGATAAATGTTTACATCCCATGCTATAATTATATTAACCGAAACATTGATACATGTGTGTTATGTAAACAACAAGGAGTCCCTAGTAAGCCTCTGTATAACTAGCTTGTTGATTGATGGATGATCATGGTTTCGTGATCATGAACATTGGATGTTATTAATAACAAGGTTGTGTCATAGGTGAATGATATAATTGTACACACCCAAATGTTGTGGGAGTACAAGATCAAGTCATTAAGTCTGAATTTGCTATAAGCTACACATAGCTGCCTAAGTCCTTCGACCATGAGATCGCAAATCACTTACACCGGAAGGGTACTTTGATTACATCGAACGCCATTGCAAATGGGAAGTTATAAAGATGGGATTAAATATTCGGAAATGAGTTGAAGCATATGGATCAATAGTGGGATTTGTCCATCCCGATGACTGATAGATATACTCTTGGGCCCTCTCGGTGGAATATCATCTGATTAGCTTGCAAGCATATGATTGGATCATAAGAGATGACATACCACGGTAACGAGTAAATAGTACTTGTCGGTAACGAGGTTGAATAAGGTATGGAGATACCGATGATCGAACCCCGACAAGTAAACTATCGCGTGACAAAGGGAATTGGCATCATATGTAAAAATGGTTCAATCGATCACTAAGTCATCGTTGAATATGTGGGAGCCATTATGGATCTCCAGATCCGTTACCACCCGATTTGGCCAAATCGGAGTTGGGTCGCATAAGATGGCTTAGAAGACGTTAATGCAGCATCTTCTGCGGCCTGCGTTCAAGAGTTTGGGCTATGGCCTGTGTATCTCGTATTATAGTAGATCGTATTGCAATTTAGATTAAAGAGATAGAGTCTGGCCCGTGCACGGCTAGGTGCACGCCTCAACTAGAAAGTCCCTTGGACTATAAATATGTATCTAGGGTTACCGGAAAAGGAGGACAATCATCGTTCAACAAACACAAAATACGGCGGCGCATCGCCACCCCTTCTCTTCGAGGGTTTCTCCCGGTAGCATCATGCTGCCCAGACTGTCTGGCGATCTAGGCAAAGATAATGCCATTCATCAACCTTGTACTGCTCGTGCTGAAGCCTTGTTGATGGCGAGCAGTACTATTTATCCTTAGGTGTTTAGGGGCTAGCATTGGTGCTTTCACGTGCATATCTGCGTGGCAATGCTGTTCCTAGACACCTAGCTGCCCTTACGTCGATCTAGACGTAAGGGCAGCATCTTGCTTGTTCTTACTTAGTAGATCCGATCCATTATAGGCTCCTTGCTACGCAAGGATTAGTTTAATATCCATAGTTAGGCCTTATGTCGGGGTCGGATGACCGGTGGTGCGTTAGATGTTGTTTACCGTCCTCGCGAGGGATGTTCCGGGACTCAACGCAGGGTTGGTTTTAGGCCTCTGTAGGGTAGTTTGCATCGGGGCTCGAGTCGCTAGCCCTGATCGCACTTAGGACGTTCCGATTATGCGGTGAAAACCCCAAATTGTCGCGGATCGCTTTAGCTTTGTCCTGATCAAGCATGATCCCCATGCCATTGTAAATCCAACGTGAAGCATAGCCATCGCCTCCTTGACGATCCACGTGGAAACCCGAGAGCCGATAGGGCCAGACATTTAATGTTTACGTGTCACCATGCAGAACAATCAAGCACTAACACCTTTCCCGATCGGTTCAGGTCAGTGGCACGCCCAGCAACCGCCAGACGCTTTGCTGCCAAGACGGCGGGCCGCACGCGAGGTGCCAGGGATCCACTAAGCGGCCCTGGAGCTCTCTCGCCTTTGTGCTGCTTAACCAAAGCTCCCGTCGTGCTTCCCCTGGAGGGTAACACACTTCGCACGCCCAAATAAGATCCACGTCGACATCCACGCCGACATCTTCGTACACCCACGTCAACATCCACATCAACATCGGCATCCGAGATGGCGGAGGAACTCACGTACGAGGACCTTCCTCCTGATCATAAGAAGAAATACGATGAGTCAAGGCTATCATTAGCCGAATCCTCATCGCTCCTCGAGAAGACCTGTCGTACTCGCATCGTGTTCAAGGATTCACGCCACAGCAGCGTCCGACGGCAGATCTCGTTCTCCCTCGCATGAACGTACCGCAGCCCCGCGACAGAGGTCAACTACATGGTAGCCCATTCGCTGCATCGGCACTCTGAGAGCCTGTGAACACTTTGGAGCGCGTTGCGCTCCGTGTGGTGCAAGAGATCATGAGCGTCGATACTCCCCTTCAGGACCTGTTCTAGGGACTCACCAGGAGAGATGCAACTCCACACCAGCCATCTCTCGCCGTACACAATGGCGCTCCACAAAGAACAAGGCTCACCGCATACGTCGTCTACAAAGACGGGGTGACCCGGCGACTATCGGCTCGTACGACCCGCCTTAAGGAAATCCCACACGGATACGTGTGCGCGTATGTGCTGGATTGCAACAACCGGATGCGATCCAGCTCCACTAGAGGGATTGCCGGAGCAGAGCGATGAACCCTGCAGAAGAACGATCGCAGTTAGCCGGGGAGTTTAGGAGCGAGTCAGAAACAAGCGGTGGCTAGCTGGCACACACCATCGCACCAGTCCAGAGCTCACCTTCGCTTTACTCCACCGCAGATCAAATCAGCGCAACCCCGAGAGACCGGGCCTGCATCTTGCCGAAAAGAAGCGAGCACCGCTATTCCTGGGCCGTACCCCCAATGAGTTCGACCCGATCCTACTCACCGCCTGGTACCCTGGCCTGACTTCCAACAACCTTGGTCGTAAGGGTCAAGCTCCATCGAGCACGTTGAGCCGATACCCGCCCGGGGCTCGGGCATGGTTTCAGATTCTGATCGCCTACGGGTGAGGTTCTCTCGGCAGTCCCTCACCGGTCCAAGCAACTGCTTGATGGTACACCGTTGCCGCCAAATTCAAGGGGCAATCATGGAAGAATGAGGAACTGCTTTCACACACCTAGTACCATTCCGTAAGGCATCGAAGTCGTATTGCCGAACTAGCTCAAAGTTCGTGCAGCGAGGGAGAGTCAGCCTCTCGAATACATCCAACGGCTTTAACCGCCAAGAACCGATGCTATTCGCTCACCTAATCGAGAAGGAGTGCGCCGAGCTGGCAAAGCAGTCTTGCAGCTGTCCAAGGACCTCGAATGCTCCAAAGTTGAATACAACTCGTTGACGCACCCGAAGTCAATAGACTAACCTTATATGAATGGCCGCCATCCGTGAATCAGACTCGAACAAGTTCAAGCTGCGATAACCCCGGTCAATGCCGATGAGGATGGTATCTCGCGAAGATCAGCAGTTGGGTAAAGAAGCCGAGTGATTCCTGACGCGCATCTGTGGTCCCGCAATGTAAGTGAACTCCGCCGTGGTCTCCCAAGAGGGTTGGACTTCGACGTGACTAAGACCGAATGATCTTCGATCCGTCACGAAAGAGAAATAGTTACCCGAAGGCCACCAAGATCCCTACGGCACAAAGAGAGAAACAAGAGGCCACACGCAAATGGCATCATACGTTCACGCACGCCACCAATGTGCTGCGCGCACAAATTCAGATGGCGATAGAATCAGGCCGATTAATCTTCGGCAATTTGCCATGAAGGTAGACATGTGTCCGTTTCCGGACGTCAACATGGTGGACCTAAGCCACCCGCAAGAGAGCCAGGTTCTCTTTCGATGTCAATATGGCAGGGTTTAGATCCGCCATGGCATGGACAAGGCAGAGAGTAGCCACTCACGTGGCAAAGACAAAGCAGAGCAAACTCACTCGCAGCAAGGATAAGCGAGTGGGAATGCCCACGACCGGCCCCAAGACGACGATAGACGGTACCTAACCGAGGAGGAGGGGAGAAGCATACGGTATCAGCGCCCATTATCTCCGTACATCTCCTCAACAAATATGAGCAGCAATATGACCGACGTCGATGCTACGACGAAGACGATGAAAGATATCGTTTGGCCCGATGCGGAGAACAAAGAGGTATCGTCAGAACAGCGGCAACAACGACGGGTACGAACGTCGCGCTGGAGGGAGGTCAGGGGAGCTGCTGATCCTTCCAAAACCGTCCTAGTGCACTGTCTCCCACAAGCTTTCTGCCCGCTGATGAAGAGATGGAGGTTTTGGGGTAAGAGCTCACCTTAGAGGAGGTTCTCTCCCCTCATGGAAAGCCGAGTTATTTGGAATCGCCGATGCCGCACCACGCTTGAGACAAGTCAGAAAAGGCCCAATGCGGCTGGTGCACTTTCATTCTCGCCTTGACACAAGGCTCGGGGGGCAGCTAGCCCTGAAAATTCCTTGACTGAAGAGCCGATGGTGTTGAAATTGGCTATCTCTGCATCATAACCATGTTGAAGGGTGGAGGGCTCTTGCCAGAGTAAAACCACCAGGGTTGACAGGAGGAGTTTGAAGAAGGAGCCATCATCGGTGGTTAGGCCTTAGACTGTACTGTCGTTAAGGAGTATAACATCTAAGGAAAGTCAGGAGCAAAACACTCTGGCTGAGCAGAGGTATCACCAACATCAAGTTTGTTAGCAACGGTTAAGGAGCTTTCCCGAAGCATTAATCCGTGGAGTTTTGCCATCAAAGACAAAGCCATCACGTACTTCTACGATTTAGAAGTTCGAGATCTAGGGGTCACGGCTGGGCACATAGACCGTCCGGTTGGAAGTTTGGATCTGAATTTCATGGATTGCAAGTTGATATCTGAGAAGGCGATTAGATTGATCTGTCTTGCAATTTATTGGAAAAGCTGATGCATTACCATCGGCTCGTTGGGCATTGACCGAATTGACAATCGGCAAAATCAAAACAAGGGAGGATCGGCTAAATTAATTTGCAAGGAATCGGCAGAGTCAAATTGGAGAACTTTCTTCATTGATAATCAGATTTCTTACATAAAAAGAGCTGATTGCTCTCAAAAGGAAGGCCTAAGAGGGTGCATTGCCCCTCCTACTACTACTGATCCTATTCTAGGGATCCTATCTAGGGGCCATTGCCGCCCTCGTCATCGCCGTCGCCGCCGCTGTCGGTACTTTCGGCGGGCTCGTCGTCGCTGCTGCCGCGACCACCTGGAGGGCCCTCATTGTCCTCGTCGTCTTCGCCAGCATCGTCTTTCGTCGCTGTCGAAGTCACTAAGGTTGCCCGGCCAAGGGCAGAGGCGCTTGGCCGGCGGCTCGTCGGAGGAGGTGCTGTCCTCCTCCTCTTCTTCTTCCTTCACCTCCTCGGAGGAGGTGAAATCGCCCCAGGAGAAGCGATCGTCGTCGCTCTCCTCCTCCGACTCCCCGTCTGCGAGGAAGCGGAGGTCGCTCTCCCCGTCGGTCGAGGACTTGTCGTCCTCCGACCAGACGGAGAAGTCGTGGCTCGACTCATCCCCGTCGGCGATGGCGCGGCGGATGTTGGCCGATGGGCCTCTTGCGATCCCACCGCGCTCGCTTCCTGAGGTGGGGAGATTGGACGAAGGGCTTGATGCAAACGAGGAGGAAGAAGATGAATCCATGGGGCTAAGGAGGGGTTTTTCTGCTTAACATGGCTATTGTGAGCAGGCGAGCAGGCATGAATTACAGTGAGTGACCAAATAAAACGGTATGAAGGATGCACGTTCTGGGGCGCTCCGAGACGCAGCCCAACCGCCAAATCGTGCGGAGAAGTTGGGAAGGCAAGTCGTCATCATGGAGAATACTGCGACGGTTCTGCCGCGACATGACCCTTCGAAGGAGATAGATGGTTTTGCAATTATCCCTAATAAAACCAAATGGGGCATGTTACCACCCGATTTTGGCCAACTCGGAGTTGGGCCGTAAGTGAAGATGGCTAGAAGATTACACGGGAGCATCTTCGAAGCGGCCTTGCGCTAAGAGTTTGGGCTAAGTGGCCCGTGTCTGTAATATAGTAGATCGTATTGTAATTTAGATTAAAGAGATAGAGTCCGGCGTGCACGGTTAAGTGCACGCCTCAATTAGAAAGTCCCTTTGGACTATAAATATGTATCTAGGGTTAACGAAAAGGAGGACAATCATCGTTCAACAAACACAAAATACGGCGCATCGTCAGCCCCTTCTCGAGGGTTTCCTCCCGGTAGCACATACGTCAGATCGCATCTGTGCCATCTAGGCAAGATACGTTTATTCATCTGTAACGTTTGTAAATAAGCCTTGTTGATGGCGAGCAACATTATTTATCCTTAGGTGTTTAGGCTTGCATTGGCGTTTACGTGCAGTCCGTGGCAATGTCGTCCCGACAATTAGTTACCCTTACGTCGATCTAGACGAAGGCGCATTCTACTGTTTCCACGCAGATCCGATCCGTTATAGCGTTCCTTGCCACGCAAGGATTAGCTTAATATCCGCATAGTTAGGCCTTATGTCAAAGCTTTATGATCCTAGGCATAGATGTTGTTTACCGTCCTCATGAGGGATGTTCCGGGATCAACGTTATGTTGGTTTAGCCTCGTAGGGGTAGTTTGCACGTCGAGCCGCAGGGCCCGATCGCACTTAGACGTTCCCGATTATGCGGTGAAAACCCTAAATTGTCGTAGATCTCATTAGCTTTGTGATCAAGCAGGATCCCCATGCCATTGTAAATCCAACGTGAAGCATGGGGCGATCGGCTCGAGCCGATCCACATGGAAACCTGAGAGCCGATAGGGGCTCGTATTTAATGTTTACGTGTCTACCATGCAGAAAACTAATCGAAGCAATCCTGACCAGGTATAGGTCACGTGGCACGCCCTAGCAACCGCCAGACGTTTCTTTGCCAGAAGATTTGCGGGACGACGCGAGGTGTGCGTGGATCCACCATGCCCCGGGAGCTTCATTGTGTTGCTTAACCAGTTCCGTCAAAGGGGTTTTGAGGTAACAAGATTCCGCTTATTAGTTATTGCTCTTGAGAGTCTCACTATAAAACCGCATAGTTCGGCGAACCGTAGGGTGACGCGCTTTATGGCTCGATGTCGACAGGTAGATTTGAATACGGTATGGAGACTATTTTTTTCGGAGTCTCGGATGGGATCCAGGACGTCACGAGGAGGTCCGGAATAGTATTCATATAAGGGAAGTTGATTTCTAGGTCCGCCCCCTAACCCTAGATGGGAAAGGGGCCACCCCAGCCGACCTGGCCCCCTATATAAAGAGGGAGGGGGCGGCCGGCCACCAACCCCATGATTAGGCCCCCCCTCTCTCCTCCACCATACGTTGTTCCGGCTTGGCGAAGCCCTGCAGCTTTTCTCCACCACCACCACCACCACCACCACGCCGTCGCAGCAGTTAGATCCGTGGAGATCTGCCACACCTCCGCTGCTCCGCCGGAACGGGGAGAGGAATGGGCTTCATCAACATCGTACGCGCGACCGAAAGGCCGAAGTGTCGGGCAGATAAAGCAAAGACCGGGACGCACGTTCACATCAACAACGAGATCCGATCTCGTAGGCTTTGGAAATCTTCAAGGGTTAGTATCTTATCAATCTCGTTGCTCCGATCTTGTAGATTAGATCTTGGGTGTTCCATAGATTAGATCTTGGATTTATTCGTCTTGCGGTAGGAATTTTTTTGTTTTCTATGCTACGAACCCCAACAAAGACGCCCTCATGTCATGTCGGCCTCTTAAGGTCTCATCCGCATGGCCTAGCCAGCGACCCAACACTACTCCTAGTTCCATCTCGTCCCGTCTCGCAGATTTTTGCGCCTCAATGTAACAAGCCTTTTTTGGATTTCGGCGACCGATGCGCGTAATGTACACGTCCGTTGGGAACCCTAAGAGAGGAAGGTGTGATGCGCACACAGTTGCAAGTTTTCCTCAGAAGATGAAACAAAGGTTATCGAAATCCGCAGGAGCCAAGAAGCACGGAAGGTTGTTGGTGGAGGAGTGTAGTGCTGCGCAACACCAGTGAAACCGGCGCCAACGTGGAACCCGCACAACACAATCAAGATACTTGCCCAACATAACAAAGGTTGAGTGTTGTCAATCCCCACCGGCTTGTTGGAAACAAAGGATTGCTTAGATTGGCCATAAAGAGAATGTATTCATATGTAAAAGAATGGACTGGGGTCCACAGTTCACTAGTGGTGTCTCTTCAATAAGATAACTAACATGTTGGGTGAACAAATTACAGACAGCAATTGACAAATCAAGATTCAATACATATCAATGATGATTACTATGAGATTTAATCAGGGCATTACGACAAAGTACATAGACCGCTATCCAGCATGCATCTATGCCTAAATAATCCACCTTCTGGTTAGCATCCGCACCCCCTCCAGTATTAAGTTGTAAACAACAGATAATTGCATTAAGTATGGTGTGTAATGTAATCAACACAAATATCCTTAGATAAAGCATCGATGTTTTATCCCTAGTAGCAACAACACATCCACAACCTTAGAACCTTCTATCACTGTGTCCCAGATTCAATGGAGGCATGAACCCACTATCGAGCATAAATACCCCTCTTGGAGTTACAAGTATCAACTTGGCCAGAGCCTCTACTAGCAACGGAGAGCATACAAGAACATAAACAACATATATGATAGATTGATAATCAACTTAACATAGTATTCTCTATTCACCGGATCTCACCAAACACAACATGTAGCATTACAAATAGATGATCTTGATCATGTTAGGCAGCTCACAAGATCTAAACAATGATAGCACAAGCGAGAAGACAACCATCTAGCTACCGCTTATGGACCCATAGTCCAAGGATGAACTATTCACGCAATCCGCAGGCGGGCATGATGATGTAGAGCCCTCCGGTGATGATTCCCTCTCCGGCAGGGTGCCGAGGCGATCTCCTGAATCCCGAGATGGGATTGGCGGCGGTGGCGGCGTCTCGGGAAGGTTTTCCGTATCGTGGCTCCTGCATGTGTATTCGCGACGAAGGCTTTGGCAGGCGGAAGGGTAGGCCAGGGGGCGCGCGAGGGCCCCACACCATAGGCGGCGCGGCCCCCCTCGCCGTGCGGCTTTCCATGGTGGCGGCGCTCGTCGCTCCACTTCGTTAGTCCCTCTCGCCTTCCGAAGCTTCGTGGAAAAATAGGACCCCGGGCTGATTTCATCCAATTCCGAGAATATTTCCTTACTAGGATTAAAACCAAAACAGAAACAGCAACTTGCGCTTCGGCATCTTGTTAATAGGTTAGTGCTGAAAAATGATCATAATGATGTAAAGTATGTATAAAACATTCAAGTATTGTCATAAAATTAGCATGGAACATAATAAATTATGGATACGTTTAGACGTATCAGTATCCCCAAGCTTAGTTCCTACTCGCCTCGAGTAGGTAAACGATAACACAAATAATTTCGAAGTGACATGCTACCAACATAACCTTGATCAACACATAAAGCATATGAGATGAATGGGGTGATCTGAAGCAAAAGATTGCTAACAAAGATAATAACTAAACAAATGATACCATATAGCAAAACTTTTCATGAATAGTACTTAAGACAAGTATCAATAAGATTTCACAAGAGCTAACTCATAAGCAATAAATCAAAGTAGAATGCATTGAAGCAACACAAAGGATGATTAAGTTTCAGCTATTTTTTAACTTGTAACATGTATATCTCATGGATATTTGTCAACATAGAGTAATATAACAAGTGCAATAAGTAAAAATGTAAGAATCAATGCACACAGTTAACACAAGTGTTTGCTTCTAAGATAGAAAGAAGTGGGTAAACCGACTCAACATAAAGTAAAAGAATGGCCCCTCGCGGCAGAGGGAAGCATGGATTACTATTTTTGTGCTAGAGCTTTTGTTTTGAAAACATAGAAACAATTTTGTCAACTGTAGTAATAATTCATATGTGCTATGCATAATACTTCCTACAAGTTGCAAGTCTCATGCATAGAGTACTAATAGTGCTCGCACCTTGTCCTAATCAGCTTGGATAACACGGATTATCATTGCATGACATATGTTTCAACCAAGTGTCACAAAGGGGTACCTCTATGCCGCTTGTACAAAGGTCTAAGGAGAATGCACGCATTGGATTCTCGCTTTGATTATTCTCAACTTAGACATCCATACCGGACAACATAGACAACAGATAATGGACTCTTTTAATGCTTAAGCATTCAACAACAGCTAATATTCTCATAAGAGATTGAGGTTGTGTGTCACTGCAACTTCCACCATGATACATGGCTTTAGTTAGCGCCCAATGTTCTTCTCTAACATATGCATACCTTCAAACCATTTGATCATGAAATCGCACGTACGACAAGACGAACATGCATAGCATCTCACAAGATACAACAAAAGTGTAAAAAGTTGATGGCGTCCCGAGAAACATGGTTACCGCTCAAACAAGCAACTTATAAGAACTAAGACATATAACTACATATTCATTAACACAATAGTTTTTAAGCTATTTGTCCCATGAACTATATATTGTGCAAAGATAAAGGAATGAAAATTTAAAGGTAGCACCTGGCAGATTTTGGAAAGCGCAAAATACCACATAGTAGGTAGATATAGTGGACACAAATGGCATGGGTTTTGGCTCAAGGTGTTTGGATGCACGAGAAGCATTTCCTCTCAATACAAGGTTTGGGCTAGCAAGGTTGTTTGAAGCAAACACAAGTATGAACAGGTACAACAAAACTTACATAAGAACATATTGCAAGCATTATAAGACTCTTCACATCGCCTCCTTGTTGTTCAAACACTTCACTAAAATATCTAGACTTAGAGAGGACCAATCATGCAAACCAAATTTTAACAAGCTCTACGGTAGTTCTCCATTAATAGATTAAACTACATGATGCAAGAGCTTAAACATGATCTATGAGAGCTCAAACAATTGCCAAGTTATTTCAAACCATATGCAGCATTTTCTGATCCCAACCAAATATCAATTTAACGAAGTAATTTCACCTTCGCCATGAACATTAAAGCACAGTTAAGAGCACAAGTGTTCCATATGAAAAAGCGGAGCGTAATATCTCCAATATAAGGATGATGGGATCCAACTTTATTCAAACCAAAAACAAAAATAAAAGCAAACCGACGCTCCAAGTAAAGAACATAAGATGTGATGGAATAAAAATATAGTTTCACTAGAAGTGACCGGATAAGGTTGAATGATGAAGAAGGGGATGCCTTGGGCATCCCCTAGCTTAGATGCTTGAGTCTTCTAAAATATGCAGGGATGAACCACCGCGGCATCCCCAATTTTCATTCTTCTTGATCGCAGTATATCATCCTCCTTCCTGACCCTTGAAAACTTCCTCCACACACCAAACTTTACAACTCATTAGATGGTTAGTGCATAATCAAAAATTTATATTCGTAGGTGACAATCATTCTAACACTTCTGGACATTGCACAAAGCTACTCAAAGTTAATGGAACAAAGAAACTCATTCATCATAGCAAAAGCGGCAATGAATAAAAGGCAGAATCCGTCAAAAACAGAACAGTCCGTAAAGACGACTTTAAAGCTGGCACCAACTTGCTCAAATGGTAAAACTCAAAACTAATGAAAGTTATACATATCTGAGGATCACGTATAAATTTTCAGATTTTAACTCTTCACAGAGAGTTCTCAAGGCGAATTCGTGATGTACAAATAATGATGCTTCGCGCAGCAATCCAAATCTAGCATCAACTTTACCATAGAGACTTTACTTGGCACAAAAAAACATGATAAGGAGAGGCTGCACCGTAGTAAACAACTTCCAAGACTCAAAATAAACAGTAATAAAATAAAACATGGGTTATCTTCCAAGAAGTGCTTTTCTTAACGCCTTTCGTAGGCGCGGAAAGTGCAAATCAAGTATTATTAAGAGATGAAGCATCAACATCATAATTTTTCTTAAAAACACAACTTGTCGCAAACTTAGATGCTCCATTATCTAACTTTTCTATGGTGGTGCTAGGGGTTTTATCAATTTTAGGCCTATAATAATTCTTTGGTTTAGGCACCTTAGAGGCATACATGAATTTTTGCTCTTTACCCACATAAGCTTTCTCCTTAAACTTAAGAGAAGAAAAAGTTGAACCCAAGGTTCCCATAGCCTTTTCAAGTTCACCAATCCTATTGATTTGATTATCATGGACAACACAAGTTTCTAGGACACCAATTCTTTCATCAATTCCTCCTAAGGATTTATCAAGTTATCCAATAACATTTCCAATTTAGTTTCAATACTTGGAAAATTTTTCTCTATGGTTTCCAATTTTTTCATAACATCCTCAAGAGAGATTTCAATTTTAACTTCATTAACGGGTGGTATTCCAACTAGACTCTCAATGATGCAACTAGCTTCTAAAGCAGGAGTACCTAGGAAATTACCTCCCGAAAGAGTATCAAGAACATACCTATTCCAACTAGATAAGCCAACATAAAAGTTCCTAAGAAGAATAGTGGAGTGTTTCTTAATGCACCTATGATGAGCATTACTAATTCTGTATCAAGCATCTTTAAAACTTTCTCCACCTTGTTGCTTAAAAGAACGAACTTCAACTTCAGGATTACTCATTTTAGTTGCAATAAAAATAAACTAAGCAAATAGAATAAAGTAAAGAAAAGTAACTAATTTTTTTTTGTGTTTTGATATAGAGCAAGTTAATAAGACAGAAAGTAAAGTAACTAATTTTTTTTGTGTCTTTAGATATGAAGCAAACAAGACAATAAATAAAATAGAGTAAAGCAAGACAAAAACAAAGTAAAGAGATTGGATGAGACTCTCACAGCAAGTGTCTTGGACTCACTAATCTGCCAGAAAGAGCTAGATGCGTAATGTACACGCCCGTTGGGAACCCAAGAGGAAGGTGTGATGCGCACAATAGGAAAGTTTTCCCTCAGAAAGAAACCAAGGTTATCGAACCAAAGAGGAGCCAAGAAGCACGTGAAGGTTGTTATGGAGGAGTGTAGTGCGGCGCAACACCAAGGATTCCGCCAACGTGGAACCCGCACAACACAATCAAGATACTTTGCTCCAACGTAAATAGTGAGGTTGTCAATCTCAACGGTTATTAAACAAAGGATTAAGCGTATCTAGTGGAAGATGGTGTTTGTTTGCAAAGAACAATAAGAACAATAATTGCAGCAGAGAATGTATTCAGATAAAAGAATGGACCGGGTCCACATTTCACTAGTGGTGTCTCTCCAATAAGATAACTAATATGCTGGGTGAACAATTACGTATGGCAATTGACAAATCAAGATTCAATACATATCAATGATGATTACTATGAGATTTAATCAGTACATTATACAGTACATGTATCGCTATCCAAAGCATGGTCTATGCCTAACAATCCACCTTCGGGTTAGCATCCGCACCCCCTCCAGTATTAAGTTGCAAACAACAGATAATTGCATTAAGTATGGTGTGTAATGTAATCAACACAAATATCCTTAGACAAAGCATTGATGTTTTATCCCTAGTAGCAACAACACATCCACAACCTTGGAATTTCTGTCACTGCCCCAGATTAAATGGAGGCATGAACCCACTATCGGAAAGAAGCAATACCTCTGGAGTTTTAAGTATCAACTTGGCCGTACTTCTACTAGCAACAAGAGAGCATGCAAGAACATAAACAACACATATGATAGATTGGATAATCAACTTGACATAGTATTCTAGATTCATCTGATCCCACCAAACACAACATGTAGCATTACAAATAGATGATCTTGATCATGTTAGGCAGCTCACAAGATCTAAACAATGATAGCACAAGCGGAGAAGACAACCATCTAGCTACTCCTTATTGACCCATAGTCCAAGGATGAACTACTCACTTAACAACCGGAGGCGCATGATGATGAGCTCCTCCTGATGATTCCCCTCCAAAGCAGGGTGCCGTGAGGCGATCTCCCCGAATCCCCCGAGATGGGATTGGCGGCGGCGTCTCTGTCTGGAAATTTTTCCGTATCGTGGCTCTCGCACAGGGTATTCGCGACGGCGCCTTTGCGAGGCGGGAAGGCAGGTCGTGTGGCGGCGCAGGGCCCCACACCATAGGCGGCGGATGTTCACGGGGTGCTTTGTCTCAGAGACAATGTTGGGCCCTCCAAGAGCAGAGGTTTGTAGAACAAACAGCATAAGTTTCCTTAAGGGATTACCCAAGTTTATCGAATCAGTGAGGAAGAGGCCAACATATCTTCTCAAGCAACCCCGCAACCACAAAGCAAGAAGTCTCTTGTGTCCCCAACACACCTGATAGGTGCACTGGTTCGCGAAGAGATAGTGAAATACAAGTGGTATAAATAAGTATGAGTAGTACGGCGCTGCAGGCCAGCTATACTGGGCGTGCGCTGATGGTAGTACATTGGCAGAAGTAAACAAGCAGTAGTAACGCAGCAGTAATAACGCAGTAAAACAGATAGCAGCATTTAGGAACAAGGCCTAGGAATTAGACTTTCACTAGTGGATACCTCAACTTTGATCACATAACATAATAGATAAATGCATACTCTACACTCTCTCGTTGGATGATGAACACATTGCGTAGGATTCACGAACCCTCAATGCCGGAGTTCACAAGCTCCACAATTCAATGTTCATATTTCAATAACCTTAGTGCATGAAAGATCGACACGACTAAACCAAGTACTAACATAGCATGCACACTGGCACCTTCATGCATTTTAGGAGGAATAGGATCACATCAATACCATCATAGTAATAGTTAACTTCATAATCTACAAGAGATCATAACCATAGCTACACCAAGTACTAACACGAGTGCACACACTCGTCACCATTACACCGTGCAGAGGAATAAACTACTTTAATAACTTCACTAGAGTAAAGCACAAGATAAACTGTGATACAAAACACATTGCAATCATAAAGAGATATAACTAAGCACTTCACTACGCCATTCATAACAGTGAATAAGTATTCTGAGAAATATAGCCTAAGAGACCCACACAGTGATGCACACACCGTCACCTTTACACACGTGGACAAGGAGTCTCTCCGCAGATCACATAAGTAAAACTCACTTGACTACATAATGACATCTAGATTACAAGATCATCATATGAATCCTCACTCATGTAAGGCAGCTCATGAGATTATTGTATTAAAGTACATAGAGAGAGATGAACCACATAGCTACCGCTACAAGCCCCCAGCCTCGATGGAGAACTACTCCCTCATGGGAGCAGCAGCGCTGATGAAGATGGCGGTGGAGATGGACAGCGGTCGATGATAGAAGCCTTCCGGCACTTCCCTGTCTTACAGGGTGCCTGGGAACAGAGACTCCCCGTCCCCTGCATCTTGGCCGCGATGGCGGCGGCCCGGGAAGGTTTCGTGGGTTTCGCCCAACGTCATAGGGTTTTCGCGACAGAGTTTTAACAGGGCGAAGGGCGCCTCGGAGGGGGCCGGGGGCCACCACACCATAGGGCGGCGCCTCTCGGCCGCGCCTGTGGTGTGGTGTGGGCCCCTGTGGTCCCTCCGGCGCCTCGTGTACCTGATGGTCTGGGAAAAAATAGGAACCTGGGCGCTGATTTCAATGATTTCGAATATTTTACATTACAGGATTTCCTTGAATCAAAACAAAGCAGTAAAAACAGAACTGGCTACTTCGGCATCTTATAATAGGTTAGTTCCTAAAATGCATAATAATGACATATAATGTACATAAAACATGTAGATATCATCAATAAAGTAGCATGGAACATAAGAAATTATAGGGACACGCTGGAGACGACACATCCCCTGCTTAGTTCTCACGTCCTGTTGGTAAAACGAGCAATGAAAGATAATTTCTTAAGTGACATGCTATCATAACCTTGATCATACTATTTGTAAACATATGTAATGAATGCAGCCGATCAAAACAATGGTAATGTCATGAGTAAACAAATGAATCATAAAGCAAAGACTTTTCATGAATAGTACTTCAAGACAAGCATCAATAAGTCCTGCATAAGAGTTAACTCATAAAGCAATAAATCAAAGTAAAGGTATTGAAGCAACACAAAGGAAGATTAAGTTTCCTTTCAACTTATAACATGTATATCTCATGGATAGTGTCAATGTAAAGTGAATGGTAATAAGTGCAAGTGCAAGTATGTAGGAATCAATGCACAGCTCACACAAGTGTTTGCTTCTTGAGGTGGAGAGAGATAGGTGAACTGACTCAACATAAAAGTAAAAGAAAGGTCATTCAAAACTCACATAAAAGACATATTGTAAACATTATAAGACTCTACACCGCCTTCCTTGTTGTTCAAACTCAATACTAGAAATTATCTAGACCTTAGAGAGACCAATTATGCAAACCAAGTTTTAGCATGCTCTATGTATTTCTTCACTAATAGGTGCAAAGTATATGATGCAAGAGCTTAAACATGAGCACAACAATTGCCAAGTATCACATTATCCAAGATATTTTACCAATTACTACATGTAGCATTTTTCAGACTCCAAACTATATATCAATTTATAACGAAGAGGAAACTTCGCTATGAATATTATGAGCTAAGAACACATGTTCATACTAACCAAATGGGTGTCTCTCTCCCCCACAAGGATGAACTTATTCAGAGAACTAAGATAACAAAACAAAATAAAAGCACACACGTACGCTCCAAGTTAAAGTACATAAGATGTAGATCAATAAAAACATAGTTTGGGTGAGGAGCCTCGATGATGTTAGCTGATGAAGAAGGGGGATGCCTTGGGCATCCCCAAGCTTAGACGCTGGAGTCTTTAATGCGTGTGGATGAACCACGGGGCATCCCCAAGCTTAGAGCTTTTACTCCTCTTGATCATAGTATATCATACTCCCCTCTTGATCACCCTTGAAAACTTCCTTCACCAAACTTCAAGCAAACTCATTTGAGGGTTATATTAATCAAAATTCACATGTTCATAGGTGACACATTCTTAACATTTCTGGACATTGCACAAAACCTCTCTTAAAGTTAATGGAACAAAGAAAACTCATTCAACTTAACAAAAGTGGCAATGCGAAATAAAAGGCTAGTCAAAAACAGAACAGTCCGTGAAGACGAATTTTAAAATGGCACCGCACTTGCTCAAATGGAAAAACTCAAAAACTAATGAAAGTTGCGCACATATCTGGATGCACGTAAATTGGCAGATTTTTTAGAATTTTATGCACATTTGATTGTGGTCACAGCAATGCTGTTTCTGCGCCGCGATCCCAAATATAACATCAACTTTAACATAGAAACTTTACTGGGCACAACAATGCAACAAAACTAAGATAAGGAGATGTTGCTGAGGCAACAACTTCAAGACACAAATATAAAACAAAGTATTGTAAAAAAAAACACATGGGTTATCTCCAAGAAGTTCTTTCTTTATAGCCATTAAGATGGGCTAAGCAGTCGCAAGAAACAAGAGTTGAAGCAAAAGAGAGCATCAAGAGTCAAATTCAAAACACATTTAAGCCAAATGCTTCCTATGCATAGCAGAACTGTAATAAACAAGTTCATGAAGAGCAAAAAGTAAATTAAAGGCACAGGAAGACAAAAAATGAAACAGAAGCCCAAAATTTCAAAGACATGAGAGAGGATGTTTTAGTAACATGAAATTTTTTACAACCATATTTTCCTCTCTCATAATAACTTTCAGTGAGCATCATGAGCAAACTCAACAATATAACTATCACATAAAGCATTCTTATCATGAGTCTCATGCATGAAATTACTACTCCCAACATAAGCATAATCAATTTATTAGTTGTAGAGCAAATTCAACAAAGTAGCTATCATTATTCTCATCATCCAATATAGGAGGTATCATCAAAGTAAATTTTCTCCTCAATGCTTGGGGGACTAAAAATATCATGCTCATCAAAGCCAGCTTCCCCAAGCTTAGAATTTTCCATAGCATTAGCAACAATAGTGTTTAAAGCATTCATATTAATATGTTCCATGGGTTTTTTAATTTTCGCATCAAACCATCCATGTCTTAAATCAGGAAATAGAATAAGAAGCTCATTGTTGTTCATTATGCCTAACTAGTGTAAACAAGAAACCAAATGATGCAATTGCAGGATCTAAAGGAAATAGCTTCGAGTACTTACAATGGCGGAGAATAGCTTAGTAGCCGAGATCCCAGTGTGACACTACAAGAAAAGTTCGATAGACAACGTCCCAAAATCACGTCAACTAAGGGGCATTTTTCGTCGCCATGGGCCTAACCCGACGATATGTTCGTGTCGAAATCCATTGTGCAAAGTCCAACGTACGATTTTTCTGGTCTGTCAAGCATGTTTCTTCCGCTACTTGGTAACTGGGATCACATGAGTGTTTTCTGGAGCCCGTTGATCGTCGACGTCATGCAAACCGACACGTGGCAGACGCCGTTAAGCGTTAACCGGCTGAAACCCCGGGGTAGATGGTAGGCCCACACGAGGCCTCGCCACGTCTTGCTGCCGCTGCATATGACATAGTTTGACCGGTCAACTATATAGCCGGGCTGGTCCATTAGCATGGTCGTGCCTAACTCTAAGGTTGATCAAGTCAAAACTTAAATGGCCGGCCTATTTAACATGTGGGGTCCACTTTACAGCAACTGGGCCGGCCCAAGAAGCAAGTGGCCTCGGCTAAAAACATGTGGGTCCCACTTTCCCAAAAGGCCGCCCATTTAGTGTGGTCCACCGTATAAGTAGCGGGTCGCCCAACAACAGCGGTCAAGAAACACAGTGGGTCCCACTTTCCAGCTTAAAGGATCTACTACATTAGTTTGTGGGTCCACCATATAGCAAGTGGGCCCGCCCAACAAAATAGCGTACGGCTAAAACACAGGTCCCACTTTATTAAAGGTCACTTCATTTAGTATGTGGCCCACCATATAGTTATGGTCGCTCCACCAAGATAGTGGGTCCTGCCAAAACACAGAGTGGACCCACATTCCCGTTAATGGCCGCCCATTTGGTATGCGGGGTCCACCATAGAGGGAGTGGGTCACTAACAAGAAGTTGTCGGCTAAAAACACAGTGGTCCCACCTTCCACTTAAAAGGGTCGTCTATTTACTCTTGCTGGGACCACCATGGTCGCCTAACAAGATAGTTGTCACTAATAGTTACAGTGGCTCCATCTCAAGAAGGCCTCTGCCCAACTAGTACGGGGTCCACAAGAGAAGAAGGGCCTACCTACCAAGATAGTGGGCCGCCAAAACACGTGGGTCCCACTTTCCTCTTAGGGCCGCCCATTTACGGCCTCTGTGCTGAACTGGGCCGGCCTAACCACCAGGGCGGCTTCACTCCGTGAGTTGGGCGGGTCCACCTTAGAAGCAAGTGGGCATGTTCCAATTAGTGTGTGGGTCCACCAGAATCAAATGGGCTGGCTCAAGAAGTATGGTCTCGCTTAGTTGTCAGTTATATGCCGGCATAATATGCGCTTTAGGATTTTGTGGATCGCTTAATTGGGCCGTTTAAGTGATGGGAATTCGTGATTTAGATACCGAGAATATTTACGCAGTGCTGTCGGATAGCCTCACTTACCACAAGCACCAAAGAAAAATGCGCGAAAGAACTATAAAAACTAACTAAATATTACATCGGCCTGCAAGGCATTGAAAAAAATATTATAACAGAAATTGAATGGTAATTAAACTTAGTAATACAATTAGAAGTGATCCTGGCGTATATGGTATCCTTAAGCGTCCATGGTGCACCTATATCTGAAACAAAGACATTACAAGTTAAGAGCTTCAACAACAATGGAAAGGCAAAGAACACTACAATATTGTTTGGCAAAGAATTTGGAACTCATCATTTCGCCGTTATAACAAGGATCATTGTAATGCGACAATAAGCAAACAAATAAAAACAATGCCGTGATATGCACTAACAACAATATAATGTCAGAAAGATAATAGAATGAATATGTGATTACTATCGTCGAGTCCCATGCAAACCAACATGTTCAGGGAGTACAAAATTGGTATGAAACAATATAGTAGCAGGCTATAAATTTTGTAACAACGACCGAGCGCAAGATGAAGTTATGATGGCTACATCTACAAAGCAGGGAATGTAAACCAAAATAGAAGTTACTATGGCAAAAGCTAAAGAGGAGGGAATGTGAACCAACATGTGCCAAGTGCAATTATCTATTTTGGCCGGAACTAAATAATACTCCCGAACTTATAGTGAAGGGGATGCAAATCAAGATGTTTCTGGATATAATAATGAGCAACACATGGAGGATAGTTAATGTTGGATTTAGATGGACCAGATACGTAATATAGTGGGATCACCGAACTTGTATAAGAGGACGCAAACCAATATGTTCACTTTTCCATATGTGAGCATTGGTGCCAAGTCGTGGTAAACAACACAGCTGCAGCTTTTGAAGAACAAGATGGCACGCAAAAATTATTATCTAGTAGTGCTACGTTGACGTACTACAAAATATATAGCAAAGAGTGATAGTATGCCAAACGTCCTTACTTTGTTATTTACAATGAAGAAGATACAAAACAATGGCATCACCTGTAGTACAGGCAAGCCAACATGTCTGTTATAAAAAATTGGCACAAACAACATAGTAGCAGCTACAATTTTGTAACAACGATCGAGCAAGATAAAGCTATGATGGCTAGATCTACAAAGAGCAGGAATGCAAACCAAAGAGAAGTTAATGATGCCGGGTGCTTTTTATAGAGCAGTGGAATGCAACCAAATATGTGCAATTACTTAAAATTGGCCATGAACTAAATAATAGTAGGATGTTACTATAATACCTATAATTTTTGTAACAACGACTGAGCAAGATAGAAGTTATGATGGCTACATCTACAGAGCAGGGAATGCAAACCAAAATGTTCAATCGCTTAAAGTTAGCAATGAAGTAGAAAACAGCAACGTGTTACGGTCATAGCTAGGAATGAACTAAAAGAGCTTCAGACAAACAAGCATCTGAACCCAGAACATGGCGCTAAAACAAGGGACTTACATTAGGAGAAGCACTCGGTGGGAGTCACAGCAGATCTTCCTGGGGTTGATAGATTAAAGAGGCAAGCACGCTACATGTGCTAATTAAAGTTGAGACGGCCATTACACTTCATGGTTACTCATCTCATCTCGCAAAAACGTAACGCGCTGTCGTTAGCACAAACAGGTTCCCCAAGATTAAACAAGAACTTGCAAAAGCAACAGAAAAGCGACAAGAGAAGAGTTTAGACTGCGCGCCTCTTGCGCCTCTATGAAGGCATCCTGCTCATGGCCGCCATGAGCCTGTGAGCAAGATCCGGATTGGGTGGATCACCATCCCGTGGCCGGCCCTGGGCGTGGCAGGGGACGACACCGCAGCCTGAAGCCGAGACTGCGGTAGACCCGGCCGGATGAGCACAGTGGCTTTCGAGGTTCGGCGGGGATGATCCGGTCCGGTTGATGACTCGTCGATAGCTTGGTCCGCAGTGCACCGGATGACGAGGACGAGGGCTCGGGGTAGGCCAGGGAAGTCCTAAGGGGATGTCTTGGGCAGGTGGTCGTGGAGGTGGTAGAGAGAGGGACTTGAGAAGTTCCGTGGTGGTCTCGTATGAGACTCGAAGGGAAATATATTTTTTGGGAGGGTTTCCTGCTAGGGAGGTGGGTGATCAAAATGACGGCAAACCCCTCACTGCACTGATTTTGTCATTATCTCCACAGTAGTAGATGGAATTTGGAAGCGTAGGAAATTTTGTATTTTGTGGGCGGGAAGTTTGGCCGCTATGAGATTGAATTTCGCTAAGGTACAAGTATAATGATAAAAAATTGTGACACCGTACTAGTACCTCTGTTCATGGCCGAGTGCAAAATCAAATCATCATCACGTTGAATATAGGTCACTACCATGATCATGATCTATCTTCTTAATCCCATTCAAAAATGCGTTTGAAATATTTTAGGATTGGTGGGAGATTTTGCCGCCCGACAGAGATTAAATTAAACCACACGTTCGACAATTCAAACTTGAGACCTTGGCTATGATACCATTTAAGTTCGAACTGATTCAAAAAAGGCTAGGCAATTAATTTATATAACATCCACAGGAACAACTACCAAGTTGATCCCAACCGCAGATAAATGCATCCACCAACAAAAGTCTGAACGGTGCCTTAATCTAAGGAAACATTTCACAAGACCAATGTACTCACTATGTTAGTGTTCATCTCCAATTATCTATGGCATTTTCTTAGTCTTGGAGATTATAACGAACTTGATTGGCCTCGTGCAATAGGGCATCACATGCTTCTAATCTCGATCTCAACATGTCAACTTTTGTTCTTAGCATAGCTGTTGCAACTCGTTCTACTTGGAGTTGTTCCTCCAAAACTTGAGCAGAGAAAGACTTGGACTTGGGCTTCAAAACCCAGCATTTCGCAGGAAAGAGTTTTTGGTGATATCTTTATCTTTCCCATGTTTTGCCATCTCGAATTTCATATTAGCCTGACAAGTTTTGAGTTGTGTAAAAAGAAAAGTTATTACAGAGAAAAATGCAGATGGTAGATTTAATGTGTACGAACTACTTTTAATCATACAAGTTGACATGCCTGACTATAATAAGGACCATCTATCTTGCTAGCATGCATAATTATTAATGGGCTACCATGTACGGGAACCGTATCCTCTAACGTGAAGGAGCTAAGTCAGGAAAAATAAAGAAGCAAAGTCAGGCTTCTGTAGCATAAGTACAAGGTTATGCACTGTCTTTAACTAATAAAGGTGATTACTGTAGATGTTTAAAAACTAAACTAAATTTTATTACACCATAATTTTCTCTGCATGTAATTACTTCAAATGCAAGACACAAGTTTGTATTGTGCAAATTAATTTAAATTATTTGGATTTTAGACATATGGTTTGGGGGAAGGAAAGTTAGAGTACTGTAGCTTCTCTAACTTTTCACCTTCAAGTTAGAGTACTGTAGCTTCTCTAACTTTTCACCCATGTACGTAGTCCTTCCAAGAAACAACCGTTATTGCATTACGAGCAGAAAACAGTTCACACGTGCGCTCAGACAAATTTTCAGCATGCAGCTGATTTATGGTTTAATTGAAGTACACATCAGGATATTATTTCACACAAAATACAGCAGCCACATGGAACATATCTAATTTTAGTACAACAACAAAATTTGCAATTATTACAGACCACGAAATTTTGAACGAAATTTTGAGCAGTAATTAGTTACAACATTGGCATCAGCAGTCCACTTGACTGAACAACATAATCAAAGTTTATTTAGACACCTTCAATTCCCAGACACATCACAACTGGCTTACCATGACAAGTGCATAGGAGATTCTTTAGAACATTTTCTGTCAAAGTTTGCCTATTTTTCAATTCATGTATCTCTTGGCGTGTCTTGGCAATTAATTCATCAACATCTTTGTTTTCCCGCCCAAATATATCAACCGCCTCTTGGAGTGCATCCCCGAAAGCTGGATTAAGTTGACCAATAGATACCATGGGCCTATGCGAGCAATATGCACTCTCACTGCTGCTTTGTGAAACATCAATACTTGAGGCATTGGCCCTTGCTTCTGGCATTGTAGCTTTATTTGAAGCCTGAAATTTAGATAAAACAAGTTACAACATCATATGATGCAATAAAAGACCTCCAATTTCAAGAACATCATTGAGCTGATATAACACAACAAGCAATCAAAAATAGAGCCTCGTACATCTATTTCTTCTGGAATGGTTGGTGTACCGGACTCAGTGGACCAATGAGAGCACGTGCCACTGTCACTGTTGCTCTGTGAAATGACCGCAACACTTGATAAATGGGTTGTCCCTACTGACATTACAACTTTGTTTGCAGGCTGAAACTAAGACAAAACAAGTTAAAATGCAATACAATACAAGGCAAACAAACAACATTGTTGACATAATTTTGAAAGAACCATGGGCAGATACAACAAAGAAACCAGTTAAGCCACATGCCTCTTAGAACAAACCAAACTAGATCATGGCGATGATGTATACAATGAACCAAGCAACTAGACATCATGTGCCCAATAACGAAGCCAGGTCACTGCACAGAAGAAATCTAGCAAATAGCCAAATATAGTCAAAAGATGTGCATGTTGGATTTGATACTATTAGGAAAATAATGTATGATTGATTTAAGCATGACTCAGATAGTGCCTTCGACATCGCAGAAGGTCAATGCAACAATTAATTGTATGGCTTGTATGAAGTGCCATAACATTTAAATTAAGCATAACGAGGCATTGCTTAATCTGAGAACTGAGTGCTAGCTCAGTGGCAAGGCTTGCGAGTGCGCAGCCAGCCCACCCGGGTTCGAGTCCCAACAGGACCGAATTAAACGGGGTGTTATCTAGCGCGTATAAATTCGCTGCTAGAGAGGTCTCATCATCTATCTCACAACGTATAGACAAGGGAGGGAATCTTCCTACGTTGGTCAACGTTTAGGCAATGCTTAATCTTGAATTCATGATCAAACTAAAACAAAAAAGGGCATATAACAAGTAGCACCATGTGCATCATGTATAATAGATTACTAGAAACTGAATGAAGCAATTGAACATGGAGCGTATTATATAAACAACCAGATCATTTGAATATGGATATACCACATCATGTCAATGGGACTCAGAAAAACAAAGCTAGACATTTAAACAAGTAATATAACTATTTTTTCACCATGTTTCAAGTAGAATATGAAGCTAGGTTAGGAATAAAGCAATCATGTTTCAAGTAGAATAGGAAGCTAGGTTAGGAATAAAGCAATAAAAAAACACAAAGTGCATCATTTCAGCTAGGATCATTTCTATCAAACTTCATGCACTAGCCATGGAACAACAAGCAAACTCAATGAAGCAACAGGCAAAAAATTAACATAATATAATTTCAGGACTTGTATTAACATAGCCAAATCATGTAACTTATACCCAGGCATGCCGGATGCCAGATGGGTCAAAGGCAGTGTGCAATGTTCCATATGGTCATTGTTTATATTTTATTAGATTCCATTAGGCAACTTAGGTAGTGCAACATACAGAAAATGATGCAATTGAACTATGCACAGGAGGTAAATTAACATTCCAAAAAAACAGGGAACTTACGTGAGCTTTTTTTGAGTCACACGGACCTCATCGGGTACTTGGACAGAAGATGCTGATACCTCTCCAACGTATCGATAATTTCTTATGTTCCATGCTACTTTATTGATGATACTCTACATGTTTTATGCACATTATATGTCATATTTATGCATTTTCCTGAACTAACCTATTAACAACATGCCGAAGAGCCAGTTGTCGTTTTCTCATTGCTTTTGGTTTTAGAAATCCTAGTAAGGAAATATTATCGGAATTGGACGCCAACGCCCAGGGTCCTATTTTGCACGAAGCTTCCCGTAAGACCGAAGAGATAATCTATGGGGGCCACGTAGGCAGCCAGCAGGTGGGCGGTGCGCGGCCCGGGGCCCCGGCCGCGCCGACCTACCCCCGGGCCCCTCGTGTGGCCCCCGCGTTGACCTTCCGCCTACTAAAGCCTCCGTCGCGAAACCCCCTGCGCACTTCGAGCCACGACACGGAAAACCTTCCAGAGACGCCGGCGCCGCGAATCCCATCTCGGGGATTCAGGAGATCGGCACCCCGCCGGAGAGGGGATTCATCTCCGAGGACTCTACACCGCCATGGTCGCCCTCCGGAGGATGAGTGAGAACCACTGACCATGGGTCCACAGCAAAGTAGCTAGATGGCCTCGTCTTCTCCTTGTTGTGCTTCATTGCTGGATCTTGTGAGCTGCCAAACATGATCAAGATCATCTATATGTACTTCTATATGTTGTGTTTGTCTCTGGGATCCCACATGGATATGAGAGTACTATGATTATGGTGATTATCAATCTATTGTTTATGTGTTGTTTATGATCTTGCATGCTCTGCTATTAGTAGAGGCTCTGGCCAAGCTTTTGCTCTTAACTCCAAGAGGATTTATGGTCGATAGTGGGTTCATGCCTTCATTGACACCGGGGACAGTGACAGGAGGTTCTAAGGTTGTGATGTGGTTGCCACTAGGATAAAACATTGATTCTATGTCTAAGGATGAGTTGTCCATTACATTACGCACCATACTTAATGCAATTGTCTCTGCTGCTTAGCAACTTAATACTTAATGGGGTTCGGATGATAACCTCAAGGTGACTTTTTAGGCATAGATGCAGCTTGGATGGCGGTCTATGTACTTTGTCGTAATGCCCAATTAAATCTCAGCCTATATTTATCATATCATGTATATGCATTGTTATGCCTTTCTCTATTGTCAATTGCCCGATCGTAATTTGTTTACCCAAATATGCTTTATCTATGGGAGAGACAGCGAGAACTCAGGACCCGGTCCTATTCTTTACATAGCATACACTCTACTTGTTTTACAAACATCATTCTCCCCACCATACGTTTAATCCTTTGTTACAACAAGCTCTGGTGAGATTGACAACCTCACCGTTTCGTTGGGGCAAAGTACTTGCTGTGTTGTGCAGGTTCCGCGTTGGCGCCGCAAAATCCCCGGTGTTGCGCCGCATCACACGCGACCATCAACCTTCAACGGTTTGGCTCCTACTGGCCCGATTAACTCTTGTTTCATACTGAGGGAAACTTGCTTCCATACGCATCATACCTTCCACTTAGGGTTCCCAAACGTGGGCATCTACGCGTATCAAGCTAAATTTCCTGGCGCCGTTGCCGGGGAGATCAAGACACTTAAGGGGAGTCTCCACTTCTCAATCTCTTTACTTTGTTTTTGTTCCTCTGTTTTATTTTATTTACTTTCTTGTTTGCTGCACTAAATCAAAACACAAAAAAATTAGTTAGTTTTACTTTATTTACTGTCTTGCTCTCTATATCAAAAACACAAAAAAAATTAGTTACTTACATTTAATTTATCTAGTTTGTTTTATTTACCGTTGCTAAAATGAATACCCCTAAAAATACTAAGTTGTGTGACTTCACAAATGCAAATAATAATGATTTCCTATGCACACCTATTGCTCCACCTCGCTACTACAGCAGAATTCTTTGAAATTAAACCTGTTTTACTAAATCTTGTCATGAGAGATCAATTGGTGTTAGTTCTGATGATGCTGCTGCCTATCTCAATAATTTTGTTGAACTTTGTGAAATGCAAAAGTATAAAGATGTAGATGGTGATATTATTAAATTGAAAGTGTTTCCTTTCTCATTAAGAGGAAGAGCTAAAGATTGGTTGCTATCTTTGCCTAATAATAGTATTGATTCATGGACTAAATGCAAGGATGCTTTTATTGGTAGATATTATCCTCCGCTAAAATTATATCTTTGAGAAGTAGCATAATGAATTTTAAACAATTAGATACTGAACATGTTGCTCAAGCATGGAGAGAATGAAAACTTTGATAAAGAATTGCCCGACCCATGGACTAATTACTTGGATGATCATCCAAACCTTCTATGCAGAACTAAATTTTTCTTCGCGGTTTATTGGATTCAGCTGTTGGAGGTACCTTTATGTCCACCACATGGGGGCTGCTACAAAACTTCTTGATGATATGATGATAAATTACTTTGAATGGCACACGGAAAGAGCTCCACAAGGTAAAAGGTAAATTCTGTTGAAGAAACCTCTTCCTTGAGTGATAAGATTGATGTGATTATGTCTATGTTTGTGAATGGTAGATCTAATGTAGATCCAAATAATGTTCCTTTAGCTTCATTGGTTGCTCTAGAAGAAATGTTGATATGAATTTCATTAAAAATAATTTCAACAACAATGCTTAGAGGACTCTCGTAATAACTATAGGCCATATCCTTCGCTAATGGTAATGGCTATGGTAATTCTTATGAATTTTTACAATAATAATAGGAGTGTACCCTCTGATGCAAAGTTTAAAGAATTATTAGTACACAAACTCATTTCTTAAACAAATCTGCTGAGGAAAAGCTTGATAAAATTGATATTATTGCTTCTAGAGTTGATATACTTCTGATGTAAATCTTTTAAAATTGAAAGTTATGCCTAATAATGATATTGATAATAAGATTACTACTACAGTAAATGCCATCCAAGTTAGAATTAATGAGAATATAAGATTAATGGCTGAACTGCGTGCTAGGTTGGATAGAGAAGAAAATGAAAACTAGCTAAAGAGAATAATGTAGCTAACGTTTGGACTATTATCACCACTAGTAATGCTAATTCTTCACATGTTGCTGCACCTCCTACTATCAATGGTAAAATAATTGGTGTTGGTAATGTTTCTACTCCTAGTACAAAGCGAACAAAACTGCCTGAAATTGCTAAAACTGCTGAAACTGCTTGTGATAAAACTGCTAAAATTTTTTCCAACCTTGGGAACAATGATCCCATTGCTGTAGTTCATAATGATTTAGATTTTGATGATTGCCACATCTCTGAAGTTATAAAGTTCTTGCAAAAACTTGCTAAAAGTCCTAATGCTAGTGTTATAAATTTAGCCTTTACAAAACATATTACAAATGCTCTCATAAAAGCTAGAGAAGAGAAATTAAAACTTGAAACTTCTATTCCTAGAAAGTTGAAGATGGTTGGGAGCCCATCATTAAAATGAAATTCAATGACCTTGAATGTAATGCTTTATGTGATCTTGGTGCAAGTATTTGTGTTATGCCTAAAAAGATTTATGATATGCTTGACTTGCCACTATTGAAGAATTGTTATTTGGATGTTAATCTTGCCGATAATGTTAAAAAGAAACCTTTGGGGAGGATTGATAATGTGTATATTACGGTTAACAATAACCTTGTCCCTGATGATTTTGTTGTCTTGGATATCAAATGCAATGCATCTCCTATTGTGTTGGGAAGACTTTTTCTTCGAACCGTTGGTGCTGCTATTGATATGAGGGAAGGTAACATTAAATATCTTCTCAAGAAAGGTATGGAACATTTCCCTAGAAAGAGAATGAAGTTGCTTTTTGATTCTATTATTAGAACAAGTAATGATGTTGATGCTTCATCTCTCGATAATACTTGATTTGCACTTTCAGCGCCTAGCTGAAGCGCTTATGGGAGACAAACCATGTTTTTACCTACAGCAATTTTTTGTTTTATTGAGTCTTGGAAGTTGTTTATTACTGTAGCAACTTCTTATCATGTTTTTGTGCCAAGTAAAGTTTCTCTGTGTCAAAGTTGATGTTATATTTGGGATCGCTGCGCAGAAACATCATTGCTGTCTGTCACGAATCTTGGGCACAGTTCTGTGTAGAAAATTCGAAAAAATCTGCCAATTTACGAGCGTGATCCTCAGATATGTACGCAACTTTCATTAGTTTTGAGTTTTTCCATTTGAGCAAGTCTGGTGCCAGCTTTAAATTCGTCTTTACGGACTGCTCTGTTTTTGACAGATTCTGCCTTTTATTTCGCATTGCCTCTTTTGCTATGTTGGATTTCTTTGATCCATTAATGTCCAGTAGCATTATGCAATGTACAGAAGTGAAAAGAATGATTGTGTCACCTCTGAATGTGTGAATTATTAATTATGCACTAACCCTCTAATGAGCTTGCTTGAAGTTTGGTAAGACCGGTGAAGGGTCAGGAGAGGAGAATGATATACTATGATCAAGAGGAGTGAAAGTTCTAAGTTTGGGGATGCCCCGTGGTTCACCCCCGCATATTTTAAGAAGACTCAAGCGTCTTGAGACGTATCAGGCATCCCCTTCTTCATCGACAACATCATCAGTTTCCTCCCTGAAACTATATTTTATTCAATCACATCTTGTGTTCTTTACTTGGACCGTCTGTTTGTTTTTGTTTTTGCTTTTGCTTGAATAAGATGGATCCTAGCATTCATTGACACGCTCCGCCGTTGCATATGGACACATGTGTCCTTAGGCTTTACTCATAATGTTCATGGCGAAGTTTTCTTCTTCGTTAAATTGTTATATGGAAATGCTACATGTAGTAATTTTAAAATGTCTTGGATAATGTGATACTTGGCAATTGTTGTGCTCATGTTTAAGCTCTTGCATCATATGCTTTACACCCATTAAGAAGAAATACACAGAGCTTGCTAAAATTTGATTTGCATATTTGGTCTCTCTAAGGTTTAGATAACATCTAGTATTGAGTTTTGAACAACAAGGAAGACTATGAGAGTCTTATAATGTTTACAATATGTCTTTTTTATACAGCTATTGCACCAACCATCTCTGAGTTTATTTTGAAGAACCCTATTAGCCTAAACCTTTGTATCGAGAGTGGGCCCATTTCTCATGCATCCAAAATCCTTGAGCCCAACTATTGAGAAGCATTTGTGGTCTGTCTATACCTACCCACTATGCTGTATTTTCCTCATTCCAAAGTAAATTGCTTGAGTGCTACCCTTTAAAATTCCATCATCCACCTTTGCAATATATAGCTCATGGGACAAAATAGCCTTAAAACTATCGTAGTATTGAATATGTACTTATGCAATTTATATTTTATGTTGCTTGTTGTGCGATAACCATGCTTTGGGAACGCTATCAACTGTTTGCTGAATATCATGAGTGCTGCTATGCATGTCCTGGCTCTATCCCACAAGGATCTATCATTTTATGGTTGGAGCAAGGCAAACAGTTAGGAGAAGAACATCAAGTCATTAAATTGCAGTTTTTATGAATCATGGTGAAGTTTCAGCTTTGGACATATATCCTCAATCTCATATGTGAGGTTGCGAATCAGTTCTGAGTTGTGCTCAACGCAAGAGGAGTCCACAAGGTCCATGCTGTCCTGTGATGTATGTCTAAGTTGAGAATAATCAAAAGCGAGAAATCCAAAATGCGAGCTTTCTCCTTGGACCTTTGTACAGGCGGCATGGAGGTACCCCTTTGTGACACTTGGTTGAAACATGGCATGCAAAGATCCTGTAGTCCAAGCTAAGTAGGACGAGGTGCGGGCACTATTAGTATACTATGCATGAGGCTTGCAACTTGTAAGATATATTTTCATAACTCATATGCTCTATTACTACCGTTGACAAATAGTTTCATGTTTTCAAAATAAAATCTCTAGCACAAATACAGCAATCGATGCTTTCCTCTTTGAAGGACCATTCTTTTACTTTTATTGTTGAGTCAGTTTACCTATCTCCTTACACCTTAAGAAGCAAACACTTGTGTGAACTGTGCATTGATTCCTACATACTTGCATATTGCACTCATTATATTACTTTATGTTGATAATATCCATGAGATATAATATAATATGTTTTAGCAACCGCTGAAACTTAATCTTCCTATGTGTTGCTTCAATACCTTTACTTTGATTTATTGCTTTATGAGTTAACTCTTATGCAAGACTTATTGATGCTTGTCTTGAAGTACTATTCATGAAAAGTCTTTGCTTTATGATTCACTTGTTTACCCATTACTCATGTCATTACTCTTGTTTTGATCATTATCGTCATATGTTTACAAATAAGGATCAAGATTATGATGGCATGTCACATCAGAAATTATCTTTGTTATCGTTTTACTTGCTCGGGACGAGCAGAAGCTTGGGGATGCTGATACGCCTCCAACGTATCGATAATTTCTTATGTCTCATGCTACTTATTGATGATACCTGCATGTTTTATGCACATTATATGTCATATTTATGCATTTTCTGGAACTAACCTATTAACAAGATGCCGAAGAGCCGGTTGTTGTTTTCCGCTGTTTTTGGTTTCAGAAATCAGTAAGGAAATATTCTTAATACTAAACTTTGCATTGTGGTCCTATTTCTTGCACTGGTCGTAAGATCGAAGAGATCTAAGTGGGGCCATCAGGCAGCCAGGGCTAGGGCAGCGGCCTCCGCTCCCCGGCCGCGCCGACCCACCCCCGGGGCCCCCTTCGTGTGGCCCCCCGCTGACCTTCCGCCGACTTAAAGCCTCCGTCACAAACCCCCAAGACCAGAGCCACTACACGAAACCTTCCGTAGACGCCGCCGCAACTCATCCTCTGGGGATCGAGAGATCGTTCTCCAGCATCTGCCGGAGAGGGGATTCATCTCCTGGGAGGACCCTACACCGCCATGGTCGCCTCTCCTGGGAGATGAGTGGAGAAGTCCACCCTGACCATGGTCCAGTGTGAGCTGCAGATGGTCGTCTTCTCCTACAGGCTTCCATTGTTGGATCTCAGGTAGGCTGGTCGCACAATGACCAAGAGATCATCTATATGCAATTCTATATGTTGTGTTTGATTGGGATCCGATGGATAGAGAGTACTATGACATGGTGATTATCAATCTATTGGTTATGTGTTGTTTATGATCCTGCATGCTCTCCGTTATTAGTAGAGGCTCTGGCCAAGTTTTTGCTCTAACTCAAGAGGGGACATGCTTTATAGTGGGTTCATGTGCCTTCATGACACCCGGGATCGTGACAAGAGGGTCATGTTGTATGTGCCATGCCACTAGGGATGAAAAAGATATTTGATTCTATGTCTAAGGATGTAGTTGCTGATTACATCACCATACTTACTGCAATTGTCTGTTGTTATAAAGCAACTTAATACCTAATGGGTCTGAGCATAACTCCATGTTGATTTTTTAGCATAGATGCAGCTTGGATGCGTCTCTATGTACTTTGTTTAATGCCCAATTAAATCTCACTCTATTTACATATCACGTATATGCATTGTTATGCCTTTCTCTATTTGTGAATTTTTTCAATTGCCCGACTGTAATTTGTTTATCCAAACATGTTTTTATCTTATGGGAGAGACACCTCTAGTGAACCGTGGACCCCGGTCCTATTCTTTACATAGCATACACTCTACTGCAATTGGTTTTACTATTTTTTTGCAAACATCTTCCACTCGATACGTTAAATTTGTTAAGCCGGTGAGATTGACAACCTCACTGCTTTCGTTGGGGCAAAGTACTTGGGCTGTGTTGTGCAGGTTCCACGCTTCCCTGTTGTTGAGCCGCATCACATTTCGCGACCATCAACCTTCAACGTGCTTCTTGGCTCCCACTGTTCCATTAAACCTGGTATCATACCTGAGAAACTTGCTTCTACAGGACATCTTTCCACTTCTGGGGTTCCCAACGATGTGCATCTACGATCGTTAAATTTCTCGCGCTGTCGTCGTGGGAGATCAAGACATCGCTGCAAGGGGAAGTCTCCATTTCTCAATCTCTTTACTTTGTTTTTGTCTTGTTTATTTTATTACTACTTTGTTTGCTGCACTAAATCAAAAACACAAAAAAATTAGTTGCTAGTTTTAATTTATTTGCTTTGTTGTGCTCATGTTAAGCTCTTGCATCATATGCTTTGCACTCATTAATGAAGAAACATAGAGCATGCTAAAATCTGGTTTGCATAATTGGTCTCTCTAATTTCTAGTAAAGAGTTTGAACAACAAGGAAGACTGTAGAGAGTCTTACATTGTCAATATGTTCCTTTGATGTGAGTTTTGCTGCACCGGTCCATCCTTGTGTTTGTTTCAAATAACCTTGCTAGCCTAAACCTTGTATCGAGAGGGAATACTTTTCATGCATCCAAAATCCTTGAGCCAACTACTATGCCATTTGTGTCCACCATACCCACCTACTACATGGTATTTCTCCGCCATTCCAAAGTAAATTGCTTGAGTGCTACCTTTTAAAATTCCATCATTCACCTTTGCAATAGCTCATGAGGAAGTATGTGGAGTTTATCTTTCAATCTTGTTGGGCAACTTTCACCAATGGACTAGTGGCTTCATCCGCTTATCCAATAATTCTGGCAAAAAGAGCCGGCAATGGGATTCCCAAATTCCAAATTAATTCAACAAAAATAGACACTTCCTCCATGGTATGTGATTTGGGACTAAGACCCGAAGGATCTTGCTAGGGGCCATGGCTTGAGAAAGCAAAGGTGGGGAGGAGGGTCATCATATAAAACTAAAATAAAAAGGTACTCCTTCATGGTATGAGATTGTTGCCAGGCACCCGAGGATTTGTTAGCCATGGTTTGTGAAAGAAAGGCTGGAAGGAGTGCCACCCAAAAATAAAATAAAATGTGGAGCCGCTTCTTTGAAGGTTTGTCCAAGGAGCTAGAGTGCCCCACTACCATTCAAGTGACGCTAGTAAACACCTCAAAACTTTATTTTTATGCTCTCTCTATATGTTTTCAAAATCAAAGCTCTAGCACAAATATACAACTGCTTTCCTCTTTGAAGGACCTTTCTTTTTACTTTTATTGTTGAGTCGGTTCACCTATTTCTCTCTCCACTTCAAGAAGCAAACACTTGTGTAATTGTGCATTGATTCCTACATACTTGCATATTGCACTTGTTATATTACTTTACATTGACACTATCCATGAGATATACATGTTGAAAGCAAACCGCTGAAACTTAATCTTCCTTTTGTGTTGCTTCAATACCTTTTACTTTGATTTATTGCTTTATGAGTTAATCTTATGCAAGTCTTATTGATGCTTGTTGATACATCTCCAACGTATAGGTCTTTGCTATATGATTCAGCTGTTTACTCATGTCATTACCATTGTTTTGATCGCCATTCATTACATATGTTTACATAATATGATCAAGTTTATGATGGCATGTCACTTGAGAAATTATCTTTGTTATCGTTTTACCCGCTCGGGACGAGCAGAACTAAGCTTATGCCGACACGCCTCCCAACGACGATAATTTCTTATGTTCCATGCCACATTATTGATGTTATTCACATGTTTTATGCACACTTTATGTCATATTCGCGGCATTTTCTGGAACCAACCTATTAACAAGATGCCATGCCGCTTCCTCTGCTGTGTTTGGTTTCAGAAATCCTAGGTAACGAATGTTTTGGACCTGGATTTAAATTCATGAGACCTGCATTCCTATTTTTCCCGAATCATCCAACACACGAGAACTGCCAGAGAGGGGGCACAGGCCCACCAAACCCTAGGCCGGCACACATAAAGTTTGGTACTGATAATGCCTCCAACGATCGATAATTTCTTATGTTCCATGCTACTTTATTGATGATACTCACATTGTTTTATACACATTATATGTTTATTTATGCGGTTTCGAACCAACTCATTAACAAGATGCCGGTTGCTTCCTGCTTTCTTCATTGTGTTTTTGGTTTCTAAATCCCCATAACGAAATATTTTAATTGGACTGAACCAACGCCAACTTATTTGTCCACATCCGTAACACCCGAGAGTTGCCAGAGTGGGGCCCTCTTCCAGGTTCAGATGATATGTATGCCAGGCTGGGGCCCGCGCCACCTGAGGGTGTCGTCAGCTTCTTCGCCTCCCGACTCGTCACTATTTCAGTCCCGACCTAAATTGAGCACAGACCCACGCACACGGAGAAAACCTTCCAGAGTCAGTCGCCATCGCAAATCAAGATTCGGGGACAGAACTGCTCTTGAGCCTCGCCACGGGACAGAATTGCCTCTGGGTCGTCTCACTCGCCATCTTCACCATCGCGTTCCTATGATGAGGAGGGAGAAGTTCTCCCCTGGGCCGAGGGCTGTACCCGTAGCTATGTGGTTAATCTCTCTCGTATGTACTTCAATACCTCATGAGTCGCTCATGATTGAGATCCATATGATGAGTTTTGATTGCTACTAGTTGTGTGCTACTCATGTGATGTTATTAAAGTAGTTCTATTCCTCTATCTATGGGTAAAGGTGACATGTGTGCACACCCTGTTCTTGTCGAGGCTATATCACGATCTCAGATTGTGGGAGTGAATATCTGTTTATGATAGTATTGATGTGATCTATTCCTCTTACATATGCACTATGTTAGTTCTTGGTTTATTTGCAATGATCTATCATGCTCTAAGGTTACTTAAATATGAACATGGAATTGTGGAGCTTGTTAACTAGCATTGAGGGTTCGTGTAATCCTACGCAATGATGTTCATTATCAAACAAGAGTGTATGTAGCACATTTGAGAAGAAGTATTTATTATGCGATCAATGTTGAGAGTGTCCACTTCAGTGAAAAACATGATCTCTAGGCCTGCTCTGCACACTGAAAACAACTGCTTACTATTTGCTTCACAGATGTTTACTCACACATATTTTATTCAGATTGCTATTATCACTCATATAATTCATATTACTTGTATTTCACTATCTCTTCATCGAACTAGTGCACCTATACATCTGACAAGTGTATTTTGTGTGTTGGGGACACAAGAGAGCCTCTGCTTTGTGATTGCAGTTGCTAGAGGACATTCTAATCCTTCCTCCCCCGAACTGGAGCAAACCTTGGTAATCCACTTAAGGGAAAACTTGCTGTTGTTCTACAAACCTCTGCACTTGGAGGCCCAACACCGTCTACAAGAATAGGAAGCACCCGTAGACATCAAGCACTTCTCTGGCGCCCGTTGCTGGGGAGGAAAGGTAAAAGGCACTCATACTTTGGTTCCAGGTAACAATTTTCCACATAATGTGTGTGTGCTCGAAGCTATTTCCTTTAGACTCTGCACGTATCTTTTTGTTTCTTGTTTTTATTTACACTAGTTAGGCATAATGAAAAACAACAAAAAAATTAGTGAGCTTCTTATTCTTCTATTTCCCGATTTAAGACATGGATGGTTTGATGCGAAATTAAAAAAACCTATGGAACCTTATTTACATGATAGTAGTAATGTTATTAGTTGAATGCAATTACTGCTAATGCTATGAAGAAGTCTAAGCTTTGGGAAGCTAGTTTTTATGAAAGTGATCTTTTTAGCCTCCGCTTTGGAAGAAATATTTTGTTCTGATAATGCTTTATCTCCTATATGCGATAACTCTAATGATGCTTCTGATTTTAAATCCACCTGATGAAAGTATTCCGTATAAAATACCTATGAAAATTATTGAACGTGTTATGGATAACCGCTATGAAGGGGATGGAACTGTCCATCCTGGAAATCATTTACTCTCTTTGCATGAATTATGCGGGTTATTCAAGTGTGCAGGTATCTCTATGGATGAAGTGAAGAAGAAACTATTCTCTATGTCGTTGTCTGGTAAAGCGGCGCATTGGTATAAACTATTGAAGGACGGGCGCTCTCTTGATTGGAAGGATATTGTGCCTCTATTTTATTCCAAGTTCTATCCTCCAAGTGAAATTCACAAAGATCGAAACCATATATATAATTTTTGGCCTCATGATGGAGAGAGTATCGCCCAAGCATGGGAGATTGAAGACTTTAATGCTCAAATGCCCCAATCATGAGCTTCTAGGTAATATCATCATTGATAATTTCTATGCAAGACTTTCTTTTCAAGATAAGACCTTGTTGGATACTACTTGTTCTGGATCATTCACGCGCAACAAAGAAGAGTTTAAAAGGGACCTTCTTGATCGGATTAAGGAGAACGCTGAAGATTGGGAGAACGACAAAGGTAAAGAGTCAGGTATAAACTATGATTATGAATGCATTGAAACTTTTATGAATACTGATAAATTTCAAAATATGAGTGCTACTTATGGTCTTGACTCTCAAGTTGCTGCAAATCTTTATAAAGCTTTTTCTTCTCACATTGAATTGCCTAGGAAGAATTTTGATAAGTATCATGAACCTTTTAAAGACGCTTGCATGAAGAATGAAATTGTTGTTAATGATTGCAATAAGCATGCTCAAACTCCTAAGAGTGCTATTTCCTATAAGCATGTTAATTTTTGTGGAATACATAGACCTTGTGGAATTAATCAAATAGAAGATGAATATTGTATCCATCAAAGAAACAAAAATGAAAAAACTAGAAAGTGGTCTAGAGCTCTAGATGATCTTGGAGAAAAAGTGTGTGCCCTCTATCCTTTTATTTGTGAACTTTGCCATAGAGTTGGTCATTTTAATTTTCAATGTTCCTCCAATGATAATTCGAACCCCATGAGTGCTGCAAATTTGTATTGTGATGATGAAATTATTCCTAATCAGCATGATGAACTTACCTTATTTTTGAAGTGTGAAGAGTTATCAAGAAAATTTTCTTTGTTAAATATTAACGATCTTGATATTGATGATGTCCTGCATGGGTGTTTTTCTTATTGCATTGATAATAGCCATACAAATACTTACATACAAAATATTTTAGAAGACGACACCTTGCCAAAATATGATAGGACCGCTGTGTGTTTTCAACTAATTAATGAAAAGGAGGGATCCTCCCCAAGCTTCTTCTATTGTTTCTAAAAGTAAATCAGGTTATGCGGATAAGCCTCTTCAAGCCTCTTCCTCCTAAAGAAGGGAATGAGGGAGAAGGAAGAGAAGAAGAAGAAGAAGAAGAAGAAGAAGGAACGAAGAAGAAGTAGAACAGAATAAAAGAAAGAGAATCGTGCGCATCCTCGTTGAATGAGATAACGCTAGTGTAATCAGAAGTGCAAGTGCTCCTAATGATTATTGTGATAATGAATCTGAATAACATGATCTTCCTATACCTTTACCCATTAGTGATCAGATTTGGATGAGCACGCGCCTTTGGATATTGAAAATCTATTTGGTACTGATTATGAAATTAATGATGATAGCATTATTCATGTCCCCTTAAACGATGATATTGAAAGCCCTAAGCTTGGGGATGTTGTGCTTGAAGATCCTATATTTGAGACCTCTACTTTTAGTGAAAATGATGATATTACATATTCAGGTTTAGATAATTGCTATAGAGATGTATATGACACATGTTACAATTATCCTTATGAAACTTGTCATAGTTATGAGATTGCAAAAAACCATTCCCTTAGTATGCAACTTGTTTACCATGTTCAAATTCTTGATAATAATCTTGCTCCAATTACTATTAATGAGAAGAACTCTTCTTATGCCAAAATTAATGATACTTCTATGCATATGAACCATGATAAGAATGTTTTATGTGTTGGTATATTGTGGATTTCATCAATGATGCTACCGAAAGTTAAGAGAGGGAAATATGGTTATATGCATCTTAATAATAGTTTAAGTTTCCCCTCTTTATGTTGAGAATCTTTAAGTTACTTGCGTGTTTTATCCTCTTATGCTTGTCACTTTGCTCTTCATGAATTCATTTGTGCGATTTTTCTGCATAGGAAGCATGTTAGGCTTAAATGTGTTTTTAATTGCCTCTTGAAGCTCTCTTTTGCTTCAAATAATATTTTTATGTGAGCATCATTAAAATTGCTTAGCCCATCTTAATGGCTATAAAAAAGAACTTCTTGTGAGATAACCCATGTGTTATTTTGCTGTTGTACTTTGTTTTATATTTGTGTCTTGGAAGTTGTTTAATACTGTAGCAACTCTCCTTATCATGTTTTTGTGCCAAGTAAAGTTTCTATGTCAAAGTTGATGTTATATTTGAGATTCAGAAACAGCATTGCTGTCCGTCACTTAATTCACACGTCAGAGAAAATTCAAAAATCTGCCACCATTTAGCCACATCCTGTGATATGTACGCAACTTTCATTATTTGAGTTTTTCCATTTGAGCAAGTCTGGTGCCGGGGCTTTAAATTGCCTTTACTGACTGTTCTGTTTTTGACAGATTCTGCTTTTTATTTCGCATTGCCCCTTTTGCTATGTTGGATGAATTTCTTTGATCCATTAATGTCCAATAGCTTTATGAATGTCCAGAAATGAAAAGAATGTTTGTGTCACCCCTGAACATGTGATTGATTATGCACTATCCCTCTAATGAGTTTGCTTGAAGTTTGGTGAAGGAAGTTTTCAAGGGCCAAGAGAGGAGGATGATATACCATGATCAAGAGGATAAAGTTTCTAAGCTTGGTGGATGCTTCGTTCATCCCTCGCATATTTTGGAAGAAGACTCAGCCGTTTGCCTTGGGATGCCCAAGGTATCCCTTCTTCATCGACAAAGCATCATGTTCCTTCTCTTGAAACTATATTTTTATTCTATTACATCTTATGTACTTTACTTGGAGCATGTGTGTGCTTTTTATTTTTGTTTTGTTATCTTAGTTCTCTGAATAAGTTCATCCTTGTGTGGGAGAGAGACACGCTCCGCTGGTTCGTATGAACACATGTGTTCTTAGCTCATATTCATGGCGAAGTTTCCTCTTCATGTAAATTGTTATATGGTTGGAAACGGTAAATGCTACATGTAGTAATTGGAATGTCTTGAATAATGTGATACCTGGCAATTGTTGTGCTCATATAGATCTTGTTTAAGCTCTTGCATCATGTACCTTGTACCCATTAATGAATAATTACATAGAGCTTGTTAAAATTTGGTTTGCATGATTGGTCTCTCTAAGTCTAGATATTTTCTGGTTGAGGTGTTTGAACAACAAGGAGACGATGTAAAGTCTTATAATGCTTACAATATGTTTATATGTGAGTCTTACTGCACCATTTTTCATTCTTGAGTTTGCTTCAAATAACCTTGCTAGCCTAAGCCTTGTATCGAGAGGGAATATTTCTCATGCATCCAAAACTTGAGCCAACCACTATGCCATTTGTGTCCACCGACCTACCTACTACATGGTATTTTTATGCCATTCCAAAGTCAATTGCTTGAGTGCTACCTTTAAACAATTCAAAAATTATTACCTATTTGAGTCAATGTTTTATAGCTCATGAGGAAGTATGTGGTGTTTATCTTTCAATCTTGCTGGGCAACTTTCACCAATGGACTAGTGGCTTCATCCGCTTATCCAATAATTTTGCAAAAAGAGCTGGGAATGGGATTCCCAGTCCCAAATTAATCAACAAAAATAGACACTCCTCCATGGTATGTGGATGTTGGAAGGCACCCGAGGATTCAATTCGGTTAGCCATGGCTTGAAAAAGCAAAGGTGGGGAGGAGTGTCATCACACAAACTAAAATAAAAAGGCACTCCTTCATGGTATGAGATTGCTGGCAGGGCACCCGCGGATTCGGTTAGCCATGGTTTGTGAAAGAAAGGTTAGAAGGTGCCACCCAAAAATAAATAAAATGGGAGCCGCTCTTGAAGGTTTGTCCGGCAAGGGGGTTAGAGTACCCGCTACCATTCGTGGACAACAACAAACACCTCTCAAAACTTTACTTTTATGCTCTCTATATGTTTTCAAAATCAAAGCCCTAGCACAAATATAGCAATCGATGCTTTCCTCTTTGAAGGACCATTCTTTTACTTATTGTTGAGCCAGTTTACCCATTCTTTCTATCTTAGAAGCAACCACTTCAACCGTGTGCATTGATTCTTACATGTTTACCTATTGCACTTGTTATATTACTTTGTGTTGACAATTATCCACGAGATATACATGTTAAAGTTGAAAGCAACCGCTGAAACTTATATCTTCCTTTTGTGTTGTTTCTAAAGTTTACTATTGCTTTATGAGTTAACTACTATGCAAGACTTATTGATGCTTGTCTTGAAAGTATTATTCATGAAAAGTCTTTGCTATATGATTCATTTGTTTACTCATTATCTCCATCATTCGAATTGCTGCATTTATCTCATATGCTTACAATAGTATGATCAAGGTTATGATGGCATGTCACTTAAGAAATTATCTTTGTTATCGTTTTACTCCGTCGGACTCCAGCGTAACTAAGCTTAGATGCCGATACGTCTCAACGTATCGATAATTTATGTTCCATACATTTATTGATGATAGTCTATGTTTATACACATATGTCATCATATTTATGCGTTTCCTGGAACTAACCTATTAACAAGATGCCGAAGTGTTACTCCGTTTTCTCGCTGTTTTGTCAAATCCAGAATTTAAATATTCTTCACTGATCAACCAAATGTTTGGTAACTCATTTTGCCCTAAGCATCCAGAACACCCGAGAGTCGCGTAGGAATCAGGGGCCCTGCATGATAGGGTATACATGGTCGGCCCAGCCACCCCATGGTGTCGTCGCCCTTCGCCCCTCCGACTCCGCTCTTCGCCTATTTAAAGGTCCCCGACCCAAAACGGCGGAGATCGAGACCCACTACACGAGAAAACCTTCCGTAGCCGCTCGTCATCGCAACCGCATTCGGGGACAGCTCCCTGCTTTGGAGACGCGGTCGGGGACGGAATTGCCCCTGTCGCTTCTTCCACCGCCATCTTCACGCCATCGTCGTTCTATGATGAGGAGGGAGTAGTTATCCCCCGAGGAGGGCTCTACCTGTAGCTATGTGGTTAATCTCTCTCTGCATCTAACACAACATCTCATGAGTCGCTTTAGGCGATTGAGATCCATGATGAGCTGTGGGTCGCGCTCAGTTGTGTGCTACCTGCGTGATGTTATTAAAGTAGTTCTATTCCCCTACTTGGTGTAAAGGTGATTAGTGTGGAAACTCTGTGTCTTTGTCAGGTAATATGACTCAGGCCAATCTCTTGTGATTGTGGAGAGTTAATTATCATTATGATAGTATTGATGTGGATCTATTCCTCCTTCATAGTGTGCACTATGTTAGTTCTTGGTTTATTTTGCAATGATCTATTATGCTCTAAGGTTACTTAAATATGAACATGGAATTGTGGAGCTTGTTAACTCCGGCATTGAGGGTTCGTGTAACCCTACGCAATGATGTTCATTATCAAACAAGAGTGTATGTAGCACATTTGAGAAGAAGTATTTATTATGCGATCAATGTTGAGAGTGTCCACTAGTGAAAGTATGATCCTAGGCTTGTTTCCAATACTGGAAACACCGCTTATTTACTGTTCTTGCATGTTTACTCGCTGTCATATTTTATTCAGATTGGTTATTACCACTCATATACATCCATATATTACTTTTGTACTTTACCATTCGAACTAGTACCCCATACACTCGACAAGTGTATTTTAAAATGGGACACAGAGACTTCTTGCTTGTGATTACAGGGGTTGCTTGAGAGGATATCTTTGACCCTTCCTCCCCGAGTTCGATAAAAACCTGGGTAATCCACTTTATATGCCTGTCATTGCTCTACAAACTCGCACTTGGAGGCCCAACACCGTCTACAAGAATAGAAGCACCCGTAGACATCACCCCCCAATAGTGTGGCCTCCCCGTAAGTCCAAACTGACTTTGCTCCTTCCGCTATTTAAAGCCTCCGTCACAAAACCCCGATGCGAACGACGAAACTCACGTAAAACCTTCCAGAGCCGCCGTCATCGCGAAGCAGATCTGTAATAGAGTCTCTCACTCCAAGATTTCACGAGGCTGTGGAAGTGCCCCGGGCTTCCATCGACACCGCCGCCATCTCCACCGCCATCTTCTTCACCGCTGCTGCTCCCATGAGGAGGGGGTAGTTCTCCATCGAGGCTCCGGGCTGTAGGTAGCTGTGTGGTTCATCTCTCTCCTATGTAGTTCAATACAATAATCTCATGAGCTGCCTTACATGATTGAGATTCATATGATGATGCTTGTAATCTAGATGTCATTATGCTAGTCAAGAGAGTTTTCCTTATGTGATCTCCCGCTTTGTCCCACGTGTGTAAAGGTGACAGTGGGTGCACCGTGTGGGTCTTTAGGCTATATTTCACGAAGTACTTATTCACCGTTGAAGAGCGTAGTGAAGTGCGCTTATTTATATCTCTTATGATTGCAATGTGCATCGTATCACAATTTATCTATGTGCTATCAGCAAAGTTATTAAAGTAGTTTTATTCCTCCGCATGTGTGCAAAGGTGACAATGGGGTGTGCACCGTGTTAGTACTTGGTTTATGCTATGATCATGATCTCCTGTAGATTGCGAGGTTAACTATTGCTATGATAATATTGATGTGATATATTCCTCTCCTAGCATATAATATGCATACAGGTGCATGCTATGCTGCATTTGGTTTAGTCTTTTGATCTATCTTACACTAAAGGTCAATAAAATATGAGCATGGCCGGAGCTTGTTAACTGCGGCATTGAGGGTTCGTGTAATCCTACGTAATGTGTTCATCATCCAACAAAGTGTAGAGTATGCATTTATCTATTCGTTATGTGATCAATGTTGAGAGTGTCCACTAGTGAAAGTGTAATCCCTAGGCCTTGTTCCTAAATACCGCTGAGTTACTACTGCTTGTTTACCGTTTTAACTGCGTTACTACTGCTGTAATACTACCACCATCAACTACGCGCCAAGCAATTTTCTGGCACCGTTGCTACCGCTCATACATATTCATACCACCTCGTATTTCACTATCTCTTCACTGTCGAACTAGTGCACCTATTAGGTGTGTCGGGGGACCCAAGAGACTTCTTGCTTTGTGGTTGCAGGCTTGTGTTTGAGAGGGATATCTTTGACCTCTTCCTCCCGGAGTTCGATAAATCTTGGGTGATCCACTTCCCAGGGAAAACTTGTCAAAGGTTCTACAAACCTCTCGCACTTGGTGCCCAACACTGCCTACACAGCAGGGCATGTGAACGTGGTATATCAAGCTATTTTCCATGCGCTGCTGTTTCTGGGAGGAAAGGTAAAAGGTACTCATACTCTCCGGACCTCGGCTACTAAGCTATTTTCCGGCGCTGTTGTAAGTACTCGAAGCTATTTCTTTAGATCTCTGCACTGTATTCTTTGTTTCTTGTTTACACTAGTTAGCATAATGGAAAACAACAAAAATATGAGAGAACTTTATGAACTTTATCTTGAATTAGGGCACATGTGTTTGAAGAGAGAATTAAAAAACCCATGGAACTTATATGCATGATAATGGGAATGTTATTAGTATGAATGCTTTGGACACCATTGTTGTTGTTAATGCTATGGAAAATTCTAAGCTTGGGGAAGCTGGTTTTGATGAGCATGATATTTTTAGTCCCCAAGCATTGAGGAGAAAATTTTCTTTGATGATACTTTGCCTCCTATTTATGATGATGATTATAATGATAGTAGTCTTTTGTTACCACCTGTTATGGAGGATAAATTTGATTATGATTATAATATACCTCCTATATTTGATAGCTACTTTGTTGAATTTGCTCCCACTACAATTAATAAGAATGACTATGCTTATGTTGGGAGTAGTAATTATTTTATGCATGAGACTCATGATAAGAATGCTTTATGTGATAGTTATATTGTTGAGTTTGCTCATGTTGCTACTGAAAGTTATTATGAGAGAAGAAAATAGAAATTTTCGTGTTACTAAAACACCTCTCTATATGCTGAAATTTTTGAAGCCACACTTGTTTTATCTTCCTTGCTTGTTACTTTGCTCTATAAACTTGTTATTTACAAGATTCTATGCATAGAAGCATGTTAGGCTCAAATGTGTTGAATTGCCTCTTGAAGCTCTCTTTGCTTCAAATACTATTTTCTGGTGCATCACCAAAATTGCCGAGCCCATCTTAATTAGCTATAAAGAAAGAACTTCTTGGGAGATAACCCATGTGTTATTTTGCTGCAATACTTTGTTTTATATTTGTGTCTTGAAGTTGTTTAACTAATGTAGCAACCTCTCCTTATCATGTTTTTGTGCCAAGTAAAGTTTCTATGTTAAAGTTGATGTTATATTTGGGACCGCTCGCAGAAACAGCATTGCTGTCTGCCACGAATCTGGGCTCTCTGTAGAAAATTCAAAAAATCTGCCAATTTACGAGCGTGATCCTCAGATATGTACGCAACTTTCATTAGTTTTGAGTTTTTTCCATTTGAGTGTCCGGTGCCAGCTGAATTGCCTTTTACTGACTGTCTGCTTTTTACGTATTTCTCTGCCTTTTTATTTCGCATTGCCTCTTTTTGCTATGTTGGATTTATTTCTTTGATCCATTAATGTCCAGTAGCTTTATGCAATGTCCAGAAGTGTAAAGAATGATTGTGCCACCTCTGAACATATGAATTATTAATTGTGCACTAACCCTCTAATGAGTTTGCTTGAAGTTTGGTGTGAAGGAAGTTTCAAGGGTCAAGAGAGGAGAATGATATACTATGATCAAGAGGAGTGAAAGTTCTAAGCTTCTGGGGATGCCCCCGTGGTTCATCCCTGCATATTTCAAGAAGACTCAAGCATCTAAGCTTGGGGATGCCCAAGGCATCCCCTCTTCATCGACAAAGTATCAGGTTCCTTCTCTTGAAACTATATTTTTATTCGGTCACATCTAATGTACTTTACTTGGAGCGTCTGTGTGTGCTTTTCTTTTTGTTTTGTTATCTTAGTTCCCTGAATAAGTTCATCCTTGTGTGGAGAGAGACACGCTGGTTTGTATGAACACATGTGTTCTTAGCTCATATTATTCATGCTAAGTTTCTTCGTCAAATTGTTATATGGTTGGAATTGGAAAAATGCTACATGTAGTAATTGGTAAAAATGTCTTGGATAATGTAATACTTGCAATTGTTGTGCTCATGTTTAAGCTCTGCATCATATATACTTTGTACCTATTAGTGAAGAAATACATAGAGCATGCTAAAATTTGGTTTGCATAATTGGTCTCTCTAATGTCTAGATAATTTCTAACAACAAGGAAGACGGTGCAGAGTCTTATAATGTTTACAATATGTCTTTATGTGAGTTTTGCTGCACCGGTTCATCTTTGTGTTGTTTCAAATAACCTTTCTAGCCTAAACCTTGTATCGAGGGAATACTTTTCATGCATCCAAAATCCTTGAGCCAATATTCATGCCATTTGTGTCCACCATACCTACCTACTACATGGTATTTCCCCGCCATTCCAAAGTAAATTGCTTGAGTGCTACCTTTAAACCATTCAAAATTTATCACCTCTGATTTGTGTCAATGTTTTATAGCTCATGAGGAAGTATGTGGTGTTTATCTTTTCAATCTTGTTGGGCAACTTTCACCAATGGACTAGTGGCTTCATCCGCTTATCCAATAATTTTGGCAAAAAGAGCTGGCAATGGGATTCCCACCCCAAATTAATTAACAAAAATGGACACTCCTCCATGGCATGTGATTGTTGACGGCACCCGAAGGATTCGGGTTAGCCATGGCTTGAGAAAGCAAAGGTGGGGAGGAGTGTCATCATAATAAACGAAATAAAAAGGCACTCCCTTCATGGTATGAGATCATATGTGCACTGAGGTGATTCGGTTAGCCATGGTCTAGAAAAGCAAAGGTTGAAGGAGTGCCACCCAAAAATAAAAATAAAATGGGAGCCGCTCTTTTGAAGGTTTGTCTTGGCAAGGGAGTTAGAGTGCCCACTACCATTCGTTGACAAACAACAAACACCTTCAAAACTTTATTTTTATGCTCTCTATATGCAAATCAAAGCTCTAGCACAAACATAGCAATCGATGCTTTCCTCTTTTGAAGGACCTTTCTTTACTTTTATTGTTGAGTCAGCTCACCTATTTCTCTCCTCCCACCTCAAGAAGCAAACACTTGTGTGAATGTGCATTGATTCCTACATACTTGCATATTGCACTTGTTATATTACTTACATTGACACTATCCATGAGATATACATGTTGAAAGCAACCCGAAACTTAATCTTCCTTTGTGTTGCTTCAATACCTTTACTTTGATTTATTGTTTTTATGAGTTAACTCTTATGCAAGACTTATTGATGCTTGTCTTGAAGTACTATCCATGAAAAGTCTTTTATGATTCACTTATTTACTCATGTCATTACCATTGTTTTGATCGCTGCATTCATTACATATGTTTACAATATGATCAAGTTTATGATGGCATGTCACTTAAGAAATTATCTTTGTTATCGTTTTACCTGCTCGGGACGAGCAGAACTAAGCTTGGGGATGCCGATACGTCTCCAACGTATCGATAATTTCTTATGTTCCATGCCACATTATTGATGTTATCTACATGTTTTATGCACACTTTATGTCATATTCGTGCATTTTCTCTGAACTAACCTATTAACAAGATGTCGGGCGCGCTCTCGTCTGGTTTCACAAATCCTAGTAACGAAATATTCTCTTAATCGACGAAATCAAGACCCAGATTCCTATTTTTCCCGGAACCATCCAGAACACACGAGAACCGCCAGAGAGGGGGCACAGGGCCACCAAACCCTAGGCCGGCGCGGCCAAGGGGGGGCCGCGCCCCCCTATAGTGTGGGCCCCCCAGAAGTCCACCGACCTTGCCCTTCCGCCTATTTAAAGCCTCCGTCGCGAAAACCCTGATGCGAACGACGAAACCCACAGAAACCTTCCAGAAGCCGCTCGGCCATCGCTAAGCCGTGATGTCCGGGGGACAGAGTCCTCGTCCTCCGACCTCGACGGAGCGGGGACGTGCCCCCGGAAGGCTTCTCCATCGACACTGCTGCCATCTCCACCGCCATCTTCATCACCGCTGCTGCTCCCATGAGGAGGGAGTAGTTCATCGAGGCTCGGGGCTGTACCGGTAGCTATGTGGTTCATCTCTCTTCTATGTAGTTCAATACAATAATCTCATGAGCTGCCTTACATGATTGAGATTCATATGATGATGCTTGTAATCTAGATGTCATTATGCTAGTCAAGTGAGTTTTACTTATGTGATCTCCGGAGTCTCCTTGTCCCACGTGTGTAAAGGTGACAGTGTGTGCACCGTGTGGGTCTCTTAGGCTATATTTCACGAAGTACTTATTCACTGTTGAAGAGCGTAGTGAAGTGCTTATTTATATCTCTTTATGATTGCAATGTGCATCGTATCACAATTTATCTATGTGCTACTCTAGCAAAGTTATTAAAGTAGTTTTATTCTTCCTGCATGTGTGCAAAGGTGACAGTGGGTGCACCGTGTTAGTACTTGGTTTATGCTATGATCATGATCTCTTGTAGATTGCGAGGTTAACTATTGCTATGATAATATTGATGGGATCTATTCCTCCTACATATGCATACAGTGTGCATGATATGCTAGTACTTGGTTTAGTCTTTTTGATTTATCTTACACTAAAGGTTACTAAAATATGAGCATTATTGTGGAGCTGGTTACTCCCGCATTGAGGGTTCGTGTAATCCTACGCAATGTGTTCATCATCCAACAAAAGTGTAGAGTATGATTTATCTATTCCTTAAGTATGCATCACGTGAGAGTGTCCACTAGCAGTGTTATCCCTAAAGCCTTGTTCCTAAATACCGTCGTAGAAGTTACTACCTATTGCTTACCGTTTTTATCGTGTTACTACTGCTGTAATACTACCACCATCAACTAAGTACGCCAAAGAAGCTATTTTCTAGCACCGTTGCTACTGCTCATACATATTCATACCACCCGTATTTCACTATCTCTTCGCCGAACTAGTGCACCTATTAGGTGTGTTGGGACACAAGAGACTTCTTTGCTTGTTGGCTTACAGGGTTGTTTGAGAGGGATATCTTTGACCTCTTCCTCCCCGAGTTCGATAAAACTTTGGGTGATCCACTAAACAGAAACATGTCCAAGATATAGAAGTTTGCATTAAGCAATATACAAAAAACAGCAGGTACTTACATGATTATAGGCGAGCTTTACTCTACGTTTATGAGTGTAAGATGTGCCTGCTGCACGTGTAATAACAACAAACAGTTACGAGTCACGGCTTTGCTATAATTAAATTGACACCAAATAGTAGTAGAAGCATTATGACGTGCATAAACATGTAATACAAGATCGCAGAAAGATATCAAACATGATGTAACTAGAGCAGTAGCCTACGGCCAAATAGTGAGAAATTGTAATCGTGTCAATTGTGGACTTGTATAGCCTACCCCAACTTGTTTGGGAATGTTGTTTGTTGTTGTTGTTGTTGTTGTCAATCGTGGACATGTAGAGCATTCAACGACTCATGATTGGTGGCTCATATTTTGTAGAGTTTCAGCGAATGGGTGGGTTAGGTTACTCAGACCACCACACTGTGTATTTATATCATCTGAGTTAGGGTTACAATACTACTGGACATGGGCCTCTATGGGCCTCACACTGGATACAATATTACTACAACGCTACTACTAAACTCACTCATGGTCCAACACACCCCCTCAAGATGATCATGGGTAAACAACCATGGCCATCTTGCAACAACAACATGACACATATGACAACCACAAAGAATGAAATAATCTGAAGATAACTCTAGGATACATGACAAGATTGCACTTTCCATCATCTAATATCTCTGCATTCATCTCTTCACTGGAATAAGATATCCAGCTTCAAACTGTCCGGGGATACGCACAACTCCTGTAACCATACACGTCCTCAACAACCCCGACTGCCTCACCACACAAGTTCCGCAGAACCATCCACACTCGCCTCAATGTCCTCAGCCTCTCTTCTCCACTCTGCCCGGCCACCTCTTCCGTCTCTCCCACAACCCCCCAGCCAACTCCTGCCTCAACCATCCACTCCTCAAGCACCCATGCCTATCCCCCGGTCAGGCCTCAACCAGTCTCACCTCAGGCACGCATGCCTTTCCCCTGGACATATCCACAACCATCACCATCACCACTAAACCGCAGCCTCATCAACTCCATCACGACTCAACCGCAGCCTCATCAACTCCATCACCACATATCCTCACAGCCTCACATCTCCATTTTCTCCTCACTTCCACCCGGATGGCGCCTCGTCTGCGCGCTCCCGCCAACCCGGCGGATCACATCACACATCGAGCCGGGTTCGCGCTTCGGTCAACGTCCGGGCCACCAACTCCGCCCGCCCTCTCAGTTGCTCGCCCCCCCACTCCGCACGCCTTCAACTGCCCCTCACACGGATCCAGATCTCTCTGCCACGGATTCACTTCCTCTTCTCTCCTTTCTAAACCAAAACGATCTTCACCCTCTTCTTTCTCCCCGCACGAGCAGCCGCCGATCTCACACAGCTCACATCGCTGTGTGTGATAGCCGCAACCCACGCAGAGCACCTGATGCGGCCTCCCGCCGCCTGGATTTCTACATCTCAACGGTGGGTTTTGTGATCAAAGGAAGAACTTGTTTGGTACTGTTTGTGGCGGCTAGCAGGAAGGAAACCTAGGCTCTGATACCATGTAGAGTTTCAGCGAATGGGTGGGTTTGGTCACGGAAAAACATACTTATGCGTCGTGTTTAAAAAAGGAGGAGGTGGTTATCAACGAAAGCACTTGTAAGTTAGAAATATAGCACGAATTCAGAAATACACACCTAATACCCTGTTCGTAACAAAACGCCGTGTGGATGTCCTGTTACCTATTTTTAGCGGCGAGACGTGTTCCGTTCTACGGGTGACGGGAGGTCACAGGGACCCAGCTGCGGTGGGTGCTGGGGAACAGATCTTGGGGGTCGGAGGCTGGACATGTTGGGCGGGCGTTCGATGAAGTGTCTGTGGGCTGGCACTGGGCCTAACTGGTCGGTGAGCAGAGGATGTGGCATGCACGGGGCGTCGGTGAACGCGGTTTGGTCAAAGGTGGTCGAGAGTCGGCGTAACGAGATACTCATAAGGGGTGGACGCCTGAGTAAAAAGTGATCAAGTTGACAGTAGCCCTTGGTCAGTCGCGGCAGCTTGAACGGCGCAAGTGCGGCGGCCTTCTGGAAGATCCGGAGGTGGTAAGAGGGCGGTTTCCTCTCGAGGGCTTTGCGAAACTAGGGGCGAAGCCGGGCGAAGCGGGGCGATAGAGGAGTAGAAGGGAATTTCGCAGTCCTTCTTTTGAGGAAAAAATATTCGCAGATCTGAAACTTTGCGGCGCGAGATATTTGGGCGTTGGCGGGGAATTTTACCGCTCGATGATATTAAATTTTGGCTGCAGTAGGTTTTTTTTTTAGAGTATGTAATAATAATAAATAGTAGGCCCTACTAGTATTGTACGTCTGTTCAGGAATCCAAGGGGGTAGAGGTAGAGGTATAGATATATAGACAATATAGAGATATAAGAAATGGCGGGGGCTAGCGGAAATGCACTTTGCCTCATAGGAGCATATGCTCCCATTATGTGAATCCATATTTCAAAGTGTCAAAAAATTCTAAACTAAAATTTTACATGTATATCTAGACATTTTATGTTGGTACACAAGTTTTCTCACAAAAAATTATGTGGCTCCTATAAAAAAGACAAATTTTGATGTTGTAACACGACTACGTACAGTATATTTTTTGCCTTTTTTACACGCCACACAAAATGTCGTTTTTCCACGAAAACTTGTGAACGAACATATGATG